>CM068374.1:17350395-18620392 GCA_034769895.1 Magicicada septendecula
TTATGTGATTCAAGATTAATCCAAGCATGGAGTATTTTATTGGAAAGGAGTAGTAATATTCTATAATGCCGGCTCAAGGATATATAGAAAACGTGGTTGTTAAGGCAACTGATATATAAGAAGTTGTTGATTTTGAATTAATTCGTTCTGATTGTTACAAGCTATTAGATTGAGATGGACCGGTATGTTTAAAATATATGAATAAATATAAAGAAAATATATATCCAAATTGAAAAAGCATTTTTGCAAAACAATTATACTTGAATGTTAATGAATCATACAAATTAAATAACCCTCTAAATTATCAATGAATACAATAAAAGAGAATTGAAAGCATCTCACCTCATTCACTAAATAATTCCGCTGAATTTGGTATTAAACCATTTCATGCTATAAATTGAAGACCAGTAAAGAGTTAAAACCTGAATTAACGGGATTGTTGGAAATACAGAAGACTCGGTTGGACGAAATAACCTTCATTGGCAGCAGAAGCTGAGATCCTAATTCCAATTCACTGGGACCAAGACTTGTGAAGACCGCAAAAGAAGAATAGAAGCCAGAAGATCTCCTGAGGATTTACCAAGTACACACCATCATCAATTTTATTGAAAATCAGAGCAGTTCCACTGGAGGAAGACGAGATAACCCGCATTTTGACCAGATACACTGTTGACAAACGTTCACCACCAGCCGAAGTTTCGTCGGTTTGGTAAAAAACAACTTATTTTCATTCCACTGTATTTCAAGTAAATAATATTATTTTGTAAATTGAACAACCTTAATTATGCGTTTTACCTGGCCTTACTAATGGTTCAAAGAACTATACGAACCCTGGGATAAGAATTATTTATCATTATTTTCAAGTGTATATGTTTTTAGAGTTTGAATAATTAAGAATCGATATATGTTGGGATAATCGATTGGATCGTCTTATTGTTTGTCTGAGACAACGTAACTTGTTAAATATCAGAGAAAAATAAATAAAGTACATTTGTTGTACGAGATAACGTTTTAGTCATTGCAGAGAAAATACTATATGTAGTTGGTGTAATAATTTATTAACAGATTGATACAAACACTCCGAATAACTAACCTATAAGTACACTTATTTCTAGTAACAGCGCTCCAAGTTTGCAGCTTGTGGGACGGGAGATTGCTGAACTAACTGGTTTTTTAATACTAAATTTGAATAAAATTTTTATCGTTGAGGGACTAGGGTTGAAACAAATACCACTTACATTCAGTAAATACTCCATATATATTGCTCATATTAAACAACCACTGAGAACTAAATTAAGTCTATAGAATAATACCATTATAAATTCAGGAACATAATTCTAATTTTGTGGACTTAATAATCTATGTTCTGAGGGTTTCACCGGTCACAACCGAAAGGTATATTAGTTAATAACATATTAATTAAACCAGGTAACAGCATTTTAATTGTTACGAATCGCCACCTACAACGTATTACTTGGCGTTTGTTACACCGGAGTCTCTTATAACTAATTACACTCATAGACAAGATTTCTTTACAATTTGACGTCTCCAGCTGGTATCATACATTATAACATACGTCCTCACATAATTAACAAGTAGTTCGTTACTAAATTGATTTACAACAGTGAGCTTTTAAGGAGAGGTAACACGTTTTGTTTCAAATTGACGAATCCAACGTGGGGCTGATCGAAGAAGAACTCCCTACATAAATAATAGTAAAAGGTTTTGTTTCAAATTGCCGCCTGCAACGTGGGGCTTAAATGAAAACGAGGACGTCTATATTAGTTTTGTTTCAAATTGGCGCTCAACGAGTGGGCTTTAGTTAAGTAAAAACTCATATTATTTGTTACTTAACTTGAGCAGGCAACCATTAGAGGCACAGGAATGTATACGAGAGCTGTTACGAAAAGAATGGAGAAGGAACAAGAAACAGAAGAAGATAGGAGGGAAAAAGAAACAAGAGGTAGGTACAGATACTGAAATGGATCAACAGACAGGTGATACAGAAGAAACCGAAATAGTTATGGATACGGAAACGGAAATAATTGAAGAGGATGCCCAAGGGGACCAACCAGATAAAGCGGAAGCTAGAAGAGAACCAGATTGGCAAGAAATAATGAAATTTATGGCAGAACAAAGCCGACAAAACAATGAAACTTTAATAAGACAAATGAAAGAAGAAATTAAGGAAAATTCAAGGAAAACAAATGAAGAAAACAAAGAGAATTTTAGAAAACAGGAGGAAAACTCAAAGCAAACTACAGAAAAGCTAGAAAATAAAATAGACAGTATCAAAGAAGATAATAGGCAAACTAATGAAAAAATAGACAGTATCAAAGAAGATAATAGACAAACTAATGAAAAAATAGACAGTATTAAGGAAAGTACTAGTGAACTTTTAAGGCAAACCATAAATGAGAATAATGAACGATTGAAGGCCGATTTTAGACAAATCAATGAAAAGATAGACAGTAATAAAATAGACAGTATTAATGAGAACTCAAGAAAACAAAACGAAATTTTGAGCGAAAATTTAATCAAACAAATGAATGAAAAGTTTGACAGGAATGACGAGAATTTGAGACAGATTCAAGACGATAACAAACTAATGAACGAAAAACTTGAGGACAACAATAAGCGAATGAAAGCAGATCTTGAGAAAATCAATGAGGATGATCTTATACGAATCGATGAGAGAATTGAACGTTCTAACCAGGAAATAAGGGAAAATGTTGATAAACAGAATGAAGTATTAAGACAAGCTTTCAATAAGAAAATCGATGACACTAGTGAGGCAATCAGCCAGAAGGTAGTTAAGAACGACGGCGAAAGAAAACAGGAGATAGCGGAAACAAATAGAAAACTGAAAGCGACCGATGAAGCTATTACACGAAATCGAGCTGAACTAGAGGTCAAGATAAGCCATGTAGAAGAAGAAAACCGAATTCAAGTGGAATCAATACGAACAGATTGCGGAAACCAGCATCAAAATTTAGATACGATCATGAACGAAGTACAGGAGCAAGGACAACGTAACCAGGATAGAATCGAGAACCTACAACGGTCAGTTGACAACCGATCGATCACTATTCCATATACACAACATATAGACGACCGGGAGACCATCAACTTTAAGGCATACAGGAGAAATCCAATGGAATCCTTGGAACGGGTCGGCGAACAAATCATGAGAACTGGTGAAAACAGGTGGCCAATAATTCGTCGTTATTTAGACGAACATTTTAAAGAAACTTATGATAACTGGTGGACAGCCACCAGGCACGAGATACGAAGCTACGAAGAATTTAAAATAGCTTTTAAAGCCAGGTACTGGTCAGATGCCACCCAGAACATAGTAAGGGAGAGCATCAGTTATGGAAGGTATGACGCCAGCAGGGGAACAACACTTACCGCCTACTTCCTGGGAAAAGTATGTTTGGCAAGACATCTTGAACCAAAAATCGCGGAGGAAATTCTCGTCACCAGGTTAGCATACCACTATGATAATGGTATATCAATAGCACGATCGGGTGGACAGATAAAAACTATACAGGCCATGTCAACGCTATTGGAAGAGCACGAGCGTGAGGTACATTATCGAAGGAGTCGGCAGAGAAACGACCGGTACGGGAGCAGGGATTTCCCAGACTATAACAATAGAAACAATAACCATAACAGTCATGAGACGAATAACCGGACGAACTATAATGGCAGGCCAGGTAATTATGGTAATGAGGCGTACCAACGGCAAAATAACCACAACGGCCCAAGGAACAACGGAAACAATTACGGGAATAGACAGAGTATTCCGAACAACCAATATAACCGGCCGTATAACCCAAGTTACCAGAATCAGCACACAAACAACCGAAATTATGATAACAGTAACCGTAACCCGAATAACCAAAACCAAAACTACAGAAGAGTTAATTATGTGGGGGCGTACGATAACTATAACGGGAGGACATACTACCAAGGACGTCGGAGTTTTAATAGGGACACCGACTGGAACCAGTACAATAATAACGATAGAAGGGAGACTAGAACTAATGGGGGCAGAAGTCGGAGTCAGGAGGACTACCGCCGGGTTAACTACGAAGAGGATCGTCCATTACGGGTTTCCAGACCAATGGTGAATTTTATAAGGGCCGAAGAGAATGGTCCAAGGAGTGATCAACACCAAGGGGAGAATGATAATGAGTGTTTACAACGGAGCAATAACATCGGAGAATCCATATCCGGAAGCGAGAACCAAAGAAGGGACGATCCATCTAGGAATGTCCGAATAATTTATAATCAACAGAACCCACCAGAACGCTGGATTCCCCTAAGAGGAGATGGCCACCGACCCAGTACATCCCAGGATATAAGACAAGAAATAAATGAAGAAGAAGCCACGGCCGACAGATGGAATACATAAAGAGACTATAACCCAAAATTCTAAAAAAAAAACTGTAAGGACAACTTACTCAAGTAATTTCGAAACGATATAATATAAAATGAAGAGACTATAACCCAAAATTCGAAAGAAACTGTAAGAACAACTTACTCAATAGTTATTCAGAAACAGTATAATTTAAAGTGAAGAGACTAAAACCCCAAAATTCAAAAAAATGAAGTAAGCCCAACTTACAAACAAGTATTTAAGAAAACAATTTATGAGGTATATAAGAAAGAGAATTTTGAAGATAAAAAAAAAAAAAACCAAAGTCGAAAAATAAGTAAGAACACCTTACTATACAATTTAGAAGAAATTCTTTAAACTAATATGAAAAAAAAAAAAAAATAACACTGATTCAACCTAATAAAAAATCATCAAAACCAAAAGACGAAATGAGTTTATCTAATATAACATAATAGTGAGAAATGTAATTTAGAATTTAAAAAGAATAATAATGATTGTGCCAGAAGAATATAACTACATAATGTAATGTATAGTACTGACCAAAATCTCATAACCAGCTGTATTGATCACAAAGGAATATGAGCCAATGAAGATAAGAGAATGAAGAAGCCAAAATGGAACCCTCAAAAGGATCACAAGAAAAGAAAAAACAAATATTGAAGAATTATCCGTAAAAAAACCAATTAATAAATGTCAATAAAATAGCCAAGTATTGGAGAGAAAAAGTGTATCATAGAAGGAAGAATTAATATGAAGAAATAATATGATCTGAGTTAAAGTACAGTGAATAATCCCTAGAATATGATTATTATTTATTATTTTATTGAAGGTCACATGATGACTACCTTACGAGGTTTATTAATGAAGAGTGACTGCAGAATATTCCAGCAATCATTTGACTGGGCAGAGATGATGTTCCTCTGATCCCAGAAAGTATGTAACGGACGACGGTAATTGGTTAGCCGATAGAGCACCACCGATTCGATTCCAGTTATAATGTTAGAGAGGTTTAGGAAAATTAAATATTAGAGGGAAAACTCACAAATAAATATAGAGAATTAAATAAAAGCAGATCAAAAATGTATAATTAATAAAGAATGTCACAAGAATGATTATAGAAATAAGATTTAAACTTGGGAAATAATTGATTTTAAGAAGGAACGAAGAAATGATAATAATATAACGGATAATTATGAAATATAAAAGTACCATAAATAGGAAACCAATTGGCCAAATACAAGTTAGGAGTTTATTTCTTGCTAAACTTTGTTTATACCAAAAATAAACTTATTTCGAAGGGGGTGTTATGTAACGTAACATAGTTGAGGTTCCCCAACGTTACATAAAAAGATTGATTGAAATATGGTCAAGGACCCATACCCTGACTTAAGGTTGTTCAATAGTTCATGTGTTTGAGAAGTACCTCAAGTAAAAAGGGGTCAATGACTAATATTAAATGTAAAAGAGTCAGACCAATGAATGATTGGATGTAATGAAATGTTTGTTTTGTACTGTGACATGTTAAGGTCTACAGAGTATTTATATTGTATGTTGAATATGTTAAAAATGAAATGATGTTGTTTGATAATAATACTTAATCAATAATTATGTTTATATTTATATTAGATTTGTTTTTATACAGCCCAGTATAGTTACCAATGTTAGGCACTGTACTAAGTTGTCAGTATTGTATAAAATTGAAAAATACTGTTATTCTAATTAATGTTTATAAACTGGATCAGGAGTGTGACCAGTGTTTCAAGTCTAACAAGTAGTTCTGACAATTATGTCATAAATTAATAAAGGGTTCCAGAACCAGTTAATTAATATAAAAACAAATAACCACCAGTAAATTAAAATTCATGTAATTAACTATGTAACCAATAATTAATTGTACAGTAGGTCAGGTAAAAAAGAAAATTAAGTTAAAAAAACCAAATAATGTTATAATGGTTGTAAATGAATCTATAGGCCTAAATTCCATATTAGTGAAAGGAAATTAATACCTTTTTAGTAAACCCAGTCCAACGAAACTCTAGTAAAACATTTACTGTTTAGTAAGGAAGGTTAGGGGAGAATTTTATGTGATTCAAGATTAATCCAAGCATGGAGTATTTTATTGGAAAGGAGTAGTAATATTCTATAATGCCGGCTCAAGGATATATAGAAAACGTGGTTGTTAAGGCAACTGATATATAAGAAGTTGTTGATTTTGAATTAATTCGTTCTGATTGTTACAAGCTATTAGATTGAGATGGACCGGTATGTTTAAAATATATGAATAAATATAAAGAAAATATATATCCAAATTGAAAAAGCATTTTTGCAAAACAATTATACTTGAATGTTAATGAATCATACAAATTAAATAACCCTCTAAATTATCAATGAATACAATAAAAGAGAATTGAAAGCATCTCACCTCATTCACTAAATAATTCCGCTGAATTTGGTATTAAACCATTTCATGCTATAAATTGAAGACCAGTAAAGAGTTAAAACCTGAATTAACGGGATTGTTGGAAATACAGAAGACTCGGTTGGACGAAATAACCTTCATTGGCAGCAGAAGCTGAGATCCTAATTCCAATTCACTGGGACCAAGACTTGTGAAGACCGCAAAAGAAGAATAGAAGCCAGAAGATCTCCTGAGGATTTACCAAGTACACACCATCATCAATTTTATTGAAAATCAGAGCAGTTCCACTGGAGGAAGACGAGATAACCCGCATTTTGACCAGATACACTGTTGACAAACGTTCACCACCAGCCGAAGTTTCGTCGGTTTGGTAAAAAACAACTTATTTTCATTCCACTGTATTTCAAGTAAATAATATTATTTTGTAAATTGAACAACCTTAATTATGCGTTTTACCTGGCCTTACTAATGGTTCAAAGAACTATACGAACCCTGGGATAAGAATTATTTATCATTATTTTCAAGTGTATATGTTTTTAGAGTTTGAATAATTAAGAATCGATATATGTTGGGATAATCGATTGGATCGTCTTATTGTTTGTCTGAGACAACGTAACTTGTTAAATATCAGAGAAAAATAAATAAAGTACATTTGTTGTACGAGATAACGTTTTAGTCATTGCAGAGAAAATACTATATGTAGTTGGTGTAATAATTTATTAACAGATTGATACAAACACTCCGAATAACTAACCTATAAGTACACTTATTTCTAGTAACAGCGCTCCAAGTTTGCAGCTTGTGGGACGGGAGATTGCTGAACTAACTGGTTTTTTAATACTAAATTTGAATAAAATTTTTATCGTTGAGGGACTAGGGTTGAAACAAATACCACTTACATTCAGTAAATACTCCATATATATTGCTCATATTAAACAACCACTGAGAACTAAATTAAGTCTATAGAATAATACCATTATAAATTCAGGAACATAATTCTAATTTTGTGGACTTAATAATCTATGTTCTGAGGGTTTCACCGGTCACAACCGAAAGGTATATTAGTTAATAACATATTAATTAAACCAGGTAACAGCATTTTAATTGTTACGAATCGCCACCTACAACGTATTACTTGGCGTTTGTTACACCGGAGTCTCTTATAACTAATTACACTCATAGACAAGATTTCTTTACAATTTGACGTCTCCAGCTGGTATCATACATTATAACATACGTCCTCACATAATTAACAAGTAGTTCGTTACTAAATTGATTTACAACAGTGAGCTTTTAAGGAGAGGTAACACGTTTTGTTTCAAATTGACGAATCCAACGTGGGGCTGATCGAAGAAGAACTCCCTACATAAATAATAGTAAAAGGTTTTGTTTCAAATTGCCGCCTGCAACGTGGGGCTTAAATGAAAACGAGGACGTCTATATTAGTTTTGTTTCAAATTGGCGCTCAACGAGTGGGCTTTAGTTAAGTAAAAACTCATATTATTTGTTACTTAACTTGAGCAGGCAACCATTAGAGGCACAGGAATGTATACGAGAGCTGTTACGAAAAGAATGGAGAAGGAACAAGAAACAGAAGAAGATAGGAGGGAAAAAGAAACAAGAGGTAGGTACAGATACTGAAATGGATCAACAGACAGGTGATACAGAAGAAACCGAAATAGTTATGGATACGGAAACGGAAATAATTGAAGAGGATGCCCAAGGGGACCAACCAGATAAAGCGGAAGCTAGAAGAGAACCAGATTGGCAAGAAATAATGAAATTTATGGCAGAACAAAGCCGACAAAACAATGAAACTTTAATAAGACAAATGAAAGAAGAAATTAAGGAAAATTCAAGGAAAACAAATGAAGAAAACAAAGAGAATTTTAGAAAACAGGAGGAAAACTCAAAGCAAACTACAGAAAAGCTAGAAAATAAAATAGACAGTATCAAAGAAGATAATAGGCAAACTAATGAAAAAATAGACAGTATCAAAGAAGATAATAGACAAACTAATGAAAAAATAGACAGTATCAAAGAAGATAATAGACAAACTAATGAAAAAATAGACAGTATTAAGGAAAGTACTAGTGAACTTTTAAGGCAAACCATAAATGAGAATAATGAACGATTGAAGGCCGATTTTAGACAAATCAATGAAAAGATAGACAGTAATAAAATAGACAGTATTAATGAGAACTCAAGAAAACAAAACGAAATTTTGAGCGAAAATTTAATCAAACAAATGAATGAAAAGTTTGACAGGAATGACGAGAATTTGAGACAGATTCAAGACGATAACAAACTAATGAACGAAAAACTTGAGGACAACAATAAGCGAATGAAAGCAGATCTTGAGAAAATCAATGAGGATGATCTTATACGAATCGATGAGAGAATTGAACGTTCTAACCAGGAAATAAGGGAAAATGTTGATAAACAGAATGAAGTATTAAGACAAGCTTTCAATAAGAAAATCGAGGACACTAGTGAGGCAATCAGCCAGAAGGTAGTTAAGAACGACGGCGAAAGAAAACAGGAGATAGCGGAAACAAATAGAAAACTGAAAGCGACCGATGAAGCTATTACATGAAATCGAGCTGAACTAGAGGTCAAGATAAGCCATGTAGAAGAAGAAAATCGAATTCAAGTGGAATCAATACGAACAGATTGCGGAAACCAGCATCAAAATTTAGATACGATCATGAACGAAGTACAGGAGCAAGGACAACGTAACCAGGATAGAATCGAGAACCTACAACGGTCAGTTGACAACCGATCGATCACTATTCCATATACACAACATATAGACGACCGGGAGACCATCAACTTTAAGGCATACAGGAGAAATCCAATGGAATCCTTGGAACGGGTCGGCGAACAAATCATGAGAACTGGTGAAAACAGGTGGCCAATAATTCGTCGTTATTTAGACGAACATTTTAAAGAAACTTATGATAACTGGTGGACAGCCACCAGGCACGAGATACGAAGCTACGAAGAATTTAAAATAGCTTATAAGCCAGGTACTGGTCAGACGCCACCCAGAACATAGTAAGGGAGAGCATCAGTTATGGAAGGTATGACGCCAGCAGGGGAACAACACTTACCGCCTACTTCCTGGGAAAAGTATGTTTGGCAAGACATCTTGAACCAAAAATCGCGGAGGAAATTCTCGTCACCAGGTTAGCATACCACTATGATAATGGTATATCAATAGCACGATCGGGTGGACAGATAAAAACTATACAGGCCATGTCAACGCTATTGGAAGAGCACGAGCGTGAGGTACATTATCGAAGGAGTCGGCAGAGAAACGACCGGTACGGGAGCAGGGATTTCCCAGACTATAACAATAGAAACAATAACCATAACAGTCATGAGACGAATAACCGGACGAACTATAATGGCAGGCCAGGTAATTATGGTAATGAGGCGTACCAACGGCAAAATAACCACAACGGCCCAAGGAACAACGGAAACAATTACGGGAATAGACAGAGTATTCCGAACAACCAATATAACCGGCCGTATAACCCAAGTTACCAGAATCAGCACACAAACAACCGAAATTATGATAACAGTAACCGTAACCCGAATAACCAAAACCAAAACTACAGAAGAGTTAATTATGTGGGGGCGTACGATAACTATAACGGGAGGACATACTACCAAGGACGTCGGAGTTTTAATAGGGACACCGACTGGAACCAGTACAATAATAACGATAGAAGGGAGACTAGAACTAATGGGGGCAGAAGTCGGAGTCAGGAGGACTACCGCCGGGTTAACTACGAAGAGGATCGTCCATTACGGGTTTCCAGACCAATGGTGAATTTTATAAGGGCCGAAGAGAATGGTCCAAGGAGTGATCAACACCAAGGGGAGAATGATAATGAGTGTTTACAACGGAGCAATAACATCGGAGAATCCAGATCCGGAAGCGAGAACCAAAGAAGGGACGATCCATCTAGGAATGTCCGAATAATTTATAATCAACAGAACCCACCAGAACGCTGGATTCCCCTAAGAGGAGATGGCCACCGACCCAGTACATCCCAGGATATAAGACAAGAAATAAATGAAGAAGAAGCCACGGCCGACAGATGGAATACATAAAGAGACTATAACCCAAAATTCTAAAAAAAAAACTGTAAGGACAACTTACTCAAGTAATTTTGAAACGATATAATATAAAATGAAGAGACTATAACCCAAAATTCTAAAGAAACTGTAAGAACAACTTACTCAATAGTTATTCAGAAACAGTATAATTTAAAGTGAAGAGACTAAAACCCCAAAATTCAAAAAAATGAAGTAAGCCCAACTTACAAACAAGTATTTAAGAAAACAATTTATGAGGTATATAAGAAAGAGAATTTTGAAGATAAAAAAAAAAAAACCAAAGTCGAAAAATAAGTAAGAACACCTTACTATACAATTTAGAAGAAATTCTTTAAACTAATATGAAAAAAAAAAAAAATAATAACACTGATTCAACCTAATAAAAAATCATCAAAACCAAAAGACGAAATGAGTTTATCTAATATAACATAATAGTGAGAAATGTAATTTAGAATTTAAAAAGAATAATAATGATTGTGCCAGAAGAATATAACTACATAATGTAATGTATAGTACTGACCAAAATCTCATAACCAGCTGTATTGATCACAAAGGAATATGAGCCAATGAAGATAAGAGAATGAAGAAGCCAAAATGGAACCCTCAAAAGGATCACAAGAAAAGAAAAAACAAATATTGAAGAATTATCCGTAAAAAAACCAATTAATAAATGTCAATAAAATAGCCAAGTATTGGAGAGAAAAAGTGTATCATAGAAGGAAGAATTAATATGAAGAAATAATATGATCTGAGTTAAAGTACAGTGAATAATCCCTAGAATATGATTATTATTTATTATTTTATTGAAGGTCACATGATGACTACCTTACGAGGTTTATTAATGAAGATTGACTGCAGAATATTCCAGCAATCATTTGACTGGGCAGAGATGATGTTCCTCTGATCCCAGAAAGTATGTAACGGACGACGGTAATTGGTTAGCCGATAGAGCACCACCGATTCGATTCCAGTTATAATGTTAGGGAGGTTTAGGAAAATTAAATATTAGAGGGAAAACTCACAAATAAATATAGAGAATTAAATAAAAGCAGATCCAAAATGTATAATTAATAAAGAATGTCACAAGAATGATTATAGAAATAAGATTTAAACTTGGGAAATAATTGATTTTAAGAAGGAACGAAGAAATGATAATAATATAACGGATAATTATGAAATATAAAAGTACCATAAATAGGAAACCAATTGGCCAAATACAAGTTAGGAGTTTATTTCTTGCTAAACTTTGTTTATACCAAAAATAAACTTATTTCGAAGGGGGTGTTATGTAACGTAACATAGTTGAGGTTCCCCAACGTTACATAAAAAGATTGATTGAAATATGGTCAAGGACCCATACCCTGACTTAAGGTTGTTCAATAGTTCATGTGTTTGAGAAGTACCTCAAGTAAAAAGGGGTCAATGACTAATATTAAATGTAAAAGAGTCAGACCAATGAATGATTGGATGTAATGAAATGTTTGTTTTGTACTGTGACATGTTAAGGTCTACAGAGTATTTATATTGTATGTTGAATATGTTAAAAATGAAATGATGTTTGATAATAATACTTAATCAATAATTATGTTTATATTTATATTAGATTTGTTTTTATACAGCCCAGTATAGTTACCAATGTTAGGCACTGTACTAAGTTGTCAGTATTGTATAAAATTGAAAAATACTGTTATTCTAATTAATGTTTATAAACTGGATCAGGAGTGTGACCAGTGTTTCAAGTCTAACAAGTAGTTCTGACAATTATGTCATAAATTAATAAAGGGTTCCAGAACCAGTTAATTAATATAAAAACAAATAACCACCAGTAAATTAAAATTCATGTAATTAACTATGTAACCAATAATTAATTGTACAGTAGGTCAGGTAAAAAAGAAAATTAAGTTAAAAAAACCAAATAATGTTATAATGGTTGTAAATGAATCTATAGGCCTAAATTCCATATTAGTGAAAGGAAATTAATACCTTTTTAGTAAACCCAGTCCAACGAAACTCTAGTAAAACATTTACTGTTTAGTAAGGAAGGTTAGGGGAGAATTTTATGTGATTCAAGATTAATCCAAGCATGGAGTATTTTATTGGAAAGGAGTAGTAATATTCTATAATGCCGGCTCAAGGATATACAGAAAACGTGGTTGTTAAGGCAACTGATATATAAGAAGTTGTTGATTTTGAATTAATTCGTTCTGATTGTTACAAGCTATTAGATTGAGATGGACCGGTATGTTTAAAATATATGAATAAATATAAAGAAAATATATATCCAAATTGAAAAAGCATTTTTGCAAAACAATTATACTTGAATGTTAATGAATCATACAAATTAAATAACCCTCTAAATTATCAATGAATACAATAAAAGAGAATTGAAAGCATCTCACCTCATTCACTAAATAATTCCGCTGAATTTGGTATTAAACCATTTCATGCTATAAATCGAAGACCAGTAAAGAGTTAAAACCTGAATTAACGGGATTGTTGGAAATACAGAAGACTCGGTTGGACGAAATAACCTTCATTGGCAGCAGAAGCTGAGATCCTAATTCCAATTCACTGGGACCAAGACTTGTGAAGACCGCAAAAGAAGAATAGAAGCCAGAAGATCACCTGAGGATTTACCAAGTACACACCATCATCAATTTTATTGAAAATCAGAGCAGTTCCACTGGAGGAAGACGAGATAACCCGCATTTTGACCAGATACACTGTTGACAAACGTTCACCGCCAGCCGAAGTTTCGTCGGTTTGGTAAAAAACAACTTATTTTCATTCCACTGTATTTTAAGTAAATAATATTATTTTGTAAATTGAACAACCTTAATTATGCGTTTTACCTGGCCTTATTAATGGTTCAAAGAATTATACGAACCCTGGGATAAGAATTATTTATCATTATTTTCAAGTGTATATGTTTTTAGAGTTTGAATAATTAAGAATCGATATATGTTGGGATAATCGATTGGATCGTCTTATTGTTTGAGACAACGTAACTTGTTAAATATCAGAGAAAAATAAATAAAGTACATTTGTTGTATGAGATAACGTTTTAGTCATTGCAGAGAAAATACTATATGTAGTTGGTGTAATAATTTATTAACAGATTGATACAAACACTCCGAATAACTAACCTATAAGTACACTTATTTCTAGTAACAGCGCTCCAAGTTTGCAGCTGGTGGGACGGGAGATTGCTGAACTAACTGATTTTTTAATACTAAATTTGAATAAAATTTTTATCGTTGAGGGACTAGGGTTGAAACAAATACCACTTACATTCAGTAAATACTCCATATATATTGCTCATATTAAACAACCACTGAGAACTAAATTAAGTCTATAGAATAATACCATTATAAATTCAGGAACATAATTCTAATTTTGTGGACTTAATAATCTATGTTCTGAGGGTTTCACCAGTCACAACCGAAAGGTATATTAGTTAATAACATATTAATTAAACCAGGTAACAGCATTTTAATTGTTACGAATCGCCACCTACAACGTATTACTTGGCGTTTGTTACACCGGAGTCTCTTATAACTAATTACACTCATAGACAAGATTTCTTTACAATTTGACGTCTCCAGCTGGTATCATACATTATAACATACGTCCTCACATAATTAACAAGTAGTTCGTTACTAAATTGATTTACAACAGTGAGCTTTTAAGGAGAGGTAACACGTTTTGTTTCAAATTGACGAATCCAACGTGGGGCTGATCGAAGAAGAACTCCCTACATAAATAATAGTAAAAGGTTTTGTTTCAAATTGTCGCCTGCAACGTGGGGCTTAAACGAAAACGAGGACGTCTATATTAGTTTTGTTTCAGTGTACTATTACAATCTGTTTAGTATCTATGTAGTATCAGTGTTCGTGTGTGTAGTAATGGGTCATTGCTCATCCGCAATTCCTGAATTGCTCTAATTTTATCTGTTGCGGCGGTAATATCCTTTGTTGTTAAGCGATACCCACCTAATCAATCTCTTTCTTGTCCACTTGATTCCTTGATATCTTCATCGGTATATGAGAGTTCCATTAGTATTATCTCTGCCGTAGTTTCTTCCTGGTTTTTCTCTCCCTGAATGATTAATCGTTTGTTGTTCAGGTCGATCACGCACCCATTTTCTTCCAATAACCCTATGCCTAAGATACAATCTTTTATTAATTCTGGGACAACTACAAAGACACTATCGACTCTTAAACCTTCGATTTGGACAGTTAATAGGATTTATTGTGTGACCCTTTTTGACTTATTGCCGGTTGTACCCTTAATTACGGTATTCGACATTCTTAACATTGCTAGATCACACAATTCCCTTTTATTGTCTTTAAACCACTGTTCTGAGACAGCGTTCACTTGGCTCCCTGAGTCCAATAAGGCACATGTAGGCACTCCGTTCAACGTGACTCTGACTTCCGGACATTTCTTAACTTTATATATTATGTTGAAATTATCATTATCCCTTAAATCATCTTCTAACTCTATAAAAGTAGTGTTAATATATTTACTAACATTATTTAAGTCTACTTCATATTTACAGAACTTATCTAGTTTTTTGGCATAACGGTATTAACTTTGTTACCGTTCGCACCGCTGGTCGATAGAATAGGTTCGTTCTCATTTTTATACTTGTTTGTTTGTTTGTGGTAGTGTGAAGTAACTGGCCTACTTTCAGTTTCATTTGCGCATCCGTGCTCAGCTGGTCGCTCTCTTCCCTCCTCACCCCTCGTCCATGGTTTACGATCTCGCTGTCCGTCATAGTATTTGTTGTTTTTGTTTTTGATGCGTTTGTGTAGTGTGTTTATTAAATTAGGGTTGTAACCGTTTTTGATTGCTATGTATTTTATTGTGTTGAGTTCGTCGGTGTAATCTTGTTTATTTAAGGGTATTTTAGTTAGTCTATGGAGCATATGGTTGAAGGCCGCATGTTTATGTTGTGTTGGGTGGTTTGATGTGTTGTGTATAACCATGTCAGTTGTGGTTGGTTTCCTGTATATTTTGTACGTGTGTGTATTGTTAGTTTTGTTAATTGTTAGGTCTAGAAAATTTATACTATTGTTTTGTTCAATTTCCAGTGTAAATTTTAATTTGTGGTGTATAGTGTTTATGTATTTGTGGAAGTTTTCAACTTGTCTTGTGTTGCCTTTGAATAAAAGTAATATATCATCTACATACCTGTGCCAGTATATAATTTTGTTAGTGTATTTGTTGTTGTTTATTATGTGGTTCTGTTCTATGTTGTGTATATATATTTCTGCTAGTATTCCTGATATGGGGGAGCCCATTGGGAGACCTTCTGTTTGTGTGTATATCTTGTTATTGTATGTAAAGTAATTTTGTTCAGTTATTAGTTTGGTAAGTGTGATGATTTCTTGTATGTGTGTTTCAGGTGTGTTGTTTTGTCTGAGTAGTTGTTCTAGTGTTTGGATGGTTTCTTTGATGGGGACATTAGTGTATAAATTGGTTATATCAAAAGATGCCAGAGTTGAGTTATGTGGGATGTGGATGTGTTCAGTTTTCTTGACTAGGTCTATGTTGTTTTTGATAGATGTGTTGTTACTGAGATTAATATTTTCTCTAGTTGTTTTGCGATTTTGTGGGAGGGTGCCTGTGTGTTGTTTATTAATGGTCTGATGGGAATGTTAGGTTTATGTATTTTTGGTAATGCATTTAGTTTAGGGGGGTTAGGTTTTATTTGTTTAAGGTATTTGGCGCTTTCTGGTTTGATTTATGTTTTGTGTTGTTTATAAACTTGTTGATCTGTTTATGAAATTTTAGTGTGGGGTCTTTATTTATTTCTGTTATATTATTTTCGTTGAAGAAATTTTCGATTTTAGTGTTTAATTGGTGTTTGTCCATTATGACGCTAATGTTACCTTTGTACACAGTTGGTCACCCAATTCAATAATGAGCGACAATACTGGAAAGAGGTGTTGAAAAGAGTTACTGCGGTAATTAAATTCTTAGCATCAAGAGGACTCCCTTTAAGAGGTTCTGACCAAAGAATTGGTTCAGTAAAAAATGGAAATTATTTGGGTATTTTGGAACTTATAAGTCAGTTTGACCCATTCTTACACGAACACATAAAGAAATATGGCAATGCAGGGAAAGGGATTCCATCATACTTGTCAGCCACCATTTGTGAAGAGTTCGTAGAAATAATGGGGACTAAAGTTCTTTCAGTAATCATCTCGGAAATTCAAAAAGCAAAATACTATGCTATTTCTGTAGATTCCACTCCGGATGTGACTCATATTGATCAACTTACTTTTATAGTAAGATATGTGATAGACGCTGTTCCAAAAGAGCGATTTTTGCAGTTTATTCCTATTCATGGTCATAATGCAGAACATCTTACTGAGGTTGTGACACACTTCTTAGAAACCAATAACATAGATATCCTGAATTGTAGGGGTCAGTCTTATGACAACGCAGCAAACATGTCAGGGCGATGTTCAGGATTACAAGCAAAGATAAAAGAACTAAACAAGTATGCTGAGTATGTACCATGTGCTGGACACTCACTTAACTTAGTAGGGGTACATGCTGTCAAGTGTGTTTCAACTTTGACAATTTACTTTGATGTGGTACAAAATCTTTACACCTTCTTTTCATCGTCAACACACCGCTGGGAGATACTCCGTTCACATTTAGGACCTCATCATAAAGTGGTGAAACAACTTTCAGACACTAGATGGTCTGCGCAAGCGGACGCAATAAATGCTTTATGTGAGGGATATAATGAAATCAGATTAAGTCTTCAGTCTATAAGAAATGATGTGACAAATCAGTCGTTAGAGACACGTCTTATGGCTCAAGGATTAGAGAAAAAACTTGATAAACTTGAAACAGTTTTTCTAACAATACTGTAGAATGAAATCCTCAGTAGATTTAATGCAGTAAGTAAACTACTGCAAAGTGAAAAAGTGAATTTGTCTGTAGCAGTTAAGATGCTGAAGTCATCAATTGTCTTTATTAGGGAGAAGAGAGATGGTTTTGGCGATTATGAGTCCAAATCAAAAGCGAAATCAGTTGTGAAAGAATATCATGATACACAAAGGCGTCAAACAAAACGTAGCTCCATTCTTGCATTTGCAGATGGTGGATGTAGTAATGAGGAACTTCTGGGAAGAGAAACGTTCAGAGTAGAGACATTCCTACCCATAATAGACACCCTGGTTTCTAGCCTAGAACTCCGAAGTAAAGCATACATAGACATTTTTGAGAGGTTTAAGTCTGCATGTGTTAAGAGAGTTCAGAAATTTCAAAATATTGCAAAAACCTTGCAAATTTTTATAGTGGAGACTTTATTACTGCAGAGCTAATATCTGAATGTCACCATTTTATATATTACATATTATTTATATATAATAATATATATATATATTATTATATATATATTGTTGTAGCAGATTTAGAGTGCAACAACGTATGAGATTTCCATATTGCCAACATTCTGTTCTGTAATCCTGTAACATTTTCAAGGAGTACTGATGTTGATTTACCTACAGAGCACATTATTTTATATCTTGTTTTCCTTGGGGTTGTTACAACGGGAGCGTTTGAGCATGCGGGTGAGTGTATTGTGGTAATTTGTTTTGTGTTATTTTCAGAACTGTCAGTTAGCAATTTCCAAGCTGTCGCTAATTTAATATATTCATTTCTGTCGTTGACCACTGCCTCCCATTTCTGTAAACTGTCCCATTTAATGCCCTCCCTGTACTGTCTGATTTTCTAATTGTTGGTTTGTGACAAGATTTTTATATTTTTGAAATCAAAAGTGTGTCCTGTTTCTTTAGTGTGTTCGTCAGGCTTGTTTTGCTACTGACTGTTTGTGTTCGCAGGCACTAGGTAAGTGTCACACAGAGCATGTCTGCTGAGTACAGAGGTTGTTAGACTACTGGGATGCCATGTTTGGCTAAAAACTGCTGCATAACAAGGGCTGAGTGCATTGTCATGATATAGTTTCCAATTACCCAGAATTCGGAAACAAGGTCTGTTTCTGTGAACAACATCTTATAAACAGCAAAAACTCCTTTGTTATGGTTTGTCCTGTCATAGTGAACAATGCCCTCATAATAAAAAAAAAAACACTGTCATCAACGGCTTCACCTGACTGTAACTTTGCCGAGCTTAATTGCGTTGCGGGGAAGCCCAACACTTGTACTAACATTTGTCTGCTCACTTCTGAGTAAATATCATCGCAGTTGTGCTCCAATGATTCTAAATTTTAATATGAATGTGTCCTTTTTTCAGGATGTGCCCTACATTGAGTTTGCTGTTTTTTCGATGAAAGGGTCTCCTCAACATTTTGGTAGATTCATCTCTGCCATATTCAGTCTAATTCCTCATTCTAACAAGAAATGTGGAGGAATCAGCCTGAAGATGATAGATATAATTCCTCAGATATGTTTCAGAAAACAGCAAAACTCAATGCTAGACTCAGCTAGCATGTGTGTGTGTACACATGCACACACCTATTATCAACAATTTATTTTTTGCAGGTTGATTTCAGCTGTCTGTTATCTCTATTTCTGACTTAGTCTTCTCTGTCTGTGTTTCCACTGTGAGGAAGAAGGGGTTGTCATATTTTCTAGCAATTTCAATAGCTAGTTTTCCACGCTATACAAATATGTCAATGGATTGAGAAAAGTGAAACAGCAGAATAAAACCCATAAAATGTAAGTTACTTTATACTAACACACATTTCAACAGTTACTTGAACTACTAAACCTCTTCTTCATGTATTACTTTCGAGTATAACACCCAAAGAAACATACAAGTATCTAGTATGTGTTAATTCCATATGAAAACAAAGATATAGTGTACCTCACACATGCGCACACATTTACAAGTGTTCACACACACACACACACACACACACAATTTGAACATGCTTTAAATTTATAAAGGAGATCTGTCAAAATATATGAAGGAAAATTAATATCACCACAAATATAGAAACAATTAATTTATATTAAAAATGTAAAACAAACAAAAAATGTATAGACTGTATCCACACACACGTTTTATATTTGCATATTTTCTACCAGATTCATACAAGGACAGTTTACTCTCTCTCTCTCTCTCTCTCTCTCTCACACACACACACACACACACAGACTTATGCATGACAAGCAGGGTAATGCAATCAGTTGTTAATCACAGGGTACCATTTAGTAAGCCTGTCTTCATTCTAGCAATATGAGCTGCTTGATAATACTTTAATCTCCTACCAAGTTCTATGACATCAGTCAATTTAGATATATCGTCAATCAGAGTAGCTCTGATTTTATCCATGCCCTGGCTGCGCATCACAATCAATTCCATGGCTTTCTGTACAGATTTGAAAACAAGTTCATTATTTTCATTTAACTCTGGCTTCATAAGAGTATTTGGATTCATGTAAGAATTATTTAGACAATTAAAGTCAATAGCAAAGTTCTTGTGATACCGAAGCGGTACATTTAATAGATACTCATCAGGTGCAATAAATTGGTTCATCATTTGTTTTTTATAGTGTCGTGTGTGCACAGTACAAAATTTACTTCCATGTGTAATCCAGAACAACTGTTTCGGAGTGAATTTCTGCAGCGTAGGAAGTCTAGGTTCTTCTCCATGTTTAGCTACCCAGTCTTTATACGCATTGTATGCTATTTGCTTACCATCTTGGTTTCCTACATTCTTCCAATCACAGTCTGTTCCATTTAAAGTCAGCTATAAACAAACGTGTATTAGACATTACACATAATATAAATGTCTCATGTTAAATATCTAATAGGGAACTTATCAACATAAGTTTAATGTCTCAAATAAAAAAATTTAGATAACAAATTAATTAATAAATTTACCTAAGAAAGTAGCTAATATGTAATAAAATTCTCAATTCTTATCAAGTAGAGTAAATCACATAATTATTTTATATAAACACATAAACAAAGTACTTCTTAACACCTGACTGCCAAACCAAATTTTATAATCTTTCCAAAGTAAATTTTCAATCAATGGCAACACAAGAAACATCCCAGTATTGGTTTAAATAAGAAAATTCCATTTGTTAAGTAAAAAACCTAAATGGAGTTGCCCCCATGCCAGAACAGAATAGCCTTGTCACAGGGCACTATTGCCACCATTCTTGACAGTCTTTGTATTACTGTTGGTTGTTGACAAGTGGTTTTGTTGATATGTGTTATGATGACCGTATTTTCCAAGCAGACACAGAAAATTGTAAATAATACAGAAATATAAATGTACTTATAAGTAAGACCTATATAAAAATTCTTCTTAGTCATAATTCTTCTTTAGTAGTCATACTCCCCAGTCTTACTGGGGCTTGTTAAATTTTTCCTGCTCCATTGAAGAAGACCATTGTGGGCATGGCCAAAATGTTTGGTTTTGTTAAGTTTGTTGTAAGACTTTATTGACTGTTATATTATGATTTCCACATTCAATAATAATAATAATCGTCATAATTTTAATGGATCTAGACTACACCCTAACAGCATGCATAATAAAGAGCTTCAATATTCTCCTTCTCCCTATACTTCCACTGGAAACTATTATTAACTGTCCATTTTATTTCCTAGGTGTGTCCAATCCAGTTTCCTTTACCATCGTCAAAAGAGGTCTACCACTTTGTTTCTTCCATCTGACCCAAGATTCATATTTCCTGCACCTTCTTCTTACCACTGCCCCTTCAATGTCCATGTCTTCAATGCATAAAGTAAATCACTCTAGATAAAAAACTTCATCAATCTGTTCCTCACGTCCAGTTCACTCTGCTATATAAAATTCTTTTTTCTACAAGTCCTAAATTATAAACCTATTATAAATGTTATTAAAGCTGTTTGGCTGTGGCCAATTGCTCGCAATGTGATTCATATTTTTTCTACGTATTTCAGCTACCCACTTAAGGCCTAAATGCATCTCAAGCAGAGATGTAAGCAATAAGTTACTGTAAAATTGAACTTCCCTATACAGCTTTTCAATCAGCTAGGTGAGCCAATCATAAAGCTGATTCATTCTGATAGGCATGGTAAAGTAGCATGCCAGATCCTGTTATTAATGTAATTCATATCCAAAGACACGCAATTTCAAATATTTGTTTTGATAGTTCATCTTCTTTTTCCACAGCACTAAATTAATATAGATTATTAAACTTTCACTTGTGAAACTTACTTTGTTTCTCCCGTACGCGTTTCGGCGTGATGTGCGCCTTCGTCAGCGGTGTGAGACAGACTGCCAGTAACTTGTAACGGTTTTAGTTGATAGGTTGAGTGGGGGTGTTTTGTGTGGAAGGGAATAGGCGCGGGGATCCGAATTATTGTTTGTTTTATGTATAATTGTGTCAAAGAGTGTGTGCGATTTATAGTATAATTGGTCGTTAAGTATGCTGTTTGGTTGTGTTGTGTAGTGTTTGTATATTTCATATAATTCTGCTGTGTTAAGTTTTCGACTTTTAGGTAAGTAGTGTAATATCTCAAGATGAGTATCTATGTTGGTGTAGCTGTGGTTTTTTGTGTGTATGTGTGTGGCGAAAGCAGAATGTATGTTGTTGCTGGATAGAGCTTTTATATGTTCAGAGTAACGTGATGAAAAAGATCTTCCCGTCTGGCCTGTATAGAAACTATTACAATCATTACAGTTTAATTTGTAAACACCTGTTTTGTTGTATTTGTCTATGTCCGTGTTTGTATCATTGATGTGTTTTTTGATGGTATTGTTTGTTCTGTATGCTATTTTGTACTTGTGTTTCCTGAATGTATTGGCGATTTTGTGTGTGTTGGAGTTATGGTATGTGAGTGTGATGTATTTATTTTGTTGTGTGTTGTTGGTATTTATTGTTTTGTTGTTTTTGTTTATGATGTGTTTGTGTAGTTCGTTAATTAAATTAGGGTTGTAGCTGTTTTTTATTGCTGTATATTTGATTGTGTTGAGTTCTTCGTTATAATCCTGTTTACTTAATGGTATTTTTGTTAGTCTATGGAGCATATGGTTGAATGCCGCATGTTTGTGTTGCGTTGGATGGTTTGATGTGTTGTGCATGACCATGTCAGTTGTGGTTGGTTTTCTGTATATTTTTATACGTGTGTGTATTGTTTGTTTTGTTAATTGTTAGGTCCAGAAAATGTATACTATTGTTTTGTTCTGTTTCCAGTGTAAATTTTAGTTTGTGGTATATTGTGTGTATGTATTTGTGGAAGTTTTTGACCTGTCTTGTATTGCCATTGAATAAAAGTAATATATCATCCACGTACATGTGCCAATAAATGATTTTGTTCCTGTATTTGTTGTTGTTTATTATATGGTTTTGTTCCATGTGGTTATGAATATTTCAGCCAGTATTCCTGATATGGGGGATCCCATAGGGAGGCCGTCTGTTTGTGTGTATATCTTGTTGTTGTATGTGAAGTAATTTTGTTCTGTAATTATTTTGGGGAGTTTGATGATCTCATGTATGTGTGTTTCGGGCATGTTGTTTTGTCTGAGTAAATGTTCAAGTGTTTGTATAGTGTGCGTATAATATAATACAACACACGCATGACAATATAGACAAACTCAAATCGATTATACAAGATCGACATAACAAAAAAATAACAAACCTCACAACATGCACAATAGAAACAATTCCCACACTGACACACAAATTCCACAAATGCACAGTAAACACAACTGACGTTAGTTTCACAAATGACAAAATAACTTTATTAAACAAAGGACTCAAACATAATTTAAAAAACAATACACCCAACAACAACAACCACAATAGACATATACGCGACTTAATCATAGACACCGAAACAGCTGTATAAAACACGCACATAACGATCAAGATTCCATACGACATGACATAAAAAGTAAATTACAACGCACACAAAAACAACCAAAAGGACACAACGAAATTAAAACGCTAAATAATGTAAAACAAAAGATACTTGAACACAACATAATGATATTAAAAGCTGATAATGGGAACATAAACGTCATAATGGACAAACATGAACTAAACACTAAAGTTGAGTAATTCTTAACCGAAAACAATATAACTAAATATCACTATAATATTGACGACTCGGAACACTAAGTTTTTTATAAGTAAAAACGTAAAGTTTTACCTTACAGCCTAAACCGGCTTTCACCTATAGAAGGCTTCATCAGAGGCTGTCATAAGTAGCACTGTTCGTCTTGTTGTTGGCGACGAGATAGTGTTTCGAAAGATCAAAGCTGTGTGTGTGTGGTGAGATGTGTTCAAATAATGCGTGCGATTTGAATTGTGTCTGTTCGTTTAGGATGTCGTTTTTATTTGTTTTTGTGTGTTTGTATATTTCTAATTGTTCTAGAGTGTCTAGTTTTCGGCCTTTTGTGTGTACGTGTAGTATGTTCATGTTATTGTCGATGTTTTTATATGTGTGGTTTGCTTCAATCAGGTGGTTTGCGAAGGTAGATTCTGTAGTGGTGTGGAGTGCTTTTGTGTGTTCAATGTATCTCTGTTTGAAGCTACATCCTGTCTGGCCTATGTAGAATTTATTGCAATTTGAACAATTTAGCTTATATACACCGGGTAGATCGAATTTGTTTTGTGCTTTGGGCATGCGTTTTGATAGTGTGTGTTCTGTTTTGTTAGTAGTTTTGTAAGCGATTCTGTATCCTGCTTTTTTGAATTTGTGGGCAATTTTTTCTGTTTGTTTGTTGATGTATGTTAGTGTTATGAATTTGTTGTTTTCTGTCTTTGTCTGTTGTTTGTTTTGTGTTTTGTGTAGGAGTTTACTGACTATTGTTCTGTCATAACCGTTAGATTCTGCTAGATATTTTATCGTGTTTAGTTCGTCTTTGTAGTCTATTTCATCTAAGGGGATGTTGTTAAGTCTATGTATCATGGTTCTAAAAGCAGCTAGTTTGTGTTGTATTGGGTGATTGGAGGTGTTGTGTATTAGTGTGTCAGTTGTAGTTGGTTTTCTGTATATACTGAATTTGTGCCTGTGTTCTAGTTTTGTGATGGAGAGGTCTAAGAAGTTTATGGTATTGTTGTGTTCGTATTCGGCAGTGAAGGTTATGTTTTTATGTATTTTGTTTATGTGCGTTAGTAACTGTTCACATTGTCTTTTGTTTCCCCTGTATAGTATTAGAATGTCATCAACGTATCTGTGCCAATATAGTATTTTATGTGAGTGTCTGTCATTGTTTGTGAGTATTTTTGTTTTTTCTAAGTGTTGGAGGAAGACTTCTGCTAGAATGCTGGATATGGGGTAGCCCATGGGTAGGCCATCGTTCTGTGTATTTATTGTTATAAGTAAAGTAGTTTTGTTTTGTGATAATGTTCAGAGTTTCTGTTATTTCATTGATAAGTTCGTCTGGGGTGTTGTTCTGTTTGAGTTTGTTTTGTAGGATGGTGATTGTTTCAGAGATGGGGATGTTTGTGTACAGGTTTTTAATGTCAAAGGAGGCTAATGTGGCGTTATGGGGGATGTGTATGTCTTTTATTTTTGTTACTAGGTCAGTGTTGTTTTTTACTGCAATGTTGTTGTCTATTTGTGTGTGTTGTCTAATAATTTTGTCTAGATATTTTGCCAGTTTGTGTGCAGGGGCATTATGGTAGTTGATAATGGGGCGGATCGGAATGTCTTCTTTATGGATTTTGGGAAGCGCTTGGAGTGTAGGTGCTGATGGTCGGATTTGTTTCATGTAGGGCTTTTGTTTATGTGTCATAATGTGTTTGGCTTTGTTGACTATTTGTTTTACTGAGTTTTGGTATCTGTCGGTGGGGTCGTGTTTTAGTTCTGTGATGTTGTTCTGTTCCATGACGTCTTGTACTTTTTTGTGTAGGTTGTCTGTGGGGATAATTACAGTCGTGTTGCCTTTGTCAGCTTTTACAAATGTGATGTTGTGTTTGTGTGCCTTTTCCCTCAGTTTGATGGCTGTGTGTATTTCTGAGTTGTGGTTGTTGTTGTCTGGTGTCTTATGTACTCCTATTGTGTTGTTTATATTATGTCTTAATGTGTCTTGATGTTCTGGTGCTGTGTTGTGTATATTTGTTTCTGTGTCAATTATGAGCTTTGTTAGTGTTTGGTTGTTATGTTTGTAATGTATGTTATGTTTTAGGCCTTTATCAAGGAGTGTTTGTTCGTTTTTTGTGAGTGTGACGTTCGTGAGGTTTACTGTACATGGGTAGAATTTGTGCGAGGTAATTATATCTGTTTTGATTGGTGTCAGGTTTTTTATTTTTCTGTCGTGTTTTGTCTGTATGTTATGTATTTGTTTTTTTGTCCATTCATTTGTGTGATGTATTAGTTCAGTCACGTAATTGTGTCCGTATGTGTTGGCGATATGTAGGTGTAGTGTTAGTGCTTTGCGATTAAGGTGTGATGATTTAAATAAAAGAAATAATCAAGACAATAAAAATTTTAAAAAATTAAGGTTGCGAGCTCTTAAGCCATTTAAATCTCACTGTATTAATATAAAATACCTGTATGTACTCAGTATGAGAGGAAGCAGTAATTAATTAGTTATTTAGAAGATACTCTAATAAAAAGATAAATTGTAAAGAGTTATTAATATCGTATTTAACCCTTTGCTTGTAAGCAGGCGCTGTCCTGTTGATTCCAGACTCGACATGTTTTCCGAGTCTTGTGTGAGTAAGAATAAGATAAAAAAAAAACTAATGTTAATAATAAAAAATCTGAAGACATAAATAGTCGCTAAAACAACTGATTTAAATTATGTATATTTGTTTAGGGATAGTTTATATAAATAAAAATGTTAACTTAAATATAGTTAGGAACTATATTCTCGCGCGGAAATTGTCCCACTAACTTTTGCCCAGTACCAGGCGAAGGGAGCGGAATATCTCTCTCTTGCAATGGTGACTTCGTACAGTGTAGACGTAGGAGCTGTGCGCTTAAAATATGTTAACTATATTCTGTCTCACCTTAAGATGTTGTACCAGATGTAGCTGTTTAAAGCATCTGGATGTGTTAATTAATATAGTCATGTAAATAGACAAGAAATTTAAAGTAAAGAAAATCGAAACGTAAAAAAGGAGTGTAACACAAGATGACTTTGTGCTTCAACAAATAACAACAATTCCAAAGTCATACCCGGAGATGTGAACTATCAGAAGCCACAAACTCTACTGCACGTGACAGAATATGCAGATCAGGACATCCGAGAATCTACAAGATCATCGTAGATATCTACACGACGTATTGTTCAACCTGCGAACTTTTGGAGCCCTTTACAGAGGAAGGCCAGACCGAGATGACGACGTAGCTGTTCCTGTTTCCCAAGACGGATACCCCAGGACGAGTCTTCTGCATACCAATTAAAAGGTGACTCGATAGCCTGTCTATCGAGGGTTACTAATATTTGTTACACAACACATCTTGAAAGAGACTTTTCAGAAACTATTAACCTTGTAAAGACTTATAAATTATATCTAAGAATTTCATGTAACTATTCTAACTTCATACGTTGTAACAGTTTATATGCTAATGTAGAGTAATATAATTCAAGCAATAATACCATTCTTCCAATGGTTGAATAAAAGAAAGTCTTGCAAGCTAATATCATGAAATGAGTATAATTAAAAGGCTTAATTACAGAAATACAGAAGGTTGACCCGGATCCGAGGTATAGCTATATAAAATCAAGTTTGATCTCAAAGTTTAAAGAAACCTTTCAAATAACTTAATAATTGAATTAGTAACGTCATGGGATCTGTCAGTAAATGTTTTAAATGTTAAATAAAGAGAAGTCTTCTTGTTACACACATATGAGGAGTGCTTAAATCAATTGTATACCTTGCCATTGTTTCCTTACACAGTTAGTAAGTAATTTGTTACATTAATTATTTGTGATCAATTCTGTTACAACGTAGGCAGCCCATCTAATTAACGGAGTTTAATTACGAGGGGTTCCCTGGATTTGTAACGCGGCAAAAAGACGTTACAAAAGTATTGGGCACTGGGATATTGAATGGGGTTAGTGTGTGTAATTTCTTTCACATAGTTGTTGTACACTTTACAACGTTGTCCACATAGTTATTACCTATAGTTACAACACAGTACACTTTATATTCTTATGAACTACCTTTTTTTTTTTTACATACTATTTACATTAAATATTTACACAATTAAAACACAAAACTCTTTCTTATCTCTATCACTTAATTTTACTACCGGTTTTTCTGTTTGTCTTACTCTCTCTTCTATAGAGTAACTTTCTAAATCTTTACTATTTAGAATTCTATCTTTTCTTCTGTGAGTCCTATATAACTCATATAGTTAATGAGTGTTAGTACCCATCTAGTTAATGATTATTCATTAATGCATGCTTCGCAGAACTGGAACTCAGGTTGGTCAGGCCTCGTTTCCACACTCTACGTTTTACATTTTTTTTTTTTATGTGGATTCAGAAATATAATTTTCTTTACTGCCTAGTATTCCCTTTTCTTTTTGGGTTATACTCTACCGTCACTTCTTCTTATACAACTTTAGTTGCAAAATATGCGTTCTCCGCACATATTTCTGAGTTGCAGGTTCGCACAGGGCTACTGTAACTGGAGTTAGGTACTTTTGGATTTGGTAAGGGCCACACCATCTGAATGATAGTTTCGAGGTGGTCTTATCAATCGCACTACTAATGGGGTGAGTCTTGTACATTACTAAGTCACCTACTTGGTACCTGACTGAGTTGCTATGATTACCTTTCTCGTGGTATCTTCTGGATTTTTCCAAGCTTGCTCTCAAGTTAGAGCGGGCTTTGTTCCATATTCGCTTTATCTGCTTATCCGTTATTTGCGGAGGCAGCAGATCGTGTATATTCCATCTTGTGGACAAAGGGTGGTTTGGTCGATACTGGTATAGTAACTCGAACGGGGTCGACTTGTGACCTTCGTGGTAAGCTGAATTAAAAGCGTATTGAATCCAGGATAGATTTTGGTCCCACGACGTGTGATCGTTCGCATGATAGGCTATTAGCGCAGATTTGAGGTTTCGTAGATACCTTTCAGCAATATTGCCTTGTGGTCGATACTCTGTAGTGGTTATATGGTCTATCCCTAACTTGAAACACATATTCCTAAATTCTTTTGCTTTAAACTGCGGGCCGTTATCAGATACTATACGTACTGGAGTACCGTAATCTTTAAATAATCTTTCCTGTAGTATTTTAACTGTTGTCGACGCCAATGCTCGTCGCATGGGATACATCCAAACAAATTTGGTGAACGAATCTACACATATCAGTAACATGGTATTTCCTGATTTGGATCGTGGATACGGACCTGAGAAATCTAGATAAAGTTTCGAAAAAGGGGTTTTTGGGATTTCTGATATCAATTGGCTTACTTGAGTATTTCTGGCGGGTTTGCTAAGGGCGCATAATGAACATTTCTTTACGAAGGTAGCTATTTCGCAGTTCATATTGTTCCAATGATATTCTTGTAGATTCTCGGATGCCCTGATCTGCATATTCTGTCACGTGCAGTAGAGTTTGTGGCTTCTGATAGTTCACATCTCCGGGTATGACTTTGGAATTGTTGTTATTTGTTGAAGCGCGAAGTCATCTTGTGTTACACTCCTTTTTTACGTTTCGATTTTCTTTACTTTAAATTTCTTGTCTATTTACATGACTATATTAAATAACACATCCAGATGCTTTAAACAGCTACATCTGGTACAACATCTTAAGGTGAGACAGAATATAGTTAACATATTTTAAGTGCACAGCTCCTACGTCTACACTGTACGAAGTCACCATTGCAAGAGAGAGATATTCCGCTCCCTTCGCCTGGTACTGGGCAAAAGTTAGTGGGACAATTTCCGCGCGAGAATATAGTTCCTAACTATATTTAAGTTAACATTTTTATTTATACAAACTATCCCTAAACAAATATACATAATTTAAATCAGTTGTTTTAGCGACTATTTATGTCTTCAGATTTTTTATTATTAACATTAGTTTTTTTTATCTTATTCTTACTCACACAAGACTCGGAAAACATGTCGAGTCTGGAATCAACAGGACAGCGCCTGCTTACAAGCAAAGGGTTAAATACGATATTAATAACTCTTTACAATTTATCTTTTTATTAGAGTATCTTCTAAATAACTAATTAATTACTGCTTCCTCTCATACTGAGTACATACAGGTATTTTATATTAATACAGTTAAATGGCTTAAGAGCTCGCAACCTTAATTTTTAAAAATTTTTATTTTCTTGATTATTTCTTTTATTTAAATCGTCACATACTCCACCGCTTAAATTGCACGCTACGGTTAAGCTTTTTTTGAGTCTAACTCACTATTGGGGACTGGGAGTACGATTAGTGTCAGTGTGTGAAGTTACTTATTATTAGTGCACAGTTCGTTTTTTTTTTTTTTTTTTTTAATTCTCTTTAAATGACATTGTTCATTTAAATGCTCGCCTTCGTGAAATTCCCTTTTTCTCACTTCTTAAGTACTAACTTACATTTTAATCTTAATACTAATTTCCAAACCTTAGATTGGAATGATCCCTACTTATCCGTAACTCACAACATCCCGGCCCGACTGACACCAGCTTACTCTAACTACGGAAGTTAGCTTTCAGCATTTATTAATGATCTTTGGCACATTTCTGCGCTATCATTACCCTTTCAGTCGGCGCCGTTGTGACCTGTTACGTTACATGTATAATCACTACTTGATTATATCTCATAAACTTATTTCTAATGTGATCTAAAGAGGATCCCACTTTAGATCACTGGTTTGAGAGAAGCGGAATCTCACGAATATGATTCTCTTTTATCTCTTTTTACAATACTTAAACAAACTATGCGGGAGGGGAGACACTTTACACAATGCATTGTCATACTCACTAGGGGTGGTTTTTCAATTGTTCAGGCTAGCACCGGTTTATCACAATAGAGAGGGTGGGTTCGGGGCTGCTTAGTACAATTCCTACAATACTGAACACGCTTTTATTTTCTCTAACTGGCCACCACTGGGAGTGTTTACAATATGCAACTGAACTTTTTATTATTATTTTCTTTTTTCCTACTTACTTCTACACTTCACACAATTTTAGTATAACTTAGGATTTATTTAGCTCTAGTATTTAAATCAATTATTATTATTCACTTTATTATTTATTATTTATTAAACTACTTTGGGGATTTAAGAAACGCTCCTAGAACTATCGTCTATTTAATCACCATATTTATTTAGCACACTTTATATTCACAGGTTGGTTCCGTTTTACTAGATGATGTTTAGCTAACATGTCCGCTAATTCTTGGCTGATTAAGCTCCTACTAGATCCCGAATCAATTAAGGCGATGGGGATGTAACGCCTAAGTCGACTCGTATTAATGGTAGTAGATTTTTTTTTCATTTACATCTATTAATCGCATTACACTTTACACGAAATTCTCGCACATAGGGGTCGATTTCTTTCGCACCTTTTTTGTTTTTCACTTGGTTACAGAATAATTCATTCTTATTATTATTACTGGTTTCTTTTAGTTTACCCAATTTTGAGTATCTGCGGAAGACACAGGTTTTCGGGTCTCCCTGCCTTACATGTTTTTTGAATTGGGGTTATTCCGTTCCAATGGCTTACTTTTGCACTCTCTTCTTATGTGCCCATATTTGCCACAATTATAACAGGTGGGTTTTCTGCGAGGTGGGTACTTGGTTTCTGCTTTATCTGGGTTTACAGTTAACTTACCAGCTTTGCGCACATGGTGAGGTCTACTAGAAACTTGTCTTTCATACGAGGTTGTTACATCAGGCAGTAGTGCTCGCAATTGATGTCTATTAGTTCCAGAGGTTTTCATTGCTTCTCTATTTTGATCTGAGTACCATACATTTGAAGAATGGATACTGCACTGTTCTAGATCAGCAATTGTATTGGGTCTATTCATCAATGATAGTCGAGATCTTTCTTCAGGTGACACTCCTATTAAAATGGTGTCCACCAGTTGGGTTTCATTCCAGCTTACACGTAGTAGTCGAGAGGACTCCCTAATATCGGAGATGTAGTGAGCTAATCTCTCCTGATGTCCTTGTACTCGGAGTACTGTCTTCCTTTTTATTTCTTCATAGATGCCGGTGGGAATAAAGTATTTTATTAAAGAGCTATGTAGCTCTTCTACTGGGAAAGTAGAGGTTAGGGCTTCTAGCACACGATTTTTTAACGGGGGTTTACACTTTGGTAACAGAACTTGTAAAATTTGCCAGTCATTCAGCTGCTGTAGATCCTTTATCTGAAGAAGATAACTAATAAATGTTAGTAACTTGGAAACATTTAAACCACCTGTATAAGGGATTTCGGTTAAAATCTTCTCCACAGGGTGAGTCATTTTTCCGTATAGATCTGCGTTATAGTTCATAGGGGTAATTCCTCGATGAGGGTGATTAGATTCATTGGGGGTGTTGGTCAATTCATTATTTCTGGGACGAAACTGAAAATGCTCGAGAGGAGGGACATTTACATCTGTATCAGTTTTTTGTTCTGGGTTCGCTTGCACTTGCGATACGATAGGTGAGTTCCGATCCGAGTTAGGCGGAGGTAAACCAGTGGTGGGGGATTGTACTGGGGAGATGTGTAATTTCATTAATGATTTCTCTATTTCGTCCATCCTGAATGTGTCGGATTTTCGTCTTAAATCGTTGATAATTGAAGGTAAGCGGCGTAGAGCTTTCTACTAGCTTTTGTACATCAACGGGTATTTCTGTGAGATTCGGCCAGATCGACAAATTTTTTATTCGCCTGGTTAAATGCTCTATTCTCTGGGTAGTCCGCAAAATTTTTGCCGGAGATTTCTCGTCTTGGAGTGTTTGAGACAATAAGTATAGTTCACTATACTTGGCATTACAAATTTCTTTCTCGCTTTCATAATCGAGTTGGCTTAGATTGTTTAATTGCACGGGCGCATCAAATCCACATTCGCGAATTGAACTTCGTAATTCCGCGACTGTTACATCAGCATGGGGTAGTCCACGCAAAAGGGCTTCGTAAGACAGCTCGTCTTTTAGTAACAAATCCGGGTTAAATTGGGCCATTTTGTTCTAACTCATTAGCACGTACTTAAAATTAATACTAGTATATTACACATATATTACATATACATATAATAAATTCATAAGTAATCAATTTACACAAATTAGAAAAGAACAATTTCTCTTCTAAGGGAGAGACAGAAATCACACACACATATCTTTCAAGGTTAAATAGCCGATCAGCTGTTTACTGGAATGTAGGTCAGAGGGTGGCCTACATATTTAGTTAACAAAGGAGGGTTGAGCGTGTCAGTGAGAAAGGGGTTTTACTCTTATTGTTCTCCACAATGCGACTGAATAACACAACTACTGTATACGTACTCTGAACCGGTATAAACACGAGAGAAGGGGAGCGCAATCTTATGCAACACATTTATTATTACTACGCTTGGCAACACTTTGGCTCCGTTCATTCATAAACTTTTCTCAATTAAATAATTACTTATTTTGTTCACAAGTTTTAAATCACGAACTTCTACTTAATTACTTTATTATTATTAACAAAGTTATTTTTAATCAAATTTTTTTTTTTTATAACATACCAGTGTATGTAAGCTAGTTAGTTGGACATACACTGTGCAGATTGATTCAGGAAACAACAGGTCATAGATTGTCGTAAACAAACCTGTTACAGATTGTTCTGGTGACCAAAATTGTTATGCTTGGTCACAATTCATGTATGCAAGTACTTATATCGAATTATGCAGGTTCCTACTGGCCTATAGAATGCAAAAGCTACATGCATTGTATGAAGCTAAGGATATTTTACTTATACATACTACCATCTACGTAACTTAATACACTATTAAATATGTTTTGAACATTACATTTATTAAAGTAACTTTCTGAGTGCATATATCAATATTATATATTTAGTTATTGATCATACAATTTATCCACGCATAGTGAATGCAATTTTGTTTGTTACACTATATACACAATTAAAACTCTTTCCTTTGTTTCCTTTATTTTTTGAATGACGCAATTTTGTTTGCTTAAAACACCTTTATAAAATTTAGCAGAGTGGCGCACTTTTGTGACACTCTGTAAACAATTACCCTTTTATTTTGTTACAAGAAAGCAGAGTGGCGCACTTTTGTAACGTCTTTTTGCCGCGTTACAAATCCAGGGAACCCCTCGTAATTAAACTCCGTTAATTAGATGGGCTGCCTACGTTGTAACAGAATTGATCACAAATAATTAATGTAACAAATTACTTACTAACTGTGTAAGGAAACAATGGCAAGGTATACAATTGATTTAAGCACTCCTCATATGTGTGTAACAAGAAGACTTCTCTTTATTTAACATTTAAAACATTTACTGACAGATCCCATGACATTACTAATTCAATTATTAAGTTATTTGAAAGGTTTCTTTAAACTTTGAAATCAAACATGATTTTATATAGCTATACCTCGGATCCGGGTCAACCTTCTGTATTTCTGTAATTAAGACTTTTAATTATACTCATTTCATGATATTAGCTTGCAAGACTTTCTTTTATTCAACCATTGGAAGAATGGTATTATTGCTTGAATTATATTACTCTACATTAGCATATAAACTGTTACAACGTATGAAGTTAGAATAGTTACATGAAATTCTTAGATATAATTTATAAGTCTTTACAAGGTTAATAGTTACTGAAAAGTCTCTTTCAAGATGTGTTGTGTAACAAATATTAGTAACCCTCGATAGACAGGCTATCGAGTCACCTTTTAATTGGTATGCAGAAGACTCGTCCTGGGGTATCCGTCTTGGGAAACAGGAACAGCTACGTCGTCATCTCGGTCTGGCCTTCCTCTGTAAAGGGCTCCAAAAGTTCGCAGGTTGAACAATACGTCGTGTAGATATCTACGATGATCTTGTAGATTCTCGGATGTCCTGATCTGCATATTCTGTCACGTGCAGTAGAGTTTGTGGCTTCTGATAGTTCACATCTCCGGGTATGACTTTGGAATTGTTGTTATTTGTTGAAGCACGAAGTCATCTTGTGTTACACTCCTTTTTTACGTTTCGATTTTCTTTACTTTAAATTTCTTGTCTATTTACATGACTATATTAATTAACACATCCAGATGCTTTAAACAGCTACATCTGGTACAACATCTTAAGGTGAGACAGAATATAGTTAACATATTTTAAGCGTACAGCTCCTACGTCTACACTGTACGAAGTCACCATTGCAAGAGAGAGATATTCCGCTCCCTTCGCCTGGTACTGGGCAAAAGTTAGTGGGACAATTTCCGCGCGAGAATATAGTTCCTAACTATATTTAAGTTAACATTTTTATTTATACAAACTATCCCTAAACAAATATACATAATTTAAATCAGTTGTTTTAGCGACTATTTATGTCTTCAGATTTTTTATTATTAACATTAGTTTTTTTTATCTTATTCTTACTCACACAAGACTCGGAAAACATGTCGAGTCTGGAATCAACAGGACAGCGCCTGCTTACAAGCAAAGGGTTAAATACGATATTAATAACTCTTTACAATTTATCTTTTTATTAGAGTATCTTCTAAATAACTAATTAAGTACTGCTTCCTCTCATACTGAGTACATACAGGTATTTTATATTAATACAGTGAGATTTAAATGGCTTAAGAGCTCGCAACCTTAATTTTTTAAAATTTTTATTTTCTTGATTATTTCTTTTATTTAAATCGTCACAAAGGGCGTCTTTTTTCTTATATAGTTGTTTAATTGATTCTTTTATGTATGTTCTTTGTGCGATGTTTTGTGTTATTCGGGCGGCCTGGTTGTTATGTTTAATTTTGATTTGGGCATATTTAGGTGTTAGTGAATTATTTATGCATGTTTTGTTGAAAGTTATGTGAGCTACAATCTTTCTAACCTTCAAAGTTGTGAACTTGTATGCTTGGACGTTGGCTCGTCTTGCTGAGTTAAATTCTTGGATTTCGTTGTCCATGACGTGTCCGTTACTTAACTAAATATCACTATAATATTGACGACTCGGAACACTACAGTAAAAAACAACACTGGCCTAGTAACAAAAAAGACATACACATCCCCCATAACGCCACATTAGCCTCCTTTGACATTAAAAACCTGTACACAAACATCCCCATCTCTGAAACAATCACCATCCTACAAAACAAACTCAAACAGAACAACACCCCAGACGAACTTATCAATGAAATAACAGAAACTCTGAACATTATCACAAAACAAAACTACTTTACTTATAACAATAAATACTACACACAGAACGATGGCCTACCCATGGGCTCCCCCATATCCAGCATTCTAGCAGAAGTCTTCCTCCAACACTTAGAAAAAACAAAAATACTCACAAACAATGACAGACACTCACATAAAATACTATATTGGCACAGATACGTTGATGACATTCTAATACTATACAGGGGAAACAAAAGACAATGTGAACAGTTACTAACGCACATAAACAAAATACATAAAAACATAACCTTCACTGCCGAATACGAACACAACAATACCATAAACTTCTTAGACCTCTCCATCACAAAACTAGAACACAGGCACAAATTCAGTATATACAGAAAACCAACTACAACTGACACACTAATACACAACACCTCCAATCACCCAATACAACACAAACTAGCTGCTTTTAGAACCATGATACATAGACTTAACAACATCCCCTTAGATGAAATAGACTACAAAGACGAACTAAACACGATAAAATATCTAGCAGAATCTAACGGTTATGACAGAACAATAGTCAGTAAACTCCTACACAAAACACAAAACAAACAACAGACAAAGACAGAAAACAACAAATTCATAACACTAACATACTGTGACGATTTAAATTGTGACAATTATAAAAATAAAGAAATAAAAAAAAATTTTAAGTTGCGAACAACTAACCATTTAAATCTCACAATGATAATAAAAAACATGTAGGTACTAAGTGTGAATGGAAGTAGTAATTAATAAGGGCAAAGAAACGGTAAAGAAAAGACATATTGTAAATAATTATTATTGTCGCATTTAACCCTTTGCTTGTTATCAGGCGCCTACCTGTTGACACCGGACTCGACATGTTTACCGAGTCTTCTGTAATTAAAATAATATAGAAAAATAATGTTAATAATTAAAGAATCTGAAGACACAGATAGTCACGAAAACAACTAATTTAAATGATGTATTTTTATCTAGCGATAGTTTGTATAAATAAAAAGTTTTATTTAGAGAGAGACCGGGACTATATTCTCGCGGAATAAACACCCCACTATCTATTGTACTGTACCAGTGGTAGCGGACGAAAAATCTCTCTCTCGCAATGACGACTCCAAGCAGTGCACACGCACGAGCAAAATGCTCTGTTGAAATGTTATGTGATTGGTTATTAGTTTGGATTAATTCTTATGTATTTTACTAACTGCTACAAAGAGTGTAATATGTAACGTTAAGAAAAAGAAAAATTAAAAAAACGTTGTAACAAGAAGAAATATGTGACAACCAATAGTACGAGTGTTAGTAACTATAACAGCTATCTCCTCCGATTGACGACTCTTCACAACATCCTACCTGGAGACATGAATCATCAGAATTACAACTCTAGTAGACCCGACCGATACTGCAGTTCGAGACATCTGAGAATCAACGAGTACCTGCGTAGAAGGCCCACTCTATCCTGCAGACGTTTAAGCCGTGAACAACTGAGACCAGACCTAGACGAGGACGACGCTCTTCGGATTCCCAAGATGTAACCATATGGAGGAGATTTCTACATCCCAAATTAAAGGTGACTCGATAGCACGTCTATCGAGGAATAATAATAATAGTAATTGTAACACAATACTCTCTTAAAGAGATTTTCAGAGACTATTGACTTTATAAGAATATAAAAATTTAAATCTAAGAATTTAATTGTAACTATTCAGGTTTCTTACAATTGTAACAGTTTAGATTTTAACGTAACGTAGTATAATTAAGACCATTCTTCAAATGGAATAATAATGAAACTTAAGAGTAAAAGTAAAAGTAAAAGTAACAGTCTTGCAAGCTAATATCTTGAATTGAATATAATTAAAAGTTAAAGACTAAATACCAATGGTTACCCGGATCCGGGGAAAAGCTAAATATAATTTGTTGTGATCCCGCAGTCTATATAATGCAATTTAAATAATTTAATAATTTAATTAATAATGTAATGGGATCTGTCTTTTGAGTAAATGTCATTTGTTTTTTTTAAATGTTTAATAAAGGGAAATCTTCTTGTTGCACACATATGCTGAGTACATAAATCAACAGTTTTCCCTTCCCTGATTCCTTTTATATTTACTGTGTGTTGTTCTGTTTTAATTTCAGCTCGTCCCGAATAAGGCAGCCTGAAGTAATTGGCAGAACCAATTACTTTGGGTTCCCTCTGTTATAACTCAAGAGAAGAGGTTATAATACATCAACAAACAAACAGAAAAAATTGCCCACAAATTCAAAAAAGCAGGATACAGAATCGCTTACAAAACTACTAACAAAACAGAACACACACTATCAAAACGCATGCCCAAAGCACAAAACAAATTCGATCTACCCGGTGTATATAAACTAAATTGTTCAAATTGCAATAAATTCTACATAGGCCAGACAGGACGTAGCTTCAAACAGAGATACATTGAACACACAAAAGCACTCCACACCACTAAAGAATCTACCTTCGCAAACCACCTGATTGAAGCAAACCACACATATAAAAACATCGACAATAACATGAACATACTACACGTACACACAAAAGGCCGAAAACTAGACACTCTAGAACAATTAGAAACATACAAACACACAAAAACAAATAAAAACGACATCCTAAACGAACAGATACAATTCAAATCGCACGCATTATTCGAACACATCTCACCACACACACACAGCTTTGATCTTTCGAAACACTATCTCGTCGCCAACAACAAGACGAACAGCGCTACTTACGACAGCCTCTGATGAAGCCTTCTATAGGTGAAAGCCGGTTTAGGCTGTAAGGTAAAACTTTACGTTTTTACTTATAAAAAACTTAGTGTTCCGAGTCGTCAATATTATAGTGATATTTAGTTAAGTAACGGACACGTCATGGACAACGAAATCCAAGAATTTAACAATATAACAAAAATAAATAAGGACCCCACAGTAAAATATCAAAAACAAATAAACAAATTTATAAATAACGCAAAACACATAATCCAACCAGAAAGCACCAAAAACCTCAAACAAATCAAACCTAACCCCCAAAACTAAATGCTTTACCGAAAATACACAAAACTAATATTCCCATCAGACCCTTAATAAACATCACACAAGCACCCTCCCACAAAATCGCAAGACACCTAGATAAAATAATCAGTAAAAACATTAATCTCAGTAACAACACTTCTGTCAAAAACAACAGAGAACTGGTCAAGAAAACCTAACACATCCACATCCCACACAATTCAACATTAGCATCTTTTGACATAACCAATTTATACACCAATGTACCCATTAAAGACACCATACAAACACTTAAACACAAACACATCACTCAGACAAAACAACATGCCCGAAACACACATACATGAGATCATCACACTCACCAAAATTACTTCACATACAACAACAAGATATACACACAAACAGATGGCCTCCCTATGAGATCCCCCATATCAAGAATACTGGCTGAAATATTCATAACCACATGGAACAAAACCATATAATAAACAACAACAAATACACCAACAAAATCATTTATTGGCACATGTACGTGGATGATATATTACTTTTATTCAATGGCAATACAAGACAGGTCGAAAACTTCCACAAATACATACACACAATACACCACAAACTAAAATTTACAGTGGAAACAGAACAAAACAATAGTATAAATTTTCTGGACCTAACAATTAACAAAACAAACAATACACACACATATAAAAATATACAGAAAACCAACCACAACTGACATGGTCATGCACAACACATCAAACCATCCAACGCAACACAAACATGCGGCATTCAACCATATGCTCCATAGACTAACAAAAATACCATTAAGTAAACAGGATTATAACGAAGAACTCAACACAATCAAATATACAGCAATAAAAAACGGCTACAACCCTAATTTAATTAACGAACTACACAAACACATCATAAACAAAAACAACAAAACAATAAATACCAACAACACACAACAAAATAAATACATCACACTCACATACCATAACTCCAACACACACAAAATCGCCAATACATTCAGGAAACACAAGTACAAAATAGCATACAGAACAAACAATACCATCAAAAAACACATCAATGATACAAACACGGACATAGACAAATACAACAAAACAGGTGTTTACAAATTAAACTGTAATGATTGTAATAGTTTCTATACAGGCCAGACGGGAAGATCTTTTTCATCACGTTACTCTGAACATATAAAAGCTCTATCCAGCAACAACATACATTCTGCGTTCGCCACACACATACACACAAAAAACCACAGCTACACCAACATAGATACTCATCTTGAGATATTACACTACTTACCTAAAAGTCGAAAACTTAACACAGCAGAACTATATGAAATATACAAACACTACACAACACAACCAAACAGCATACTTAACGACCAATTACACTATAAATCGCACACACTCTTTGACACAATTATACATAAAACAAACAATAATTCGGATCCCCGCGCCTATTCCCTTCCACCACAAAACACCCCCACTCAACCTATCAACTAAAACCGTTACAAGTTACTGGCAGTCTGTCTCACACCGCTGATGAAGACGCACATCACGCCGAAACGCGTACGGGAGAAACAAAGTAAGTTTCACAAGTGAAAGTTTAATAATCTATATTAATTCAAATATTTGCCATGTTACATTTTCAGAGCTAGTCAGTGGTCAACAATTTGCTTTCTAGAACGTGTTCACTGGCTTGCTGTGTGAGGTGGACAATAAACTTACAACTCGTGGTTCTACAGAGAAAAACAATTCCTATGCAGTCAACACAAGCCGTATAATATATTCACCTTACACTAGAGCATTTACAGATCACCAGAGAACAAAAAATATTCAAGTCTAATATCTTATTAGATCACTACAAAAAAGTACAAGGTTGAAAAATACATCATTGTGAAACAAAATGATACTCGTCCTTAAATTACATCAGGATACAAGCCATCTAATGATCAAAAGAACTCACTTACAAATATCGTTGACACATCCTACTTATATGAGGGACGTTCACGTCAATCCGGGACTTTTGTTAGACTAGAGTGTGAATGGAGATTCCTGTGCATTCTGTTGGTCGTACATATGAAGTACAGGTGTCAGCTATTACCGCATGACGCGCTGTATTGTTTACACGTTAAACAATAACAATTCTCAGTCTTAAAGAACATGGCGTCCAATGCACATGTGGAACAGCGTGTTGTAATGAAATTTCTCGTGAATAAAGGCATAAAACCCAGTGAGATTTATTCCCGACTCCTTGCTCAGTATGGTGATGAGAGTATTAGTCACAGTAAAACATGTGAGTGGTGCAAACGCTTTAAAGAAGGCCGTACATCAGTGAGTGACGATCCCGAGGTGGTTCAGAGCCTACTGTAGTCATTCCCATGAACATTCAGCGAGTGGAAGAACTGATCCTTGATAATCGACGGATAACTTATCAGCAAATTGCAAAAGAAATAAATGTGTCTGTGGAACTGTAATCATAATCATTCACGAACATCTGAAGTTCAGTAAGGTTAGTGCACACTGGGTACCAAGACAGCTTTCTGCTTTTTACTGGCAAAGAAGATTGCAAATCTGCAAGAAGTTAAAGCACCGTTTTGACAAAGAAGGCCAGCCAGCTTTTTCTCAATCGAATTGTTACCTGCAATGAAACATGGGTCCATCATTTCACCCCAGAATCAAAACGTGCTTCAAAGGAGTCGAAACATGTGGACTCACCACCTCCCAAAAAATTTCGAACAATTGCTCTACTGCAGGCAAAATTATGGCCTCAATTTTTTGGGGTAAAAATGACATCATTCATGTAGATTTTCTATGCCGTGGAATCAACATTAACAGTGAGTACTGCTGCAGAGTTCTTCAAGATGTGCACAATCCTCTCACGAAAAAATGGCCTGGTGCGATAACTAAAGGCATTCTGTTTCTGCAGGACAATGCATGTCTGCATACTGCCCACTGCACAACATGCACGCTACAAGATCTTGGCTGGGAGTTATTACCACACCCCCCCACTTACAGTCCGGACCTCGGTCCCGTCCTCAATTTTTGCCTGTTCAGGCTCTTGAAGTTGTTCCTGGGAGGCCAGCATTCCGACAGTGATGACGAGGTGTGAAGCAGTCAGTCCTATCTTGGTTTCGATGTAATGACAAATCTTTCTACACTGTGGGTATCCAGGCACTAGTGAAACACTGGGATAAATGTTTAAATGTAGCAGGGGATTACATAGAGAAATAAAAGTATTTTTTTTCTATCATAAATGTGTGTTCTATATTTATTAAAAATTAATAGTCCTGGATTGACGTGAACGTCCCTCGTAATTTAAATGTACAATTATTTAGTCCACCAAATGACAATCTAAGAATCAGTGGAGAAGCACAAGGACCTGCTATTGCACATCATACTACCAAGAAACCATAGATCGTCAGTGCCTTAACTAGGGGAGTGAATGACAACGAGTAAATTTCAGAACAAAGAAACTGTCAAATGTGCAATATGGTATACACTAGTACATTTGATGTTCTAAACTTAACAAAGTAATATTAGCAGGGAAAAAATAAAATAACAGGAACCAACAAGAATAGCCAGACAACTTCTCGTGGGAAACTACATGTCAGCATTTGTGGAAATATTGACCCTAAAACATGTACGGTTTTCCCTTCTTACTCTCCTTACAACCAATCAACAACTAGAAGACAAATGCAGGGAAAAGCCAAAACGCGATCGAAAGGAGTTAATAAATATGAATATCACAAGAGTGGGAAGAGGAGTTCTGTGAGAGGATTCAAATGTGACTGAAGAAGAAGGTGTGTGTTAACGCTTTGACGCCAGGCCCTTAACACAGTGATCCTTCGCCCATGCCGGGCCATTTTTGCATACACCGGAATTTAAAAAGTTGTATCTTCTAAACTATATGGTAAAAAAATATGCTACGTATGTTGTTTGAAGATCTAAGTGTCTTCTTTAAAATGGTGTATACTGTGTCATTGTGTTGGTTATTTTTCCTGAATTGCTTTTCAAAAAAGTGATGTTTTTGGAAGAAAAAAGATTGGCCAAAACACATGTTATTACCAGAAACTCGGAATTTTATTTTTACTTGTTAGAAATGGATTAAACAATACATTACATAATGTTTATAATATATATTGGTTTATAAAGGTGTACTTTTGTAATTTTTTTACAAGAAATGCTTGTCTGACATTGTGACATGTAAGTGGTGTTTAGCTAACCAACATAACAGTTTTCTGCGTGCTGTTTCATGTCAACTGTACCTACGAAAGTGAATGCATATACGATCTAGTGGATGATTTGGGCACTACAAGACCTGACATCATTTCAAAACAGCTCCAAGGACGTCATTATACATATGGAATCACTCAAAACACATTGAAATTTCAGGACGTCAATTGACGTCCATCGGCATTCTCGTAAGTTTTCAAAGGATGTCAATTGACATCCATCGGCGTCAAAGTGTTAAAGTTCAGAGTACCAACAGCCTGGATGCCACACAATAACGTGTAAGAAAGATTTCTATAATTATTTAAAAGTTTAAAAAAGGGGTTTAGTCTTTTGCATAAATATAACCTAATAAAATATAAACAAAAAAAAAATATTTAAAAAAATAAATTATTAGTTAATGCTATCTTATTTAATTGCAAAATTATTTTGAAAATTGTATGCATCTTATAGTTAGCATTATTAGCCTTGAGACTTTTTCCAGTGTATAAGAATCACACGACTCTAGATTTGTCAACGTATAACTGCTTACAGCCCACACACACACACACATTAAGGTGTTGTGCTTATTCAACATGGGCCACTTTCAATGGATTCTTTGAAGCGTTTGTACCTCAATTTTCTCTGAGCTTCACTCTTTGCATTGTCTCCAAAAACCTTCTTAATCTTCTGAACAATCTGTGTAAATAAATATTCAGGTTTTTGGCAAAAATTGATACAGCTTCACCAATTTAGTTGCTCAAACATTGCGACTGCAACACTCATATTTTACACATGTTCACTCAATGATATCTCACAGCCAACCAAACAATCCAAAATGTCCACACTGTCCCTTCTGAATACCTGCCAACTTGCAAACAGCAGGTAATTTTCAAAAAAGCTGAATACTTTCTGGACAGATCCATATGGATGTGCGCACATGCATGTAAATACTTTATATATAAAAGAGAAGTATAGTGAGCAAAAAGTGTTTGAAATAAAAAAAGAAATATGGAGCACAGTATTTGTTTGTAAAACTCACACCATTATATTATTACCATACAGTTGTAATCAAAATACTGTTATCAGTATCAACTGCTATTACATCCTTAAGTGTAAGTAAGCGCTTACATACCATCAGCTCATAAGCCTCAGTTACTTCATGGGCAAGATCAATGCCTAGGCCACCATAGTTCATGAACATAGGGTGATCAATTCCAAAATGCATTCCTTGTAACATGCTGGCAGGTATTTCTGAAAATAAAACTGCCAGCCATCAGAATTACTCAGATAAATCAGCTAAATATTATATAATCTGAAAAAATAAAAACTTTATGTATGGTGACAGCTGGCACCAATTGTACAACGGTATTGAACATTGGTAATTTATGGAAGTAACTGTATGCTGTGTATTTTACTAGCAGTTACATGAACATAAAACAACTTTGGTACCATCTGTTACCATTGTCTCATGGTATCTGACTGACTGTGAGAAACGTATGCTGTTTCAGATGTAATGAAGTGTGATAGTGCTTGATTGACTGAGTGGTCATGCCTCTGGTTGCTTATCTGGCATTTGAAGTGTACTGTAACGAGGGTGCTGGACCGAGATGCTGATAAGGCTATGGATTGAGAGAAAGCATGGGGAGGTCAGTTTCTACCTGACATGGCTTCTGAGCGGTCATGGATACTACCTGCATAAAATGGGTAAAGGCCTGTCTGCATACTACCTGTACTGTCTGGGTATAGAGGATAGTGTGAAGCAACTTTCTTTAACTGTGATAGATGGGCCACAAGAAGAGCATCTCTAGTTGCAGATATAGGAAGGATAGCTACAGATAACATCATCAGGGCTAGGCTAAGAAGGGAGGATGCCTGGAACATGTGGTGCATTAATGATAATGTGATGTATTTATAATATACACACACTTATTGTTTACTAATGGTACCTATAATTTCAATTTTCTATTGTATTGTATTTATTGTTCATAGCCTAAAGGTATCATACAGGCTATGATAATGTGGTGCATTATCCAGCCTGTATAATATCCAGCTATGATAATGGATAACATGGAGCATTATCCAGAAGGCATCCTGAAGGTGATGAAGAGAGACTTAGACCATCTATACAGCAGATCAATGTAGATGTGTGCCCATTGGGCGCAGCAAAATGGCCTAGTCTGAAGTAGTGTGATAAACAGTCCCAGACTAGTAGTCCAGTCAAATTAGAGTTGGAGATATAAATAAATAGTAGAAGGATGCGACCTTTTTTAATAAAGTATTTTCATCTAGAACATTATTTTAAAATATTGTTCACCCCTCAGCACTATGTCAAAACACCCCTAAACAACCCTTAAAATTAAAAAATTCAGTTTTTCGATAATAACTTTTAACAATTTGTTTATTGTGAAAATAAAAATTACCACCATAAAGTAGAGACAATGTCTTACAAAAAATGTCTTAACACTTTTTTCTAGAACTAATAGTTTTTACGTCAAAAAATATTGAAGCGTACGAATAATTTGTTGCTCGGAGAGCGCGGGTAGGGCTAGTTGGCACAAGTTTTAGACGGCGTGCAACCTGTTATTCGCTTGTAGTTTTAAAAATAATGTTGGAATTAAAAAAAATAAACGCTCTTATTTAAAGGTAAGATGCAGCTATAGGGCTGTGTAGTTCTTTATTTTAAAAACTTATTTTTTCATTAAAATATTAGGTACTATATATATATATATATATATGATGGCTTCGAAGTGTCGTTTTATCCTACAAGTAATAATATTTAAAAATGTAATAGTTTTATTCACAAGATAATACGGTTTTTAATTACTGATACTATATATATGGGAATCCAAAACATAAAAAGTTGATATTGTTTACTGTTTTTAAAAAACAAGACTACGAAAATCGCGAAATTTTGATTTTCTTAAAATTTGCATAAAATTGCAAATTAAAACCAATATACAACAATGAGAGTTCATCCCAATTAAAATACGAAGCATGTATTTTAAAGCTTGAAGAGTCTACTTTTGACATGTGAAATTATTATTTTAATTAAATTGTTCATTGTCAAGAAAATAATTATAGAACAAGTATCTGCATAAAACGTGCTTTTTTCACATTATTACTTCTTACGCTTTAAATTTTAAGATTTAATACTTTGGGAGTATAATATTCAGTACCTACGTTATCAATCTTCGGTAAGGATTTATACCTTAGAATCAGGCTTCCTTTTAAAATACCTTTTGAAAACTGTATATCTGCCGTTGGAACGTACTGAACTCACACTTCTGCCATCGGCTCGCAACTCGGCTAAGCATGTGATCTAGCAAAACGAAGCGTTCAGTGCACAATAAACAATACAGGCTGTGATTGTGTTTCTTGATTTTGTTATTTCTGTCAATTTATTATTAAGAATATATTTAAAATTTTGTGTTTTTAATAACAATCATGCATAAAGAGTGAAATTTTGTATGACTTTAGTCATTCTGGTTTTTGATGGCTACGAAAATAATTTGAATGACATAAAAGGCGCTGAACAAACACGTCGCTCCAATAGAAACTTATGCCCTGACATTATTTTTGATGTGGAAATGTGTAGTACGGTACAACAGGATACTTTGCTCTCAAACAAGCAGAATAAAATTCGTTTCATTAAATATTTAATAGAATATTTAAGAAATGCTAACATTACAGTCATACAAGCAGAAAATGACGCTGACTTATTAATTGTAAAGACAGCTTTGTAGTATTACTGCTGATTATACTTTTATTTTATATTTGTTACTAATAAATAAAATACATTTACTTACCGACTGTTCCATACCACATCCAATTCGAGCACATGGTTTATACACAACATGAATTTCATCTCTAAGGGCCAGGATTCTTTTTTCTCAGCGAGATTCAGAAACAGTAGAGGTTTTCGAAATAATAATTCTAATAACTTTTGTGTTGACATATGATTTGTTTAATACTCTATCTTTTCGTTAATTACACTTACAAAGAAGAACAAAGATGGCACCTTACCATCACAAACAAAATGATTTCTACATGTATTTCCGCCTTATTAATAATTACTTATTTTCTCTTATTTCGTGATTTGATTGGATACTTGGTTTGTTACAAAACATTTCAAAGAGACTGCAGTTCTCTCTCTATGGTTTATCCATTTATAAAAGACAGAAACCAATGCCTCGATTTACGTATTCATGATTTATAAGTACAGACATATTCTTACGCACACACACACACACACACACATACACACACACACACACACACACACACACACACACACACACACACACTCCTTACCCCCATGTTTTTTATTGGTACCTTCTTGTAAATTATACTTTAGAATTTAGAGCTCATTTTCGCCAAAAGAATAATGGTTAATTAAGTTGTAACTTTCCTGAGTTGTGATTGCTGTCTCCCTTCAGAAGTCCTCCAGTTATAGCCAGATGTTCGGCGCCTTTCATAGTCTAATCTGTTCTTTGCGTTGCACTGAATTTACTTTGCCATGTTAGGTAGCAGCTGGCAATGCTACATAATAGTTATTGTTTAATCACATTTCAACTAATTAATAAACACTTCTACTGGCAAACTGTGCCTGCAACAATTTGAGCGTGTTAACACTGTGATGTGCTGTATGGACTGAGAACTGGTTATACACAAAATCTGCGTATGTAGTAGTATATATGACGTCACCGTCTTTTGTTCATACGGCCAACGCCCTGGTTTGTACGTTATTGTTTATACGTCATTATCATTTATTAATGACGACACAGCCTTGTGGACCAATAAGAATTGATATTAAAGTCTTTCTTCACTTACACCGCCATTGTATATGTTCGGGTTCGCCCGTCAGCCGGTGACCTTGGAATCATTCCCCTCTTGCTGAATATGCGTTGTTTCTTGGGACATGGGTAAACTGACCTAACCATGGTTGACATTAATAAATATAATAAAAATACAATATGAAATCCCTTAATCCCATAATTATGATAACAGGCCTTTATGTACTGTTACAAACCCCCTCAATGAAAGGTTCTATGTCGAAACATAAAAACTTTCATTGACTCATTCACACGTTTCTAAAAGGATCAGCCCAGATATGTTGCCACAACCCCCTGTAGTGTTTATGTATACAAAAATTTTAATCACTTACCCTTGGTCCAATGATGCTGGTCGTGCCTGTCTGACCTTACTGGACTTCTCAGGAGAGATCCCAACACCATAAGGCCATGAGGCACTTAACGCTCCTGTTCTGACGCCCCGGCCAGCTCAGGACTGCGGTCACAACACCACCAAACTCTGAAACATCGAATACAAAATTTTTTTAAATAGTGGTCTAACATACTTCCATATCTACAACTGATATGTTTCCCTTTAGATGCATTGGTTTGTGTCGGAGGCATTAATTTTGCATAGGTTTGTTCAATTAATTTCTCCAAAACAACAACAACAAGAATTCAAAATAGACTGATCTTTAATCAACACTAAACTCAATCTCTTCATTATAAGAGAAAAATATATATATTCCTATAGATAACATAACACGTAAACAACTCCTTCAAAATTCCCAAAACACCATCACCTACTTATCTCTATAAAATTCAACCTATAACTACAATGGCAAACAAGTTCATTATTCAAATTTTATTACTCAACTTTATAATCATATTATATTTTGTAACAGCATCAGACTATTTCTCATTCAAAACCATTTATAACTTTATCCTTTTAACATTTATGATCTACTATCTTTTAACATTTGCTAACGTCATTACCCCTGTAGCGACCTCCTAACCACACACACTATTACCCCCCAACCGAACTGTAGCGTCTGGGTGCCTCTGCAAGGACTGAATTTGTGGAGGAATTTTGTCATCTCCTTGCCCTTGCTTCAGCGTCACATTAAGAAAACAACAAGATATCATAATATCTAAAATTATATAATTACATGCCCTTAATGCGGGTCTACCACCTGGTTTACTGTTCCTACTCGAACAGAGTGGCAGCCGCTGTTCCATAGTTCCGGGGATTTCCCCTAAAATCACCCCCCCATTAATTTCTAATATACACCAATTTCAAGCCAGCTATGGTCAAGGTTCTGACTTTATGGCCATAGCTGACCACTGTCCAAAACCACGATTAGTGCTGGTAAGGCAGTAATCGCCCGAAAAGTCGGGGAAATCAACTTCATTAGCATGTCTTACACTCTAACATCATTAATACACTGTACTGTCAAGAATCACATATAATATAAAATTATATTAAAAGTGTACAGTGTATACACGCCTTCTTGAGGCCTCCAATGATGGCAATGGTCTGTGCGTTACTCATCAACCCACTTCGCTAGCTACAGTAGCACATCCCACTACTGCGCTAGCCCAATTAATTCTAACTTAATTCCTCCGACATATGCTGTCCTCACAGTCCATTATTTGACTAATACTTTTGTGAACATCACACAACTATAAAAACACCCTTCAACCTTGCTCAAAAACAAGTTCTTTAATTATTTAAAAAATTTTCACATAGACACTTTGCAAGTTCCAACCTTCACTTTCACTAACATTTTCTTCTATAACAAATTAGGAATTACAACAATGGATCATCTGATACGTTTACATTATAAATATACATTCCCTTGTTTTCTGAGGGAAAACAAGCACTTGAAAAGATTTTTTAACATTTAAATTACAATAATTTCAAACATTTCGTTTCATAATTTCTAAACAAAACTACTTTAGTTCGTGAAACACATATTTTTTTTTTTTTTTTTTTTTTTTTTTAGACTACTTTATCTTTCCACGAACTCTGGGTCCCCTTCCCCGTTCTTGCGTGTTAAAATTTCTACTCGCACCCTTTTGTGGAGCCAGACCACCGTTAGTTTCAGCCCGCTGTTGAGGCTACTGCCAACCATGATCTGCCTCCTTGGCCAAAATCCACGATCAGAGGTGGTGAGTCTGTGATCGCCCGAAAATGGGGGAGAGTCCCTTCTGGAAAAACAAATACCAAAATTAATAATCATTCACTCATTTATCGAAAATACCCATTGTTCACTCCTACGCTGACCAGTATAACTTTAAGTTAGTAGCATTGTGTGTTCCTACTATTTCCTTAGTCTCCCTATCTTGCAATACATATGCATTCTACATTTTGATCTCGATTATCTCATAAGGTCCTTCATAGAGCAGGAAGAACTTCTTAATTTCCTTCTCCTGCGCATTTGACAAATCGTGCCTTCTTACCAACACCAACTGTCCAATTTCATATTTCATCCATTTACCTCTTGCGTCGTGCCTATGTTTCCGTCTTTCTCCTTTGCTCAACAGGTTCTCATTTGCCAACCAGATTTTGATGCTCACATCCGTTGTCTCGCTCTCAGGTGGGTATTTAAACAGCTGTTCCAAAATCCTCAGGGGGCGTGTTCCCTTGATCAACTCGTGAGGTGTATAGCCGGTGGACTCGTGGGTGGTACTGTTCAGCCAACTCTCTACCTTCTTGACATACAACGGCCACTCGCTGTGTTTAGCGTGACAATAGGCTCTAAAGATCCTGCCTATTTCTCTCATTACACGCTCAGCCTGGTTGGACTGGGGATGGTACACAGCCGTATGCTTCGTAATGATTCCTTCCCATCCTAGAGCCTGACGCCATTTACCACTGATGAACTGTGGCCCATGATCTGACAAAATTATTTTCGGCTTGCCCACTTGTATCATGTAATTTTTAGTCACTTTTTTGCTCAATACCTGACTGGTAGCTCTTTTTATACTATACAACCTCACATACTTGGAAAATGTATCTAACATCACAAACACATACTGTACTCCGCCTCTACCCTTCGGCAACGGTCCAAACAAATCCACCGCAACTAAATCGAACGGTCTCTCCACTTTTATAAAATTCATCTCCCCTTCAACCCTGTAGTTTACCACCTTTGATTTCTGACACAAATCACAACCCTTTAACAACTTTCTAACCCTTCTTTCCATATTTCTGAAAACACATGACTCTTTTAACACACTTACACACTTCTTCGCCCCAAAATGACCATACCTTAAGTGACAATCCCAAACAACCTTCTCAACTAACCCTTCTGGTACTACTAATTTCCAATCACGCTCACCCCCTACTACTCTCTTAAACAACAATCCCTTATAAACTTGAAAATACTGACTATACTCTGATCTAGTTAACTCATTTTCTAAACTCTCTATAACCTTACCTGACTTACCATCTGCTCTCTGCATGGTTTTGATGTCTTTCATTTCCTCTCCAAAAATCATGTCCTCTCTGCTGATCTGAAAAATTTCGATTCCTTTAAATCCCTACCTGTTTTGTTGTCCAACATGTCAATCCTCGACAGAGTGTCCGGTACCTTATTCTCCGTTCCCTTGATGTACTCCCACTCAAAATTATACTCCTGCAAAACAAGCACCCACCTGGTTAGACGGCTGTGAGCAAGTTTACATGTGTTCAAAAATGACAAGGCTTTGTGGTCTGTCCTAATTACTGTGCGATTTCCTAGGATGTACGTTCTAAATTTCCCAATGGCGAATACTATGCTCAATAACTCTTTCTCCATCGTCGTGTAGTTCTTCTCTGCCTGTATTAACGATCTACTTGCAAATGCTATAGTCCTGTGTTCCTTTTCCTCGTCTTCTTGATATAATTCCGCACCTACTGCCACGTTACTTGCATCCGTTTGTAAATAAAACACCCTCTCAAAATCCGGATGGTTCATCATTATCATTTTGCTGAATTTTCTTTTAATCTCTTCAAATGCTTTACGCTCCACTTCTCCCCATTTCCACTGTTTGGTTTTCTGGAGTACAGCGCTCAATCTTGCTGTTAGATCTGCGTAGTTTTGCTGAAATTTTCGGTAGAAATTACATATCCCCAGGAAACTTTGTAATTGTTTAACATTCCTCGGTTCAGGGAAACGCATAATAGATTCGACCTTGTCTGGGTTTGCTGAGATCCCTTCCGGCGTGATAATAAATCCTAAAAAATTTGTTTGTGTCTGTAAAAATGTTGACTTGTCCCAGTTTATTGTAAGTCCTCCTTCCTCCAATCTGGCTAATACATATTCTAAGTGATCTAAATGGTCCTCGAAAGTCCTGGATGCAATCAAAATATCGTCCACGTACACCGTCAAAAAGTCTAAATCTTTGGGCCTCAATACTTTATCTAAACACTTTATAAAGCTGGCGACGCTGGTATTCAATCCGAAAGGTAGACGCCGAAATTGATAATTCTTGCCATTAAACAAAAATGCTGTATTCTTTCTACTCACCTCCGCTAACGGTACCTGCCAATATCCAGCTGTGAGATCCAGCGATGTCAGATACTTCACTCCACTGAACTTCTGGAAGATCTCATTGATCAGCTCTGGTGACTCTCGGTCGGGTATTATAATCTGATTTATTCTCCTTGCGTCCAAACATAACCGTACTCGTCCATCCTTTTTAATTACTACCACTAGTGGATTAGAATAGTGCGATACTGACCTCTCTATAATTCCTGTTTCCATCATCCTGTCCAGTACTCTCTGCACCGCTCGTCTTTTTGAGTAAGGGACGGGGTAGCTTCTCTGCATGAATGGTGCGTGTTCCCTTATCTGCAATACACACTCATACTCTCTTGCCCTACCTGGAACATCGGCAAACACTCCCTTATACCGCTCTATCACCTGCCACAACGCTGCACACTGGCCACTCCTTACCACCTCACCTTCACTACAAAATTCATCCGCCTTTAACTCCCACACTGCATTATTAATATTACTCTTTTCACCTTCAAACACACCCATATACTCCGCCTCTATACATACATTTATTCTAGTATCTATACTATTCTCGCCTACACCCTTCTGTAGTATTTTCACTCCACTTGTTCTAACTTTGTCTAATATCTGTTCAAAATTTACTCTTACCGACCGGTCACCCCCATCTAATTCTATCACCTTCTCTTTAAAATTTATAACAGCTTTCGTCCTTTGTAAAAAATCATTACCCAGTATGACATCTAAACTCAAACCTCTTACTACCAAAAATGTGTTTACAAATTCTACATTCCTTATTAAAAAACTCAAATGTATCTGTTTCGTCACTCTCTTGCTGCGTACACCCGTAACTCCTATCACCGTGACTCCTGCTACTGGCAAAACTGGAATATTTTTGTTAAACTCTCTTAATTCTATTAAAATGTTCTCTGCTATTATGGAAATTTCGCTACCCGTGTCTATCAATGTTCTATAACTTTTATTTTCTACTGTTACCTGAATTTCTGTCAGTCCGGCTCTCAGCTCGCTTGTTGCATTGTTTTCTTCTTCCAGCAGGTCTGCTATGATATCTGCCTTGATTACGTTGCTGTGTACCTCCTCGACTGGTTGGACCTCATGCGTTTCCCTGAACAGTGGTCGGGTCCTGGCTACCACTGTCGGTTCTAGTTTTCCGGCTGTTTGCTTGTGATGGGGCCTCGATGTCCCTTAGTCGGTCCCTGGTTATTGTTTACTGCTTCCCTCGCGTTCGGTGCTTCTCTACCTTGTGGCTTATCCTGTTTCATCTCCTCTCTCCTCCGTTGTATTTCTCTCGGTAGTCTACACTTGAAGCACTGTTGACGGGAGGCATAATTCTCCTGTTGACACCTATAACACCTCCACTCACCTGATTTATAATTATTATTTCTATTCATATCATGATGTTCATTGTAACTATTTCTTTTTGGACTATATTCTACATGGTTATGTTTATAATTACCCAGTTGTGGTCGCCTATTCATTTCCCTATCCCTAATGCTTTGTAATATATCAAGTACTTTCTCGAGCTCACTTAAATTCTCTAAATATCACTATAGTATTGACGACTCGGAACACTAAGTTTTTACTTATAAAAAACTTAGTGTTCCGAGTCGTCAATACTATAGTGATATTTAGTTAAGTAACGGACACGTCATGGACAACGAAATCCAAGAATTTAAATTCTCTATTTCTTTAGTCATCAACGTTATTTGTACTTCCCTAGGTAGGTGTTTGCTAACGTACCTTACAAAGGATTTAAAGGGAATTTGGGGTTCTAGATACTTGGCTTCGTTATATAATTTAGTTACATAAATTGTTATATTATTATTTGGGTAACCCCCAAAACTACCTGTTCCCATTATTCTACTTCTCAATGCTTCTTGTTCCTCTTCTGGCCAATATTTTCCCTTAAAGGCTTGTTCAAACATTTCATAACTGCCCCACTCTACTCTGTGTGCTTCCGCCCATACTGTTGCACTACCCTTAAAACATTTAATTATCTTTGTCAATTGTATCTCCCAATTACTGTTACTGAAATGGTGGTACTCCCTGGTTTGATTGATAAATCGCATGGGGTGTATTGTTTGGTTTTCATAACTGAACAATTCTAATTTTATCTCATTGTAGAAATCTCTAGTAATGACAACCCTTTCCGTTGTTCCTGTTAATTTTTGGTTAATCTTCCCCCGCAACTCATTCTTCACCCTTGTTAAATCACTCTCAACTAAGTTATACTTATCATGCACATCATTATACTTTTGTATATGTAAACTATCTATTTCCTTAATTCTACTCTGTAATACACTTATTCTATCAGTTGTATTATTTTCATACTCAGATATTGTGTTATCTATTGTCTGAATGTTTTTTGTTAGGTCTATTACATTTGATTCACACTGTTCTAATTTGTTTTGTAAAACATGAGTTCTCAATTCTAATTGCTTATCTACTTCATTCTTAGTCTTAACTTCTAACTGTTCTACTGTCGCTACACATTTGATTTCTACTTCTCTATTCTGCGTTTCTATCTGGTTTTGAATTGTTTCGTTAATTTGATTAACTTTATCGTCTAAATTACTTATCTTAGTATTAACTTGCTCATTTACAGTTTCTGTTTGTTTTTTAACATTATCACATTGTGTCTCTATCTCATTAATTTTCTTGTCAACGTTACAATTTCGTCTGTGCATTTCATTTTTTATTTCTTCAAATCTCTCATCGAATTGGTTTAATTTTACATTTTGCAAATTACTTTGTTTCTTTAGTTCATTTAATTTGGTATAAAAACTGTCAAACTTTACATTAAATTTAACACTTAACTAAAAATGAACTTTTTCATGTGAAAACTTACTGATTTTATTGGACGCGTTTCGGCTTAGTATCCGCCTTCTTCAGCTTTGGTAACAGACTTTTTAGTTAAGTGTTAGTGCTGTGAAAGAAGAGATGAATAATCAAGACAACTATTAAATTTAACATTCTGCTGGTTAAATTTTTCATCGAATTTAATATTCTGCTGGTTAAATTTTTCATCGAATTTAATATTCTGCTGGTTAAACTTTTCATCAAATTTAACATTCTGCTGTTCAAATTTTTCATCAATCTGTTCTCTTAATTGATTATTTTGTGTTTTTATTAATTGAAATAAGTCTTCCAATGACACTTTATTGCTAATTGCCATAGGTGTCGAATTGGCACTTATTTCGTTCAGTATCATCGATTCTGTTTTGGTGTTGTTCATTTCTATACTTTCGTTATTTTATGCCATTTTAATAAAAATTTTCTCTAATAATAAAATAACGATTGAATTGTAATTGTCGTTTATATGTTTTTATTTTGTCAACATAACCTTCTCGTCTCTATAACCTCTCATGTGTTATGTTACGAATTGTTTCGTCACTCTCGCTGTTTCCGAATCTGGCCTATTTTATATAAAATAATTTTATATAAAGTCACAGTTCGGGGGCCAATTGTAGTATTACTGCTGATTATACTTTTATTTTATATTTGTTACTAATAAATAAAATACATTTACTTACCGACTGTTCCATACCACATCCGGTTCGAGCACATGGTTTATACACAACATGAATTTCATCTCTAAGGGCCAGGATTCTTTTTTCTCAGCGAGATTCAGAAACAGTAGAGGTTTTCGAAATAATAATTCTAATAACTTTTGTGTTGACATATGATTTGTTTAATACTCTATCTTTTCGTTAATTACACTTACAAAGAAGAACAAAGATGGCGCCTTACCATCACAAACAAAATGATTTCTACATGTATTTCCGCCTTATTAATAATTACTTATTTTCTCTTATTTCGTGATTTGATTGGATACTTGGTTTGTTACAAAACATTTCAAAGAGACTGCAGTTCTCTCTCTATGGTTTATCCATTTATAAAAGACAGAAACCAATGCCTCGATTTACTTATTCATGATTTATAAGTACAGACATATTCTTACGCGCGCGCGCACACACACACACACACTCCTTACCCCATGTTATTTATTGGTACCTTCTTGTAAATTATACTTTAGAATTTAGAGCTCATTTTCGCCAAAAGAATAATGGTTAATTAAGTTGTAACTTTCCTGAGTTGTGATTGCTGTCTCCCTTCAGAAGTCCTCCAGTTATAGCCAGATGTTCGGCGCCTTTCATAGTCTAATCTGTTCTTTGCGTTGCACTGAATTTACTTTGCCATGTTAGGTAGCAGCTGGCAATGCTACATAATAGTTATTGTTTAATCACATTTCAACTAATTAATAAACACTTCTACTGGCAAACTGTGCCTGCAACAATTTGAGCATGTTAACACTGTGATGTGCTGTAATGGACTGAGAACTGGTTATATGCAAAATCTGCGTATGTAGTAGTATATATGACGTCACCGTCTTTTGTTCATACGGCCAACACCCTGGTTTGTACGTTATTGTTTATACGTCATCATTTATTAATGACGACACAGCCTTGTGGACCAACAAGAATTGATATTAAAGTCTTTCTTCACTTACACCGCCATTGTATATGTTCGGTTTCGCCCGTCAGCCGGTGACCTTGGAATCATTCCCCTCTTGCTGAATATGCGTTGTTTCTTGGGACATGGGTAAATTGACCTAACCATGGTTGACATTCATAAATATAATAAAAATACAATATGAAATCCCTTAATCCCATAATTATGATAACAGGCCTTTATGTACTGTTACAGCTTCACAAATTACCGATAAAATACCTGTTATGGTTGCTGACGACTCAGATATTTTGATTCTTCTATCAGCATTAATCCCGGAAGAACGGGAAATGTTGCGACAGTACAAATAAGTGAGGTACTGAGCATGAAATATAAAAATTTAAATTTACGAAATAAACTGTAAATAATTAATAATATATTAGAAATAAGCATGTTAGGGATTGCAGGCTTGGCTGAGACAAAAATATGAACAGGTGTTTCGACCTGAATCGATGTGCACACACACACAAATGTAACTGAAAGTGTGTACACCAGTATTTTGCTAGTGTGTGTGAACGCAGGTCTCTGCAGGCGAGTTTGCCACCCCAAGATGAATAATTGCACAATTACTGTTTTTCCGTAATTATTCATAAACTAGAATTAAGAATTAAAATCCAAAAGCACCATAAAATGTAAATAAATTTACTAAATACTGTGTATGAAAACCACGCGAAAGTGACACACCGTACAAGTGCAATAGTGAAATAACTGTGTACAAGTCGAAAGGGTTAAGTTGCAGTGTCCAAAATTACAGTGAACATGTGTTATAAAATTAGTTATAAGATAAGTATAAGAGTATACTTACAAGACTCTGCAATTCGCAGAAATATAAAAAATAGCGAATTTGACAAAGAGTGGGGGAACTGACGCCAGAGACAGTTTCTAACATGTCGATTTCGGATCACTGCAGGGTGTCGACCAAGACATGGGTATAAATAGGACACGCAAGCTGCAGTGGTTCTCTTTCTTGAATCATCCACGATGCAGCGGGAGCTTATGCCCGTCAGCACGGCATATTTATTTTTTTTTTATAAACAGTTTAAATTTGCCAGTTACGTACAAATACGTAACTAAGCTGTAAAGACAATCATTTTAATTAATAACAGCACTACTTAAGAAGATCCATTAATGATTCGACACTAGACAAGAGAAGAGTTCCAGAGAGAGATACGACGCTGGACAAGAGAAGAGTTCCAGAGAAAGATACGACGCTGGACAAGAGAAGAGTTCCAGAGAAAGATATGATGCTGGACAAGAGGAGAGTTCCAGAGAGAGATACGACGCTGGACAAGAGGAGAAGAGAGACAGCCGACGCTGGAGGCGAGACGAAGACGAATACCAATGGAACAAAAAATGATCGAGTATGATTGACGACAATAAGGTGATAGACAACTTATTCATATCTTAATCATACAAAGACAGTTAAAGACATTAATATTTTATTTAAAAATAAGAGCAACGTTTCTTGTATAGTAGAAGTTAAAATCATAGATGTTTTAGAAATACGATTAACGTAACAAGAGCTCAAATTAATATGATATAAAATGATTGCAAAGCATTTAATTAAAAACAATTAGTATTTGAGAAAACAGTACTGAGAAACAATAACTATTAATATTTTGAGTACGTTACAATATAGAAAAAAAGATTTAAAAATTGATTTTGAAATATATTAATAGACTGAGTAGTCTGAAAATGAGATTTATCTTTTATATAATAATTAGTAGCATAGAATATTTAGACAGTAAGGATGTATATATCTTAAGCCTTACGGCATAATAACAAATAATAACTAATGTTTTAAATCGAAGTCAGTGCCATGTGCACATATTTTTTTATAGTATCAAATAAATTTTAATTACCGTTTCATACATAGAGTTCTTATTGCAGATACACCTGACACCCGATTTAAATGTTAGATTGTTTAAAGAAATTGTCAATCTTGAACGTGAGATCGTTCACGCCTATTTATATGTATGTAACGTTGCATAAATTTGATGCTCCTAGATCGTGGGGCTCCACAAATTTAAATTACAATAAATTTGCAAATTGTCACATTGCATAATAATGTTGCTTCCAACGTGGGGCATCACAAACATAAATTACATGTAAATTTGTACACATACAATATAATATTATGCAACTTTCCAACGTTGTAACGTTACATAATAATGGCTCCCAAAGAACGTGGGGCTATTCAAACACAAATAGAAGTGTATTTGTATTTGAAATTAAATTTTAACAAAATAAAAAAGTCATACATATTAATGTCGCCCTGCACGTGAGGCTCGACATGCCTAAATTTATGTACAAAAATTTGTGACATAAATTGTAGCTCATGAATGTATGACCCGATCCCCATCATTTAACTATTAAAATTTTTTTTATGTAGCTAAATGGTTGCTCTAAAATATAAAGAGTGTGTTAAATGAAAAATGTATTATGTTTAATTAGTATTTATATTAAACAGTAACTGAATGTTAATTGTTGTGTAATCACACAGCTGGCGCCCACAAATAATATTGTTGTCTATGTAACAGGTGTAACTGTAATGAGTATTAATAATAACTATTAATAAAAATACAGAAATAAATAAATAAGTAGGGAACGGTTATCAATAATAATTTTTAAAGAATTACTACTAAATAAATATTTTAATAATACTTCAACATGACGACTCCAGGAAATTTAGACGTCGAAGCATTCCAGATGATGATGCGTGCCTGGGTCGATGAATTAAGCACAAAACAGACAGAAAATTTAAATAAACAGACAGAAAATTTAAATGCTAGAATAGACGAATTAAAAGAATCTAATAAGAAACAATAGAAGAACAGTCCGAAAATTTTAGACAGGACACCATAAAAATTACAGAGAGTCTAGAAGAGTTAAAAATTGATAATATTGAAATAAAACGAAGTATAATTGACAGTAATGCGCAGTTAACTGAAAAAATTGTTAATACAAACAGACGTATTGACACGATCGCAGAAAATGTCTGTGGAATAATTAATAAACAAACGGAGCTAATATGTGAAAAGATAGTATGTGAAGAATTCATACAAATTGAAAATACATGTGTAATTTCTAACGATAATTATAAAAAAGTAATTAACATTAAGGAGGAGAAGCAGATAAAGGTTAATAAAACATACCTTATTAATAGCGATATTCCAAGTGTGAGGCACACACACAATAGTAAATCACACAAGATGACACATTTGAAACACATAAGACACCACACTTACGGAGATAAATATCACTGTAGGCCTAACAAGAAACGTAGTAAGTTATCTAGACGAAACACTACGCAAAATTGTGGTAAATATGATGTTAGATATACGCACGATAATTTTAATAACGATAATTATAACTGTAAGTATGAAAACTACAGAGGTTATCATAAATGACGTATGAAAAAACCGTCGACAACTGTTCAGGTAAGTTCACTCAACCAAACTAGGGACGAGAGAATTGAGAAAGAGCGAAGCATTTGTAACGAGAGAAAGAGGGTAGATTTTAATTGGCCGACAGGCAAGATGAAAACATTGCTCTATGAACAGGTGAGTTATACGATCAAAACAAACGTTTACAAGGTAAGTATGCACACAAACGTCGCAGCTATGCAACGGAAAGGTAACGAGGGGATAATACAATGGAACGTGGACGTTGTTTACACGAGGGTAAACACAATGAATTTCCTGTGTACAACAACCAATTGTTATAATGAGGGGTGTCAGTTCTAACGTCACACCGAACTCAGAACTCAATACCCTAAAATAAATAATTATTTTTAAATGAGAAAAATAATATTACTATTAATTATTAATAATAATATAAGAGAGTATAATTAAGAAATGTTATAAGGAATATTATTTGAAAGGGTTAATTAAGAAATGTATTAGTGATGGTAAGGAATGCTATTGTAGAGAAATATTTAAGAAAGTAATGGTAAAAGATGTTATTGTTGTTGTTAATATGAAGAAATGGTAAGGAATGTTATTATTGATATGTTATAAATATGAAGAAATGATTAAGATGAGCAATAATTGCCATAATTGTTAGAACGACTGATCAAGCGAACACTTATTGAAGATACAAGGACACAGAAGAAAGCGAGAGTGAAAAGTCATAAGGGCAGAGACTACTTAGGATTAAGGACTTCGAGAAAAATATCGTTTTTTCCAAGACAGTTCCTCTGTAACCGATCATGCGACACACTACAAGCTAAAAGAGTACAGTATTCCCTCGCCAACCGCGGGGGTTAGGTTCCTACAAAACATCGCGGTTAGTGAATCCACGGTTGGTGAAGTTAACTTTATATGGGAAAAGTAAGGTTAGGGGAATCTGAAACAAAGCCAGAAATATAAAATACTGTACGACTCTTTATTATACAGTATACACTATATTGTTCTAATGTATAAAACCAGTCCAATGAGTTTAAATAGCTGACAGTTACTTAAATTATAAAAATTTTCAAAATGTTTAAAATACATACTGTATTACATTACGTATAATGAAAAAGCCGCTAAGACAAGGAAAAAATAGCGGCCAGTTCTTAGTGCTAAGTAAGTCCAGTTTTATAGCTTACTACAATTTTCAACTTAAAATTTTAAAATAAAACCAATTTTTAACACACAAACAATTTAAACGCAAAATTTTGTTCAAACGCCCTAACCTGTTCAAAACATCGAGCTTTTCCTCCAGTGGTAGTACATTCCTAGCCCTTTTGGCTAGCTTATCACCGCCAATTATGTTTTCAGAATGTTTGGAACACATTATGACAAAAGGATAGTTTATAAATGAGTAAATTAACACTATATAATAAGAACAACGAACACTAAAAACTAAAGAACACGCAATACGTCACGGCAGAAGAGCAATGCGCGACTGACTGACTTCAATCCGATTTGAAGGGATATGTGTGCACGAAGCGCTGCCTAGCGGATGCTACTACAAACCGCGTATAAGCGAATTCCAGCCCCGCGGTTGGAAACTACTGCGCATTTATAAAACCGCGTATAAATGAATTTCGCGGTTGGAGAACCCGCGGATGACGAGGGATTACTGTATTCTGTTACGGAAGTGTATTTCAAGAAAGTAGTAACGATCAGAAAGGTAATGGTAAAGAAATGTAATAAAAGGTAATGAATGTTAATGTATTGTATAAGTAATGTATTAGATAAAGTAATGTCAGGTTAAGAAAAGAGCTAAGGAAGATTAGAAGCGAAGGTAAGAATGTATGAATTAAGATAATGTAAAATTAAGGACCGAATGTACACACATAAGTAGGACAGAACACTTTCATCGTATATGATGAGATACAGAAGAAAGAAATTGGTAAATTCCACGCAACGTCATTAAGGAAGTTCTACACATGAAAACAGAGGTCAATGAAACCAGTTAAATCAGCTGTTTGTAAAGCCACCCTACTACACATACATCAACGTAGCTGGAAACCCACAGAGGGGAAATTTCCCCTCCACTGACAAACTTCCCACTACTACGTGAGTACGCGTGTACTAGTTGGTACAGCCACCACTGCAAGCAGTGTTCGGAACGCTTTGTTTGTGTCAGTGTTTGTTTAAATTTAAATAATTTAAGAGCTGTTTAAATATAAAAATTGCACACTCGTGCGCTCATAGCCCCCAGGTGGTAGCAAATATGCCTTATATTTTTATGTCTTAAGAAAAATATCCACTGTCACTTTAAAATTAGAACCAAACAACGAAATGCAAATACTACTGGTAATTATGTGCTACTGTAAATTCTAAATTTTGTAATGCAAATTATTTTCTATTTAATGTTTTTGGATCTAAAGAACAACATTTATAATCGTTAACGTACTACAAATTAAACCACAGAACACTAACAAAGCATACCGAAAATTATTGTAAATTATTGTAAAATTATTGTAGGCCTATAAATATGCCGACATTATCAAATTAATCCATTCATCACCTCACCCTGCTTATGCAGTAAAATAGATCATTGGAACTACGTACTATAGAAGTAGGCCTACACAAGACAACAAAAATGAAAAATGGAATTATGTTTATACAAATTACCTTTCACGATTCCAAGGTCATCTTCAGGGCTCTTTTTCGTTTCATGTCAGTAGACGATCAGTAATATGCAGTCCTATGGTCACAAATAATTGCTAACTGTTCAAATAGAAAATAATAAAATTTTTACTGTGCAAGTCATATAGTAATATGACTTTTTTTATAGTAATGTACTTTTTTGTAACAAAAAAATTTTCAACTAAGTTAACAGCTATGACAGCAGGTAAACCACACTTCACATTAAGTCTTCAATTCCTGATAGAGTTTCTTCACTGTCCGTGTCCATTTGACTACATCCGCTGGCGTCATCCTCATCTGTGTCACTGGTTTCCCCTCCAAGTTGAATGACGAAATTTTCAACAGCGTTTTCTATTTGTGGTTGAGATGTAACGTAGTCTTCTTCAACCTTTTTTACATGGTCACATTTTTTTGGCCAGGATTCTCTGGTGATTTCCCCGAATTTTTGTACTGTTAGCTGCTTCACGTCTTCAATTGTAAACGTTGTGTTGTTGGTTGCTACCCAGTTCTTCACCTCGGCCCAAATACGTTCTATTGGGTTGAGCTCCGGACGGTATGGAGGTAAGCGCAATACAGTGTGGCCGTGTTGTTGAAGGAGCGAATCAATTACATATTCTTTGATCCTTGGTTTATGTAACGAAATCAACTACAGTAACTGTACCTTCAGCATCGAATCATCGAAAGGTATTCGGTTACTTCGAAGCCATTCTTGCATTTTACTTTTAGTTGAAGCGAAGGTTGGACACTTTTTTGACTGCACATTATGGTATGGTGCATTGTCAATGACAAGTACACTTTTTTCTGGCAGGTTTGGTATTAATTTTTCTGTCAACCACTTTTGGTAGTTTCCAAAGTTCATTGAACTGTGATAGTCTCCTGAACACAGACTTGATTTCCACATGATGAAGCAGTTTTCAATAAAACCCATCTCTCCTCCCGCGTGAATTATTATAAGTCTTGCTCCTTTAGTGAGGGGTACAGCGACACCATCATTGTTATTGTCTGCCCACGATTTCTGGCTCACATGTGACGAGTGAATATAAGTCTTGTCCATGTAAACTACTGGTCACCCTTCTTCTCTGTATTTCCTAATGTTTTTTAAATATTCGTGTCTGTGGAAGGCTATGTGTTGTTGTTCAATAAGTACGTGTCTGTTGTTTCTCGTCTTTTTCCATTTAAAACCCAACTGTTTGATTACTGTCCTTAAACTTGTCTTCCCTCCATTAAACCCTATATCTTTCACTAATTTTGAATGTAATTTTGGTAGTGTAGGTAGACATTTTTCGACGAGGTAAAAGCCGTTGATCATTCGGCGTGTAACAGATTTATCAAAATCGTCCAAATCTGTCACAGGCTTTTCTCTCTTCCTTTTCTTATTTGGCGTTTCAAATAATGGCTGCCCTTCGCTCCTCTGCCTCTTCGCTTCCTGGTTTATTCTCGCTAGTGTCATCCGACTTACACCAACTGCAGCCGACATTCTTTCTTTAACTTTTTTACAGTCTATTAAAAACCCTCCATGAACTGCTTCCTTCTTCATAAACTCCATCACATTGTATATAACTTCGCGAGTTTGGCTTTTAAGCACCTTTCCTGACAACTTACTCATTGTTAAGCAATCACTAATAACAAAAATTAAAGATATAAAATGTATCGCGACAAAAAACAATACAAACAAATTAGTTTTAAATAACGTCACAGAAAGGTAAACAAACCTAATCACTAAGATAGCTATTAAAATACAAAACCACAGCACAGATTGCAAAACACAAAACACAACAGCAACTCCGTAACTTTTGGAATGCTTGCAGACTGTACGTGTAAACAACACCACACTTATAGTCACACTGTATGGTGGGAGACGCTCATTCGTTGCGCATGCACTAACCAGGCAACTTCCTAAATTGATGTGTGTATACAAGGTCGCGAGCAGTGAGCGTACGAAGAGGGGAGATAAGACATTTGTATACACTCCAATTACGGGTGAAATGACGAATATTATTCTTTATTATTTGTTACATTTTTTTTTTACAAATAATAATAATACATAAATTAAAAAAAATTGTAATAAATAAATTTATTAAATTTTTTTTTGTTACCAAGCAGAGGAATAATGCGACAGTACAAATAAGTGAGGTACTAAGCATGAAATATAAAAATTTAAATTTACGAAATAAACTGTAAATAATTAATAATATATTAGAAATAAGCATGTTAGGGATTGCAGGCTTGGCTGAGACAAAAATATGAACAGGTGTTTCGACCTGAATCGATGTGCACACACACACAAATGTAACTGAAAGTGTGTACACCAGTATTTTGCTAGTGTGTGTGAACGCAGGTCTCTGCAGGCGAGTTTGCCACCCCAAGATGAATAATTGCACAATTACTGTTTTTCCGTAATTATTCATAAACTAGAATTAAGAATTAAAATCCAAAAGCACCATAAAATGTAAATAAATTTACTAAATACTGTGTATGAAAACCACGCGAAAGTGACACACCGTACAAGTGCAATAGTGAAATAACTGTGTACAAGTCGAAAGGGTTAAGTTGCAGTGTCCAAAATTACAGTGAACATGTGTTATAAAATTAGTTATAAGATAAGTATAAGAGTATACTTACAAGACTCTGCAATTCGCAGAAATATAAAAAATAGCGAATTTGACAAAGAGTGGGGGAACTGACGCCAGAGACAGTTTCTAACATGTCGATTTCGGATCACTGCAGGGTGTCGACCAAGACATGGGTATAAATAGGACACGCAAGCTGCAGTGGTTCTCTTTCTTGAATCATCCACGATGCAGCGGAAGCTTATGCCCGTCAGCACGGCATATTTATTTTTTTTTATAAACAGTTTAAATTTGCCAGTTACGTACAAATACGTAACTAAGCTGTAAAGACAATCATTTTAATTAATAACAGCACTACTTAAGAAGATCCATTAATGATTCGACACTAGACAAGAGAAGAGTTCCAGAGAGAGATACGACGCTGGACAAGAGAAGAGTTCCAGAGAAAGATACGACGCTGGACAAGAGAAGAGTTCCAGAGAAAGATACGACGCTGGACAAGAGGAGAGTTCCAGAGAGAGATACGACGCTGGACAAGAGGAGAAGAGAGACAGCCGACGCTGGAGGCGAGACGAAGACGAATACCGATGGAACAAAAAATGATCGAGTATGATTGACGACAATAAGGTGATAGACAACTTATTCATATCTTAATCATACAAAGAATTCAAAGACAGTTAAAGACATTAATATTTTATTTAAAAATAAGAGCAACGTTTCTTGTATAGTAGAAGTTAAAATCATAGATGTTTTAGAAATACGATTAACGTAACAAGAGCTCAAATTAATATGATATAAAATGATTGCAAAGCATTTAATTAAAAACAATTAGTATTTGAGAAAACAGTACTGAGAAACAATAACTATTAATATTTTGAGTACGTTACAATATAGAAAAAAAGATTTAAAAATTGATTTTGAAATATATTAATAGACTGAGTAGTCTGAAAATGAGATTTATCTTTTATATAATAATTAGTAGCATAGAATATTTAGTCAGTAAGGATGTATATATCTTAAGCCTTACGGCATAATAACAAATAATAACTAATATTTTAAAATCGAAGTCAGTGCCATGTGCACATATTTTTTTATAGTATCAAATAAATTTTAATTACCGTTTCAAGTTACATAGAGTTCTTATTGCAGATACACCTGACACCCGATTTAAATGTTAGATTGTTTAAAGAAATTGTCAATCTTGAACGTGAGATCGTTCACGCCTATTTATATGTATGTAACGTTGCATAAATTTGATGCTCCTAGATCGTGGGGCTCCACAAATTTAAATTACAATAAATTTGCAAATTGTCACGTTGCATAATAATGTCGCTTCCAACGTGGGGCATCACAAACATAAATTACATGTAAATTTGTACACATACAATATAATATTATGCAACTTTGCAACGTTGTAACGTTACATAATAATGGCTCCCAAAGGACGTGGGGCTATTCAAACACAAATAGAAGTGTATTTGTATTTGAAATTAAATTTTAACAAAATAAAAAAGTCATACATATTAATGTCGCCCTGCACGTGAGGCTCGACATGCCTAAATTTATGTACAAAAATTTGTGACATAAATTGTAGCTCATGAATGTATGACCCGATCCCCATCATTTAACTATTAAAATTTTTTTTATGTAGCTAAATGGTTGCTCTAAAATATAAAGAGTGTGTTAAATGAAAAATGTATTATGTTTAATTAGTATTTATATTAAACAGTAACTGAATGTAATGTTAATTGTTGTGTAATCACACAGCTGGCGCCCACAAATAATATTGTTGTCTATGTAACAGGTGTAACTGTAATGAGTATTAATAATAACTATTAATAAAAATACAGAAATAAATAAATAAGTAGGGAACGGTTATCAATAATAATTTTTAAAGAATTACTACTAAATAAATATTTTAATAATACTTCAACATGACGACTCCAGGAAATTTAGACGTCGAAGCATTCCAGATGATGATGCGTGCCTGGGTCGATGAATTAAGCACAAAACAGACAGAAAATTTAAATGCTAGAATAGACGAATTAAAAGAATCTAATAAGAAACAATTAGAAGAACAGTCCGAAAATTTTAGACAGGACACCATAAAAATTACAGAGAGTCTAGAAGAGTTAAAAATTGATAATATTGAAATAAAACGAAGTACAATTGACAGTAATGTGCAGTTAACTGAAAAAATTGTTAATACAAACAGACGTATTGACACGATCGCAGAAAATGTCTGTGGAATAATTAATAAACAAACGGAGCTAATATGTGAAAAGATAGTATGTGAAGAATTCATACAAATTGAAAATACATGTGTAATTTCTAACGATAATTATAAAAAAGTAATTAACATTAAGGAGGAGAAGCAGATAAAGGTTAATAAAACATACCTTATTAATAGCGATATTCCAAGTGTGAGGCACACACACAATAGTAAATCACACAAGATGACACATTTGAAACACATAAGACACCACACTTACGGAGATAAATATCACTGTAGGCCTAACAAGAAACGTAGTAAGTTATCTAGACGAAACACTACGCAAAATTGTGGTAAATATGATGTTAGATATACGCACGATAATTTTAATAACGATAATTATAACTGTAAGTATGAAAACTACAGAGGTTATCATAAATGACGTATGAAAAAACCGTCGACAACTGTTCAGGTAAGTTCACTCAACCAAACTAGGGACGAGAGAATTGAGAAAGAGCGAAGCATTTGTAACGAGAGAAAGAGGGTAGATTTTAATTGGCCGACAGGCAAGATGAAAACATTGCTCTATGAACAGGTGAGTTATACGATCAAAACAAACGTTTACAAGGTAAGTATGCACACAAACGTCGCAGCTATGCAACGGAAAGGTAACGAGGGGATAATACAATGGAACGTGGACGTTGTTTACACGAGGGTAAACACAATGAATTTCCTGTGTACAACAACCAATTGTTATAATGAGGGGTGTCAGTTCTAACGTCACACCGAACTCAGAACTCAATACCCTAAAATAAATAATTATTTTTAAATGAGAAAAATAATATTACTATTAATTATTAATAATAATATAAGAGAGTATAATTAAGAAATGTTATAAGGAATATTATTTGAAAGGGTTAATTAAGAAATGTATTAGTGATGGTAAGGAATGCTATTGCAGAGAAATATTTAAGAAAGTAATGGTAAAAGATGTTATTGTTGTTGTTAATATGAAGAAATGGTAAGGAATGTTATTATTGATATGTTATAAATATGAAGAAATGATTAAGATGAGCAATAATTGCCATAATTGTTAGAACGACTGATCAAGCGAACACTTATTGAAGATACAAGGACACAGAAGAAAGCGAGAGTGAAAAGTCATAAGGGCAGAGACTACTTAGGATTAAGGACTTCGAGAAAAATATCGTTTTTTCCAAGACAGTTCCTCTGTAACCGATCATGCGACACACTACAAGCTAAAAGAGTACAGTATTCCCTCGCCAACCGCGGGGGTTAGGTTCCTACAAAACATCGCGGTTAGTGAATCCACGGTTGGTGAAGTTAACTTTATATGGGAAAAGTAAGGTTAGGGGAATCTGAAACAAAGCCAGAAATATAAAATACTGTACGACTCTTTATTATACAGTATACACTATATTGTTCGAATGTATAAAACCAGTCCAATGAGTTTAAATAGCTGACAGTTACTTAAATTATAAAAATTTTCAAAATGTTTAAAATACATACTGTATTACATTACGTATAATGAAAAAGCCGCTAAGACAAGGAAAAAATAGCGGCCAGTTCTTAGTGCTAAGTAAGTCCAGTTTTATAGCTTACTACAATTTTCAACTTAAAATTTTAAAATAAAACCAATTTTTAACACACAAACAATTTAAACGCAAAATTTTGTTCAAACGCCCTAACCTGTTCAAAACATCGAGCTTTTCCTCCAGTGGTAGTACATTCCTAGCCCTTTTGGCTAGCTTATCATCGCCAATTATGTTTTCAGAATGTTTGGAACACATTATGACAAAAGGATAGTTTATAAAAGAGTAAATTAACACTATATAATAAGAACAACGAACACTAAAAACTAAAGAACACGCAATACGTCACGGCAGAAGAGCAATGCGCGACTGACTGACTTCAATCCGATTTGAAGGGATATGTGTGCACGAAGCGCTGCCTAGTGGATGCTACTACAAACCGTGTATAAGCGAATTCCAGCCCCGCGATTGGAAACTACTGCGCATTTATAAAACCGCGTATAAATGAATTCCGCGGTTGGAGAACCCGCGGTTGATGAGGGATTACTGTATTCTGTTATGGAAGTGTATTTCAAGAAAGTAGTAACGATCAGAAAGGTAATGGTAAAGAAATGTAATAAAAGGTAATGAATGTTAATGTATTGTATAAGTAATGTATTAGATAAAGTAATGTCAGGTTAAGAAAAGAGCTAAGGAAGATTAGAAGCGAAGGTAAGAATGTATGAATTAAGATAATGTAAAATTAAGGACCGAATGTACACACATAAGTAGGACAGAACACTTTCATCGTATATGATGAGATACAGAAGAAAGAAATTGGTAAATTCCACACAACGTCATTTAGGAAGTTCTACACATGAAAACAGAGGTCAATGAAACCAGTTAAATCAGCTGTTCGTAATGCCACCCTACTACAAGGTCGCAAGCAGTGAGCGTACGAAGAGGGGAGATAAGACATTTGTATACACTCCAATTACGGGTGAAATGACGAATATTATTCTTTATTATTTGTTACATTTTCTTTTTTACAAATAATAATAATACATAAATAAAAAAAAATTGTAATAAATAAATTTATTAAATTTTTTTTTGTTACCAAGCAGAGGAATAATGCGACAGTACAAATAAGTGAGGTACTAAGCATGAAATATAAAAATTTAAATTTACGAAATAAACTGTAAATAATTAATAATATATTAGAAATAAGCATGTTAGGGATTGCAGGCTTGGCTGAGACAAAAATATGAACAGGTGTTTCGACCTGAATCGATGTGCACACACACACAAATGTAACTGAAAGTGTGTACACCAGTATTTTGCTAGTGTGTGTGAACGCAGGTCTCTGCAGGCGAGTTTGCCACCCCAAGATGAATAATTGCACAATTACTGTTTTTCCGTAATTATTCATAAACTAGAATTAAGAATTAAAATCCAAAAGCACCATAAAATGTAAATAAATTTACTAAATACTGTGTATGAAAACCACGCGAAAGTGACACACCGTACAAGTGCAATAGTGAAATAACTGTGTACAAGTCGAAAGGGTTAAGTTGCAGTGTCCAAAATTACAGTGAACATGTGTTATAAAATTAGTTATAAGATAAGTATAAGAGTATACTTACAAGACTCTGCAATTCGCAGAAATATAAAAAATAGCGAATTTGACAAAGAGTGGGGGAACTGACGCCAGAGACAGTTTCTAACATGTCGATTTCGGATCACTGCAGGGTGTCGACCAAGACATGGGTATAAATAGGACACGCAAGCTGCAGTGGTTCTCTTTCTTGAATCATCCACGATGCAGCGGAAGCTTATGCCCGTCAGCACGGCATATTTATTTTTTTTTATAAACAGTTTAAATTTGCCAGTTACGTACAAATACGTAACTAAGCTGTAAAGACAATCATTTTAATTAATAACAGCACTACTTAAGAAGATCCATTAATGATTCGACACTAGACAAGAGAAGAGTTCCAGAGAGAGATACGACGCTGGACAAGAGAAGAGTTCCAGAGAAAGATACGACGCTGGACAAGAGAAGAGTTCCAGAGAAAGATACGACGCTGGACAAGAGGAGAGTTCCAGAGAGAGATACGACGCTGGACAAGAGGAGAAGAGAGACAGCCGACGCTGGAGGCGAGACGAAGACGAATACCGATGGAACAAAAAATGATCGAGTATGATTGACGACAATAAGGTGATAGACAACTTATTCATATCTTAATCATACAAAGAATTCAAAGACAGTTAAAGACATTAATATTTTATTTAAAAATAAGAGCAACGTTTCTTGTATAGTAGAAGTTAAAATCATAGATGTTTTAGAAATACGATTAACGTAACAAGAGCTCAAATTAATATGATATAAAATGATTGCAAAGCATTTAATTAAAAACAATTAGTATTTGAGAAAACAGTACTGAGAAACAATAACTATTAATATTTTGAGTACGTTACAATATAGAAAAAAAGATTTAAAAATTGATTTTGAAATATATTAATAGACTGAGTAGTCTGAAAATGAGATTTATCTTTTATATAATAATTAGTAGCATAGAATATTTAGTCAGTAAGGATGTATATATCTTAAGCCTTACGGCATAATAACAAATAATAACTAATATTTTAAAATCGAAGTCAGTGCCATGTGCACATATTTTTTTATAGTATCAAATAAATTTTAATTACCGTTTCAAGTTACATAGAGTTCTTATTGCAGATACACCTGACACCCGATTTAAATGTTAGATTGTTTAAAGAAATTGTCAATCTTGAACGTGAGATCGTTCACGCCTATTTATATGTATGTAACGTTGCATAAATTTGATGCTCCTAGATCGTGGGGCTCCACAAATTTAAATTACAATAAATTTGCAAATTGTCACGTTGCATAATAATGTCGCTTCCAACGTGGGGCATCACAAACATAAATTACATGTAAATTTGTACACATACAATATAATATTATGCAACTTTGCAACGTTGTAACGTTACATAATAATGGCTCCCAAAGGACGTGGGGCTATTCAAACACAAATAGAAGTGTATTTGTATTTGAAATTAAATTTTAACAAAATAAAAAAGTCATACATATTAATGTCGCCCTGCACGTGAGGCTCGACATGCCTAAATTTATGTACAAAAATTTGTGACATAAATTGTAGCTCATGAATGTATGACCCGATCCCCATCATTTAACTATTAAAATTTTTTTTATGTAGCTAAATGGTTGCTCTAAAATATAAAGAGTGTGTTAAATGAAAAATGTATTATGTTTAATTAGTATTTATATTAAACAGTAACTGAATGTAATGTTAATTGTTGTGTAATCACACAGCTGGCGCCCACAAATAATATTGTTGTCTATGTAACAGGTGTAACTGTAATGAGTATTAATAATAACTATTAATAAAAATACAGAAATAAATAAATAAGTAGGGAACGGTTATCAATAATAATTTTTAAAGAATTACTACTAAATAAATATTTTAATAATACTTCAACATGACGACTCCAGGAAATTTAGACGTCGAAGCATTCCAGATGATGATGCGTGCCTGGGTCGATGAATTAAGCACAAAACAGACAGAAAATTTAAATGCTAGAATAGACGAATTAAAAGAATCTAATAAGAAACAATTAGAAGAACAGTCCGAAAATTTTAGACAGGACACCATAAAAATTACAGAGAGTCTAGAAGAGTTAAAAATTGATAATATTGAAATAAAACGAAGTACAATTGACAGTAATGCGCAGTTAACTGAAAAAATTGTTAATACAAACAGACGTATTGACACGATCGCAGAAAATGTCTGTGGAATAATTAATAAACAAACGGAGCTAATATGTGAAAAGATAGTATGTGAAGAATTCATACAAATTGAAAATACATGTGTAATTTCTAACGATAATTATAAAAAAGTAATTAACATTAAGGAGGAGAAGCAGATAAAGGTTAATAAAACATACCTTATTAATAGCGATATTCCAAGTGTGAGGCACACACACAATAGTAAATCACACAAGATGACACATTTGAAACACATAAGACACCACACTTATGGAGATAAATATCACTGTAGGCCTAACAAGAAACGTAGTAAGTTATCTAGACGAAACACTACGCAAAATTGTGGTAAATATGATGTTAGATATACGCACGATAATTTTAATAACGATAATTATAACTGTAAGTATGAAAACTACAGAGGTTATCATAAATGACGTATGAAAAAACCGTCGACAACTGTTCAGGTAAGTTCACTCAACCAAACTAGGGACGAGAGAATTGAGAAAGAGCGAAGCATTTGTAACGAGAGAAAGAGGGTAGATTTTAATTGGCCGACAGGCAAGATGAAAACATTGCTCTATGAACAGGTGACTTATACGATCAAAACAAACGTTTACAAGGTAAGTATGCACACAAACGTCGCAGCTATGCAACGGAAAGGTAACGAGGGGATAATACAATGGAACGTGGACGTTGTTTACACGAGGGTAAACACAATGAATTTCCTGTGTACAACAACCAATTGTTATAATGAGGGGTGTCAGTTCTAACGTCACACCGAACTCAGAACTCAATACCCTAAAATAAATAATTATTTTTAAATGAGAAAAATAATATTACTATTAATTATTAATAATAATATAAGAGAGTATAATTAAGAAATGTTATAAGGAATATTATTTGAAAGGGTTAATTAAGAAATGTATTAGTGATGGTAAGGAATGCTATTGTAGAGAAATATTTAAGAAAGTAATGGTAAAAGATGTTATTGTTGTTGTTAATATGAAGAAATGGTAAGGAATGTTATTATTGATATGTTATAAATATGAAGAAATGATTAAGATGAGCAATAATTGCCATAATTGTTAGAACGACTGATCAAGCGAACACTTATTGAAGATACAAGGACACAGAAGAAAGCGAGAGTGAAAAGTCATAAGGGCAGAGACTACTTAGGATTAAGGACTTCGAGAAAAATATCGTTTTTTCCAAGACAGTTCCTCTGTAACCGATCATGCGACACACTACAAGCTAAAAGAGTACAGTATTCCCTCGCCAACCGCGGGGGTTAGGTTCCTACAAAACATCGCGGTTAGTGAATCCACGGTTGGTGAAGTTAACTTTATATGGGAAAAGTAAGGTTAGGGGAATCTGAAACAAAGCCAGAAATATAAAATACTGTACGACTCTTTATTATACAGTATACACTATATTGTTCGAATGTATAAAACCAGTCCAATGAGTTTAAATAGCTGACAGTTACTTAAATTATAAAAATTTTCAAAATGTTTAAAATACATACTGTATTACATTACGTATAATGAAAAAGCCGCTAAGACAAGGAAAAAATAGCGGCCAGTTCTTAGTGCTAAGTAAGTCCAGTTTTATAGCTTACTACAATTTTCAACTTAAAATTTTAAAATAAAACCAATTTTTAACACACAAACAATTTAAACGCAAAATTTTGTTCAAACGCCCTAACCTGTTCAAAACATCGAGCTTTTCCTCCAGTGGTAGTACATTCCTAGCCCTTTTGGCTAGCTTATCACCGCCAATTATGTTTTCAGAATGTTTGGAACACATTATGACAAAAGGATAGTTTATAAAAGAGTAAATTAACACTATATAATAAGAACAACGAACACTAAAAACTAAAGAACACGCAATACGTCACGGCAGAAGAGCAATGCGCGACTGACTGACTTCAATCCGATTTGAAGGGATATGTGTGCACGAAGCGCTGCCTAGTGGATGCTACTACAAACCGTGTATAAGCGAATTCCAGCCCCGCGATTGGAAACTACTGCGCATTTATAAAACCGCGTATAAATGAATTCCGCGGTTGGAGAACCCGCGGTTGATGAGGGATTACTGTATTCTGTTATGGAAGTGTATTTCAAGAAAGTAGTAACGATCAGAAAGGTAATGGTAAAGAAATGTAATAAAAGGTAATGAATGTTAATGTATTGTATAAGTAATGTATTAGATAAAGTAATGTCAGGTTAAGAAAAGAGCTAAGGAAGATTAGAAGCGAAGGTAAGAATGTATGAATTAAGATAATGTAAAATTAAGGACCGAATGTACACACATAAGTAGGACAGAACACTTTCATCGTATATGATGAGATACAGAAGAAAGAAATTGGTAAATTCCACGCAACGTCATTTAGGAAGTTCTACACATGAAAACAGAGGTCAATGAAACCAGTTAAATCAGCTGTTTGTAATGCCACCCTACTACAAGGTCGCAAGCAGTGAGCGTACGAAGAGGGGAGATAAGACATTTGTATACACTCCAATTATGGGTGAAATGACGAATATTATTCTTTATTATTTGTTACATTTTTTTTTACAAATAATAATAATACATAAATAAAAAAAAATTGTAATAAATAAATTTATTAAATTTTTTTTTGTTACCAAGCAGAGGAATAATGCGACAGTACAAATAAGTGAGGTACTAAGCATGAAATATAAAAATTTAAATTTACGAAATAAACTGTAAATAATTAATAATATATTAGAAATAAGCATGTTAGGGATTGCAGGCTTGGCTGAGACAAAAATATGAACAGGTGTTTCGACCTGAATCGATGTGCACACACACACAAATGTAACTGAAAGTGTGTGTACCAGTATTTTGCTAGTGTGTGTGAACGCAGGTCTCTGCAGGCGAGTTTGCCACCCCAAGATGAATAATTGCACAATTACTGTTTTTCCGTAATTATTCATAAACTAGAATTAAGAATTAAAATCCAAAAGCACCATAAAATGTAAATAAATTTACTAAATACTGTGTATGAAAACCACGCGAAAGTGACACACCGTACAAGTGCAATAGTGAAATAACTGTGTACAAGTCGAAAGGGTTAAGTTGCAGTGTCCAAAATTACAGTGAACATGTGTTATAAAATTAGTTATAAGATAAGTATAAGAGTATACTTACAAGACTCTGCAATTCGCAGAAATATAAAAAATAGCGAATTTGACAAAGAGTGGGGGAACTGACGCCAGAGACAGTTTCTAACATGTCGATTTCGGATCACTGCAGGGTGTCGACCAAGACATGGGTATAAATAGGACACGCAAGCTGCAGTGGTTCTCTTTCTTGAATCATCCACGATGCAGCGGAAGCTTATGCCCGTCAGCACGGCATATTTATTTTTTTTTATAAACAGTTTAAATTTGCCAGTTACGTACAAATACGTAACTAAGCTGTAAAGACAATCATTTTAATTAATAACAGCACTACTTAAGAAGATCCATTAATGATTCGACACTAGACAAGAGAAGAGTTCCAGAGAGAGATACGACGCTGGACAAGAGAAGAGTTCCAGAGAAAGATACGACGCTGGACAAGAGAAGAGTTCCAGAGAAAGATACGACGCTGGACAAGAGGAGAGTTCCAGAGAGAGATACGACGCTGGACAAGAGGAGAAGAGAGACAGCCGACGCTGGAGGCGAGACGAAGACGAATACCGATGGAACAAAAAATGATCGAGTATGATTGACGACAATAAGGTGATAGACAACTTATTCATATCTTAATCATACAAAGAATTCAAAGACAGTTAAAGACATTAATATTTTATTTAAAAATAAGAGCAACGTTTCTTGTATAGTAGAAGTTAAAATCATAGATGTTTTAGAAATACGATTAACGTAACAAGAGCTCAAATTAATATGATATAAAATGATTGCAAAGCATTTAATTAAAAACAATTAGTATTTGAGAAAACAGTACTGAGAAACAATAACTATTAATATTTTGAGTACGTTACAATATAGAAAAAAAGATTTAAAAATTGATTTTGAAATATATTAATAGACTGAGTAGTCTGAAAATGAGATTTATCTTTTATATAATAATTAGTAGCATAGAATATTTAGTCAGTAAGGATGTATATATCTTAAGCCTTACGGCATAATAACAAATAATAACTAATATTTTAAAATCGAAGTCAGTGCCATGTGCACATATTTTTTTATAGTATCAAATAAATTTTAATTACCGTTTCAAGTTACATAGAGTTCTTATTGCAGATACACCTGACACCCGATTTAAATGTTAGATTGTTTAAAGAAATTGTCAATCTTGAACGTGAGATCGTTCACGCCTATTTATATGTATGTAACGTTGCATAAATTTGATGCTCCTAGATCGTGGGGCTCCACAAATTTAAATTACAATAAATTTGCAAATTGTCACGTTGCATAATAATGTCGCTTCCAACGTGGGGCATCACAAACATAAATTACATGTAAATTTGTACACATACAATATAATATTATGCAACTTTGCAACGTTGTAACGTTACATAATAATGGCTCCCAAAGGACGTGGGGCTATTCAAACACAAATAGAAGTGTATTTGTATTTGAAATTAAATTTTAACAAAATAAAAAAGTCATACATATTAATGTCGCCCTGCACGTGAGGCTCGACATGCCTAAATTTATGTACAAAAATTTGTGACATAAATTGTAGCTCATGAATGTATGACCCGATCCCCATCATTTAACTATTAAAATTTTTTTTATGTAGCTAAATGGTTGCTCTAAAATATAAAGAGTGTGTTAAATGAAAAATGTATTATGTTTAATTAGTATTTATATTAAACAGTAACTGAATGTAATGTTAATTGTTGTGTAATCACACAGCTGGCGCCCACAAATAATATTGTTGTCTATGTAACAGGTGTAACTGTAATGAGTATTAATAATAACTATTAATAAAAATACAGAAATAAATAAATAAGTAGGGAACGGTTATCAATAATAATTTTTAAAGAATTACTACTAAATAAATATTTTAATAATACTTCAACATGACGACTCCAGGAAATTTAGACGTCGAAGCATTCCAGATGATGATGCGTGCCTGGGTCGATGAATTAAGCACAAAACAGACAGAAAATTTAAATGCTAGAATAGACGAATTAAAAGAATCTAATAAGAAACAATTAGAAGAACAGTCCGAAAATTTTAGACAGGACACCATAAAAATTACAGAGAGTCTAGAAGAGTTAAAAATTGATAATATTGAAATAAAACGAAGTACAATTGACAGTAATGCGCAGTTAACTGAAAAAATTGTTAATACAAACAGACGTATTGACACGATCGCAGAAAATGTCTGTGGAATAATTAATAAACAAACGGAGCTAATATGTGAAAAGATAGTATGTGAAGAATTCATACAAATTGAAAATACATGTGTAATTTCTAACGATAATTATAAAAAAGTAATTAACATTAAGGAGGAGAAGCAGATAAAGGTTAATAAAACATACCTTATTAATAGCGATATTCCAAGTGTGAGGCACACACACAATAGTAAATCACACAAGATGACACATTTGAAACACATAAGACACCACACTTATGGAGATAAATATCACTGTAGGCCTAACAAGAAACGTAGTAAGTTATCTAGACGAAACACTACGCAAAATTGTGGTAAATATGATGTTAGATATACGCACGATAATTTTAATAACGATAATTATAACTGTAAGTATGAAAACTACAGAGGTTATCATAAATGACGTATGAAAAAACCGTCGACAACTGTTCAGGTAAGTTCACTCAACCAAACTAGGGACGAGAGAATTGAGAAAGAGCGAAGCATTTGTAACGAGAGAAAGAGGGTAGATTTTAATTGGCCGACAGGCAAGATGAAAACATTGCTCTATGAACAGGTGACTTATACGATCAAAACAAACGTTTACAAGGTAAGTATGCACACAAACGTCGCAGCTATGCAACGGAAAGGTAACGAGGGGATAATACAATGGAACGTGGACGTTGTTTACACGAGGGTAAACACAATGAATTTCCTGTGTACAACAACCAATTGTTATAATGAGGGGTGTCAGTTCTAACGTCACACCGAACTCAGAACTCAATACCCTAAAATAAATAATTATTTTTAAATGAGAAAAATAATATTACTATTAATTATTAATAATAATATAAGAGAGTATAATTAAGAAATGTTATAAGGAATATTATTTGAAAGGGTTAATTAAGAAATGTATTAGTGATGGTAAGGAATGCTATTGTAGAGAAATATTTAAGAAAGTAATGGTAAAAGATGTTATTGTTGTTGTTAATATGAAGAAATGGTAAGGAATGTTATTATTGATATGTTATAAATATGAAGAAATGATTAAGATGAGCAATAATTGCCATAATTGTTAGAACGACTGATCAAGCGAACACTTATTGAAGATACAAGGACACAGAAGAAAGCGAGAGTGAAAAGTCATAAGGGCAGAGACTACTTAGGATTAAGGACTTCGAGAAAAATATCGTTTTTTCCAAGACAGTTCCTCTGTAACCGATCATGCGACACACTACAAGCTAAAAGAGTACAGTATTCCCTCGCCAACCGCGGGGGTTAGGTTCCTACAAAACATCGCGGTTAGTGAATCCACGGTTGGTGAAGTTAACTTTATATGGGAAAAGTAAGGTTAGGGGAATCTGAAACAAAGCCAGAAATATAAAATACTGTACGACTCTTTATTATACAGTATACACTATATTGTTCGAATGTATAAAACCAGTCCAATGAGTTAAAATAGCTGACAGTTACTTAAATTATAAAAATTTTCAAAATGTTTAAAATACATACTGTATTACATTACGTATAATGAAAAAGCCGCTAAGACAAGGAAAAAATAGCGGCCAGTTCTTAGTGCTAAGTAAGTCCAGTTTTATAGCTTACTACAATTTTCAACTTAAAATTTTAAAATAAAACCAATTTTTAACACACAAACAATTTAAACGCAAAATTTTGTTCAAACGCCCTAACCTGTTCAAAACATCGAGCTTTTCCTCCAGTGGTAGTACATTCCTAGCCCTTTTGGCTAGCTTATCACCGCCAATTATGTTTTCAGAATGTTTGGAACACATTATGACAAAAGGATAGTTTATAAAAGAGTAAATTAACACTATATAATAAGAACAACGAACACTAAAAACTAAAGAACACGCAATACGTCACGGCAGAAGAGCAATGCGCGACTGACTGACTTCAATCCGATTTGAAGGGATATGTGTGCACGAAGCGCTGCCTAGTGGATGCTACTACAAACCGTGTATAAGCGAATTCCAGCCCCGCGATTGGAAACTACTGCGCATTTATAAAACCGCGTATAAATGAATTCCGCGGTTGGAGAACCCGCGGTTGATGAGGGATTACTGTATTCTGTTATGGAAGTGTATTTCAAGAAAGTAGTAACGATCAGAAAGGTAATGGTAAAGAAATGTAATAAAAGGTAATGAATGTTAATGTATTGTATAAGTAATGTATTAGATAAAGTAATGTCAGGTTAAGAAAAGAGCTAAGGAAGATTAGAAGCGAAGGTAAGAATGTATGAATTAAGATAATGTAAAATTAAGGACCGAATGTACACACATAAGTAGGACAGAACACTTTCATCGTATATGATGAGATACAGAAGAAAGAAATTGGTAAATTCCACGCAACGTCATTTAGGAAGTTCTACACATGAAAACAGAGGTCAATGAAACCAGTTAAATCAGCTGTTTGTAATGCCACCCTACTACAAGGTCGCAAGCAGTGAGCGTACGAAGAGGGGAGATAAGACATTTGTATACACTCCAATTACGGGTGAAATGACGAATATTATTCTTTATTATTTGTTACATTTTTTTTTTACAAATAATAATAATACATAAATAAAAAAAAATTGTAATAAATAAATTTATTAAATTTGTTTTTGTTACCAAGCAGAGGAATAATGCGACAGTACAAATAAGTGAGGTACTAAGCATGAAATATAAAAATTTAAATTTACGAAATAAACTGTAAATAATTAATAATATATTAGAAATAAGCATGTTAGGGATTGCAGGCTTGGCTGAGACAAAAATATGAACAGGTGTTTCGACCTGAATCGATGTGCACACACACACAAATGTAACTGAAAGTGTGTGTACCAGTATTTTGCTAGTGTGTGTGAACGCAGGTCTCTGCAGGCGAGTTTGCCACCCCAAGATGAATAATTGCACAATTACTGTTTTTCCGTAATTATTCATAAACTAGAATTAAGAATTAAAATCCAAAAGCACCATAAAATGTAAATAAATTTACTAAATACTGTGTATGAAAACCACGCGAAAGTGACACACCGTACAAGTGCAATAGTGAAATAACTGTGTACAAGTCGAAAGGGTTAAGTTGCAGTGTCCAAAATTACAGTGAACATGTGTTATAAAATTAGTTATAAGATAAGTATAAGAGTATACTTACAAGACTCTGCAATTCGCAGAAATATAAAAAATAGCGAATTTGACAAAGAGTGGGGGAACTGACGCCAGAGACAGTTTCTAACATGTCGATTTCGGATCACTGCAGGGTGTCGACCAAGACATGGGTATAAATAGGACACGCAAGCTGCAGTGGTTCTCTTTCTTGAATCATCCACGATGCAGCGGAAGCTTATGCCCGTCAGCACGGCATATTTATTTTTTTTTATAAACAGTTTAAATTTGCCAGTTACGTACAAATACGTAACTAAGCTGTAAAGACAATCATTTTAATTAATAACAGCACTACTTAAGAAGATCCATTAATGATTCGACACTAGACAAGAGAAGAGTTCCAGAGAGAGATACGACGCTGGACAAGAGAAGAGTTCCAGAGAAAGATACGACGCTGGACAAGAGAAGAGTTCCAGAGAAAGATACGATGCTGGACAAGAGGAGAGTTCCAGAGAGAGATACGACGCTGGACAAGAGGAGAAGAGAGACAGCCGACGCTGGAGGCGAGACGAAGACGAATACCGATGGAACAAAAAATGATCGAGTATGATTGACGACAATAAGGTGATAGACAACTTATTCATATCTTAATCATACAAAGAATTCAAAGACAGTTAAAGACATTAATATTTTATTTAAAAATAAGAGCAACGTTTCTTGTATAGTAGAAGTTAAAATCATAGATGTTTTAGAAATACGATTAACGTAACAAGAGCTCAAATTAATATGATATAAAATGATTGCAAAGCATTTAATTAAAAACAATTAGTATTTGAGAAAACAGTACTGAGAAACAATAACTATTAATATTTTGAGTACGTTACAATATAGAAAAAAAGATTTAAAAATTGATTTTGAAATATATTAATAGACTGAGTAGTCTGAAAATGAGATTTATCTTTTATATAATAATTAGTAGCATAGAATATTTAGTCAGTAAGGATGTATATATCTTAAGCCTTACGGCATAATAACAAATAATAACTAATATTTTAAAATCGAAGTCAGTGCCATGTGCACATATTTTTTTATAGTATCAAATAAATTTTAATTACCGTTTCAAGTTACATAGAGTTCTTATTGCAGATACACCTGACACCCGATTTAAATGTTAGATTGTTTAAAGAAATTGTCAATCTTGAACGTGAGATCGTTCACGCCTATTTATATGTATGTAACGTTGCATAAATTTGATGCTCCTAGATCGTGGGGCTCCACAAATTTAAATTACAATAAATTTGCAAATTGTCACGTTGCATAATAATGTCGCTTCCAACGTGGGGCATCACAAACATAAATTACATGTAAATTTGTACACATACAATATAATATTATGCAACTTTGCAACGTTGTAACGTTACATAATAATGGCTCCCAAAGGACGTGGGGCTATTCAAACACAAATAGAAGTGTATTTGTATTTGAAATTAAATTTTAACAAAATAAAAAAGTCATACATATTAATGTCGCCCTGCACGTGAGGCTCGACATGCCTAAATTTATGTACAAAAATTTGTGACATAAATTGTAGCTCATGAATGTATGACCCGATCCCCATCATTTAACTATTAAAATTTTTTTTATGTAGCTAAATGGTTGCTCTAAAATATAAAGAGTGTGTTAAATGAAAAATGTATTATGTTTAATTAGTATTTATATTAAACAGTAACTGAATGTAATGTTAATTGTTGTGTAATCACACAGCTGGCGCCCACAAATAATATTGTTGTCTATGTAACAGGTGTAACTGTAATGAGTATTAATAATAACTATTAATAAAAATACAGAAATAAATAAATAAGTAGGGAACGGTTATCAATAATAATTTTTAAAGAATTACTACTAAATAAATATTTTAATAATACTTCAACATGACGACTCCAGGAAATTTAGACGTCGAAGCATTCCAGATGATGATGCGTGCCTGGGTCGATGAATTAAGCACAAAACAGACAGAAAATTTAAATAAACAGACAGAAAATTTAAATGCTAGAATAGACGAATTAAAAGAATCTAATAAGAAACAATTAGAAGAACAGTCCGAAAATTTTAGACAGGACACCATAAAAATTACAGAGAGTCTAGAAGAGTTAAAAATTGATAATATTGAAATAAAACGAAGTACAATTGACAGTAATGCGCAGTTAACTGAAAAAATTGTTAATACAAACAGACGTATTGACACGATCGCAGAAAATGTCTGTGGAATAATTAATAAACAAACGGAGCTAATATGTGAAAAGATAGTATGTGAAGAATTCATACAAATTGAAAATACATGTGTAATTTCTAACGATAATTATAAAAAAGTAATTAACATTAAGGAGGAGAAGCAGATAAAGGTTAATAAAACATACCTTATTAATAGCGATATTCCAAGTGTGAGGCACACACACAATAGTAAATCACACAAGATGACACATTTGAAACACATAAGACACCACACTTATGGAGATAAATATCACTGTAGGCCTAACAAGAAACGTAGTAAGTTATCTAGACGAAACACTACGCAAAATTGTGGTAAATATGATGTTAGATATACGCACGATAATTTTAATAACGATAATTATAACTGTAAGTATGAAAACTACAGAGGTTATCATAAATGACGTATGAAAAAACCGTCGACAACTGTTCAGGTAAGTTCACTCAACCAAACTAGGGACGAGAGAATTGAGAAAGAGCGAAGCATTTGTAACGAGAGAAAGAGGGTAGATTTTAATTGGCCGACAGGCAAGATGAAAACATTGCTCTATGAACAGGTGACTTATACGATCAAAACAAACGTTTACAAGGTAAGTATGCACACAAACGTCGCAGCTATGCAACGGAAAGGTAACGAGGGGATAATACAATGGAACGTGGACGTTGTTTACACGAGGGTAAACACAATGAATTTCCTGTGTACAACAACCAATTGTTATAATGAGGGGTGTCAGTTCTAACGTCACACCGAACTCAGAACTCAATACCCTAAAATAAATAATTATTTTTAAATGAGAAAAATAATATTACTATTAATTATTAATAATAATATAAGAGAGTATAATTAAGAAATGTTATAAGGAATATTATTTGAAAGGGTTAATTAAGAAATGTATTAGTGATGGTAAGGAATGCTATTGTAGAGAAATATTTAAGAAAGTAATGGTAAAAGATGTTATTGTTGTTGTTAATATGAAGAAATGGTAAGGAATGTTATTATTGATATGTTATAAATATGAAGAAATGATTAAGATGAGCAATAATTGCCATAATTGTTAGAACGACTGATCAAGCGAACACTTATTGAAGATACAAGGACACAGAAGAAAGCGAGAGTGAAAAGTCATAAGGGCAGAGACTACTTAGGATTAAGGACTTCGAGAAAAATATCGTTTTTTCCAAGACAGTTCCTCTGTAACCGATCATGCGACACACTACAAGCTAAAAGAGTACAGTATTCCCTCGCCAACCGCGGGGGTTAGGTTCCTACAAAACATCGCGGTTAGTGAATCCACGGTTGGTGAAGTTAACTTTATATGGGAAAAGTAAGGTTAGGGGAATCTGAAACAAAGCCAGAAATATAAAATACTGTACGACTCTTTATTATACAGTATACACTATATTGTTCGAATGTATAAAACCAGTCCAATGAGTTAAAATAGCTGACAGTTACTTAAATTATAAAAATTTTCAAAATGTTTAAAATACATACTGTATTACATTACGTATAATGAAAAAGCCGCTAAGACAAGGAAAAAATAGCGGCCAGTTCTTAGTGCTAAGTAAGTCCAGTTTTATAGCTTACTACAATTTTCAACTTAAAATTTTAAAATAAAACCAATTTTTAACACACAAACAATTTAAACGCAAAATTTTGTTCAAACGCCCTAACCTGTTCAAAACATCGAGCTTTTCCTCCAGTGGTAGTACATTCCTAGCCCTTTTGGCTAGCTTATCACCGCCAATTATGTTTTCAGAATGTTTGGAACACATTATGACAAAAGGATAGTTTATAAAAGAGTAAATTAACACTATATAATAAGAACAACGAACACTAAAAACTAAAGAACACGCAATACGTCACGGCAGAAGAGCAATGCGCGACTGACTGACTTCAATCCGATTTGAAGGGATATGTGTGCACGAAGCGCTGCCTAGTGGATGCTACTACAAACCGTGTATAAGCGAATTCCAGCCCCGCGATTGGAAACTACTGCGCATTTATAAAACCGCGTATAAATGAATTCCGCGGTTGGAGAACCCGCGGTTGATGAGGGATTACTGTATTCTGTTATGGAAGTGTATTTCAAGAAAGTAGTAACGATCAGAAAGGTAATGGTAAAGAAATGTAATAAAAGGTAATGAATGTTAATGTATTGTATAAGTAATGCATTAGATAAAGTAATGTCAGGTTAAGAAAAGAGCTAAGGAAGATTAGAAGCGAAGGTAAGAATGTATGAATTAAGATAATGTAAAATTAAGGACCGAATGTACACACATAAGTAGGACAGAACACTTTCATCGTATATGATGAGATACAGAAGAAAGAAATTGGTAAATTCCACGCAACGTCATTTAGGAAGTTCTACACATGAAAACAGAGGTCAATGAAACCAGTTAAATCAGCTGTTTGTAATGCCACCCTACTACAAGGTCGCAAGCAGTGAGCGTACGAAGAGGGGAGATAAGACATTTGTATACACTCCAATTACGGGTGAAATGACGAATATTATTCTTTATTATTTGTTACATTTTTTTTTTACAAATAATAATAATACATAAATAAAAAAAAATTGTAATAAATAAATTTATTAAATTTTTTTTTGTTACCAAGCAGAGGAATAATGCGACAGTACAAATAAGTGAGGTACTAAGCATGAAATATAAAAATTTAAATTTACGAAATAAACTGTAAATAATTAATAATATATTAGAAATAAGCATGTTAGGGATTGCAGGCTTGGCTGAGACAAAAATATGAACAGGTGTTTCGACCTGAATCGATGTGCACACACACACAAATGTAACTGAAAGTGTGTGTACCAGTATTTTGCTAGTGTGTGTGAACGCAGGTCTCTGCAGGCGAGTTTGCCACCCCAAGATGAATAATTGCACAATTACTGTTTTTCCGTAATTATTCATAAACTAGAATTAAGAATTAAAATCCAAAAGCACCATAAAATGTAAATAAATTTACTAAATACTGTGTATGAAAACCACGCGAAAGTGACACACCGTACAAGTGCAATAGTGAAATAACTGTGTACAAGTCGAAAGGGTTAAGTTGCAGTGTCCAAAATTACAGTGAACATGTGTTATAAAATTAGTTATAAGATAAGTATAAGAGTATACTTACAAGACTCTGCAATTCGCAGAAATATAAAAAATAGCGAATTTGACAAAGAGTGGGGGAACTGACGCCAGAGACAGTTTCTAACATGTCGATTTCGGATCACTGCAGGGTGTCGACCAAGACATGGGTATAAATAGGACACGCAAGCTGCAGTGGTTCTCTTTCTTGAATCATCCACGATGCAGCGGAAGCTTATGCCCGTCAGCACGGCATATTTATTTTTTTTTATAAACAGTTTAAATTTGCCAGTTACGTACAAATACGTAACTAAGCTGTAAAGACAATCATTTTAATTAATAACAGCACTACTTAAGAAGATCCATTAATGATTCGACACTAGACAAGAGAAGAGTTCCAGAGAGAGATACGACGCTGGACAAGAGAAGAGTTCCAGAGAAAGATACGACGCTGGACAAGAGAAGAGTTCCAGAGAAAGATACGACGCTGGACAAGAGGAGAGTTCCAGAGAGAGATACGACGCTGGACAAGAGGAGAAGAGAGACAGCCGACGCTGGAGGCGAGACGAAGACGAATACCGATGGAACAAAAAATGATCGAGTATGATTGACGACAATAAGGTGATAGACAACTTATTCATATCTTAATCATACAAAGAATTCAAAGACAGTTAAAGACATTAATATTTTATTTAAAAATAAGAGCAACGTTTCTTGTATAGTAGAAGTTAAAATCATAGATGTTTTAGAAATACGATTAACGTAACAAGAGCTCAAATTAATATGATATAAAATGATTGCAAAGCATTTAATTAAAAACAATTAGTATTTGAGAAAACAGTACTGAGAAACAATAACTATTAATATTTTGAGTACGTTACAATATAGAAAAAAAGATTTAAAAATTGATTTTGAAATATATTAATAGACTGAGTAGTCTGAAAATGAGATTTATCTTTTATATAATAATTAGTAGCATAGAATATTTAGTCAGTAAGGATGTATATATCTTAAGCCTTACGGCATAATAACAAATAATAACTAATATTTTAAAATCGAAGTCAGTGCCATGTGCACATATTTTTTTATAGTATCAAATAAATTTTAATTACCGTTTCAAGTTACATAGAGTTCTTATTGCAGATACACCTGACACCCGATTTAAATGTTAGATTGTTTAAAGAAATTGTCAATCTTGAACGTGAGATCGTTCACGCCTATTTATATGTATGTAACGTTGCATAAATTTGATGCTCCTAGATCGTGGGGCTCCACAAATTTAAATTACAATAAATTTGCAAATTGTCACGTTGCATAATAATGTCGCTTCCAACGTGGGGCATCACAAACATAAATTACATGTAAATTTGTACACATACAATATAATATTATGCAACTTTGCAACGTTGTAACGTTACATAATAATGGCTCCCAAAGGACGTGGGGCTATTCAAACACAAATAGAAGTGTATTTGTATTTGAAATTAAATTTTAACAAAATAAAAAAGTCATACATATTAATGTCGCCCTGCACGTGAGGCTCGACATGCCTAAATTTATGTACAAAAATTTGTGACATAAATTGTAGCTCATGAATGTATGACCCGATCCCCATCATTTAACTATTAAAATTTTTTTTATGTAGCTAAATGGTTGCTCTAAAATATAAAGAGTGTGTTAAATGAAAAATGTATTATGTTTAATTAGTATTTATATTAAACAGTAACTGAATGTAATGTTAATTGTTGTGTAATCACACAGCTGGCGCCCACAAATAATATTGTTGTCTATGTAACAGGTGTAACTGTAATGAGTATTAATAATAACTATTAATAAAAATACAGAAATAAATAAATAAGTAGGGAACGGTTATCAATAATAATTTTTAAAGAATTACTACTAAATAAATATTTTAATAATACTTCAACATGACGACTCCAGGAAATTTAGACGTCGAAGCATTCCAGATGATGATGCGTGCCTGGGTCGATGAATTAAGCACAAAACAGACAGAAAATTTAAATAAACAGACAGAAAATTTAAATGCTAGAATAGACGAATTAAAAGAATCTAATAAGAAACAATTAGAAGAACAGTCCGAAAATTTTAGACAGGACACCATAAAAATTACAGAGAGTCTAGAAGAGTTAAAAATTGATAATATTGAAATAAAACGAAGTACAATTGACAGTAATGCGCAGTTAACTGAAAAAATTGTTAATACAAACAGACGTATTGACACGATCGCAGAAAATGTCTGTGGAATAATTAATAAACAAACGGAGCTAATATGTGAAAAGATAGTATGTGAAGAATTCATACAAATTGAAAATACATGTGTAATTTCTAACGATAATTATAAAAAAGTAATTAACATTAAGGAGGAGAAGCAGATAAAGGTTAATAAAACATACCTTATTAATAGCGATATTCCAAGTGTGAGGCACACACACAATAGTAAATCACACAAGATGACACATTTGAAACACATAAGACACCACACTTACGGAGATAAATATCACTGTAGGCCTAACAAGAAACGTAGTAAGTTATCTAGACGAAACACTACGCAAAATTGTGGTAAATATGATGTTAGATATACGCACGATAATTTTAATAACGATAATTATAACTGTAAGTATGAAAACTACAGAGGTTATCATAAATGACGTATGAAAAAACCGTCGACAACTGTTCAGGTAAGTTCACTCAACCAAACTAGGGACGAGAGAATTGAGAAAGAGCGAAGCATTTGTAACGAGAGAAAGAGGGTAGATTTTAATTGGCCGACAGGCAAGATGAAAACATTGCTCTATGAACAGGTGACTTATACGATCAAAACAAACGTTTACAAGGTAAGTATGCACACAAACGTCGCAGCTATGCAACGGAAAGGTAACGAGGGGATAATACAATGGAACGTGGACGTTGTTTACACGAGGGTAAACACAATGAATTTCCTGTGTACAACAACCAATTGTTATAATGAGGGGTGTCAGTTCTAACGTCACACCGAACTCAGAACTCAATACCCTAAAATAAATAATTATTTTTAAATGAGAAAAATAATATTACTATTAATTATTAATAATAATATAAGAGAGTATAATTAAGAAATGTTATAAGGAATATTATTTGAAAGGGTTAATTAAGAAATGTATTAGTGATGGTAAGGAATGCTATTGTAGAGAAATATTTAAGAAAGTAATGGTAAAAGATGTTATTGTTGTTGTTAATATGAAGAAATGGTAAGGAATGTTATTATTGATATGTTATAAATATGAAGAAATGATTAAGATGAGCAATAATTGCCATAATTGTTAGAACGACTGATCAAGCGAACACTTATTGAAGATACAAGGACACAGAAGAAAGCGAGAGTGAAAAGTCATAAGGGCAGAGACTACTTAGGATTAAGGACTTCGAGAAAAATATCGTTTTTTCCAAGACAGTTCCTCTGTAACCGATCATGCGACACACTACAAGCTAAAAGAGTACAGTATTCCCTCGCCAACCGCGGGGGTTAGGTTCCTACAAAACATCGCGGTTAGTGAATCCACGGTTGGTGAAGTTAACTTTATATGGGAAAAGTAAGGTTAGGGGAATCTGAAACAAAGCCAGAAATATAAAATACTGTACGACTCTTTATTATACAGTATACACTATATTGTTCGAATGTATAAAACCAGTCCAATGAGTTTAAATAGCTGACAGTTACTTAAATTATAAAAATTTTCAAAATGTTTAAAATACATACTGTATTACATTACGTATAATGAAAAAGCCGCTAAGACAAGGAAAAAATAGCGGCCAGTTCTTAGTGCTAAGTAAGTCCAGTTTTATAGCTTACTACAATTTTCAACTTAAAATTTTAAAATAAAACCAATTTTTAACACACAAACAATTTAAACGCAAAATTTTGTTCAAACGCCCTAACCTGTTCAAAACATCGAGCTTTTCCTCCAGTGGTAGTACATTCCTAGCCCTTTTGGCTAGCTTATCACCGCCAATTATGTTTTCAGAATGTTTGGAACACATTATGACAAAAGGATAGTTTATAAAAGAGTAAATTAACACTATATAATAAGAACAACGAACACTAATAACTAAAGAACTCGCAATACGTCACGGCAGAAGAGCAATGCGCGACTGACTGACTTCAATCCGATTTGAAGGGATATGTGTGCACGAAGCGCTGCCTAGTGGATGCTACTACAAACCACGTATAAGCGAATTCCAGCCCCGCGGTTGGAAACTACTGCGCATTTATAAAACCGCGTATAAATGAATTCCGCGGTTGGAGAACCCGCGGTTGACGAGGGATTACTGTATTCTGTTATGGAAGTGTATTTCAAGAAAGTAGTAACGATCAGAAAGGTAATGGTAAAGAAATGTAATAAAAGGTAATGAATGTTAATGTATTGTATAAGTAATGTATTAGATAAAGTAATGTCAGGTTAAGAAAAGAGCTAAGGAAGATTAGAAGCGAAGGTAAGAATGTATGAATTAAGGTAATGTAAAATTAAGGACCGAATGTACACACATAAGTAGGACAGAACACTTTCATCGTATATGATGAGATACAGAAGAAAGAAATTGGTAAATTCCACGCAACGTCATTTAGGAAGTTCTACACATGAAAACAGAGGTCAATGAAACCAGTTAAATCAGCTGTTTGTAATGCCACCCTACTACAAGGTCGCAAGCAGTGAGCGTACGAAGAGGGGAGATAAGACATTTGTATACACTCCAATTACGGGTGAAATGACGAATATTATTCTTTATTATTTGTTACATTTTTTTTTTACAAATAATAATAATACATAAATAAATAAAAAATTGTAATAAATAAATTTATTAAATTTTTTTTTGTTACCAAGCAGAGGAATAATGCGACAGTACAAATAAGTGAGGTACTAAGCATGAAATATAAAAATTTAAATTTACGAAATAAACTGTAAATAATTAATAATATATTAGAAATAAGCATGTTAGGGATTGCAGGCTTGGCTGAGACAAAAATATGAACAGGTGTTTCGACCTGAATCGATGTGCACACACACACACAAATGTAACTGAAAGTGTGTACACCAGTATTTTGCTAGTGTGTGTGAACGCAGGTCTCTGCAGGCGAGTTTGCCACCCCAAGATGAATAATTGCACAATTACTGTTTTTCCGTAATTATTCATAAACTAGAATTAAGAATTAAAATCCAAAAGCACCATAAAATGTAAATAAATTTACTAAATACTGTGTATGAAAACCACGCGAAAGTGACACACCGTACAAGTGCAATAGTGAAATAACTGTGTACAAGTCGAAAGGGTTAAGTTGCAGTGTCCAAAATTACAGTGAACATGTGTTATAAAATTAGTTATAAGATAAGTATAAGAGTATACTTACAAGACTCTGCAATTCGCAGAAATATAAAAAATAGCGAATTTGACAAAGAGTGGGGGAACTGACGCCAGAGACAGTTTCTAACATGTCGATTTCGGATCACTGCAGGGTGTCGACCAAGACATGGGTATAAATAGGACACGCAAGCTGCAGTGGTTCTCTTTCTTGAATCATCCACGATGCAGCGGGAGCTTATGCCCGTCAGCACGGCATATTTATTTTTTTTTTATAAACAGTTTAAATTTGCCAGTTACGTACAAATACGTAACTAAGCTGCAAAGACAATCATTTTAATTAATAACAGCACTACTTAAGAAGATCCATTAATGATTCGACACTAGACAAGAGAAGAGTTCCAGAGAGAGATACGACGCTGGACAAGAGAAGAGTTCCAGAGAAAGATACGACGCTGGACAAGAGAAGAGTTCCAGAGAAAGATACGACGCTGGACAAGAGGAGAGTTCCAGAGAGAGATACGACGCTGGACAAGAGGAGAAGAGAGACAGCCAACATTGGAAGCGAGACGAAGACGAATACCAATGGAACAAAAAATGATCGAGTATGATTGACGACAATAAGGTGATAGACAACTTATTCATATCTTAATCATACAAAGAATTCAAAGACAGTTAAAGACATTAATATTTTATTTAAAAATAAGAGCAACGTTTCTTGTATAGTAGAAGTTAAAATCATAGATGTTTTAGAAATACGATTAACGTAACAAGAGCTCAAATTAATATGATATAAAATGATTGCAAAGCATTTAATTAAAAACAATTAGTATTTGAGAAAACAGTACTGAGAAACAATAACTATTAATATTTTGAGTACGTTACAATATAGAAAAAAAGATTTAAAAATTGATTTTGAAATATATTAATAGACTGAGTAGTCTGAAAATGAGATTTATCTTTTATATAATAATTAGTAGCATAGAATATTTAGACAGTAAGGATGTATATATCTTAAGCCTTACGGCATAATAACAAATAATAACTAATGTTTTAAATCGAAGTCAGTGCCATGTGCACATATTTTTTTATAGTATCAAATAAATTTTAATTACCGTTTCAAGTTACATAGAGTTCTTATTGCAGATACACCTGACACCCGATTTAAATGTTAGATTGTTTAAAGAAATTGTCAATCTTGAACGTGAGATCGTTCACGCCTATTTATATGTATGTAACGTTGCATAAATTTGATGCTCCTAGATCGTGGGGCTCCACAAATTTAAATTACAATAAATCTGCAAATTGTCACGTTGCATAATAATGTCGCTTCCAACGTGGGGCATCACAAACATAAATTACATGTAAATTTGTACACATACAATATAATATTATGCAACTTTGCAACGTTGTAACGTTACAATGTATATGTTGAAATTAGGAAAAAACGGAACTCCGCCTACTATTTATTCACAGAACAGTCTCAATGAACTACCCTTTTGCAAGAAATATCTATTATTTCTTCATGCAGCAACCGGTTGTCATACAACATCCTGTTTTTTTGGAAAGGGCGAGATAAGCATTTTTGTAGAAATTTAAGAAAAAATGTCATGATGAGACTTTTAAAAAATAGATTGAAAACTTCTATAAAAAAAATCAATTGAAAGAATGTGTCTTCGAGAGTGGAGTAAACTTCGTTTCTTTTCTATACAATAAACCTGTAACCTTTTTTTTTTTTTTTGAAAGAGGGGCCACTAGTTATTGAAAACTAGGCAAGAGCCTAGAGAAGCCAAAACTGCGCTAGGTCCAGTATGACGGGACTCGCAATTAAACTCGTTGTTAAGCAACAATAACAATTTTATTCTGCATTCTAAGTTGTACACATCCATTCATAATAGTTGCAAATTCAGTAATTCTACGTTCATTGTAGGTTCAACATAGATATATTCAACCTTATTCAATAATTCAATAAATTCTTAAAATCCAACAATTCACTATTAATATAAAATATATTCAACCCCAATACAAATATAAGATTCAAATTCCGAAAATACCATTTAATGTAAATTTACAACTTTTAACTTTTACTTCAATGTTAAAGCAAAATATAAGGTTTAAATTTTTTGATAGTCTAACTGCAATCCCAAGTGTAACTTTAAACTTGAGTTCAATTTTGATACAATTACTAATTTTAAATTTTACAGCATTCAATTTCAACATAAAATAAAACCCTTGAATTTTAGTTGAATGCGACAACAAGTGTGAGGTTTAGATTCTACATAGTTCAATTCTAGATTCCATAAAATATCGCCTGTAAATTTGTGCAATGTTAAAACTCCGAATTAAGGTTTAGATTTTCATTACTTGATTTCAAACTGAAATGCAAACTTCAAAATTCTTAATTCCTCATGATTCTAAAATCTTCTTGATATCTGCACATAGGTATACTCTCATAGTGATTTGAACATTATCAACATCATTTACATAATAATATAATGATCCGAATTCCTTAAACCTAGCATATAATTTATATAAATAGCCCTTTACACATACTCAATATTACAGCACATACTTTCACATAAATACACATACAGATATACATAAACACATCACAGACACAGCATGATATCATACATCCTGTTAACTCAGGAAGCCAGCCTGGACATTCCCCACGTACCCATGCGTACAAGGATAGACATATGGACGGATCCTCCGGACCCCCTTAACTCAGCAATCAGTGAAAAGAAATTAAGAAAATACGACTGAATAAACTTCAGGATAAGAAAATACAAAAGAACGAAATTCTGGAATAATCCCTACTTAGTAGGATACCGTTACAAAGTTAACAAGACTTAAATGAATTATAAGAAGTACTGTAACATTAGTTACCTCCCCTTGTACCCTTGTAACAGCAGGCTCAACATTTTAAAGAAGTTCACAGTGGAACAGAGTACCAGCAAACTTAATGAAAAAAACTAAAGTTATAACTCTAGAAACTTAGGGAGAGGTGATAAATAAAAACTTCTCATAAAAGTATATGAGAATCTAACACACCCTGAAGTGAAAATGACAGCAAAAAAACTAAGTCGCGGCCCCGGCTGAATAATTAACAAACTGCTAAGTCCCTTTAATTGAACCGTGCAAATATATATATATATCTGCATATATATTAATGTATAGACATTTGCAGCAACCTGCATTAATCTGGCCGAAGACACGCGTCCGACCTGATCTGACACTACACAACCTGTCCGGCACCTCAATGAAACTGCCCCCCGCCCAGGTGCCGTAAATCGCCCAAAAGGCCGAAAAACAATGTAATCCCTTAACATTACCAAAGGTCTATCAGAGCAAACACTTATTAATAAATAATTTAAAAAAATAACCAACCCACATACCTGACAAGATATCAGCTTTGTATACATTTACCCCTTCAATTTTTTTTTTTTTTAACTTAGATATATATATTGAAAAAAAACTGCCAGCCCGGATACGGCACCTCGGCCAGATGTACAATTACATTGAGACGTATTACATTCTGAATAGGTTGTAAAATAAAATTTATCACCCTGTCCCAAATTGTCTAGATAGACGCGAGCACTTGTTAACTATCGTAGGACCTGTTAACTTGCAACATTCTCACGCACTGGAGACTTGTTAAAGTGGCCTTAAGAAAATAAAAGTTTAAATATCACCTTTCAATTGTCCGGAGTATGTCTCGTGGGCATCGCGGACAGGATCTGTTGACGCTCCTCCAGCAGCAGCCAACATTGACTCTGGTTGTTTGTTGCATCATGCCAGTTGGACGGCAGTGTGCTGGAACGGGTTGAGCTCCCGGCTGGACGGAAACCCGGGAATCTCTGTAGCCTTTACGTAAACATAGTAGAAATTAAGTAGATTACAGAAACTTGAAACTGAAGGCGGCCGGGAGAGCGTCAGATGTGAACCCAACAGCTGGCTATCACTGAATGCTCCAGCATTGAAATCACCTGTCGAACAACTGTAATTCCACGCTGCGCCGACAGGCAGCGACAGTGCGCAGCGCAAACTCTTACATGCGGACCACATACATACGCGTACGCGTAATATGGTGTTGAACAAATTAAAAAAAAAAATACTTCAACAAATTAATTCGGCCGTTAGGGCAGCTTGTCTTTTTTTTTGTTTTTAAACAGACTTATAGGCGGCCGGGTTTTTACCAAAACACGGCACACCCCCACCCCTAAAGGGCAACATGGTTGTCCAACTGGAACTCAGGGGTACCCTGCAGTGTACCCCTATAGTCTATGAAACTCGCGTTGCTATCGGTATTCCCACCAGTCAGGGCTCCCAGGAGAACAGAGAAACCTCACAACTGCGGCCATCCCCATGCGATCCTCTCCGCCATGCCAACCCCATGGGACCCCCCCAACACGTCACCCTCTCCGGTGACCATCACCTACTTCCACCGGTCCCACTCACATACCCGTCCTAAGACCAAACAAGGTATCTCCCACCTTGGTATGTGAGTGACCGCACTACTTCTCGTCCATCTCTTGGACCGACCAGCCACATGCACTAACAAGGCATCTCCATCCTTGCCACATGGCTGGCCCACATCCCTACACAAGGGCGGACGGCCCCGCCTAGCCAGGCAGAGAAGACTGCATCAAGGGCTCGCGAACATTAATCTCAACTCTTACCTTTTTAAAAACAGTGTAACTAGCAGGGGGAGGTTCACTTTTCCACCGACGTCGATACAAAATAAATACAATTCTCTCTCTCAACAAAAACACCCGGGAAACAACCGGAGAATGCGGCATGGCACGACCCTACACTTACCAAAAATCGAAAGCAAACCACTATGAACAAGGAAACAACAGCACATTATCACTCTCCATCATAACTTTAGAACCCAAAACCGGGGAACTTACAATCTCCAAGACCACGACAAATCTAAGGGCACTCTCCAACTCTCTAACTTTCTCCATGATAACCTTCCAGAACAGGAGAAACTGACAATCTCCAGGACCACAATCTAATCACTTCCGGCAAGTCTCTCTAACTCCTTATTGATAGATTTTTTTTTTTTAAGGGGAGGGATAGGAAAATCGGGAAGATGAAACGGGGCAAGGATCATTTGGCGGTCCATAGTTAGGATTAAGGGTAAGGACCTGGTTCCCTCCAAAAAGGAGAATGACTGGAGAAAACCAAGGCTCGCGTGGGCAGGGGCGCAACCCTGAAGTAGACGAACACCACTGGGACTGTGGGGAACATCTACCCGCTACCCGTTAACCTCTTCTTCTTACCTTTCTGTGACGGACTTTAGTGACTCGTTCCTTTCGTACACCACTCTCTGATAGATTATTTCGTGTTGAGCTGTACTGACTTGTTTCCTCGAAATCAGGATCAAGGCACCTTACCTCACTACTTTCACCCTGATTTGGATTATCCTCATCATCTAACTCCTCTGCTTCTGCCTTCCCTGCTTCTCTTTCTTCCACTTCTTCCTTTTCTTCCTCTTCCGCAATTTCCCCTTTTTTGTCCCCATAATCCAAATCAACCTCATGACACTGCACCTCCTCACCACCTTCCAGTTGCTCGCCTGATCCATCTTCCACCGCATCTTCTCCCAGCTCCTCACAGATTTCTGCATCACCCTCGTCACCAGCTCCTTCACAAACTTGTTCACTAACTTCCTCTCCAATCTCGTTTTCCTCAACACATTCATCACCAACATCATCGCCATCACATCCACTACCACCATTCGAACACTGCACATCTTCATCATCTAGTTGCTCATCTGTTCCACCTGGAACTTCTTTCCGTTCTTCGGAATCCTCAACACTACTTACAGAAGGCGTCTGCACATCTTCACACACTACATCATTCTCACTCACACACTCCACAACGCTACCACCAAATTTCTCCTCAACTTCTACGTCAGCTCCTTCCACCACACTTGCAGCATGGACATCCCCTTGTCCATCCGCAACCTCAGAAACACTTGCAGCCTGGACATCCCCGGGTCCATCCGAAAACTCAGACTCTTCAGTCTCTCTAACACCCACAACTATACTTCCCTGTGCAGCATCTGCCGACCGCTCTTCTGCCTCTTCCTTCGATTCCTCTCCTTCACCACTCTCAGCAACTACAACGTCCTCAACATTTTCCACCCTGGAAACCAGCTGTCCAGGTTCATGTGCAATGACTAAATTAATTTCTACTGGCGATGGTAAAGCTACACCATCAAGTGACTTCTCACATCCCTGCGTAGACGATGATGATATCACAGGATCTGGATCTCTCACGAACCGAGATGGAGATACCGGAACAAATTCTGCGGCCTCTGGATTCAACCATGACGCCCTCTTTGAGTCCTGTAATTCAGTATCAACAGACGTTTTCTTGTCGTCTTGTATTAATCCACAGAAGTTATTCCGCGTTTCCTCTTTCTCTTCACCTTCTTCATCCACAACTCTATTAGGCACTGGTACTTCCTCTGGAACCTTTAAAGTTTCCTTACTCTCCAAATAGGAATAACTTGCTACCGGCTCCCTACTTGCCGATGTTTGTTTACTAACATAATTTCTTCTTCCCCTGTTAATTTCATACTTCTTTGTTTTCTGTGCTGTAGCTGTTGTTACCGTCTTCTCACTTGCCACCCCCTTGTAGCCTCCATTACTTCCGGAATATTCAGTTTTTCTGACTGTCTCTTGTGCCTCCACCGACCACCCTGTTTGTCTTCTTTAGCTCTTCCTAATAAACCACTGGAGTATTGGACATCTGTAGCAGCTCTTCCCCGGGACTCGTCATTCGCCTGGACAGTCCTGGCATGCGCACACCACCGGTCCAGGTCCGCAAAAGAATGTGGAGGCTCTGCGAAAACCAGCCGGGATCTCTCTTGGGGAGTCAGACCTTCTCGTATTACCTATATGACTTCCATCTCGGGCAACCCCAACCTTAATATACGGGCAGCTTTCCTTACATCATGCACGAAGTCCCCCAATGCCTCTCCGTTGGCCTGTAGGCGATAGAATAACTTAAACTTCAACTGGTCTTGTCGTCGACGGGATACGAAGAAGTCCAACACTTCTCCATGAAAGGTGTCGACACTGCAGCCCCGACGCAGAATGCTGGTGACCAGCCATGCCAATGAACCCCGGCAATACGGGTACATAAGGGACAAGACCTCCTCATCAGACACACGCGGGAAATCTGCCAACTGCAGGACCAGGTCCAAGAAGACCAACAACTTGTCCTCATCTACTCCATCCAAAACCGAAAATTTCTGGAGAACTCCGGAAAGGGGGTGGGGCAATTTCTGATAGCATACTGCCGCCAGAATTGCACAATTCAAAACAAACAATAATAAAACAAATCCCCACTAAACACCTAACACAAACAGGACCTACAAAAACATATTCACAAGAATCAGAAAAAACCCAAGTACTGTCCTTCCTTTGAGCGACCCCCGGGTTTCCTAGCGCTGAAAGGACCCAACCCATTCCAGCTCTCTGTCGACATCATACACAAGAAGAGAAACAACAACGACAAATTTAACATACACCTAAAATGCACACCACAGAACACCTATCACAACATATACATTTCAACAACACGTAGCTAACCCGTAACATCTAATCATCATAATGTCAGAAATATCCTGAAAATAAGTCCAGTCGGAGACGACCGACTGTCGGTCGGGCCATATCGCATCCCGCCAAACACGCACGCAATACTCACACATCGATTGATTAACCAGCCGAATTCCCAGCCATGCCCCCCAGATACCCGGTAAGTCAAAGTCACCAAAGGTACACCAAAAATCGCACCAAAACAACAAACGCATGCCACATGGCGGTGGCAGGCTAACCATTATCGTTCTTAAAAAAAAATATTGAAGTTTGCCATGTTTCTATATTTCCGAGTTTGCAAGCCCCGTCACACCAAAGGACCCAAGGGTTCGACCCTAGAATCGATCGCGCTCTGCTACCATTTGTAACCCCTCTTTCAAACTTTTAGACTTTATAAAAAAAAAACCTTTTTTTTTTTTTTTTTTTTTTGAAAGAGGGGCCACTAGTTATTGAAAACTAGGCAAGAGCCTAGAGAAGCCAAAGCTGCGCTAGGTCCAGTATGATGGGACTCGCAATTAAACTCGTTGTTAAGCAACAATAACAATTTTATTCTGCATTCTAAGTTGTACACATCCATTCATAATAGTTGCAAATTCAGTAATTCTACATTCATTGTAGGTTCAACATAGATATATTCAACCTTATTCAATAATTCAATAAATTCTTAAAATCCAACAATTCACTATTAATATAAAATATATTCAACCCCAATACAAATATAAGATTCAAATTCCGAAAATACCATTTAATGTAAATTTACAACTTTTAACTTTTACTTCAATGTTAAAGCAAAATATAAGGTTTAGATTTTTTGATAGTCTAACTGCAATCCCAAGTGTAACTTTAAACTTGAGTTCAATTTTGATACAATTACTAATTTTAAATTTTACAGCATTCAATTTCAACATAAAATAAAACCCTTGAATTTTAGTTGAATGCGACAACAAGTGTGAGGTTTAGATTCTACATAGTTCAATTCTAGATTCCGTAAAATATCACCTGTAAATTTGTGCAATGTTAAAACTCCGAATTAAGGTTTAGATTTTCATTACTTGATTTCAAACTGAAATGCAAACTTCAAAATTCTTAATTCCTCATGATTCTAAAATCTTCTTGATATCTGCACATAGGTATACTCTCATAGTGATTTGAACATTATCAACATCATTTACATAATAATATAATGATCCGAATTCCTTAAACCTAGCATATAATTTATATAAATAGCCCTTTACACATACTCAATATTACAGCACATACTTTCACATAAATACACATACAGATATACATAAACACATCACAGACACAGCATGATATCATACATCCTGTTAACTCAGGAAGTTATATATACATCCTGGACATTCCCCACGTACCCATGCGTACAAGGATAGACATATGGACGGATCCTCCGGACCCCCTTAACTCAGCAATCAGTGAAAAGAAATTAAGAAAATACGACTGAATAAACTTCAGGATAAGAAAATACAAAAGAACGAAATTCTGGAATAATCCCTACTTAGTAGGATACCGTTACAAAGTTAACAAGACTTAAATGAATTATAAGAAGTACTGTAACATTAGTTACCTCCCCTTGTACCCTTGTAACAGCAGGCACAACATTTTAAAGAAGTTCACAGTGGAACAGAGTACCAGCAAACTTAATGAAAAAAACTAAAGTTATAACTCTAGAAACTTAGGGAGAGGTGATAAATAAAAACTTCTCATAAAAGTATATGACAATCTAACACACCCTGAAGTGAAAATGACAGCAAAAAAACTAAGTCGCGGCCCCGGCTGAATAATTAACAAACTGCTAAGTCCCTTTAATTGAACCGTGCAAATATATATATATATATATATCTGCATATATATTAACGTATAGACATTTGCAGCAACCTGCATTAATCTGGCCGAAGAGACGCGTCTGACCTGATCTGACACTACACAACCTGTCCGGCACCTCAATGAAACTGCCCCCTGCCCAGGTGCCTTAAATCGCCCAAAAGGCCGAAAAACAATGTAATCCCTTAACATTACCAAAGGTCTATCAGAGCAAACACTTATTAATAAATAATTTAAAAAAAATAACCAACCCACATACCTGACAAGATATCAGCTTTGTATACATTTACCCCTTCAATTTTTTTTTTTTTTTAACTTAGATATATATATTGAAAAAAAAACTGCCAGCCCGGATACGGCACCTCGGCCAGATGTACAATTACATTGAGACGTATTACATTCTGAATAGGTTGTAAAATAAAATTTATCACCCTGTCCCAAATTGTCTAGATAGACGCGAGGACTTGTTAACTATCGTAGGACCTGTTAACTTGCAACATTCTCACGCACTGGAGACTTGTTAAAGTGGCCTTAAGAAAATAAAAGTTTAAATATCACCTTTCAATTGTCCGGAGTATGTCTCGTGGGCATCGCGGACAGGATCTGTTGACGCTCCTCCAGCGGCAGCCAACATTGACTCTGGTTGTTTGTTGCATCATGCCAGTTGGACGGCAGTGCGCTGGAATGGGTTGAGCTCTCGGCTGGACGGAAACCCGGGAATCTCTGTAGCCTTTACGTAAACATAGTAGAAATTAAGTAGATTACAGAAACTTGAAACTGAAGGCGGCCGGGAGAGCGTCAGATGTGAACCCAACAGCTGGCTATCACTGAATGCTCCAGCATTGAAATCACCTGTCGAACAACTGTAATTCCACGCTGCGCCGACAGGCAGCGACAGTGCGCAGCGCAAACTCTTACATGCATACGCGTACGCGTAATATGGTGTTGAACAAATTAAAAAAAAATACTTCAACAAATTAATTCGGCCGTTAGGGCAGCTTGTCTTTTTTTGTTTTTAAACAGACTTATAGGCGGCCGGGGTTTTACCAAAACACAGCACAAACCAACGGGAATAACATTAGATGACTACAGGCACATCTGCTTTAAAAAATCTGTGTTTAAACAAGGTACAAAGAAAAAGGAAACTCTTGTGAAATACATAAAACTGGAATCTTTGCCTCCAACTTCAGATGCCGTAAAATATCATTTTTATAGAGTGTATCTACAAGTACAAAAGTGGATGTCTAATTATTTACCTGCAGAAGATTGGGGATGGAAAAGGAGACAAATCCTTACCCCCAATTCAAATGTCCAAACCAGCAGCCCCAAAAAACTTAATTCAAAAGATATTTTGTAACTGTAAAAAAGATTGCACATCAAAACAGTGTTCCTGCAAAACGAATGGGCTTTTATGTACGGACATTTGTGGTAGTTGCACAAGTGAAAAATGCAAAAATTTTGAAAATAATTGTGTAACTGAAAACGAAGCAGAAGAAAATATTGTGAGTTCATCGTTGCCAGAGGAAATACGCGATGAAGATGAGAATGAAAATACAAACCTAGATATTGAATCAGATGACAACGAACTTTCAGAGGAAGAATTCTAGCTATAATTATAAAATTAATTTAATTAACTTTAATGATTAAATAAAAATGTTTTTGTAGACTTTAATTGACAGTTAATAAGATTCAAAAGGTTTCAAGTCCAAAGAGTTAATAGTTTTAAAAAAAATTCCCAAAGATACCCTTCATTTTCGCTTTTAATGTTAGTATTTTCTAGCCTGGACGGTTGCGTCCCCTATAATTTTCCATTTTATTTTATGGTTCTATTAACCTTTCATTACTTTATAATCATTCAAGAAATTATAATTAAATTTGTCGATTAAATTTACATTACACTTGTTTAAAAAAAAGACAAAAAACGTTATTTTTTTTATATTCGCCATTTTTTTGACGTTTGATGTGTATGACAGGGGTGAACTTATTTTTTTATTGTAGTAGGACATGTAGAGATGATGTAATCAAAATTTCAATTTTTTTTATCTAAGGTTTATTTTCGAGCTAATTTGACTGGACTATAGTGCTTGTTTGATGAAGGAGGTGTTTTAGTAGGTAGTTCCTACTCCCATCCACTTGAGATGGGAGTTCCACTTAGTGTGTAAATACACCTCCACATTAAAAAAGAAGAAAAAAGTATTGTGGGCTCATGAGAAACAAACATTCGCACTTTCCACACAAACAATGAGTGTAACTATCCATGAGTATGGTGAGTTTACAAGACACACACACACAAAAAACTCATACAATATAATTAGTTTCTATAATTGTAGTTTATTCTTTATGTATGCAGTTTATTCATAATTTAAAGCGATGCATTTAGACTGAGTATTAATTTAAATGTAAATATCTGAAAAAATGTGTTACCAGATAAAAATGTCACACGGCCAAAAACAGAATTGCCAGGAGGTAATTCATCTCTCCAATCAGTTTCATTATTATGTTTCTGGAACTTACTAAAGACCTTGTTGTTTTCAAACTTAGCGATGTCATTTGCACACAGGAAAAAGTTATCTTCAGTGATATTCAACTACAATGAACAAAATATTGTTTTCATTAACTGACTAATCATAATCAATTTTCAAGTATTCAGATAGTCTAGATGCACCAGTGATTTTAATTTGTTATTATTGGCCTGTTAGTGCATATAATTCAGAGTACCCTCCCATCATGGAAATGCCTGAAATGATGTATTAATGTTATCTTCATGTATTGAAATTCATCATCACTGTTCTTCTCAAATTACAGCTACATTGCAACTGTACAGTCATTTTTATGTATAGAAAGTCAATTTCCACACCATACTTAAATATATTAAATAAAGATAACTTGAAAGAATATAAAAAATATTTATTTATATAAAATCAGGAAATTGGGTTTTGCTTCCATAGCATGAATTGATATCTTGAACAATGCATCTCTCATTGTTTCTGAATGTGGTTGTTGTACACTAGCTCACATTCAAAATAATATTATCAATATTTCATAATATATTGAAAGTGATATTGACTCATATTCTTAAAACTATTTGTCATTAGGATAATACGAGGCCAAGTGTGTAGGTTATGTTACTCTCGTGTATTTACATTATCTACAACAGATGTATAACTCATATAGGTATATTGATACAAACTATTTATAGAATACACTACTTCCAGATTCTTGAATACATGCCTGGAACTCACTAGACAATTCTTGTTAAGTGACACATGTTGGTGAATGGCATCATATATAGAACTGTAAGAGGGCATGTGAATTAAACTTGATTCTGAGTGTTAGTGAGTTAGGTTACAGAATGAGTGCTGTGTATACCACATTTGTGAATTAATATTACATCTGTGTGTTATCTTTTTGTTTTTATAAATTACGGTTGTGCCAACAATAAATTATTTGTGATATCAGTAAATAAACAAGGTGTTGACAGTGATAAGTGTTTTATTTCAATTTCTGCCAGAAGATGGCATGGTTTCCTCAACTATGACATGAGAGAAAAGGTGGAAACTCAAAAATACAGGGAATAACAGTGTGGATGTTCACAAGTGTTCTGTCCGAACTTGATCAGAAGAGCCTGTGTCTGACATGTAGCATACTCGAAAGATGGAAGCATTGCTGAGATGAAAAAGACTGTTTTTGACAACTTCCCAGGTTTTCCCAACACATTGCAGTTCTGAGCTTTAGCTGTGTTTGGCGGGGAGTGTTTCAGCAGATTGCCTGAATGATCCCAAAAATTGAATTACAGTACAGAGCTTATTATTGGACACTACACTCAATGTTAATTCCATGGTTACGTACGGTAGCTGAAACTAAGACACTGGCATCTGGGCTTGTATTAGGCTCATGTAGTGTTACCACAACAGTCCAACAAACTTTACTTCCACTGGTACTAAAGTGGCCTCATTAGTGTGTGATATTTACAGAAGGGAAACTTACTGGATGACTCTCATAAATGTAACACAGTAATAATGACAAAGTGGCCAATGTGTATCTGTGTGTAGTTTAATACTTACAATATAAATAGTATTAATACAATACAAAAAATATGTAACTTTCTGAATAGGTTTGGCTCCACTACAAATGATGAAATTTACAACAAAATAAGAAATTATATTACTATGAAAGCTACAGTTTACAAGTACCTTAAATAATTTTTGTGATTACTGCAGTTACCAGAGCTTGATTTCAGAGGGAAAGCACAGGAATGGCGTCCTGAAACCTCTTTGATCCAAAAATAAATTACAAAAAAAAAAATATATACAAAAAGAAAAATCTAATTATTACAAAAATTTACTATTACTTTTTAAATTGTGCCCCTCATCAGCCCCATTACAAAACTAAACATTTATCAAAATCTAACACCAGCAGTAATCTTTATCTTAACTACTGTTGTTCAAAAATATCCTATGGAGAAAATGAAACAAAAAGACTTGCTTCAAAATTAAATCTACATGAAAGGCAACTGATTGGGAGCTTCTGAGAATATATGCATTCCAGAATTTTTCTGGAGAGTCTTTCTACCTTAAAATATGCTTTTGAATCAATATAACTTCAAGTGAATGTGAGAGGGCTGATTTCTGGCCATCACATAGCATTGAACACAAAGAATAAGGAAAGGTCAAGAAACAAACAATATAATGACACAATGATGAAACTATGAAAACTTTTTTAAAATTCTGAATATTTAAAATTCGGTGGTGCGAACCACTGAAACCATCACTTAGAGTTTTCAATTGTCGTGCAGTTAACCTGACGATGAAGCTCTTTAGAAATATCAGGAAACTTTACTACATACAAGTTTATATGTATGTTTACATATTTTATAAGGCTTTAAAAATGTGGCCCTCCTTTGTAATAACCTGATATAGCTAATATAAAATATAAGTATATTTGTGTCTTTACAACTTTTGAATTGATGGGTTCCTACAATTTTAGAAATCAACCACTGGCCATTACTGAAATAAAATAATATAGAACAGGAGACTAAATAATATACAAATTATTTTGTCCTGATTATGTGAACAACAGTAATGTTGTCTCAATACTGCATCATCAATATTATACCATATGGACAACATTATGGTTACACTACAAAATACATGTCGACTACTACAGATAGGAAGTTGTCTTCAGGTAGAGAAAAAGCTTAACATATATATAAACTGCCAAACCATGTTGTACGAGGGCAATTTGAAAATTTTGCAGCCTACCATATAAACGTATGTGTAGTGTTTCTGTTTTTATAACGCGTGATGGTGCCACAAACAGCTGTAAAGTGTCACGTTGTTCTGTATAATTGTTGCTGAGAAACAGCTGTATAAATAAGCTTATCTCACAGTCATCTCAGTGCAACGATGAAAATGGAAAAAATTGAACTTGCCGTGGTAATCAAATTTTTTGTTAGTAAAGGTTCAACGCCAACAGAAATTACACTGATCGAATGGTCGCTTGGCAATTGGTAGAACATTTTACTTGTTTTATATGGATGAGTCTCAACATTAGTTCTGTGAATAATTTAAATCTGTTTTATTTTATGTATGCTGGTTGTATTATATATGTTTATATATAGTTTACAATATACTGTGAACTTCATATTGTTTTACTGCCAATCAAACACTAAAGCTTTTTGTATGGTAGAGCTATTTTAATCACCTTTGTCCTATACATACTTCACCAGAAACAAGATGGCGAAGGCTGAAGATGAGAGTACAGGAACTCTCGAAACATGTTCCTAATAGGAAAAAAGTATATCTTGAGGTAAATTTAGTTATAAATATTAAAGTAATATATATATATATACTACTTTAGTATAGTAGTTTAGTAGTATAGTAGTTTAGTTTAGTAGTTTAGTTTAGTTTAGTATAGTAGTTTAGTGTAGTATATATATATATATTATGTACTAATTGTTATAAGTATTATAGTAATATATATATTATAACATTGCCAAACCCTGATCACATTTGATATTAAAAAGTATGTAAAAAATGCCACGAAACAATATATTTTGATAGATAAATGATAACGAGAATGAAAGTAGTAAATATAATCAATAGTGAAGGAGGAAGAATACAACCAAAGGTGGTCACAAAACAAGAAAATACGAACTAGACTGACAGACAACTGACATTGACCCAACCCCAGAGATTGGCCAGATATTAACCAAAGTAAAGCGAGACAAGAAGACAGTGAAGAAAAAAGAAAATAAAAAATTACATGGCCATAACAATTAGCTCACAAGATTGTTTTAAAAGAGCATAATTTTTTATTATTGTTAATAATTTATGTTTAAGTTTTTATTAGTGATAACTTGTAAATGACAGTATCTCAGCAATTGTTATACAAAAAAAAAACCATGTGTAGATATGATTGTATGTACATCCTTATCTATAGGTGATGTGTCAGCTGTTATGTTTAAAATTACACTCATACAGACAGGGAATAGAAATGTGTGCGTGATTCAATCAGAGAACAAATTGTATATCCTACTATATACTTTGGAACTGTTACTAAGATTATTTCAGCAGTATGTATATTATTTCAGCATTATGTGTTTGAAAGTATAAGGTTTTGGAGAGTTTATTTATTCGCTAATATTATTGCTGTTGCTACAGATGTAGTAGGTTTCAATTAACACAATATATTTTAACATTATTAAACCGTTGTTATTATTACTAATTATGACATTTCAGACCAATTTTTATCACTTTAATGACAATATATACAAAGTTATGTTTTATTTGAAAGATGTATTTACAATACCATGTTGTTTGCATATTATAAAATGATATGTGACAGTCTGAAGTTAACAAAAGAGACATGAACTCATTAGATACAAAAACTTTGTAATAATAGTGAGATCGTGAGAAATATAAGGGTAATTAGAGATAGGTAGGGAGTGACAAAGATGAACAGTGAAGTGATAAGTGTAATAAAATAAACAGCATATAATCTTAAGAAAAAAGATTTAAACAAGTGTGACAAACCCAAAACATAAGCACATGTTAAATGAGCAATTAAGTTAAGTATATTAGACTGAAAGACACAGAATAATTGTGAATGTAAAAAACAGAAAAAATATTATCTCAGTATAAAAATCACCAGGGTGATTACTGTTATAAAAGAGATGGTGTAGGTATAACACTCACCAAATTTGTTCATTTGTTAATTTAAAGAAAGAAGTTATTGGCTTAAGGTTTAAGGCAATAAATACCAAAAGAAATAGTTTTACAGTAATATGTTAGTATGTTTTAAGTAAGTAAGGAATTTATAAAGAAAATAATAGCAATACCTTTATAAGAAATAATAGGCAAACTATATTAATTATGTGTAACGAAAGGGAACATGGCAGAATTATATTAAAACTTAGAAATAAGTAAATTATGTATTAACATAGTATTATCAATTTTGGACTAAAACATTAATACATGACTTAGACCAATCTTGTAAGATATCAAACTAATCTTTGAAAGAAAATAGAAACATCTACATAAAGATTACAACCATTGAAATTATCCCCAAGTAAATATAGCCATTATAAAATATTTATTCAAATTAAACAAAAAATTCAAAGTTTGATAACAATGTGTTTATTTTGAGATCGACCAGGTAGAATAATTACGTTACCATGGAAACTGTGGAGTAACAAGCCAAAAATACCGTTAGATTTTTTTTACTGAATGCATGACGCTTTAATGGTATAGACGCTAATTTTCGAGTGACCAAAATTGTCAATTAAAACATAGCAAATATCAGAAAAAGTTACTACTAAGTGTATACCAAGACATAAGACAAGGACTGGAATCATATTATTGAAGTTGAGGCCAAATTAACGAAAAAAGAAAATAAATTACTACCAATTAAACTGGAAAAGATGCCTGATGTCCTGAACCCAGCAAATTAAAGAAGATTATAGTATAACCCATGAATAACAGATCGTATGAATTCGCCATAACTACGGAAGTGATAAGTACCTCTTAAATTACCCAAAATATATAAATAAACTCACGTTAATTATCTCACTAAAGGTCGAAATCTCACTGAACTGAAATCAATTACTTTCAAAGATTAAAAAGAATACTAAGTCACTGACAATTTATAAACTAACCAATATAAACTGTTGTTAATGATCCATAACTTGTAAACACTTTTACTACACTGCGCTAAACAAACTATACCTACATAATATGTTAGTTAAGTTTACTTGATATAAGGGTGTGTATTTTTATTGTTTTTAAACATTTGTAATCCTTTGAACGTAACCTCAAGAACCTACGACAATCCAACATTAATAACTTGTATACAATTTTCAACAGACGCCATCATTAAACGTCTGGTTATCAATTCAAATATCGATTGTCAAACCCTGTAATTGTCTCATATAAACAACCGGAGCATTTGTATTAGAATAATTTGTATTAAATGAATAACAATCACTAATAAAAAATGTGTAAGTATTGAGTGTAACCACGGTGTTATAATTTCATTAGGAGGTGCACAATATTTTATGTACATTTTAGCAGATGACTAACGATTTACACAGCCCACGCATCGAACTGCTGTGCGCTACAGTGGGCCTAGCTGGCGGAAATATTTGAATTATTCAAACCGCCTGAGCTGCGCTGGTCATACGCCTTTGAATTTTATTTTAATTGTTTTAAGAAAACAATTTGGCGCCACCGGGAATTTCATACCCCTAATGAACATCAGGTAAGAACATCAAGACCTGGTTATTCGTACGTTCGCAACGAACGAAATCTACAGAAGTTGCACGCATTTGAACTACGGATCGAGAAGACACATACACCCATTACACACAAATTGTACATTATCCACATTTTGCAGAATAAAACGGTAGCCGTACTCACGACTACATTACAAATTGACGACCAACCGCTGGAGCTAGAAGAGAGAGAGAAATACGATCTTCTAACGGCGAGAAAAAAGGTCGACTAATAAGTATAAAACGGTTCGCTACACACTATTCAAAAATAATTAACTGGAAAGGTAAACCGTTATTATACAAATTGGCTTCCATCGCGGGGCTTGAACGAGGCGGACGTCTCGTATACATTACAAATTGGCGACCAATCGGTGGAGCTAGAAGAGAGAGAAATACGACATTCTAGCGGCGATTACGAAAGGTTACAATATGCACACCAGAGGAGTGTCGAAAAAATTGGCAAAGGAGAAGGAGATGGAAGAAAACAGAGGAGAAGAAGAGGAAGGAACACCGATTGAAGAAGTGGAGACAGTAATAACCACAACAGAACCAAGCCAAGACGAAGAAATGGAAACACAGGCTGGAGATAGGGGGGAAGCCAGAGGAGGAATGGATTTACAAAAATTATGGGAGTTGATTAATGGAAAATTAGACAAGAATGAGGAGAGCTTGAAGGAGATGAACAATAAATTCGACAAGAATGAGGAGAGCTTGAAGGAGATGAACAATAAATTCGACAAGAATGATGAAAGCTTGAAGGAAATGAAGAAAGAAACCAGTGATAATTTGAAACAGATCAATGAAAAAATAGTGAGTACTAAGGAAGAATTGAGGAAAACAGTCAACCAAAATAATGAAACACTACAACAACGATTGCTGGAGGAAATTCAGCAAAGAAACGAAGAATTAAAGGAAGAATTGAAGGAACAGCTGAAGAAGGACCACGAGAAAAATAAAGAAGAAATGAAGCTGCAGATGGCACACCAATTAATGGAGTACCGAGAAGAAGCAAAACAACAGACTACGGAAATCAATGACAAATTAGAGGAAACGTTGGAGAAGCTAGAGAATACCAACGAAAATGTTTCTGGAGTCTGCAAGGAAGTACTCAATAAAATGAACCATCTCGAAGGAGAGAATAAGAGAAGAATTGAGGAAGGTCATGAAGAAACAGTCAGAAGATGTACCCAGATAGACCAGGACATACACCAAGTCCGGGAAGAAAACCAGAAAGAGGTAGCAGCTGTACGAACAGACTTGGGAGAACGAATGGAAGGAGTTTACAGTAACTTAAATAAAGTAGATAGCAAAGTAGACAAAAACCAACAGAGGATTGACGAAATGCGCAGAATAGAAGAGTCATTACGGGAAGAAGTGGATGCCTGGCGTGACCGACCATGTAATAATAATCATGTCATGAACACAGACAACAGAGATACCATCAATTTCCATAATTATAAAAGAAACCCTATTGAATTCTTGAAGAGGGTAGAAGAGTTAATCCTCAAGAATCGAGAGACTCGATGGACTACAATAAGAGGGATGTTGGACGAAATGTTCAAGGAGACATACGACAACTGGTGGACTGCCACTCAACCAGACATCCAAAACCTTCAAGACTTTAAGACTCAGTTCAAGGCTAAATACTGGTCTGAGTTAACTCAGAATATGGTCCGCAATAACCTGAGCAATGGAAGGTATGAAAACCAGAATGGACAATCCCTTACCTCCTACTTCTTGGGAAAAATCTGCATGGCCAGGAATTTGGAGCCACGTATACCTGAAGAGTGTCTGGTAATACAGTTATCTTACCACTACGACGACGCCATCCAAAAGGCACGGATGTACAGCCAGGTAAAGACCATCCAAGATATGGCTAGCTTACTAGAAAGCCATGAACATGAGTGGCAGTACAGGAAAAATAGAGGGTACAGTTTCAGAAATAATAGAACCAATGAGGGACAATTGTCACAGAATCAACAGGGAGATAATAAGCCACCGGTAAATAACCCTAACAATTACCAAGGGAACACACGGGGCAATAACGCGCCCAGAAATTTTAACAGAAGTGGAAACCATAATAATAACAACTTCAGGAACAACCACAGGGGTAATTTCCCGTCGAATGGTTACAACAACAATTATCGCCCTGGAAACAACAGTAATCAGAACAATAATCCAGGATACCGGCCACAGGTAAATTACATAAGGGGGCAAAGACAAAGGAGCCCAAGAAGAAACTATCCCTCATCTAACTATCGGCGAACGTACTATAACCAGGTACCCGATACGAGAAGTCACCCATTCGAAGAAGATCACAGGCACAGCGTGGATAACCGGAATAATCAACAGGAGCCGAACGCTAACCAACCATCAAACACTACTGATGTTGGGGGCAATAAGGTCAACCCTCATTTAAACGCTTAAGGCCAGTGAAAACTGCGGACAGCCCATCACTGGACCAATCTCTGGGTGAATATAAGACAACACATGACAAGAAGATCACAATAATATGTACTAATTATTTGAAAAAATATAAGGGACGATTTGATCGAAGAATAACCAAAACTACTGAAGAAAGAAGAATAATCAAACCCACTGAAGAATTTATAAACTTAGCTTACCACGACTTTACGGAAGCTACCCCATACACAATGATGTTTGAGCGGCCACCGCCTAGAGAGATAACTGATATGATCCAATTCCCCACCACCACCGAATATCAATTCGAGAAAAAAAGATTCTATAACAGAATAGCCGAAAAGGTAGAGCAACAAAAGAATAAATACGCTAAGAACCAGAAAAAGACTATTAAGTACGAGGTAGGAGAAAGGGTACTGTTAAAAAACAGAGAATTACCCAGCTCCATAGAAGGCATCACTAGAAAGTTACTATTATTATACGTGGGACCATACACTATAACAAAAGACAAGGGCAATAACACTTACGAGATCACTCACCCCGTCACCAAGAAAATAAAGGGGGTATACAATCAAGCCTCAATTAAGAAATTTTATGACAATCAACAGTAACTGTAAAAAAACAATTTAAAGTAAAAAACCAACAAAAATACTTTAAATAAAGAAAAAAAAAAAATAACGTGACAAACAAACAAGTCTGCCGATGTCATAAAGAAAAGATCTCTAAAGAATGTCAAAATTCCAAAACATTCGTAAGTACAGCTTACACTAAGCATTAGAGAAACCATTATGATGAATAAAAAATTGTAAAAAATCAAAAAAGATATGTAAGAAAAGCTTACCCAAGTATCTCAATAATATTTTAGAACAAGTAAAAATGGAGAGATAAAAGTCACAAGGCATTCAGATAAAGTAAGAGCAACCAACTTACTACAATATTTAAATAAAAATTAACAATAGAGGAGTGTAGTTACAAAACATTCCTACAAAATAAGGTTAAATTACCATAATATTTAGCCAAAAAATGAGGCATAAAAAGCATGACATACTGTGAAGGAATAAGCTACAAAAAATTCCTAACTAGTAAGAAGCCATAACTTACTATGATATTCAAAAATTATGAAAAAAAAAATATAGCAATCAAAATGATCAGCTTCCACAACTATTTAGAAAGAGGGGAAGTAAAATTACCCAAACCAATGATCACAGAACAATACAAATGAAATAAACGTTCTAAGAGTTATAATGTGAAATGAGATGAAACAAAGAGTAATTAAAAATGTGAATTGTATCAATAAAAAACAATGTATCAAATAGTATTTATAAAGAAAGATGGAACAATATATGACTCGAACTGAGCTATAATGAAGTATAAAAGTAAAAGATTCCCAACAAATATTATGATTATGATTATTATTATTATTATTTTGAGTCACGCGTTGACTATATTTAAGAATTATTAATTGAGATTGTCTGTTGAATGATCCAGCAATCATTTTACTGAGCAGGGATGATGTTCCCCTGATATCAGTATAAGAGTAGTTTTGATGAAAAATAAGATTTATAGGGAATAAGTTATAATAAAAAATTCAATAAGCCAGTTCGCAATATGAGAAAATAATGAAGAAAAGACTAAGAAGAATGGAAATAAAAGATACCGAATTAATTATAACAAATGAATGAGAAGCAGGAGAATTTGAAAAAAAAAAAAAAAAAAAAATTTTGATACGATACAATTGATAATTTCATCAAACTTAAATTCACGTTTTATAAAATGATCAATTTTGGTGGAAGGGCATTATATAACATTGCCAAACCCTGATCACATTTGATATTAAAAAGTATGTAAAAAATGCCGCGAAACAATATATTTTGATAGATAAATGATAACGAGAATGAAAGTAGTAAATATAATCAATAGTGAAGGAGGAAGAATACAACCAAAGGTGGTCACAAAACAAGAAAATACGAACTAGACTGACAGACAACTGACATTGACCCAACCCCAGAGATTGGCCAGATATTAACCAAAGTAAAGCGAGACAAGAAGACAGTGAAGAAAAAAGAAAATAAAAAATTACGTGGCCATAACAATTAGCTCACAAGATTGTTTTAAAAGAGCATAATTTTTTATTATTGTTAATAATTTATGTTTAAGTTTTTATTAGTGATAACTTGTAAATGACAGTATCTCAGCAATTGTTATACAAAAAAAAACCATGTGTAGATATGATTGTATGTACATCCTTATCTATAGGTGATGTGTCAGCTGTTATGTTTAAAATTACACTCATACAGACAGGGAATAGAAATGTGTGCGTGATTCAATCAGAGAACAAATTGTATATCCTACTATATACTTTGGAACTGTTACTAAGATTATTTCAGCAGTATGTATATTATTTCAGCATTATGTGTTTGAAAGTATAAGGTTTTGGAGAGTTTATTTATTCGCTAATATTATTGCTGTTGCTACAGATGTAGTAGGTTTCAATTAACACAATATATTTTAACATTATTAAACCATTGTTATTATTACTAATTATGACATTTCAGACCAATTTTTATCACTTTAATGACAATATATACAAAGTTATGTTTTATTTGAAAGATGTATTTACAATACCATGTTGTTTGCATATTATAAAATGATATGTGACAGTCTGAAGTTAACAAAAGAGACATGAACTCATTAGATACAAAAACTTTGTAATAATAGTGAGATCGTGAGAAATATAAGGGTAATTAGAGATAGGTAGGGAGTGACAAAGATGAACAGTGAAGTGATAAGTGTAATAAAATAAACAGCATATAATCTTAAGAAAAAAGAGTTAAACAAGTGTGACAAACCCAAAACATAAGCACATGTTAAATGAGCAATTAAGTTAAGTATATTAGACTGAAAGACACAGAATAATTGTGAATGTAAAAAACAGAAAAAATATTATCTCAGTATAAAAATCACCAGGGTGATTACTGTTATAAAAGAGATGGTGTAGGTATAACACTCACCAAATTTGTTCATTTGTTAATTTAAAGAAAGAAGTTATTGGCTTAAGGTTTAAGGCAATAAATACCAAAAGAAATAGTTTTACAGTAATATGTTAGTATGTTTTAAGTAAGTAAGGAATTTATAAAGAAAATAATAGCAATACCTTTATAAGAAATAATAGGCAAACTATATTAATTATGTGTAACGAAAGGAAACATGGCAGAATTATATTAAAACTTAGAAATAAGTAAATTATGTATTAACAATTTTGGACTAAAACATTAATACATGACTTAGACCAATCTTGTAAGATATCAAACTAATCTTTGAAAGAAAATAGAAACATCTACGTAAAGATTACAACTATTGAAATTATCCCCAAGTAAATATAGCCATTATAAAATATTTATTCAAATTAAACAAAAAATTCAAAGTTTGATAACAATGTGTTTATTTTGAGATCGACCAGGTAGAATAATTACGTTACCATGGAAACTGTGGAGTAACAAGCCAAAAATACCGTTAGATTTTTTTTACTGAATGCATGACGCTTTAATGGTATAGACGCTAATTTTCGAGTGACCAAAATTGTCAATTAAAACATAGCAAATATCAGAAAAAGTTACTACTAAGTGTATACCAAGACATAAGACAAGGACTGGAATCATATTATTGAAGTTGAGGCCAAATTAACGAAAAAAGAAAATAAATTACTACCAATTAAACTGGAAAAGATGCCTGATGTCCTGAACCCAGCAAATTAAAGAAGATTATAGTATAACCCATGAATAACAGATCGTATGAATTCGCCATAACTACGGAAGTGATAAGTACCTCTTAAATTACCCAAAATATATAAATAAACTCACGTTAATTATCTCACTAAAGGTCGAAATCTCACTGAACTGAAATCAATTACTTTCAAAGATTAAAAAGAATACTAAGTCACTGACAATTTATAAACTAACCAATATAAACTGTTGTTAATGATCCATAACTTGTAAACACTTTTACTACACTGCGCTAAACAAACTATACCTACATAATATGTTAGTTAAGTTTACTTGATATAAGGGTGTGTATTTTTATTGTTTTTAAACATTTGTAATCCTTTGAACGTAACCTCAAGAACCTACGACAATCCAACATTAATAACTTGTATACAATTTTCAACAGACGCCATCATTAAACGTCTGGTTATCAATTCAAATATCGATTGTCAAACCCTGTAATTGTCTCATATAAACAACCGGAGCATTTGTATTAGAATAATTTGTATTAAATGAATAACAATCACTAATAAAAAATGTGTAAGTATTGAGTGTAACCACGGTGTTATAATTTCATTAGGAGGTGCACAATATTTTATGTACATTTTAGCAGATGACTAACGATTTACACAGCCCACGCATCGAACTGCTGTGCGCTACAGTGGGCCTAGCTGGCGGAAATATTTGAATTATTCAAACCGCCTGAGCTGCGCTGGTCATACGCCTTTGAATTTTATTTTAATTGTTTTAAGAAAACAATTTGGCGCCACCGGGAATTTCATACCCCTAATGAACATCAGGTAAGAACATCAAGACCTGGTTATTCGTACGTTCGCAACGAACGAAATCTACAGAAGTTGCACGCATTTGAACTACGGATCGAGAAGACACATACACCCATTACACACAAATTGTACATTATCCACATTTTGCAGAATAAAACGGTAGCCGTACTCACGACTACATTACAAATTGACGACCAACCGCTGGAGCTAGAAGAGAGAGAGAAATACGATCTTCTAACGGCGAGAAAAAAGGTCGACTAATAAGTATAAAACGGTTCGCTACACACTATTCAAAAATAATTAACTGGAAAGGTAAACCGTTATTATACAATATATATATATATTGTAACATAACAAAATGTTACCTAACCTAAACATATACTATCAGGTTTAATAAATGCATAATGATAATATAAATAGATAAGGTAATGATAAAAATAACCAAGAAGAGAGGAATCATGGAGGAAGAAAGAAGCAGAAGTGCCACAAGAAACAGTAAGCCCAAATACTGTTTGACACTACAACCAGACTATAACTGACACAAACTGATGGACAAATTTAAATTCACTTTAAGCTGTCAAGCGAGTCAGTGAATAATGTGAACAGAATATGATATGTTACTAAAAAATGATTAAATAAGAATCTGAATAATGTGAGATCAGAATCAGCATTTGGCTGATAATAAATTAAATATGACTAGTAATTATTGAGGCCAAGAACTAAAATTAGCAATGGCCACAAAATGAAAATGAAGCTATATTTCAATCTCAACTATACTTATGACAAATAAACACGTTTGTAAGAGGGAATCTTATACCAATAAGCTACCTCAGCAAAATTACCGAATTGTGAACTAATAAAAGCTTTTAAGGCAGAATTCCAGTATAGACGGAATTCCAGTAGGCCTTAACGAGGCCTAGACCAAACAATCATCAATGAGATAATTATTAGGGAGTAATAGAAATATAGGTCATCTACACAAAACAATTGTTATGCTAAAACATAGCAATAAGCATTATTAAAATGATATGATTTATAATTCGATTGTTAGTTAGTAGAATAGAGCAAATTAATGTGAAACGAAATATCATAGTATGTAAGCACAATTCATTACCATGTCTAAAGTTAAGGCTTATTCATAATGTACAGTAAGTAAACATCAGTACAGAATTAATAGTGTTCTCACATAAACGTTTGAGTGATAAAACGCGATGTAAAACACAAACAATATTAGTCAAAGTGTATAATTGCCGATTTTGGTAAACAGACGACAGTGCGAAATAGTGTACCTGAACATTGTTTATGTAGCAATGTCAGTAAAAGTGAAACTAACTCGGTATCAAACTATATCAAATTAAAGAGGACAAAATATTCTTTAATTTGATGGCGATATCGCCCCAATCGCAACTGTATCAAGTGCGTGAAAGGCGTTAGCATCATTTACAAAATATGTTTAAGAAATTTGGTCGTCAACACCAATAACATCGATAGCTGTCAATCATCTTAGCATTTGGCGGTTGGGAAACGGTTTTTAACGGTTGAAAAGACAATACGTCACACTCATCACACCTGTCTAAGCCAATGACAAAATTTCTTAGTAATTAACAATGTTGCCTAGAGCCGATCAAGGTGTCGGGTATATAAGAGACCGCGACAGATCAACGACAGACACTTCATAATTGCATTCGGTGTGACAGGTACGCCGATCTCATCTCAACATTTTTAATAACTGATAGCGTCATCACCAGAACACATCAAAGGAAACAGTTCGACAACAACCTACAACTACTTCAAATTATTCTACAAGGAACCATTGTGATTATGTGCAGTATTATTTCATTTTAGTGCGGGAAAAAATAATGAACAGCAGAAAGAATTAAATAGTATTATTTATGATCCTGTAAGTTAGAAGCGGTTCGAAATTCTCTGTTCAAGTGCGTGTGTAGTGAATAACGATAATCATTATAATCCGATTATCGAAGTGTTAATTGAAATTTTTATCGAAAGATTAAAACACCAGGTAACAGTGTAAACATCTTTTCATTTTTTTTACGAGCGCCATAACCTGTACGTTTTAATACACTGATCTGTACTGACGCAAAAACACTGAAACATTTTTATGTTACACCATGTCTAAATTTATTTTATGAATTTGTCAATATTAGTTAAGCTGAATGTTAGTTATAAGTGTTCTCCAAAATATAACCTTTGTAAATCATAAAGCAGGCGTGACGAACGCACAACCTATCAAATAGGTTATTTTTACTTGTTTACTTTATAATAGTAACGTCAAAAACAGTACTAGTCAATATTATATCAAAAAATCATTAGCTATTGTGTAGGCATAAACTTTCTTTTTTGTGTCTCAAAGAATTTACACCTGAGATTTTAATAATAGTAATGTTTAAAGTAAAAAGAAATATCTGGACTTAACCAGATTTACTGTCTATGTTCTGAGCAAGCCCTACAGGGTATATAATAACTTATTTACAATTGTACATCATTGTATGTTTTTTAATTATATTTGTTTGAATTCTCTAGCAAGGGTATGAATAAAATCCCATTGTTAACAGCATAACTCGACTTAATTCATTTCTAACAGATAGTTAAATATTTTATTCAGAAAACTCAAACAACCTTCAGTTGTGATTAAGTACTTGGAATAGCATTGCCATAAAGGTAATAAACCATTATTTTAATTTCTTTAAATCATTAATTGATTCAATTCATGGGTTTTACACGGGATTTTCCCAAAATAAATCCGTGTGGCACAACTTAACCTTGTAGCTAAAGTGAGTTGGTTTTTGTAAACCGCGTTGACAGCTTATTGAACTTCTAGAAAACACGACCAGGTACGTGAAAGTATATTATATTTATTCTATTGTCCAGACATTACTAGACGTAACGTACTTAGACTATTATCGACCTGGAGGAGAAGTTTCACAGCTAGTACCAACAAGACGATCATCATCATCGAGCGACCAACTATTATACTTTACTTTTAAACTTAAGCAAAGCTAGTATTTAAATAATATTAACAACACTATTTTATTTGTTTTATCTAAGGGAATTCTTTTCAGACAATTATAATTCTACAATTGTAAACACACTTTTAGTAACCTCGAATGTTACATTTTAACTCGCTTTACAGAATTAGTAACCTTCAATTTTCAACCACTACAAACTTTGATATATTTCAAAATAATATTTTAAACATAATTAAATCAAATTTAAAACAATCCCGTTTTACGATTCGTTACAAATTGGCTAGCCCAACAGTGTGGCTTTAAGTAGAGTGATACGTTTCGTTACAATATATATAATATTTAGACTTATATTAGTTTAAATTACTTAAATGATAAGTTGTTAATTTGTAATTTTCTTCACAAATTAACTAATATATTGTTTATAGAATATTGAAACTTTCAACTTGTGAAACTTACTTGTCTTTTCTTCTCGTACGCGTTTCAGCGTGGTGTTCACCTTCGTCAGCTTTGAGACAGACTGAAAGCTTTGAACACCACGCCGAAACGCGTATGAGAAGAAAAGACAAGTAAGTTTCACAAGTTGAAAGTTTCAATATTCTATAAAGTTTAGTGTTGTGAAGAAAGATGATGAACAATCAAAAATATTGTATATGATTCATAAAGCCAGTAATGGTACTTTTTGTTAATAACAATAGAACACCTTTATCCAACCCCTTATGTGAGACTTTCCAGTGCACCCTTGGTCATACACTGTAACAGTACAAAATTTTCTGTATCGGAATAATGGGATGTAAGGGTATTTTTATTATGAATTTTATGGTAATCATCAAGTTAAGTTAGACAAGGTTAGTTTCGGCCAAGTCCCAATAAATATGTAAATTCGCCGGTGGAGAGACGATCCAAGGTCAGAGGCGTACGAGCAAATTGAACCCACGAAAATGGCAGTGTTGGCGCTAAAACACGGACAATACTGACTTTCCATTGGTCTACGATAATAAATCGTCACCAAATCAATGACGAGTTAAAAAACAATTACGTATTAACCAAAACAGTGGTTAGAGAACAATAGACAATGACGTCAGATGCACGACCACTTACATAACAATTGCGTCTGAATCGCCCCCAGTCGCTGTAACATCACCATGGCAGTAACACGTGGAAATTGTGCTGGCATAAAATAGTCAGCGAAAGTGTTTATTTGAATTAACAAAATGTAACTAAAAGTAAATAGTGAACAAATAACAATAACCACCATGTAAATTCAGTGTAAAAGACAGACGAAAACTAGATATACAACGTCTGGCCCAGTCGTCAGTAACAACTCAAAGAGAGCACATGCTCAAACAGTGTAGTGGGCAGTTTTTGCCATAAAAATGAAAGAATTGTTTAAAAAATGTAATGATCAACAATAATGTAGCATCAGTGGACAACCAATGTAAAAGTTTAGTAAATTCAGTGCACAAAAAAAGGACAAAGAGAGATTCGGCCGAACATCTGCCAGCCAACATGGGAGTCTTCTGAGGAGGCTACGCCGCATCAATTTCAGGAAAGCCCTTTCAAAATTACTTTCTAAATTTCAAACATGAGCTCTAAATCTATAAAATAAAATGTATTCAGTATCAGAAAAATGAATGTTGTGTGTGATAGTGTGAACGTGAGAGTTGGCCAACCTTAAGTAAATATGTCTGAGGCGTTGGTTCGTGATCAAGTTTAGAGTAACTATTAACAGAAAGAAAATTTAAAAACATTTCTCTTGAAGTTTTAACTGCAGTAAATGAATTTGATAAAAGCCTTAATTTCAAAGAAAACGGCTAGGTAGCCATGAAAGCATGGCTAGAAAACGGAAGTCATGAAGCCGCCATTTTGCATTTTATCAAGTATTAATTGACTCTAATTGTTGGTAATCGTAAACAGTAATAACTAAATAAAATCTAATTTGTTATCCTCATGTTGTGTGAATGGTTATTTCAGTACCCGAATACCTCTGTCTTGTCTTGCTTAACGCAATTCTGGACCAAAAGCCTAATGCAAGTAAATGAGCAAAACACGTGTTACTCCGGTGATAAGATTTATTATTCAAATTATACAAATATTCAGTATCATACATTCAGTACTAATAATTGTATAAATAATACACAAAAAGGGGTAAGTTAACAGATGGCAGCCCGAACTTGGACTTTATATATTAATAAAAAATATATAAATAAGCAGACAAGCGGAGGTTAGAGGGGTAAAGAAATAAACAGAAAAGAGAGGTTATCTACAGAGATTACCTATAGTGTAAAAGACGTACACAACAAATAAAAACAAAGTTTAGTACCATCAGTACGATAAAATGGCAGATAACGAAAGCATTAACGTGGAAAATACAAACACAGAATCATTGATGTTGAGCACGCCACAGGCGAACTCAACGCCTATAGTAAATACCAGAATGGAAGAAAATGACATAATAAAAACGATGAAACTGCTTTTCAATGAGCAGAGCATCAAATTCGATGTACAATTGAGTGATATTAAAAAAGAAATTAAAAAACAAGGTTGCAATTTTGACAAAAGATTAAATGAAATATGTACAAAGTTAGAAAAAATAGAATTAGAAAAGAAGAAATTAGAATTAAACAAAGTTGGAGTGAACGAAGAGGACAAGGTAAGTGGGGTAGAAAATTACGATAAAATAGATGAAAATGTAGTAATAGGTGATAATAGTGTGGATGTTGGTAGTATAAATGAAATTTTATGGGGAATAGAATATAATAATAAGGGAATGATAGTGTGTTTTGAAGGTTTAAAGAGTGGGTGTAAAGAGAGATATATTGAGAGAGAGAAGTGTTATTGGGAGAGTTATTATGAGAGATATTTTAAAAGAGAGAGATGTTTTGAAAGTGAGAGATATTGTGAGAGAAAGAGGGAGATAGAGATTTTTAAAATAAATAGAACTTATGAAGAATTTATGGAAAAGTTAGGAACAGAGATGATATATAATAAAAATATGAAATACTTACCTTGTAAGGAAGTTGATATAGTAGTAGGAGATGATAATGAAAATAATGACTTAGTAACTTATCTGATTGTGACGAATTATACTGGAGGTGACAGGACAATGACCAATCATGACAGATTAAATGAGTTTGTGGAAAATAATGAAAATTTGAAGGGTATATGCATTTATGATGTTAATATAAGAGATTCAATAATAAACCATGTATATAGTTTTAAGGTGCGATTATTATTTGACGATATGGGGTAGTTGTGTATTGTTTATTGTGTTATGAACATTTAATTGTGTGACCAGTGTTTTTTTTTTTTTTACATGGACTGATCAGGACTGATTATGGTAAATGATTTCATGATTATGTGAGTTGTATATTTTTGTGTATTGATGTCTAGGTATTTGTGTATTTTTGCTGTTGTGTATTTTGTGTATTTTTATGTAAACATGTATTGTAGAATTTTAAATAATTGAAGGAAGTTTAATAATGATTTTGAAATGATACTATGGAGTTCAGATTCTAAAGGGTTAGTAAATGATTATGCAGGTAATGTATTTGGATATTGAGAGGTATTGTTGTTAGCAGATAAGTGATGAATTTCTAATGGTATATTAATGTTGAAATGTTATAAAGAGTTTGGGGATAGTGATAAATAAGGGCATTGGAGTTATTTAAATAGAGTTATTGGGAGTTAGAAAAAATAAAGTGCTGAGATGTGGATGATATATAAAGAGGCGTTAGATATTTTAGGGACACAGTGGTTAGCGATTATATGTAGAGTTGAGTAATGTGGATGGTAATTTTATTGTTGTTGTTGGTGATATTTTGTAATAAGGGTATTGGTGTAGGAGTCCAACGAGAGATGTTGAGACAGGAAGGGATCGTTGTGTGCCGGAAAGGGTTATCTGAAAGGGTCAGGAACCGATAAGGGAATGAGTTGGTTAGAGGGAATACACACATACTAGTACAAAAATGAGCGGTGCCAGAGGTTTTAAATGGGATTTGTGAAAGGGGGTTATTATTGAGATATTGGTGTCATATTATATTAATGGTTAGAAGCGGTTGTTAGTAGAAAAAAGGAGGTGAGTAAGGTTAGGTTGACGAATACCAAAATAAGATAGAGAAAATAGTGAGCAATTGAGAGTCACCCAAACTAGTCAGGATAAAAAGGGTTAGAAAAGGGAAAATTCATAGTAGAAAGGTGAGGTAACTGGAAGGGTAATGGTATATTTGAAATTTTGTTGTTGTATAGAATCTAAATGAATGTTAAATGAATAAAAGTTAATAGAGAATTGTTGATAGTAATGTCTTATTAAAGTTTTGCTGCAAGTTATGTAAATATGAATTAAGTAATGTGAATTGTTCAATGTTAGTGTTTAATGCTTATGATGTACCATGTTTTATTATGTTGATGATAGAGTGTGTGGTTAGGAGGCTACTGTAAGGGTAGTGACCATAATAACATAAAAAATTGTGTTATAGTAACCAGTCTCTAGAAAAAAGTGACTCTGTAGAAAAGGGTTTGAAATTAAAGTAAAGAAATTAACAAAGAAATTTAGATAGTATTGAAGTACTGCCATGCCAAATAAATGTAATGATTAATTGAAGTAAGTGAATAAAAATAGTAGTTGTTGTTTGAGAATCAAAAAATTTATGTTGTGTTTAGTATAAGAGTACAATTTTATGATGAAAGAGGCAAGTTAATATTGACGGGAGTCAAAGCAATTGATACAAATATGTAGGAGTGTTGTTCAGTAGAAGGCTTATCTATCCTAAATCTTGTTATGTTTTATTGTGTTGTTTGGTACTTTGTAAATAACTAAAACCAACGCCTCAAATCACAAACCAATGCATCTAAGAGGAAACATATCAGTTGCGGATATGTAAATGAATGAGACCACTATTTTAAAATTTTGTATTGAATGTTTCAGAGTTTTATGGTGTTGTGACCGCGGTCCTGAGCTGGCCGGAGCGTCAGAACAGGAGCGTGCAGTGCCTCATGGCCTTATGGTGTAGGGATCTCTCAAGAGAAGTCCAGTAAGGTCAGACGGGTACGATCGACACTATGGAACCAAGGGTAAGTGATTGAGATTTTTTTTATTTTATTAACATTACAGGGGGTTGTGGCACATATCTGAACTGATCCTTTTAGAGGAGTATGAATGAGTCAATGAAAGTTTTTGTGTCTCGACACAAAACCTTTCATTGAGGGGGTTTTGTAACAGTACAAAATTGTCTGTATCGGAATAATGGGATGTAAGGGTATTTTTATTATGAATTTTATGGTAATCATCAAGTTAAGTTAGACAAGGTTAGTTTCGGCCAAGTCCCAATAAATATGTAAATTCGCCGGTGGAGAGACGATCCAAGGTCAGAGGCGTACGAGCAAATTGAACCCACGAAAATGGCAGTGTTGGCGCTAAAACACGGACAATACTGACTTTCCATTGGTCTACGATAATAAATCGTCACCAAATCAATGACGAGTTAAAAAACAATTACGTATTAACCAAAACAGTGGTTAGAGAACAATAGACAATGACGTCAGATGCACGACCACTTACATAACAATTGCGTCTGAATCGCCCCCAGTCGCTGTAACATCACCATGGCAGTAACACGTGGAAATTGTGCTGGCATAAAATAGTCAGCGAAAGTGTTTATTTGAATTAACAAAATGTAACTAAAAGTAAATAGTGAACAAATAACAATAACCACCATGTAAATTCAGTGTAAAAGACAGACGAAAACTAGATATACAACGTCTGGCCCAGTCGTCAGTAACAACTCAAAGAGAGCACATGCTCAAACAGTGTAGTGGGCAGTTTTTGCCATAAAAATGAAAGAATTGTTTAAAAAATGTAATGATCAACAATAATGTAGCATCAGTGGACAACCAATGTAAAAGTTTAGTAAATTCAGTGCACAAAAAAAGGACAAAGAGAGATTCGGCCGAACATCTGCCAGCCAACATGGGAGTCTTCTGAGGAGGCTACGCCGCATCAATTTCAGGAAAGCCCTTTCAAAATTACTTTCTAAATTTCAAACATGAGCTCTAAATCTATAAAATAAAATGTATTCAGTATCAGAAAAATGAATGTTGTGTGTGATAGTGTGAACGTGAGAGTTGGCCAACCTTAAGTAAATATGTCTGAGGCGTTGGTTCGTGATCAAGTTTAGAGTAACTATTAACAGAAAGAAAATTTAAAAACATTTCTCTTGAAGTTTTAACTGCAGTAAATGAATTTGATAAAAGCCTTAATTTCAAAGAAAACGGCTAGGTAGCCATGAAAGCATGGCTAGAAAACGGAAGTCATGAAGCCGCCATTTTGCATTTTATCAAGTATTAATTGACTCTAATTGTTGGTAATCGTAAACAGTAATAACTAAATAAAATCTAATTTGTTATCCTCATGTTGTGTGAATGGTTATTTCAGTACCCGAATACCTCTGTCTTGTCTTGCTTAACGCAATTCTGGACCAAAAGCCTAATGCAAGTAAATGAGCAAAACACGTGTTACTCCGGTGATAAGATTTATTATTCAAATTATACAAATATTCAGTATCATACATTCAGTACTAATAATTGTATAAATAATACACAAAAAGGTGTAAGTTAACAACACTACCTCCAACCCACCCCCGCCTAACATACATTTCAAATCTGTCAGTTGAAATCCAACCTCTGAAGCTGCCGTAACTGGTGAAACAATTGTCAGGAAAATAAAATTACCTGTAGAACTGTAGCAAGTGTTTATTCAAGCCAACAGAAATTTTTATAGGTGATGCCGCACCTTAATTTACTACAGTCAAAAAATGGTCTACACCAGAAATCACCAATAAAGTGCATGGTACTGTTTTGGAAGATCACCACTTGAAGATGTCTGAAATTGCCAAGATGGTGGACGTCTCAGATGAAAGGATATATAATTTCCTTACTGAGGAATTAGGTACAAAAAAAACTGTCTGCAAGATGAGTGCCGCATTTATTGACAACTGGCCAAGAACGCATGCGAATGCAAGTTTCTCAGGAATGTTTGGGCCGTTTTAAGAAACATCCGGAAGATTTATTCGTAGATTTGTAACAACAGGTGAAACTTGGGTCCATCACATCACTCCTGAAACAGAACAACAGTCAAAACTATGGATGGTGCGGGTGGTGTAACAGATGATATTTCATTCTTCGTATTGTTTAAATTAGCAGCCATCCTTACTATTACTTTTATGAAATTGCTAACTGCTACAATTTTTATTGTTTAGACAAAGCTTTTCGTCATCACTGACATCACCAGGTCTAAAACAACAGCGTTTTTATTTGTCTAAACAATAAAAATTGTAGCAGTTAGCAATTTCATAAAAGTAATAGATGATATTTCAACTCAGTAACTTTTGCCATAGAAACAACGCTCGAGTGAGGTCGTGCATTATCATGATGAAAAATATTCTTTTTATTTGCTAAAACCAGTCTTTTCTCAAACATTTTCATATAATTGGCCCAAAAGGTTAGCATAATACTCTCCATTTATCATCTGATCCATTGCAAGCTAATCTATTAACAACTGTCTGTTAGCATCCCAGAAAACTGAAGCCATACCGTACACACTTTCCTGCAGACATTTGGAGGTAGACAAACACTACACACCCATTGTTTTGACCGTGTTTTGTTCCTGGAGTGAAGTGATGGACAAGTTTCATCAGCCATTACAAATCTATAAATAAAATCTTTTGAATTTTTCTTAAAATGGTCAAAACATTCTTGAGAAGCTTGTATTGGAATGCGTTTTGGATCGGTTGTCAATAAACGCAGTACCTATGTTATAGACAGCTTTCTCATACCTAATTCCTCAGTAAAAATGTGATATACCTTTTCAATTGAGATGCTCTCGTTCTTACCATCTTCATGGTAAATGAAGGTGGAGTCTCACCAAACACATCTTCAAATCATTAAAACTTTCTGTTTTAAAAGAAAGTCTCCCAACTTGCTGTTGGCATTATACCTTTGTATCAAAAAATTTGATCACTGCATGATGTTTAATTTTTTTCATTTTCAACAGTACACTGAGACAACCTTGATATGACTGATTACACAGCTGTTTCTATTTAACAATGCAGCAAATGGACTTGATGTTTCACAGCTGGTAATGGGGCGATTGTGGCACCACGGTGTCATGAAAAACAGAAACACGACACATACAATAGGCTGTAAACTTTTCAAATTGGCCACATGCAAATGAATTACTGCAGGTTAAATATGAAAGTAACAAACCTTTTTATAATATTTTTCTAGTATATTATCATCCTCTAGTATATGTGTCCTTTGAAGGAAAAAATATTTTACTGTACTTTTTGCTGTGTCTAAAGCTAATTTTCTGAAAAAGAAAAAGACAACAGATATATTGTATACAATATTTTTAAATACATCAATAATTTTTAAAATAGATAACATTGGTCATGAACAGAAAGATTTCCAAAATCCAGAGAAAGAAGAGGACGAATAATTGGGAGAAGGATGGCTGATGAGCATAGCGAGAAAGTGAGATCACTCTGGGCACGCTACAGTCATGAATAGGGCTAGCAGTGAACACGTTAAACTTCGGCACTGTCATCGCTTGTTGTTGTAATTGAGACGCTAACGCTATTAGCTATGTGCAAAAAAGAGCTGTATTTTATGTGTTGTTGAAAGTGTTTTGTGTGTCTTATTACTTATATCATGTTCAGTTGCAATTAGTTATAGGTTGAAGTGATTTACAAACATTCTGAGTAATAAACATGTGCTAATATAAAGTAAAAATGCTCAGAATGTATGAATGATTATAGTAATGATTTGTGTGTTATTTTTCATATACGGGTAGTTTTTAGTTTCAGTTAACAGTTCGTGTAAAAAATGTATGTAGTAGTGCAGTTATATAGAAGTTGTGTGTTAAAATATAATAGAAATGCCATCCTGTTTTGTACCTGGGTGTAGGAATGGATATGGTAAAGATTCCTATAAAGGAAATCATTTATTTAGACCTCCCAGGGACGAAGATAAGTTTGCAAAGTAGGTGAGGTCAATTCCCAGGAAGGACAAATGTCTTACATATAAATCTTTTATCTGTTAAGTACATTTTTCTGATAATTTGATTTTGAAAGTAGACTCATTTGTTGTAAATAATAAAAAAGTCAAAATTCCAAGACTGAGATGGAGCTTAAAGCCTGGTGCGGTACCTCATATCATTCCGTATTTGCCTATATATTTGACAAAGCCTCTAAAACTCTGAAAGTGACCCACAAGAAGGCAAATACAGCAAGTACAATCAGGCCAAGAAAAAATCGATTTGACAAACTGTTCTCTGACAAAAACAGTGAGTTCAGACCACCTCTAGACTAGAAGACACCAAGGCGATCAGTTGGATGAACAAAACCAAATCATGTTGCTGAAACGTAAAATACAAAATGTACTTGTACTTTTATACGAACCGAGAATAAACTGCATTGTGACAAAGCAAAAGTTGTTTTACTAGAAAAGAAACTTGCCAGGAAGGACTGTGACTCATATGAAAGTAATGTGGGACGAAGAATTTAAGTAAAAAACAGAACACGAGTGTAGATTAAAAATCTAATTTGTCAAATACCAAAGGAATGAGGTACTGTAATGAGCTAATACTGAAAAGTTTGATACAAATAATACAGCCCTAAATTATGATAATGTAAACATCGGCTGTGAAAGCTTACCTTATGTTATAATTCTGAATGTTTAGAAATTAATGTTTATTATTTAGACAGTGTGTGTGAGAGGGAGAGAGAGAGAGAGAGAGAGACTATTGCTCTAGACACATTGGGTTTAAAAATCCACTGCAGTGTTGAACGAATCTATCGAGAAGCTTTTTGTTCGTCTGGGCTACATAAAATTTATTACAATCTGGACATTCGTGTTTTGTATTTTCCATTTTTTTTAGAGTGAACACTGGATTTAGTTATAGGTTTTATTTTACTAAACACTACATTTTCTGTGTTATAAGATACAATACATAGTGATACCATATATAAAAAATATACTTGCATAAGTAATTTAAAATTTGGTAATATAATACATATGATAATAATATAATATAAAATTACTTAAGTTACTTTAATATCTGAAGAAGACGGTAGAGAAAAACTGTCAAAACAGTGTAATGTAAAATACAAATAAATAAACAAAATATTCTTGTAAACAAGAAAAATATTGTTATTAATATATTATAAATATTAACTTTTTTTGCAAGTAAAATTATATTGTATTTTCACCTTACACACGTTTCACTGATCACACCAGCATCATCAGAGGTTTATTAATGAATTGAAATAATATAATTTTATTTGCAGCAAAAGTTAATATTTGAAGAACTATTCATTTGTGTGTGTGTGTGTGTGTGTGTGCGTGCATGTGTGTGTGTGTGTGTGTGTGTGTGTGTGTGTGTGTGTGTGTGTGTGTGTGTGTGTGTGTGTGTGTGTGTGTGTGTGTGTGTGTGTGTGTGTGTGTGTGTGTGTGTGTGTGTGTGTGTGTGTGTGTGTGTGTGTGTGTGTGTTCAAACACTTTTTGCTACAGTTATTTCTTGATGTATATAATATATTTTTCATATTTTTAGTAACTTTACCTCAAGATGGTTTTCTTTATTTGGAACATGTTTTGGGATATCCAGTATTTCCATCCTCAGCCTTCTAAATAACTAATATTCAACTATCATCGTCAGATATAAAATTTTATATTTAATATTAACATTTTATATTTTATATTAAAATTTTAATATAACATAATAACATCCTTATTAATTTTAATAATTATGATGATAATAGTTGAATACTATCGAAGCATTATAACATCTTAACTTGTGTTATAACCTAGGGAACCCGCATTAATTGGTAATGCCAATTATACAGGCTGCCTTCGTTGTGACGAGCTGAAAATTAATCACAACACCAAAACAATTAATATAAAAGGATTCTGGGAAGGGGAGACTGTTGATTTATGCACTCAGTTTAGTCGGTACTACAGATGACATCTCTTTATTACATAATGAGATTAATTGCTCTATTTAAAGTTCTCAACATATATGGTTCAACAGCTTACAGTTTACAAGATGATTATATATTTTATTCTTTTACAAGGGCCCTCAAAATAAAGATGTACATCAATTTAATTTATTCTACGGATCCGGGATTGAGAATAGTACGTTAATAATGGTCACCTCGCCCTATACAATCTTAAAAATTGTGCCATTTGAAGAATGGACTTTATTAATCTTTTTCAAAACAATAAAGCTTTCAGTTTAAACTTTTACTCTTTTACTACAAACAGTTTTCTTAGATTACAGACTACATCTTACATAAAATGTCTGTTTTTTTTTAAGTCTTAATGGGGTGAGTTAAATTGTCTTTTGTTGGTTATAATTTTAATATCTCATAACCATGGAAGACAAGCCTCCATGTCACCTGTGGTTTCAGTAGTTGATGAAGATTTGGCTCTTCGGTCCTCGGTGTGTTTCCTGAAGGTCTGTCGTTACCTTAGTACCCGGTGACGGTGAAGTTCCTGATATATGTTACATCATTCTGGGTGTGGTACTCTCTTCTTAGATGACTGTAGTAAATCTTGTTGTTAGAATAAATGAAGCGAAAGCTTGTTTCACTGGTATTCACTTCACATGATTATTTATTAGTTAAATTTCACCTCATGGTTCTAGTATTGTATTAATTACATAGTTTCTTATTTAAGAAAGTGATAGAGATGTCATCGGCGCACTATTTAGTTATTTAAATATTCTTTAGGCAACAATTCACATATTTATATCCGCGTCGCGAACCAACGCTGTGCGCAGCTTACGGCGTGAACGCTCCATTGCAAGTGGGTAAAAATAGTTAAGGGGTGAGAGTAGTAATCTCGCGACATTTACTATTCAGCATAAAAGTAGTTCCATGTTCCTTCTTTATTTAAAGGATTAAAGTATGACTATTTAATTAAGCAGAGATATTCTTAGTTACAGATGTTATTAAAGTACATTACAGTGGTCTTGTTTTTATTATTTAAATAAAGTCAAATTTACAAGTATATTTAGTTTGTTTAGGGGTCGGAATTCAGGTTAATTCTGGTTAGCGCATGTCTATGCAGGATTAATTAACAAGGTTTACCCTTTCTGTACAATCGTATTCCTTTTTATTTTATTATTATAACTCTTTATTAAATCTTATTATTATTTAATGATAGCAATAAGATTTAGTTCAAATGTGCGATTTTATTAAAAATTTAAAATTTCTCAGCCTACACATTGCCTATTTATTAATTACCATATTTTTATTAATGAAATCGTCACATACTCCGCCGCTTAAAGAACAGACTCCGGCTTATTTGGTCAGCAATGTACCGGGAGTATGCTTGGGGATTACTGTGTGAAATTTCTCTCACCCGTTTTTCTCTGTATGTAATTACGAGCTGCATAAGTCACTCTCGACTTACTTATTCTTACTATCTATATATACATATATATATATATACATGATACTTTACAGACTAATTCTAATACTACATAAAATTCACACATTATAAGACATATTGTAAACATTCTAAATTTTTCTTAACTCTACTACTTATGACTACTACCGGATTTTTTGTTAGTTGTGAGTTATTCTTGTTATAGAATTACTCTTTAAGTAATTTGTTACTTAATTATTCCTCATATTCGATGTCAGCTGACTTCTCACTTTGCTCTACTTTCGATGAATAGGATTCAAGGTTGATCAGGCCTCGTACCTATTTATACGATTAGGTAGCCAAATGTTACTCAAGTACTCTTTAACAGTTGAGTACACAACATATACCTTTTTTTTTTTACATTTATTTAGCTTGCACTCTACCATTTCCTTCTTTGTGATAACGTTTTATCTGCGAAATATGTGTTCTTCGTACATATTTTTGAGTAGAGGGTTCGTACAGGGCAACAGTTACTGGAGTTAAGTATTTGTGAATTTGATAAGGACCGCACCATCGGTATGATAGCTTGGAAGTTGTCTTATCGATTGCACTACTCGTAGGGTGTGTTTTATACATTACTAAGTCACCGATTTGGTACTTTACTTCATTATTATTATTATTTCGCTCGTGATATTTCCTTGATTTCGCTAAGTTTGCTCGTAAATTAGCGCGCGCTTCATTCCAGATTTTCTTAATATTTTTATCCCTAATTTCAAGGGGTAACAATTCATGTATTTTCCACTTAGTGGATAATGGGTGGTTAGGTTTATACTTGAACAATAATTCGAATGGGGTAGACTTATGTCCTTCATGATATGCTGAATTAAAGGCGAATTGTATCCAGGATAGGTTCTGGTCCCAAGACGTATGATCATTAGCATGGTAGGCTATTAAAGCAGATTTTAGGTTTCGCAAATACCTTTCAGCTATATTTCCTTGCGGACGATACTCTGTAGTGGTAATGTGTTCTATTCCTAATTTGAAACACATGTTCCTGAATTCCTTAGACTTAAACTGTGGTCCGTTATCCGACACTAGATGGACTGGAGTACCGAATTCTTTAAATAATCTATGCTGTAAAATACTTACTGTGGTTGAAGCTAATGCTCGCCGCATGGGGTACATCCAGACGAATTTGCTGAAAGAATCTACGCAAATTAGTAACATTGTATTTCCTGATTTAGAACGCGGGTAGGGTCCTGAAAAGTCTAAATAAATTTTGGAGAACGGGGTAGCAGGAGTTTCTGAGATTAATTGACTTATTTGACTGTTTCTCGCTGGTTTGCTGAGTGCACACAACTTGCACCTTTTCACGAAATTAGCGATCTCACTGTTCATATTTTCCCAGTGATATTCTTTACGAATTCGATGTATGGTTTTATTTATTCCCATATGTGCTCCAATGGTGGAAGAGTGATAGTATTCCATCAGCATAGGTTTAATAATATCAGGGGCGATTATTCGTAAATATTTTCCGTTCTCTATTCTACAACATAACACTCTCTTACTTAATATGTATTTTTCTGACTTATTTCCTTTATCGAGTTGTTCAATAATTGGTCTCAAACGTGGGTCTTGTTGTTGATACTGGGCTAAGTCCGTAAATGCAAGAGGAAATTCGGTAATTAAAGTACTGATAATTGGCGTTTCTCTACTCTCCTTGTTTTTGTAAGTATTACTACTCGGCTGGAACATACGTGACAGTGTATCGGCAACTACGTTTTGGGTGCCTCGAATATGTTGTACTTTGAATTTAAAACAATTTAATCTTAATACCCATCTTCCGATACAACCTAACTGTTTTGGGTGATTTAGTAGCCAAGATAATGCTTGATTATCTGTTTCTAACAAAAACTCTTTATGTTCTAAAAAGGGTTTGAACTTCTCAAAGGCGAAAACGATAGCTAAACATTCTAATTCGTACGCGGAGTATTTCTTTTCTTGGTCTGTCAGGGTGCGTGAAGCGTAACTAATAGGTAATCTTGAGTTATCTACTTCCTGATATATTACTGCACCTAGGGCTACACTTGAACTGTCTGTCTGCACTACAAACGGTTTTGTAAAATCGGCTAATTGTAGTACGGGGGGGGGGGGTGATATGATGCTTTCTTTTAATTTCTCGAATGCGGTTTGGTGTTGCTCATTCCACTCAAATTTAACTCCCTTCTTTCTTAAGGTATTTAGCGGTGCTGTAATTTCGGCTAGATGTGGGATATACTTGTGGAAATAATTTATCATTCCTAAAAATCGGGCTATTCCTTTCGCATCCCGCGGTGGTAAAAATTCTCTGATAGCACGGGTTCGCTCAGGGTCTATGCTTACCTTTCCGTTGGCTTTTACAATGTGACTTAAAAATGAAAATTGTGTGACAGCAAAATTTACTTTACTGGGGTTTACGATTAATCCAGCTTTCTCCAATCGGGATAGTACTTCACGTAGATGTTTAAGATGTTGCTCAATTGACTCGCTGTAGATAACGATGTCATCTAAGTAGTGGTACACATATTTAAATTTTATATCATGAAATAATTTTTCTAATAATCTGCTACATACAGAACTACCTTGGGATATACCAAAGGGTACCCTCGTAAATTGGTACAGGTTGAAAGCGACAGCAAATGCGGTTAGACGTTTTGATTCTTCCGAAAGAGGTATTTGATGAAATGCCTGATTTAAATCCATAATGGTAAAAATTTTTGCTTTAGTAAAATAATGAAGAGCACTGTGGATGTCGGGAAGCGGAATAGATTCAAATTCTATCCGTTTATTTAGTTGTCTGTAGTCCACCACTAATCTATGTTTGTCGTTACTTTTGGGTACTAAAAATGCGGGTGATGAATAAGATGAAGTAGAGGGTTCAATGACTCCTTGTTCTAACAATTTGTTAATTTGGTTCCTCATTACTTCCATTTTCGGAGGTGATAACTTGTATGGGGCTAAACGTATTACTTTATTGTCGCTCAAATTTATTTTGTACTCTATTAGGTCCGTCAGTCCTAACTTTGGGGTGAGGACATTGGAGAATTGTTTTATTAATGTCTGTATGTTCCGTCTATCTTTACTTTCCAGATGACTTAATTCAGATTCGTGATGTTTTAGATGTGTAGAGGTAGTGCTAGTACTCTCTCTGTTATTTGCATTATCATCCAAGTTATATTTTCGTGAACGATCGAATCCAATATAAAATTTCTTATCGTGAATATCTAGAATTATTCCTGTTTTACTGATAAAATCAGCTCCCAATATTAATTCGGGTCCTAACTCGTCGCATACCAACATTGGAAAATACCACGTTAGATTTTTAATTTTTACTTTAAACGTGATGATAAGTTTTATCATTAAGTTTTGTTTATTAGCTGTAGCGCATCTAATATTTACTGATTGACTGCGTTTAACTAAATTGTGTTTAAATAATTTATTGGCTAGCTCTTGACTAATTAAACTTCGCGTTGATCCGGAATCAATCAATCCGAGGGTGGATGTAACACCAAGGTCAACTTGTATATACGGTAATTGACACTTACTGAAATCACATTTATTAATAGCGTTACATTTCTCGATAAATTTTCTAACGTAGGGGTCTAATTTTCTTTTGTTATTATTATTTTGTTTTAATTTGTTGTCTCTCAGGGGTTTACCTGTTTTCACGATGCTGTGGAAGACACAGGGTTTCGGATCTCCCCGCCTTACATGTTTTTTGGATAATGAGTTTTCTGATTGTACTGTTTCCGTTTACAGTTTCTACTGAGGTGTCCAGGTTTTCCGCAGTTATAGCATACATATTCTTTACGTGGGGTCTCACTGGTTTTCTGTCGAGGTTGAGGCTCCTTGGACTTACCATGGCCATGAACATAGGTTGGTCGCCGAAATGGTCGTCTTTCTCGTAGAGTTCTTGCATCTGAGACTAGGGCTTGCGTTTCCTTTCTATGTGGTGTTGTGGATACCGATGCATGTCTGTGCTGATCTGCGTACCATACATTTGAAGAGTGAATACTACATTGTTCAAGGTCAGCGAAAGTGTGGGGTCTACTTATTAGTGCTAAACGGGAGCGTTCTTCAGGAGATAAGCCTACTAGAATAGTATCGACCAATTGTTTCTCACTCCAATCGACTTGCAGTAGTCGTGAAGATTCTCTGAAGTCAGCAATATAGTGGGCCAGTCTTTCATGGGCGCCTTGTACTCGAAGTACGGTATTTCTTTTAATCTCCTCGTAAATTCCCGTGGGGATAAAATATTTGATTATTAATAAATTAATTACCTTAAATTATCCGCCGTGTGATTTCTTATGCTTTGTCTATGACGCGTTTCAGAGCGTATGCTCCATCATCAGATATTAAAAAGTTAAAACTGTCACTCTTGCGAGATCGTTAAGAAGTTAAAATGTCAAGATTTGCATATGAACCGTACGCGGATTTGGGTGCGCACCCGTTCAAGTTCACTCTGCCACTCAAAGTGAGTTGAGTGGCAGAGTGAACTTGAACGGGTGCGCACCCAAATCCGCGTACGGTTCATATGCAAATCTTGACATTTTAACTTCTTAACAATCTCGCAAGAGTGACAGTTTTAACTTTTTAATATCTGATGATGGAGCATACGCTCTGAAACGCGTCATAGACGAAGCATAAGAAATCACACGGCGGATAATTTAAGGTAATTAATTTATTAATTCGTACAAGTGATTTGGTTACCATATTAAACATGAATATTATATTTGATTATGGTATTATGAAGTTCTTCTATTGGAAGAGTCGAGTTTAATGATTCTAGTACACGATCTCGTAATGGTGGTTTACATTTGGGTAGGATTACTTGCAGTATTTGCCAATCGTTCAATTGTTGTAGATCTTTTATTTGCAGTAGGTATCTGATAAAATTCAACAGTTTCGTTATACTTAAGCCATCGGTGTAAGGAATTTCATTAATTATTTTCTCTACTGGGTGGGTAATCTTTCCGCAGAGGTCTACATTTACATTTACATTTGGTATACCTTTCGAAGGATTAGTGGTTGCATTAGGAGTTGTAATAGCATATCGACTAGTGCGAGTATGATGACCATTAGGCTGTAGGGGTTCTGATATAGTTAGGGTATTTAATTCTCTACTAGGTAACTGTTCATGAGTCGGTTGTATCTTCGATACGGGGGGTGATTCGTGGTTCCAGGTGGAGGGAGGGTGTTCTAAAGTATGGGATTGAACTGGGGAAATATATAATTTTTGTAAGGATTGTTCAATTTCCTCTATTCTAGATGAGTCTGACTCTTGTCGTAAGTCGTTGATAATTATGGGTAATTGGCGTAATGCCTCATCCGCAAATTTCTGCACATCGGCAGGGATAACGGTGACGTCGGGCCAGCTTAATAAATTGTTCAACCGGCGGGTTAAATGTTCTATTCGTTGCATGACGCGCAATATTACAGTTGGTGATTTTTCGTCTTGAAGGTTTTGAGATAATAACGTCAGTTCCCTATACTTCGCATAACAGGTTTCTCGTTCGCTGTCATAATCGAGTTCACGCAATCTATCTAACTGCGAGGGTATATCTGATCTGGTTTCGCGTAATGATTTTCGTAATTCAGACACTGTTACATTCACGTGTTTTAAACCGCGTAAAATTGCTTCGTAGCACAGCTCATCTTTTAATAATAGATCAGGGTTAAATACAGCCATTTTTGAAATGTGAGTGGCTGTAAATAATTATTCTACTTTGCATTAAATTCTATACAACGCTTCTTTTTTATACACAAGAAAAATAAAAATATAAATCAATTGTATTCTTACTCTTTTTTTTTTTTACAAATAAACAATTAAAATGTGAACTTTAATCATTGTACATTGGTAGAGAGAGAGAAATCTCACACAGGCTTGAACATACGTTCGACAAAGGGGGAATCCTCGGTTACTAAACACAGGAAAATACACGCTTCTTATTACAATAGAACTAACAAAGAGGGTGGCGTATTGTCTAACTCAACTTGAGGGAGGGTGACTATGACAGTTTTACACAGGCGGCAACAGGATATTTACCTGTCCGAGTTTGTCGTCAAATTGACACGTTGATGAATGAAATTTTTGGACAAGTACGTACATGGTTTGGTTTACGTGGGTCAATATGTTCATATAAGTTTACACATATTATATTCACAATTAAAGTTACCTATACTATATTACTATAATAATAATTATGATTTTTATTTTATTTAAAATTTTGACACATATTAAAATACATGAGTGAATAGATCAACAGCGTGTGTGGGTGTAATATTGGGACACAATTACTTCTTAAACAACACAAGACACAATTATTATTTTTTTTTTTTAAACAAAGCAGCAGCAAATTTAAATTAACAAGGCAGCAGCAAAATTAAGCAAAGCAGAGTGGCGCAATTTATAACATCTTAACTTGTGTTATAACCTAGGGAAACCGCATTAATTGGTAATGCCAATTATACAGGCTGCCTTCGTTGTGACGAGCTGAAAATTAATCACAATACCAAAACAATTAATATAAAAGGATTCTGGGAAGGGGAGACTGTTGATTTATGCACTCAGTTTAGTCGGTACTACAGATGACATCTCTTTATTACATAATGAGATTAATTGCTCTATTTAAAGTTCTCAACATATATGGTTCAACAGCTTACAGTTTACAAGATGATTATATATTTTATTCTTTTACAACGGCCCTCAAAATAAAGATGTACATCAATTTAATTTATTCTACGGATCCGGGATTGAGAATAGTACGTTAATAATGGTCACCTCGCCCTATACAATCTTAAAAATTGTGCCATTTGAAGAATGGACTTTATTAATCTTTTTCAAAACAATAAAGCTTTCAGTTTAAACTTTTACTCTTTTACTACAAACAGTTTTCTTAGATTACAGACTACATCTTACATAAAATGTCTGTTTTTTTTTAAGTCTTAATGGGGTGAGTTAAATTGTCTTTTGTTGGTTATAATTTTAATATCTCATAACCATGGAAGACAAGCCTCCATGTCACCTGTGGTTTCAGTAGTTGATGAAGATTTGGCTCTTCGGTCCTCGGTGTGTTTCCTGAAGATCTGTCGTTACCTTAGTACCCGGTGACGGTGAAGTTCCTGATATATGTTACATCATTCTGGGTGTGGTACTCTCTTCTTAGATGACTGTAGTAAATCTTGTTGTTAGAATAAATGAAGCGAAAGCTTGTTTCACTGGTATTCACTTCACATGATTATTTATTAGTTAAATTTCACCTCATGGTTCTAGTATTGTATTAATTACATAGTTTCTTATTTAAGAAAGTGATAGAGATGTCATCGGCGCACTATTTAGTTATTTAAATATTCTTTAGGCAACAATTCACATATTTATATCCGCGTCGCGAACCAACGCTGTGCGCAGCTTACGGCGTGAACGCTCCATTGCAAGTGGGTAAAAATAGTTAAGGGGTGAGAGTAGTAATCTCGCGACATTTACTATTCAGCATAAAAGTAGTTCCATGTTCCTTCTTTATTTAAAGGATTAAAGTATGACTATTTAATTAAGCAGAGATATTCTTAGTTACAGACGTTATTAAAGTACATTACAGTGGTCTTGTTTTTATTATTTAAATAAAGTCAAATTTACAAGTATATTTAGTTTGTTTAGGGGTCGGAATTCAGGTTAATTCTGGTTAGCGCATGTCTATGCAGGATTAATTAACAAGGTTTACCCTTTCTGTACAATCGTATTCCTTTTTATTTTATTATTATAACTCTTTATTAAATCTTATTATTATTTAATGATAGCAATAAGATTTAGTTCAAATGTGCGATTTTATTAAAAATTTAAAATTTCTCAGCCTACACATTGCCTATTTATTAATTACCATATTTTTATTAATGAAATCGTCACATACTCCGCCGCTTAAAGAACAGACTCCGGCTTATTTGGTCAGCAATGTACCAGGAGTATGCTTGGGGATTACTGTGTGAAATTTCTCTCACCCGTTTTTCTCTGTATGTAATTACGAGCTGCATAAGTCACTCTCGACTTACTTATTCTTACTATCTATATATACATATATATATATACATGATACTTTACAGACTAATTCTAATACTACATAAAATTCACACATTATAAGACATATTGTAAACATTCTAAATTTTTCTTAACTCTACTACTTATGACTACTACCGGATTTTTCGTTAGTTGTGAGTTATTCTTGTTATAGAATTACTCTTTAAGTAATTTGTTACTTAATTATTCCTCATATTCGATGTCAGCTGACTTCTCACTTTGCTCTACTTTCGATGAATAGGATTCAAGGTTGATCAGGCCTCGTACCTATTTATACGATTAGGTAGCCAAATGTTACTCAAGTACTCTTTAACAGTTGAGTACACAACATATACCTTTTTTTTTACATTTATTTAGCTTGCACTCTACCATTTCCTTCTTTGTGATAACGTTTTATCTGCGAAATATGTGTTCTTCCTACATATTTTTGAGTAGAGGGTTCGTACAGGGCAACAGTTACTGGAGTTAAGTATTTGTGAATTTGATAAGGACCGCACCATCGGTATGATAGCTTGGAAGTTGTCTTATCGATTGCACTACTCGTAGGGTGTGTTTTATACATTACTAAGTCACCGATTTGGTACTTTACTTCATTATTATTATTATTTCGCTCGTGATATTTCCTTGATTTCGCTAAGTTTGCTCGTAAATTAGCGCGCGCTTCATTCCAGATTTTCTTAATATTTTTATCCCTAATTTCAAGGGGTAACAATTCATGTATTTTCCACTTAGTGGATAATGGGTGGTTAGGTTTATACTTGAACAATAATTTGAATGGGGTAGACTTATGTCCTTCATGATATGCTGAATTAAAGGCGAATTGTATCCAGGATAGGTTCTGGTCCCAAGACGTATGATCATTAGCATGGTAGGCTATTAAAGCAGATTTTAGGTTTCGCAAATACCTTTCAGCTATATTTCCTTGCGGACGATACTCTGTAGTGGTAATGTGTTCTATTCCTAATTTGAAACACATGTTCCTGAATTCCTTAGACTTAAACTGTGGTCCGTTATCCGACACTAGATGGACTGGAGTACCGAATTCTTTAAATAATCTATGCTGTAAAATACTTACTGTGGTTGAAGCTAATGCTCGCCGCATGGGGTACATCCAGACGAATTTGCTGAAAGAATCTACGCAAATTAGTAACATTGTATTTCCTGATTTAGAACGCGGGTAGGGTCCTGAAAAGTCTAAATAAATTTTGGAGAACGGGGTAGCAGGAGTTTCTGAGATTAATTGACTTATTTGACTGTTTCTCGCTGGTTTGCTGAGTGCACACAACTTGCACCTTTTCACGAAATTAGCGATCTCACTGTTCATATTTTCCCAGTGATATTCTTTACGAATTCGATGTATGGTTTTATTTATTCCCATATGTGCTCCAATGGTGGAAGAGTGATAGTATTCCATCAGCATAGGTTTAATAATATCAGGGGCGATTATTCGTAAATATTTTCCATTCGCTATTCTACAACATAACACTCTCTTACTTAATATGTATTTTTCTGACTTATTTCCTTTATCGAGTTGTTCAATAATTGGTCTCAAACGTGGGTCTTGTTGTTGATACTGGGCTAAGTCCGTAAATGCAAGAGGAAATTCGGTAATTAAAGTACTGATAATCGGCGTTTCTCTACTCTCCTTGTTTTTGTAAGTATTACTACTCGGCTGGAACATACGTGACAGTGTATCGGCAACTACGTTTTGGGTGCCTCGAATATGTTGTACTTTGAATTTAAAACAATTTAATCTTAATACCCATCTTCCGATACAACCTAACTGTTTTGGGTGATTTAGTAGCCAAGATAATGCTTGATTATCTGTTTCTAACAAAAACTCTTTATGTTCTAAAAAGGGTTTGAACTTCTCAAAGGCGAAAACGATAGCTAAACATTCTAATTCGTACGCGGAGTATTTCTTTTCTTGGTCTGTCAGGGTGCGTGAAGCGTAACTAATAGGTAATCTTGAGTTATCTACTTCCTGATATATTACTGCACCTAGGGCTACACTTGAACTGTCTGTCTGCACTACAAACGGTTTTGTAAAATCGGCTAATTGTAGTACGGGGGGGGGGGGTGATATGATGCTTTCTTTTAATTTCTCGAATGCGGTTTGGTGTTGCTCATTCCACTCAAATTTAACTCCCTTCTTTCTTAAGGTATTTAGCGGTGCTGTAATTTCGGCTAGATGTGGGATATACTTGTGGAAATAATTTATCATTCCTAAAAATCGGGCTATTCCTTTCGCATCCCGCGGTGGTAAAAATTCTCTGATAGCACGGGTTCGCTCAGGGTCTATGCTTACCTTTCCGTTGGCTTTTACAATGTGACTTAAAAATGAAAATTGTGTGACAGCAAAATTTACTTTACTGGGGTTTACGATTAATCCAGCTTTCTCCAATCGGGATAGTACTTCACGTAGATGTTTAAGATGTTGCTCAATTGACTCCCTGTAGATAACGATGTCATCTAAGTAGTGGTACACATATTTAAATTTTATATCATGAAATAATTTTTCTAATAATCTGCTACATACAGAACTACCTTGGGATATACCAAAGGGTACCCTCGTAAATTGGTACAGGTTGAAAGCGACAGCAAATGCGGTTAGACGTTTTGATTCTTCCGAAAGAGGTATTTGATGAAATGCCTGATTTAAATCCATAATGGTAAAAATTTTTGCTTTAGTAAAATAATGAAGAGCACTGTGGATGTCGGGAAGCGGAATAGATTCAAATTCTATCCGTTTATTTAGTTGTCTGTAGTCCACCACTAATCTATGTTTGTCGTTACTTTTGGGTACTAAAAATGCGGGTGATGAATAAGATGAAGTAGAGGGTTCAATGACTCCTTGTTCTAACAATTTGTTAATTTGGTTCCTCATTACTTCCATTTTCGGAGGTGATAACTTGTATGGGGCTAAACGTATTACTTTATTGTCGCTCAAATTTATTTTGTACTCTATTAGGTCCGTCAGTCCTAACTTTGGGGTGAGGACATTGGAGAATTGTTTTATTAATGTCTGTATGTTCCGTCTATCTTTACTTTCCAGATGACTTAATTCAGATTCGTGATGTTTTAGATGTGTAGAGGTAGTGCTAGTACTCTCTCTGTTATTTGCATTATCATCCAAGTTATATTTTCGTGAACGATCGAATCCAATATAAAATTTCTTATCGTGAATATCTAGAATTATTCCTGTTTTACTGATAAAATCAGCTCCCAATATTAATTCGGGTCCTAACTCGTCGCATACCAACATTGGAAAATACCACGTTAGATTTTTAATTTTTACTTTAAACGTGATGATAAGTTTTATCATTAAGTTTTGTTTATTAGCTGTAGCGCATCTAATATTTACTGATTGACTGCGTTTAACTAAATTGTGTTTAAATAATTTATTGGCTAGCTCTTGACTAATTAAACTTCGCGTTGATCCGGAATCAATCAATCCGAGGGTGGATGTAACACCAAGGTCAACTTGTATATACGGTAATTGACACTTACTGAAATCACATTTATTAATAGCGTTACATTTCTCGATAAATTTTCTAACGTAGGGGTCTAATTTTCTTTTGTTATTATTATTTTGTTTTAATTTGTTGTCTCTCAGGGGTTTACCTGTTTTCACGATGCTGTGGAAGACACAGGGTTTCGGATCTCCCCGCCTTACATGTTTTTTGGATAATGAGTTTTCTGATTGTACTGTTTCCGTTTACAGTTTCTACTGAGGTGTCCAGGTTTTCCGCAGTTATAGCATACATATTCTTTACGTGGGGTCTCACTGGTTTTCTGTCGAGGTTGAGGCTCCTTGGACTTACCATGGCCATGAACATAGGTTGGTCGCCGAAATGGTCGTCTTTCTCGTAGAGTTCTTGCATCTGAGACTAGGGCTTGCGTTTCCTTTCTATGTGGTGTTGTGGATACCGATGCATGTCTGTGCTGATCTGCGTACCATACATTTGAAGAGTGAATACTACATTGTTCAAGGTCAGCGAAAGTGTGGGGTCTACTTATTAGTGCTAAACGGGAGCGTTCTTCAGGAGATAAGCCTACTAGAATAGTATCGACCAATTGTTTCTCACTCCAATCGACTTGCAGTAGTCGTGAAGATTCTCTGAAGTCAGCAATATAGTGGGCCAGTCTTTCATGGGCGCCTTGTACTCGAAGTACGGTATTTCTTTTAATCTCCTCGTAAATTCCCGTGGGGATAAAATATTTGATTATTAATAAATTAATTACCTTAAATTATCCGCCGTGTGATTTCTTATGCTTTGTCTATGACGCGTTTCAGAGCGTATGCTCCATCATCAGATATTAAAAAGTTAAAACTGTCACTCTTGCGAGATCGTTAAGAAGTTAAAATGTCAAGATTTGCATATGAACCGTACGCGGATTTGGGTGCGCACCCGTTCAAGTTCACTCTGCCACTCAAAGTGAGTTGAGTGGCAGAGTGAACTTGAACGGGTGCGCACCCAAATCCGCGTACGGTTCATATGCAAATCTTGACATTTTAACTTCTTAACAATCTCGCAAGAGTGACAGTTTTAACTTTTTAATATCTGATGATGGAGCATACGCTCTGAAACGCGTCATAGACGAAGCATAAGAAATCACACGGCGGATAATTTAAGGTAATTAATTTATTAATTCGTACAAGTGATTTGGTTACCATATTAAACATGAATATTATATTTGATTATGGTATTATGAAGTTCTTCTATTGGAAGAGTCGAGTTTAATGATTCTAGTACACGATCTCGTAATGGTGGTTTACATTTGGGTAGGATTACTTGCAGTATTTGCCAATCGTTCAATTGTTGTAGATCTTTTATTTGCAGTAGGTATCTGATAAAATTCAACAGTTTCGTTATACTTAAGCCATCGGTGTAAGGAATTTCATTAATTATTTTCTCTACTGGGTGGGTAATCTTTCCGCAGAGGTCTACATTTACATTTACATTTGGTATACCTTTCGAAGGATTAGTGGTTGCATTAGGAGTTGTAATAGCATATCGACTAGTGCGAGTATGATGACCATTAGGCTGTAGGGGTTCTGATATAGTTAGGGTATTTAATTCTCTACTAGGTAACTGTTCATGAGTCGGTTGTATCTTCGATACGGGGGGTGATTCGTGGTTCCAGGTGGAGGGAGGGTGTTCTAAAGTATGGGATTGAACTGGGGAAATATATAATTTTTGTAAGGATTGTTCAATTTCCTCTATTCTAGATGAGTCTGACTCTTGTCGTAAGTCGTTGATAATTATGGGTAATTGGCGTAATGCCTCATCCGCAAATTTCTGCACATCGGCAGGGATAACGGTGACGTCGGGCCAGCTTAATAAATTGTTCAACCGGCGGGTTAAATGTTCTATTCGTTGCATGATGCGCAATATTACAGTTGGTGATTTTTCGTCTTGAAGGTTTTGAGATAATAACGTCAGTTCCCTATACTTCGCATAACAGGTTTCTCGTTCGCTGTCATAATCGAGTTCACGCAATCTATCTAACTGCGAGGGTATATCTGATCTGGTTTCGCGTAATGATTTTCGTAATTCAGACACTGTTACATTCACGTGTTTTAAACCGCGTAAAATTGCTTCGTAGCACAGCTCATCTTTTAATAATAGATCAGGGTTAAATACAGCCATTTTTGAAATGTGAGTGGCTGTAAATAATTATTCTACTATTTGCATTAAATTCTATACAACGCTTCTTTTTTATACACAAGAAAAATAAAAATATAAATCAATTGTATTCTTACTCTTTTTTTTTTTTACAAATAAACAATTAAAATGTGAACTTTAATCATTGTACATTGGTAGAGAGAGAGAAATCTCACACAGGCTTGAACATACGTTCGACAAAGGGGGAATCCTCGGTTACTAAACACAGGAAAATACACGCTTCTTATTACAATAGAACTAACAAAGAGGGTGGCGTATTGTCTAACTCAACTTGAGGGAGGGTGACTATGACAGTTTTACACAGGCGGCAACAGGATATTTACCTGTCCGAGTTTGTCGTCAAATTGACACGTTGATGAATGAAATTTTTGGACAAGTACGTACATGGTTTGGTTTACGTGGGTCAATATGTTCATATAAGTTTACACATATTATATTCACAATTAAAGTTACCTATACTATATTACTATAATAATAATTATGATTTTTATTTTATTTAAAATTTTGACACATATTAAAATACATGAGTGAATAGATCAACAGCGTGTGTGGGTGTAATATTGGGACACAATTACTTCTTAAACAACACAAGACACAATTATTATTTTTTTTTTTTAAACAAAGCAGCAGCAAATTTAAATTAACAAGGCAGCAGCAAAATTAAGCAAAGCAGAGTGGCGCAATTTATAACATCTTAACTTGTGTTATAACCTAGGGAAACCGCATTAATTGGTAATGCCAATTATACAGGCTGCCTTCGTTGTGACGAGCTGAAAATTAATCACAATACCAAAACAATTAATATAAAAGGATTCTGGGAAGGGGAGACTGTTGATTTATGCACTCAGTTTAGTCGGTACTACAGATGACATCTCTTTATTACATAATGAGATTAATTGCTCTATTTAAAGTTCTCAACATATATGGTTCAACAGCTTACAGTTTACAAGATGATTATATATTTTATTCTTTTACAAGGGCCCTCAAAATAAAGATGTACATCAATTTAATTTATTCCACGGATCCGGGATTGAGAATAGTACATTAATAATGGTCACCTCGCCCTATACAATCTTAAAAATTGTGCCATTTGAAGAATGGACTTTATTAATCTTTTTCAAAACAATAAAGCTTTCAGTTTAAACTTTTACTCTTTTACTACAAACAGTTTTCTTAGATTACAGACTACATCTTACATATAATGTCTGTTTTTTTTTTAAGTCTTAATGGGGTGAGTTAAATTGTCTTTTGTTGGTTATAATTTTAATATCTCATAACCATGGAAGACAAGCCTCCATGTCACCTGTGGTTTCAGTAGTTGATGAAGATTTGGCTCTTCGGTCCTCGGTGTGTTTCCTGAAGGTCTGTCGTTACCTTAGTATCCGGTGACGGTGAAGTTCCTGATATATGTTACATCATTCTGGGTGTGGTACTCTCTTCTTAGATGACTGTAGTAAATCTTGTTGTTAGAATAAATGAAGCGAAAGCTTGTTTCACTGGTATTCACTTCACATGATTATTTATTAGTTAAATTTCACCTCATGGTTCTAGTATTGTATTAATTACATAGTTTCTTATTTAAGAAAGTGATAGAGATGTCATCGGCGCACTATTTAGTTATTTAAATATTCTTTAGACAACAATTCACATATTTATATCCGCGTCGCGAACCAACGCTGTGCGCAGCTTACGGCGTGAGCGCTCCATTGCAAGTGGGTAAAAATAGTTAAGGGGTGAGAGTAGTAATCTCGCGACATTTACTATTCAGCATAAAAGTAGTTCCATGTTCCTTCTTTATTTAAAGGATTAAAGTATGACTATTTAATTAAGCAGAGATATTCTTAGTTACAGACGTTATTAAAGTACATTACAGTGGTCTTGTTTTTATTATTTAAATAAAGTCAAATTTACAAGTATATTTAGTTTGTTTAGGGGTCGGAATTCAGGTTAATTCTGGTTAGCGCATGTCTATGCAGGATTAATTAACAAGGTTTACCCTTTCTGTACAATCGTATTCCTTTTTATTTTATTATTATAACTCTTTATTAAATCTTATTATTATTTAATGATAGCAATAAGATTTAGTTCAAATGTGCGATTTTATTAAAAATTTAAAATTTCTCAGCCTACACATTGCCTATTTATTAATTACCATATTTTTATTAATGAAATCGTCACAGCATTATAATTCACAAAATAATAAAAAAATATATATATATATATATATTGCAATGAAACACAGGATCCTGATAAGCAGTGCAGGCTAATCTAAATACATGGACGATGAACATTCAGGTTTTAAATGGTATTTTGTTAGATTTGTTTTTTTCACTATAAGTTTTGGATCTTAGAACGGATAAGTCAAACTGTTTATTATTTTATGTTCTATTTATTCATGTACTGTGTCAGTGGAAATGTGCGCGCGTGATAACGTTTTTTCCCTGCCGTGCGTGATATAATTATCCGATCGTATTGACGCTTGAACTGGACATAAACTATTATATTAGCTACAGTTTCCCTATATTTCCTGATCGTAATATAATGTTAAAATATGATTTTTTAAAATATAAAACTCTTTATAAAACGCAATTCTACTTGAGATAAGACATTCACAGATAACCATCTATGCATGCCCTTGCAAATTCTATGCACTTTCCAGCATGAAACCACACTAGTGTCGTGCGCAAAATAACCATGTGACTTCTTTTCCACCAATAAGAAGTTTCGAAGGTCAGTCGGAATTGTCCTCAGCTGAACGGCCAGTTTTTTCTTTTCTAGCTGTCGCGAAGGGAACGTGCGCTTCTCGTTCAAGATTTTTCGCTTGCGAAAATTCGTTAAGTCTGTTTGTCGGTAGTAACAAGTGCAAACTCTCAAAACTGTTAATCCATCTTCAGACACGTTATTGTTCATTGTAACGTAACGGGTATAAAAGTGAACTTAAACTGGGTTTACTGTGTGAGGTATTCTACAGTACCAGAAGTATTTAATATTTTACTTATTGTTGTAATATTATCATCAGTAGTTTCCGTGTGAGTGGAAGATTTCTGCTTAGGAAGATCTACTGACCATGGTAGATCTTGTGTTACGAGTAAACACTTGAAGATTCCGGATAGGTATAAGTTTAATATACCGTTTTAAGTTAAATACCCACTGTTACCTGAGATACTTGTGTTATTCTAATTACTGTGTAAAATTCCATTAACGGTACCACTAGAATCAGTGTTCGAGTGCGAATTGTCAGTGTCAACGTATGAACTTCAGGACACCAGCCCAGCTGTAATCATCGCCAGGGTCAACCATCTGTCATCGTACGCCATGCCTGATGACTCCACTACAAAAAACCCCCCTCTCCACATTGCCGTGGAAATCTTCGTATATGTAATGTACAACAAACAAATTATATATGAACATTATTTAACATTTTAAAAGACTATATCTGCAAACACTATTATTATTTATTCTTGTTAAATATATCACATAAACAATTTCATATTTCTTGTGTACAATAAATAATCTTAAATCCTCCAATATAGACTTTTGCAATATAACACATGCACCACCATATCCTATGCGCCAATAGTTAAGTTATTTGTGTTGTCGCAATATATAAAAAAATATGAGTATTTATGAATATATTCAAAAATTTTTTGCTACAGTCTGTTTCTTGATGTATATAATATATTTAATATTTGTAATGAATTTACCTCAAGATATTTTCTCCTTATTTGGAACTTGTTTTGGGAAGCATTGTGTTCCCATCTTCAGGCTTCCTGATTTTGACTTTTAGAATATTCATGCATTTGATTTTAATATTCATTATAAATATTAAATATATTATAAATATATATATATATAATCAAATTATAATTACTCCTGTAAGCAGAATGTTTTTATCTATATAGTTTTAATTTAACCAGACACATTTCAAAGAATAGATCTGTATCATCAGAGGTTTCTAAATGAACTGCATGAATAAATAAATGAATTAATTTAGAAACATCTGATGATACAGATCTGTTCTGTGAAACATGTGTCAGGTTAAAATAAAACGATAAAGATATGGACATTCTACTTTTAGAAATAATTATAATTTGATAATACATATATTATATAAGAATCCTGCAAGAAACTAAATGAGTTACTTATAAAGAAATTAAATATAAAACAGAATTTTTAAACACACATATACCGAGATATTTAAATAATACAATAATATTTTCAACAAAATATACTGTGTATCAATGTACTGATTAATATTTAATACACTTAGTACGTAAATACAGTAATTAAACTAATTTACCTTGTATGCTGATCCAACCAGTCTAACTTGTTTAATAGATTGACTGTTTCTCTAGATATTGACTCAACAATCTCATGAAATTTAACCTTAACTGTGTCCGTAAAATATTTTCGTACATACATAGCGGTGACTGCTAGTTCCAGCCTAAAGACGATCCTCATTAGTGGCGACAAAATAACACACATTTTGCATTTTTTAAATATACAGTAAAACCTGACCTAACGGCCACCTTTATGAATGACCACTTTTCTGAGGAACGGATTTTATTTTCCGTAAGATCAATGTAAATTTTCCCTCCATTAAACGGTCACCTCCTCCTTTGGCCAGCGGTCAGCCCGTAATGGGTTCCTTCACTTGCTTAAACGGTCAGTGATGTTCAGTCGTCTTGAATAAAATACAGAAGGCAAAATAGTTTGACAGTAGAGATGTCTACAAATACTCAAGTAGTGTTTTTACCTACCCAATTGAAACGACCTAGCCTTATGTAACTGTGTACTTTTAAATTTGCAAATTGTTATTTGTAAACAATACACTGTTGAAGTTTCCATAACGTTGAAACAGTAGTAAAGGTTGTCAACAATAGAGAAGCGTATGCACAGTGAAACATGGAGTGTAGTAGTGGGGGGAGTGGGTATACCTACCAATGTTGTCGTCTACCCCCACCTTGCTCCCTACTGGCGCAAATTGAGCTTCTCTAACGTTGACAATCTCTACACATGAATGTTCCGAACTCTTGAAACCGTTATAATATTGAATTCGCATAAAGATCTTGAGAAGTGTTCTTATGAAGTGTTTTTGTAATTTGTAGTGTAGTTTAACAGTAAACTACATGAAACAGTCATTACATGAAATTTCACAAGAACATATGATGATCTCAAGAGCACTTCTGAGAATCGACTTCAGGAAGATTATAAAGGTAGATCAGACAAATTTTTGTATTTACAATCAAAACTTTTTGAAATGGTAATTCAAATCTCTACTATTCCAGAATATATACTTTTACAGTACAGTAGTTTTTCTGCTTTTTGCAGAAAGAGGTGATAATGACGTACAGACAGAAAAAGAAGAAGAAGAAGAACCGCAGATGTGTTTAAAAGAAGTGTTACAATCTATTAGGTGGATCAAAGATATTTGTGTTACTCTTGGTGAGGAATGTGAGGAGAGTGGTGTGGAACAGTGTACTAAACTTTACTGTTTGGCCAAAAATTATGCAATTTACAAGAAACTGCTACCTCAAAACAGACCACTTTAAAAGACTTTTTTTTTAAGTATAATCTTTACCGATGTGTTGTAATATAATTATTTCCACTTAAAACGTACTGTAAATAGGAATACTACTGCAAGTACATAATAAAATGATATAGCTGATCATCCCTATTTAATACGCTGTATTGTTACTATCCCCACCAACCCCTTTATTTAACGGCCACCTCTCTGAGCGGCCACATTTTATGGAGATCCAAGAGTGGCCGCTGAAGACAGGTTTTACTGTATTTACTTCATTTTGTTGTGTTGTAATACTCCCACATGTCACCAAGCAGAAAGCACTGGCAACTCATAGGCTTTTTGTAGTGTTCTGCAACACCTAATTTGTTACATATGACTTTTTTCACAGCAGTCAATTTGTATCAGATGTGTCACATTATGTTTAGCGTTGAACAATATTTCTTAGTTTTTGGTGATAACTACTCATAATTCTTTTAGTTATACTTTTATTAGTAAGTATTGAATAGATTTTTACTTTTTTGTGTTTTCTTTTTAATTAATTGTGTTTCTAGTTTGATACTGAATCCGTTTAACAAAACTTTATTACAAGAACAATTAAATGTAGTTAAACACAACTTGATTTAGATATTGTTCAGTATGTGACAGTATTCATAATTAAAGCTTTGTTGTAACACCCATTCCAAGGCCATGACAGAAAATAATGGAAACACTACAGAACTTATAAACACTTGAGAAAAGTTTTATTATAAAACACTTATGGTCATGTGTTTGTGCACGAATATGCAAATAATTCCCTACAGTATGTATAATTTTTATTGAGCTGCCTTATAATATAATTAATAATACATCACTGTATAAAGCAAAATAATACAATAAAACATAATTGTAAGAAAACAACTTTCCTTAAGTAATAACTTTGACTGCAATGTGGCTAAAATATAATGAGCATTATAGGGCCATAGACTTAGCAATGTCAACAGATGCCTAAATCTAAAAAATTATATGAGATACATGACATATTTCAAATTACATGATGTTTGTTTTACACAGATTCTGCTTGTGCTAAGGTTGAGGCTATGGTTGCACACCATTTACAGTGCTATTAAAACAATCTGCGTCTTCTGACAGCTAAGAAGCATGTGGTGTTCGGCACAGCTCTGGGAGCACTGATTGGTCAGTGTGGGACTGTTGACTGAGGAGAAAGGGGGAGGGAAAGCGCACGCCTGCCGGTGATTGGCTCACCTCGGAGTCTCGTCCGAGTTACCATAGCAACTACTTCTTGTAAACACGCAAGGAGAACTGTCAGAAGACGCAGATTGTTTTAATAGCACTATAATGCAACACTCCTTATGGTATTTGTCTGCATAGTCTGTGTGGTGAAAATTATAAATGCTTAGTTTCAACATTTGTTGAATATTATTTTATCTTCTTTTCTTTGCATTGACTACCAAAAGGAAAACTTGCTATTCAAATGTAAGAAATTTGAAGGCTCTAAAATACTGGAACCCAAGGAGATATGAGAGGACATCCTCTGCAGGAAGTGGCTCAAGATTATGAGATTGTTTGTATGGTATCTGGTTTTATTTATGGCTGGAAGAGAAACAGAGAACACAGTGGAAAGTGGCATTCTATAGCAAGCAAAAGTTTCAAGCACAGACCTGAAGAAGAAAAACTGTGTAAACAAAGGAAATGTAATTATGTACAGTACTTAAGGCGTTTCACACCTGGGCCTATTTTGCACAAGCAAATGAATGGAATTTGTCAGCCGTATATCAGCTGTACAAAACATGGGCAAAAGCTATAGTCAGATGATTGGAAAATGAAACCATATTTTCTATGGAAAATGTCAAAAAAAAAGTTTAAATGAGATCGTAGTCGGACATGAAAATTTTATAAGACAAATATGACTAAAATCACAAGATGCTTCTTTGAAATCACTTAGAGGGAAGAGAGAAGAAGCATTCTTCTGGTCTAGTGGGAATCAAAATTCAAAATTTGTCACACAAAATTCAACAACAGTATCAGAAACAATATGATTTCACTACAACCTTAACGTCAGAATTTGAATTTTGATGTCAGAGTTTTGCCACACTGAGTGAGTCCCAAGCACCTTTTCTTAACTCAGATGTGAAGCTGTTGTTTAATTGACTTGATAACTAAATCCGTAGACCCACCCTATCTTAATCTAAGATAAACAATCATTTCAGCTAATGTAATTCTGCAAAAGGCTCCATGTCTCACTAGATTTTCCAAAAATCCCTCCATAACCCAACAAACATAATTCTGTGAAGAAGATAAGCAAAACTACATCAGCATTTTTTTTTTTAGTTGACACCATCAACTTGTCCTTCTTTGTGTTTTCTGCACATTTTTCCTTCTCTTGTGAATCTCAGCAACTGATAAATAAACTTATTATGATCATAAATTTCCTGTCTTACTCTGTAAAAACATTTAATTACAGTGAGTATGACTGCCCCATATTTCATTGTACTATAACTGAATTTATAGTACACTTGCTGTATAAAACACTCTTGTCATCAGGTGGTTATCTACTACTACTGGTGATCAAACAACCCTTTGTTTTGCATGCACATGATCGATATCAATAACTACAATAATGTTGTCAGTAAATTGTATTAAATTAAACAACAAGAATGACATTACATGTTAGTGGTGCTGACAGCACACGAGTGTTCTCTTGATTCTCCACTGTTGAGGAAATTGATTTTCTTTACAAAATCTTTGCTACAATTAACAAATCCTTCAGGAAGGAATGGAATTTTTTCTTCTACTGCTCTCCACATTAAATAGTTTCCTAAAACCCTACAAAAAATAGTTTAATTATATAATTCCATATTTATATACATATTATTATACTAATTTACACATCACTATAAAGAAATGTAGCTACAGTGTGTGTGTGTTTCTAACAGATGTAATTTTTTATGTTGTATATTTTATTGTTTCTTAATTACAGTGTTTAAACAGTTTTATAATGTACTGTCACCAATAGAAATATATAATAAATCCATAAATCATTAAACAAATAAAGCTGAAGAAATTTAGTTTAATGTATTGTATTTCTAGTTTGATAGTGAACCTCTGTAACAAAGTTTTATTGCAAGAAAAATATTAAATAATATTAAATGCAATGCCTTGGTGGTGACGCACATCATTTTCAGTATTGAGACTTATTTTTCACAGCCCTTTTTCTGTTCAACTCTCATAAGATATTTAGTTTTCTTTCTTTGAGCTCTGTATTCTTCCAGTGTCTCTGCTGTTGTAAGGGAACCTCCAACCAACATTCAAAGTAATATTATGAACATATTAAGTAATATTGTGACTGGTATTATTACAACTATTTAGAATAATACATAGGTTATGTTACTCACAAAGGTTAAGTACATACTCAAGTGTATTTACATTATCCACAATTTATGTACAACTCATGTATATTGATAGACACTACAATGTTCGGTATAAATGCACTTTGCATTGATAGGTAAACAATGTTCTACAAGACTCCAGAATCTTCTTGGCATATCTAGTAAGTGACAAAAACTGGTGAATGATGTCATTACCAATATATATATAATGTAAAACGGTAGTAAATGGATAAACCGGTAAGTGTATATTGTGAGTGCTGTTTGGTAAGTTATATAGTCAGTGTGTGTGTTTATTACCACATTTGTAGATCAACTTTATATTTGTGTTGTTGTTTGTATAAATTATGATTGTGTCAATAATTGATATCACAGTTGTGAATTGAAATTTGAGTTTTCTGTGTCATATATTTACTTGTGAAAAATTATTTGTGATAACGATTACTAAACAAGGTACCGGTATAGTGTTTTATTTTGGGGTCGCTGCCTAGAAGATGTCAAGTTCTGTTTGTTAGACATTACAAATATTATTAATTGTTTAGTTGAACCTCACACTGTAGCTCATCATTCTGAATAAAGAGGTGTTTCCTTGACTTATACTTTATCCTCATCCTTAAACCCTCACATGTGGTGTGTGTGCGTGTGCATGTGTTCTATATTTACAACAAGTTAAGCAAAAAATTCAGCAATTTCAAAAATTATTACCTTGAAGGAGTGACTGCGAGAAGTTTTTCCAGGTGAACAAAGTAACTGGGAACTCGTACATTTACAGTTTCTTCCCACTCGAGGCTCACATTTAATAAACCACTTAAAAACTCTCTCCAGTCAAAACACTGGTTTAATGATTGCAGATGATGAAGTGACATAGGGTTCATATGTTCGCTATGAAGCCTATTTTCTTCCAAATCTGTAAGCTTAAGTTAATTCATTGAAATAACAATACTAATATGACAATCACATGGATAATCGTGTTTCGGCGAAACATATCTTTTAGAAAAAAATATTGGATGTGCAACTACCTTTTTTGACTGCCCCTCATTTTAAACAAAAACAAGTAGTAACATTATGGCAATATAAAAAAGTCACCAAAATAAATACATTTCATAGAGTTTATGAACAAATCTTCAGAACAATGGGGAAACTTGTATGGAAAGGGTATTAATCAGTCGATAGTGCCATATATTCCTGTGGTTCAGAATACCGGTTATTAGGACACTCGTCTACTCACCTTCCAAGATGTTGAAATGAACCTCTTTCATTTGATAAAAGGAAGTTCAAGACATAAGAGTGTGTACAATGGCATATATCAGTGCATTGCCTGCTAAAATCTCAAAAGCACTGATTATAGAGAATGAAAAAAACTGATGAGTGTCTTCAAATGGTGTATTGAACAAATCGTCTTCAAGAAGATAGAATGTGAGTTGTCCGAGGTATCATGATAAGGTGTAGAACAATAATTACGTGTATGACTTATTCTAAGGTACAAACAATTTTTTTTCATTCAACTGTTAAGCATTTTGTAGCAAAATCCCCCCCCCCCCCCCACCGACAAAATATAGAAACAGAAACATCAAACACTTACCTCTCTCTCCAGTACAGCTGAGTGAAAAGTAATAAGTACTCTGATGATTTAACACAAAACAAACGTTTTTTGTTACACATTATACCTACTTTTACACAAAAACTATTCAATGATACACATTTCTTCCACACCAGACATACCATTATTGTCCTCATCACCATCACTCTCTGAGCTACACTAATGAAATTGTCTCATATATTTATAATAATTTTTTCAGTAGTGTTTTCAGCAATTACTTCTTTCTCAAGATAATCTGATTGAGTTTTTTCAACACCTTTAAACCAAATTTTCCACTAATTCGCAGTAATTTTGGAAAATCTTTGTTCGCATAATCTTATCACGTCTTCTGTTTTAAAGGCGACATTATGGCTTCCAACCCACCTCTTCAAGTCTGACCAGGTTAATTCAATCAGGTTCAGCTCTGGATGATGTGGAGGCAATCTGAGAATGGTATGCCCTTTTATGTTAAAATTTCATCAATTACATACTTTTTACTTCCAGGTTTGTGTAACTTAGTTAAATCATGTAGCTGGGGTTTCAACATGTTTTCATGAAATGGGATTTTCATATGTGTTAACCAGTTTTTCATTACACTTTTTGAGGAACTGGAATTTGAACAATACGATAAGATGCATTATCTATTACAACAACACTATTTGGTGGTAAGTTGAGAAGTAATTTTTCTGTTGTCCAAGATCTGTAATTTTCACAGTTCATGTCACTGTGGTAGTAATCACCAGTTCAGTAATTTGATTTGAATATTAAGAGCACATTAGTAAATTCATTCCCCAGCGTGAACGATAATATATCCCCTGTCCTTTGGAAACTGGCACTAAATAACCAAATTACATACTTTCATCTTGCCAGGTAACTATGGCTACTCTGTATGTACGTCTTGTCTGAATGTACAGTGGGCCTATTCTCTTCACAGTATCTTTTTATATCCATCAAATACTGAATCCGCATTGATTGTATTTTATGACTGTCTATTAGAATTTGCCAGTTATTTCTTGTCTTTAGCCACTTAAATCCTAGCTCTTTTAAAATTTTATTTTCTTCCTTTAAAATTAATAGATTCTTGCATGGCAGGAAGAAGTTTACTAACAGTGGGCACAGTTATTTCTTTGCTATAAAAATCATAAACAGTCCATCATATTATGTACTTACTGAAGTCATCAATGTTTGTTACACGCATGGAAACGCAATGATTTTTACTAGGTGAAATGAATGACTTATTTTCATCACTATTTATAGCTTTACATTCTTTATTGATGTGAATTACGGTTTGCTCTGAAATACCTGTAGCTTGTGTGACACACTTTTTAATGTATTTTAAATCTATTAAAATTTCACCAGCTTTTGCTTCTTGTCTCATAAATTCATGAACATTTGAAACAATCTCACAAGCTTGACTGTGTGAAGTTTTGTTTGATACTTTTGATGTCATATTAGGCATTTTTAAAATAATTAAAAACTTTAAACAGTTAACACTAATAAATAAAAAAGATAAAACTTATTTAACACACATAGATGGATACTTTAAGAATTTTAAATATTTAACAGTTATAAATAAAAGAAATAAAACTTAACACACATACACAGAGAATTGTATGAAATTTGTATCACCATGTTTAATATAGACTAACAAAAATTTAACACAGCCACTTGCAAAGAATTTCTGGTAGAAACTGTACAAGTTCCATGTAAAGAAATTGTTACTCAAATCTGAATGTTTCAAATGTTTACTGCTTATTGTGTGATTGTATGGTCTACAATTTTTATATTGCCCCCTTAAATGTTACGTGTTTGCAGACTGTGAGTCACCAATGAGTTGCGTCAAATAGAGGAGTAGCTACCATTGTACATGGGAGTTTTCAAATACTCAAAGAACAAGAATTTCTGGCCTTAGAATATAGAAGAAAGAATGTGAGCTACTCAATCAAAAGGATGTGGTGAACAAACAGGCAACAAATGAAAGGCATAAAAGGGCAACTGAGTAGAGGCAATTAATAGGAATGTTGCGAACAAGGGAAGTTGAATTTCAACGTCAATTTTTGGGGACACTTTGAAACAATATAAATTTATATTATCGCAAACTAATTGAACAAGCGAAGCGTGATCCAATTTTAACTCGATCATCTGACATTTGCCTGTCTGTCTATCTATCTGTCTTCTGTTTGGAGTACGTCTCACGATAACTTGTAACCTTACTTGCCTTCTTTTTTAAATATACCCACCCAAAATATTACCTACCTTGGAGATCGTTTCTCGCACCTACCTTCCGCTTCCTCAGCACGTTATAGGGTCGCCAGCATATTTCAGGTTAACATATGCAAACCATTTCATTCTTTTCATTAAATAATACCTGCATAATTTCAACACTTTTTTTCCCTGGACTCAGAAGATTCTAAAGTTCGATTAGGCGAGATTTTGACGAAGGAGACAGGCTAGGTTTCGGCACAATAATTACATTAGACACGTGGTCATGGTGAAATAAAAATTATTATTTATTTTCATTTTAGAAATTCAAAGGGTGTTCCCCTATTTACTTGGTGATTAACAAATCACACACCAATGCATACACATAATTATTAATTGTACAAACTATATTTATTTATAATTAACTTGTTGGTACATCCTCTTCATTCACTTATTAATATTTATATAAATATATATTAACACTTTCACTGTGAACTTACTTTTAGGTTTTGATTACCCAGACATTTCGACGTAGTATTCGTCTTTCTCAATGGGTTTTTAAATACTGAATGTCTGTACAGTAACGGTTATGGGATGGGGGTGTGTGTGGTGGGGGTTGCTGGTGGGAGGGAATTGACGCTGGGATTCAAATTTTGTGTAGGTATCAGTGTATCGAAAAGTATGTGTGATCTGTAATGTAATTATTCATTTAATATGTTGTTTGGTTGTAGTGTGTGATATCTGTAAATTTCAAATTGTTCTGCTGTGTTTAGTTTTCTGCTTTTAGGTAAGTAGAGTAGTATTTCCATGTTGTGCTCTATGTTTGTGTAACTGTGGTTTTTGTTTTGTAAATGTGTGGCATATGTGGAATGTATGTAGTTTGTGGTGAGGGCTTTTAGATGTTCAGAATATCTAGAGGAAAAAGATCTTCCCATCTGGCTGATGTAGAATTGGTGACAATCATTGCAGCTTAATTTATAAACCCCTGTTTTGCTGTATGTGTCAATGTCCTTGTTAGTATTATTTATGTGTTTCCTGATGGTGTTGTTGGTTCTGTAGGCTACTTTATAATTATGTTTCCTAAATGTGTTAGCAATTTTGTGTGTGTTGGAATTGTAGTATGTGAGTGTGATGTATTTACTGGGTTTTGTGCTGTTGGTTTTATGTGTTTTACTTTTTGTGTTTAGGATGCGTTTGTGTAGTTTGCTTATTAAATCGGGATTGTATCCATTTTTGATAGCTATATATTTGATGGTGTTGAGTTCTTCTTGGTAGTCATGTGTGTTTGGGGGTATTGAAGTGAGCCTATGGAGCATGTAGTTGAAAGCTGCGTGTTTGTGTTGAGTTGGGTGGTTGGATGAGTTATGTATGACCATGTCTGATGTGGTAGGTTTTCTGTATATTTTGTATGTGTGTGTGTTGTTTGTTTTGGTGATTGTAAGGTCCAAGAAGTTTATGCTATTGTTTTGTTCTAATTCAAGTGTGAATTTTAATTTTTGGTGTATAGTGTTAATGTATTTGTGGAAATTTTCAATTTGTCTTTTGTTACCGTTGTAAAGGAGTAAAATGTCATCAACATATCTGTGCCAATATATTATTTATTGGCCAAAATAATTCGGAACTTTGGGGCAGATGTAGCATCCTTACATGCGTAGGCCTCCCAACACTATTTCTCTGCGACTGTACTGCTTTCAGATGTTGTTCGTAGACTGGTTAATCGTAAACTGCTTTTCATAACTAGTGTCTACGTGTGCGTTTTCCTAACTGATGAGAAGCAGGACAAGGGGGGACACCAGGGGACAACACTGGTGGTCTATCTACGAGTCTAACAGCTACGTCAACAGTAAGATATTTTTGTAAACTTAACCTGCAACCCCTAACTTATTTTCGGGTTGTTTAGCGGTGTGCGGTGTTCCTACGAGTGTCCTCTCATTTTATTAACAATTTAAGTATATGATTATAAATATTTTATTTAATCGTAAAAGACTGAGTAACAGCATTCTAAATTATCTTAGGAATTTTGTGACATCCAGCATCATGCATAACAGCAATTCAAAATAATTGTTAGAAAATGAAATTATTTAGCAATCGATTCTTTTGGTGGAAAACTTAAGTGTACTATAAAAATATGGCTGTATTAAAGAGTGTGGCAACACTGTAAATGATACTCATTTTGTATACTTACGTTTATTTTGATTTATAGATACGATAGATTATATCTCACAAATGTATACATAAACTAGGACGCCATCTTTATTTATTACCTAAGTCATGGGCCAGAATTTCGTTACGCGAAGTTATTAGGAAACGGTAATTGCTTGAAATAACAAAACAGCTGTTCTAATTGTTACCAATGAAATACCCCTTTTATTAAGTATTCGTTTTACATATCTTTAACCCTTCCAAAATAAAAACATAGTGTAATATTACCTTCTGTAAGTATAATAAGTATATAACAAAATTATATATATATATAGTTATATGTGTTGCTCAACCCAGCACTTAGAAATTATTACGCACGCACACAACCACTCACTCTCCCATACTCATGGTACAATTATTTGATTATTTATGTTGGAGCTCCTTTTAAATAGATTGAAAATTTAAGTAATTTTTTAAATAAAATTTTATATTGGGAAATAATAAAAGGATTTCATGATGATTGATTTCGAGGATTTAAAGTGTATAAGGAACGCTCTCATCCATTTCGTGTTGGCCTCCTCGCACTGCTAGTATTGTTCGTACATCGGCACAATCGGTATATTTTTACGGCGCTTGACGGGGCACTTTCGTGTCAACCCACGTAACCCACCGTCGTGGGACCGATTCTATACGTCGATCTTTTTTACGGACAATTCATCTGCCGAGGACGCCTACACAAAGCCGAACCATAACTTTCCTTAATACATTTTGTATATAGATATGATACTGTTTATTAACCACCTATAGTGGTCTAAAAAGTTAAAATTCACCCGTAAGTGAATGGGCAGCCGGCCGGCGCTGATCAGTTGCTGCAGCAGAAATGACGACAATTCCTTGTTAGAATTTACGGAAGTGGGGTGTACTGACGTCACATTTTCTTTGTTTAACTAGTTGACATCGCAGTTTTGTCGTTGTCAACACATTCTCCGCCTCTGACGTAATTAAGGCTTGGCTTGCTTATCGCAATAACTGCACACTGTTTTTATGACATTTTACAGATTCTGCTACGAATTAGTTCAAATCCTGGCAAATATTGTGATATAGTCCACTCACTGTAGATTCGATATCGGGTGTTTGAGGTTGGGTTGGGTATGTCAAAAAATAGAAAAATACAATATTTATGATCTCGTTACCATATTTTAGGTAATTATAAAATGTACCATGATTGTACCATCACAAAACCCCCTCAATGAAAGATGGTGTGACGAAGCACACAAACTTTCATTGGCCCTTTCATACTTCCTAAAGGGATCAGCCAGGACAAGTCGCCACACCCCCTTACAAATTTATATAAAAAATAACAACAACTCACCCTTGGTCTGGTGATGATGACCGTACCTAGATGACCTTACTGGACTTCTCCTGCGAGATCCCAACACCATAAGGCCACTTAGGCTCTTAACGCCCCTGCTCTGACGCGTTGGCCAACTCAGGACCGCTGTCATATCACCAAACACTGAAACAATATATAATAAATATTCAAATAGTGGCTTAGTAAATCACTCCATCCTCAACTGATCTAGTTCCCCTTAGCTAAGTGCTGGTTTGTGCCAATAAGCACTGGGTTGGCTTAATATATTTATAAAATTATAATCTTCAAGAATTAAAAAGAATATCTCTTCTTCATATTACAAAATACTTCTACCCTGAGTTGAAAAATGGTTTCGATTCCTATCGATAATATTTATCCTCATTCTTTTACAATTACTAGAATTGTAACATAAGCACATTAATATAATATAGTTACCAAAATTGAATAAAATATAATTGAAAATATAATAGGAAAATTACACATTATAATCTCCCAAATCTGGAGAAAAACAAATTATAAAAGAATTAATAACTCTATATATTTATTTATTGAATACTTTTAGTGCATGATAAAACAAAAAAAATTATTATTATTGTTATTATTATTATTATTCTTATTATTAACAGGTAATTATTTGGCTTATTTGTATTATTAACAGCGCGTTAAAAAAAATTTTTTTTTTCTCTTCTACACATTATTCCCATGTTATAACATCATGTTGAAATTTCTATAACATAAATACATAATAATAATACATTAATAATTAACACTGATACATTAATACATTAAATATTCTTGATTCATTTAAATCATTTAAAATTTACAATTTCACTTAAGTCATTAATTAGACATCAATTTAATATAATTAATTATTAATATTTATTTCAAATTTATTATTAGTATTCATACTACATTATTATTATTATTATTATTTCATTATTCACTTCTTACTTTCTCTATACTCTGAACTTTCTACCTACCTAACTACCTAACCTCTCACCTTCTATCACTGTTTAGTCTGGATAACTCCTATATTCACTATACTTCTATTTTTTATAATCTTACTCACCTTCTTCTAACTGACCACCAAATTTACCTATCAATGACACCAATATCTCAATTATATACTCCATTACTACTTTCCTTTAAATCCTATGGCACCGCTCGTCTTTGCATTGGGTTCGGTGTTCCCTAACTGGCTATATACATCTCTAATATTTTGCCCTTCCAAATAATTCGGCAAACAGTCCCTTAAACTACGCTAATACCTGCCACAACACTATTGGTTGGCTACTCTTTATCACCTCACCCCCACTACAGAATTCATCAACAATAAATATATGTTTATACCTTTACTTAAACACCTTCTCTACAAATAATCACTAACTACTGTGTCCCTAAATATCTAATAATTCTCTTTGTATTTTCTTAAAAATTCTTATCTCTCTAATTCCCTTTACATTAATTGCATATCTCACCTGCATTTTATCTATACCCAGGCTCTATTCCTGTTTAAACACTTACTGTAATCATTGACAATTCTCTTATAAAATTCCTCTCTTACCTACTTATAACAATACTTCTTTTCAAAATTCAAATATATATACTTATTTAAGCATTTATTAGGAATTACTTTCAATACCAATTAAAAATTAAAATTATTATTATTAAACATGTCATATATGTAAAATATAATAATATATAATATATAATAATACATACTGGTGTAAATATACCTGTAATACATAATACATATCAAAAATACATGGATATATAAATACAGTGAATACAATGAAAAATATACACTCCAACTTCATTATTGTGTCATTAATGTCAAATTTATTTAATAAAAGTTGCATCATTGCATTAGTTTCATCCTGCTTACTATCTGACATAGTTGAAATGGATGTATTGACTTTCGTTATTTCTACAGATACAGGCGTACTTGCCGCATCAGTCTGACTAGTTTGAGGTGTTTGTACCTCCATTTCATTAGTTAAATTTATCTCAGAGGTACTGGTTTCTACTACAATATTGTCACTAGTACTCATGTTGGCAATTTTGCCATACCTGCATGCATACCATTGTATAACCTAATTGTGGGGTTATGTTTACGAATTATAAAATTTTGTGTCCGTTACCTCAAGCAATTTGTTCCGTTCTTTCTAGGCGTACATTAGGTAATAATATGTTTAAATAATACCACCTAATGTCCCTGTTCCAGAAGCCACCTGTATACTTACGTTTATTTTGATTTATAGATACGATAGATTATATCTCACAAATGTATACATAAACTAGGACGCCATCTTTATTTATTACCTAAGTCATGGGCCAGAATTTCGTTACGCGAAGTTATTAGGAAACGGTAATTGCTTGAAATAACAAAACAGCTGTTCTAATTGTTACCAATGAAATACCCCTTTTATTAAGTATTCGTTTTACATATCTTTAACCCTTCCAAAATAAAAACATAGTGTAATATTACCTTCTGTAAGTATAATAAGTATATAACAAAATTATATATATATATAGTTATATGTGTTGCTCAACCCAGCACTTAGAAATTATTACGCACGCACACAACCACTCACTCTCCCATACTCATGGTACAATTATTTGATTATTTATGTTGGAGCTCCTTTTAAATAGATTGAAAATTTAAGTAATTTTTTAAATAAAATTTTATATTGGGAAATAATAAAAGGATTTCATGATGATTGATTTCGAGGATTTAAAGTGTATAAGGAACGCTCTCATCCATTTCGTGTTGGCCTCCTCGCACTGCTAGTATTGTTCGTACATCGGCACAATCGGTATATTTTTACGGCGCTTGACGGGGCACTTTCGTGTCAACCCACGTAACCCACCGTCGTGGGACCGATTCTATACGTCGATCTTTTTTACGGACGATTCATCTGCCGAGGACGCCTACACAAAGCCGAACCATAACTTTCCTTAATACATTTTGTATATAGATATGATACTGTTTATTAACCACCTATAGTGGTCTAAAAAGTTAAAATTCACCCGTAAGTGAATGGGCAGCCGGCCGGCGCTGATCAGTTGCTGCAGCAGAAATGACGACAATTCCTTGTTAGAATTTACGGAAGTGGGGTGTACTGACGTCACATTTTCTTTGTTTAACTAGTTGACATCGCTGTCAACTGTAACAGTTTTGTCGTTGTCAACACATTCTCCGCCTCTGACGTAATTAAGGCTTGGCTTGCTTATCGCAATAACTGCACACTGTTTTTATGACATTTTACAGATTCTGCTACGAATTAGTTCAAATCCTGGCAAATATTGTGATATAGTCCACTCACTGTAGATTCGATATCGGGTGTTTGAGGTTGGGTTGGGTATGTCAAAAAATAGAAAAATACAATATTTATGATCTCGTTACCATATTTTAGGTAATTATAAAATGTACCATGATTGTACCATCACAATTTTCTTTGTGCAAAACACATAAAGAAGAAATTTCAACAAAACTGAAACATCGAAGCATGATAATGTTTTTATTATAGTAACAAATATTTACTATATAGCAAATATATTTACTATATAACAAATATATTTACTATATAACAAATATATTTACTATATAACAAACATTATCATGTTAAAACGACAGAGACCGAAGGTTTTTAGACTGTGGGGAATCGAAAGTGTCGAAAAAATATAGTATTAACATCACCTGGAGCGTTACATTTTTCGATGACGTTACACATTTTGTGGAATGACATTATCATGTTAACAATGATAAATAACCAAAGTGTTTATTAGAACTACTCATTTTTTATTCGTTTTCTTGCATTAGTTACCGTGATATTATTAGTATTAGTAGTAACTTTTTTCATTAATATGCATTACAGTTATTTGGTACCCAGCATAGCTTTTCATAGTGCTTCCATCAGTAGGATACATACAGTAATTGTGAGTCGTAAAGGAACACAATTTAATTGTCATAAATCAAATATAAATATTATAAACTGGAATTAAGATTATATATTGTACACACGGTTATATTTCTGCTATTACCACCAAAAGAGATATATATGGCTTATTTAAAACTGTCATTTATCATCTGTGAAAAATGTCTTAATTTCATTTTCAGGTTGGCCGATACAGACTTTTTTATAATCCAGGTATATGACCAGCAACCAGTTCCCCATAGAAACAGGGTATTCATCTTTTATAGAATTTATTAAACCAAGTTGGAACTAAGTAATTAAATATTACCTGAATAGTCCGTCTTGTGGTTCACTTGTTTTATATTAAAAACACAACGCGTTTTGGAACTAAAGTTCCATCCTCAGGTTATTTTCCTCGTTAGAGGTCATCACAACATTAAGACACAAAACACAAAAAACAACAACATTTAAAACACATATAAAACAATCATTAGCGCGCGAGAATAACGGTGCGCACCGTGAGGAAGCTACAACGACACTGCCGTCTCTAGTCAACACATTCACTGTCTTATCTGTGACGCAAGTCTCAGACGTTCTGAGACTTGTAAAGCCGTATCATATAGCGTGTTCAAGTGGAAATTCAAATGATCGTTTAATAAATGCTCAGGGTATAATTTATGTGCCTTATAAATTTCGAATTCCTCAGCGGCATACATATAACGGCCTTTTTTACAAACATGTAAAGGTGCAAGATCTGTAGCCAGGTTTGTGTAATTATGGTTACTATCCATTAAATGTCGGCCAAAATTAGATTTTGTTTGACCTAGATCTTTTTTAGGTACATGTTCTTTAAATCGTTGTAAAAACGATCTCCCCGTCTGGCCTATATAAAAGCACTTACAGTCACTACACTTAATTTTGTAGATGCCCGTTTTTTCTTCCAGTGGTCTAATAATTTTTGGGCGAAGCAATTTATGTATATTGTTGTTCGTGCGAAATGTGACCACAATTTTCAATTTCTTAAGTGTATTGGTGACGATTTGAGGAAGGATAGTGCCATAATCGTTCACTATGTATTTTAGTTTAGTTTTATTTTCTAGGTGCTTTTTCTGTTTGTTGTGGTGTTTCTTAAGTAACCTGTCTATCAGTGAACTTTTGTACCCATTGCGTGTTGCTATATATTTTATAATGTTCAATTCCCTATGGAAGTCAATGGCTTCCATTGGTATTGTTATTAATCTATGGATAAAACTGTTGTATGCAGCCATTTTTTGTGAATTAGGATGGTGGGAGTCTGCATGAATGGTGATATCTGTCGTAGTAGGTTTCCTATAGATTTGATATTTGAAACTGTTATTGACTTTTATAACCGTTAAGTCCAGAAAATTTAATCTACTATTATTTTCAGTTTCGCCCGTGAATTGTATATGTTTATTTATATTATTCAAATATTGTCTCAAATTATCTATCTGTCTTTATGTACCATTGAAAACTATGAAAGTATCGTCCACATAACGAGCATAAAAAATTATTTGCGTGTGTAACTTATTGACGTCAGATAATAAGTACGTGTTCTCATATTGGTTCAGATAAATATCCGATAACAATCAGGACAGCGGTGAGCCCATAGCTAGACCCTCTTCTTGGATGAAATATCTGTTATTAAACATAAAATAGTTCTGTTTCAAAATCACTTGCAATAACTCTACCTACACACTCTTCACATTCTTTAATTTGTTGAGGACTTAATGTATTTGCGTCAACGAGCTGCTTCTTTAAAGTGAACCACAAGACGGACTATTCAGGTAATATTTAATTACTTAATCTATTTGTGGTTCGGATACGAATATGAAGTATTTCAAGTTGGAACTGTTTATGTATTTATATTTATTACTTAACTATACATTAGTAATAGTTAATTTACTTCAATTTCCATTGTTAAGTCAGCCGAAAGGAATCGATTTATACACTATTCGGAATTTTCTCAGCTGGCCATGCGTCTTTCACAGATTGAACATTCGATATCTCTTGTTGTGTACAACAAAAATTGCGCTTTAAACAAATTTAACGAATTAGCATATAAGAAAAAAGGCAACCTATTCTCACTTTATCTTGAATTATTAGAATTTAAAACTTCTCTAAAGTTAATAAATATATAACCTATTTGAACTTAACACACGGTGTGCTTACAACGAACTGTTGCTTACAACAATAGTGTATAGCTAAACCAAACTGACATCAAGGCGCGCCAAAACAGCGCTAGTGTCAGCAGATACAGTGACAGTGTTGACTCCCTCCCACCATTGTGCTGCTTCTCATCAGTTAGGAAAACGCACACGTAGACGCTAGTCTTTTCGTAGACTGGGCTAATGGCGATCGGCCAGCGTATACTTCAGGAGCTGGTCACGTGGTACCCCTTCCTCGTTGATCGAGCTATATCGAAAACGTCTAGAACATTGTAGAAATTCGGATTTCGTCTCAGTATTATAAACACGTGTTCATTTTGTGATATTCTTCTGACGTCAGTCGGATCGATAAAAATTTGTGCCCATATATGGTTAGGTTTATATATTTTGCGACAGTAATGCCTATGTCACACTGGCTGATTCATACGATTCCCACTTCGAAAGTCATATTTTTTATTCAATTTTATGTAGATCGTATTATTGCACAATATTAAAATAATTATACCCATTTTGTATTGTCACAAACTTTTGAACGCAATCAACCGTTTTTTAAAGATATGCATATCCATACTTTTACTCTACAGAACTCTATTGTTTTTTAGACTTATCCCCCTAAAAACAGGGGAGAGAGACAAAAATATAAGAAGGTAGAAATTGTGAAAAAATCGTAAAAAGTTCATGTCGGATATCAAATTAAAGTGAATTTAAATCACAATCTAAAAAATAAATAGTGGTTGTTTTGTTTAATTTACACTTTTTTTGGACATCAGGACCCGAAACACTTGGTAAACATTTTGATAAAATTGAAAAAATTCATTAAGGGTATCAAATTAAAGAGAATTTAGTATTACGTTTTGGAAATTTCAAATTTTTTAGACCCCAGGCTCACAAAAGAGACCGTAATTTTTAAAAATTATGAAAATCCAGCAGGGTGTTGACTAAACGGAATTATAACCCAAATCCGAATGCTTCAAATTTTGAGTGTTTATTGTATGATTTGTGTGCTGGCTGTGCAGTGACTATCTTACAAAATCCTTAAATTCGTAGTGACCGTCAATGAATGAATTTTCTGGTGAAGGGTTTGTGAGGATCGGTCAAAAAAATATAACACAAATTTAACTTATTTGTGTCAATGTTTCGACAATGTTTATTGTCATCATCAGGACAACTGTTGCTGACACCAAACATACAACTGTGATTTGTGTTACTTTATGTTACTAAAGAAATAATGAAGTAACTGGGATTTCTGTAATTTTCCCATTCATTGAAAATTATCTAATATTGAAATTTATGTAATAATAAATGTACTTTATTCAAAATAGTGAGTTCTGCAGTTCACTGAGGATACTAGTTAAGTTTATACTAAATTAAATCCTTAACTTTTTAAACATTTACACTAAATGTTTCTTTTTAGTCTATTATAAAATAGACTAGAGGAATCATATTGTGGCATACCTTCACACCAAACAGTGGAGTATGCCTGTATAGGAGAAGTAATATTGATCAGATGAAGTAGGAACTGATAACAGTCATTAGAAGAGATAACAACAATCAGAAGAGATGACAATTCTAAACATGAAAAATTGGATGACATTTTTGAACATCGTGGGTAAAACAGAAAAGGAAGATTTAGTAAGAGCTTATTTTGTAAGGTGACAAGTAAGAAAAGCAATTCAGAAACAATGCAGGGAAGACACATATAGTGACAGTAAGAGGTGACTCACGTTACAAACGTACTGTCACACAACACGTGCATAATTAATTGATTTGCACTGTATATACATTGCATTTAGAAAAATATAATACAGATAAATAACACTCTACTTACATTGGAGAGCTTTCTCAGAAAATGAAAAACCTCTAAAAGCTCTGTTTTCACCGTTGAACTCTTTGCACCAAACAGTAATGCAACTTTGAGCATGTAATCAAAATACTCTTTTGAAACTTTAGTTGAAAGTCCTCTCACTATATATTTTTTGCCACCACTTATATATGCTTGATTTAACTGTAAACAGAATTAACACGGATAATAGTAATTTGATACATAATATTTATTTTATTAAAAAAAACTACAAAATAAAAAGGAAGTTTTATTAAAATGACAAAGGTTGCATAGTCATATTTACAGTGAAGTAAAATATTGGCATTCAATGAAAAGTATTGCCCTCAAACACAAGCCTCTAGTGGTGGGAAGCGCAGTTTTGCTGGTACAAGATGCATCCTCTAGCAAGGGAGACTTGGATAATGATTAAAGCAGCCATTCAGTGCAGTGCAGACATTGACTGCCAACTATGAACCAACTCGTATCTGACGATTTAAGACTGGACCACCTACTCAGTAAATATGTAATATCTTTGTGTGCCAGCTACGAGTGCAGTCATAACAAATGCATGTAAACAGAAGTGATGCATCACAGAACTTAATATTTATATATTACAAGTGATATAAATTAATAGAAAAACATTACAAAATACTAAATGATAATACCGTCTTTACTGTCTAACATTCTTCCACACAAGCCGCTGGCTTCTCATCACAAACTGCACAATATTAGTGTGTTTCATGGTGTTTTTTGTTTTGTGTATACACTCAACCTTGATTGGTCGTGATTTGTTTTTCTACAGATGGTACAGACTCTAAATAATGATTTTTGTCTTCTTCAGCTCTGATTTTCTTTACAGAGTTAGACATACGATGTCCTGTCAAACATTCAATAAATTTTTCTCTGAATTTTAGAGATTTGATGGTTGAACCTGTTTTGCTTGATGGAAAAGGACGTATACATTATGTATACGTACTCCTACAGTATGTAATGCAACTATCCAATACATACTACGTACAACTATAGTCCGGGACTACTTCAACAAAATATGCATGGCAGTGAATGTGTTAAGCACCATCCTGGAAATACAGTGGCCAAATGTTTACGCTGTGGGGAAGGACAAATCAGAAGCCCATTGAATTTTAATTAAGGATGAGGAGACGGAGATGGTTGAAAAACAGGCTGAGGCCACTGGATTACCACACTGCAAAGGAAGCACTCAACTGGAATACACAAGGGAACAGGAGATGTGGTAGACCTAGAATCTACAAAAGGGAAGGGCTGGTGTGAAATCAAAACCCTACCTAGAAACAAGGCTAGTTGGCAGTTCTTTGTTGGTACCATATGCTTATCATAGGCAGTTAAAGGAAATAAGTCAAAAGTGCAGATCATATTGTTATGACAGTCTACTCGATCGTCGTAGGTACAGTGGAAACAAAATACAAGACACTAATTACGTCACTAATCACCAGCTTTAATGATCACAATTACACAGTTTATAATTAACTCGTACAATATTTCCAGTTAGATTTGTCCACATGAATAACAATGTCTATTAATAGAGTTCACACAATTATTAACACAATACTACTTCACTTCGACAACACTCAATCTGCACTAGCGAAAATCGCTCACATAACTGAACTGACAACCCGGCTGCTATGGCTTTATATACGCCGCGCTGAGGTCCAGTACAGGTTTCCCTCGTTAACTGCATGCCGGCGGCTTATCTCAAGTGTTCCTGGAACTCACTAGAATGACCTACTTGAATGACGCAACAGCTGCCACACTGGACGGGGGAATGGAGAATGTTCTGGATTGTTCAGTATCCTTCTCATAACAATATGTATATGAAGGTGCAATTTGCCCTTCTTGTGCAAACAAATGATGAAATATAAAATAAAACACAAGAGACTAATAATGGTGTTACAAATGAAAGACAAATGATTTGTGATATGAAAAGGTTAACTTAAATAATGTAATGGAGAGAAGGAGAAAACTTATGTTCTGGTAGAGTTAACAAAACTAGAAAGAAGGTTTTACTCATAGAACTTGCCACTACTTGAAGAAGTTTGGGAACATTTATTTTAGTAACCTTAATGTATACTGACATACACAGTAACTTTACATCCGTATCCTATAATATATAATTTTAACAAGCACAAGGGAAAGACAAAATTAAAGGGAGATTTTCGTTTTTCCTCTAGAGGGCAGCACTGACTACTTTGTTATAAATCTTAATCTCATAACATCTATTTGATGATTATTAGCAGTTTATTATTGTCGGATTTCATTGTCCATGACGTGTCCGTTACTTAACTAAATATCACTATAGTATTGACGACTCGGAACACTAGGTTTTTTATACCTCAAATCGCACGCATTACTCGAACACATCTCACCACACACACACAGCTTCGATCTTTCGAAAAACTATCTCGTCGCCAACAACAAGACGAACAGCGCTACCTACGACAGCCTCTGATGAAGCCTTCTATAGGCGAAAGCCGGTTTAGGCTGTAAGGTAAAACTTTACGTTTTTACTTATAAAAAACCTAGTGTTCCGAGTCGTCAATACTATAGTGATATTTTTATTATTGTATTTCAAGTCAACTTAAAATGAGTGCTCTATTCTAAGATTGCACCAAAGGAGAAATGCAAACAGTGATAAGTTTTCTAATCTCAGAGGGGGTGAAATCTACAGGTAGAATGCAACAGTTATGTGAAAGTGTAGGCTGATTGGTAGAAAGTCCATGGCTGAATTAGTAGCATTAAAATGGCTGAATATGTCTGTGATGAACAATAGAAAGGGTGGCCTTTCATTGTAAAAAACAATGATGACATCAAAGTAGTTAATTTGAACCAAAAGAGAAACTGTGACTGCTGTGAGTTACTGAAGCCAAAAAGTCACAAAAAAATATGGTAAACTTGTAGAAGGTGTAATTATTTTGCTTTAGGACCTCACGCAGCCAACAAAACGAACTTCTGACTTTATGTTCTTGGTTCAAACTGTATACACCTGACCTAGGCTCAAAGTGGTTTTCATCTGTTTGATTCACTGAAAGAAGATCAAGAAGTCATAGAAGCAATTTGAAACTGTCTGCATGCAATGGTGGTAAGTTTTTTGCAGGAAGGAATTAAAAATATCATTAAGCGGTGGACAAAGTGTATAGAAGTAGGAAGCACATATATACAAAGATAACAAATTTCGTTAAGTGCCAATAAGAAAATTTTTTATATTTATACCAACCTACTTTTTATAAATATCACTATAATATTGACGACTCGGAACACTAAGTTTTTTATAAGTAAAAACGTAAAGTTTTACCTTACAGCCTAAACCGGCTTTCACCTATAGAAGGCTTCATCAGAGGTTGTCGTAAGTAGCGCTGTTCGTCTTGTTGTTGGCGACGAGATAGTGTTTCGAAAGATCGAAGCTGTGTGTGTGTGATGAGATGTGTTCGAATAATGCGTGCGATTTGAATTGTGTCTGTTCGTTTAGGATGTCGTTTTTATTTGTTTTTGTGTGTTAGTATATTTCTAATTGTTCTAGAGTGTCTAGTTTTCGGCCTTTTGTGTGTATGTGTAGTATGTTCATGTTATTGTCGATGTTTTTATATGTGTGGTTTGCTTCAACGAGGTGGTTTGCGAAGGTAGATTCTGTAGTGGTGTGGAGTGCTTTTGTGTGTTCAATGTATCTCTGTTTGAAGCTACGTCCTGTCTGGCCTATGTAGAATTTATTGCAATTTGAACAATTTAGTTTATATACACCGGGTAGACGAATTTGTTTTGTGCTTTGGGCATGCGTTTTGATAGTGTGTGTTCTGTTTTGTTAGTAGTTTTGTAAGCGATTCTGTATCCTGCTTTTTTGAATTTGTGGGCAATTTTTTCTGTTTGTTTGTTGATGTATGTTAGTGTTATGAATTTGTTGTTTTCTGTCTTTGTCTGTTGTTTGTTTTGTGTTTTGTGTAGGAGTTTACTGACTATTGTTCTGTCATAACCGTTAGATTCTGCTAGATATTTTATCGTGTTTAGTTCGTCTTTGTAGTCTATTTCATCTAAGGGGATGTTTTTAAGTCTATGTATCATGGTTCTAAAAGCAGCTAGTTTGTGTTGTATTGGGTGATTGGAGGTGTTGTGTATTAGTGTGTCAGTTGTAGTTGGTTTTCTGTATATACTGAATTTGTGCCTGTGTTCTAGTTTTGTGATGGAGAGGTCTAAGAAGTTTATGGTATTGTTGTGTTCGTATTCGGCAGTGAAGGTTATGTTTTTATGTATTTTGTTTATGTGCGTTAGTAACTGTTCACATTGTCTTTTGTTTCCCCTGTATAGTATTAGAATGTCATCAACGTATCTGTGCCAATATAGTATTTTATGTGAGTGTCTGTCATTGTTTGTGAGTATTTTTGTTTTTTCTAAGTGTTGGAGGAAGACTTCTGCTAGAATGCTGGATATGGGGGAGCCCATGGGTAGGCCATCGTTCTGTGTGTAGTATTTATTGTTATAAGTAAAGTAGTTTTGTTTTGTGATAATGTTCAGAGTTTCTGTTATTTCATTGATAAGTTCGTCTGGTGTGTTGTTCTGTTTGAGTTTGTTTTGTACGATGGTGATTGTTTCAGAGATGGGGATGTTTGTGTACAGGTTTTTAATGTCAAAGGAGGCTAATTTGGCGTTATGGGGGATGTGTATGTCTTTTATTTTTGTTACTAGGTCTTTTTATATTTCCATTATACTGTGACTTACCCTCATATATTATTTTGGGCAACTTTTATCATACAGTAAACACAATGTTCTGACAATTCACATAATATTCTACTGTTGGTGAGTTAATATATACAAATCAGTATTAAAAAATCAAAATGTACAGTAAACTATAGAAACAGTCAGCAGGTAAGTGAACATAAACTGATGGAGGAGTCACCTTTCATTACTAATGATGACAACTGCTTGAGCCAAACAAGTAAAGAGGTTTCTGCCACATGGCAGAGGAGATTTTGACTGTTACAGAAGGTAAAGGTTGTTGGTGTAAAATGCATCACAAGATTATTATACAGTGAGCACAACATAAGTAAAATCATTGCAAGTACAGGTGGGCCACCTACTACAACATACAAGAGTGTATACAAGGAGGACATAGGGTCTACTTCTGGCATCACAATTCTGCTGGTTGCATTCAGAATCCCTCACACTTGGTTAAATGAACTTCTTGCCAGACAAGTCTGTTGTAATATTATACCTTGTTTTATTAATATTCATATTTATTATGAAAAAACTACAGATTTTTGGAAAGTTAAATACTTTATTATTTATTTCTGTATAGTCATTATAAAGAAAATTATAATCCTTTTAATACCTGTCTGTCCAAATATTTTAAATCTGTTTTATACTTACTACAGTAGAAACACTTTTGTGACTCTGGATATATCTTCAATATTATTTTATGAAAAAGCAAAGCACATAAATATTATTTAAAACTTCTACTTAATTAAATTAATTTTTTTAAATTTTCATAATGTTTCTACTTATCTTAGGTATATTTTTATTATGAAGATTTTACTGAAAACCTAATTTTTATGTTTTATGAACATTTTACACGATTGTATGTTGCATTGTCTACATACAATTTAAGGACTTTTTAAAATTAGAATTAAATATCAAAGTAAGGATAACTTCCTAAGCTATAATAAGCATGTGACAAATTTTCCTTTATATTGATTACTTGTTTGAAGCTTTCAAGACAATATTTTATTTTAGATGTATAAGGCTTTGAATTATCCTACCACTGCCAAGTTATATCACACAAAGGAAAAACACAAATCAAATTAAAGCCAACTTCATACATTACTTACAAAATCCACAAGTTTTCTTTTGCATTAACAATTCAATTTGTTTGAGAAACCTCAATTTTACACTCTTCTACCCCAGGAAATTATTTTCCTTTCCTCTGAACAAATGTACATTTTTTTAACATGAATTCACAGTGTTTTACCTGTTTTATTCTGAATACAAATACTACATTAAAAAATTATCTTATTAGATTGACAAATTAATTTACACTAATGGAAAATATGGTAAGTCTTAATTGTACAATTATTTTGTATATTGACAGTTTTGTTTTATCAGCTAGAAGATACATTTAATTTAAATATACAAGATGTAACAAAATCACTTCTGAAACACTAGTACAATTTTCTGGTAGGAATAATAATCAGAAATACAACTGCACTGGAGACTGTGACTACTAAACTGAGATATTACATGGGCTGTACAGGAAACTACAATCTTGGCAATCCGACTATTCGCCAATCTGATAGATCCAGTAACCCAGTGTCAGGCTAACTTCAGTAATCCAGTAAGCAATCCTAACTTCTCATTTTCATAAAATAATAGTCAAACTGTAAGAAAAAGACTGATCTAGCCCAAGAATGTACAACACAAATATCACGGTAGAGTGGAAAGTTCTGGTTCTACACAGAGTTGCCAACACGATTTCATCCTTTGTTTCAAGTCAATGACTTGTTTAGTATTAGTTTGATGGCACATCAAAGAAAGCACCTCTAGCATTAATTTAAGAGTAGACTATTTTTTTTAAAGGTTTCACTGTAACCAATAAAGAAAAAAGGACCTGGATCCAATGTCGGGGGGCTTTTTCTGACAAATACAATGGTTAAATGGTGGATTACTGAATTTACAATGGGTCAGATAAGTACCATACAGGATGTACGATGAAGCATGCAGTGGATGTCCTGTTGAAGTGACTATGCTAGAAACAATAGGAAAAAGCCACAAAACCGTTTTAACAGACCAAAGAGTGAAAGTGAGTGAGTTAGCAGAGACTGTTGGCATACCAACTGAACATATGCACAATAATGACAGGGAAAGCTGTGCACTAGATGGGTACAAAATTTGCCCACACCTGAGCAAAAACAATGTCCAAAGAATGTTTCAATAAATAGTCTGGCACTCTATAAGCACAATCCAACCAAATTTTGTAGCCATTGATGAGACTTTGGTTTACCACAACACTCCTGAGACCAAAAAACAGTCAAAAATAGTAGATCACAAAATGTGAACCAAGTCCAAAGAAGGCAAAAACAATTCCATCTTCTGGTAAAATTATGGTGACTACATGTGCAATAGTCTTCATCAACTAACATGAGAAAGAAGAACAATTAGTAGCAAGTATTGTGCACCCTTACTGCAGGATTTAAACGAAGTCATGAAAATCGACCACATTTGACAAAGAGACAAAGTGTTGTTTCCCTGGCTCACACATCAACTGTTGTGTTGGCTAAAATAAAAGAATCAAAGTTTTAATTACTTCCCCCTCCCCCCCCAATTACTATGCATGCCAAACATCCTTCTTTTGACAAAATAAATAATATTGACAAAGATTTTAAGGTACAATTCTTACCTCCAAATGTAACAGCACTACTCCAACCCATGGATCAGGGTATGTTAGAAAAAATCTCTCCCTCTCGCCATCTCTCTATTTATGCACCTAAGCATTCAAAGAATTTCAATGAAACCGAAACATCGAAGCATGATAATGTTTTTAGGCTTTTGAAACGTATAATGTGGATTATGTTTGGTGGATTATATAAAACATATCCAAACCACAGATGATCACAAACAGAGCATGTAAAACCAAATTTATTCTCACTAAAACGTTTGCTAAACTCAATGTCAGCAGCGATTATTTCTGTCTTGATGTGTTTTCATATCAAATTTCTAGACTGTGGGGAATCAAAAGTGTGGAAGCGTTACATTTTTCTATGACGTTACATTTTTGTGGAATGACCCCCAGCTTAAAAACATTATCATGTTAAAAATGAAGAAAATGTACAGAAAACAGGTACGGTACTCCATCGTCTGCTGCTAGATGAATGAGATGAAAAAAGTGTTGTTTTTTTTTGCTAAAAAGTTGAATCTGAAGGACTCCAGTTACATGTTAGCAGATGCTTGGGAAACTTTTACAAAAGACAACTTGCAAAGTGGATGCAGAAAGCAATGGTCTATTGAAGAAGATCATATAGAAGAAAATCCACACAAAAACGAATGGTTAGAAGAAAATGTTTCAGATGAAGCTACATCATTATTAAAGTTAATGCCAGATTTCGAAGACTGCGATGAAAACACAGCAAGTGGTTAGAAAGTGATAAAAATGACCATGGAGATCAAATTTTCAATGATGAGAAAATAACTAATTCTATAGCTGAGATTGAACTATGCCTGACGATAACGAAAAACAAAGAAAGTGAAGACATCGTTTTGTGATGATTCACCAGACCCTCTACGCCCATGCATTCAACGCATTGGAACTGCAATGTCTTGGCTGGAAAAGCACCCTGAATGCTGTACTAGCTAAAATGAGCAAGTAACAAGTGCATTGCCAAATGTCCACACAATGTGACACAATGACACCTCAAATGCCTCCATCACATATTGTCGAAGAAAACAATACAAGGTGAAGGCATCATCATATTTAAAGCATTCAAAAAACTTTTTTATGAAGAGCTTTGGAAGCAAAGGCATGAAACAATGACTTCTTTTATCAGTGAAGCCCTAAACATTTTCTTAACAAACAAAAATTTACTGTACATGTTCATGTTTGTACAATATAGTAATTACATTATAATTAATTATAAAGTCTTACAATAATTAAGTGTTGTTTTGTAAGTAACTCTTGATGATTTGAGTTTCTTGCAGTACTTTTATTTATATAATATATTATCAATTAACAAATTACTTCTGCGAGTGTTTTTTTCAATTGCATACACGATTTGTTATTTTGAAATGTAATGTACAATAATTAAGTGATGATTATGGAATTAAGATACTATTAATAAGATAAACCAATACAATTTAATAAAATTAGTTTGGCTTTTACAGTAGCCTGGTACCTTTGATTATAATCTGATTATGAACATTTGGTCATGAATGTGACGGACTACTCAGATTATACTGTATTATTTATTACCTACATTAAGAGTGTTCTGAAACACTCTTCAGTAACAGTATTACTGATTATAGACAAATAAGTACGAGGAGGAATTTGGGGTTTTCACACCAGAAATATATTGTTATATAATGCGGAAAGAGTGTTACGTAATATGGAACGTTCCACAAGTATCTCGACTATCCCACCTGTAATGTGTATGTGCATACATATTGCTGCTACTTTACAATGAAAGACAATTACGCGTTAACTATCTAGTCTATACCAGACCATACTGGTCAGCGCAGTGTGTTCAAGGATAATGTTTCTAGTAGATTCTCGAGAGCACCTGTTTGTTTAACATGTCATCCAAAGTGACAGATTATCCTGGAATATCAGCAGGGTATAAATATAAACATTCAGCAATGGTCAAATCAGTTTAAGTGGCGATTTATTCCAGTATGGTTCGAAGTATTGTGGAGAAGTGTTATGTGTTTTATAATTGTGTGGGATTCTATTAGTTGACATTTTTATTGCATATGAACAATTTTTATTTGATTTGTTGTAAGAGACTATCTTGTTGATTACAAACTGTTTAATTGTGATAATTAAAGCTGGTGATTAGTGACTTAATTGGTGTCTTGTATTTTGTTGTCCACTGTACCATACGACGATCAGTAGGCTGTCATAACAATATGCTACTGGTAAAGAAAGTCATACTTTTTTATTATTCATGTAAATCTTGCCAGTAAATAATTGGACAGATTTTGTGTTTCAAAGACCTAACAACCAAGATGATGGCAACTTTTATTAAAATTATAGCAATTTATCAAATACAGTATTTGTGACATTAATGATATTAGCAATAACACTATGACTAACACATACTCACATCAATTATGTTTTGACTTGGGTGTGAGATATTCGGAGTTATGTATACACCTACAATTGGATCTATGTGGAATCCACTATGATACATTTTTATTAATGTATTGGTCAAGTTGAAAGATTCTGGTCTCCACGATGGTCCTTCTACCACGGGCCAGCCACCAAATAATTTTATATAGTTCTTAAGATGTTTTAGTTTGTCTCCACTTTCTTCTGAAATCTCTAAAGAATAATAACAACATTAAATATTAATCATTTCATATAATCAATGTCAACAGTAAACTGCATGACAAGTAAAATAGATTTAGTTAAATCAGACTGAATCACATAACAAATATTTGATGTAAATTAATAAAAACAATAAATACTTTTAACATATGTTTGCTTCATGTATAGATTTCTTACACTGATAAGAAAATGTCTTATGCGGTCTGGGTCTGTTCCTCATCACATTAGACATAATTCTGTATTTCTAAAGCTATAGTTCTGTTTTTAATTCATACACTGAATTTTTCATGGATCTCAAAAATTTTGTCGCCAAGATTTCTTAGACAAGAAGGCCCAGTTTACTGGTTAAACTCTGACTTTTATGTTCAACTATTAACAGTGCAACTGACATCTTACAAAAATATTTAAAATTTGACAAATGGACATTAAGTACCACTGACTTAATTTTTAAAAATTATGTTTCAGATAAAATTTATGCTAACAATTTAAATTTTTGTGTGCTAAAACAACAATTTTTGTGTGTTGTAAGACTCATATTTCTTGAAAAAAAAAACTGTTAATTTATTCATTGTTTACTAGCTTCTTGAAGTGTGTCACCCTCTTTTGAAAAACAGACAAAATGAAACAAATTTGTTATGATTGAATTCTTTGTTAAAAAAGTGCTAGCCCAAATTGAAATTCACAACAAAATGGTAAATTTATTAAATGTTTTATTTTCATAAATAATGGTTTACAATTAGGCACTTGAGTTTAAATGTGACTTACAAGCATTGAAGATGATCCCTAAAGTGAACACCCAAAAAGTGCAAAAAGTCCAGATATATTTTAAAAACTTTTATATACAGTGGACAGTAATGTGGTAATTTCATATTCAAAGGTTGGCTAATCTGTACGCTCTGCCTCACGCTTGTTGCGAACAGGCTAAAACACAGTGCAACGTACGTCGGCGGGCAGCTGACACAAACGCGTTTGCTGCTTCGGCCCTGTCATTTCTTCATTTTTATTTTGCCGTCGAGACAATTTATGTAGGCCTTAGGCCCTACAACATTATATTGTATACATACAATATATATTAGCAATACATTGCTAATTCTTGCTTTCACGTAGTTTGAGTGTTGCATACTCACGCCTCAATTTTGCCATATAACATTTTTTACCCGACGTGGTTTTTTCAAAATTCAAATGCGTATCGGACTTAGCCAATCTTACAATTCAAATTAAATTGTATAACGAAACATTAATAAATGTATTAAATTACAGTCCACGCTCATCATTATTTTCTGCATCCTGGCAAATATATTTAAAACATTAACTTCCTAACATTTTTTTGGTCGCTCCGTGCCTGGATTCATCATTCTACCTTCTTTCAACTTATACCAGAACGGCTTTCATCATTTTTCCCACCTCAATTTCTGGCCATCACGGGCGATTCAGCATGTTCGCTGATCCGACCTTGTCGGGAGTTATTCAGCATTTCTTTCGTCGCCATTGAGCCTCGTGACAACACCACTACAAGACCATCCATGTGTTAACGCCTACACACCAGATTGAGCCAGTCATCTATCCAGTCCGTGCGTATCTGCCATCTATTCTACGGCCTCGACGCTCCAGGACATCCCACAGAAGGTACGACATCACTAACAGGTGTGTAGAATGGCGGAAGAAGGCCTCAAAGTGTTGGTTAGAAAGAGAGGCGGTTTAAAGTCTGCCATAGTGCGAATCAATTCTGCTATAATTAATTTTGATAAAAACAGTAACTCTAAACATTTTTTAACTGTTAGATTGGAAAGTCTAAAGAGTTTAGCAACAAAATATGATGAGGTACAGTCTGAAATTGAATTAATTTCTAAGGACATAAACGCTGCTCAAGAAGACAGAATTGAGGTTGAAGAACTTTTATACTCAACCGAAGCTAACATCTTGCAATTAATAGAAACTTTCAACGTTCAGACTGGATCTCAAGTATTAACTAGCAATGTGCAATTAAAACCTATAAGTTTGCCCTGCTTCACAGGCAACATTTTAGAATGGCAGCACTTTTATTCAATATTTCTGGATTTGGTACATGCCAGATCTGAACTAACTTCAGTGCAAAAACTACATTATTTGTATTCATCTCAAGAATAAGCCATTAGATCTAATTAAGGCCTTACCTATTTGTAATGAGAACTATTCAATAGCGTTAAGTTTGCTGTCCGCTAGATATGATAACAAATTCATATTAGCGAAATATTATATTCAAAATTTGCTAGAAGTAAAGTCTACAATCAAAGACTCTGTACAGAGCTTAGCACAATTTATAAATACAATAACGTCTTCAGTCACTTCGCTGGCAGCTATGCAATTGTCAGTGGATTCATTTGAACTCATTACTGTACAACTATTGTCAGCAAAACTTGACCATTCCACGTTTAAATTATGGAAGGAGTCTATAGATCCCGATAATCTTCCTAACTTTCAGAGCTTTACACAGTTTTTAAACGCACGTAGACAATTATTAGAAAATACATTACTGATAGACGCTGGACAGCAGCTTAACAAGCCGACTTTAAGGTCTGAATAAGCTTTAAGGTTTAAGCTTTAATAAGTCTGAAAAACATAAATTACAAAACTCTGCTGGCAGCACTGCATTTAAGAGTTATCATTCAACTTCAAATAATTATTTATGCCCATGCTGCAAGGCCAGTCACCCAATTTATATGTGTGACAAATTTCGTGAATTAAGCATATCAGAACGAGGGCAATTTATATTAAAGCATAAATGCTGCACTAATTGTTTAAGACCAGATCATTTTTCACCTAATTGTAAGGTCAAAAAATCATGTAAGATCTGTTCAAAACGACACCATATATTGCTGCACATAAATAATGTGTCAAAACAAGGTTCTGCCAGCAGCAGTAATTATTGTTCATTTAAGCTCCAGTCAGCAAACAATGTTCTTTTGTCGACAGCAGTCGTGTTCGTCATCATCAACAGACAGCTTGCAAGAATTTTATTAGATGCCGGGTCACAAGTGAACTTTTGTACTGAATCATTTGCTAAAAACTTGCAACTTAACTTGACTGAATCTAATATACCAATTACAGGTATTAATAATGCGACATGTTGTGCCACTAATTTGGCATCTATTCGTATTATTTCTCGCTATCAAAGGTTCAGCTTTGACGCTATGTGTGCAGTCTTATCTGCATTGACTCATAAACTGCCAGCACAATCTTTCGACATAAATCATTTTAATATCCCAGATAACGTTTTCCTCGCTGACCCACATTTCAACGAATCAGCTGACATAGACATACTTTTAGGAGCGCAGTTTTATTTAGATTTGATTTTAGCTAACAAATATGTACGTGGTCCTAACTTTCCTATTATACAAGAAACAAGGTTAGGCTACATTCTAGCAGGCAATCTGCCCAAACATTGCTGTTCTAAGGGTCCTGCTGTTTCGTTCTTGGCAAGAAACAACGACAGTCAAATTTTAGCGTCTCTTGAGAAATTTTGGGAGACCGAAACCATCCTTGATAATGCACCCATTAGTAACGATTCAGTTTGTGAGGAACATTTTGTTAAGTCCACTCATCGCAATGATGAGGGTAGGTTCGTTGTCTCATTACCATTCGAGTCTGACAATCCCCAGTTGGGCGAGTCCTATGCTACCACTGAAGCGAGATTTTTAAGTTTAGAACGCCGGTTCAAGCATGATTCTGAGCTTGCGCGTGAATATGCAAACTTTATTCAAGAATATAGTGATCTTGGCCACATGGCGCTTGTCGACGATTGTTCTGTTAATTCCAGCGTTTCAAATACCTACTATTTGCCTCACCATGCCGTTTTTAAACATTCTAGTTCCACGACAAAACTTCGCGTCTTTTTGATGGCTCGGCCAAAACTACCAATGGTCTTTCTCTCAATGATATTTTGTTGGTAGGCCCAAATGTCCAACAAGATCTTTTTTCTATTCTCTTGCGATTTTGCATACACAACTATGTTCTGATCGCCGACATCGAGAAGATGTATCGACAAATTCTAGTGTCTGATAAGGATTGTCATTATCAACGTATTCTGTGGCGTAATTCTCCCCTTGAACAGTTTAAACATTTTGTACTGCGAACTGTAAAATATGGTACTGCTAGTGCCTCGTTTTTGGCCACTCGTTGCCTTATTCAGATTGGTAAGGATCATGAAGCTTCTTTTCCTGACGCTGCTTCAGCTATAATTAATGATTTCTATGTCGATGATTTGTTAACCGGTGCAGACACCATTTCTAATCTGACCAAGTTGAAATCTGACTTGGGTATGTTGTTGAGTCAATATGGCCTTACTCTGCATAAATGGGCATCAAATGATCCAAATGTGGTCTCAGATCATAATAATTTATCACTCCCATTAAACAAACAAGGCAATGTGCGTACGTTGGGCATTCTTTGGAACAACTCTACAGATTCATTTTTGTTTGACATCAAGTCATTTCCAGTTGAATCAAGCATCTCTACGAGGAAATCCTGTCGATTATCGCGGGTATCTACGACCTACTCGGACTTGTCGGTCCAATTGTTTTTCTTTATAAACAGTTTATGCAGCAACTGTGGCTGTGCAATCTTGGTTGGGATGAGCCAATTTCTGAGCAATTATATTTGTATTGGCATTCATTATGCGATAAGTTATATCTAATTGGTAAAATTATTGTCCCACGCTCTATTCGCAGCAAGTCCAAGGCAAAGATAGTTGAATTACATGGTTTTGCGGATGCTTCTGAAAAGGGCTATGGGTGTTGTGTTTACGTTAGAGTCATTTATCAAGATTCATCGGCCTCTTGTCACCTTTTGTGTTCCAAATCTCGCGTGGCTTCACTACGACAGGTGTCATTACCCCGCATTGAACTCTGTGCTTGCTTGTTGTTATCGCGACTTTTATTCAAAGTCACCCCTGCTCTTCATTCCTTTATGAATAGCGTTCACCTGTACTCTGACTCCATGGTATCCCTTTACTGGATTCATACCCAGTCTTCTAGGTGGAAGACCTACGTCGCTAATCGTGTTGCCGAGATTCAGCGTCTCACTGAAACCTACACATGGCATCATATCAATTCGCAACATAATCCTGCTGACATTATTTCTAGGGGATGTCACCCCGACGTTTTGCGCGATTGTTCGCTTTGGTGGCATGGTCCCGCTTGTCTGTCTCAATCTTCTGAGCCCAATCTTTTTCCACCTTTCTTACCTTCTAATCTGTCATTTCCTGAATGCTCTGCGGAGGAGAAACAAACCCCCAAACTCTCTCTAATTTCTACCCTACCTATTGATCTTTCAAAGGACTTTTCTTCATTGCACCGTCTGACTCGCGTATACGCTTATTGCTTTCGATTCATCAAAAATATTAGACCCTCTAGGGCTGAGAAAATTTCGGGTGTTCTTACCCCCGCCGAAATTCATTCTACTCTTAATTTCTTCATAAAGCAATCCCAGTCCATCCACTTCGCTGCTGAGCTTAATTGCCTTCATAATGGGGCTTCTGTCTCTATTAGGAGTAAGTTGTCTTCTCTGGACCCGTTTCTTGATGAATTTGGTGTCATACGTGTCGGCGGACGCTTACAGCAGTCGCAACTACCCTATGACAATAAGCACCCTATTGTCTGCATCCATCGGCTCACATCACTCGCCTTATAATCGAGTGCGAGCATATTCGTCTACTCCACACTGGTGCTCAACTTGTCCATCATTCACTTCGTCAATGTTGGTGGATCATTAATGCCAAGATAGTCATTCGTTCCATCATTCGTAGATGCGTCAAGTGTCTCAGATTTAACACCAAACATCAGGTTCAAAGGCTTGGTATTTTGCCATCTCCTAGGGTTACTCCTTCGCGGCCATTTCTATTCTGCGCAGTTGATTACGGTGGTCCCTTCATGATTCGTCATGGCGGGCAGAGATCTAGGACTCTGTCAAAATCCTACGTGTCTTTGTTCATTTGCTTAGCCACCAGGGCCATTCATTTGGATTTGGTTTCCGACCATATGGCCAATGCGTTTATAGCTGCCTTACGTCGCTTCATGGCCCGTAGGGGCATACCCAGCCAGTTATATTCTGATAATGGCACGAACTTTAGGAAGGCCCGCAATGTTTTGCATGACCTTTACAATCTTTGGCATAATAAGGATGCCACCTCATCAATCCAATCCTCTACGACCTCTCATGGTATTAGGTGGTCATTTATTCTGCCCTCGTCACCTCATTTTGGTGGTCTTTGGGAGAGCGGTATAAAGAGTTTAAAGTATCATTTGCGCCGCGTGATCGGCAAGTCCATACTCACTTTCGAGGAGTTTACTATGGTTTTGTCTCAGGTAGAGGCCTGTCTAAACTCACGTCCATTATTTGCCGTTTCATTGGATGTAAACGATCCAGTGCCACTTACCCCTGGCCATTTTTTAATTTGCGCACCATTAACGGCAATACCCGATCCTGACTTATCTCACGTTCCCATCTCTCGTCTTGGACGTTGGGAACTTCTCCAGAAGTTTGTCCAAGTCATTTGGAAATCATGGTCTCGCGACTACTTACAGCAACTGCAACAACGTCACAAATGGAAATTCGCAAAGGAAAACGTTTCCATTGGTGACCTGGTTTTGCTGATCGAGGATAACTTGCCTCCATTAGCATGGAAATTTGGTGTAATTACCGCCACATTTCCCGGACCAGATAATTTAATTAGAGTAGTTGACGTTCGTACGCCTACTGGCACCTATTGCAGACCAATTCATAAGTTGTGTTTGTTGGTGCCAGTGAGGGACGAACAGTAAAAAAGAGTTGATTTTCCTTTTAAAATTAAATGTATGTACTTGTCAAACATGTGTTAAATCAAATGTTCTAAGAAGATTTTGTTAGTTATAAGCACCTTTATTTTTAGCATAAGCTTTAATTTGTATATTTTCAATTCAGAAACTGTTTGATTTACTCAAAGCAAGTGTCACTTTATTTAATATGCAAAGCTTCAATTATTTTTTGTATTTTCATGTTGTTACAACACAAATAAGCCAACCCAGTACCAGGGATAAAAAAGATAATTATAAATGTAAATATACTTCATATGAGATAAAATAATTAAATATAAATAAAATATATAAACTATGACACGACAAACGACGACATTAACCAACCCAAGTGATTGACCAAACAAACAGGAAACAAAAGAAGAAGGGAACCACGAAAAATAAACAAGAAAAAGGTGATTGACCAAACAACAGGGAACTAACAAAAGAAAGAAAGAAACCAGAACCAAAGAAGAATAAAGACAATTAAAGGGAGTGAACGAATTCCTACAACTAAATGAAATTAAACCAGACGAGAAGAGGAGAACCGAGTCAAAATGAAGACAATTGAAAATGAAGATGAAGAAGAACAAGAAGAAGAAGAGGAAGAATGAAGAGGAAACGAAGTGAAACCAAGAAATAAAAGACACCACATATAAAAGGGAGAAATGGTATACTCAAAGATAGCATATCGTAAATAAACCCCAATAATTATCCACTCATGGAAATAAATATTGTTGTAAATGAGATAATTTATATACCTGTTTTAAACAAAAAACAGTAAACAATAACTTAGTAAAGAAAAGTACACTAACCCAAATATTAAAGTTAGATTTGGTGAAATATATAACAAAATGTCATTAATAATAAGCATAATTTTATAATGAAAGAAATAGTGAGAAAGAGAAATGATTATAGGGATTACCCACTAAAAAAAAAAAACACTTAGTATAAACAGTGAAAAAGTGCAATAGTGTATGTGTAAAAAACCCCAAAGTGTAGTGATAAAGAAGGTACTATAATGTTAAATTATAATTAACTACAGATAATTTAATAGTGAAGGTGAGGTATAAATGGGAATAGTGTAAGATATAGAATATAAATATTATGAAAAATAGTGAATGTTAAGAAAATAAACACTTAATAAATCTATAAAGAACACTAAAGGTTTAAACAGTGAAAAATAATAGTAAATAAGTATTGTAACGGGACGAATTATGAGGGGTTTTTATTTTGTTAAATATTTTAAATTCATTTTCCATCTGTGTATACTGCCACGTGTTTGAATAAAAGCATTGTGCGAACAAAGAAGCAGTACGCAATAACTGTTGTGAAACATTTGCCAAAGAATGTGACAGTCATCACTTCTTAGAACTTTGCGGCTGTGTGCGACCCGCGCCTAAACGCACTACACTAACATGTGCGCAGACGATGCCATGGTAGTAAAACAAACATGGCTTAGAGGCGAAAGTTTTATTCACCTTATGGTCCTGGCTGGCGGATGTGGGTTTAAGTCCAACCTACTTTGGTATGTGGTTGACGTCAACCAGTGCTCACCAAATGTCATCCACGTCCCCAACACGAGTAACCCATGTGTTGAATGTGCAACAGCAGTGACGATCAAATAGAAGGCATTGCTTTCCAGCTTCTGCAACAAATATATCGAGGAGGTGGGGACTGATAGACGCTGCCCAGTACACAACCGAATTCAACCTGCGCAGGTGGTCCGGCAACCCGGGCTCAAAAAAGTAACTTTTAACATCGAATAAATGAGAGTGCAACTTGGGAAAAATCAGAGAGTGAGTACAGTTCGCATAAAAATGAAATAATAATTCGTTTTCGGACATAACAGAAAATTGTGTGCGACTAAAAAAGAAGTCGGGATGACTCCACATGGCCGGGCGCAGTATCAATGTATATCAAGATTATTTAAAAATGGGGTTTAAAAAATAAAGGGGTATCAAAATTGTATGTGTGAATGTGAGAATGGGCAGGCTGGGCTGTCTGATTTATATATTATAGGGTAAGATGCTAGAGTAAGATTATAATTGTATTGTCGTGCTTATGGAGTGAATCACAGAAAAAATATTATGTATGTATTTCATTTTCTAATTTTGGAGAAATAGTCTGACATGAAGGTTTAAAAATACAATTTTAATTAATTTCTCTTCAAAAAATGAGTTGCGTAAGTGATTTATATAACCTGTAAACCATGCTTGCTTCTACGTTTGTGTGACAAGATCCTGGCCTAAGAAAACAGTTAGAAGGTAGGTGGAAATAAATAAATAATGTATTTGTATTTGTATTAATAGATTCATAACTTCACAGTTGGCTTCTGAACAGGGACAGTGTTTATAAATTAAAATTTTAATATAGAAACCACACCTACAAATAAGATGCAAGTATGGTTGAAGGTTAAATAACGGTACGTAAAAATTACGTAAAGTATGCAAGACAATGAGTTAAGAGTAGATCAAATATACGATGTTGTAGATGTAAGTCCAAGAGCAATATAACGAAAATCAGTAAATTTACAATTTAAAATGGCAGGTAACGAAAGCAATATAAATGAAACGACTAGTGTCGAAAAATTTGATGAGTCAAACATGAGTAATTTTGAGGTACATTCGACTCCAAGTGCGAGTCAAGATAAATAGAAATAAATGTCACAGATCAAAGCAATGTAACTGAAGATTCGGGGATTCAAGTAACCCCAAAATTAAATAGGGAAAGTAAAATCAATAATGAAGAAGTCAGCTTCACTGACAAAAATGTAGCAGCACAATCTACTCCAACGACAACACGAGTTAAAGAGTTGTCGATGGACGATCTGTTTAATCTGATAAAAACCATGTCTGAAAATATAAATAGCAACGTAAATGCAAAATTTAAGGAACAAAAAAGCGATTCCAATGTTAAATTTGATAAACAAAATAGAAATTTTGACGCCAAATTCGAAGTACAGAATAACAAATTTGATGAATTAAAAAACCAAATTAATGAAATTAATGAACGTTTTGAGAATACCAATGAAAAATTTGTTAGCAAATGTAACGATTTAAGCACTAAATTAGATGATGCAGTTAAGAATATAGACGTTAAAATTAATGAAAGAGATGAGAAAATTGACAGACAAATTTATGAAATCACACTAAGTATTGAAAGTAAAATCAGTAACGTAAATGGGCAGATGGTAGACCAAATTAAAACTCAAATTGAAGAGCAGTGTATAGATATAGAAAATAAATGTGTAACTAAAATTAATGAAAGTAATAATGATGTAGAAATTAAAATAATGGAAGTAGAAAGTGCATGTAAACAATCTATACAAGAGAGTGTGGGGGTTATTAATAAACATAACCTTCAATATGCAAATAAATGTGATAACAAGTTTAGCATGATAGAGCAGAATATCATAGAAATCAATACATGTGGCCGTAAGCCAAAATTTAAATAATGTTGCGGAACGAGTAGTATGTATTCATGAAGCAAAAGATGACATAGAACTAGAACAATTTAATTGTGACAGCCGTAGAGTACACCCAATGCAATTTTTAAATAGGGAAAGGGAGTTTAATCGATTTAATAGTAGTAGTTGGGAGATTAAGTTATTAAAAATTTTGAAGTGTTTTAAGGGTAATGCCGAAATATGGGCAGAAGTACATAATACCGAATGGAGTAGTTATGAGAAATTTGAGTTAGCATTCCGGAATAAGTATTGGTCAGAAGAGGACCAAGAAATTTTACGTAGCAAAATAATGGGAACTGGGAATTTTGGGAGAATCAATAACCACTTAACTATGTACGTAATGACAATATACAATGAGGCCAAGTACCTAGAACCGCCGTTGCCGTTCCGGTCATTTGTGAGACATATTAGCAAACACCTGCCCAGAGAGGTGCAAATTACATTAATGACGAGAGAAATCGGAAACATAAATGAGCTAGAGAGCGTGTTAGATGTTACAAAAATATCGGGGAACGTGACATAGGGAGGCGTCCAAACCCACCAGTAGCACTAAACAACAATAATTACCATCAGCATAGGGGAACATCGAACTTTCATAGAGGAGCGCGTGGGGGAAATTTTGATAATAGGGGCGAGAGCTGGAGATGTATAGACTGTAATGTAGATAACTATGCTAATAGAACCACTTGTTTTATATGTCATAAAACCAGGGAGTGTGCATGTAACGAGAGAATACATCACCAGCCAAATCAGCAGCAGAGAGGAGCAGAATACCATAGAGGAGCGGCGAGAGGAGGTGGAAATTACAACCGAGGGAGAGGAGGACAACGGAAAATCGGGCCCAACCATTGTCAACAGAGAGCCGGGTCCAAGTAACAGACGAATACCTGAGTAATATCATCAAAGTGGACATGGCGAAGGAATTATTGGAAGAAGAGGACACCAAAGTTGTGGACCGCAAAACCGGATTGACGGAGGTGACAGTCAACACAGAAGGTAAGAGTTATAAGACCTTGATTGATACAGGTAGTGATATCTCTGTAATTTCTGAGAATGTAATGGGAGAATTAAAAGAAATAAATAAGAATATACCATCGTTGCCAGTTGCGGGAGTTACAGTAGTGGGGGTAACTGGGGTAAGAAGTAAAAGAATAACGAGACAAGTACAATTAAATATTTTGATAAATGAAGTTGAGTTCGAAAACACATTCCTAGTGGTTAAGGGGTTGAGTTTAGATGTAATATTAGGAAATTACTTTTTGGAGAGAAATGGGGCAATAATAGATTTCAACAAACAAACAGTAAAATTTGAAAATGGGAGTAAACCAGTCGGGGTAACGTTTAAGAAAGTAGTAGATGAAGCTAAAGTGACGGGAATAAAAATGATACACAAGCAGGTAGGCGATGGAGAGATAGAAACTAAAATAAATGTGTCGAGAGAGTGAGAGTATAGAAAATGAGGAGGGAGAGATGCATGTGAGTGATGAGAGTGTGTGGGTTAATAGAGCCAGCAAATTTTGTAATGAAGGTGTAGTTGTAGGAAATACTCAGTGAGAGGAGTTGTGGGCAGTTGTGGAGCGTTTCAGAGAGGTGTTTGATGAGTCGCCAGGGAGAGCGAAGGACTACATATGTGAGCTGAAGGTTTGGGAACACTCACCTTATATGCAGAGGAGTTATCCAGTACCATTTTCGAAGAGAAGAGCCGTGCAGGAGGCATTAGACCGGATGATGCAGGAAGACATAATTGAATGATCGATATCGCCTTACTCAAACCCGTTAGTCGTAGTGATTAAGAAGGATGGAAAGGTAAGACTATGTCTAGATGCTAGAAAGATCAATCAAATTATTATACCTGACCGGGAATCACCGAAACCAATTAATGAATTTTTACAGAAATTTAGTGGCGTTAAGTACATGACATCATTAGACTTAACAGCAGGATATTGGCAGGTGCCGTTAGCAGTAGAGAGTAGAAGATATACTGCTTTTCTTTTTAACGGTAAGAATTATGAGTTCAAACGTCTACCATTTGGATTAAACACCAGTGTTGCTAGTTTTATTAAATGTTTGGATAAGATATTACAACCTAAAGATTTAGATTTTTTAACAGTGTACGTAGATGACATATTGATAGCCTCCAGAACATTTACTGAACATTTAGAGCATATAGAATATGTGTTAGATAAGTTACAAAAAGGGGGTCTGACAGTTAATTGGGATAAATCTAAGTTTTTACAAACAGAAATACACTTCTTAGGTTTTACTATTACACAAGAGGGAATATTAGCCAACCCGGACAAGGTAGAAGCTATTATGCGCTTCCCAGAACCAAAAAACATTAAGCAATTGCAAAGTTTTTTAGGTTTATGCAATTTCTATAGGAAGTTCCAAGAAAATTACGCACACACAACATCAAAACTAAGTGCAGTACTCCAGAAGAACAAGCAGTGGAAATGGGGAGAAACGGAACGTGAAGCATTCAATGAAATTAAGAGAAAATTTAGCCATATGATTATGATGAATCATCCTGACTTTAATAAAACTTTTTAAATATCACTATAATATTGACGACTCGGAACACTAAGTTTTTTATAAGTAAAAACGTAAAGTTTTACCTTACAGCCTAAACCGGCTTTCACCTAAAGAAGGCTTCATCAGAGGCTGTCGTTAGTAGCGCTATTCGTCTTGTTGTTGGCGACGAGATAGTGTTTCGAAAGATCGAAGCTGTGTGTGTATGGTGAGATGTGTTCGAATAATGCATGCGATTTGAATTGTGTCTGTTCGTTTAGGATGTTGTTTTTATTTGTTTTTGTGTGTTTGTATATTTCTAATTGTTCTAGAGTGTCTAGTTTTCGGCCTTTTGTGTGTACGTGTAGTATGTTCATGTTATTGTCGATGTTTTTATATGTGTGGTTTGCTTCAATGAGGTGGTTTGCGAAGGTAGATTCTGTAGTGGTGTGGAGTGCTTTTGTGTGTTCAATGTATCTCTGTTTGAAGCTACGTCCTGTCTGGTCTATGTAGAATTTATTGCAATTTGAACAATTTAGTTTATATACACCGGGTAGATCGAATTTGTTTTGTGCTTTGTAACGGACACGTCATGGACAACGAAATCCAAGAAAAACTTTTTACTTACAGACAGATGCAAGCAACGTAGCGTTAGGGGCGGAGCTCTACCAGGAGGGCTGCGATAAGGAACATCTTACCATCGCCTTCGCCAGTAGGTCGCTGCTGTCTGCTGCTGTAAAAATTATACCACCACTGAGAAGGAACTTTTAAGCATTGTGTTCGCCGTGGGGAAATTCCGGACATACATCCTGGGAAACGAAACGGTAATCTGGACGGACCACAAGGCACTATCATTTCTGAATTCTTGTAAATTGACACACAGTCGTCTGACCAGGTGGGTATTAGCTTTACAAGAATATAACTTTTCCTGGGAGTACATAAAGGGGTCAGACACACTTTCCAGGGTAGATTTTATAGAAAATAAAACAGGTAGGGACCTTAAAGAGTTAGAAATTTTTAGACTAACTAGAGAAGATAGGATTTTTGATGAGGAGTTAAGAGATATTAAGAATATGCAAAGATCTGAAAGTAAATTGGGTAAAATCATGGTTAGTTTAGAAACGGAGGTAGAGGGATCTGAATATAATACACGTTTTCAAGTATATCAAGGGATTTTGTTTAAAAAGGTAGAAGGGGGGAGTGTGATTGGAGGTTAGTTATACCAGAAGGGTTGGTAAATAAAATTATTTGGGATTGTCATATAAGGTACGGGCATTTTGGGGCAAGAAAGTGTGCTAATGTCTTAAAGGAATCATGTATATTTAAGAATATGGAGAGGAGAGTTAGAAGAGTGTTAAGAGTTTGTGATTTGTGGCAGAAATCAAAAGTAGTTAACTATAGAGTAGAAGGGGAGATGAATTATATAAAAGTTGAGAAACCATTTGATTTAGTTGCAGTTGATTTGTATGGGCCATTACCCAGAGGTAGAGGTGGTGTGTTGTATGTATTTGTAGTTTTAGACACTTTTTCGAAATTTGTTAAGTTGTATAGTATTAAGAGAGCGATGAGCAAAGTCCTCAGTGAAAAAATAGTAAGGGATTACATGATTAATGTAGGAAAACCAAAAATAATATTATCTGACCATGGACCACAGTTTATAAGCGGCAAGTGGCGACAGACGCTTGGATGGGAAGGCATCATACCCAAGCATACGGCAGTGTACCATCCACAGTCGAACCAGGCAGAACGGGTGATGAGAGAGATTGGTAGGATATTTCGGGCGTATTGTCATGCCAAGCACACAGACTGGCCATCCTACGTTAAGAAAGTAGAGGAGTGGCTGAATTGTACCACCCATGAATCCACCAGATTTACGCCGCATGAATTGATCAGAGGGACAAGACCACCCAGGATATTGGAACAACTCTTTGAATACCCACCAGAAAATCAAATTATGGACGTAAACATGAAGATTAGATTAGCAAATGAAAATTTACTTACAAAAGGAGAACGGAGGAAGCAGAGACACGATGCGAAGGGTAAATGGACCAAATATGAGGTAGGTCAATTAGTGTTAGTAAAGAGGCATGATTTGTCAAGTGCCCAAGATAAGGAAATAAAGAAGTTTTTCTGGTATATGAAGGGCCCTATGAAGTTGTAGAAATAAAGATGCAAAATGCGTACGTGTTACGGAATCCGACAACGCAGGAAATAGTAGGTACACAAAATGCGACGAACTTAAAGTTGTCTAGGTCACTTTAATGATAGAATCATACAGATAGTATTAAAATGTTGTTTTATGTTTTCAGACGGGACTCTCCCCCATTTTCGGGCGGTCACGATCTTACCAGTCCTGGCCGTGGTTTTCCGAACTTGGAGGCGGGCCATGGTTGGAGGATCTTCCTTTGGGCGGTGAATGCAACGATCGTCCGGCTCCACCAAAATTGGTTAAAAGTAGAAATCTACACCACATTTGAACGGGGAGGGGGACCCCTAAAGGTACGTGACACAAATGATTTTTAATACACTCATGGTGCAGCGGTCTGGTGTACCTGTCACGTACCTGTACCGCCTTAGAGTGTCTGTAAATAATGGAGGCTGCACCTAAATAAATGGCAGTGCATACAAGTTAAAATTTCAGTGTCAATGGCGAAACTAAAATTAGCCATTGACAATAGTTTCAGTGTAGTCTGAAAAGACGAATTTTGTGGCAAGGGAGCTGGTGATAAAATAGACAGCGGGTTGAATAAATGGTAGGAGAAGGGGTAGATTTGGTTTAGAGGGGGGACGTGAATTCACGTAGTGGATCTATTTTATCTCCAACTTTCCCTTGCGGCAGAATCCCCGTCTTTCAGGGCGATTACTGTCTTACTACCACTTATCATAGGAATGTTAGTCAGCCTCCAGTGTAAATAAGTATCAAAATAATTTGGAATGTTTATAATTTTAAATTTATATCAATTTTAATAAATAAGTGACCACATAATTGTAAAGTTCTTAGCACCAGTGAAAGTTGGAACGTGTTGAAGTGTGTGAAATAAAATAAAAACTTGTTGTCATACAAGAGATGTGGGTAATTTTGGGGGGTAGATTGGTGCTCATAGAAGTGATATAATAATGGAGTGTAGAAACTGCAAATGTAGAAAGTTTTAGTGTAGCTATTAGTGTGCTATTGCTGTGGTGGCATGTGCCACAGTAGATAGTGGAAAGTGTTGGGGGGAATAGAGAGTGTTATCCCCATCGGAGGCGAAAATGCACGGCACACCCTTTTTTACAATTTTATATTGTACACTGATAAATAGCAGTGATATGCAAACTAATGATGATGGTAACATGCCTGAAGGTAAAGTTGATTTCCCCGACTTTTCGGGTGATTACTGCCTTACCAGCACTAATCATGGTTTTGGCTAGCGGTCAGCTATGGCCATAATTTAAGTCCCTTGACCATAGCTGGCTCGAAATTGGTTTATACTAGAAATTAATGGGGGGTGAAACTAGGGGAAATCCCGGAAACTATGGAACAGCAGCTGCCACTCTGTCTGAGTAGGGACAGCAAAACCAGGTGGTAGACCCGCATTAAGGGCGCATAACTATATAACAAAGATATATTGATATCTAAATAGTTCAAATGTAACGCCGAAGCAAGGACAAGGAGATGTTCAATTCCTCCAACTATGCTGTCCTTGTGGACGCACATGGGCGCCACAGTCCAACAGAACAAAACAATAGTGTGTGTGGTTGGGGGGTTGCTCAGGTGAGCAACGAATTTAAATTTTATAACTTGAACATGATAACTCATTTTTGCACTAATTAAATGCTTGTATTATGATTGGGTAAATAGGTGTTCATATGTTTATTAGACTGTGTTTATTCTGTTTTGTAAATGTATTATTTTATGGTGTTAGAGATAAGGATTGATAAAAATATGTATTTCATATAATTTGTATAATTTTGAAATGTGTTTATAGTAAGGTAATTCACCTTGCTAAGAAAATCAGCTGATCCGTTGCAGAATGTCACATATAAATTGTTTGTGTATTTCAAAGGTAATTAATGTTTGAATAGTGATTTTAATGTGTTAAAGATTTTATTTTAAATGATGAAAATAATTTGATATATTTAAGAATTTTAAATGATTTGTAAAAGATAGTAAAAGGTAGATTTTGGGTGATTAATATTTTGTTGGGACAAGTAGATCAGTCCAAGTTGAGTTTAAAGTGGTAATAGTGAGAATAATAATGTTATGAATTAATGTAATGTAGAGTTTGAGAAGTACTGATAGTGACACAGTAGATATGGGGAATATATGTAGAGTATTGATTGATATTTTGAAGCAATAAATAAGTGGTGATATTTTGTTGTAATTGAAGTGATGTATTGAGAATGGTAATTAGAGTTGATGGGAGTTTTGTAAGAGGGGATAGTGTAGTGTAGGAGTCCGCAACAAAAGGGTTGGGACGGGAAGGGACCGTTTAGCGCCGGAAAGGGTTGCCTTAGGTAGAATCCAGGGACCAGATTAAGGGAATGAGCTTTTTGGGGGGGGGGGAACACACATCCCAAGTACAAAGGGTTAGAGAGTTATTTTTTTATGTAAGAGTAGAATGTTGCGAATTGAGTTGAGTAGTAAGCAGGGTTTAGAAATGTTTGATAGATGTTTTTGATAGAGAGGGGTGTCATATTAGTTAAAGCTGTTAATGATATTAGAGTCAGAGAGATAAAGATTATAAATGTATATATGCCAAGTGGTATATCAAGTCAGTATAAATAATTAAGTCACCCAAAATAATGGAGAATGAGAATATTAAAGAAAGAGAGTGTAACATGACATAAGGTAGTGAAGATCCAATTGTATTTAATTATAAAACAAAAAGCTGAAGATAAGAATAAGAGGCAAAAACTTATAAACTTAGAGATCAATAACCCAGTAACCCAAAAAATGACAAATGACTATTAAACTGACAATGACCGGACACAATAGATCGGATAAATACCAAAGGAACCAAGAGACAATGAAGAAGCAGCCGAGACCTAAGTGTAATCAAATAATCCCAAATAATGACCATTATATTGTAATTTAAATAATGAACTGATAATTGTAGTAGATGAGATTTACCTAGGGTAATAAGATTAATGGAAAGTAATAATGTCATGTATATTTTGTTGATAAAAGAATGTACTTATATATATAAGGTAGGGAGTTAGAAACTAACCATACCCAAATTAATAGTGATGATAATAGTCAAAGCCAATAAACGATGCTTTGAGCCAAACAAAAGCAATAATTAAGTAATAACTAAAAGTGATCAGAGTGATTTGAAAGTAAACTAGTTATTCATGACCCATAATCACACAGTGATATCAAAACAATCAGACAAATCGTGTGAATAAACAAGTGAGTGAATTAAAAATGTGTATAAAAATAAATAAGTGGTGAAATGCTATGTATAGCATGTGATGAAAAGAAGTGATAGATAATAAATAAAGAAACCTTCTATGAAAGGAAAAGTGCAGTGGGGGTGTAGAATAAAGTATTTTACAAGCAGACTATAATAAATAGCTAAACAATTTTTGATAAGCTTTAGGTTAGCAAGTAAGATTAGACTGATTGTGCTATTATGAATTTAGGTAATAGGATATCAGAATTATGAAATAAGGTAAAAATTAAGTTATTAGAGTGAATGGTAAATTAAGAAGGACAGACACTGTATTTAAGTGAAGTGATTAGTAGATAAGACATATCGAGTAAGGCACAGTTTAACAGTAGTATTATAAGAGTTTTGTTATTGTTTAAAAAACCATAGAATGTAGTAAATTATAGGATAAGCAAGATAATAGTAAAAAACAGAAAAGGTAGTTAAAAGTTATTTCAGGCTAGAACCTGACAAGGAATATTTTTATAATAAGAGGTGGAGTTAGAAGTACTGATATTTATTGCTTGTTTTGTTTATAAAATTGTATTAGAATTACCAAATATGTTATTAAGAAACGTTAGATGGGAGTAGAATAAAATCTAGGCTCTAGGCCTAACTGTTGAATATAAATTTAATAGATTTGAGAACAAATAATAATCCAAAATTGAAGCAGAGTATACCAAATGGTTAAACCAATTAAGTGAGTATTCCTAATACCAAAATATATGAATAACAACCAATTTTGAATAAAATATAAGTAAAATATAAATATGGAAAATAGTAAAAATGTAATTAGCTATTCAAAAGTGGGCATGAGGGATATCAAAATGATCATCATGAAAAATTAGGAAGAATGGTACTCATGTAATAACTCTAGCTATTAGTATAAGATAGAAATCTTCATTTGAAGATATTTTGGTAAAATTAGACTAAAAAAGACGTTAAAACATAACAATGACTTAAGTTAATGACCAATGAAAATTAGCATAATTTATTAGGTAACCATAGCAACCAGAAATTTATTGCCAAAAAACCGTTAGATTTTCATTACTGTATTATTGACCAACGCCGAGAGTGGATCGAGTAGCTCTCATAGTAAAAATTTTATTACTAAAATGAATTTTAACTTAATTTAAACTAAAAGGAGATAATAACAACAGTCCAGGGAATCCTGAACAAAATTTTGTTTAATAAAAAATTATCAACAAACCATAATTATCTGAAGAAGACGGGAAGACGCAGTGAAGAAGAGAGACAACAACGGACACCGAATGAAGATCATCGGAACATAGATCATAGAAGAAGACGGACGATAACCTAAGGAGTGCGAGGCCGGAGTCAGCGAGGAAAACCGTCGAGACGAGGGAAAGAAACTTCTGGAGAATATAAGAAGACGACATCTCAGGAGTTATCCGGAAGAAGAAGACGACATCAGGATCTTCAGCAGGAAAATCGATGAGTATAAACATAATCCCATTATCGAATTCAAAATTTTTTGGTCAAAATTAATAAATAACTATTTCACTTCACTGATCACTATTCCGATTTAGAACTAAATGCTTTGTTAAAATCACTATTTAAACTTTAATCGATTAGCAATTATTAAAAGCAAAATATAATAAATAATTGACAAACCTTTTGATAAATAAATTTGACAAACGAAAACTAACCCAAAATTTCTTTACAAGTTTTCATTGGTAATTACTTACTTGAATATGACAAGATATTAATTTGTTTATGTAACTAGTATTAAGGATTGTTATAAATTTGTGTGTCTTAGCCGTAAGTATATATTTCTGTACCCGAAAGGACTTATTAACACCCCTGAGAAAAACCATATTTACTGTAAACTAACGTTAAAGACGAATTGTATACAACCACGGAAACTGAGCAAGTACTAACCGAACAAGTGTAATAGCCAGTGCAGAAAATAAATTTGATGTATCATAAAGTAATTGAAATCTTCTAAAATGTCAATAAATGTTCTCAATCTGCAATTCTGTATGTTTGATTCAATTAATTTACAATAACAACTAAGGATTTATTGAAGTGAAAGCGTCAAAGCAAAACGTTAGCCGAGTCAACACTGCAGAAAGCCGTGCACCAATCAGGTGGTGAGGCGGCAACATTTGAATGCAACAGAGCGAAATACGGTTTACCCGTAAATGATAAGAGAAGTTACATTTTGACATATTACACACGAATAACACTAATTATTAATTTTTACAAACCACATAAAGATTTTATTACAAGAGTTATAGTAGAAATGTAGAATGTTAATTGATACAAGTGGCAATTTTAATAGAATTTGAGAATAAAGTTAAGTTGTAAAATGTTTAAGTTGAGTAATTTAAATGTCAATTTTATTGTGAATTATAATAATATTATATTAATTTTAAATGTCTTATTTTATTATGTTTTTGTGTTTAAAGATAGAATTTTAAAGATGTTCAATGTATTTTCTGATGTAACTTATGTATAACTTATGTAGGTCAAGGTTCTTGACTTGACCCAGTTTGATCAGCTGATGGGTGATGTTCTATACTAGACCAGTTTTGGCAAAGAAGTGATGCCAATTTTGTTTCTTAATTAATTTGAATAATTTTAATATTGAGTAAAAATATATTTTAATAAATTAAAATTTTTTTTTTGGAAAAAAAAAACTTTTGATTTTGAGCCTGCCATCTAATTGGTGTTTTGAATTCTAATTATGTTATTGTTTAGGTGTATTACTAGTGTTTTTTATTGAATTGTATTGTTTAGGATATATGTCTAATCCAAGGTTAGGATAAGGAAGTTCATGTTTTTAATAAATGTTGAATTTATTTGTTTTCTAATTATCAATAGTAACGGAGAGAATTAATTAATTCAGATACAAGAATTTTATTTTTTTTTTATGTTGAAGAAAGTAGTTTCAACTTAAATAAATTTTTAATATAAAAGTGAAAATTTGCTAGGATGTAGTTATGAGAGTGTGTACAAGCCCAGTAACTGCTAAAGGCAGACCAGTGTGCATGATAAGGGGGAACATATCGGTTGAGGATCTGGCATGATATAAGACCAGGGATTTGGATTTTTGGGGTAGCATGTTAGAAGGTTAGGTGCGCTGTGGTGCGTGTCTGTTCGATTTTATGGTGTTGGGATCTCGTACAGAGAAGTCCAGTGATCTCGTTCAGATGCGGCCATCGTCGCCGAGCCAGGGGGGTTGTTTACCCATGATATATAAGAACAAATGGGGGGTTGCTGGCACCATATCCTCACCGGTCCTCTTAGGGGTTTTAGCAATGAGATTTCTTCTGTTTCGACAGAAGACCTCTCATTGGGGGGGGGGGGTATTGTAACGGGACGAATTATGAGGGGTTTTTATTTTTATTAATTTTTGGGGTTTTATTTTGTTAAATATTTTAAATTCATTTTCCATCTGTGTATACGGCCACGTGTTTGAATAAAAGCATTGTGCGAACAAAGAAGCAGTACGCAATAACTGTTGTGAAACATTTGCCAAAGAATGTGACAGTCGTCACTTCTTAGAACTTTGCGGCTGTGTGCGACCCGCGCCTAAACGCACTACACCAGCATGTGCGCAGACGACGCCACGGTAGTAAAAAAACATGGCTTAGAGGCGAAAGTTTTATTCACCTCATGGTCCTGGCTGGCGGATGTGGGTTTAAGTCCAACCTACTTTGTGATGTCAACCAGTGCTCACCAAATGTCATCCACGTCCCCAACACGAGTAACCCATGTGTTGAATGTGCAACAGCAGTGACGATCAAATAGAAGGCATTGCTTTCCAGCTTCTGCAACAAATATATCGAGGAGGTGGGGACTGATAGACGCTGCCCAGTACACAACCGAATTCAACCTGCGCAGGTGGTCCGGCAACCCGGGCTCAAAAAAGTAACTTTTAACATCGAATAAATGTGAGTGCAACTTGGGAAAAATCCGAGAGTGAGTACAGTTCGCATAAAAATGAAATAATAATTCGTTTTCGGACATAACAGAAAATTGTGTGCGACTAAAAAAGAAGTCGGGATGACTACACGTGGCCGGCCGTAGTATCAATGTATATCAAGATTATTTAAAAATGGGGTTTAAAAAATAAAGGGGTATCAAAATTGTATGTGTGAATGTGAGAATGGGCAGGCTAGGCTGTCTGATTTATATGTTATAAGGTAAGATGCTAGAGTAAGATTATAATTGTATTGTCGTGCTTATGGAGTGAATCACAGAAAAAATATTATGTATGTATTTCATTTTCTAATTTTGGAGAAATAGTCTGACATGAAGGTTTAAAAAGGTTTAAAAATAAAATTTTAATTAATTTCTCTTCAAAAAATGAGTTGCGTAAGTGATTTATATAACCTGTAAACCATGCTTGCTTCTACGTTTGTGTGACAAGATCCTGGCCCGAGAAAACAGTTAGAAGGTAGGTGGAAATAAATAAATAATGTATTTGTATTTGTATTAATAGATTCATAACTTCACAGTATGTTGTGAAAAATAATATTAAGTATAAACTATAAAGTAAGAAGTATTGAACACTGGAAGGTGGCAAGTACTATGATAATTAAAACAAAAAATTTAACAAGGAAAGAGTAAATTGAAAGTGTTAACATGGAGGGAATGTAAAGATTGTTTAATAGTTAAGGAGTTAGAGACAAATCTAAAACACCCATGTTATAAGGGATAGTTATAAGTTTCATAAAAGTGATGTTGTTTATCACAATAAAAAAATAGTATGTATTATAAACAAAAATTAGCAAATAATAAGTTTGAAGGAAATGATGATATTCCTCACTCAAAATAACAAAAGAATGAAATATATGTTAAACCAACAGTAACTATCACAATAATCTAGTACTCAACATAAGCAAGTCTGTTTTTATCACCTTTGGAAATTATAGAGACTCTGTTCCGCATGACTTTGAAATTAAGATAAATGGTCAAAAATTGAAAACAGTTAAATCTAGTAAATATCTAGGAATAACATATGACTTTAACATGAAGTGGGATGTACATGTGGCTAACATTGTAAAAAAACCAAATACTTAGTCTACGTTTTTTACAGACTTAAACAAATTTTATCAAAAAAGCACCTAATACAAATATACTATGGACTATTCCATAGTGTGGCAGGGTATGCTATCATAGGCTGGGGGGGTCTATATAAATCATCTCTAGACGCATTGGATCGGCTGCAAAAGTGTATTCTTAAAATTATAGGAGTTAATGAACAAGATTCGAATAAACCATTAAATATTAAACAGGTGTTTGTAGTGAATTCTATAGTTTATCAATACAATGATCTAAAAAGTGAGTTTTTACAAAATCGGAGCAACACACGGTATAAAAATATTATATTGCCGCGACACCTATTAAGTATTGGGCAAAGAAGCTATGTGTATTATGCCATAAAATATTTTAATGAATTACCTAATGAACTGAAAAATCTAAGTGTAAATATAAAAGTGCTTAAAAAAAAAATCAAAGAAAAAATTAGGAACATTGTTATTGAATAATCAAAAAAACAGTCTATTATGATATGGACCTTTTTTTCATTTATTTATTGAATTGTGTTATAGTACAAACTAAAATTTTGTTAAAATTGAAAAATAATTTATTTTTAATATTTACTATGATCGGTGAGGTAAAACTCACAATTAGTATTAAGTATATAAATATTAATTCTAAGGACCAACCTATGTACGGGCATTTATGCCCCCTATAGGTCCTTTATTGTATAATTTTTATTATATGTAAAGGAAAATTGGTAATAAATATTATTATTATTATTATTTATAGTAACTAATAACTGATAAAGAATTGTTCGTTTTAATGTTATGAATAGGATATGGCTGAAGGAAGCTTACAATCCATAGGCCTAATTGTTATGTTTTAAATATTAAGATATAGAAAACAATATTAACCTGTAATCAGAACACAAACAGAATCAAAACACAACACAACCAATTATAATAACAAAAATAAAACCTATCAAATCGAAATGAAATGTAATTTAGAAGAAATAAGTAAAATACCATAATGGCCACTTAGGCCTATGAAAATGTCTAACTGTCAGACACATACAAATATCAATTGTAACAAATTGACAAGGAAATTTACAAATCTAAGGCATGTAAATAGCCAATAATTATAGATAAATCATTTTAAGAGAGAAATGTTACTATAAAGGTTTAAATTGAAAGAGATATGTAATTATCAAATGTCAGCATAATTAAACAAAAGTTAATATAGAATAGAATATGACCTTATGAGGTATGGTTTTAATCTTTGAAAGGAAATAAATACAATAGTGATAAAATTTATTACCCAGAAGGTAAGACAGACGAATAAAATCAGTCAGAAAATATATAATAAATTTGAATAAAAATTCAAATATAATAACAATGCTTTTAATCTTGGCCTTAACCAATCAAAGGGTTTCTGTTACCATAGAAACATTGATTTTTCTATTACCATAGAAAGTTGATTACTAATTTTCCGTTAAATTTATTCACTTGGAAAAATGACGCTTAAGTAAGAGGTACGCAAGATTGAGATGACCAAAATTTTAATTTAAACAGTTCAAAAAACATTCAGGAGGCGACAACATGATCCAGTAACTAGTAAATGAAGACTGTCAAATATTAACAATGTCCAGGAACCAAATAAACAAAATTAAATAACAGAATTTCCCAAGACGAAATAGAAGAAGACGCCAGCAGCCCTAAAACACACCAAAATTTATGAATTTCCATTAACCCTGAACGACAACATATCTTAACCTTCTGAACTGTTAAGTATCAATTAAATACTATAATCCCCGGAGTAAAAAAATACTTTAAATATTTCTCAAATCAATCAAAAATTCTCACTATCAAATAAAATTAATTTTCTTTCAATGATTAAACAATATAAACTTACGTAAACAATTGTAACTAAGAAATAACCTCGCTCTAATGTGCGAGATTTGTAACAAATATTACTACACTGCTGAACTATTTGTAAACACACTTTATACCATATAAGTACGGATAAGGTACGGTAGTGTACTTTTTGAATGTAACCAGCTTTAATGTTTTATTTATAATCCAAAGAACCCCTGATTTTGAACAAATTAATATATTGTATGTAAACAGACGCCATACCGGCATCAATATAGTTCATTTCAAAATCAATTTCGCCAACCTAGAGATATGTTTCATGTTCTAAGCCGGAGCAATTTTATTGGAAAATAATTTATAATACTTTTGTCACATTGATTAATAACCAAATCATAATTAAAATTGCAGTACAGAGTATTACCATTGTTTTATTTCGTAGGAAGTTGTATAATATATGTTTGTGTTAGCAATTCCATCGAGTAACCAACTAGCGCTCTTGCCAAGTGGGCAATACAACAAGCTGTACAGCGGCGGGAATCATTTGAACACTCCAGCCGTCAATGCCGACACCACCAATATAACATAAATTCACAAATTTAATTGTTTTAAAATAAACAATTTGGCGCCACCCGGGATACACAACCCCTATGAATAAACAGGTAGGTTGTACTGATAATTGAGACCATGCTACAGACTTCAGTAGTAACAACTATTACTGTAACGACCTGTGTGAGGCGAACACACCACACTAACACTTTATACACATAAAAAACAAGTGTACACATTTTACAGATACGACAAGAACTCTTCGTTACAGATTGGCTTCCATCACGGGACTTAAACGATAGTGGCCATACACTTCGTTACAGTGTATACAACATTTGATTTATGCGTCATGTCTTTGCTTAGTATTTGTTCTTATGTCATAATTTTGTTATATAATATTCACATGGTTTGCAGCTATACAAACCATGTATGCATCTTTCTTGCATTTTTTGTTAATATGTGTGCCATTTTATTATTCTATGAATTTATGTGTTACTTGCAATTGTTCAACACATGCATTACATTTTGTATAAACACATTTGCTGTACTTGTCACTTATGCTATTGTACCTTGTATTCATGTATTTGTAATTATCCAAACCGATTTCTATTGTATTTTATTATGTATAACTTTGTATCTATGTAAAACACATTATTTTACCCGCATCTACTGTCTATAATCATGCGCCACGCACATATTTTTATATTTTGTATTTGTATTTTGCGATCACGTATTGCACAATTATTATTCATGCTTTCAATTATGACATACATGTCATTACACTTATGTACTTGCAATCATTCAACAATGTATAATCTGTTTTCACATGTCAATTTTATTGTGCATTCCTGCAACTGTCAGGTATAGCATGCACCATTTAATTATTATGTTACAGCGTTATGCTAAATCTATGTTTTTACATATATAATTTTGTAATAATTTTTGTCTATTCATTTTACACTCAATACTATTATGTATAAGTCAACTGGCCTTGACTGGTTTAAGTTGTCCATCATGACTTGCATAAAATATTTGCAATTTGTATCGGGCCCATCATGTGATGAGTCACCAAACATTGTCAAACTATTTATTATTCATGTTTTATATTGTCTTATATTGTATACATACAATATATATATTAGCAATACATTGCTAATTCTTGCATTTATACTCATGTATAAATCAGTTTGTAAGCCAACTGTGGCCTGCTCAACTGTTATCATCATTATTCAGGTTTTATCACTGAACAGTTTAATGTTATAACTGTTATCTAACATTTCAATCTCAATGTTCAATACAATTTATTGAGGTTGATATCTATTATTAAGAACGCACATTGTGTTTTTCATATAATAAAATTAAAAAATGTATTAAAAAATCTTTTGATTTTTTGCGGGCAGATATGGACAGTAATGTGGTAATTTCATATTCAAAGGTTGGCTAATCTGTATGCTCTGCCTCACGCTTGTTGCGAACATGCTAAAACACAGTGCAACGTACGTCAGCGGGCAGCGGATGTAAACGCGTTTGCTGCTTCGGCCCTGTCATTTCTTCATTTTTATTTTGTCGTCGAGACAATTTATGTAGGCCTTAGGCCCTACAACATTATATTGTATACATACAATATATATTAGCAATACATTGCTAATTCTTGCTTTCATGTAGTTTGAGTGTTGCGTAGTCGCGCCTCAATTTTGCCATGTAACATTTTTTACCCGACGTGGTTTTTTCAAAATTCAAATGCGTATCGGACTTAGCCAATCTTACAATTCAAATTAAATTGTATAACGAAACATTAATAAATGTATTAAATTACAGTACACGCTCATCATTATTTTCTGCATCCTGGCAAATACATTTAAAACATTAACTTCCTAACATACAGTGTTGAAAGACTGGCAATTGAGAGTAAATGACATTGATGAGATCATAGGCATCTCACATGAGCGTGTATGTCATATTTTAAATCAAGAAGCTGTGTGAAAAAAGTTTCAGAGAGCTGGGTGACACATTTTGCATTGTCATGCTTTTCAAGCGTCCACTGCGGGACCTTCTTCAATGGTTGTAGAGCCACAGTTAAACTCAAATATTCACAAGCCTTTTTTTTCATTTTTTTCTTAATGCAGAGCATTTCTCAACACATCTACCATTTCATTGTGAATTTCCATTGGCATTAGACCTTTTTTAACAAAGAATCACAGCACAATGTTTGATTTTGTCCACTTTTCAAAACACAAGTGACAAATAAATTTCTAACAGCTGATAAATAATAAATTAACAGGTGTTTACAAGAAGTATGATTGTCACAACACACAAAATTTTTAGTTCTACCACTAAGTTATAGATGTCGCTCTACGAACTTTTCAACCTACCCTCGTAATAATCATGATGAATTGTATTATCAAAAGTGTTGTGAGCAGTAATAAAGCGAGTATTACAGCAGTAATTGCATTATGTGTAATTGATAAGATAATAAAGTAATTGAATTAATTGGTTTTTAGTGAAATAATTTTTAAAAAACCAATTGTTACAATATATGTAATTAAAATTATTTTCTTCCGGGGTGTTTGGCCGTGGTCCAATGCAGTTCACTGCAGCAGATGTTTCAGACATGCCTTTGACAGCCACTGTCACTGCTAAGTCAAACTAAAACACTTGCACAGTGTCATGGTTAGTGATCAGTACTGTGGATCTGTGTTAGTGTTTTAGTTTGACTTAGCAGTCAAAGGCACAGCTGAAATGTCTGCTGCAATGAACTGCATTGGATCACGGCCAAACACCCTGGAAGAAAATAATTTTAATAACATTGACTCCAGCTGTGTAAGCCTCAGACAAACCTTGTTACAATATATCTTTGAACGTTTCATACATTGTGTTTATGTTAATCACCTACTGACTAGTATGTTCAAATAATTATAAACAAAACAACTGGTTATTGTAATGTTAATATTAATAAAACAAAAGTGACATTTAAAAAGTGTTGGAGGAGCGTTTTGAAGCCAGATCAGCCAATAACTCTCAAAAAGTGCAAAAGAAGAGAGAAAATATTACACTGTACCAAATACCATAATTAATAACAACAGCAAATTAACAAAAATACTGTTTTAAACTGAATTTCTGCTACAAAAATAATAATCGAATTAAATAAATAGAGGAAATAGACCTATCTACAAACATTTGACCTGTCATATAGATATGGTGTAACTGTAAAATACCAGACTGATGTTTTAATAGTTTTACTCAACAATATTATACAACGGAAGTATGCTCAGGTGATTTTTTTTTCAGAACGGTTATTTCATTGTCTTTTTGTATATTACCATCTGCTTTCGATCTGTGGGGTATGGATTATCTTCAATCACTTCTATTGCCTCCTTTAATTTTTTTAAACCACTCAGAAACCTGAGTTCATGATAGATACCAACCACCATCCACCGTAGTACATTTTTCAAGTTTGACGAGAAATTTCATATTGGCATGTACTGCACAAATTCGTTGGTGCCACCTACCCAGGCATGTGCTCAAGATGTGCAAGCGTGTGATTATTAATTTTATACACCTAGTAAAATACTATAAAGGTATATAATGTTTTATATTTTCTTAAACAGAATTAACAGGAGAATTTTTTAGGGCTATTGTTAAAAATCAAAAATTTTGAAGTTAAAGGGTACACGCTCCCCTTAAACACCTAACATTATTCTGACAGAAGTGAGAAGCATGGTTTGCTTCAAACGAATACTATTCCCAACTTTTGGTTACATGTGCTTGCAAATTTAATTGTAGATGGAAGAGAGAATAGAGGTTAATTACCCCACACTGCTCATTGTTGCAGCACCAGTGTCACAAAGAAGCAGAAAAATGAATCAGTCTGGTAACTTTATAGTCACACTTTGTATGCTTCCTTACTCTTCAGTGTTTCTTCCAATTTGATAAACTTCATTGCGCACAGATGTGTGCAGACCACACACATGTGTGTGCAATAGTTGACCTTATTTTTCCTAAACAAATGCATATTTTTCAACCTCTGCTTCACCTGGTTTCATGCAGAGCTTATAAACTCTCTTTGCAAGTTTAAATGGTCTTGGTTCTGTTTCCTGTTCATTTTGCTTCAGTAAATCTTGCACTTGCCATAGCACTGTATCAAAATGCTCCTGTGCTACTGATTCATACATCTGTAAAAAGAAAATACATTTAAAAAACAAAACACGATTTCTTAAGGCAATTTATTAATATCAAAATATGGACATATTGTAATATAATTATATAATATTACAAATAAAAATAAAAATTAAAATTAAATTGTTGATATGTAGATATGTGTGTTGTTTATATCACTGGATCAGTCTGACTCCTTAAAGCCCCACTAGTTGGGCAAGTCAATTTGTAATATAATTACAAATAAAAAAGTAAAAATATAAATATAATTGAAATATATAGAAAGATTGTGTGTGTATCTTTTGTGATAACAAAGGTATTGTGGTCTTCTTTTAGCCCCACTGTTTAGGCTAGTCAAATGGTAATATAATTTCAAGTGTAATAATAAACAAAATATAAAGATATTGATGACAAGAATATGTTATAACTAGGTGTGTTTGATTGTTAAATAACAAATACATCAAACTTTAAAAATTTTGCAAATATTTTTTCTTGGGCTTGTATTGACTGAATGATTTAATTTAATTAATTAATAATTAATTAATTAGTTGAGGTTGTAATTTCCTTCTATATCTATTCTCTCAATGTGAATTATGTTTTTGCTTAATAAAAAATAATAATAACATTAATGGTAGAAATAAAAACAATGCTGGTAACTGAATACTGATTTGCGTTTATTCATTCAAAATTGTGCGCCAGTCAAACTGCGCATGTCCCAGGCACTGGCAAATATTCGCCACAGTCGGCAGTGAGAAAAATCAACAGATATATTTTTTACAAGTTTAAATTTATGGTTCTTTTAACGAGTCGAAATGGTCAGAGGGCAAGGAACAAGATACATTTAACAGGTATTCTTAAACTAAATGTTAATATCTGAAATAGAACAGAATTATTATTACAATTGTCAATTAGAAAGAAATTATTTAAATTTCGAACCAAGTCGAAGAAATGACGTCACTCCGCTCCAGGAAGCACTGGCTGATCGTCTTTATAGAAATTCAGCAATGGTCGCCGTCTGCTCGATTTTAACTACTATGATGCCGTTGGAATTGAAGATCTTCTCCCACAGAAATAAAACGATGTTCCCTTTTCTGCGAAGTGGTGTTGGTCCAAAATATCGTGTTGAATGTCCCCTCGTTGTCTGCGATGTCGAATTCTGGATGGATCTCTTGTGTAGTGTAGTGTTCAATTATGCGTGTTGGTTTTATGTGAATTCGTTCCAAAAATGGTTCAAAATGGCTGTCGATTTCTGGTGTTGCGTTTTATGGTGTTATACTGTGTTTTTGGAAATTTGTGAAGTGTTAGACATTGATAGATAATGTTATTTCACTTGTTAGTTCATCTCCGTTACACGCCACATAACCACACTTGGTTTTAATATAAATTATTTCGTTTTCAATACTCCGCTAATACATTTTTCAACTGTTCAGCTTTGCGATTAACAATAGACTAAAAGACGCAACGTCGTCGTTTTAAGGCAATTTGTGGTATGTCTTTTTCCTCTTCATATTGTTTAATTATAAAATATCTGTCTAAGACTTGTTTCACTATCTAACTATACATAACAAGTTTTCTTATTTTTTACTGTATTTCAAATATTTCTTAAATTTACATGAATCTAACTATTCAGTAATATTGATTATTTAATTTTACATCTTTTGATATATAGCTATATAGCATTACAATTTTATATAATGATTGTATGCCCCATATTTTGTACAAATTCAGTGTTTTAAAGGTTTTTATTTGTTTTTTCGGTATAATATTTCCCTGGAATACACCTAATAACTCCGTAATTACTTTGTTGTTAATAATTTGGTTATTAAAACATTTCAATATTGATTAATTTGCTGTTTAGTCTGATTTGATTACTATCATAAGCCTATTTTTGACTGTTTCCAAAAGAAGTTAATTTTCTTTCTTTTGTCATTCTATTTGCTATTAACTGTATCTGTATTAATTATACTTTCAATTTCTGTATTGTATGTATTGAATTCTATTCCTATTACATAGATTAATTCTTTGATAGACAATTTTTTTTTTGGTTTATAGGCCAGTCTGTGTTTACAAAAATGGTGTCTTGGCTGGTCTGTTTGTACAATTATACATGGTTTACTGATTTGAATAAAATTATTACATTTTTATGCCCTACTTGCCTCTCTGACTTACACAATGGAAAATTAAATGACATGATTTTAAATACAATAGAATATCTTGTATCTACTAAACTTTCTTTATACTAATAACATCATTGAACCATAACATGAACATCTTATGCCTAATTTTAACAAAAACATCTTATTATCAACTATTTTCCATATATCACCTAATTTTAACAAAAACATCTTATTCCTATTATTTTTTACTGTATCATCAAATGATAACAAAATAGCTTATCCTAGACATAATTTAATTAAAAAAAATAAAAAACTCCTATTACTAGTAACACTGTCAGTCACTAACTGTCTTGTGTATTTATGATTCTTTTGAAAACACTTTAACTGTGATTAAAAAACATCGTGTATCTATTTACACCTTACATCTAAAATATTATCTAATTAATAATAAATAACAAACACCTTAATATTAGTCATACCTTCAGTTATGAACTGTCCTTTGGTATTTTTGTCCTTCTCACCATTTACTTAGCTATAATTAAAGAAAACATTTTATATGTAATAGTTTTTCTTATATCTAATTTAAAAACTCTTATTACTGGTAATGTTGTCAGTCCTTAGACTGTCTTTCATTCCAATGGTTTTATTATTATTATTCTACACTCATGGTAGTCTTTTTATAATACTTAAACTTCATTGAAGATTTTTTCATAGATTTTTTAACTATGTTTCTCACTATACACTCTGTAGTTTCTTAATTTTGTTATCTCACTTCACTTTATTGGATTCTACACTCTGGTAGTCTTTTTAGTGAGTTCTACACTATGGTAGTCTCTTTTGACATATTTTTTAACATATTACACTTACAACTAATATACAATTTGTGTTTTATAGTATTGTATCTTGTAACTTGTTTGGGGTTTACCTATATCGGTTTCAATTTTGTCTCATGGTATTTATTATATGACTAACATTTTGTTTTGGCATATCTCTTCCTGTTTCTGGTCTCTTTGTTGGAATCTTGATATGTTTTGTCCCTTCTTCAAATATCACATTAGTAGTTTCCTTATTAAAATGGTTTCATGACAGATTATTTCCTTTTTTATGGTCCTTCCCTTTTTGTACTGCTTCCCCAATCTACTGGGTATACTGCTGGTTTAACTGGTTTTTTCATAGTAGGTTATTTTAATTAATGGTTTTCTTTATTATCTTCCATTTTTATTAACATTTTATAGACTTAATTATACAGTTTCTAGGGTAATCCTTAAACAATTTATTCCTCTCACTCACTATGGAACTTTTTCTTTTATTTATGTAACATTAATTCAAATGTTTAGTGTGATAATTTTGTTATGTTACATATGCTCTCCTGTAAAAGTGATTAGTTCAGATCATACTCTGTATGGATGAAATAATTACTACTAATTCTTTTGTATTTACATTTTCTCCGTGATTACATGTTTTCACTTTATATACCTTCTTTTTCCACCATTGCTTCCTCTCAGCTGATGTGTATCTCCTTCATTAGTTTCTTTTTTTTTTCATTGATAAGTGGTCTTCAATCTTGTGTATAACATTATCATTTTATATTCCTTCTTATTTGGTGCTTCCTCACCAGTATGTTTACTCCCTAACATTCCCTAACAAATTAATTGGAACAGTTCAGAGTGGCACTTTTGGCTTCAATCCCTGCTGTCCAATACTTCAATTGAGTCCAGAGGTATTATCATCTCTGCTCAACACATAAGACTGATGGCATTTTCTACATCCAGTCATAAAAATAAATAAACAGTAAAAGTAGTCATTTTTGACTAAAATAAACATCTTTAGATTCTTCACTTCATAATACGTTATATTAATTAATACTTTTATACACTTGACTCTTCTTCTCTCTTAAAGCTTATTCCATATTAGGTGGTTTAGGTATGTGGTATAATATACATTTCATCATGTTTACATAGTAAGTAGTATTTATATTTACTCCTTCTACCATCTGGTATCCATTGAGTTACTTTTATTGCTCATGGTATAACATGAATTAATTCTTTATCACTTTCACTATAACAGTGGTTGTTGTAACAGCATTATCATTATTAGTATCAGGTTTTTTTTTTTTTTTTTTTTTTTTTGGTTTCACTATTTGGTCTTTAGTGAGCTGGTCCTTCTTCATTGTTCCATTTTTATTAAATTATTTTCTTTGTGAGTTTGGTTAATTTGTTCGATTAAGTCATATGACATTCTGGTTTCCTTTCTCCTTTAGAATTTTGTATCTCTTTCTTACAAAATCTTTTTTCATATTTCAGAGTTATTTCTCATCATTTGTATGAGTAATGATATGAGTTTAATATTTTTTAATTTTAGACATTTTTATTCAACTACATTCTTTCTTATTCATAGTTGTTTTTCAAATATTTTGGTATAAGTTGTACTTATTATTGTTTTGAATTTTGAAATTATTATTCCTCAAAATTCTTTTTTCATTCATAATAGTCTTTGAATGTTTGAGTAAGTGGTACTTACTAATTATTTTGAATTTGGACAATTATTATCTCCCTCCAAATTCTTTTTACTTGCATAGTAGTCTTTGAATATTTGTGTAGCTTGTACCTACTATTGCTTTTGAATTTTGAAGCTTATTATGTTCAAAATTCTTTTTATTTATTCACAACAATCTTTTAAATGTTTTGTGTAAGTTGTACTTACTGATTTTTGAATTTTGAAATTATATTCTTATCAAAATTCTTATTTCGTTCACAATATTCTTTCTGATACTTGGTGTAAGTTGTTCTTACTAATTTTTGAATTTTGTAATTATTTTTCTCAAAATTCTTATTTTGTTCACAATATTCTTTCTGATACTTGGTGTAAGTTGTTCTTACTAATTTTTGAATTTTGTAATTTTATTCTTATCAAAATTCACAATTTCTTCATAATAGTTTTAACTCATAATTATGAGTCCTCCAAATATTTTTTAATGGATAACTGATTATAAGTTCCTTTTACTTTATTCGAAATGATATCCTTTAGTACATACGTATTGTTATTATTGTTTTTAATAATCAGGTATGGGCCGGTATACAGCAGTAATAACTTTCTGGTAATGCCTTCCAAAGTACTGGGTAATTCCCTGTTTTTTAGCAGTACCTTTTCTCCGACTTCATAGCTTATTATTTTCTTAACAGCCTTTTGATATTTGTTCTTGCGCCTTTCCTGGTCTTCAGCCAATTTATTGTAGAATCTGATTCGATTGAATTTGTATTCTTGACTCCTAGGGAACTCTATTATTTCTTGTATTTCTCTCGGAGGCGGTCTTTCATACATTGCCGTGTATGGCGTGGTACCAATAGCGGTGTGATATGACAAATTAAGGAATTCTTCAGTCGCTAATAAATATTCTTGCCACTTCTTTTGTTGATTATAGCAATAAGTCCGTAATATTCTCCCGACCTCTCGCAGTACCCTCTCCGCTGGATTGCTGCTGGGGTGGTAGACAGACGTCTTGTATGTCTTAATGCCCAATGTATTCAGAGTGTTTCTCCACCGCCAACCCTTAAATTGCGTTCCATGGTCGGTGATTATGGATGTCGGGCTTCCTACCTCTGGAATGTAATGATTTGTTATTATTCCTAGAGTCTTCAGAGTGGTGGCTCTGTTCACAGGGTATAGTTTTGTAAATTTTGTAAAATGATCCATCATAATAACAATATACTTGTATCGATGGCGTCCGCCACTGCGGGGAAATGGACCACATATGTCCAGAAAGACCTTTTCCAGTTTGGTTTGTGAGGTAATTGGTATCATCATACCTTCCTTTCTCTCATTGTTGGTTTTCACCAATTGACATATCAGACAGGTTTTAAGGTAGTTTCTCGTTTTTCTATTGATACCTTTTATGTGACAATTCTCTTCTATTGCCTTGATCACCTTCATGGCTCCCATTGTAGCGGGTCAATTTTGGGTGTTTTTATTTTAATCGTTTGGGGCAATTATATAATTTTATTCAGTTCATTTTCGGGCGGGTTTGGAAAATATTGCAAAAGAAATGGATTATTGTGCAACGTATTTGTCCGTATAATAGACCAGAGTTGAGAAACAGTTGGAAACAAGGCACTGCGCAATTTCAGTGGTGTAACGCGGCAAAGGAATTTACCACCTTAAAAATTCTAAGAACTTTGTACATGTGTGTCAACGCTCAAGCGCAACTACACCCGCACGCGCTCAAAGGACGCTCTAACAAAACTCAAGATGGCCAGAGCGTAAAAAATATTCATCGTCTTCTCTAAGACCTCCCGGAAGTCGCATTAAACTCCGCCTACTGTTGGTGACATCAGCGGAACCAAGTCCAATATCGGCCTCTGGACACACACACATACCAGCTTTAATCCATATATAAAGTGGTTACTTCCCAACAAATGAGGCCTGAGCGACGAAAACATCGTGGCAGTAGAGAACCAGATTCCCTCCAGGAACAGGTACAGGTACCTGTTACGTTCACCATGACGGAACAGTCGACTTATAGCCGCGGCGTCGGCCAGACGCGCGCCAAGACTCGTGGGCCCCAAAAATCTTGTAAAGTTTATTTGAAAGTAATAGTTTTGCATCTCTAAGTAACCAGTTAACAAAAATGTAAAAGCAGTGAACTAACAAACGTTTGTGACCGAGTGCGGGAATATTACGGGGACGCGCCACATGGTTGTCAGCGACGCTATGGAAACAAGTAACTGTATTCTAATCAATCAATTTTATTACCAAGGCCTAATTCAAGTACATGTAGGGGTTTTATAAATTCGAATGAATGAGAGAGTGAGCACGCTGGGCTGTACAGGTTAAGATAAAGGTTATATTTAGAAATAAGACATACTTAGATGCATACATTTCAAAATTTGTTTTTTTTGTGTTCTGTTAATAATTGATGAATTTCCATAAGTAAAACATTATTTTCGTAACATAAAAATGTGTTAGACTAAGTTATTTCGTCATTACCACTGTCTTATTTCTGTGTTAAAAATTCGTCTAGACGTTCCGGAATCTTCTGAATTATTAATTGGGTGGGTCAGATTGCTAAATTGTCCTTTTTATTTAAGGTGGAGTGTAAAGGTTTTCGATATTTTATCCTATATAAAAAATAATCGTGGCGACCTTGGTCTTCTGGTAAAATTCAAATAGCAGGTAAGTGTTGTAATTGCGTGCAGGTAAGTCCTGGTAGTTTATGTATTTTTTTTTATATATTTCGGCCCTATTTTATTGTTACAAATGTCGACGCGCTGCCAGGATTTTCGTTTTAATTTTATTTATACGAGATAGACCTATTTGAATACACAGAAAATAGGATGTGGTAATGACGAATGTATAAAAATTGTATTGCACATATTCACAGTAGTTATTAGGCGTTTTGAGTATAGAAAAATAGTAGTTTTATATATAAAAGTGTTATACAAACGAACTTTAAAAATGTCTATAATACAATGTAACGATAGTGATTTTGCATGGGACGAGTGGGAGAGTGAATTTCGAGGTGTTGTGGGTGAGATGACAAACGAGGAATGGGGTAATTTAGACGATAGGTTAACCCGAATGGAAGAACAAGAAGAAGGAATATTTGCAGAAATCAATAAACATAGTGAGAGGACCAACGATAAAGGTAAGATAGTCGAAGTAATAGTAGTAGAAAATAAGACAGAAAATAGGCCTAGTGATGATGATGAGAGTGTGGTGGTGGTAAATAAAGGTAAAAAGACAAACCAATTTCAAGAAAATAAAGTGAGTGGATGGGGAGAATTCGGGAATAGTACGGAATTCATGCGCGAGTTTGCAAGGGTTTTGAAAGGAATGACGGAGGACGATTGGCGTAAATTAAATAATAAGCTTAGACAAATGGAAGAACAAAAAACGGGACTATACGCTTTCCTGAATAAAAATAGTGATGATACTAGTAAACAAAGTAACGAGGTAAGTGAAGGGGTTAGGGAGAGTAAAATAGTAGAAAATGGTAGTCACGAGATAAAAAATGATAACGGTGACGCAATTGAAAATGTAGCAATAGAAAGTGGTAACAATGTTGTTGATGGTAGTGAAGAAATAATTAACCAGGTGAGTGATAACGATAATGAATTAATAAATAACAATGACCAAATAGTGGGAGATGGTGAGTACAATCCTGAGGTAAGTGGTAGTAATACAATTAATTATAATGATGAAATAACATTAAACAAGAATAATGATGATGTAGCTGAAAAGGGGGTATCAAAACGTGATACAGTAGAAAATCATGAAAATGAGAATAGAGTGAGAGTTGAGGTTGATCATGGAGTGTTAGTTAGTGTTTATGAGTTAGAAAGGGAGTATAGGGGTAGTTTAAATGTAGAAGGTGAACAGGGGGCAAATTTTTATGGGGTTAAATGTGAAGCAGAGAATTCACAAGTGTTGAGGGAGGACAAGAGTTCCTCGATAATTTTTGTAGAAGACGAGAGTTCTTCAGAAGGTAAAATAAGTTTTTTGTGTTTATCTGGTAGGGCCAGATGGTATTTAAATGATTTTGTAGTATTGCCCTCTGCACGGAATGGGAGAGTTCAGTGTGGTTATGAGAGTTGTTGTAAAGAAAGAGAGAGAGAAATAAAAATTTTTGAAGTTAATAGAGAGTATGAAATGTTGGTGCAGGTGTTAGACATGGAGAGAGATGATGAAAGAGAGAGAGAGGAATATCTGAATAACACTGTTATAAATAATGACAAAATAGTTAACTGGGGATTGAGACAATTTACTGACGGAGACTGGACAAAATTAACTGATAACGACAAGTTGTATGAAATAATAAATGGTATTATGAAGGATTTAGAAATAATGGTCCATGAAGATAATAATCATAGATTCAAGATAAATAAAAATCATTTAATCTATAAATATGTAAGATACCTTTTTGACGATGGTGGCTAAAATAGAAAACAGTAAAAGACAGTTAAATATTTTGTTTTAAGGAATTTGACTTTGCTGATTTGGAAATTGAGATGTGATAACTGAATAAATACTGAAGTAAATTTGTAAATAAATATGTAGTAAAGCCAATGGTATGTGTTGTGGTTAAGTGAACAGTGTATGTAGGTAATTAATTGTTGTAAGAATAATATTAAAATATTTGCAATTTAAATAAATAAACCAAATTAATTTTGAAAACAAGTAATCAGAGAATTATAATTGTTCGGATGGTAATGAATTCTATATTGTTAATAATTAATTTAATTAAAATAATTTGATATATTTTAAATATTTTAATTGATTATGTAAATGTTGTATAATTAATTTTTTTGTAAACTCAGTTTGTTTTACGAGATGGAAATTTGGTAATGAATGATAAATTATTTAATTTAAACTAATTTTGTGTAAAATGTTTCAGAGATGGTGGTGAGTATGTTTTGTGGACATGTCATGTTAAATGGATTGTAAGTAGAAAAATTTTATAATCAGGTGTAATAAAAAATATTTACAGGTGTAATTGAGATTCTAATTCAGTAATAAGATGCTATTTGGAAATCAGTTGGTTCAAGAAATAAAGATAATTAAAAAATTTTAATAATAAATGAAAAATGATAAATAATGATTATCAATAATAAATTTTGAAAATTTCAAGAAAGTTAAACGGTAAAAGGTTATGAATGGGTTAAATGAGTGTTGATGCAAATATTATATGATAATGTATATACAAATTTTAATTAGTTGTCAATTGTAATTAGTTATTATGTGGCTATTAAGGGGGTGGCCTGTGCTCTCTTAAATAGCGAAATGGGTTGGGGGTAGCAGTGAGTGTTACCTCCATCGGAGGCCTAGCTTAGATATTTACAAATAAGGTGTTCATGCTATAATTTTAAGTGTATCATTTTATTGTTGTCTGTTAGATAAGCATTGATAAGAATATGTAATTTTATTATGTGTGTATTTGTTTAAGCCAATAAGTAAATCGTCTGGCAGGTTAACATAAGCATCAGAATCAGAGAAATGGGAAACAATGAGGTGAGAAGGGAGAATAAATAAAATAAATATGTATATTCCATGTAATTTGTTCAATTTTAAGATGTATTTTCATTGTGTCAGGAGGATCAGCTGATCAGCAATACCATGTCACTGGTATATTGGTTTGTAAATGTTACAAGTAATTAATGTTTAATGTACTACAGATATTTTGAAGTAAAGATAAAAAGAATATGAGAAATGAAATAACAATAATTTATGCAAATTAATAAAAGATAATTGATGGGTGATAAATGTTTTATGGGACACGTAGACCTGTCCAAATTGAATTAAAAGTTGAATGTGAACTGATGGAGATGATTATGCTGCAATGTTGTTTTTGAGTTAATGTAATGTAACAGAATCTTGAGAAATATTGATGTTGACACGGTAGTTGTGGAGAATTTATGTAGAGTTTTGAATGATATATATTTATGTTTATGTTATGTTTATTAATGAGGTTATTTTGTGTATTTGTAGTGAGGTAATGAGATTGAGAATTTTTGGGGATGGCAATTTTGTATTAGGGGGTAGTGTCATGTAGGAGTCCGCAACAAGCGTTGGGACGGGATAGGAATAGATTTTAGTGAGGAGGGGCCGCCTTAGGTAAAATCCAGGGGCCAAATAAGGGAATTGAGTTTTTTGGGGGCGGGGAAACACGTATCCTATATACAAAGGGTTAGAGAGTATTTTATATGTAGAGAAGGTGGCGTTTTGTGTTAAATGGTAAGTGGGGTTTAGAGTGTCCTGATTAGTAGATATTTTGGTAGAGATGGGTGTCATGGGAGTTGCAGTTGATGAATATTGGAGTCAAAGGGGTAAAGTTTATATATGTATAGAAATCTAATACATAAAAACGAGAATAAATGAGGTACAACACCCACAGTAATGTAGAATTAAACTGTTAACTAAAGAGAGGAATTTATAATCAAGATTATACAATTGTTTATTTTTTTCAACCAGTGACAGAAGTTTGATAAAATTTGAAAATGATGTAAAGTCAAGAATTGTTTATTTTAAATAATTTCAATGTCAACTTGATTATTATATTAATATTTTGTTTATTTTAAATATTTTGTTTTATTATGTTTGCATTTCAAGTTAGGATATTACAGATGTTCAGTGTGTTTTCAGAACTTATATATAACATATGTAGGTCAAGGGTTTTGGACTTGACCTAGTTTCGATCAGCTGATGAGGTCATACACCTACTAAACTTGTATAGTAGGAATCCAATTTTAATTTGTTTGTTTGATTAATTCAAACCAATATTTGAATAATTTTAATAAATGTTGTTTAATAAATAAATTCAATAAAATTTTTTTTAATGAATAAATTTAAATTTTTTTTTGAATTTTAAAATTTTTGAAAATTTTAATTTTTTATTGAAAAAAAAAAAAACTTGATTTTCGCCTGCCAGCGAAGGAATATTTTAGATAATGATTTTTTTTTATTATGTGTGCATTAACCATGTTTCTTTTATTGTATTGCAGTATATTGGTAGATTATAAGTGATTCTCCTGTTAGAATAAGGATGTGTTTATATTATTAGAAATGTCTAGGTTAAATCATGTGAAACAAAAATTAGAAAAAAGAGGAAGAGAATTTTTTGATAAAAGATTATTTTTTTGAATTTTGAATTTTTTAAATTTTTAGTAAATTTTAAAAGAAATTTTTATTTTTTTGTGTTATGGTAACATGTAATGTTAGTATGTGTGAGCCCAGTATTTGCTAAAGGCAGCCCAGCTTGCAAAAAGGGGATCCATATCGGCGGAGGAGCTGGAGTAATTTTAGCCAGGGATTGAGGATTTTTGGGGGTAGCATGTTAGAAGGCGAGGCGCGCTGTGGTACGAATCTGTTCGATTTCTCGGTGTTGGGATCTCTTACGGAGAAGTCCAGTGATTCTCGTTCAGATGAGTCCATGGACGCTGAGCCAAGGGGGTCGTGTACCCATGAGATTAAGAACCAGGGGGTTGTTGGCACCAGTTCCTCACCGGTCCTCTTCGGGGTTATCGATGAGATTTCTTCTGTCGTGAACAGCAGAATTCTCATCGAGGGGGTATTGTAGCGGGTCAATTTTCATACATTGCTGTGTATGGCGTGGTACCAATAGCGGTGTGATATGACAAATTAAGGAATTCTTCAGTCGCTAATAAATATTCTTGCCACTTCTTTTGTTGATTATAGCAATAAGTCCGTAATATTCTCCCGACCTCTCGCAGTACCCTCTCCGCTCGATTGCTGCTGGGGTGGTAGACAGACGTCTTGTATGTCTTAATGCCCAATGTATTCAGAGTGTTTCTCCACCGCCAACCCTTAAATTGCGTTCCATGGTCGGTGATTATGGATGTCGGGCTTCCTACCTCTGGAATGTAATGATTTGTTATTATTCCTAGAGTCTTCAGAGTGGTGGCTCTGTTCACAGGGTATAGTTTTGTAAATTTTGTAAAATGATCCATCATAATAACAATATACTTGTATCGATGGCGTCCGCCACTGCGGGGAAATGGACCACATATGTCCAGAAAGACCTTTTCCAGTTTGGTTTGTGAGGTAATTGGTATCATCATACCTTCCTTTCTCTCATTGTTGGTTTTCACCAATTGACATATCAGACAGGTTTTAAGGTAGTTTCTCGTTTTTCTATTGATACCTTTTATGTGACAATTCTCTTCTATTGCCTTGATCACCTTCATGGCTCCCATTGTAGCGGGTCAATTTTGGGTGTTTTTATTTTAATCGTTTGGGGCAATTATATAATTTTATTCAGTTCATTTTCGGGCGGGTTTGGAAAATATTGCAAAAGAAATGGATTATTGTGCAACGTATTTGTCCGTATAATAGACCAGAGTTGAGAAACAGTTGGAAACAAGGCACTGCGCAATTTCAGTGGTGTAACGCGGCAAAGGAATTTACCACCTTAAAAATTCTAAGAACTTTGTACATGTGTGTCAACGCTCAAGCGCAACTACACCCGCACGCGCTCAAAGGATGCTCTAACAAAAAACTCAAGATGGCCAGAGCGTAAAAAATATTCATCGTCTTCTCTAAGACCTCCCGGAAGTCGCATTAAACTCCGCCTACTGTTGGTGACATCAGCGGAACCAAGTCCAATATCGGCCTCTGGACACACACACATACCAGCTTTAATCCATATATAAAGTGGTTACTTCCCAACAAATGAGGCCTGAGCGACGAAAACATCGTGGCAGTAGAGAACCAGATTCCCTCCAGGAACAGGTACAGGTACCTGTTACGTTCACCATGACGGAACAGTCGACTTATAGCCGCGGCGTCGGCCAGACGCGCGCCAAGACTCGTGGGCCCCAAAAATCTTGTAAAGTTTATTTGAAAGTAATAGTTTTGCATCTCTAAGTAACCAGTTAACAAAAATGTAAAAGCAGTGAACTAACAAACGTTTGTGACCGAGTGCGGGAATATTACGGGGACGCGCCACGTGGTTGTCAGCGACGCTATGGAAACAAGTAACTGTATTCTAATCAATCAATTTTATTACCAAGGCCTAATTCAAGTAAATGTAGGGGTTTTATAAATTCGAATGAATGAGAGAGTGAGCACGCTGGGCTGTACAGGTTAAGATAAAGGTTATATTTAGAAATAAGACATACTTAGATGCATACATTTCAAAATTTGTTTTTTTTTGTGTTCTGTTAATAATTGATGAATTTCCATAAGTAAAACATTATTTTCGTAACATAAAAATGTGTTAGACTAAGTTATTTCGTCATTACCACTGTCTTATTTCTGTGTTAAAAATTCGTCTAGACGTTCCGGAATCTTCTGAATTATTAATTGGGTGGGTCAGATTGCTAAATTGTCCTTTTTATTTAAGGTGGAGTGTAAAGGTTTTCGATATTTTATCCTATATAAAAAATAATCGTGGCGACCTTGGTCTTCTGGTAAAATTCAAATAGCAGGTAAGTGTTGTAATTGCGTGCAGGTAAGTCCTGGTAGTTTATGTATTTTTTTTTATATATTTCGGCCCTATTTTATTGTTACACCATGTGACCGTATCGTAGGTGATAGTCCAGGATGATATCCCTTTCGATTGTAGTAGGTATCATGATCTTCCATATTTCTTCATCAAGGGATGTCTTGATGAATAAAATCCCATTATGTATACAATAAAATTTGTTTATCGTGTCATCTTGGTTGGAGAGACGAAGTTTAATAGAGTTTAACTTCGGATCGGACTGCTGGTGTTTGCTGATGTCCTGCACTATCTTCTCTAAATCGGATCTGTCTTTAATAATGTTATAGATTTTCAAAATGCTCTCCTTTTCGCCTTCGAATGTTTGTTCCTCCAGACTCACTCTTGACAATACGTCGGCTACTACATTTTTACTTCCAGGAACATACTCCCACTGTATATCGTATTCCTGTAGGGCGAGTACCCATCTGGTCAATCTACCATGGCTTAATTTGCATCTTCTTAGAAATGATATTGACTTGTGATCTGTTCGGACGGTCACTGGATATCCGAGGATATACGTCCGAAACTTCCCGCAGGCAAAGACTACACTTAGCAGTTCTTTTTCCGTCACATTATAGTTCTTTTCACACTGGTTAAGGGTTCTGCTAGCAAAGCTCACTACTAGATGGTTTCCACCTTCATCTTCTTGGTACAGTGTTGATCCCAAGCTAATGTTACTAGCATCACAGTTTAGAAAGAAGGGTCGGTTAAAATCTGGATGGTTGAGCATTACTGCATCTAAAAATTTCTCTTTAATTGATTTGAAGGTTTCGTCTTGTTCTTGACCCCATCGCCATTTATTCTTGGACGATAACTGGTACTGAAACTGGGCTGTTAGTTCGGAATAATTATTCTGGAACTTCCTATAATAGTTACATAGGCCCAAAAATGATTGTAGTTGCCTTCTGTTTTTTGGTGTAGGGAATCGTTGTATGGCGTCTACCTTTTCTGTTGATGGTGTTATTCCTTGACTGTTTAGCTGGAAACCCAGGAATTGAACTTCTTTAGCTATAAGCTTGGACTTGTCCAGTTTAAGGGTGACATTATTCTCAGCAAGCTTCTTCAAGACATACTCCACACGATAACAGTGTTCCTCCCAGTTGGTTGATGTTATTAGGAGATCATCAACATATACAGTCGTGAATTGGAGCGCTTCTGGTCCTAGTATATGATCCATACAGGCGACAAAAACAGCTACTGAATTCACCAACCCGAAGGGCAACCTCTTAAACTGATAATTGCGCCCTTCGAAGATGAACGCCATGTATTGCCGGCTTGCTGGGTGCAACTCCACTTGCCAATAGCCGCATACCGTATCCCAGGTGGTAGTGAATCGTGTTCCGTGGAACCTCTTCAAAATTTCATCAATTTCGCCAGGTGAGGTACGATCGTTTATTATCATCTTATTTATCTCACGAGCATCAAGGCAAAGTCTTACCTTCCCATTTTTCTTTTGTATGGCCACAATTGGGCTAGTGTATGGCGATTGACTGCTCTCGATGATATCTCTACGGATCATATTCTGGATCTCTGTGCGTACGGCTTCTTTCAAAGATTGTGCTATTGGGTACGACTTTCGGTTAAATTCTACCGGTTCTCTGAATCGTATGGAACATTGGTAGTTCCGGATCTTTCCAGGTTCGTCAGAAAATACAGCTCGATATTTCTCATATATTTCTACCAATTGATTCAGCTGGTTTTCCTTTAATTTCTCGTTCGCATTGTGGCACTGGAAGTTACGTATCTCTTGAATCTTTTGTTGCCATAGGTCTTCCTCCGAATCCTGATGTACTGGCTTGTTGTTTGTTGAGTAGTTGGATAAGTAATTCACCTTATTTTGGTGGTCGAGAAGTTGTCTGGAGTCTAAAGTCTTGTTATCAGTTAAATTGGCTATCCAGGTTGAACCTTCAGCAAAGAGTGATACCTTTCCTCGGCACAAGTCGATAATTGCTGAGTTTCGGCGCAATATGTCGCATCCTATCATTATGTTGAAAGGTAATCCGGCTGCAACAAGAAACATCATATCCACACTAATGCCCTGACTTTTGACATTGAGGGATACCTGCTTTCTTATGGTCTTGTTCTGTCGGCCGGTAGCTCCTACAAGTACAATGTTATTAATAGGTAGTACCGGTAAGTTTTTGTGGCACTCCTGCTGTATCCGGTCCAATTCATTTCGATTTATTATGGAGACATTGGCTCCAGTGTCTATCATTATAGGAACAGAAATACCTTCAATTTCTGCAATTATGTATATTATTTCATTATCATTATTGTTAATATTAAGCTCACTTTCTTCTAATAGGTCCTTACGGATATCCTTTAAATAATTGCTGTATATTATGGTAAAATTTTTTCTGTTTTTCTTCACATTCATACCTACTTGATTAAACCCAGCAGATTGGAGCAGTAAAGGGTTATTGGATTTTATTACTGCCTCCGTTCGTTTAAATGTTCCGCTTCATTACGGATTAGGCCGTTGGAAGCGTCAGCTTGAAGTCCTGAGACGGCTTCGATTGGTTCTGCTCGATCGTCTTGTTGGGCTTCTGTTACAGGTAGTCTTCGCTGATTATCCAGGCTGGAACTACGTCTGGGCTCGTACTCTCTGTACCTATTACTTCCCTGACTTCCTTGGAAGGTCTCGTACTCGTAGTATCGGCTCCTTCTTTGAGGCTGGTACCTCCTGTGTCCACTGCCTTCTGCTCGGATGTAATTAACATTAGGTCGATATGTCCTGTAATTGTGGTTACCTCCATTTGGGTAATTCCGGTTATAATTACCATGATAATTATTATTATTAGAAAGGTTGGGGTTCCTCTGACCATTTGGAACATAGTTACTATTATGATTATAATAACCGTTGTTATTTTGTGGACGGCTATTATTATTATGATTATTATTGTTGTGGTTGTTGTTATTATTATTTATTCGAGGAATATTACTATTATTATTATTGTTGTTAAAACGGGGCAAATTATTGTTATTTCTGGGGTTATAATTGTATTCGGCATTATTCCGATTTGCGGAATTATAATTATTATTATTACCCACATTCTGCCGATTATTATTATTATTATTCAAATTATTGTTGTTATTCCTTGCTTCCTGCTTTTCATATCTCCTGCGACTTTGACGGTAATAGTCTTCGTGCTCGTACATCTCTAAAAGCTCGGTCATGGCTTGCACCGTTTTTATTTGACTGTTTCGTCTGGCTCTGATAATATCCTCCTCATAGTGGTATGAGAGTTTGCTGACCAGGCATTCTTCCGGTATTCGGGGCTCTAGATGTTTGGCCACGCACACCTTTCCCAAAAAGTACGCCGTTAAAGTTTGGTTTCCATACGGGTTGTACTTCCCATGACATATCCCGTCTCTGGCGATATTTTGCGTTGATTCAGACCAATATTTGGCTTTGAATAGCCTTCTGAATTGTTGATAGTCGGTCACCTCGTCTCTTATCGCCATCCACCAATTGTCTGCTATCTCCTTGAACGATTCGTCAAGCACCTCTTTATTCTCCCTCCAGCGATTACCTCTGTGTTTGGCAAAGTATTCCTCGATTCTTGCTAGGAATTCCATGGGTTTATTTTTATAAAACCTGAAGTTAATCCCTTCACGATTTTCATTGTTGGGACAACTGGTAATGGTTGTCGGTCGACTATGGAATAGGTCTATATCTGTCTGGTTCTGTCTTACCTGACTGTTGATGCTGGTCACAGCAGCTTCAATGCCGTCGCATTTTTCTGTGAATCGGTCCTGCACTCGCTCCCAGTCTTCCCGTGTTTCCTTTAGTTTTTCCTCCAACGTCTTCCTAGTCGTTTCTTCAATGGTGTTAACCTTCGTATTTATTTCTGTCCTGATACTCCGTACTTCTTGTTCGGTTTGACTCCATTTTTCGTCAGCTCTGGTAACCTTTTGTTCGATTACCGTTATTTCCTCTTCTATCTTCTTGCTGATTGTTTCGTTGTTTTCAGCTAATTTCTGGCTCAATTCATCCTTCAATATTTCCATTTTTCCATCTAACCGGTTCATGTTCTCCTGGTTCGTCTCCTTCAATTCTTCTCTCAATTGCTGACTATTGCTTTCCATTTTCTGATTTGTTTCTTCCATCCTCTTGTTGGTTTCTTCCAGTTTTTGGCTTATCTGGGTCAATTCCTCTTTCGACTGTTTATTGTCAGTCTTTATTTCCTCCATTTTCTCCTCAATTTTCTGAATATTTTCTTCCATCTTCTCTTCTATCTTCTTGCTAGTATCTCCAATTTTATTGCCCAACTCTTCCTTCAATCGTTGGTTATCATTCTTCATTTCCTCCTCCATCTTCCTACTATTCTCCTCCATCTTCTTACTATTCTCCTCCATCTTCTTGCTGCTTTCTCTTAATTCCTCCTTCAATCGTTGGTTATCGTTCTTCATTTCCTTACTATTTTCTTCCATCTTCTCCTCCATCTTCTTACTATTCTCCTCCATCTTATTACCCAACTCTTCCTTTGTCGTTTTAAATTCTCGGAGTAACATCTCCATCATTTGATCAAATTTTGTATCTTCCTTTGCGGTGGATTTCTCCGGCTGTTCCTTCTGTGGTGCAGGCTTATTTGGTTCTGCTGGCGGTAACATTAACTCCACATCTTCCACTGGTGTCGCTTCTTTATCCTCCATGTTTATCTCCTGCTCGGCCTCCATAGCCCTTTTTCTTGATGTAGCTCTCCTGTGCATCTCGCTCCCTCTTCCGACCTGTTGATCGTTGCCAAGCTAAAAATAGGAAATTGGACACTCGTCCTTATTTTACAACACTATTATCTCCTATTTAAAGCCCCACGTTGGGCGCCAATTTGTAATATAATTATATAATATTACAAATAAAAATAAAAATAAAAATTAAATTGTTGATATGTAGATATGTGTGTTGTTTATATCACTGGATCAGTCTGACTCCTTAAAGCCCCACTAGTTGGGCAAGTCAATTTGTAATATAATTACAAATAAAAAAGTAAAAATATAAATATAATTGAAATATATAGAAAGATTGTGTGTGTATCTTTTGTGATAACAAAGGTATTGTGCTCTTCTTTTAGCCCCACTGTTTAGGCTAGTCAAATGGTAATATAATTTCAAGTGTAATAATAAACAAAATATAAAGATATTGATGACAAGAATATGTTATAACTAGGTGTGTTTGATTGTTAAATAACAAATACATCAAACTTTAAAAATTTTGCAAATATTTTTTCTTGGGCTTGTATTGACTGAATGATTTAATTTAATTAATTAATAATTAATTAATTAGTTGAGGTTGTAATTTCCTTCTATATCTATTCTCTCAATGTGAATTATGTTTTTGCTTAATAAAAAATAATAATAACATTAATGGTAGAAATAAAAACAATGCTGGTAACTGAATACTGATTTGCGTTTATTCATTCAAAATTGTGCGCCAGTCAAACTGCGCATGTCCCAGGCACTGGCAAATATTCGCCACAGTCGGCAGTGAGAAAAATCAACAGATATATTTTTTACAAGTTTAAATTTATGGTTCTTTTAACGAGTCGAAATGGTCAGAGGGCAAGGAACAAGATACATTTAACAGGTATTCTTAAACTAAATGTTAATATCTGAAATAGAACAGAATTATTATTACAATTGTCAATTAGAAAGAAATTATTTAAATTTCGAACCAAGTCGAAGAAATGACGTCACTCCGCTCCAGGAAGCACTGGCTGATCGTCTTTATAGAAATTCAGCAATGGCCGCCGTCTGCTCGATTTTAACTACTATGATGCCGTTGGAATTGAAGATCTTCTCCCACAGAAATAAAACGATGTTCCCTTTTCTGCGAAGTGGTGTTGGTCCAAAATATCGTGTTGAATGTCCCCTCGTCGTCTGCGATGTCGAATTCTGGATGGATCTCTTGTGTAGTGTAGTGTTCAATTATGCGTGTTGGTTTTATGTGAATTCGTTCCAAAAATGGTTCAAAATGGCTGTCGATTTCTGGTGTTGCGTTTTATGGTGTTATACTGTGTTTTTGGAAATTTGTGAAGTGTTAGACATTGATAGATAATGTTATTTCACTTGTTAGTTCATCTCCGTTACACGCCACATAACCACACTTGGTTTTAATATAAATTATTTCGTTTTCAATACTCCGCTAATACATTTTTCAACTGTTCAGCTTTGCGATTAACAATAGACTAAAAGACGCAACGTTGTCGTTTTAAGGCAATTTGTGGTATGTCTTTTTCCTCTTCATATTGTTTAATTATAAAATATCTGTCTAAGACTTGTTTCACTATCTAACTATACATAACAAGTTTTCTTATTTTTTACTGTATTTCAAATATTTCTTAAATTTACATGAATCTAACTATTCAGTAATATTGATTATTTAATTTTACATCTTCAGATATATAGCTATATAGCATTACAATTTTATATAATGATTGTATGCCCCATATTTTGTACAAATTCAGTGTTTTAAAGGTTTTTATTTGTTTTTTCGGTATAATATTTCCCTGGAATACACCTAATAACTCCGTAATTACTTTGTTGTTAATAATTTGGTTATTAAAACATTTCAATATTGATTAATTTGCTGTTTAGTCTGATTTGATTACTATCATAAGCCTATTTTTGACTGTTTCCAAAAGAAGTTAATTTTCTTTCTTTTGTCATTCTATTTGCTATTAACTGTATCTGTATTAATTATACTTTCAATTTCTGTATTGTATGTATTGAATTCTATTCCTATTACATAGATTAATTCTTTGATAGACAATTTTTTTTTTGGTTTATAGGCCAGTCTGTGTTTACAAAAATGGTGTCTTGGCTGGTCTGTTTGTACAATTATACATGGTTTACTGATTTGAATAAAATTATTACATTTTTATGCCCTACTTGCCTCTCTGACTTACACAATGGAAAATTAAATGACATGATTTTAAATACAATAGAATATCTTGTATCTACTAAACTTTCTTTATACTAATAACATCATTGAACCATAACATGAACATCTTATGCCTAATTTTAACAAAAACATCTTATTATCAACTATTTTCCATATATCACCTAATTTTAACAAAAACATCTTATTCCTATTATTTTTTACTGTATCATCAAATGATAACAAAATAGCTTATCCTAGACATAATTTAATTAAAAAAAATAAAAAACTCCTATTACTAGTAACACTGTCAGTCACTAACTGTCTTGTGTATTTATGATTCTTTTGAAAACACTTTAACTGTGATTAAAAAACATCGTGTATCTATTTACACCTTACATCTAAAATATTATCTAATTAATAATAAATAACAAACACCTTAATATTAGTCATACCTTCAGTTATGAACTGTCCTTTGGTATTTTTGTCCTTCTCACCATTTACTTAGCTATAATTAAAGAAAACATTTTATATGTAATAGTTTTTCTTATATCTAATTTAAAAACTCTTATTACTGGTAATGTTGTCAGTCCTTAGACTGTCTTTCATTCCAATGGTTTTATTATTATTATTCTACACTCATGGTAGTCTTTTTATAATACTTAAACTTCATTGAAGATTTTTTCATAGATTTTTTAACTATGTTTCTCACTATACACTCTGTAGTTTCTTAATTTTGTTATCTCACTTCACTTTATTGGATTCTACACTCTGGTAGTCTTTTTAGTGAGTTCTACACTATGGTAGTCTCTTTTGACATATTTTTTAACATATTACACTTACAACTAATATACAATTTGTGTTTTATAGTATTGTATCTTGTAACTTGTTTGGGGTTTACCTATATCGGTTTCAATTTTGTCTCATGGTATTTATTATATGACTAACATTTTGTTTTGGCATATCTCTTCCTGTTTCTGGTCTCTTTGTTGGAATCTTGATATGTTTTGTCCCTTCTTCAAATATCACATTAGTAGTTTCCTTATTAAAATGGTTTCATGACAGATTATTTCCTTTTTTATGGTCCTTCCCTTTTTGTACTGCTTCCCCAATCTACTGGGTATACTGCTGGTTTAACTGGTTTTTTCATAGTAGGTTATTTTAATTAATGGTTTTCTTTATTATCTTCCATTTTTATTAACATTTTATAGACTTAATTATACAGTTTCTAGGGTAATCCTTAAACAATTTATTCCTCTCACTCACTATGGAACTTTTTCTTTTATTTATGTAACATTAATTCAAATGTTTAGTGTGATAATTTTGTTATGTTACAATATTAATTCAATTGTTATTTCTGATCATAGTATCAGTGTAAAATAGACAAAATAAACAATGACCTCAACATAAAAATTATATTAAAAATATTAATTGAAGTCCAGAATGTGGAAATAATGAACACCTTGTTTTTACTTTCATCCTGCACAAAAAGGAAGCTTTACTTAATAATTAATTCCTAATCAAGGACGACTATATATACACAGACAGAGGATCAATGTATTAGTGTGATGAAGCATCCACATTTCGTATACATGAAATGGTATGCGATGGAAAGGTCATGAGAAACATATTAGAAATGTTGTTTATAACCAAAATCTGTCGCCACAGACAGTTGAAAAGACATTCAAACATTGTGAAATTTCAAACACGTTACCCCTACTACTATCATATGCTGTTGAGTGTATAATAAATAAATAACAACTGAAACAATAGTTACCAAATCAAGAAAGTATATCTTGGTTTACATAGTCTTCTGAAAATACTTGTGGAATCAACAAATCATAAAACTAATCATTCCTTCCCTGTTTGGAGGGCTGTGTATTTTCTTATACCTTAAAGACTAATTCTGTCATTACTCTGTCAATAAAAACGTTTGGGGTACTGATATGCACAGGAGACAGGAGAATGTGTGACTATGTGATGCTTTGGGTAATCATGAACTTGAAGAATTGTTGTAAGCATATAAGTTCTATAGTCTATATTATTTAGTACTGTGAAAAAAGAAGGTGAACAATCAAAACAACTATATAAGTTTTTATTGTTGCCTTTGTTTACTTAAACTGTCAATAAGTTACAAATAGCAGTTACGGATCCATGCAACTATTATAACTAAATATCACTATAATATTGACGACTCGGAACACTAAGTTTTTTATAAGTAAAAACGTAAAGTTTTACTTTACAGCCTAAACCGGCTTTCACCTATAGAAGGCTTCATCAGAGGCTGTCGTTAGTAGCGCTGTTCGTCTTGTTGTTGGTGACGAGATAGTTTTTCGAAAGATCGAAGCTGTGTGTGTGTGGTGAGATGTGTTCGAATAATGCGTGCGATTTTAATTGTGTCTGTTCGTTTAGGATGTCGTTTTTATTTGTTTTTGTGTGTTTGTATATTTCTAATTATACCGAAAACTAGACACTCTAGAACAATTAGAAATATACAAACACACAAAAACAAATAAAAACGACATCCTAAACGAACAGACACAATTCAAATCGCACGCATTATTCGAACACATCTCACCACACACACACAGCTTCGATCTTTCGAAAAACTATCTCGTCACCAACAACAAGACGAACAGCGCTACTAACGACAGCCTCTGATGAAGCCTTCTATAGGTGAAAGCCGGTTTAGGCTGTAAGGTAAAACTTTACGTTTTTACTTATAAAAAACTTAGTGTTCCGAGTCGTCAATATTATAGTGATATTTAGTTAAGTAACGGACACGTCATGGACAACAAAATCCAAGAACTATTATAACAATATATTCTTTTTTTCTAGTGATGGCCTCCACATCTCCCTTTATAGTCATCCCAGTCTCCTTGAAGATTTCTATCTGACAGGGAAGGAGAATGACTATTCTGATGTGAAGAAAGTACCTTGGTGTATCCATTCTACCTAACTGGGATGTATTTCAGAGGGGGAACATAGATATACCATACAAGAAAGAGAAATATACTACACATATATAAGACAAACAACAAGTAACATAATTCTAAAGCTATTAAATGTCCTAGTCAAAGTCTCGCTCCACTATCTTCATAACATTCTTCCTAAAGGGATTAATATTCTAATTGAAACAGTTAACGTCTTCACTATCACATACGCTGTTCATCATTTTGATGGATCTCACCAATAGAGCCAATACACTCTGCCACAAGTACCTGAACAAGCCTTCTTTGTCTTACGTACGGAACACTGTAACTGTACCCCAAGACATCCACCTCAATAAGGCCATGAATACTCTTATACAAGTAACATATCTTGTAGTGCTTTCCTGTGTTTAAAGGTCATAATAGCCCAATGTTTACACTTGGCCTCGTCTGACAAAAAATGATGACTGATGCCACAATATTGTAGATAAGAAAAAAACTCATTTTTGGACTGCCTCAATTTCTGATCAGTGTCAGAACAGTACTCCAGAATCAGTCGAACAATGATTTGCTATAGCCACAGGATGGTATTAGCTGAATGGAAATGACAACTCACTCACAGAAGCAGTCCTAACTTCCTCCTTGCTTTAGAAGTTGTTATGTCTATATAATTAGTGAAAAGTAATTTAGTGTCAAAGTTACACCCAAATCACAAAATGAATATACATGGCACTACTACTACCAGCAATATGGTAGTCACATTTCATTAACATTGTCTTCCGAAGAAAAGTCATGAAGTCATGACCACTGTCTTCTCCAGATTCAGCAGCATGAGGTCTTCAATTAACCACTTATAGATTTTGTCAGTATCATTTTTAAGGTCAACAAAGTTCTCGTTATTGTTCACCTTTGCACACAGCATCAAATCATCAGCAAACACGAAGATCTTTGAATACATGCCTTTTCCAATATCATTAATAAACAAGATAAACAATAGTGGCCCCAAATTTGAGCCCTGTGGAACACCTGAGGTAGGTTTAAACAGTTTAGAAATCTTCCTGGCTACCTTAACATGAAGGGCCTTCTGGTGAGGTAAGACTGGGTCCACATAACACAGGTCCCATAATACCATAGCAAGTGAGTCGCTTTAGCAGAATATCATGAGGCACTATATCAAAAGCCTTCCCAAAATCAAAATATATGATATCCACCTGGTTTCTATGCTCCAACTCAGGAGCCACAAAGGAAACAGGACACCATGATGTTTAGGTTTGTGACCGTGGGTCTTCTGGACATGGTACAATGTTGATGTGAATCAATAATTTTCTTCAGTGTCTTATAAAGATAGTTGTAAATAATTTTTTCAAAAATCTTTGCAATTGTATTAAGCATTGCCACAGGTCTATAATTCTTAATGTCATCCACATCACTCTTTTAGGAATTGGTTACAAGAAAGCAACACTCCAACACTCGGGGAAAACTGCAGATTGTAGGCTTAAATTATATACCCACACTAGAACTTGAGCAATAAGTTCGGCAAGACCATCAATACCAGCTTCAGAACAAACCCTAAGTGCTGCAATGGCTCTTAACATCTCTTTTTCAGTTATTACAGGGATGCCTATATTTTCAGTAGTGCAAACTTCATTTAAATTATTTCTGCTGATAATATTCGCTTGATATACAGATTGGAAATATTTTGCAGACTCCTTAAAAAGCTTTCTGTAACTACTTTGTCATTGAGTTTTAGTGGACACAGCACTAAAATCCTTCACGAACGACTTAAATTCTTGGATTTTGTTGTCCATCACGTGTCCATTGATTTCCTAATTATAAGTAGGCCTATATCACTGCCAACTTAGAACACAAAGTTTTTTATAGGTAAAAATGTAAAAGTTTTACCTTATAGCCTGAACTAGTTTTCACTTATCATAAGCTTCATCAGAGACTGCCACTGGGAGCACTGTCCATCTTGTTCTTGGTGACAGCACCAACTTTTGAAGGATCGATGTTGTATGTTTGGAGTGTGATATGTTTGAATAATATGTGTTATTCAATCGAACAAATTAACATTCTTGAAGTGGTCTGTGGGCTTTGCAATTAGCGTTTCCTCTATCCACGCTGTTCTCTGTCCAACTTGTCTCTTCAGAGAAGAATCTTTGCTTTCTTTCTGAATACCAAAAAGTTCTGGGAATGCTGAACCATTTTCTTAAACTTTTTATGTACTGTACTCTTTTGCTCATTGGCTTTATAGGTAACCAAACTGGATACTTCTTGTACTGTAATTTTCTTACTGGCCCGTTTTTGGTAATAATGACAGACAATGTCTTGTTTTAATAGTAAGCTGCTGTGTCTACATCACAATCACTCTGTAACATTTCCAATGGCTTTGTGCCTGGATTGAAGTAATGAATGTCCACCAGCAGACTGACATCCTTACTTCAACCCATACACACTCCTTTACAATTTCTATATCCCCTTTTCTACGGTTCAGTAGCCATATAATCTGGCATCACCTGTAATTCTGTCAGGTCTATACACTATCCAGTTATTGGAGAAATATTCTGATGTTAGAGATTTTTCATGAAAGTATGTCTGTGTCACAGCAGTATCATGCTGAAAGCCAGAAACTGATGCAAAAAATTCATCAGCTTTAAACTCCTAACGTTTCGGTACAATATGCTGATCTGTCCCATGTGAACCTTTCTCCTGGTTAACAGTTGTATGATTTTCTTTAATGACCTGTTTAGGTTTTAAGCTCCCAAAGTATGGTAGTACAAGAGCACCCTTGGGTCATAATTGGGTGGTAACAACTTATTTGTATTCATCTTGAGGTACACCATATGAAATGAATTTTGTATCTCTCACATCTAGGGACTAGTTTCATGGACTTAATTATTATTATTCCAGCTGTACAATGCTTACAAGTTTTCCAGAACCAAAAATTACAGAATTGAATGAATTCTCATCTTCCACTGCTGCTTGTTTATCCAAAGATCTTCAATTTCTCTTTCCCTTAATATAGGCTGAATTTCTTCTATCCAGGTGATACTGTCTTCCTTTTTTCCTTCTTTCTGGTGGGGTCCATTCCATAACTCTCCTTGGAAATTTTTCCTGTACCATTCTTTTTGTGTGCCCATACCATTGTAATTTTTTTAAATAAAATCAACAAATAAATTTTTCACATTCATTCTGTCCTTATAACTTCATTTCTAATATTCTCACGTCTGGATACTCTTGCCAAATGTCTCCAAAAGTCCATCTCTGCTGTCATTAATTTTGTTCTTGTGTGTTTATTGGTAGTCCAAACGTCTGAACCATAAGTCATGATACTTCTAACAATGACGGTTTTCAATATTTAGTTTTAGTTTCTGCTGTAATTTGCTTATCCCACAGGATTCCATTTAATGTAGATATAGCCATCTTTCCCAAATTAATTCTGGATTGTATTACTTTGTCATGCACTTAATATCACATATATTATTAAATTCTTTCACTAACATTTCAACTTTTTTTGCTTGCACTAATGCACTAATCATGTCACAAATAAAGCACGCTTTTTTGTAAAGATATAACAGTGCTGCTTTTTTGTAAAGATATAACAGTGCTGGTTAACCACTATTAAAGATATTAACTGATGACTCATTGGGCACTTGGTGAAACATATTAATACAAAGGTTTTTAAAAAATATATAAACACTTGGTACTTATCACAGTTTTTATTAATATTATTATAAGCTGTCAGAGTTAAACAAAAACTATTAAAGACATTGATGACAAATATAGTATTGTCTGTGCTATTAATGTCCACAACATTAAATACAAGTCTGTCCTATGCTTGTTATGTTTATAAATTTATTAATAAACTCTGTTTACAAATATACACTTTCGGCTAGTGTAGCCGCCATGTTGTCTTCTACCAACTTAATATTTTACTTACCGGGTCCTGGATTCGAATTAGACGAGCTGAAAAACAAGATGGTTGGTTTGAAATGACTAATTCTCTTTTTCCAATCAAATTTATCTTATTTATTTATTGATTTCAGTCAAAATTCATCTTTTCTGTAAACGACAAAATTTGTATAGAACGCTAGGCGAATCCTTATGAAATACCAAAACGGAGCCCTTACTCCGTTTATCTTTTACATATTTATTTCTTGTGATACTGTATTCTCATTACTGTACTTACAAAACATAAAAATGTCTACTGACAAAATAAAATAGTTACAAATTTAAATTGAATATCATACACAAACCAGCGCTCCTTTTTTATTATTCTTCATTCACTCGCCCATTCAGACATACCTTTTTTTCCTTATATGAGATCTCATTTTGTAAAATATGATCATAATATAGAAATTTTGGTTGTTTTGCCCTTATTTAAAGATAGTTCTGCCCCCCGTTTTGTTACTTATCTTGAAACCAGTCCCAAAGACGTCTCATTGCTCCACGCGCACTACGTAGATTATTTCTCAATTTTCACTGACTTTACATGGTTTTAAAACTGTTAATCACTCTGAGTAAAGTTAATATTTGTTACTTTACATGTTTATACCTGCAGGCATCCGCGATTTAAGTTCCGGAACTTATACGTGCTATTCGCACAAGTTGTTATTGCAGACTGGGGCGAAATTTAAAGTCTCAATTTCCGAGGTAGTGAGGGAAGTCACGTGATGGCAAACTTTTGTTTTTACAAGTTTAACGTCAGATTTTGGCGAAGTTATTAATTTGGCTCTAAATTCCAGCAGTGAATCATAGCTGGGCTCGTCTCTGACGTAACATGGTCTGACTGCTGAATTACATAACTTGCATGTCATGTGGCTAAAAATAACTAGTAGTCTTGATTGTTCATCATCTTTTTTTCACAGCACTACACTTTATATAATAATGAAACTTTCACTTGTGAACTTACTTGTCTTTTCTCATCGAACACGTTTCGGCGTAGGTTCGCCTTCGTCAGACTTAGGGTCTGTCTCTAAGCTGACGAAGGCGAACACTACGCCGAAACGCATTCGACAAGAAAAGACAAGTAAGTTCACAAGTGAAAGTTTTATTATTATATAAAGTAAAAATAACTGTTCATCTTGTGTCTAGAGGTGACCTTGACACCAATCAACTCACTTGCTTCCTACGTCGTTATATTCATGAGTAAAATTTGTTTATTAATATTTATACTTTTATGTTTCCCCTTTCCCCAAATTACCCCGGGTAGACCCAAACTGTCCCGTTACATGCTTTTGGCCAATAATAAAGTAAGTATTACTAAATCAAAATTTAGTGGAACAATTTTTAATGAAAAAATGAATATATACAGTATGTACTAGTGTAATTTAAGTGTCAGTGTATTGCAGAAATACAATTTATTCCATAGTTTTACAGTCATGATCTATGTACTGCTACTCACAAAATGACATAATGAAGAAAAGTAAACAGTCAAGATGAGAGTTACTTATGAAAATCGTGAAATGATTGACGAAATAAGGATCAACTAAACCTGAATAATACTAATACTACACACCAACATACTAACACACTTTATAATGGAGTAAATGTCTATAAATGTATAAACATCTCAGAAGATCAAAGAAGAGAGAGGGATAATTTCTGAAAAGATCAGAACACACCTTAACTACATAACTCTTGGTAGGAAATCCATGATTAATGCAAACAAAACGTCTCATGGTAAACGTAGTTCAGACAAAAAATTGGAAATTTTATGGTAAGTGGCTGTATCCAGCAGAGATCTCTCAGAAACTGATGATCTTTTTTTAATCATGCATTTCTCTGCCTGTGTATATCACACTCACATGTACACGATAAAAAAATTGTGCCATTTCTGAATTTTCCATACCAGAAATGTCCTTTCACTAACCATTTTTTTCCTGATTTTGCCATACCTGTTTACTAAATCTGTAGCCGCACTTGATGCATAGTTTACGTCCGAATTGCATAATATGAATATAAGCTGTGTATGAATTTATCAGGAAATCTTTTACAATTACAGAAATTTTGACATACATTAAATTGCAAGTAACAAACAAGATAAATAAGATGACCGAATGTGGTAGAAAAGATGGAGAATCCTTTTAGCGAACACAGTATGCATGAACTAGTGGTTTACAAAAGGTACAAAAACTTCCAAAATGGCTGTCTGTCATTTGAAGATGGAGTCTGTTAAATAAAAATTATGATACTGATTTTCACAAACTTTTACTGCTAGATACTATGGTCGATAGAACTACTTGGCCATTTTAGGTTATTCTGATAAAGCTATTCAATAAAAAACAGCCTGATTGATAAAAAACGATATGCGGAAATTGCACTTCAATAATATACCAGCTCAGATACCACTGCTTGGTCACAAATTTTTAATCAAAAACAACATCACGACTCCACAATCACCATAATTACCAGATATATCCTCATGTATCTTTTTTCTCCACAAGAAAGAAGAAAATTGTGAAATGACGTTTCACAACTGTTGAAAACATAAAACAAAAATAGGTGAGCAAGCTCATGACTAGCTAGAAGAAAGTACACTCCAGAAATGTTTTCAAGACTGAAAAAAATGTTAATGGAGACTGCTTTGAAGAGTATACTATAAACATAGATAAATAATGGTACACAAACTTCAATAAACAATCTTCTTCTGATAGTTCGTATCCATTTTGGATACTGGATATCATGCAGACTATTTTAACTTTCTGCAGTGCTGCACGGAACAAGTCAGTTGTATTCATGCCACACCAGGTCCTTAAATTTCTCAAGCCATGATATTCTCGGTCGCCCAACTCCTCTCTTTCCAAGTACTTTTCCCTGTAGTATGGACTGCAATAAGTAAAATCTCTGTTCATTTCTCATGAGATGTCCCAGCTTTCTTATCTTCACTGTGTTAATAACTTCCCTGTCTTTCTTCATCTTTCTAAGAACTTCAACATTAGTTATATGTGCTGTCCATGAAATTCTCAGTATTACAGTAAAGCTACATTTTGAAAGATTCAAATTTTTTAGTTGTGGCTTCAGTCAAAGTACAAGATTCTATACCGTAGAAGAGAACCGAGAATATGTAGCAGCGTAGAAGTCTCATCTTTGTGTATTGTTAAATTGCAACTTTTGAATAAACAGCTCAGTCTAGTGTACAGAACATTAAAAGCTCTTCCCTTTTAAATTCTGCTCTTTATTTCTTGAGAGTGGTCCCATTGTTCATTGACTATAGTACCAAGATATGTAAATTGGCTTTCACGTTCAACTGGCCTTTGGTTTATATCAAGGGTGCAGTTTGTGAACTTGTTCTCAAATACAGTCATTAGATTCTTTTTATTAACATTGATGTATAGACCATATCTATGGCTGCTTTCTGTCACTCTGTTCATTAGTTGTTGTAGCCCCTCTAAGCTGTCTGTGAATATGACGGTATCATCCGCATAATATATGTTATTTATTCTTCCACTGTTCAGAGAGACTCCCACATCACACTCATTTAAAGTTTCTCTAAAAAATACCTTCCGAGTAGATGTTGAATAAAAGCAGAGATAGTATACATCCTTGTCTTACTCCATGCAAAATCTGTATCTCTTTCAGTTTTCTCTTTATCTACTCTAACCACTGCAGATTGGTTCCAGTACAGTGTAGCTATTATCCTTAGGTCTTTTCCAACTAACCCAATATTTTTCAGGATATCCATCATTTTCTGATGTTAGACTCGGTCAAAGGCCTTCTGGTAATCAATGAAACATGTAAAAATAGTTGCATAAACAATAGTTGCACAAAATGTTTGATCATACTCGTATTTGCACAAAGCATGTACATAATATGTAACACAAACATACTCAGTCTGGTACCATACACTTACTCACTCTGTGTTCAGGTATATCTGTAGTCATACTATATCTGAAACATACAAACTTGTAGAAATTGTCACATGGATTACATTTCCTGTATATAAACATGCTTAACTGCTTTGCTGTAACACAAATAAATATACAAAGTTAGAATAATAAAGGAGTATTCTAAATTAAAGCAAACGGAATAAAGCTACACGTGCATTCAAAAAGTCCCAGGACTGATGCTGCTGTAGACATACAGATGGAGCTATCTCTGTGTCACAGCTGGAACACTATGTGACAACCTTCACCCACTTCCTGTGACAATTGCATTGTTGAGGACTCATTCCATAGTAAACAGCGACACTGTTAAGTTTATCTGGTTTTTCCTTGTCATAATTTTCAAGATGGAGCAAAGAGCTGCAATTAAATTTTGTTTTAAATGTGGAAAAAGTGCGACAGAAACGTTTTCGATGATGCAACGTGCATATGGAAAAGATTGTTTAAGTTGTAGCAAAGTGTTCGAGTGGTATACACATTTTAAAAATGGTCGTGAGTCTCTAGAAGATGATCCAAGAGATGGGCACCCCTCCACAAGCGTGACTGACGAGAATGTCAAGCATGTCTGTGCTGCACTGTCCGTCAACAGTCGGCTGAGCGTCCAGATTTTATCAGAAGAGATCGGCATCAGTGTGGGTAGTATTTACACTATCGTGCATGACATAATCGGCAAACGGAAACTGTGTGCCAAGTTTGTTCCACACTCGTTAACAGCAGAGCAAAAAGAACAACGTGTGGAAGCGTCGCGAAGTCTCGTTGAATGGGCCGATGACAACCCGAATTTCTTACAAAACATTGTCACAGGCGACGAATCGTGGTGTTTCCAGTATGACCCATCTACCAAACATCAAACAGCTGAATGACGCGACCCAGGAGATGGCAGACCCATGAAAGTGAGGGCCACAAAATCAAAAGTGAAAACAATGCTGATCACATTTTTTGATTCAAGGGGACTGATCTACAAAGAATTCTTGCCACCCGGCCAGACTAACTGGACCATTTTACAAAGAGGTACTTGATTGCCTTTTGAAAAGAATTCACAGGGTTAGGCTAGAAATGTACCGATCAGGGGAGTGGTTTCTTCTGCATGACAATGCTCCAGTCCACTCATCATTGAGTGTCTCACAATTTCTTGCTGGAAAATCAGTCACAGTGATTAACCATCCACCCTACTCACCACATTTGGCTCCGGCTGACTTCTTTCTGTTCCCTAAGCTGAAGGTGGCACTAAAGGGGCAGCGTTTTGATAATATAGAGACAATTCAGAAGAATGTGACAGCTGTTTTAAACACGATTTCGAAGGAGAACTATGCGCATGCCTTTCAACGATTGTATGAGCGATCTAAAATCTGTATAGAGAGGGAAGGGATGTATGTTGAATAATAAATAATAAAATTGCATTTATCTGAAAAGTTGTGTCCTTAATAGCGTTAGTCCCGGAACTTTTTGAATGCAGTATGTATTATGAATTATTTTCACTTTTGTTGTCAGAACTGTTAATAACAATACTTTCTTGACAAACACTTTTTATTGATATCATTATGAACACAAATGTTTCACCCATTATGCTACTATTAGTAGTAATATAAATTATTATTATTAAAAATCAGTGTGCTTGAACTTCAGATTCAAGAGAGAGATATGAAAAATCAATTGTAATTTGAAATTCTGCCATGTGTTTGTACCCCCCACTGTCTCTCTCTTTTGATTTGTTTCACTGCTGGTTAATCAATGGAATTGCTTTCAATTAGTGGTAAAGATAAACCTGTCACTAGCTAAACAATTTTTCAAGAATACATTTTTATGGTATGACAATGTGGCAAATACTTGGCTGTCCATTCAGGCTAGAATTGACAATTGACAAAGAGACATTCTAATTACAAAACTCTGGCTGTCAAACTGTTTTTCCCGTAGAAAGTTATTCTTGCTAATTTATGATATATATATAATTGATTACTATGATCTTTTTTTTTAATTGTCTTTCTCTGAGATTAGCAGCAGATGAGTTTTTGTTAACTTGGCTGTTCTGTTACTAAAGACAGGATACAAGTTTCCCTTCACATCACCTTTCTGTTGTGTTGTAAGCAACTCACAATCAACCTCTTCATCTGGGTTTGATTTCTTTTTCACATTAAAAATATTTAGTAATACTGTTATAAACGTTTTCAGTTATTTAGCTAACAAATTTAAAAGTAAACAAATGGTTGTGTAGATATTATCAAATAAAAAAACAATAATAATTTTTAATACAAGGACAAAGACTAAGTATAATGTGTGATAATGGAGGGCATTTTAAATACTTACTTACTTAGTAAACCACATTATACAATTTGCACATATAATCAGGAAATCATAAATACCATTGGTACTTACCAAATTCATGACACCTAGTAGTTTCACAGATTTCATATTTTCTTGCAGTCACATCTGCAAAGTTAACAGAAAGGAAACTGTCAGAACTTCACAAAACACGGTACTGTCCCAATAACCATACCTGCATTCATTTATGATATTTCAATTATTGGCATCGATATGTAGTGAATATCGCTTATAATTTTAGTTAGATGAAAGGATTTGTTAACATTTACGTATGTATGTTATAAAATAGTTTGTTGACGATTGCAATCTCGTTTTCCTTTGTCATATTTTTTTATGAAAAATGGTTCTAGCATTAATATAACATCAAAATTGATGCACCAATGTGTGCCTGTGATGCCAAAAGTTGATGTTGTTAGGTTAGCATGTAAATTGAAATTACCATGAAAACCAATACACTTTTAATGTAATACTCGGTGTTTTGTGAAAACCATGTAAAAAAACAACTGAAAGTAAGGCGGGAGTTGCTTGCTTCTTGCTATGCATGTTTCCCTTATTGTGACAGAACTCGTTTTCCATTAGTTCTCACTTTTTTCACAACCTTAATATTCGCCCTTTGAATAGATCACAGAAAAAGGAAAACCAACTCGTCCCATTACATGCTATACATGTATCCCATCCCATTCCGCACAAAATTGGTTTCCAGTGAAGAAGGTTTTGAGATTTTACTGAGTAATATTTCACAAGAATATTGGCCACCTAACAAATAACAAATCTTGTTATTTTGTTTTAATCTTACTAATCAGTGAAATAATCTTATTTCTTAGTGAAATAATTGTATTTTTCACTTTAAATTTTCTGTTGTTGTTTTTGTTAATAAACGCTATGTTCTTTATTTTAATTATTACTCTGTTGTAAGTATTGTATACACACATTAAACGTCATGTTTTTTCCAACCATGAATTTTCTTTCTTTAAACAGTAAACTAAAAACTGAAAAACATTATTAGCTAACATCACAAACCAAAACATTGTATATATTTTCGCTTTACAAATTTACATTAAGAAATAGAATAATTTACAATTAGTGTACTTCTTCTTCCAGGGATGGCCTAAGGCAAAATTTTCACCCGGGCAAAGTGACTTTTTGGCGCCCCCCCCCCACCAAGTCCTAACCTGTAGTTTACATTTTATTACAGTGGTTTTAATAATTTAAAGCCCATTTTTCAAAGAGCAAAATTAATACTCAAATTCGTTTCTCAAAATGCATGATACAGGAATACGTAGTACTTAAAAAATATGCACATGATATCCATTACACATTTTTTATTTATGTACCGGTATGTATACATAAACAAAAACAACAACGAACAACATTTATTGAACACTACTAATGGTGACATGATTACAGCAGAACCTTCCGAGCTTTTTTATCTGCAAAGTCTCTAACAATGACATCCATGTCAATGTCTTGGAGAATGTCAAATTCAACCAACATCATGGCGAGACCCACGAGGCGCTCCTGACACATGTCAGATCTCAAATAATTTTTAATTAATTTTAATTTTGAGAAGCTCCTTTCGCTTGAAGCCATGCTGACAGGGAGGGTGAGGGCAATTCTCAGTGCAATTGACACATTAGGGAAATTTTCAGTCAGGTGGTTACTTGTTAAATATTTTAATACGTCAAGGGGTCTTTTAGCATTTTCATCTGGCAGTAGGGAGAGTAAGACCAACAGTTCCTGTGTAACAGGACAAAAAGCCTGATTTCAGATTTATGGGACAAGTGGTATTAAATTATTGTATTTCATTGTATTTTTACACATGTGTATGGATAGGACAATTTTCCCTTTGGTTGATGAAAACGACGCAGTTACATCTGTGTGGACGATTTCAAGGCCAAGGGCGTACGTGCGAAGTAGAACACATTCAATGGTTGCATGAGTTAATACAGACTCTTAATATAATTTTTCATTGGTCAACAATGCAAGGCGTCATTAGCAATATGAATGACGTAACGAAAATACGCATAAACCAGGGCGTTTACTTGCCTAGAGACAAAGAACAATGACGTCGATGCACACACACACATACGTAAAAGTGTGCATTGCCTCCATCTCAGTCTTCACAATACAGCCCAAGCGGCAACATGTTATAAAAATTCGCCGGCAAGTAATGCCAGCAAAGTGTTTTAAAACAACCAAAATGTAAACTACACAGTAACTATACTTACAACATGAATTAGCATCAGTGAATAACAGTTTTGAAATTAACAAATTAGAGTCAGTGCAACAGAAAAGGAAATAAATGCAACCAGGAGATCTCGGCTGAGCAACCATGTAAAACCATCCACTAGAACTTCGAGTCTACATTCAGGAAAGTCAAACTTACCATAAAATCCATTTGAGCTCAAAATTTAAACAAAAAATGTATCTAATAATTTTATAATGAGAGAGTGAGAGTGCGAAAGAAAGCGTGTTTTGAAATACTGCCGGCAGCCAAGCTGAGGCGTTAGTTTGCGTTTAAGACTAATATAAGTCCAATAGAAGCACTTTATTAAGCTGGCAGTTGCAAAATAACAAAAATATTTAGTTTGATCAAAAATATAATCGAATTTTAATGTCATGCTTAATGAATAAATGTAAGGAAACGACCGCCATTTTGTTTTGGTCACTATGAGACGGCCATTGTCTTGTAATTACGATTTATACTTACAAATGGAAAATAATAAAAACTAAATTGATTTCAATACATACAGATGTTGGTATTTTTATTTCAAGGCCCAACTCAGTCTCTATTCATGCTTAATTCGAACTCTGGACCCACAGCAAACAAATACACTTATGTAGACAGGTGCAGCAAAATTATGATAAGTATGATACTTATGGTAGGTTTATCATACAGAAATAAATATGCAAAAATAAGTAATAAATGTGTATAATCAAACCTGTTGAAGTTGGAACCCCTCAATATCACAATGGTCTTCATCTGTTAAGGCCATCTGCAGGGCAGCACATTTCATTATCAGGTAATCCTTGTCTTCATTTTTTATTTTGTATAAAAACCTAAATAGGTCATTATGGTGGTTTATACCATTAAGAAAGGAAAATACCATGTACAACAGCTGTTATTATTATCCGTATAAAAAATAGTAGTAGAAAAAAGTAAAAGGGGGAATATTTTGGGTTTATGGGAATATCTAAAAAATTTTTTTCGTTATGTTTACCTTTGTTGTATAAGGAATTTAATTCAATAAAGTATAATCATGGTATGATGGCAATACAGTGGTACTTTTTTGAATAACCATTTCTGCTTTTTGAGTTCGCCTGTTGGATATATGCAATACATTTATATTGTATAATATATGTAATGCGCGTGAGCATGTATAAGTTTGTTAGTTTTCAGTTTGTAACAAGACGCCGTGAGTGAAGCACGTGTCATAGTACTGTGTATTAAGTATGTATTGTGTATGGTTTAATAAACTTTATTATACTGTGAAAACTCTTATATCACTTCAATCCACCCTTTAACATGATAGCAGAGGTGCGTGGTTTAATAAACTTGTGGTCAAGAGTTTAAGTGAGTATAGTATCGTTTTTTTGTGCTGTCGCATGCTGTGATACGGAAAAATGGCGAAGTACAATGACATTACAATTCCAGTGTTTGATGGAGAGGACTATAGTATGTGGAGAAAACGTATTGTGTTGTTTTTGAAATTTAAAAAATGTGATGAAGTGATAACACGAGCAAAAACGGCGCAGGATAAAGACCCGTGGGACGATAATGATTTAAAGGTTATGAACTATATATACAGTAATATAACGAATAAGCAATTGGAATTTATTAGTGATAAAACAACGGCGTATGAAATAATTCAAAAGTTTGATGAAATGTATTTGAAAAAGTCTACGGCATTGCAAATTGTATATAGAAATAAATTGGAAAAATTAAGACTTAAAAATTATACTGATGCAGCGACATTCTTCAGTGATTTTGAAAAAACTGTGAACGAGCTTAAAAACGGGGGTGCTACTGTGTCAGAAAAAGAAAAATTAAATTATATGTTAAATACGTTGCCGGATTCATACAGTTATATAGGCGATTTAATAGACGCATTAAAAGAAGAAGATCAAACTGTGGATTATGTGAAAAGTAAAATTCAAATGACTGAAATAAAGCATCAAAAAGATGAATATTCTGGACGAAAATCTAACGCATTCATGGCGGATAAAAGTCGACAACTGCGAACATGCTTTCAATGTGGCAAAACTGGTCATATCAAGAGAGACTGTAAATATGGTGGCCAAGCGGCAGGCAGCAGCAATACATGGCGAGCACCACGAGGCAGACAAGAAACCGAAAAAAGTAACTACGCCAGACGGCATGGCAATTTTCGAAGTCAGCGAGGTGCAAGAGCACATCAAGCAATTCAGTCGCAGCAGAAGAATCCAGATACGAGCGCATGGGTTATAAGAGTCGACTATCACACGGCGCATAATAGTAAGGTAGATAAAGATAAGTTTAATAATTGCGAGATTAATTGGTTATTAGATAGCGGTTGTACTGACCATATAATAAATAATGATAAATATTTTGATAAATGTATGATACTTAAAGAACCTGTTAATGTTTATTTGGGAGATAATAGAGTTGTAAAAGCAACTAAAATTGGTAATGTGGTAAGTTACTTTGATCTTTTTGGTAAGAAAAATGAAGTAAACATGCAAAATGTATTTTATGCTAAAGATATGCATACAAATTTAATAAGTTATGGTAAAATAATGGAAAATAATACTATTATTTCTAAAGGTAAAATGACAAAAATTATTGACAAGTTTGGAAATACTACAGCTGTAGCTTGGAAAGAAAATGGTCTATATAAGATGAAAAGTAAATTAAAAAATGTAGAGTCAGTGGTAAATGTTGCAAATAAAAATTGTGATAATATGAGTAAAAAAGAAAGGTGGCATCGTATGCTGGGCCATGTAAATTTTAATTATTTGAATATTTTGTGTAAACATAAATTGTTAAGTGGTATTCCAAATGAACTTGAATCAGAATTCATGAAGTGCAAAATATGTGTTGAAAATAAAATGCATAATATTCCATTTAAAAATAATAGAAAAAGAGCAAAAGATATTTTAGAAATTGTTCATACTGATGTGTGTGGACCTTTTAAAACAGCTGGTCTAAACGGAGAAAAATACTTTATTTCCTTTATTGATGATTACAGTAAGATAGCTAAAGTTTATACCATGATGTCTAAAGTAGAAGTTTTCAATTGTCTTGTTCAATATGTAAATGAGTGTGAAAACTTAACGGGTAAAAGAATTAAATTTTTGAGGTGTGATAATGGGAAAGAATACTTAAATGGTAATATTTATAATTTTGCGAAAGAAAAAGGTATTATAATTAATAATTGTCCTGCTTATATACATGAATTAAATGGAACCGCAGAACGGTTTAACAGAACGATAATGGATATGTCACGTTGTTTATTAGCTGAAGCACAAATCCATAAAAAATATTGGCCTGAAATAGTTTGTGCTGCTACTTATTTGAAAAATCGTACGTTATCAAATACTATAGAAAAGAAAACTCCTTATGAAATATTTTTTGGGACGAAACCGAATGTTTCAAATTTACATTTATATGGTAGTAAAGTTTTTGTAAGAAAACCGGAACAAAAAAGATTTTCTAAGTGGGATAAAAAGGCTGATATGGGAATTTTGATCGGTTATAGTGAAGTTGGTTATAGAGTGCTAATTAATGGAAAAGTAATAGTGGCTAGACATGTTGATATTGTTGAAGAAAATGTAAATTGTATTGGCTTGAATGAATGTGAGTCTGATGAAGAAGTATATGAATCTACAGATAATGAATCTCTTGATGATAGCTTTAAAGGTACAGATGAAAATCTAGGGGATGAAAATGAAAATAAAATAAAAAAATCTGAGCGTATAAGAAACCCACCAAAAAGATATGAAGATTATTATGTATATAATAGTAATATTTTTGCAAATTATTGTAGAGCAGATACTCCTAGTACATTTGAGGAGGCGCTTGAGAGCAATGAAAGTAAGTATTGGTCAAAAGCTATGGATAAAGAAATTGATTCGTTAAATAAAAATAAGACTTGGCAATTAGTTGAAAATGTAAATGGTAAAAAAATATTGGATGTAAAATGGATTTATACAAAAAAGTCTGACAATGCTTATAAGGCCAGGTTAGTTGTAAGAGGTTTTCAGCAAACCGATAAAATTGATGATGTTTATTCTCCTGTTGCGAGAATGCAAACTTTAAAGATTTTATTATCATACTGTTGTCAAATGGGTCTAATTATTGAACAAATGGATGTAGAAACTGCATTTCTAAATGGTAAAGTAAGTTCTGAGGTATATGTCCATCAACCAAAAGGTTATGAGGATGGTACAAATAGAGTGTGTAAGTTAATAAAAGCTTTGTATGGTTTAAAAGAAAGTCCCAGAGCTTGGTATGAATGTCTTGATAAATTTTTAATAAGTTTGGGTGTTAAGAAAAGTAATTTAGATTATTGTTTATATACTTTGGGAAATGGAAAAGATACTATTTATTTATTAATATTTGTGGATGATTTATTAATTTGTGGACGTAACAAAGAAAAAATGCAAAATATTAAGAAACTTTTATCAGAAAAATTTAAAATGAAAGATCTGGTAAAATTAAAGAATATCTTGGTATTACCGTAGAGTATGAGTTCCGTAAATGTGGAATAAAATTAAGTCAAACAAAATATATTGAGTCATTAGTAAGAAAGTATAATTTAGAAAACAGTAAGATGTATAATACACCTATGGAGGTAAATTTAAAAGTTGAAAAGTCTGATATTTGTGGAAGGAGTATTCAATATAGAAATTTAATTGGTGCATTATTATATATAAGCTCAGCTACAAGGCCTGATATAAGCTTTAGTGTAAATTATTTAAGTAGATATCAGAATTGTTATAATGAAACACACTTTAAATATGCTTTGCGAATATTAAAGTACTTGTATTTAACGAAAGATTTAAAATTGACTTATAAAAGAAATGATAATTCTGAAATTATAGATTGTTATGTTGATGCCGATTGGGCTAGTGACCATTTGGACAGAAAATCTACAACTGGTTATGTAATTCGATTATTTGGTAATGTAATTTATTGGAAGTCTAGAAAACAAAAGTGTGTAACAAAGGCTTCGACATATGCAGAGTATGTAGCGTTGTCGGAAGCTGTGAGTGAATTGAAAGTTGTGAAAGAATTGCTAAAATTGTTTAATGTAACTTTAGAAAAACCGATTAATATTTTTGAAGATAATTCGGGAGCGATAAGTTTAGCAAAGTATGGAAGTTTTACGAAAAATTCTAAACATATTGAAGTTCATTACCATTATGTACACGAATGTATAAAACAAAATATGATTAATGTTGTAAAGGTAAATTCTGATGATAATATTGCTGATATATTTACAAAGTCATTGTGTAAAGAAAAGTTTGAGAGATTTCGAACTATGCTGAACTTGAAAAGTTGAACTTGAAATGTGTATTTGTAAAAATTGAATTTGTAAGTACAATATAAATGTAAGGAGGCGTGTTGGAAATATGCAATACATTTATATTGTATAATATATGTAATGCGCGTGAGCATGTATAAGTTTGTTAGTTTTCAGTTTGTAACAAGACGCCGTGAGTGAAGCACGTGTCGTAGTACTGTGTATTAAGTATGTATTGTGTATGGTTTAATAAACTTTATTATACTGTGAAAACTCTTATATCACTTCAATCCACCCTTTAACATCGCCGAAAAGAATCTGGCCCGACATGGTAAGTACAGATATTTTTTTCTTGCAGTGGTATAAAGGCAAGATGGCGCCCGAAGAAATTATATGTAAACAGAACAGTGAATAACAAAAAATTAAAATCAATTAAATTCTAATTATATCAGTAAAAAGTATATCACAATTGGCTTCCGAACGTAGGGACAATTTATATAAATAAATTTATATAAAAGTAGGCCTACTTGGGAGAAGAGAAATGGTTGTTCGAGATAACTAGAAATGTGTAATAGAAAGATGGGGTTATGTTACGAGCATATGTAATATAAGTAAGTATAATCTCTTGTTGGAGAAGTAATTGTGTGATACTATATGTTAGCATTTTTAATATAAACGTAAGAAATTTACTGCTACAAGATGGAAAATCAAGAGATAAGCCTTGAAAACACTCTTACAGAGTCAATGATAATCGATAATGTAGCAGCACAGTCTACTCCAACAACAGCTAAAGTAAAAGAATGGTCAATGGACGATATATTTAATTTAATGAAAACAATGTCTGAGAATTTGAGTAGTGATATCAATAAAATGAATAGTAGTATTAATGTAAAATTTGATGTTCAGAACAGAAAATTCGATGAACAGAATAATAAATTTGATGAGTTGAAAAACCATATGAATGAAGTTAATAAGCATTTAGACCAAACTAATGAAATAATAGAAACTAACTTTAACAGATTAGAACAGTGTTGAGAAAGTGGTAAAGTCAGTAGGGTAACAGATTGAAAGTAAATTAAAGCAGATAATAAACAAGAAGTTATGTGACGATGTAATAGTTATGACAAATATTAATGATGACAAAATAGTAGAAGAGGTAGTGTTAGATAGTAAAGTATTGAATAGTGATGATAATGATGTTAATTACAGTTCTGAGGTAAGTAGAAGTGAGAATTATAATATAAGTGAAAATAAGATGTTAAAGAATTTAATGGGGTAAATATTGAGAGTACTGATGAAGTTTTAGAATGTAATAATGGAATGTTAATGTGTGTTTATGAATCAGAGAGAAAGTGGAAAGATAGTATAGAGGTAGAAGGGTTGCAGAGGGTAAATTTTCCCCAGGTTTATTGTGAACCAAGGTGTTTACAAATGTTGTTGTTGAAGGGTAAGAGTCCCTTATTATTGGAAGACATGAGGTCTTTGAGTTGTTCCCCGAATTTTTATGAGTTAGTGCCCTCTGTGTGGGATGGTAGAGAAAGTGTGATATGGTGTTATAGTGAGAGAGATTTAGAGAGAGAGTTGTATATTGATAGAGAGATAGAATTATTTCAGTTAAAGAGAAATTATAAAGAGTTGAAAGAGAGGTTAGAATTGAAGGAAATAGATGATATAAAATACTTACCTTGTAAAATAGAGATGGATAATTATTTTGATGATGTACTTGATATAGTAGAAGAGTATAATGAGAAAATAACTGACTTTATATTGAATAAAACTACTGATGGAGACAGAACTAAAATCACAAATGTAGACGGGTTTTATGAATTGATAGATAAGAATGGTGTCAAATATTATGTATATAATGGTCATAATAATAATAACAAATTGTATTTGGATAACAGTGATGTATGTTATAAATATGTTAGATACCTACATGATGATGGAGGTTAAATTAAAAAATCAGTGTATGAACATTATTAAATATTTTAATTTGTGGTTATGACCTTGCTAACTTATAAAATGAAGTGTGGTAAACTGAAAAATAATGATGAAGAATTGTAAATAAATTAATAGTGAAGTTTATTGTATCTATGTTGTAAGATGTACTTTATGTAAACAGTGTGTGTAGGTAGTAGAAATTGTTTTAATAATAATAATATTATTTTAATAGACTAAATAAATAATGAGAGTTGATGCTAAATGACTTGTAATTGTTTTGGAGTGAAGTAATTAAAATATATTGTGTTTTCAATACTTGATGGAATTCAAATAATTTGAGATTTTTAAATATTTTTGATTGATTTGAAATGTTGTATAAAGAAATTTTTCTAATGAATTTAAATTATTTTATGAGATTTAAATTTGATAATAATTAATAAATAAATAAATGTTAAATTGTGTTTAGTTTGTGGAATAACATGGTTGTTAAAATGTTTCAGAAGGTACACGGAGTTATTGATGTTTGGTGTTTATATTTGTGTATCTATGATAGTATGGAAGTGATTGATCATATGTAAGTATGAATTCAATAATGACCTTGAAGTAAAATAAAAGTCTTATAATGACACGAAATGAGTTTGAAAGAAGCTAACTTAGGTAAAATATTAGTGAAATGATGCCAAATGAATGTTAATAATAAATTTGAATTTTTTGGCGAGAAACTAATGGTCCAATAAATGTTAAATAATTTAGAGTATAAATAAAAAGAGTTAATAGAACGTTCAAGTTGTAATGTTGATAATTTTTTATAAACATTATTTAAATGTGAATTGTTTGGTTAAATGTAGCAATGATACTGTTCATGTTTATTATGTTATATTATACAAGATATATGGGTAATTTTGGGGTGTTGTTTGGTGTTAATCGAAGTGAAATAATTATGGAAAGTAGAGACTGCAGCAGTAGAAGGGTTAAGTTAGTTATTAGTTATGCTATTGCAGTGGTGGCATGTGCCACTGCAGATAGCGATGAGTGTTGGTGGTAACATCAAAGTATGTTACAACCATCGGAGACCAAGCTGGCGTAATATACACTGCACAACTTTTATGTAATTTTATATTATATGTTGATTTGTTACCGTGCAGTATATCATAAAGATGAAGTAGAACATGCCTGAAATGAAAGATGATTTCCCCACCTTTTCGGGCGATTACTGCCTTACCAGCACTAATCGTGGTTTTGGACGACAACCAGCTATGGGCAGCAATTGTAAACCTGACCATAGTTGGTTTGAAATTGGTATATATTTGAAATTAGTGGGGGGTGACTTAAGGGAAATCCCCGGAACTATGGAACAGCGGCTATCACTCTGTTCGCGTGGGAACAGTTAACCAGGTGATAGACCCGCATTAAGGGCGTATAAATCTGTAATTTTAGATATGATGGTATCTAGTTTTAAAAAAAATGTAAGGCAGAAGCAAGAACAAGGAGATGACAAAATTCCTCCAAAACTTCAGTCCTTGTGGACGCAACTGGACGCCACAGTCCAGGGGGGGTCATAGTGTGTGTGGTAAAGGAGGGTACTAGGGGGAGTAACGAATTAACAATTTGTTGTAACTAAATAATGATGACTCGCTACTGAGCTGACTAAATAATTTTGTTCTGATTTGAGCAATGGGTGCACTAGAGGTTTCTTATATTGTGTTTATTAAGTTTTATTGTGTTAATTGCATGTAGTATGTTAGGGATAAGGATTATAAAAATGTAATAATATTTTATAGAATACATTTTCAATGTGTTTAAAGATTTTAGGTAAATAATGGAATAAATTTGAGGTATTTAAGAATGTTCAATGGGTTGTAAAAGATAGAATTTGGGTGATAATGATAAATAAGGTATGTGAGTCAAAAGTATTTTAGTGGTGTTAGAGAGAATATTATTGTGAGTAAAGTACGATTGTTGGGAATGAACGTAATGTAGAATTTGAGGAGTAATAGTGACACAGTAGCTATGGGGAAATATGTAGAGTAATGATTGTTATATTGAGGTAATAAATAAATGGAGATATTTTTGTAGATGAAAGTGATGAAATGGGAGAGTAATTAGTTGATAGTGGAATTTTGTAAGGGTGGTGGTGTGATAAGGAGTCCTCAACGAAAAGCGTTGTGGCGGGAGGTGAACCGATTAGCGCCGGAAAGGGTTACCTAGGGGGAGTCCAGGAACCAGATAAGGGAATGAGCAATGGGAGGGGAACACACATCCTGAGTACAAAGGGGTAGAGAGTATTTTGTTATAGGGGTAAAATGATGCGAAATGAGTTAGAGTAGTAAGTTAGAGGTAGAGAAGAGTTGGTAGAAGTTTTGGTAGATGGGTGTCATACTAGATAAAGAATTTGTAAGTGGGTGTTAGAGTCATAAAAGGGGTAAGATTATGGGTAAATAGCAAGTTGATAAAGTGAAATATAATGAATAACTGAGAATCACCAAATTAATAAAATGGAATAATAAATAAAATGTTATGTAAAATGAAGGTTGAAAAAAAAATTTTTGGGAAATGAATTAATAAAAGTCCAATTGGAATTAAAATGTAATTTTTATAATTTTATATGCAAATTTAAAGATGTCAAGTGTGTAATTTTTGGTCAAACGTAAATGCAAATTGTTTATTTTAGGGTAATAATAACAAAGTGAGTTATGAATATACTATGTTTTATTATGTTGTATTGTGTTTGTTAGTGTTTAAGAGAATTTTATGAATTTAAATATTTTAGATGCAAATTGGGGATGGGAGAGATTTGTAATATGGTAATGGGAAATGTTTATTTAAATTCTGATGGGAATCAGGGCAATATGTTTTGTATTTTTGGGATAAGATTTAACAAGAGAAAGTAGATAGAATGAGATTATGGAATTTTAAAATATGTATCATGTTAGGTTATGTATTCATATATATGTTAGAGTTTAAAAGAAAAAAACCAGTGCTTCTTAACGCAAACCAGGACCGCTAAGGGGAACAGATCAGTTAGGGATATAGTATTGTATAACGCCACTAGTTGATATTTTGATTTGTTGTTTCAGTGTTTGGTGATGCTGTGGCGGTGGTCCTGAGCTGACCAGCGCGTCAGAGCAGGAGCGTTGAGTACCTGGCTGACTTTATGGTGTTGGGATCTCACGAGAGAAGTCCAGTAAGGTCATTCAGGTGTGGTCACAGTCACTGGACCAAGGGTGAGTTAATTATATTTTTTGTTTGTAAACCGTAAAGGGGGTTGTGGCGACATATCCTGGCTGATCCCTTTAGCAAGTATGAGTGTGTCAATGAGAGTTTTTATGCTTCGGCATAAAACCTCTCACTGAGGGGGTATTGTAACGGGACATTTTGGCCTGCCCGGGGAAATAAAGAAATCATTGTATTTTAATAAAAGTAAATACCATTTTTATGATGTAATAGTAATTTTGGGAGACATAAACATAACTTGAAAATAAAGGTAAATTTTATTGGTAGCGAAATTGGCAGGAGTGATTACAAAATATTATTCAGAAATTATAAAGACATAATAGACAAACAAGCGGAAATGTGTCAAGGTCAGCTCCAGTGACTTACAAATTGTGTAAACAGATTATGTAATATAACATCCGACGATCTTACGTCAGAGACAAACCCAGCTTTGGAATTAAAACATTACGAGTTAATTAAATTATTGAAATATTGAATTTTGTCCCTTTTTTAGGGCACCAACTGAGGCTGTACATGTTTATTATTGTTTAAAATTAGGAAATTCCAAACACTTACCTTTACTAAGTAAATTCGAGTTATTTACCAGGGTGTCGTCTGGTGTACTCTGGCAGAGTAAAATCACAGGTGAATGCAAATTAACAAACACATATTTTTGTAAACTCAAATAAAATGTTGGTTTATTTTCTTTAGCATGACATTTTTTCTTTTTTACTTCTAGTTTGAATCTACTGGTCTATATAAGTTGAGCCTGTTTATTATTCGAGCTCAACTTTTTTTATTGCGTCTTCTGATTTTACCCAATATTCATTTATTTGTTTACAAACTCCTTTCTTATTAATTTACTTTGAAAAAATATAACTAAATATGGTCAACTAAAAATATTAACCCTTTCTTGGGAAATATAAAAACATTATTTCAACATGATTAATTTCCTAATACTAGTTTACATCTTAACATAAAATAATTATTTTAATGATTGTAACCCAGTTTGCTCGCACACTGCTCACATACAAAAACCCCTTTTTTTTATATAAAACAAGAATATAATGAAATGGGTACGGTTACGTGTAGTAGCGGAGTCCCTGTTGACCGCATGGCGCGTCACTCACAAAGCTCGCTGCGTTGTTATTAAAAACTGTTATTATTCCATTTGTTTTTTGCAATTTTCACTTAGTTCACTGATTTTTTATATATTTCAAACTGCTCTACACATTGTAACTAATCGATTTTATGTTACTTGTGTTTAATCAATCTGTTATTTATAAATATTATTTATGTTATTAATTATGTAGTCTTATAGGTGACCTACTGTAATTCAAATTTAATAGGCAAATATATTTGTGATTATGTTATTTTAACTTTTAATTGTACTATAATACAGGTTTACCTAATTATTCAATAGTTACGCAATATTAACGATATACGTCATGTATTGACTGAATGTATTAAGAATTCTTGCCAACCCTAGTCCCTCTGTATTAGATAATTCAATTCAAATTTGGTACAGAAAACACGCTAGTTCGGCAATCTCCCGTTCCACCAGCTGTTGACAATTAGCGCTGTTATTTGTAATAGGCTTGCGTCTAGGTTAACCGTTCACCGGATTTTATTCACCCTTCTTCCTGTAACTTACTCCACACACAACATATAATACCTATTCTGCAATAACATAAAACATTATTGTGACGTCTCCCTTGTTAAGACAACACAAAAGTCGGGAACTAGTTTAATTCTTTACCAGTTAATTAAACTAGCTGCCGTTGTTAGTAAAACATCCTTACCAACAAATTACAACACAATTATGACATAGGAAATTGACAAGGATTGCACAAATTTATTCACTCACTTGGTGTTAGCGAAAACATCTCTTTATTACTATTCAAATATTATGTTTGACTTTGTTTCTTTTTAAAGAAAATTTACTTTAGTAAATTCTGCTTTTACTGCTTTAAAGATATTAAGTTTATTATTCCTTTTATCTCAAAAAAATTTACTCATCTAGATGTTAGTTTTAAATACCTCGGATCCGGGTCTGAACTTTCTCAAAATAATTAATTTATCACAAACTTCAACCAAATTATTGGAAGAATAATATTGGTGGTAATCTACATTATTATCTTACATTTATCTATATATTGCTGTTACTACTACTACATTACAAAATTTACAAATCTGATAATTTCTTCTTTACATTATTAAAGTTCTTTAGTTTTCTTTTGTTACTTCTCTTATTGAAACGAAAATTTACAAATGTTGTGTTTGGATATCACCTGAATTTAATATGAGGTTGTTGTTGGGTCCTTGGGTGTCATCTCCTGTTGTCTTCTAGGGTGGAGTACGTGGTTCCTCTTGAAGCTACATCGGGTTGATTATATTTGCTCTCGACGATCGGTTTTTTTACTTGAAGTTCATACTGTTGTAGTTGGAGTTTTCTTCGTCCAGATTTTGTAGTTCACATTTTACACCTTAATTATAGTTCTTACCTTGCAGTACTAAAGTCTGGTAGTTACATATCTTACAACTTACAGTTTTATATTTTTAAAAGAGATGTGTTGGCTAATTTTTCCTTTCTGTATATTCTTCCTAACTCTACACACACTACATTTTTTGAAATAAAATCATCTCACACTGGATATTCGTTTAACGGCATACACTTACGTGTATGTAGACAACACAAAACTCACATCTTTTCATGTCGAAGTTCTACTGGCGACTGCGCGTATAGTTTAGGGGTGAGGGCTCAGTAAGCTGGTGCGTATTTACGCACTAAGAAAATAGTTCGTACTTTTATATATTATTAATTATTTATTAATTAGAATGTAAATACTTTATGTTAACTTTATTACGACTTAGAGATTTCTTTATTTATATAGTCGCATTTTTAATAATTAAAGTAATTATTATTATTATTCTTTACTTAATACCTTTCTTGGCGTGTTGGTACTGGACAATTTCAAGTTGATTCAGGAATCTGGGTATAGGTAAGGGTGGATAATACTCTTACTTATTAAAAATTAAAAAATTTTTATTTGTGCGATTTTCGATGTTTTTAAAATCGTCACATCCTCCTGCACTTAACTATGAAAAACGGGGGGGGGGGTGGAATAATAATAGAAAATCTAATAAACAATTATATTTGGACACACAATTCCATACTGAAATTTCTCTCTCTCAGATTATTTCTATTCATCAATGGATTATCTTACACTTACGTAACATCTAAATTCTACTACATCTACTATACATAAAATACACAAAACGTAAATCTACCTTATTTTAATTCTTACATCTACTACCGGTTTTTTCTTGAATTGGTCAATGTACGGGATGCATAGCTGATCGGGAGTCTAGTATTATTTATTTCCTGGTATATTACAGCTCCTAATGCTACACTTGAACTATCGGTCTGTACGATAAATGGTTTACTGAAATCCGCTAACTGCAATACAGGTGGGGATATAATGCTTTCTTTAAGTGTATCAAACGCTTCTTGATGTTGAGTAGTCCACTCGAATTTCGTTCCTTTCTTTCTTAAGGCATTAAATGGGGCTGCTATATCCGCTAAGTGGGGTACGTACTTATGAAAATAATTAATCATACCTAAAAATCGAGCTATACCTTTGACGTCTCTCGGAGGTAAGAATTCTCGGATTGCGCGTGTACGTTCAGGGTCGATGCTAACCTTACCTTCGGCTGATACTATGTGACCTAAGAAGGAGAATTGTTTTACTGCGAAATTAACTTTACTCGGGTTTACGGTCAGTCCGGCTTTCTTTAACCTGGATAATACTTCACGCAAGTGATCAATATGTTGATCCATTGACTCACTATATACTACTATATCGTCAAGCTAATGATATACAAATTTAAATTTAACGTCATGGAAAATTTTTTTTCTAACAGTCGGCTACATACTGAACTTCCTTGTGATATACCGAATGGTACTCTCGTAAATTGATATAGATTAAATGGGACAGCAAAAGCAGTTAAATGTTTTGATTCCTCAGCTAGTGGGATTTGGTGGAATGCTTGGTTGAGATCCATTATGGTGAAGATTTTCGCTCTTGTAAAATAGTGAAAAGCACTGTGAATGTCGGGCTGTGGTATCGATTCAAATTCTATACTCTTATTTAGTTGTCTATAATCCACGACTAGTCTATGTTTGTCAGTTCCTTTTGGTACTAGGAATGCAGGAGATGAGTACGGAGAAGTTGACGGTTCAATGACGTGCTGATCAAGGAGTTTGTTAATGTGGTTTCTCATTATTTCCATCTTGGGCGGAGATAATTTGTATGGGTGGAGTCGTATTACCTTGTTGTCACTAAGATTTATTTTATATTCCATTAAATGGGTTAATCCTAACTTAGGAGTGAGTACAGTAGAAAATTCTTTTATTAACTTTTGGATTCTTAGTCTCTCATTTCCTTTCAAATGACTCAGACTCGATTCATGATGCTCTGAATTAATAGTTGCGGTTTCACAAATAGCGTCGTTACTTAATTCGGAGTCGAACTGATATTTTCGAGTACGATCAAATCTGAAGAAATATTGTTTTGCATGTATATCAAGGATTAAGGCAGTTTTTCTTATAAAATCCGCGCCTAATATTAAGTTTTGTCCTAACTCTTCAGCTACTAGTAGGGGAATATACCAAGTAAAATTCTTTATTTTTAATTACACCGTAATACTGTGCGATATCTTTAGGTTTTGTTTATTTGCGGTGGTACACTTTATGTTCACCATTTGGCTACGTTTAATCAGATTATGATTAGCTATTAGGTGGCTAACTGTTTACTAATTATACTACGGGTAGATCCGGAATCAATTAAACCAAGGGTATTCGTTGCTCCAAGGTCTATCTGTACATAGGTTAGTTGGCATATACTTGTTTTACATGCACCAATAGAGTTGCACTTCTCGATAAATCTTGTTAAGTAAGGGTCTATGCGTTTATTTTTATTTATTTTTATTTGATGCTTATTATTGTTGTTACCTTTCCTTCTGGTGCTTCGGAAGACGTAGGATTTTCGTTCTTCCAGCTTCACATGTTTTTTGATTGGTCGGTTTTCTGTTGATAGCGCTTTTGTTTACATAACTTGCTAATATGTCCGGCCTTTCCACAGTTATAACATCTTCTTTCCTCATTTACTTCGCTCGTAGGTTGTCGGGGTTTTGGTTTAGAGTATGAAACATGGGGATAGCTTTGGGTTTTATATGTACTTACGAATCGCTTATCGCGGTAGTTTCGGGTATCATTTCCAATTGGTCGAGTTTGGAATGAATCTCTGTGTTGACTCTGGGACATAGAAACGCGTCTATTCTGGTCAGAATACCAGACGTTGGATGAATGTATACAACATAGTTCTAGTTCGGTGAAAGTGGTAGGTCGCTTCATGAGTGCTAGTCGAGATCGCTCCTCGGGGGATAGTCCTACTAAGATAGTGTCTACTAACTGTTGTTCACTCCATTTAACTTGTAGCAATAAAGCAGATTCTCTTACCTTAGATATATAATGAGCTAATCTCTCGTATGTGCCTTGTACACGAAGTACTAAGTTTCGCTTCAATTCTTCGTAGATACCGGTGGGAATGAAATGTCTTATTAGTGTGGTATGAAGTTCTTCTACCGGGTGATTATACCTTAGGGATTCTAACACTCTATCTTTTAATGGAGGTCTACACTTAGGTAAAATTACTTGCAAAATCTGGTTATCTCTTAGTTGTTGCAGGTCCTTTAATTGTAAAATGTACTTGATAAAATCAAGGAGCTTTGTAATATTCAGCCCATCAGTGATTGGTATGTCAGACAAAATACTTTCTACAGGGTGGGTTATCTTTCCATAGAGCTCGGTAGTTAGATTTATTTGACTCATCATTCTAGGTTTTTCCACAGATTGATCAGTCCGCAAGTGAGAAGGTAAATCGTAGGTACGGGTCATATTTTCTAGTTCATTAGGGAGTAACGTAACGTTTACTGGTTGGATATTTACTTGACTATCAGTTAACCGTTCTTTGAATGGATTTATATTTGATTCCTGCAGAATCTGAAGTTTTGCAGTACCGTTTGGCTGTTCTTGAGTCGGGGATTGGGTAGGTGAAATATTTAATTTCGTCATTGCTTCTTCGATTTCGTCTAATCTAAACGATTCGGATCGTCGACGTAATTCACGCATTATCTCGGGTAATTGTTGTAATGCTTCCTCAGCGAATTTTTGTACATCATGAGGGTATCTTTATCACCTGGCCAGTTCAACAAATTGGTGATACGGAGGGTCAGATGCTCGATTCTTTGGGTGGTGCGTAAAATTACTGCGGGGGGTTTTGCATATATATCTTATTGCATATGAAATCTTATATTAATTAATCAAACATAACTTATCTCACAACAATTCAATTCTCTGTACTGACATATATAATTAATCAAAACAAAAACTAATACCATCGTATAGTGGAGAGAAATTTCATATATGAAATGTTCATTGGTTTAACAATGGCACAAAGGGTCAGCTGTTTTGGGGAGTCGTCTAGGGTGGTAATTTAGGACAATTCAAAACAGGAAAGAGCGTGTCTAAGGTGGTTTGTTTGGTTTAGCGAGGGGAGGTTATGAATGAGATGAGTGCATACAAAGGGGAGAGTTTACATTCCTCAACACGTATTTAACATGAACAGACTGGCTTCTACCGACAGGTTTGGAATGGAATACTTACCAGCGATGACTTGTTTAATACGGCAAAGTCACGATACTAATATTATTATAACATAATTAAAATTTTACTCATTTATTTTTTGTTTATTTCTGAGTGAATAAATTTATGTTTGTCCAAGTTATTGTTAACGAATTATAAAATTACACAACAATAGCAACATAATTATTTCTTTTTTCAAAGTAGTAGCAGAGTGGCGCAATTTTGTGACGTCTCCCTTGTTAAGACAACACAAAAGTCGGGAACTAGTTCAATTCTTTACCAGTTAATTAAACTAGCTGCCGTTGTTAGTAAAACATCCTTACCAACAAATGACAACACAATTATGACATAGGAAATTGACAAGGATTGCACAAATTTATTCACTCACTTGGTGTTAGCGAAAACATCTCTTTATTACTATTCAAATATTATGTTTGACTTTGTTTCTTTTTAAAGAAAATTTACTTTAGTAAATTCTGCTTTTACTGCTTTAAAGATATTAAGTTTATTATTCCTTTTATCTCAAAAAAATTTACTCATCTAGATGTTAGTTTTAAATACCTCGGATCCGGGTCTGAACTTTCTCAAAATAATTAATTTATCACAAACTTCAACCAAATTATTGGAAGAATAATATTGGTGGTAATCTACATTATTATCTTACATTTATCTATATATTGCTGTTACTACTACTACATTATAAAATTTACAAATCTGATAATTTCTTCTTTACATTATTAAAGTTCTTTAGTTTTCTTTTGTTACTTCTCTTATTGAAACGAAAATTTACAAATGTTGTGTTTGGATATCACCTGAATTTAATATGAGGTTGTTGTTGGGTCCTTGGGTGTCATCTCCTGTCGTCTTCTAGGGTGGAGTACGTGGTTCCTCTTGAAGCTACATCGGGTTGATTATATTTGCTCTCGACGATCGGTTTTTTTACTTGAAGTTCATACTGTTGTAGTTGGAGTTTTCTTCGTCCAGATTTTGTAGTTCACATTTTACACCTTAATTATAGTTCTTACTTTGCAGTACTAAAGTCTGGTAGTTACATATCTTACAACTTACAGTTTTATATTTTTAAAAGAGATGTGTTGGCTAATTTTTCCTTTCTGTATATTCTTCCTAACTCTACACACACTACATTTTTCGAAATAAAATCATCTCACACTGGATATTCGTTTAACGGCATACACTTACGTGTATGTAGACAACACAAAACTCACATCTTTTCATGTCGAAGTTCTACTGGCGACTGCGCGTATAGTTTAGGGGCGAGGGCTCAGTAAGCTGGTGCGTATTTACGCACTAAGAAAATAGTTCGTACTTTTATATATTATTAATTATTTATTAATTAGAATGTAAATACTTTATGTTAACTTTATTACGACTTAGAGATTTCTTTATTTATATAGTCGCATTTTTAATAATTAAAGTAATTATTATTATTATTCTTTACTTAATACCTTTCTTGGCGTGTTGGTACTGGACAATTTCAAGTTGATTCAGGAATCTGGGTATAGGTAAGGGTGGATAATACTCTTACTTATTAAAAATTAAAAAATTTTTATTTGTGCGATTTTCGATGTTTTTAAAATCGTCACATCCTCCTGCACTTAACTATGAAAAACGGGGGGGGGGGTGGAATAATAATAGAAAATCTAATAAACAATTATATTTGGACACACAATTCCATACTGAAATTTCTCTCTCTCAGATTATTTCTATTCATCAATGGATTATCTTACACTTACGTAACATCTAAATTCTACTACATCTACTATACATAAAATACACAAAACGTAAATCTACCTTATTTTAATTCTTACATCTACTACCGGTTTTTTCTTGAATTGGTCAATGTACGGGATGCATAGCTGATCAGGAGTCTAGTATTATTTATTTCCTGGTATATTACGGCTCCTAATGCTACACTTGAACTATCGGTCTGTACGATAAATGGTTTACTGAAATCCGCTAACTGCAATACAGGTGGGGATATAATGCTTTCTTTAAGTGTATCAAACGCTTCTTGATGTTGAGTAGTCCACTCGAATTTCGTTCCTTTCTTTCTTAAGGCATTAAATGGGGCTGCTATATCCGCTAAGTGGGGTACGTACTTATGAAAATAATTAATCATACCTAAAAATCGAGCTATACCTTTGACGTCTCTCGGAGGTAAGAATTCTCGGATTGCGCGTGTACGTTCGGGGTCGATGCTAACCTTACCTTCGGCTGATACTATGTGACCTAAGAAGGAGAATTGTTTTACTGCGAAATTAACTTTACTCGGGTTTACGGTCAGTCCGGCTTTCTTTAACCTGGATAATACTTCACGCAAGTGATCAATATGTTGATCCATTGACTCACTATATACTACTATATTGTCAAGCTAATGATATACAAATTTAAATTTAACGTCATGGAAAATTTTTTTTCTAACAGTCGGCTACATACTGAACTTCCTTGTGATATACCGAATGGTACTCTCGTAAATTGATATAGATTAAATGGGACAGCAAAAGCAGTTAAATGTTTTGATTCCTCAGCTAGTGGGATTTGGTGGAATGCTTGGTTGAGATCCATTATGGTGAAGATTTTCGCTCTTGTAAAATAGTGAAACGCACTGTGAATGTCGGGCAGTGGTATCGATTCAAATTCTATACTCTTATTTAGTTGTCTATAATCCACGACTAGTCTATGTTTGTCAGTTCCTTTTGGTACTAGGAATGCAGGAGATGAGTACGGAGAAGTTGACGGTTCAATGACGTGCTGATCAAGGAGTTTGTTAATGTGGTTTCTCATTATTTTCATCTTGGGCGGAGATAATTTGTATGGGTGGAGTCGTATTACCTTGTTGTCACTAAGATTTATTTTATATTCCATTAAATGGGTTAATCCTAACTTGGGAGTGAGTACAGTAGAAAATTCTTTTATTAACTTTTGGATTCTTAGTCTCTCATTTCCTTTTAAATGACTCAGACTCGATTCATGATGCTCTGAATTAATAGTTGCGGTTTCACAAATAGCGTCGTTACTTAATTCGGAGTCGAACTGATATTTTCGAGTACGATCAAATCTGAAGAAATATTGTTTTGCATGTATATCAAGGATTAAGGCAGTTTTTCTTATAAAATCCGCGCCTAATATTAAGTTTTGTCCTAACTCTTCAGCTACTAGTAGGGGAATATACCAAGTAAAATTCTTTATTTTTAATTACACCGTAATACTGTGCGATATCTTTAGGTTTTGTTTATTTGCGGTGGTACACTTTATGTTCACCATTTGGCTACGTTTAATCAGATTATGATTAGCTATTAGGTGGCTAACTGTTTACTAATTATACTACGGGTAGATCCGGAAGTTCTTTAGTTTTCTTTTGTTACTTCTCTTATTGAAACGAAAATTTACAAATGTTGTGTTTGGATATCACCTGAATTTAATATGAGGTTGTTGTTGGGTCCTTGGGTGTCATCTCCTGTTGTCTTCTAGGGTGGAGTACGTGGTTCCTCTTGAAGCTACATCGGGTTGATTATATTTGCTCTCGACGATCGGTTTTTTTACTTGAAGTTCATACTGTTGTAGTTGGAGTTTTCTTCGTCCAGATTTTGTAGTTCACATTTTACACCTTAATTATAGTTCTTACTTTGCAGTACTAAAGTCTGGTAGTTACATATCTTACAACTTACAGTTTTATATTTTTAAAAGAGATGTGTTGGCTAATTTTTCCTTTCTGTATATTCTTCCTAACTCTACACACACTACATTTTTCGAAATAAAATCATCTCACACTGGATATTCGTTTAACGGCATACACTTACGTGTATGTAGACAACACAAAACTCACATCTTTTCATGTCGAAGTTCTACTGGCGACTGCGCGTATAGTTTAGGGGCGAGGGCTCAGTAAGCTGGTGCGTATTTACGCACTAAGAAAATAGTTCGTACTTTTATATATTATTAATTATTTATTAATTAGAATGTAAATACTTTATGTTAACTTTATTACGACTTAGAGATTTCTTTATTTATATAGTCGCATTTTTAATAATTAAAGTAATTATTATTATTATTCTTTACTTAATACCTTTCTTGGCGTGTTGGTACTGGACAATTTCAAGTTGATTCAGGAATCTGGGTATAGGTAAGGGTGGATAATACTCTTACTTATTAAAAATTAAAAAATTTTTATTTGTGCGATTTTCGATGTTTTTAAAATCGTCACATTACGAGAAAGGTACACAAGAAAGATTCTTTATTAATTTTGTACTTTATTTCACACTAACAGTTCTCTTCAAGATAATAATATCACTAAATCGATTATACAATAGTAGATCGATCGTCAATTGACCAAGTTCCTTTTGACTTATACAAATTAAATATAATACTAAATATTTCTTATCCCAGGGTTCGTGAGATTCTTTTAACCATTAGTAAGGCCAGGTAATGCAAAATTAAAGTTACTCAAGTATTACAGAATGTTATTAACTCTAAATATATTGAAATTAAAAATAATTTGGTTTTACCGGATTGGCGAATCTCAAAATGGCCTTGGACGTCTGTAAACAGTTGAAGATGGTCTGCTTAGATTACATTCATCCAGGAAAAAGTGTTCTGATCCTTAATAAAATTGACGGTGTGATGTACAGGAAAGCCCCAGGAATTCTTCTGACTGCCGTTCTTCTCTTACGATCCTGGTGGTTGTCAGTCCCGGTGGAATGGAAATCGTATTATAGCTTCTTCTTGAAGGTGAAGGTTAATTCTGCAGAAACGAGGTCTTCGTATATCTTCTCTATAATTACGTTAGTTTCGGCCTTTGCTTCCCTCAATTAGTCTTCTGATTACATGGGAAATCGGTTTAATACCGAATCCAGCGGAATTATCCTGGTGAATGAAGTAAGGAATTCTCGACTCTTTTAGAGGTATTTGGTTATAATTTGGAAGTCTAATTGGTTTTATTATTCATCAGTGGTGTTATAGAATTAGGTTTCAATTTGATTTATTAATTTAGATTCATCTTTTTTCAAATTTGATCATCCTTTTTTTTTTAAATGTGTCTCCTCATCTGAACTCAATAGCATATAACAATCGAAATGAATGATTGAAAATCAACAACATTTTATACATTTTAGTTGCCCTAACAACCACTATTTTCTGTCATTGGATAAAATTTGATATCCTAGAGCCAGAATTATAAAATATTACTACTCTTTTTTAATAAAATACTCCATGCTTGGAATTATACCAAATTACCTAAAACTCTCACCCAACCTACCTTATTATACCGTATATAATTTACTACAGTTTCATTGGACTGGACTTATTAAAAAGGTATTAATTTCCTTTTACAAATATTAAATTTAGGTCTATAGGTTTTCTTACAACTGTTATAATATTGTTTGGTTTTTAACTTAATTTTCTTTACCTGACCTACTGTACAAATAGTTACTGGTTCATGGTTATTTACATTAATTTTAATTTCCTGGTTTTACTTTATTACATTAATTAAATCGTCCTGGAACCTTTCATTAGTTTACAACATAATTATCAGAACTACTTGTCAACTTTTAAACACTTATTGCCATCCTGGCCAAGTTTACAAGCATTAATTCAAAACAACTTCATTATTCAATTTTAGTCAATACATATAACATAGTATAATGCCTAACACAGGTAATTATACTTAATTGTCTAAAGACAATTTTAACATAAATAAAAAGATTACCACTGATTAAGTATTCCTATAAAACAACAGTTCACTCTTACTATACTCAAAACATAAAATAAATATTCTGTGAACACTACCATGCTACAGTATAAAAAACAAGTACAATTTATTACATTAACCATTAATTGGTATAGTATTTTATAGTCAACGTTATTTATTACATCTCTTAAATTGAGGTACATCTCAGATGTACTAATTACTGAGTAACCTTAATATCGGGGTATGGTCCTTGACCATAGTTAATTCATTTTTTTATGTAACGTTGGGGACCTCAATTCTGTTACGTTACAACATTTTTATATATACTGGAACGGTCGGCCGACCTTTAAGGTGTTCGAGTCGAAAATTAAAAGGACCACATGCGGCCTATAGGTGAAAATGACTGAATAGCCAACGGCTAACCAAATCCCCACCTTGTCTGTCTGCTTCCTGTAACCCACACTGCCTTTTGGATTACGAAGTTTTTGTCACTGTCTCAGTAACACGGGCTTGCATGGTGCCCACGTTTGGACAATGCTAACTGGCGAAAATATTGAGGCTGTGGAAGGCGTGGTCTCTCAGCTACATCCACGTATAGAGAAATCTCATTGTTAAACCCCTAAGAGGATCGGTGAGGATATGGTGCCAACAACCCCCCATTTGTTCTTATACTTCATGGGTAAACAACCCCCCTGGCTCGGCGACTATGGCCGCATCTGAACGAGATCACTGGACTTCTCTATACGAGATCCCAACACCATAAAATCGAACAGACACGCACCACAGCGCACCTAACCTTCTAACATGCTACCCCTAACTCCAAACCCCTGGTCTTATACCACGCCAGATCCTCAACCGATATGTTCCCCCTTGTCATGCATACTGGGTCGCCTTCAGCAATACTGGGCGCATACATAATTTACTTGTCAATACATCTTTCAACTTCAAAATATTTATTGCTAAATCAAACCCATTTAAGTGACCTCCTAAAATCAAAAAAATCTGTTACATGAATTCACCACTCTATTAATTCTCTTCATTATTATTCATAATCAGAAAACAAATAAATTGAACATCTAACTAAACATGAACTCATTTACCCTAACCTTTGATTATACATACATACTAAACAATACAATTCAATAAAAAAACACTAGTAATACACATAAACAATAATACACTTGCAATTCAAACATCACCTATATGGCAGGCATAAAATAAAAAAAAAATTTTTTTTTATCCAAATATTTTTTTTTTCCATTTCGGAAGAAAGATTTAAAATTATTTAAATCAATTACACGACAAAATTTGCATCAAGCAATTGCCAAAACCTGGTCTAGTTTGCAACATCAACCATCAGCTGATCTCTCTGGGTCAAGTCAACGACCTTGGCCTACATATGTTCGTAAAATACCTAAGACATCTTTAAAATTTTTTATCTTTAAACACAATAACATAATAAAGTATAACATTTAAAACTGACATAGTATTATTACAATTAACAATAAAACTGACATCTAGATTAATAAAAAATTACACATTTTATAGCTTCAATTAATTACTCCCATCATTTAAATTAAAATCTTTTAACACATTAAAATCATCATATTCAGACATTAGTTACATTGGAAATTTGCAAACAATTTATAAGTGACATTTTACTGCTGATCAGCTGATTTTATTAGCAAGGTGAACGACCTTACTATAGACACATTTCAAAATTTTACGTCATGTGAAATACATTACACGTTGACAAACCTTATATCCTAACATAATAAAATAAAACACAATAAGACATACTAAATACAATATGATAAACATCTGATGCACCTATTTGTCAAATCAAACTACAATTCTTTAACTACTGCAAGAGCGAGTCATCATCATTCAGTTACCAAATTTTAAATTTGTTAATTAGATTAGATCCGTTACCCCCCTGGGTAACCACCTTAACCACACACACTATTGTTTTTTTTCTGTTGGACTGTTGCGCCCATTTGCTTCCACAAGGACGGCATTGGTGGAGGAATTTACCTCTCCGTGTCCTTGCTTCCGCGTTACATTGGAAATTATTAGATATCATTATATCCTTGTTACAAATTTATACGCCCTTAAAACGGGTCTATCACCTGGCCTTCTCTGTTCCTACTCGAACAGAGTGGCAGCCGCTGTTCCATAGTTTCCGGGGATTTCCCCTAGTTTCACCCCCCATCAATTTCTAATATAAACCAATTTCAAGCCAGCTATGGTCAAGGTTCTTAATTTATGGTCATAGCTGACCGCTAGCCAAAACCACGATTAGTGCTGGTAAGGCAGTAATCGCCCGAAAAGTCGGGGAAATCAACTCTACCTACAGGCATGTTACCATCATCATTAATATGCACGGCATGGCAATCTATCAGGATACAATATAAAATTGTATAAAAGGGTGTGCCATGCATTTTACGCCATTTTGGCCTCCGATGGAGGTAACACTCTCAGTTACCTCCAACACTTTCCACTATCCACTGTGGCACATGCCACCACAGCGATAGCACACTAATAACTAACTAAATCTTTCTACAATAGCAGTCCCTACACTCCCTAGGTATAGCACTTCTATTAACACCACTCAACCCCCCAAAATTGCCCACATATCTTGTATGATAACAAGTTTTTATTTTATTTAACACATTTTTTACACAGACACCTTTGCAAGTCCAAACTTTTTCTCTATGACCAAAATAGGAACTACAACAATGGATCGTCTTACAAATTTACCTTAAAAGTACAATACATTTTGTTTTCTGAAGGAAAACAACTTCTTGAAAAGTTAAGTATTTAAGTTACATAATTTCGGTTGTTTCATTCTGAAATTTTCCAATTTCAATTTCTAAAACAACCTACTGTAGTTCGTGGAAAATATTACAATTTTTTTTTTTTTTTTAAATACCTTACCTTTCCACGAAATTAGGGGTCCCCCTCCCCGTTCAATGATAATGTTAAATTTCTAGTTTACACCAATTTGTGGATTAGGACCATCATTGATTTCACCCTTTGCGGGGCTACCGTCAACCATGGTCTGCCTCCAGAATGCCAAAAACCACGATCAGAGGTGGTGAATCTGTGACCGCACGAAAATGGGGGAGGATCCCTTTTACTTTTAAAATACCATAACGTGTGTATAAATAATAATAAAATATAATAATAATAAAATATAAAATGTCTGTTTATGTATGCAAATTTTAATAATTACAAATATATCTATCATCACTCAGCTAGATAATACTTTTTTAATTGGGTCACATTATAAGTTCCTTTTATTTCTCGAGTTTGCAAATCTACTAAAACATAAGCATTCTCCATTTTCACTTGGCTAATCTCATATGGACCATCATACAATAGGAAGAATTTTTTAATTTCTTTGTCCAACGCTGATGATTGATCGTGATTCTTTATTAATACTAGTTGTCCTACCTCGTATTGTATAGGTGTTAAATTCCGGTCATGTCTCCGTTTCCGCTTTCGGCCTTACTCAGCAGGCACTTCCTAGCGATTACCAATTTCCTATCATGTGGTATTTCCGTCCGGGTTGGAAATTTTACTAGCTCTTCTAATATGCGTGACAGCCTTCTCTGAAACATTAACTCATATGGGCTGTAACTAGTGGATTCATGTAAACTATTGTTAATATACCCCTCTATCTTGCACACAAAAGTAGCCCACAAAGAATGTTTTTTATGGCAAAAGGTCCTAAACATCCTCCCTAACTCCCGCATAACACGCTCACTAGGATTTGACTGTGGATGATACACTGATGTATGTTTAACTAAGATGTTTTCCCAACCTAAAGTTTCCCGCCAGGTGTTGCTGGTAAATTGAGAACCATGATCTGATAATACTATTTTAGGCTTACCTACTTCAATAAGGTATTCATTTACTATCTTCCTAGCCAATACTGATGAGGTTGCCTTTTTAATCGGGTACAATTTTACAAATTTGGTAAAAACATCTAACACAACAAATAAATAATTTACCCCTCCACGACCTTTGGGTAAGGGGCCATATAAATCAACAGCAACTAATGCTAAAGGACTGTCTGGCATTACATGCTGCATTAAACCCTCCTGTTTACGATTGTTTACTTTAGCTTTCTGACAAATTTCGCATGTTTGTAATATTTGACGCACCGTTCTTTCCATATTATTGAATTTACATGACTCTTTTAATATGTCACTACATTTCTTGGGGCCTATATGGCCATACCTTAGATGGCAATCTCTCACTACTTCAGGTATCATAACTTTAGGGATGCACACTTTCCAATCGTCTCCCTGTTCATTTGCCCGGTGAAATAAGTGTTTATTAAACAAACTAAAATGCTTTTCCCACTCATGAGGTATGTTGGGTATTTGACTCAAAGCTAATATTGTTTTACTAAGTTCGGTGTCTCTTTCTTGTTCTGTTGCTAAGTTACTTATTAATTTTTTCATATTGACTTCCCCCATTTCTTTTACTATAAATATTTTATACGTATTTGCTATGTCTACTTCGGTATTATTATCAAAATCTGTTCTGGATAGGACATCAGCTACTATATTTTCTTTACCCTGACAATACTCAATTGTTAAGTCATATTCTTGTAATATTAGCATCCACCGCACTAACCTACCATGTGTCAATTTACAGTTCTTTAAAAACGTTAAAGCTTGATGGTCGGATCTTATGATTACCTTATTTCCTAATAAGTATGTTCTGAACTTTCTACAGGCGAAGACTATTGATAACGCCTCCTTCTCCGTCGTAGTATAGTTCTTTTCACTAGTTAATAGAGATCTACTTGCAAAAGCTACTACTTTGTGGTTACCACTCCCATCTAACTGAAACAGATCTACTCCCAAGGCAATGTCTGACGCGTCTGTGTGTATATAAAATGGTTCTGAAAAATTAGGATGAGCTAATATAACTGTGTTTAAAAATTTATTTTTTATCAGCTCGAATATATTTTGCTCTTTTAAATTCCACTGCCATCGATTGTCTTTATTTAATAAATGTCCCAATTGTACTGTTAAATATGAATATTTGTCTACAAATTGCCTATAATAATTGCACAAACCTAAGAAACTTTGCAACTGTTTAACATTTTTTGGTATCGGAAAATGTTGTATTATTTCTACTTTCTTAGGGTCTGTACTGATACCCCTCGCTGAAATTATATGTCCTAAAAAATTAACTTGTTCTTTCAAAAATTCCGAATTCTTCAATTTAACTGTTATTCCATATTCATGCAGTCTACTTAGCACTCTATCTAACCTTTCACAGTGTGTATCAATGTCTGGTGACGTAATTACTATATCGTCTACATAAACGGTTGTGAATTCTAAAATCTCTCTCCCTAATACATAATCCAGGGATTTGATAAAAATTGAAACACTTACGTTGAGTCCAAAAGGTAGCCTGCGAAATTGGTAATTCCTACCGTTGTATAAAAAGGCCACATACTGTCGAGACTCCTCTTCCAGCTCTATCTGCCAGTAGCCTGCAGTCAAGTCCAAGGTGGTGATGTATTTGGTCCCACTAAAACGTTGCAGAATTTCGCTTACTGGTTCCGGTGATTCTCTGTCTGGAACAATTATTCTGTTTACTTGTCTTGCGTCTAAACATAATCTTATCGATAAATCTTTCTTTGTCACCACTACTAAAGGGTTGGAATATGGTGAAGTAGATTTTTCTATGATACCTTCCCTGAACATTTTATTTATTTCCTCCTGTACTAAACCCCTCTTGGAGTATGGTACTGGATAGGTTTTAGGTGCAAAGGGTGTTTTTTCTTTAACGACTAATTTACCCTTAAAATACTTTACTAAACCGGGTTCGTCTGAAAAAACTGATTTATTTTTGTTTATTATTAGTACTATTTTCTCCCTGTCTTGATACCTAAATTCCCCATCTTGATATAGGATTTTATTCATTTTTTCCTCCCAATTATTTTCATTTTCAAATAACTCATTACTATTTACTCTCAAGTTACAATAATTTATCATTAAAGGCCTACACTCGTTTATATCATTGTCAGAAATTAACATTCCCTTATTAATTATTTTTAATGCTTTCATTTCTACAGTTTTCTTTTGTATAAATGGTATTTCAATTATATTATTATCATTGTTTAATTTCATAGTCTGTGTATAATAGTTTAACTCTACTTTGAAATTATTCAAAAAATCATTACCTATTATAGCTCCCATATTTAATCCTGGAATGACCAAAAAAGGTACATTTATTGTGTTCTCATTTACCTTTAATTGTAGCATTATTTGTTTAGTTACTTTTTTACTGCGAACACCCGTTACTCCTATAACACTAATTCCCAGTACTGGTAATTGTGGAATTATCTCTGTAGTTTGATTTTTTATTCTTTCAAATATCGTCTATAGCAGTTAGTTCACTCCCTGAATCTACTAGAAAAATGTATTTAGAATTAAACACTTCGGCTTCAAATTCTGCCATCCCAAAAGCATTACTACTTTCTCCCGCTTCTTCGTCGGATAGATCATTATGTATATTGGTAATTAGTGACCTATTGTCAGGTGATTACTAGACAGCTGGGGGCTTTCTTTTTCAACTGCCCTGATTAGTTTAACGGTATTGGAGGTGGTGGTTCACTGTAAACCCCCCTACTGTTTTGATTATGAGCTGGTGCTTCCACGCCCCGAGTTTCGTTTGGGTTACTAACATATCCCCCTCTCCATCTATGATTAAAGTTTCCTGACACTCCCTGATTGTTGGTGAAACCTCTCCCTCTCTGATTCCCTCTAAACCCAGTATGTTCAAAACCTCGATTATAATTCTCCACTCTCCCTTGGACCCTGACACCGGTAACATTGATTCCGCGACCCGTTATAATTACTAGCTCCACAACTAGGGTTTGGACACAACCACGCCCCCTCCCCTGATCTACTCACATTACTAATAAAATGGTCTGGTTGTCTTATTTCAGTATTTATTTGATTCGATTCATTAATTCTAAACTGGTATTTATTATCTTCTTCCTCTGTCATACTCTGGTATGCTTCTAGTATTTTTTCTAATTCTGCAATATTAGCAAAATCCCGGGTTCTAATTGTGGACTGTATGTCCTTAGGTAAATGTTTACTAATGTATCTTATAAAAGATGAAAGAGGCATTGGTGGGTCTAAATATTTAACCTGACTATATAGTCTTGTCACATACGATGTAATACTCATGTTTATTATATTAAAATTTCCCCATCCCATTATGGTACTACATAACCCCTCTTGTTTCTCTTCTGACCAGTACTTATTTCTAAATGCTTGCTCAAACTCATTAAAATCTACCCAGTTATCGTTATGAGCATCCGCCCATATTTTAGCATCACCTTTAAAGTACTTTAAAATTCTTACTAATTTAATCTCCCAACTTTCTTGGTTATATTTATTAAAACTTTTTATAGAGTTCAAAAATTGTATGGAGTTCACTCCCCTACTTTCATTACTAAAGTACCCTAATTCTACTTCCACATTCACTCTCTCACTCACATTAGTTAATTTCTGATTAATGGTTACACTCAAATCTTCTCTGACTTTAATTATTTCACGCTCATGTTCTGCTTGTTTATTTTAATTAAACAAGTTACATTAATTACATTACTTAGTTACATTAATCTTAATTGCATCAACTTGTTCAAAATTACTTCTGAATTCATCATTTATATTTTCTTGTATTTTACTTGTTTGTTTGATTTGCTCACACTCATTAATTATATATTGAACATTACTGTCAATTTTGTCATTTTGTTTTTTAATTTTATCATAAAATTTATTTGTCAATGTGTCAAATTTTTTATTTGTCTCTAGCATTTTCTCTTTCTGTTTTTCGTTAATTATTTTTATATCGTTTTTCATTTCGTTTTGTATCCTATTTATATCACTAGTCAGTTCATCTCTCACTCCAACAATAGTCTCATTCATACTTTCCAAACAGCTGTTCATATTTATTTCACTTGCACTCAATTCGCTCCTCACGTTCATGAATTCGTTATTTAATTCAGTAAGTTTAATATTTACAGCATTTATTTCCGATTTGATTTCAGTTTTTAAATTATTATTTTCTGTTTTCATTTTCTCGTCTTGTTTGTCAAGTTTATCATTCATTCCTGACATCATCTCCATCATCAACCCTAATTGGTTAAATATATTTGCATTATCGCTCTTATTACTACATTCAACATTTACCGTTTCAATTACATTTGGTATTTCTAATTGTACATTCTCATCACTACTTTCATTTGTTGAAATTAAATTGTCTTGAGTAACGTTTAAAATAGATTCCTCTACCCTTTCACCTAAATCTGCATTCTTATTTTTCTCTGGCATTTTCGACCAGTTTGTAAATTAATTTAATTTAATTTACAAAGTCACTGTTAAACGGGCGCCATTTAAAACGTTATGAGTTAATTAAATTATTGAAATATTGAATTTTGTCCCTTTTTTAGGGCACCAACTGAGGCTGTACATGTTTATTATTGTTTAAAATTAGGAAATTCCAAACACTTACCTTTACTAAGTAAATTCGAGTTATTTACCAGGGTGTCGTCTGGTGTACTCTGGCAGAGTAAAATCACAGGTGAATGCAAATTGACAAACACATATTTTTGTAAACTCAAATAAAATGTTGGTTTATTTTCTTTAGCATGACATTTTTTCTTTTTTACTTCTAGTTTGAATCTACTGGTCTATATAAGTTGAGCCAGTTTATTATTCGAGCTCAACTTTTTTTATTGCGTCTTCTGATTTTACCCAATATTCATTTATTTGTTTACAAACTCCTTTCTTATTAATTTTCTTTGAAAAAATATAACTAAATATGGTCAACTAAAAATATTAACCCTTTCTTGGGAAATATAAAAACATTATTTCAACATGATTAATTTCCTAATACTAGTTTACATCTTAACATAAAATCATTATTTTAATGATTGCAACCCAGTTTGCTCACATACAAAAACCCCTTTTTTTTATATAAAACAAGAATATAATGAAATGGGTACGGTTACGTGTAGTAGCGGAGTCCCTGTTGACTGCATGACGCGTCACTCACAAAGCTCGCTGCGTTGTTATTAGAAACTGTTATTATTCCATTTGTTTTTTGCAATTTTCACTTAGTTCACTGGTTTTTTATATATTTCAAACTGCTCTACACATTTTTATATATACTGGAATGGTCGGCCGACCTTTAAGGTGTTCGAGTCGAAAATTAAAAGGACCGCATGCGTCCTATAGGTGAAAACGACTGACTAGCCAACGGCTAACCAAATCCCCACCTTGTCTGTCTGCTTCCTGTAACCCACACTGCCTTTTGGATTACGAAGTTTTTGTCACTGTCTCGGTAACATGGGCTTGCATGGTGCCCACGTTTGGACAATGCTAACTGGCGAAAATATTGAGGCTGTGGAAGGCGTGGTCTCTCAGCTACATCCACCGTCACAAGACCGCATGGTACAAGACTTTCGTTGTTTTGCCATTTTTTGTGGCGTTGTTTAGAGTCTGATCTGCGTCGTCTATGCGCCCGTGTTCATGTTGCGCGTCTTTGTACGTCACACAGCACTACCGTTCTTAGAATTCAATTACGTTGACAGCATGCATCACATTCCAACGTCCGACTACTTGCACAACTTCACATCACTGATTCTTTTGTGTGATGACAATTTTATGTGTTGGGCTTGCAATTGAGATGAAATAAATTTAAATAAATAAAATACCCATTTTTTGCCCCATTACAGAATGTAGGAGTGTCGGCCAAACCTTATATTGGCATAGGAATATGAACATAAGACAATGAAAAGTTTGTAAAACAGTTACAGCCGTTTCACGAAGTAGTGCCGTTTGTCTCAGCAGTCTGAATTAAGCACTCACGCGAGTGACACATACAAAGTTCCGGAACGTAAATTGCGGGCCCGCAAAACAGAAAGAATGTGAATGATATATTTAAAATATGACTTAAAAATCAAAATTCATACTTAAAATGTAGTTAACAGTTTTCTGTACACTATAACAGTTCAGAGATTATGAATTACAATGAAAGTGCGCACGTAAAACAATGTGACGTCTTCTGGACTAGAATTCGGTCTCAAATTCAGCTAAGTACCTACAAGGATATAGACAAAACTATCAAATTTTATTATTTTTCATAAAACAAGAACAGATGGGGGAAAATTAAATTAAATATGAGCTCAAGGGAAAAATTTAAAGTATGTTGTATGTGAGCGTGTGTGGGGGTTTTGTTTAAGTATACATATTAAAACACAAAGCGCTGGTTTGTGTTATGTCAAATTAATTTTATGTTTTGAATATATTTATCTCGATTCTAAGAAAGGAAAATACCATGTACAACAGCTGTTATTATTATCCGTATAAAAAATAGTAGTAGAAAAAAGTAAAAGGGGGAATATTTTAGGTTTATGGGAATATCTAAAAAATGATTTTTTTCGATATGTTTACCTTTGTTGTATAAGGAATTTAATTCAATAAAGTATAATCATGGTATGATGGCAATACAGTGGTACTTTTTTGAATAACCATTTCTGCTTTTTGAGTTCGCTGAAAAGAATCTGGCCCGACATGGTAAGTACAGATATTTTTTTCTTGCAGTGGTATAAAGGCAAGATGGCGCCCGAAGAAATTATATGTAAACAGAACAGTGAATAACAAAAAATTAAAATCAATTAAATTTTATTTATATCAGTAAAAAGTATATCACATAGTAGCTCTTCTAATGTGTTCGCATTGCTTCAAAATGACTTTTTACTTTTGCTGTCATTTCAACTGCTTTTGAAATGTCCATTTCTTCTTTTTGAAGCATTTTGCTTACAAGATTGATTCTGAATAGAACTGTATGCCAAACTACGAGACAGCAAATGAACTTGAAACTCTTAATCTTGCGAGCTAGACCATTAACTGTGTTTTTTCCAAACGCATCAGTTCTGGGATCAGTAGACAGTGCATATAATGCATCGTAGATTTCCCCAGCTTGATACCGAATAGGAGTCACTGCATCAATACGACTTTCCCACCGAGTTTCACTTAAGGGTTTCACCGTTAGATAACTGACATGTTCTGTCAGCACAGACCACCTATGTGTCGAAGTAGAGAAAAACTTATAAATTTCCTGTATAGTGCTGAAGAAGTTAACAGCATCAGTGCAAGATAAGGCAGTGTCATTTACGACAAGATTAAGAGAGTGTGAGCTACATGGTACGAAGAATGCATGAGGGTTCATGTCCAATATCCTTTTTTGAATTTCAACGTGTTTTCCCTTCATGTTGGCGGCGTTGTCGTATCCTTGTCCACACATATTTCTTAGTGGTAGCTTCATTTCTTCAAGTTGTGTGAGAAGTGTGTCTGTTAATGCTTCTCCTGTCGAATAGTCAATAGGTATGAATCCCAAAAAATGTTCATGTATACGGGGTTCTTTTCCTGATTCGCAACTCACATAACGAATTACCAATGACAACTGCTCTGTGTGGCTTACATCAGGAGTGCAATCTAAGATAATGGAGTAATACGTCCATTCTTGTACTTCTTTCAAAATTTGCTCTTTTATCTTTGACCCCAGCAACTCGATGATTTCATTCTGGATTCTTTTTCCTAGATAATGAACATAAGTTTCTCTTGAAGTGATCCTGCGCAAGTGTTCTGCCATCACTAAATCAAATTTTCCTATGAACTCAGTCAATTTCAAAAAGTTTCCATTATCTCTTGAGTAGAGTTTGTCAGTATTCCCACGAAGTGCTAAGTTTTGTGAAGCAAGAAACTCAATCATTAGAACTATTCGCCGAAAAACTTCTTTCCAACGTTCAACCTTATTCTTTATGATTCGTTGTTTTTCACAGTGTATGGTTTTACCCAGGCGAAGCCTTGAGCTAAACTCTACCCAATCTTGAAAAGCTTTCATATGTCCTGGAGATTTTTCATGTTCTGATAAAAGTTCGGACATATGTTTCCAGTCACAATAGCCAGATTTAGACGTAAGAGAAATTCGAATCTTGCCAAAAACACGACAGCAAAAACAGTAGATCGCATCTTTCACTATGGAATAAATTAACCAGGAGCGTGAAACATCCTCGCCGTTGCACATGCGCCTACGTTAGTTATTTACACAAAACCTTCGTCCATCTTTATTTAAAGGAAACTCATAGTTTAAAATTTGTTCTGGTCCACGCTGTACTAAGATTTGACGATCTTTGTGATTTAGATGTTCTGGCGACTCTCCAGGGTCGTGTGATACTATGGTATCTTCTTTAGGAATCTGTAAAAAATGAGAAATGTTTTAAAATTGTGATTGTAATTTTGTTTAGGGTCATTTAACAAAACTATCAGTTGTTTAAACAATTTTAAAATGTACAAAAAACTATAACAGATTGATACATTATTTATTATTAACATACAAAAATTATAATTTGGTATTCAAATAATTTTTGAAGTGTAAACTTCTTTTGGCGCGCTTTGCAAAAACCGAAAAATATGGGGCTGAATGGAGCTGATGTGTTACGCTCGGCTTAGCTCGGGTTTGTAAAGCCTATATAATATGTTTTACTATACTTGGGTTCAGGGTTCAGACAAGCGGTGCGTCTCTCTCTCTCTCTCTCTCTCTCTCTCTCTCTCTCTCTCTTTCCTTTACACACATACTACTCACATGTAGCCTATGTATACATACGTACATGCATACATACGTATTTATTTAAATATAATAATTTAAATATAATTCACATTAATTTTGGCGCTATTCAATCAATAATAGTGGCGAACCTAATGCATTTAGGAGAAAATGTTTCAAATAAAATTTTTAGTTCATATCTTTATCTCAAACTTTGTCACTTATGAAACTTTCCTACCCAAGAAATAAAAAACTTCCTCGCTGGTCACTTTTTTCACTACTTTTGAAAAATATTAAAAAAATAGTTTTACTTATATTGTTACTTATATTGACGTAAAAGTTTAAATGTAAGCTTTAATTTGTTTGTAATCATACAAGAAGAGTCACAAAACTATCCTTAAACTATGTTAAAAATTTCAAAATTTTTACTCAACAATTAGTTAGTTAAATCGCAGTGTGATTGAAACACTGTCATTTAAACTCCAGGACTCTCGGGGCCTCACCAGACTCGCATTGTTTATTTTACGGAAGATGATTACTTCCTTTAAAATCGAATTTATATTGAAATATATCCAGGTAATCTGAAAGAATTTGCATTTAACCTCAAAGTTTCTTTTTTGTTTGACAGAAGATAATTACTTACTTTAAACTCATTGAGGCCTAGGCCTAAAAAAATTAGATTGAAATATCTCCAGGAAGTTTACACTTCTGCCACCCATCCCACTGACAGGCCCAATTTTTTTTTTATTCTTATTTCATTGAAAACATGCTACATGGTCTCTTATGGGGATTTTAACTCCCGTAAATCCTCCCCAAACTACGATATTTTTTTAGTTTTTATGTTTTTGGTTGCCTAACCCAAAGCCGGCAAGCCCTAAAAGTTTGTAACATTTCAAAAATCTCTTTACTGAGGCGCTGTGCTGACCTGACGACGGACCACTCAGTCAACATGATTGTATCATACTTTTATGTTGACGGTTCTTTCAAATAGTATTTGTTACCATAAAATATGTTAACAAAATAATATCATTCCTCGTTCCTACCTCAAATGAAGAAGCTCCCTCAAATACATCATCATAAGCTTCCCCTTGAAACGAGTCAGAATCAAAGTTATTTTCATTTGCTGGATCATTACTGTCAGTGTCTTGACTTGTTTGCAGTGGTGATTCTTCATTCACCTAGATGAAACAATCATTGTTAGAAATACTACATCAAACCAGTTTGTAAAAAAAGTACAACTTCATGGGATCAGTAATTTTTGTGTGATTAAATTTCTGATTTATTTATGAAATATGAAATAGTACAGTATATCAAAATTTTAAATTTATATTAGAATTGTTCCGATACAAATTTACATTTACCTTAATCGTTGATGTTCCAGGTGACTTCGTTGAAATTTCTAGTTCCGTCAGTTCCGTGCCCAACAAATTTTCCTCAATAAACTTTTCTAAAACTATAGGCATTGCTGTGGATGTACTTGCAGCACTAGTATACCTAATAAACTTATCCAAAGCTGCTGCTTGTTTGTCTTCCTCATGGCTTTATTGCAGTTTTTTTTCTGTAGTAAGATCCCAAATGTTTCTTTTTGTCTGACATTTTAAAAATTAGACTTTACTAACGTTCTGAAACGAAACAACATGGTACGCACTATGCACAGACTCACACCACACCTCTGATACACTTGGGTAGCATGGGCTTATGGCTCTTTTGTTATCCGCCTTGCCGTCGACAGTAGGACGAGTCCATGTTTTGTTTCTAGGGGAGCAGTGGTCGATGCGTCGTGGGGGAGGGGGTGGGTACTACTGGGACTGTCAGTTGCAATGTAGTCTGTAGTCGGCAGTCGCAAGCAGCCGTTATGGTCTGCACGAAGTTCCCGCCATCCAGCTCTAAACACACAACATGCGCACTAGTACTACGAAATTCGTTTTTTTCCATGGTGGAAAAAGAAGATGATGCAACTGATGATAGTTTACAGAAATATAAAGCAAAAAAATCAGTAGAAAACGCTTTCTAAAATTTATTTTTTGAGGCTCTTTTTGGCGCCCCTCTGACAGCAGCACCCCGGGCAGTCGCCCAGCTTGCCCGGCCCTTGGGCCGGGCCTATCTTCTTCTTCACATCGTAGTTATCTATACAATCGCATACTCGAAATATCAAAAATGTAGTGCGGGTACAGATATTGGAAGAGTACCGTTTTATTGTACATTTATGCTGACAAACTATGGGCTAATGTGTTTGGTTCAGACAGATTCATACGATTTTTACTAATTTTGTTCTCACAATGACTGGAAACATCTTAAGTTTACTTGTCTTTAATTGCAAAACCGAAAAATACAAAATGCAAAAAAAGTTATCGAAAAGAGGATTGAACAGGAAAAGTATGCTAAAATCATTTGTTTATAATACGTTTTAATAAATATTTATCAATACAGAGAATATTTTGAAAAAAGAAACAGTTGTCACGGGGGACTGAATATGAATTAAGGTGAAGCATTAAAAGAATCATATGGTGAATTATAGAATTTTGTATTTTTTTTGTATAAAAAAGATGTATGCCGGTAACATGTTGAGATTAGGTTATAAAAGCGAGGGTTACCCTTTTTTGGTTGTTGGTGGTTGTATTTTTAACTGTGTAGTGTACGTTAACAGACTGACAGACTTCCTGGCTAGAAATTAAACTTTATCATTCAGTTATTCCTATGTTATATTCATTTAGTGATTGTTAGTGCCGAAGACAAAGTCTTTTATTTTACAATAGTTTGTTGTAATGTAATTCTTTTTTCACACCTGAGGACAATCACTGAGTTGTAGTGCTTGAAACATAATGTTAATTAAATTGTAATGGTATCGTAAGTCCAAAATAATACCGTATTGTTCAGAATACAAGCCGCACTTTTTCTCTTAAAAACATGGTCGGTAATTTGGCCTGCGGCTTGCATTCGCGCGCTAACGAAATTCGAAGTTATACCTGACTTCTGGCGGGACGAACACTTTTGGTATCTATAAGTTGTTTACTGCCTAAGTAACAGCAGTTGGCCTGACTGTTGTTAACTCTGGCATTATGATTTATGACTGCAACTGTATGTTTTAACAGCAAACTGAAGAAAGAATAGGAAGAAAAGTGTACGTGCGTGCGTACGCACGCATGCTCGCACCCTTCTGTAGGCAGCAAGACAAAGGATGAGTAGAGGGGGTGTGAGTAACATGTTTCTAAATACCAGGTAAACTGCCAGTGTAGTTTTCTGTTGTAACAGCGACAACATCGCTTATCTGTACTTTGTTTTCTTTCGGCGTTTTTGTAGTGCGTTTGCGGTATGAATGATATTGTGGAGACTAAAGGCACGCAGTCAAATGAAATTCCAAAAAATAAACGTAATACGTACGATGCGAATTATAAATTAATTGTGATACAACATGCAGAAAAAACATGCAATCGTGAAGCCGCAAGGAAATTCAATATTGATGAATCCTGTATTCGACGATAGAGAAAACAGAAGGAACGGCTTTTAAATGCAAATACTGGGCGACGAGCATTCGCGGAACCTCAGGTTGGGCGTTTTGTAGCAGTAGAGTCCAGCGTCTGTGAATACATATGGCTTGAAGGCAAGGGCTCCCTGTCACTAGACATGTTTTAAAATTAAAAGCTTTAGAAATCGCAGAAGAATTAAAAGTCTCCGGTTTCAAAGCCAGCTTCAGGTGGATAAGACGAATAATGCGGCGAATGGATTTGCAGATTGGTTAAAATCTGTATGGAATAAATGGCCAGGAGCACTATTAAAACAATTCGGTTTGTTAGTGGTAGATTCATTTCGTGGTCACACTACGGATGAAATAAAGAAGCTTCTTTACGAAGAAATGTACACTGATATCGCCGTTATACATGGAGGAATGACAAGTCAGTTGCAGGTGATGGATGTTGTAGTAAATAAACATTTTAAAGATAACCTGCGATGTTTATATAATAATTGGTTGGTGGCAAGAAACCATCCTTTGACTCCTACAGAAAAAATAAAAAAAACCATTCGTAACAGAACTCAGCAACTGGATCAAGAGTGCATGGGAAAGCATGCCATCAGAATTCATAATTCGTGGTTTCAAAAAGTGCTGCATATTGAACTGCATGGATGGAATGGAAGACGATGTCATTATGAAGAAGATGAAGCGACCGTCTCAGGGACAAGTGACAGTGAAATTGAAGACAGTGACAGTGACAGTGATTAAGTATGGGAATATTTTAAAACACACAAAATATAAACTACTATACATTACTATAAAATAACTTATCAATAAAAAAGTATAATTTTTATGAACGGTTATTAAATAATAATAATTGTGTAACAATAATTTACTTGTACGTGCTATTTCTATCTTCATCTTAATCAAATTTAGTCATTTTTATTCAAACGGTGACTTTACATTTTTTGCAAAATTTAACCTTTAACCTACGGTAATTTTTGGGGTGCGGGCTTGTATTCGGAACAATACGGTATACTTAGTAATAATTTGTTTGCACTGGCTATTAGTTTCAAGAATTTTGTTATCGGTTTCCATTTGCTGAGAGATTTAAGAAATGTTACTATTAAACATCATTATTATTCATTACAATTTACTTTATTCATTTTATATTTTACTGTATTCTCTAAAAAAAAATCCCTGACTACCACATAATTTAGGCCTACTACAGTGATTCCTAAATGATATCCCACAAAATTTGACAGCTAAAACATTAAATGAAAATATGAAACCTGAAATGTTTACAGTGAAATCCATTTCTTGAAACACGAAAAGTGTAGCTGTCTCAGATTAAATATAAAAATTGGTTTACTACATAAAGAGGTGAATATTGTATTACTAGAGATGGTATAGAATTTCTGGCAACTCTGAAATGGTGCTGGAAGAACAAAAGGTTTAGAAATCATTATTTTAAAAGAATCTAAACAAGTGTAGTTTTACTTTCACCTAACTTATTTACGTATAGAGCCTTTTAATAAACAGCTATCAAATTGAATTAAGTTCATAATATTAGCTTGTAAAATTGCATCTACTTTTTACAAAACTGAATCAGTAGATTACACTCATAACGAATATGGCCTATGCATAAATAAGTGAGAATTGTTTTTTCTTCCGAACAGAACACACATATGAACACAAAGTCTACAGTCACGGCATGTCTTAATTGCAATTCGAATGAACTTGCATTGGGAAGAAAATCAATAGCATTGCTGAACAACATATTGTGGGACCAACAAATATCAAAACAAAATAAACATCGTATATACGTACAATGCAATTGTGAAACCAATTATGTCATACAGGTGTGAAATACGGCCAATAACACAAAGAACAGAAAAGTTGTTGGAGGCTACTGAGATGGATTATTGGTGAAGAGCGGCAGGGAGGTCAAAACAGGAAAAAGTAAGAAACGTCAGAATCCAGGAGATAATGGGGGTACAGTGCTCTATTGTTGACAACATAAGAACAAAACAGCTAAGATGGTTTGGACATGTGCAAAGAATGCTGGATAATCGACTCCCCAAGCAAATTTTGGGATGGACACCATATGGTCGTAGGCGAAGAGGAAGACCTAGGTTGAGTTGGAGAGAAGGCATCAATCGGGCTATGAGAGACCGGGAATTGGAAGAAGAATCTTGGTTGGATCGAGACCAATGGAGACTATCGATCAGAAGACGTAGGACAACGTTATGAACCGATTTATATATATATATATTAAATTAATTTTATAATATATATAATATATTAATTATATAAAAATCAAATATATTTATAAATATTAAATGTAATATATATATATATATATATATATATATATATTGCGACGAATCACAGGATCATGATAGGCGGGGCAAGTTCATATTTTACACAGACAATGGACATTCATATTATATTGGTAGATGGTTAAGTTTGGTTGTTATCAATTGTATTTAGTAAGGTTAAGGGTTTAGTTTAGTAAAACTGTGCATTATTATTTATGGTTATTCTTGTACTGTGTTTGTGGAAATGTGCGCGCGTGCGCGAGTGGTAAACGTTTCCCGGGCGGTGCGTGAAGTATTTATCGTTGTGTTGATATTAACTGAACTTAGACATATGTATCGCTACAATCCCTATACCTGTCGGACTATTGTTTACGTTCTTGTATGATATTAGTATGTAGGCAGTTATGCATGAGATACGGGTAGTCTGATTACCGCTATGCATGCGGTTACAAAGTAAATGCACTCTACTGCATGAAAAGTGCATGGTCACTTTATACTAACCATGTGACTTCCATCCACCAATAGAATGCTGACTGGTGGTTGGAAATTTTCTTAAGCCTGTCGTTACACAGGCAGTTCTTCTACGCCATCTACCGCGAACGGGACGTGCACTCCTTGTACAAGATTCTACCGCTTGCAAGGTGCTGTAAAACTATTCGTCGTTAGTGAAACGGGAAGACTCAGAACTGGGTGTGTAGTACATCTACACAGTATTGTTTTAACGCATTGTGCGTATAATTACAGGCAGTTCTTAACTGCTGCTACCGCGAACGGTACATACAATCCTGGTACAAGATTCTACCGCTTGCAAGGATCTGTTAAGACTTTTCGGGGATAGTAACGCGTGTGACGCATAACAGTTGATATTATCTATTTACACACGGTAGTATTAATATTGTAGTACTACGTGTGTACTAAGTGAGTGTAACTGTACCACTGTGTGAGATTTTCCGCAGTGACAGTATCATTAATTGTTACGCAATTGTGCCATCAAGACGTTTCCGTGCTAGTGCAAGATTTCCTCATAGGGTGGTCTGCTGATCGCGGTAGACCTTGGTATTCGCGAGAACACTTGAAGAAGCCGGAGAGGTATAAGCTCAATATACCGTTATTAGATTAAACTCACTGTCACCTGAGATATTACTTGGTCATAACTCTATATTAATTTGGCGAGTAATAAAATCCGTAGTACCGTTGTGTGTGAGAAGTGTCGGATTCATCGTGGGAATTGCAGGACATCAGCCCAGCTGTTATAGGACATCAGCCCAGCTGTTATAGGACACCAGCCCAGCTGTTATAGGACACCAGCCCATCTGTTATAGGACACCAGCCCAGCTGTTATAGGACCAGCCCAGCTGTTACAGGACATCAGCCAAGCTGTTACAGGACGCCAGCCCAGCTGTAAACGTTTCTGGGGAAACGTCTGTCATTTGTAAGCCACACCTGACGAACCAACTACACCGCAAAGACCGGTCCTTCTCTTCAACAACATCATCGTGGGAGTCTTCTTATGTAACGTATCACGTCTTGCGTATGAACATTATTTAACATTTTAAAAGAAAGACTCTATATCAAACATTACATTCTGTACATTTCAAATATACCATATAAACTATAACTTGTGTTTGTACAATAAATAATCTTAAACCCTCCAATATAGACTTGTAATTTGAAATACACATACTATCATATCCTATGCGCCAATAGTTTAGTAATTTGTGTTGTCGCATAGAGATATTTTGGCGCTTAGCAACGTAGGGCTCGTTAAATAGCGATAAATTTACGCTATTACAGATTTGTCTATGAATATAAAATTTGTTGGAAAAATCCGACGTATAAGTATAATTAACGTAATAGTTGTATGTGTATTGTTCATATGAAAATCTGAGGATATAAATTTTCAAGTGTGCATATTCTCTTGTATATCATATATGAACAGATTTTATCAGTATATTGGAGGTAGGTTATTAGTTGTTGTATGTTAGATAAGGTATTTACATGTTGATATTTTGAACTGCTTTTTCTGTGTGCATATAAACTGGTTACAATACGTTCTAATCTTGTGATAATAATAACTTGCTTTGCGTATAAATCAATAAGTTTAAATTTACTAAATTTTAAATTAATTTGTGATCACTATGTCGAAGACAAAAGAGCTTATAGAATATTTAAGGGCCAGGTCACTTGATGATAAAACCATATCTGAGCAGAGTAGAGCCGTTAGGCGGAAATTCTGGGATAGAATTGAAAGTAATATTAACGAGGCAACTCGCTTAGGGCATAGTATTTCGTTGTTCGATATGATCGGAGATATGGATTATGCATGCAATTATAGTGAAGATGACGAAAGTGAAATTAGTAATAGCAACACTATTAGTCCAGAACATACTTCAGATAATTGCTGCGAGGAGATGAAAGCCGTGGAAGAAGAGATGATATCGGATATACAAGGAGTTTCAGAGGAAAGTAAAGCCAGGGATGAGGAGATGATAGCCATTAGGCAGGAATTTTGGGAAGAAATGGACGCCGACAGAGAGGAGAGGATGGCGAAACTACAGGAAATGTCAGCTGATATTGAAGTAGATTTATCTGTTGAGAATATTGCACCTTGTGATAATTTTGAAGTACCAAATGTCCTTGTGGAACATACTCTCAAAGAAAGTAATATGGAAGTTAACCAAGATGTTACATCTGGAGGAGTAACGGAGAACAGTAGCGTAGTAAATGAAATTGAAAATGATTATACAGAAACAACCTTATTAGGGCCTAGTAGTTCATATCTCGGTAAAGTCGAGTATTTAGATTCTGCATCGGATTGTAGTGAAGATAACAGAAATGAAATTAGTAGTAACAACACTATTAATCTGGAACATACTTCAGGTAAGTGCTGTGATGAGGTGATATTTTATAGTGTAACAGATATAGCATGCAAGAACCGTGAACGTATGATAGGATCTGAAGCTATCATGGATGCGGACAGTGTATGCATAACACATACAAATTCCGAACCAGTAGTAGAGCCTGGAACTAGTATGGATACTAACGGTGCAGGTATTTATGACACATGGCCTGATGATGAGGTACTAGATGAATCTATATCAGGTACTGAGGTGTTTACGGAGGACGGAGAGGTGAATGATACTGGTGACAATAAGGTGACAACAATTATGGTAAATAATAATGAACCGCCGCGTAATCAGTTTCATGTTCAAACACCACAAAATCAGCCGCAATCACAACAACATAAAAATACAACTCAGCAATTTAATACCAACTTATTAGCAACAGTTATTGAAAATGATTTAGTTGAAAAGCAGTTCAATCAATCAAGTATGAAAAATGTTAGTTATAAGAATGAAACTGTTATGTATGGCCTATATCCTGCCGAAATTAGGGATAATTTAGTATGTAATAATGATAATAGTAATAAACATGAGGGAAATATTAGGATTGAAAGTTGCACCGACCTTATTGTCGAAGCAAAAATCAATGGTTATGTCGACGAGAGGTTGTCCGACAGTGGCACAGAAATATCGCTGTTGGACAAGCAGTTACGAAAGAGGTGTAAAACCCACTTTGTACAAATGCCGATTCTGCAGGTAAGTCACACAAGGATAAAATCAGCAACGTGTGAGTCGCAGGTAATTGAAAAACAGGCAATTAAAGCAACATACGAACAGGGTACGGAAATAGATGCGACCGTCCTTGGAGTTAGAAAACTCAGACATAATATTATTTGGGAAGTTGATAAATTGAATAAACGGCATGCTGCATTGGAAGTTCAGAAAGAATTATTGCCAGCTAAAGTTGATTGTCGACCTCACGTTATCAGACTGGGACGCTCGAAAGATAAGATAACGAATAACTCACCGACCCCCAAGGTTCAGTTAATGAGTTGCGAGATAAGGCAATTACGGCGTATATTAAACAAATTCAAATCTGTATTTCCAAGTAAACGTGTGCGTTTCAAAGCTGAGAAAAATTTATACAAAAAACACAGAAATAAATGTCAGGATATAGGGGTAAGAATGTGTAGTGATTTAAATATGTCAATTCAGGTTTAAATGTTGTATGTAAGATGACTCTGTGAATGAACAATAATCTAGTTTTGATAAGGAATGTTGTCTGTGTACTCTGTGACCCTGCATAAGATTTCGTTATCTGTGTGTCAAGAACATGTGTGTTTGTTTTGGTTTGAAGGTTACCACGTGTCTTTTGATTTGATGCTTCTGTCAAAGTGACAGTTAGGAAATTGTTTTGGTTATATAAAAAAAAAAATTTATTTTTTGTGAATTAACTAAAAAAAAAAAAAATTTTTTTTTTTTATGCGGGAAGGGGTTAATCCTGCGACGAATCACAGGATCATGATAGGCGGGGCAAGTTCATATTTTACACAGACAATGGACATTCATATTATATTGGTAGATGGTTAAGTTTGGTTGTTATCAATTGTATTTAGTAAGGTTAAGGGTTTAGTTTAGTAAAACTGTGCATTATTATTTATGGTTATTCTTGTACTGTGTTTGTGGAAATGTGCGCGTGTGCGCGAGTGGTAAACGTTTCCCGGGCGGTGCGTGAAGTATTTATCGTTGTGTTGACATTAACTGAACTTAGACATATGTATCGCTACAATCCCTATACCTGTCGGACTATTGTTTACGTTCTTGTATGATATTAGTATGTGGGCAGTTATGCATGAGATACGGGTAGTCTGATTACCGCTATGCATGCTGTTACAAAGTAAATGCACTCTACTGCATGAAAAGTGCATGGTCACTTTATACTAACCATGTGACTTCCATCCACCAATAGAATGCTGACTGGTGGTTGGAAATTTTCTTAAGCCTGTCGTTACACAGGCAGTTCTTCTACGCCATCTACCACGAACGGGACGTGCACTCCTTGTACAAGATTCTACCGCTTGCAAGGTGCTGTAAAACTATTCGTCGTTAGTGAAACGGGAAGACTCAGAACTGGGTGTGTAGTACATCTACACAGTATTGTTTTAACGCATTGTGCGTATAATTACAGGCAGTTCTTCACTGCTGCTACCGCGAACGGTACATACAATCCTGGTACAAGATTCTACCGCTTGCAAGGATCTGTTAAGACTTTTCGGGGATAGTAACGCGTGTGACGCATAACAGTTGATATTATCTATTTACACACGGTAGTATTAATATTGTAGTACTACGTGTGTACTAAGTGAGTGTAACTGTACCACTGTGTGAGATTTTCCGCAGTGACAGTATCATTAATTGTTACGCAATTGTGCCATCAAGACGTTTCCGTGCTAGTGCAAGATTTCCTCATAGGGTGGTCTGCTGATCGCGGTAGACCTTGGTATTCGCGAGAACACTTGAAGAAGCCGGAGAGGTATAAGCTCAATATACCGTTATTAGATTAAACTCACTGTCACCTGAGATATTACTTGGTCATAACTCTATATTAATTTGGCGAGTAATAAAATCCGTAGTACCGTTGTGTGTGCGAAGTGTCGGATTCATCGTGGGAATTGCAGGACATCAGCCCAGCTGTTACAGGACATCAGCCCAGCTGTTATAGGACATCAGCCCAGCTGTTATAGGACACCAGCCCAGCTGTTATAGGACCAGCCCAGCTGTTACAGGACATCAGCCAAGCTGTTACAGGACGCCAGCCCAGCTGTAAACGTTTCTGGGGAAACGTCTGTCATTTGTAAGCCACACCTGACGAACCAACTACACCGCAAAGACCGGCCCTTCTCTTCAACAACATCATCGTGGGAGTCTTCTTATGTAACGTATCACGTCTTGCGTATGAACATTATTTAACATTTTAAAAGAAAGACTCTATATCAAACATTACATTCTGTACATTTCAAATATACCATATAAACTATAACTTGTGTTTGTACAATAAATAATCTTAAACCCTCCAATATAGACTTGTAATTTGAAATACACATACTATCATATCCTATGCGCCAATAGTTTAGTAATTTGTGTTGTCGCAATATATATATATATATATATATATATATATATATATATACATATATGAACTTGGACCCAACTGTTGCAACACCTTCCTACAGAAATACAGGTAGTAATGAAATGTATCAAGACATTCATGAGAATGAAGCTGAACTCAGAAAGAACATAAGAATGAGACCTGACAGGAGACAAAATAATACACCAGATGTTCTGAAGAAATGCATTTCTAACCCTTAGTTTGAAGTTGGACCAAGCACTGAACACATAAAACCTTAATTGTATACACTTTTCACATTCTGAATTAGAATATTTAGTTCTATGGCAAAACTTTTAATTTTATGGTAGAACTCGCTCACTATTTTGAACAATATACATCTGTTATTATATATTGGATTACAATTCCCTTTACTCTGACACCAATCATGGATTTTTACAATTTTTTCAAAATTTTGATCCCTTTTGGGGCCCTGGTGTCCTAAAAATGTTTAATTAATACTTTATTTAAATTTGTTACAGTACTGTATTTAAATGAAATAGAAATATAGAAAAGTATTGAAACTAATGGACGACAAACCACCAGTATTACTTATGTTGATCAAGCCACTGTTTCCTTGTGATTATGATTTCTATTTACTACTCGATTCAGGTTCCAAGTAAGCAGAAGTTTCAAGTAAAGAAAGGCTACTTTGGCCAGGGAAAAAAGATACATCATTGCACCCGTTAAGCTTTATTCCTGTTATTTAACTTAACTCCATCGTATGACCACAGTTTTTTAACTTCACCTTGTTATTTAACTACAAGCAGAACTGACACACTTATGGTGGTGGACATAAATTTCTGATTCCACTTACATTACATAATAACTGTAGAATGTCAAAACCCTTTCAGAAACGCCATTTCAATAAATATCACTATAATATTGACGACTCGGAACACTAAGTTTTTTATAAGTAAAAACGTAAAGTTTTACCTTACAGCCTAAACCGGCTTTCACCTATAGAAGGCTTCATCAGGAGCCTCTGATGAAGCCTTCTATAGGTGAAAGCCGGTTTAGGCTGTAAGGTAAAACTTTACGTTTTTACTTATAAAAAACTTAGTGTTCCGAGTCGTCAATATTATAGTGATATTTAGTTAAGTAACGGACACGTCATGGACAACGAAATCCAAGCCATTTCAATGTATAACAGCCAACATCTTTATGAAAAGGAAGCATTTTAGAAAAGGAAAGCTGGCATTCTAATAATAATTTAATAAGAATATTCTCAAATGCTAACCTTTCATTCCTAATTGACCCATAAAAAGCACATAGCACATCTCAAAAACTACATACTTATTATAAAGATAATTCATAATAGACAATTTATGCACAACTCTTTAACACTGAGATTTTGTTTCACATTAAATACTACAACATTCTATACACATGTAATCCAAATCATACATTTATACTGCACAATTCATTAAATTAGGTATTAAAAACAATACATCTCAAATGAATAAATTTTATTCATGTTAGGCAATTTATATTACCATTATCAGAGCATTAACTAGATAATTACTGTTATCTATTCTATAAAAAATGATTTTTCTGACTTTTCACTTTGTACTTGCATGAAACAATAATGTTTATATTAATAATTTTAATTAAAAGTAGCATTTAAAATTAGCAAACCTATTTTTTCAGTGCTTAAACAATTATTTTAAAATCAACTAAACGCTATGCAACTCACCGTCTGTGGCTTAAGTAAATGTCTTCACAATACAATTGACATGTTTCGGGACACTTGTCCCATCCTCAGAATTTTTAAAAATATCTCTTCATACCATCATACGATGGCACAGTCGTCAATATATTAAAAATAGTGCGCTGTCGGTTGCCGTGCGGTGTACACCGAAAAACTGTTGTGTGTGTACTTTGTGTAATGTAATTGTGTTTTGTGTTTATGTGGATTTTAATATTTTTAATATATTGATGACTGTGCCATCGTATGATGGTATGAAGAGATATTTTTAAAAATTCTGAGGATGGGACAAGTGTCCCGAAACATGTCAATTGTATTGTGAAGACATTTACTTAAGCCACAGACGGTGAGTTGCATAGCGTTTAGTTGATTATAAAATACGTGGCTTGGACTATAAGCGGATTTATTCCATTAACAATATAATTATTTTAAAAATTTAAGAGGTGAGTGGAACAATATGTGCAGCCATTAATGAAAAACTAACTGATGCACAAGACACCTGCACTTACAATGTAAACACTTAAACTGCAATGTAACACACATTGAATCTACAGTAAACAAAACTGGAATACACTGTACTTACATTGGGCAAGCTTCATCTCAAACCTAAGAACATTAAGAAGTTCTTGCTTCACTGTTGTGTTGTCCGCACCAAGCATTAATGCAATGTCGACCATGTAAGAATAGTATGCTTTTACAACTGGACTTCTAAGACCTTTTAGCAAATGCTTTTGATCAAGTCTCAAGTTTGCTTGGTCTACCTGCAAACACAATTGATTCAACAATTTGTAGAAAAATACGAATTGACAAGAGTTTTTCTACCCAAATTACTATACAGGACAGAAAACATCATCCTGCTTTTAAAAAAACAAAATGAAATTATACGCAACTGAAATGAGGTTTTAAAGCGGGCAGTGTTGTAGACTAGAGAACCCACAAACCACATTCAAAGTAATATTATGAAACCCACATTCAAAATAATATACGCCTGGAACCTTCTAGATGATCCTTGTAAGCGACGCATGTTGGTGAATGACATCATTACCAACTATATATAAACAGTAGTAGACACAAGTCGAAAGTCAGTATTTATTGAGAGTTCGATACAGTGAATTAGAGTTAGTATGTCTGTTTGATTGAAACTAAGGATATACAAATCAATAATAAGACCCATCCTAACCTATGGTTGCGAAACGTGTATCCTGAACTCCAAGGCAGCAAACACTCTCGATATCTTTGAAAGAAAAATATTATGAAGAATCCTGGGACCAGTTAATGAGGTACATGGCTGGAGAATAAGATATAACTTTGAATTGTATCGAATGTATAAAGAACCACTGCTAACATGGTACATAAAACTACAGCGTCTAAGGTGGGCTGGTCACGTAGCCAGGATGGGAGAAGACAGAATACCACGAAATTTATTGAACACCAGGATCCATGGAAAAAGACCAGTAGGAAGACCAAGGAGAAGATGGGAGGATGCGGTGGATGAGGATGCAAAAGAGATATTGAAAGTGTGTTCATGGAGGAGGATGGATACCGACAGAAGAGAATGGGAGGAAAAATTGAAGGTGGCCAGGGCCCAACAAGGGCTGTAGTGCCACAGGAGAGAGAGAGAGAGATGTTTGTTTGATACCACATTTGTGGATCAATATTATATCCGTGTGAATAATATTACTACTGTGTCAATAATCGATATCACACATGTAAATCGAAATTGTATTTTCTGTGTTACATTTTATTTGTCACAAATCATTTTTCATATCAGCAATAAACAAGTCTACAATGATAGGAGTGTTTTATTTCAATCACTGCATAGAAGACGACTGTGTGTGTGTGCGCGCACATGCGTGCGCTCTAACAACACAAGAACATGAACAAATTATAAGGATTTTGGTTGGGATGAGAGGCTATAGTATTTTTAAATCATGTAATGAGATACTGGTGCTAAGATGGCTAATACTATCTTGTTTATTACAATTGCAAAAACATTTTATTTCAATACAAGCACTACACACAGTGTGCATGAAGGATAATTTCAATGACGAGTAACTGTAGTGTAAGCACAAAACTTAATAATTTATACAAAAACAGATAATATATTTTTTTAAATTAAAATAGTATATATTATACTGTTACAACAGTCTCACCGATCGTCGTATGGTACAGTAGAAAACAAAATTACGACACCAAGTAAGTCACTAATCACCAGTTTTAATTAATCACAATTAACAGTTTGAAATCAACAAGCTATTCAACAAGATTATACTCATACAATAATTCAAGTTACATTTGTACACATGCAATAATAATGTCAAGAAAAAGAGTCCCACACAATAATCATTCCTCACTAATAACCACTTGAACGTACTGTGTAATTGTCCGACGAAAACTGACCGAAGTGACCGTCGCTGGATGGTTACATTTATATCCTGCTGAGGTGCTAGAATAAACACTGTCACTTTTTAGATGACGTGTTAAACAATTGCCTATTACTGGTGCACTAGAATCAACTAGAAACAATGCAAAATGTCTGGCCTTGAACACAGTGCACGGACTAGTGCGGTCTAGAATAGCCTCGATTGTTGACACATGATAAGTGTCATGTAATCGTATTTCATCTCAAAGTGGCAGCAACATGTACGCACACAAACATTACAGCTGGGCTCTGCTGGGATAGCCGAGAAATGTGTAGAACGATACACTCCACTGTTCGAGAATGTTCCTAATTGGATAACAATATTGTTATGACAGTCACATAGATTGTCTTGTTGTGCAGTGAAAACAGAATAACTGACACCGCATGAAATGGTTATTAATTACAGTTAAAAATACACAAAGACGCTCATATACAATTCTTCAAGCTAAGATTGTTTAACACATAGCAATGTGACAAACAATAAATGTCACCTCATTAACAATGTCACTCCCACTCCAAGTAACACATAATAATCACTTTACACCAAACCGCAAGTCACAATAAGAACCGTGACAACGCACATTAATATCACAGAGCAAAAACTGAACTGACTGTACTTCTTAATCTAGTATGTAGTATTATGTATACCCCTGCTGTGTAGCATAGTGACCTAGATGCCAGTAGAAACGCCTGGTTGAGTGTTAATTGTCCTGTGCCAGGACAACTGAAAGTGCACACATTTGTCATTATATAATTGCTCCGTAAGTGATGTCACAAAAACCAGTTCGCCCTGGATCTTGCAAACCTCGCCAGCAGTGCATAGCTTATGGTGAACAAATGGGTTGGGTTACAATTTATTGTGGAAAACTGTTTTACAAAACCTGTAGGCCTATATTTTTTACTCAAGATACAGTAGTTATACATTTTTTTTAAATTATATATTTTATAAATAATTAATAAACCAGTTTTTTCTGGGGGTTGTGGAACCTTACAACCCTACATCAGTTGCCACTGTTCAAGTATATACACACACATATAAGAGGTGTAATGAATCATCACTTTTAAATTATATACTCTCTATTCCCCTTCACCACAAACCCTTCTATGAGAAAGACTAGTTGACAGAAATATTAGATAAAAGTTATTTTCGAAAACTGTCAGGATACACACGGCTTTACAGAAAATCTAACAAATATTACTGATTATCGACAAATAAGTATGAGGAACCACATGAGGATCGTACACCACGAGTAGGCTGTATGGAGCTATGAAATTTCTTTATTGAAAGATATTTATCAGTAAATAATGTACAATATTTTGTGTTTCAAAGATGGGTACAGTTAGGTAACATTTTTTAAACCTGATTCTCTGATCTGGGAAACACTAATGAAGACAATTGGACAGAAATTATAATAACTGCTAATCAGTAATAATAATCATGATGTGATGATTGTTTATTATAATGTTATAAAACGGTATATCTACTTACCTCAATTATTCTTTGACTTGTGTTTGAGACATTTGCGGCTATGTATATGTTTACAATAGTGTCTGTGCTAAACCCATTATCAAACAATTTCTTTGTTACATCGATCCAGTTGAAAGCTTCTGCTCTCCATGAACGACCCAACAATAAAGGCCAACCCCCAAATAATGTTAAATAGTCTTTAAGAAAGTCCACTCCTTTTTTTTCTATAGCTTCTAACAAAAAAAGACACACACAATATTAATACTATCAAACACTCACTGTTACTCATACTCACTGTTAATTTAAATTAACATAAAAAATATTTTTAAACATAATTTTCTGTTACCACTTACATAAATATCGGTATGGAGAACCATACATGACTTCCATGTTCTAAGATTTATATTTAAAATCATTTTCAAAATGAAATATTTCCATAGAAACTACTTTTTTCTACTTAATGCTTCAGCCTTAACCACAATACTGTGGTCACTAACGTATACCACCTCACGTTACCGCACTCGATTTTCACTGATGATGGCAGTCGATGGCACTGCCGAAACGTCTGGTTTTGCAGAAAACATTGGACTATGGCCAAACAGCCCGGGAAGGAATTTTAACAACAAACAACTTCTTTGTTGCCAATAACGTAGTACACATATAAAAAATTATCCCCTCCCCCTTAAACTATAATTTTAATTTATAGAAAATTACCCCCACCCTGTTCAACTAGCCTCTTCATTTATAGATATTTCATCTACGTTTCCGCAGTGGATTATTATGATCTTCTTATCAGGATACTTTATTTATCAAAATTAAGTACTTTACTCTTGTTCAAACATAAAATGTTGCAGGTAAACTACCCTTTCCCTGTAACCAATCTTCACCAAAATCAATAGGCCTTGAGTGCTCTACAACTCAGGTACATATGCAAAAAATTATTTGATTCTGTTTGAATTTACGGCAGTTATCGTTCGTCATAGAAACAATTACCCTTGTTAAAACAAAAAACGTTGCAGGTAGTTTACCCCTTTCCTTGAACCCCGTCTCAGGAGTTGTTTTGCTGTTTTGCTTTCTATAGAATGTAAAAAAGTTTGTTTTTGCCTGGTGAGCAATTCACACGTTTTTTTTTCAGTTTTCAGTATTAAAGTAGTTCAACGTGTTTAATTAGTATTATTCTATTTGTATCACAAAATTTAGAAACTCTTGATTTTATACACTTATTTTTGTTTTTAAAATGACAGAATATTTATGAACATAAATTTTATTCATTAAAGTGAATTGTATGTATTAGGTAAATTCAATCATATGAATCACTTTGGTATGCATTTAATAAATTACCACACTCACAAGTATTTGGTAATTTTTTATTATTTGTACATCTATCGATAACAAATTTAAAGCCACATAATATATTACATCATACTTAGTAGAACAATGAAGAGGTTTTTGATCCTATTAGAGTAACTTGTTCTTACAATCTATAGATACAATAAGAAGTTTGTACGCTTTTTAAATTATAAATTTTTATTGAAACTTACCAGCTTCATGACATCCTTTGGTTTCACAAACTTTGTAATCTGCTGCACTCACATCTGAAAAGTTAACAGAAACAAAAATGTCACAACTTTATAGCATACTGTATGAATTTAGAGTCACAGTGGTGCAGTGGTTAAAACGGACACCATGGCCACACACACTCACTACACCATAGATTCAGTTCCCACTAAAAACTCTTATACCTGTCAACTATTAGTATTTCCCTTTTGTAGATTTGTTCTTAAATAAAATACAATTTTAATATTTTTAAATTCATCTAATGATAATCACTCCTCTCTACAAATTTTATGAGCTCTGTCAGAACTTCTGACAAACCTTGACATCATGAAGGAACTGCATGTAACTGTATTCATTTTGCTCTTTTAAACCAATTAAACGGATGCTTAAAACACTTAAAAACAAAACTTAAAAATGATTATTATTATTAAATAATTAGTATGTAAATGATTACACACTTAGTGTATAACCCTATATATACAAAATTAAAAATAATTTTTAAGCTCAACAAAAACAATATTCACTACGCAAGCACAATGAAACAAACATAGCCGGCCCGGCGAGAATTCTGTACTATTCAGTGTAGGGAAGACATGTCTTCTGATGTGATGTACGGGATACCTTTTTATGCTGCGCGTACAGGTCCTCCCCCATTGTCATGAACCAAAGCCCTCCTCACCTCAAGTCTTGTTAAAAAGATATTTCAAGTAACGTCTACCCTGATACTCTTAGAGTTGCATCACACAGCAAGGTTCCATGAATCACGCTTGCATCATGTTGTGTAATATTAACTTCTTAAATTTGTTTTATACCCTTTCTGAATAAGTATGCAATTTGATTCATAAAATTAATTACTTTATGAAACTGTCTACCGTGTCTCCCCTGACGCTTCACCACTGCTCATTACAAACTTCAATTAGATATAAACAGCAGTTGCAAGTTAACAAAGTGCTCTTATACTATAATACATGTTAAATTTGTGCAACAATAAACATCACATTATTACAGTTTTGCACTAATAAAGACAATGATCACTTTCCACTAAAACACCACTATAACTCCAAACCGCAATTCTAAAATCGTCATGTGTAACTGAGCTGGCCACTGGATGCTTATATTTATACCCTGCTGGGATTAAAGAATTATCTTCCATTTTCCTGGTGGCATGCTGAAAATAATTATGTAGTTAATGGCTCTAGAACCATCTGGACACTAGGTCAAAGTCCAACTATGGACACAACACACCAACCGTCTAGTCAAGGAACTTGTAGAAAGGTACTGTAATTTCAAATTATCTAGAATGTTATATAATTGTCTTTCATCTCAACGAATGTAGCACTGCAATAAAACAATAAATAAACTTTAAGTTAAAAATTAAAATTATTGTATAGTAATAACTGTGTTAAAATAAAATGCAGTAGATGTGTATTACAATTATCCAACTGTATACTAGTTTTTAATATTTTTGTACAATATTCAATAGTACAAAACATAATAATAGATCAACATACAGGTCTAGTTGTCCAGCCTGGGAACACAGTAAACTAGTAGATGCAGTGCTTGGCTACTAACCAAGAGGTTCTGAGTTCAATTCCCAAGCACTTCATGTCGTCTTCTAAGTCAGAAATTTAAATAAAGCACTAATGTTTAATGATTTTAAAAACTGTGTTGTGCTTGGTATTGAGTTGTTATTCTTCAGGTATTAGTTTGTTTTGTGTTTACATATGTGTATATTTTCCCAAATATCCATTATAGCGCCTTTCTATGGTATATATTTTACTTGTGTCATGTTTCTGACGTTTAGAAATTATGTCATATATTTATTGCATGACAATATATGTAAATGTCGCATGATGATAAATAAAGAAAAACAAAGATCATATAATTAAATGGAACACAACTATTTTACTAACAACTCGTTAGTGAAATAGTTGTATTTAGTTAAGTAACGGATACGTCATGGACAACGAAATCCAAGAATTAAATGGAAGGTGTAAAGCTGAATATTTCTGTGGTAGGAAGCTTGTGAAAGTTAATTCCTTTAAATATTTTGGGAGCTGCATTACAGCAGTAATGTAAAAAGTAGAATTGCACAGGCAAGAGGGGTGTTTTTCAATAAATATTTCTTTTGGCATCTAGAAACCTGAAAGAAATTTACAGATTTCCATTTGGGGCTTATGCACACACGAAGCTTTCGAGATGTGGTGCTGCAGGAGGGCTTTAAGTCTCCCATGGAAGGAAAGAGTACTTAATGATGAGGTTCTGATGAGAGTGGGTGAAAAAAGGATGTTGATTGTATCTGTTGTGGAAAGGAGAAGTAATATGGTTAGTAAGCTATTCCATTCAAACCGGTTCACCACTCTGATTGACAGGTGTGGTGAGTGGTGAGAGGCAAAGGCCCAGACAGAAGCACATGGATGGGGTAAAAGAAATAAGAAGGTATGTGGTGATCAAGACGCTGTCTACAGAAAAGAAGAAATTGCATGCCCACCGCCCACCCCCAACGTTTTATTTTATTCAGGATAAGAAGGAGAAAATTGATTGCATATATAGTTAAATACAATTATTAAATATTGGTTTTTAATGCATTATTTGTTCAAAGTGTTGGTTATTTAATTTTTAACATGATAATGTTTTTAGGCTGGGGGTCATTCCACAAAATGCGTGATGCAAAATGTGTAACGTCATCGAAAAGTGTAACGCTCCAGGTGATGTTAGTAATAACATTGCTGAACTGGAGAGTCTGCAGTTTATGCACATTATACGTTTCAAAAGCCTAAAAACATTATCATGCTTCGATGTTTCGGTTTCGTCAAAATTCTTCTTTTTTGTTTGTCTGGCCTATACAAAATTTGTTTCAATCTTTGGATTCTATTTTGTAAATTCCTTGTTTAATGTATCATCCTCTTTTGGTATAAGATGTTTAATATTTGTATGTTGTTTTTTTTGTATGTTACTTCAACATCTGCATTTTTAAAGAGTGCAGTAAGTTTTATCATGGTTATGTTATGTCAAATGTAGCGCTACTTTTTTGTGTTATTATTATTATTATTATTATTACTACTACTACTATTTAGTTTGGTTGTTCTACACTGTATATAGTTTCTATTTTTCTTTTAAACTACAAAAATATACAAGAATAGTTATTGTACAGACAAGACAAATTATTTAGCATGAACTTCAATAATTTACTCACATGTTTAATTAATCCAATATTAAGTAGGTGTGCTCAGTTCTCCAAAATCATTTGTTGAACTAGGCTTTTTTATTATTTGGAGTACAAATACAGTAAACCCTTGATTTAACGGACTAATTGGGGCTGAGGGGTGTCCGTAAAATCGAAAGTCCGTTAAATCGCAAATTTTGTTTTTTGAGGATATATTTAAATCAAATAGGCCTATAACACTTGAAATTTTAATACTATTAATATCATGCAAATACCGTATTGTTCCGAATACAAGCCACACTTTTTCTCCTAAAAACATGGTCGCTAATTTGGCCTGCGGCCTTAATTCGCGCGCTAACGAAATTCGAAGTTATACCTGACTTCTGGCGGGACGAACGCTTTTCGTATCTATGAGTTGTTTACTGCCTGAGCAACAGCAGTTTGCCTGGCTGTAGTTAACTCTGGCGTTATGATTTACGACTACAACCAAATGTTTTAACAGCAAACTGAAGAAAGAATAGGAAGATAAAGTGTAAGTGCGTGCGCACGCGCGCGTGCTTGCACCCTTCTGTAGGCAGCAAGACAAAGGATGAGTAGAGAGTGTGTAACATGTTTCTAAATAACAGGTAAACTGCCAGTGTGGTTTTCTATTGTAACAGCGACAACATCGCTTATCTATACTTTGTTTTCATTCGGCGTTTTTGTAGTGCGTTTGCGGTATGAGTGATATTGTGGAGACTAAAGGCACGCAGTCAAATCAAATTAAACGTAACCCGTACGATGCGAATTATAAATTAATTGTGACACAAAATGTAGAAACAACATGCAATCGCGAAGCCGCAAGGAAATTCGATATTGATGAATCCTGTATTCGACGATGGAGAAAACAGAAGGAACGACTTTTAAATGGAAATACTACGCAACGAGCATTCGCGCGCGGGACCTCAAGTTGGGCGTTTTGTAGCAGTAGAGTCCAGCGTCTGTGAATACGTACAGCTTTTAACAAGGCAAGGACTCCCTGTCACTAGACATGTTTTAAAATTAAAAGCTTTAGATATTGCAGAAGAATTAAAAGTCTCCGGTTTTAAAGCCAGCTTCGGGTGTATAAGACGAATGATGCGGCGAAATGGATTTGCGCTTAAATGACGTACATCACTTGCGCTAAAACTACGGAGTGACTACGAAGAAAACTCCTACAGTATCAGTGGTTTGTCATTCATTTACGCAAGAAGCATAATTATTCACTTGAACACATGGGAAATGCCGATGAAACGCCCGTATTTTTTATTTACGTATATTTACGGTGGACCAAAAGGGAACCAAATCTGTAACAGTAAAGATTACGGGAAATGAAAAATTACGTGCCACTGTAATGCTTGCTGTATTAGCCGATGGACGAATATTTCACAGTGAAATAAGATGCATATCAGTGTATATTGTTCAGTGTTAGTCGTCATGATGTCTTCCACTGTGCGACGCCTGCGTCAACAACAACGCAAAGACAGGAATACTCCGTTCTCATCAAATACAATTGAAGATGAGAAAATTTGCGTGTTTCAAAACAAGAAGAAAAGAAACGAATAAAGAATGCTGCGATAGCCAAGCAATATCGCCAGAACAGGAGAGTCTGCAGTTTATGCACATTATACGTTTCAAAAGCCTAATACTTTTTTTTCCTGAAGTCCGTTAAACCGAGGTCCGTTAAATCGAGGGTTTACTGTACTCTAATAAATGCTAATCATTTAATTAAAACTAAAGCTTTTTTTTTCTTTTGGCAACATGTAGGCTCGATGATTGTACTATTACAATTAATATACACAATTATAAAATCATAATTACCATCTCACCTACCTTAATTTCGGATCCAGGGTTCTCGCACGAACTGTGAATGCAAACGTGATTTTGAGGTTGTGAAAATAACACACTCGACTCGCATTGGTGTAAGACAACTAAAATTTTATTTTATTCTTTAAACTGTTTTCAAGTTATGAATTATTCATCTCTTTCTCTCTCTTATCATGTTATCAATTCATTCCAAATAATTAAGACAAAAACATTCTTTAAATATTATATTAATGAAAATATCTTATATAAATAAAATTTAAAATAAACATCTTATATTAAAGACAGCAGCCCAGCCTGCTCACGCACAACATTCATACAAACCCCCTTTTTATTTATTTTAGGCCCTTTGATAAAATTAAAATTAATTAATTAGTGTAATTTAGAGTCGACTACTTAACCCCATGTTTTTCTGATGACCACGCGCTGCATTGCGTATGTGTACAAATGTTTCGTCTATTTATCACACTTCTCGAATTTGTTGTTCACTCCGCTAACTTCGTTCTGAGCTGTTGAATTTAACTGTTCTTATTCAAATTTTTTACACTTCGGAATATGTTAGGATAAAATTTTTAGTTATAAAACTGTATTACTTGTCCCGGCCGGGAACGGGTTATTTCGTCGACTGGGCTTATGGTTTTCACATTTTTATAAAGTTTCGCCCGACCGGGAACATGCGCCAATACTTGCGTCCGTTACGCTTAGTTCTTTTTCGTCGACTGCCCGTTTTTTCTACACTTTTTACATGCCGGCGAAATTAAATCGTTCAGTCGGCGGACGCACAAACGACTCGCGTCCAGCACTTATAGATGTTGTTTTTCCGACTGACTGGCTGAGCGTTACCAACGTGCCTCCCCACCACCGTTGGTCAAGACGGGAAACCAATGCCTTCTGGTGTCAAAATGTTCGTCAATTTTCACATAGTATGGGCTGTCCAGGTGTGTTAGACGGTGACGATATTTCACTAGCATTCGTTACGTCACTCTAGTAGGCGTGGTTTTTGCCATATTTCCTCCCGCAACCTAGCACGTGGCAAGAAATTTAACATCTTTGGCCATTTTTATTTGGTTTGGCTCCAGGCTACGTAGCGTCGTCTCTGCGCACTGCTGGTGTTCACGCGTTTGAGTGCATCACACAACCCTTGATTTCCTGGAATGCAACTGCGTTCTACGGTCACACCTTGCAAAACTATGTTACTGCGTTCTTTGTCTGGCTGAAACCGTTTTATGTAGGGGACTTGCTACCGTATTTATACATGGGAGTTACAATTGACAATGAAATAAATTTAATAAAATAAAATACCCCATTCTGCCCCATTACAATACCCCCCCAATGAGAGGTCTTTTGTCGAGACAGAAGAACTCTCATTGCTAAACCCCTAAGAGGATCGGAGAGGATGTGGTGCCAACAACCCCCCGTTAATTTCTTAACACATCATGGGTAAACTACCCCCCTAGCTCGGCGACCATGGCTGCACCTGAACGAGATTACTGGACTTCTCTACTCGAGATCCCAACACCATAACGTCGGACAGATACGCACCATAGTACACCTAACCTTCTAACATTCCATCCCAAGATCAAAACCCCTGGCCTTATACCATACCAGATCCTCCACCGATATGTTCCCCCTTACATGCACACTGGGCTGCCTTTAGCAAGTACTGGGTGCGTACACATACTCATTACTACGTTCTAGACAAACTCCCTAAACTATTTTAAAATCATTTTTCCAAATCAAAATATAGCAAACAAATTAAATTCACATCATTAAATTTGGTTAAAAATTTCATTTAAGTTCAAAATCAACCTGTTATATTACCATTACTTTCATCAAAACCAAAAAAATAAAAAATCTTTTGCATGAATCTACCCTTCACTATCAATTTTCTTCACTACTAATAACAATCATAAAAAACACAAATTTTTTAAAACTTGAGCTCAATAAATAACAAATGTACCGTGTGTATGACATAGCGTGAGTGTGTGCGTGTGGGTACCTAAATTAATCTAAGATCCTAAGCACTGGTTTACATTATGGGAAGGTAGTTTAATAATTTTCAACATATACTTCAATGTGTAACACATTTAATATGAATTTTAATTATATTGCTTAAATATACCCTGAAGAAAGTTTGATGTAAAGAAAAATGTATTGCATCCATGTTTGAATTTGTAAAAGATGGAGGGAGTGAATTTTGCCTTTGTTATATATATATATATATATAGTAACGTAACAGAATTGAGGTCCCCGTTACATAAAAAAATGAATTAACTATGGTCAAGGACCATACCCCGATATTAAGGTTACTCAGTAATTAGTACATCTGAGATGTACCTCAAGTTAAGAGATGTAATAAATAACGTTAAGTATAAAATACTATACCAATTAATGGTTAATGTAATAAATTGTACTTGTTTTTATACTGTAGCATGGTAGTGTTCACAGAATATTTATTTTATGTTTTGAGTATAGTAAGAGGGAACTGTTGTTTTATAGGAATACTTAATCAGTGGTAATCTTTTTATTTATGTTAAAATTGTCTTTAGACAATTAAGTATAATTACCTGTGTTAGGCATTATACTATGTTATATGTATTGACTAAAATTGAATAATGAAGTTGTTTTGAATTAATGTTTGTAAACTTGGCCAGGATGGCAATAAGTGTTTAAAGGTTGACAAGTAGTTCTGATAATTATGTTGTAAAATAATGAAGGGTTCCAGGACGATTTAATTAATGTAATAAAGTAAAACCAGGAAATTAAAATTAATGTAAATAACCATGAACCAGTAACTATTTGTACAGTAGGTCAGGTAAAGAAAATTAAGTTAAAAACCAAACAATATTATAACAGTTGTAAGAAAACCTATAGGCCTAAATTTAATATTTGTAAAAGGAAATTAATACCTTTTTAATAAGTCCAGTCCAATGAAACTGTAGTAAATTATATACAGTATAATAAGGTAGGTTGGGTGAGAGTTTTAGGTAATTTGGTATAATTCCAAGCATGGAGTATTTTATTAAAAAAGAGTAGTAATATTTTATAATTCTGGCTCTAGGATAACAAATTTCATCCAATGACAGAAAATAGTGGTTGTTAGGGCAACTAAAATGTATAAAATGTTGTTGATTTTCAATCATTCGTTTCGATTGTTATATGCTATTGAGTTCAGATGAGGAAACACATTTAAAAAAAAGAATGATCAAATTTGAAAAAAGATGAATCTAAATTAATAAATCCAAATTGAAACCTAATTCTATAACACCACTGATGAATAATAAAACCAATTAGGCTTCCAAATTATAACCAAATACCTCTAAAAGAGTCGAGAATTCCTTACTTCACTCACCAGGATAATTCCGCTGGATTCGGTATTAAACCGATTTCCCATGTAATCAGAAGACTAATTGAGGGAAGCAAAGGCCGAAACTAACGGAATTATAGAGAAGATATACGAAGACCTCGTTTCTGCAGAATTAACCTTCACCTTAAAGAAGAAGCTATAATACGATTTCCATTCCACCGGGACTGACAACCATCAGGATTGTAAGAGAAGAACGGCAGTCAGAAGAATTCCTGGGGCTTTCCTGTACATCACACCGTCAATTTTATTAAGGATCAGAACACTTTTTCCTGGATGAATGTAATCTAAGCAGACCATCTTCAACTGTTTACAGACGTCCAATGCCATTTTGAGATTCGCCAATCCGGTAAAACCAACTTATTTTTAATTACAATATATTTAGAGTTAATAACATTCTGTAATACTTGAGTAACCTTAATTTTGCATTACCTGGCCTTACTAATGGTTAAAAGAATCTCACGGACCCTGGGATAAGAGATATTTAGTATTATATTTAATTTGTATAAGTCAAAAGGAACTTGGTCAATTGACGATCGATCTACCATTGTATAATCGATTTAATGATATTATTATCTTGAAGAGAACTGTTAGTTTGAAATAAAGTACAAAATCAATAAAGAATCTTTCTTGTATAAGATAATGTTTTATGTTATTGCAGAATAGGTATTATATGTTGTGGGTGGAGTAAGTTACAGGAAAAAGGGTGAATAAAATCCGGTGAATGGTTAACCTAGACGCAAGCCTATTACAAATAACAGCGCTAATTGTCAACAGCTGGTGGAACGGGAGATTGCCGAACTAGCGTGTTTTCTGTACCAAATTTGAATTGAATTACCTAATACAGAGGGACTAGGGTTGGCAAGAATTCTTAATACATTCAGTCAATACATGACGTATATCGTTAATATTGCGTAACTATTGAATAATTAGGTAAACCCGTATTATAGTACAATTAAAAGTTAAAATAACATAATCACAAATATATTTGCCTATTAAATTTGAGTTGCAGGAGGCCACCTATAAGATTACCCGAATAATATTTATAAATAACAGATTGATTGAACCCCAGTACACACACTCACACAGTAATAAGGAGTTTTATTTCAAATTGCCGCCTTCAACGTGGGCTTAACGTTGATACACGGGAGTCACATATAAGTAAATAAAACATAAATAACCGATTTATTTCAAATTGACGCTCACAACGTGGGGCTTTCAAACATCCTCGAATATAATTAAACACCTACAACAACACAATATAACCGTTTTATTTCAAATTGGCGCTCAACGAGTGGGCTTTAGTGAAGTAAAAATCGTATTAATTATTACTTAACTTGAGCAGGCAACCATTAGAGGCACAGGAATGCATACGAGAGGTGTTACTAAAAGGATGGAGAAGGAGCAAGAAACAGAAGAAGATAGACGGGAAGAAGAAACAGAGGTAGTTACAGACACCGAAATGGAACAACAGGCGAGCAATAAAGAGGATGCCCAAGGGGACCAACCAGATAAGGAGGAAGCCAGAGGAGGATTAAATTAGGAAAAATTAATGGAATTAATGAGTAGCATGAAGAAGGATAATAAGGAATTAATGAGCAGTATGAAGGAGGATAATAAACAAACTAATGAGAGTTTAAAACAAATCAAAGAAGATAATAGACAAACTAACGAAAAAATAGACAGTATTAACGAAAACTCAAAGAAACAAAATGAAATTTTGAGTGAGAATTTGATCAAACTAATGAATGAGAAGTTTGACAAAAATAAAGAGGAAAATGATGAGAATAACCGGCTGATAAATGAACGCTTAAACCAAATCAATGAAAGGTTTGACAGAAACGATGAGAGCTTAAGGCAGATTCTGGAAAATACCAAACAAATAGATGAGAAAATTGAAAACCGTAATAAGGAATTGCGGCAAATCATCAATGAACAAGACCTAGCGTTGAGGGAAGTCATCAATGGAAGTATTATAATTGTCGATGAAACACTGAGCAAAAGAGTTGATAACTATGAAGTGGAAGTAAGACAGCAAATAACTGAAATTAAGGTGGGTCTGGAAAAGACAGATGAAACCATCATACAACTCAGAGTAGAAGTAGAGACCAAAATTGCTCAAATAGGAAACCATAACGATATTAGAATAACGGAGATACAAGCGAAGACCCAAGAAAAACTTGACGAGATACCAATTAACGTAACCGGAAGAATAGAACGGGTTCATAATGAAATGAAGACAATGAAAATTAGACAAACACGTAAAAGGAAATTAATAAATACACGGGAAGGATTGGAGATGATTAAAAGGGGATTGGTTCAGCTACATAATATACCAATTACGGAACCAGGAGAAGTAAGGCAAGGTAGAAACTTTAAACGAACCACACTTGAGTTCCCAGATAGATTAGAAGGACCGAAAAGGCCAAAACTAACCAAGCAGCATGGAGGACTTCTGGAGATTATGTATGAACCATTTGAACAATTAAGAAACGGTGCAGAAGAATCAGCTCGAAAAACGATGGTAGACTTCAGCATGAATGAAAGTTTTATAACAACAAAATGGCGGAACTGCATAATAGTGAGATATGTCACGAGGACAGAAATAACTCTATACACTAGAGAGATCCGAACGAACAGTATAGAGGAAATAATGGACCATGGTTAACTTAAATAATAACAAACCAGAAAAAAGGGGACTGAATCTTTGAAAACCGACCAAGCAACCCATTGGAAATAAAACCCCAAAATTCTAAACAACTGTAAGAACAACTTACTAAATATTTATTTCAAAACAATATAATTTAAAATAAAAAGACAAACCACCAAGATAATGTAAGGACAAATGATTAAATAATATTTATAAAAGAACTGATTTAAAATGGAATGATAGAAAAATATATAAATAAAAACAAGTTATGGTAATGTGCTCAAATAAGAAGAATAAAGAATAATTTAATGACTCCAATGAAACTGAAGGAGGATAATAATTAATACAACAATAATTTAGAATCTCTCAGAATTGAAGATTATATAAGAAGAAATGATACGGAGAAATATGTCACAAGAAAGAAAGTCAAAAGGATTATAATAATTGATAGGATAATAATGCCTATCAATAATGTTATGTGCTATTAGTTAATGGAAAAGAAGAAGGAATCAAGAACAAGAAGAAGAAATATATAAATAAATGTAAACAGCAACTGTATGAAGAATCCCAAAAGTGTTTAGTATTAGTCGCTAATTGACTACTTATAATTTTTTTATTTTTAATGTATTGACCGTAGAAATGTTCCGGCAATAATTTTTATGAGCAGGGATGATGTTCCCCTGGTCTCAGAAGGTGTAAGGATGGACAGCGGAGTAATGGACCCAAGAGTGGCCACCCGACTGGTACCACCGCACAGGATAGGGAAAAATGTTAGGGAAATTAAGTATTTTAGGGATAATGATGAACTAGCTGTATAGATTGATATTAGATTCCAGAAGTATATATGAAGAAAATAGAAGGAAGATTGTAAAAACTTATACAATCAACAAAAACCTAACACATTAAAACAACAAAACAAAAATCAAGAACAAAAAAACAAAAATAAACACACATTTTACCCTCGAACCATTAACCTTAGCAATACAGAATTTAACAAAAAAGAAACAGAATATTTAAACAATATGTCAAAAACTAACATAACCCAAAATGCAAACAAAAATCTAGAAAATTTAATAGTAGAAACAGAATTTGCCATTAACCTAATAAAAGACAATATACAAGAAGAAAAAAGAACAGAAGCAACACATATAATTAAAAAAATAATCACTAGCGAAATGAAAAACAAAGATAAACAAAAGAAAAACAATAAAACAATAAAAGAAATTAAAAATAAAGTAAAGAACAATAATTTAATAATAACTAAAGCAGACAAAAGTCAAGCAACAGTAATCATTGATAAAGCAGACTACATCAAAAAAACCGAAGACTTCATCAACAATAATAAATGCGTACAACTAGATAAAAACCCAACAGAAAACTATCTTAAACAAACAATAAAACTAATAAAAACAAATAAAAACATTTTCAACACTAAAAACATAGACATATATATATAAACAATAATCCAGAACCACCTAAAATGAACAGCCTAATAAAAATACACAAATTAAACAACCCAATACGTCCATTAATCAATTTCAAAAAAGCTCCTACATACAAAATAGCAAAAATAATAGCACAAAAACTAAAAAGTAACCATCTAACAAATAACCATCATAACATAAAAAACACATACGAATTAATAGACAAACTAAAAATAATAAATATAAATGAAAATACATTTTTCATATCATATGACATAACAAACATGTACACTAATATCCCAGTAGAAGAAACAATTGACATAATTATAAACAAACTTATAGAACAAAATGAAAACAAACAATATATAACCGAAATAAAAAATAGTCTCCAACTAATACTAAAACAAAATTACTTTGAATTTAATAGCAAAATTTATCAACAGAAAGAAGGTTTAGCAATGGGATCACCATTATCAAGCATAATAGCAGAAATATTCCTACAACACATAGACACCAAAATACAAAATATCATAAAAACACATGACCCAGATGGCATATGGATAAGATATGTAGATGATGGACTATATGTATCAAATAACAAAAACACAAATGCAGAGAACATACTGAAACAAATCAATAACATACATCCCAAAATACAATTCACAGAAGAAAAAGAAAAACATAACAAAATCAACTATTTAGACATAACCATCACAAGATACAACAAACACATACAATATGCAATATATAGAAAACCAACTTCCACTAACATCATTATACCTAACCATTCTGACCACCCACCACAACATAAAATGGCAGCATTTTATTCGTTATTTAACAGAATGTACAAAATACCCCTAAACAAACAAGAAACTGACAAAGAAAGAAATATAATATACCAAATTGGTTATGCAAATGGATACAAAAAAAATACTATGATCAAAATAGAAAATAAAATCAAATACAAAATAAAAACTGAACAATTAAGAATTAATCAAACTGAACAACACATAAATAATAACAACAACAAAAAATGGGCCACATTCACATATATAAATAATAAAATGACAAAACTAACAAAACTATTTAAAAACACAGATATAAAAATAGCATACAAAACTAATAAAAATAAATTACAAAATCTAAATTGCTCACACAACAAAGATAATACAACAACCAACGGTATATACAAAATTGAATGCCAAGATTGCAATAAATGTTATATAGGACAAACAAAAAAACAGCTGAAAAAACGTTATTTTGAACACCTAAATGCATACAAAAAACCAAATATATATAAATCCAATTTAGCCACGCATCCAATAAACACAGGACATGAAGTCCCAGACATAACCAATGTAACACTAATAAAACATATACCACACAAAGGCACCATAATGAACATTTGGGAAAATTTACAGGTTTACAAACATAAAACACAAAAGAAACTAATACCAGAATAAATACAAATCAATACAAAACATGACACAATATTCAAAGCACTCAACATCGAAAATACACAAAATACAAAAACAGATACCTCAACCACACACAATAATGCAACTTTAAAAGACCAAAGACCAACAAACTACCTTAATAACATCCAGAAGCCAACACACAAATACTTCACCAGAAACAAGATGGCGAAGGCTGAAGATGAGAGTACAGGAACTCTTGAAACATGTTCCTAATAGGAAAAAAGTATATCTTGAGGTAAATTTAGTTATAAATATTAAAGTAATATATATAAAGTTTTAACTTTTGGTCTTTACATATATGTAAAGACCAAAAGTTAAAACAGTGGAAGTCTGACAAAGGTAAAAGCAAAGGTATTCCAAAAACAATTATAGTCTTGATTAAACATGGAAGGGATTAACAGAAGGGTTAGGTCAGACAATTACCATCATTATAATTTATCACACAATGTTTTGACCACTAAACAATCTGTGGCCATCTTCAAGTGTAAGTTAACTAGTAAATTAAATGCAAACTTAAGCTTACCACAGATTCATTCACTAACAAGTGTGAAAACTGATCTCGGATAGGCTTAAGTTTGCATTTAATTTACTAATTAACTTACCTCTGAAGACAATCACAGACTGTTTAGTGATCAAATGTTGTACGATAAATTATAATGATGGTAATCATCTGAACCAACCCTTCTGTTAATGTTCATGTACCATCAAACTTTAAAGATTGTATAAGGAAAAGATTACTTTAGATTGATGTCAAGCCAATCTCACTGAGCACAGATTGCAAGTGTCCAGTTATAATTTTACAAAAAGTATTTACTCATGTGAATCCTGAGTCAGTTTTACATTAACAAATCTTATCTATGCTTTTTACTTTAATTACATATAACAAGATGCAAATAGTAACACAGTGTTATTACACATATCTGCCATTTTGTAAGTTAGTTGCTCAGTAGCTTTGCTGCTCTGCTTTCCAATTGCGCCAACGAAGAACAGCATTCAGTGACAAATTATATGTTGTCTGAAGATGCATCAGAGGCTAAAAATCAATCATAGTCTTTCAGCACAATATAGGAAGAGGTTTTTTATTGTAATTGACTGCAAATGAGTGGGATGAACAATTAAAAAAAAAAATCGTTGCAAGGTAAGTGTTATGGATGAAGAATCTGAGCTCTATCTTACAACTGATACTTACATTGGCATTGTTAGATAGACGAGTGATCATTGGTGAATTCTAGTTAGAACTTCCTTAAGGTTTTCCAAATGATCTTCGAAAGTCTTCGCGATCACTATGACATCGTCTAAGTAAACAAGGCAAGTTTTCCACGTCAGGCCTCGGAGTATCAGGTCCATCAATCTCTCAAATGTTGCCGGTGCATTACAGAGTCCAAATGGCATGACGTTAAATTGGAATAAGCCACTTGGGGCCGAGAAAGCGGTCTTTTCCTTGTCTTCTTGATAAGACCCACTTGCCAATATCCACTCTTCAGGTCCAATGTGGAAAACCACTGTGCTCCGGACAACGTGTCGAGTGTATCGTCAACGCGAGGTAATGGATAGCAGTCTTTCTTTGTAACGTCATTTAACCTCCGGTAGTCTACGCAGAAACGCAATCCACCATCCTTCTTCGCTACCAGCACTACAGGGGAAGATCAAGCACTTAACGAAGGTTCAATTACTCCCTCTGTCAACATGTCCTGTACTAACCGAGACATCTCCTCTTGTTTAGATAATGGAGGCCTTCGAGGAGGTTGGCGTATCGGTGTTGTGTCTCCGGTATTGATGCGATGTTGCACAAGAGAGGTTCTTACCAGTGACTGTCCCCGAACTGCAAATCAATCTTTGAATTCGTGTAAAAACTGTCCGAGTTCTTTTACCTCACCACTTGAGAGGTCGTTAGAAGATCTGTTCAATAATTCTTGCAGTTTCTCTGGTAATTTAGAAGTATCCGAAGAACTGGGTCTTTGTTGCGTTATTCCGGCTACCCAGGCCACAGGAGTCAATTTGCCTAGGAGCGTATTGCTTTGTAAAGTGATAGCTTGATCCAAAATATTCGCCACTCTAATAGGTACATTTCCGGTTTCGTCAGGTTTTACTAAACTTCTGGCAATTAGTATGCCCGGTGTGCTGACTACCTGGGGTTCGAATATAGAGCACTGATTGCCCCTAGTATCTACCGCAGTTCATGATGATCTTTTCGGAGTTTGGCGGAACAGTTACGGCCACTTGGTTTATGACGTCCATCGATTTTTCTGCTGTCGTCATTGTTGATAGCATTACCTCTTCGCCTCCGATTCTCAAGACATTGTTTTTGAAGTCGACTATAAATCCGTGTGCGTTCATAACGTCCACACCAAGAATTGCTTCATCCACAATGTCTGCAACAAGTACTTGATGATTAAACTCAAGTCTACCGAGGCGTAGGTGTATCTCCACTTTTCCATACACTTTTACAGGCCGTCCAGTAGCTGTTTGCAAGCTGCAAGAGCACCAGATTGGCTTAAGATCTTTCACCACGTCGGGGCGCACAATAGAAACTGTTGCGCCTGTGTCAACTGTAATCGAGGTTGGCCTTTCTTGAACAAATCCGGTAACTACCAAGCTCCCGGTGTTTTTCTGATGCGTGGAAATTGCGTATTCTCTAGGGGCTTCGTTCCTCCAGTTAGTCAGCACACGCCCCGTTGCACCGACTATTGCTCGTTTCCCTGCTGCTGAATTCTAACCCGACAATCTCGTTGTAGATGTCCAGATTTCCCACATCGATAACACTTCGGTCTTCCATCCTTTCTTATTTTATTCTGTGGCGCCGACTTCGAGTCTCTGTTCCTTGTTCTTCTTTCTCATCGTCTGTGCCGTCGCGATCTTTTAGCTCGCGCACTTTATGACTTGTCCAACCAGACGCTGATTTGGCGGCCTCAAATTGCAAAGCATGTACCAGGGTGTCCGCACTGTTCTGGTGTCTTGCCATTCGTAACACTTGCTGTAGTTCGTTATCTCGGACACCGGCAGTAAATGTCTGCATCGCAAAACGCGTTCGAAAATCTTCTGGCGCTTCAGGATAGGCCAGTCTAATTAGTCTGTCGATACTTGCTTCAAACTCTTGAAGACTTTCCCCGGAATGCTGTCGCCTTGCTCTCAACTGGGTGCAGTACACATCTCGCAAATGTTTATCGCCATACCGTAATTCCAGAGCTTTTATCAACTCGGCATAGGTGTTCTGGCTGTCAGGTGGCACTTTCTGTAGTAGTTCTGCCGCGGGTCCTTTTAATGCAAGAACAAGTGAAACAGCCTTGTCTTTTTCTGTCCAATTATTTGCGCATGCAGCAGCTTCAAATTGGCGGAGGTACGTTGCCCAGTGAGTGCTTCCGTAAAAGGTTGGAGCTTTGACATGAACTGTCCCTACTACAGGCAAAGTGACTTTCTCTGTTACTTTATTTTCTGTGTCTTTTTCTGTCTTGATCACTGGTACAGTCTGTTCAGAAATTTGTTTTGGTTGAATCTTCATGCACTGTTCAACTTCACTTTTAATTTGTTCTCTTATGTTTGCCATTGAGTTTTCTACTGCAGATATTTTATTTGAAACAGATTCTTCTATAACAGATATTTTTGTAGACATCGATTCTTCAACAGTCAAGACAGATTTTTCTACTTCAGCTATTTTTAATGTCATTGATTCTTGTACCTCCGATATTTTAGTAACTTGTTTATTAAGCTCACCTCGTAGGATACCCAATTCTGCGGTACTGTGTTCTTGCAACTGTTTCTGCATAACTTCAAAGAGAGCTTCCGTTTTATCTGCTTCTTGCTTACGTTTTACATCCTGTCTTTCTTCTGTTTCTAGCATTAGTGCTTTCTGACGTTCCTCAGCTTCTTCTCTTTCTTGTCTTCGTTCTTCTTTTTGTCGTCGTTCTGCTTGCAACAGCAGCGCCTGTAAATTTTCCATCATCTGACTGGCATCCATTGTTTATCGATTAATTACGAATCACACTCGTCTTGTACAAAGTGTCCGCTGTTAACCGTTCTATCCCACTTCTGACACCACTGTTACGACGGTCTACTCGATCGTCGTAGGTACAGTGGAAACACAATAATTACAAGACACCAATCAAGTCACTAATCACACCTTTAATTGTTATAGTAAAACAGTTCGTAATTAACAACACAGTGTCTACAACAAATCAAATGAAAATTGTTCATACGCAATAAAATGTCCACTAATATTAAAACTCAACTGTATTACAATTATACCGTCCGAATATAAAACGCAACACTTCACTAATAACTACTTGAACGTACACCGTAATAACTCGAACCGCTCTGTAAATATATCGCACTAATACTCTCGAACCGCACAGTCAAAAATCTCGCATTGAACTGAAAAACTAAGGCCGCTACCCGATGTATTTATAGTCACGCTCACACACCAGAAGCTTCCAAACTGCGTCTTATCTCTCGCGAACTACGTAATTGCTACGGCCTTGACACAGTCCGAGCGCCGAGCGAAGCCCGGCACAGTCGAGAAAATTCTCGCAAAATGCGTCCAGTAGCACGTACACCACACGCTTACGTCGAGATCTTTCTGGCACATTCGATAAACGCGTAGATTGTTCTGTGCTGTCGTAGCAATATTATCTACTTGCAGAAGAAACAAATTGAAAACATCACAAATTATATAATTACTGCAAGAAACATAGAGTTACTTATATAGAAAATGATGAATACTGAATAACTACTAATCACAATTTAATAAACTAGTACAGAGTTGTAACCACTGTTCTTTATTTCATAGGAAAGTGCATTATATGATTTGTGTATTTTAGCGACGAACAAAAGTGACGGTAAGCGCTCACGTCGGAAACTCGGCGAACTAACAGCGAGATTAAGATATATATACACGGCGGGAGTAATTTGAATTTACCATACCGTCATAGAACAAACGCTAGATAGTCCTATTTTTTGTTTTCAGATTAAACAATTTGGCGCCACCCGGGAAATACAACCACATATTCAAGGACAGGTAAGGTTCCCACTCACGAGTACTGGTAATTCGTGAGATCGCGACGGACATTGTCAGCACAAACATAAAGTAACGACTACAACGTGTGAGGCGAACACACATTAATAAAGACGACAGAGTCTTTTCGTTACAAATTGACATCCACAACGTGTGGCTCTAAGGAACGCAAAGAACGTCTTCATTACAATATGCCCCATGCCCATTTGAGATCTCAATTTCTTTATTCAATGGCAAAGACATAATTTTGAATTTGATATACCACTCTGGTTACTGATCTGGCTTACGAAAGAGTCCAATGTTCCGTAGTACCTTCCATCACTTCGCACCATCTTTTATCGAAACTGTTAATTTAATTACTCACTGTATAACCATGTTCCGATTTAAATTATAAATTCGGTTCTAAAATCACATTTTGTTTGAGTTGCGGGCCCGCATTTTCGTTGCGGAACCCTTTTCACAACCAGCCGGTTTTAAGCTGTATATGCGACTGGGGCGAATTGTACTGCGTTGAGTTCTTTGTTTCCATCACATGTTCAGCTCTGGAATGTTTCGTACGTGTCTTTCACGCTGTTCACAGCAGCACACCCGTGCGAGCGTACGCATGAATACGCCCCCTTCTGATACTTAACATTCCCAGACTCTTAATTATTTTGGGCCTCGCATGGCTTGGTACCGCACTGACTGCAAGGTGTTCAAAAATGTCAAGCGTTTGTGATCAAAATGTTGTTCAGCTTGCGTGGCTACTACTTTTTACAATTATTAAAGACTAAAATAAATCCTCTAGTTTGTCCCGTTACAATACCCCCTCAATGAGAGGTTTTATGCCAAAGCATAAAAACTCTCATTGACACTCTCATACTTCATAAAGGGATCAGCCAGGATATGTCGCCACAACCCCCTTTACGTTTTATTAAAAAATCAAGGTTAACTTACCCCTGGTCCAATGACTGTGACCGCACCTGAATGACCTTACTGGACTTCTCTCTCGTGATTCCAACACCACAAGGCCAGACAGGCACTTGACGCTCCTGCTCTGACACGCAGGCCAGCTCAGGACTGCCGCCACAGCATCACCAGACACTGAAACATCAAATCAAAAAATCAAATAGTGGCCTTGTATAATACCATATCCCTAAGTGAACTGGTTCCCCTTAGCTTTGCGCTGGTTTGCATTAAGAAGCACTGGTTTTCTTGACCTAGTAATATATAATCTTATATCTACTGCATAGACTTTCATCCCATTACTTCGTTCCCTTTTCATAAATTTTTTCGATTCCAATCGACAATAATTAAGCCTTTCCCATTTTACAAGAAGTATAAATCCTTACATTAACACATGTAACGGTACAGAATTGTGTGTTAAAAATAATAATTTAAATCAATTGTAATCCCAAAGTAGTCAGTATTCACCTAAGGGGTACCCCATAGTAGCCAGCAACACAGACACTGTTATTGCAGACTGTTTATGTCTGAGTCTGCCCAGCCAGACATATTACACAACAGCTTGCTACCTCAGTCTCTTTGTGAATCACAGTAAAACACTTTTGTCACCCCAGTTTGCATCAGACAGTAGCAGATTACAGTCGTCTGCAAGTTAACTAAAAACAGTGGCCTCGGGCGCAAGATAGGCCGAGAATACTGTAATCGGCCTATCTAGTAAAACAACTAGTAAAATGTGAACAATATAGTGGTCAACCTCAAAGTGCTCGAGCAAACTAAAGTCGGCGGTTAAATAACTAATACACGTATTATTCAAATATTCAAACAGTGGTGATGGACGGTCATAACAATGAAGTAAATTAACCAGTGTACCAAAGAAAAAACAACTAAACGCGGAGTGAACCGTAAGGTTGAACAGACAGTGATTGTACAACTCACAGAGAGACACATGGAACAGTTAAGTACCATCAGTAACTAATTGTCCAAAACTTTTAAATTTTACAGATATAACGGGTAGAATACTAACAAAATTAACTAAATGAAATAGAAGTGTGAGGGTGAGAGAGAGAGAGAGAGCGAGTGAGTGAGAGCGTAAGATTGGGTACGTATGTACAAAGTAAAGTACTGGTTCATAGGTTGAGTCAATCAATTAATTGTAAAATTTTTTGCATAATCTTGATGTTGTAAGGGGATGACGCAAAGACAATTGTAGTAACTTTTTAATATCACTTTAATGTATTAAATAATTAAGAGATTTTTGTGTAAACCGTTGTTCTACAGAGAGTAAAGAGGGAAATTAATTAAAGAAAAATAAATAAGCGTCATTCATTACATAACACGTGTTAGCGTAATTATTTTGCAATCAAAACCAAGGAATCCTTCTGCAACTGGTTTCGTCTGTAGAGCCCTGAAGGAGAGCCCGAAGGTAAGATGAAAACGAAGTTTTGATAAATTTAATAAAATTTATTATTTGCATAAAAATCATAAAGTTTCAATGGCCCACGAAGAGTGACGGTGAGTGTAATTTATTACACAAACCAGACCTAATTCTAGTTGCAGAAACGAGCACTTGGAGTTGAGAGCGGTTGTGTAGGGTAAAAAGTGTAACCGTATAGGTAAATACAACAGTTTCATAATGGAGAATAATGATAATAATTTAAATAAAACTGATGTAACTGTCTGTGATGAATCAGAAAATAAATCGGTGTGTGAAAACAGAGAAAGTATGTTAACTGAGCCGGCTGAAAAAAGCGACTCAGGAATCCAAACAGATGTAACGCTAGCAAATGAAAGTAATTTTGGTAATTTTACCGAATAAAAAATAATGAATGAAGTTGAAATTCATTCAACGCCAATTTCAATTAGTCAAAATAAGAAAGCTGAGAACGGTGGTATGTTAAAAGATTTGTATAGTATGATATGTAGTATGAAAGAAAGTTCAGAAAAGCAATACACAGTGTTAAATAATAATTTTGCTGAAATAAAGGGGGATATTAACGTAAAATTAGATGAACAGAATGTCAAGGTTAACAAAATTAAGGGGGAAATGAATGAAATAAATAAAAAAGTGACCGAGTCACAAAAGAATATTGATGACAAACTAAATAAAATAAATATTAAATTGATACAACAGTTAGATAAGCTTGGGAGAAATATTGAAAATAATGAAGTAACGGAAAATAGAGTAAGTGAAAATAATGGAAATATAAATAATAATGGTGTTAGTTTCAGCGTCAAACAAGTGACAGTAGATGAGGTAAGTGGCAGTGTTAAAATCAGTAATGATGAAATATTATTGAATAAAAATAATAGTGATATACTGAGTAATAGTGGTAGTGATATTGAGAGTAGAAAATTAGTTGAGGTTAGAGGATTCAGTGATCATAATAAGTTAGAAAGGGAGTATAGAGATAGTTTAAATGAAGAGGGTGAACAGGGGGCAAGTTTATATGGGGTTAAATGTGAAGCAGAGATTTCACAAGTTGTTTATGGGGATAAGAAAGAGATCCTCACTAGGACATTTGGGCGACAATGGGTCGGCAGATGGTCAAATAAGTTCTTTGTGTATATCTGGTACGGCCAGATGGTGTTATAATATAGTGGTTTTGCCCTCTGTGTGGAGTGAGAATGGGAAATTGGGTGATGAAAGTGATTATGAGAGAGAGAGAGAGAGAGAGAGAGAGAGAGAGAGAGAGAGAGAGAGAGAGAGAGAGAGAGAGAGAGAGAGAGAGAGAGAGAGAGAGAGAGAGAGAGAGTTAGAGTGGTTTAAGCTAAATAGAGGTTATGGAGAGTTGATAGAGAGTTTGAATAATGAGAGAATTATGATAAATAATAGAGACTTACCTTTTAGTACTTGTGTAGTAGCAAAAGATGATTACATTGGGGTTGACAATAATGAACACTTACCTGTTGTGAGGGTTAGTGTATTAGTAACAGCTGACAACTATAGTGATGAAAATATAAATGATTTAATTGTGACAAATGATACAAACGGAGACTTAACAAAAACTAATGATGCAGACATGACTTATGACAAAATAATAATGGGGGGTAACCCTGAGCATTATTATGATGGTATAATGGAAAAAATAAATTTTTATGGTTACAACACAAAGGATAGCCATATGAGGTATGTAAATACAAATGAAAAATGTTATGTGGGCATCCGATTAATTTTCGATGACGGGGGTTAGACAATTCACGAATGAACATTTAATTATTTGAGTTAATGGTATAATTACTTGGCTGATTTAGGTAATGAAGTGTGGTAAACAATGAAATGATATGATGAAAATTTGTAAATAAATGTGTTCGTGTTAAATGTATTGTGTCAAGGTTATATGGTTGGAATGTATATTATAGCTTATGTAAAACATGTTTGTAGTAAGGAGGAATGGTATTATAATAATAATATTATTTTATATTACTAAATAATTAACAGAAGGTACTAAGGAATTTTATTTTGAAATTGTGTATTTAAATCAAAAGTGTCTTAAATAATGTAATTTAAAGAAATTGTTTTGGTTTGAGTTGAAATGAAGCCAATTTAAAAATGTGAATTTTATTAATGAAGTCAAATTAATTTTGATTTAAATTTTGATGTGAATATTGTAACATGACATAAGATAGTGAAAATACATTGATAATTAATAATAAAACAAAGAAGCTGAAGACAAGAAGAAAGGTCAAGAAACTTATAACTCAGAGATTAATGACCAAATTACAAAATGACAAATGACTAATAAACTGACGATGACTTGACCCAATAGATTGGATGAACACAAGGAAAATAAAATGGAAGAAGGAAAAGGAACCAGAAACCAGATCTAATCAAGAAAATAATAACGAACATTGTAATCCCCAAATTATGACTATAAAATGTATGTAAACAAATGCACTAAAATAATTAGGGCATAAATGAGATGTACCTATGTTAATAATAACAAATAAGATAGTAATATTATGCATATTATATGAATGAAGAAAATGTACGTATAAATATAAGGTAGGGAGTTAAAAATAAACATACCCAAATAAATAGTGATAAACATAGTCAAAACCAGTAAACCATACTCTGAGGCAAATAAAGGCCATAGTTAATAATCAAAAGTGATCAAAGTGAATGGAAAATAAATTAATTATTCACAACCAATAACCACACGATGATGTTAAAATAATTAGACAACATAGTGAATAATATCAAGTGAGTGGAATAAAGAGTGTATCAATATAAATAAGTGGTGACATGCCAGGTATAGCATGTTATAAAAAAAGTGAAAGTGAATAAATAAAAAAAAAAACCTTCTATGAAGCAAAAAGTGCAGTGGGTGAACAGAAAAAGTTATTTTAATAGTAGACTGTAATAAAATATCTAAACAAGCTGTGATAAACTTTATGTTAGCAAGTAAGATGAACTAATTGTACTGTGATTAATTTAAGTAATAGTTAGTAAGAATTATAAAATAAGATAAAAATTAAGTCATTAGAATGAATGGTAAATAAGAAAGATAGACACTGTATTCTAGTGAAGGAATTAGTGAGTAAAGTATATTGTGTAAGGTACAGTTTAACAGTAGTATTATAAGAGTTTTGTTATTGTTTTAAAAAACCATATAATGTAATAAATTATAAGTTAAACCAGAGAGTAGTAAAAAACAGAAAAGTAGTTAGAAGTTTAATTTCAGGCTTGAACCTGACAAGAAAATGTTTATTCTTATGATAAGTGATGTGGCTAGTGTCACCAATGTTTTATTATTTGTTTCTATTAAAAAATTGTTTTAATGTACCATATATAAAATTAATAAGTTACAAAGAATGTTAAATAGTAGTATAGGGAAATCTAGGCTCTAGACCTAACATTTAATGAAGGAACTTTGTTAATTTAAAAGCAAAACAATAGCCCAGTATTAATCAGAATATACCAAATGTTTAAACAGTTAAGTAGGTATACCTAATACAAAAATGTATAAATAACATCCAGTTTTAGATTAAATATATATGAAATATAAATAAGAAAATAACGAAAATGTGATTAACTATGCAAAAGTAACCATGAGGGGTATCAAAATAATCCTTAATTTGGGTTTATTTTATTAAAATGTTTTAAATTTCACAATTCACTTCATCTGTGTGGACAGCCACGTGTTAAATAAAACTTCGTAGCGAACAAAGAACGGTGATGAAACAATTGCAATGGAATGTGCGGGTTGACGATTCTTAGAACTTTGCGACTGTGTGGCACACACACACAAACGCGCAAGCACCAACATCTGCGGAGCGCCTAAACGACCGCTAAGCGAAAGGGGCACAAGATGGCTAGGAGAAGAATTTTGTCTTACACGTGGTCCGAGCTGGCGGATATAAGTTTAAGTTCTGCGCCCACATTTGTGACGTAAACCAGTGAACACTTGATTTCGTCCACTGCCAACACCCGAAAATCCCATGGGTCGTGTGTGCAACTGATGAGACTTTGACGACGAAGGCTGTGTGCAGCGATGAAATTGAAATTTGTTTGCAGGCAAGGCAGTAATGTCCGGCCTCATGTAGAGAGTCGAGATACTGTCGCGGCCACGGCCGGACGCTCGTTAAGACTCAGTGGTCCCAAATAAACTTTTTCAGATGTAAAAGTCTAAACATCAATAAAATACCACCAAACAGTGAAACTAAAATCTCAGAGTGACGTGAGTGGAGTGAAAGAACGGGATTGTAAAAGTGGCGAACAGACAAAACATTCGAGTCGGTACAAAGTGAGGCATGAGATGAAGTTAAGTAGGCGACTACCCATTTGGTTAAATAATTTAATGCGAAAGAGCGCTCTTAATTAAAGGAACTATTTAAATGTATGTGAATGTAGTGTGTGGATGTAAATACTGGGCCGCTTTTCTAAGTAAGTATATCTATATAAGATTTAACGTAGTAATTCAACGACGGAAATGATTGATTGTATTTTTTTTCTATTTTATGTAATTGTTAAAAAAGTAAGTCGAACAGTAAATCTATTTGTTCCATCATATAAAATGTTTTAGCTGTAAATTATTACGCCATAACCATTTCTAGTATTCTGTGCTGAAAACTCGTCTAACGTAATCGGGGGTTTTCTGAAATTTTAAAATACAGTCAGATAGCTGGATTTTTATAAGGGCAAGAGTGTTTTAAGTTTACATGTTTATCTAAAAAATATGTTGGCGGCCTGGGCAGTTTCTAAAAAAAGTTTAACGGGGACCATGACGGTAAGTAAAATTCTGGCAGCGGTGAGTATTATTATATGATGAGTGTAGTGTTTAAATTAAAAGGGTAAAAGGCAAGTACCTTTACATGGCGTCTCTACAAACGACTGAGCATACCAACTGAGCAATTGTAAAAGCCGGCATCAATATAAATTTATGTACTATTGAATAACTGAAAATTGAAAGGGTCTAATAAATCTTATTGTTCTTCAACGCTGTATGTTTGATTCGTATGAAATAAAGTAATATATAGAGAATTATTAAACTGAAAACACCACAGTTAGCGAAGTCGACACTGCAAGATGACGTGAGCCAATCAGGTGACGAGGCAGTAAAATTCAAACTGAACGCCGAGAGATACGGTTAGTCCGTAAGTATTAAGAAAAAGTACAACCCGACTCGCTACATACGAATAACATTCACAGAAATAACTTAACTGATTAATGCCCACAATTACACGCTTATACTATATTACGAACGCAACGAGCGAAATAAAAACGCTCTTCACACATATTTACGATATGAGTACAAGAACGGGTGACACAAAAAAATAAACACCCCATACGGAGTTATATTACAAAGTGGCGCCCAACGTGGGGATAGAATAATTAAGAAATTATACCATTAAACCTTACAGATTCTACCGGCGACTGCAGAAAATGAAGTCGGGAAAAATCGGCACAAGACTGACTAAGCTGCGTGAGAAGGAGGCGGAAGAGGAAGCAAAGAGATTAGAAAAGGAGATCGAGAAAGGTGCCAGAATGGAAGAAAAGGAGATAACTTCGGTGGAAGATGTGGAAGAAATATTAACCCCAGCCGAACCAACTAGAACCATAGCAGAAACAAAATTAGATAGACTAATGGAAATGTTTCTACAAATGGAGGAACGAAGAAGGGAGGACAAACAGGAAGGCAAGAAAACCAGAAGAGAAGACAAAGAAGAATTGAATAAGAAATTTGAGTTGATAAATGACCATTTTAAGAAACAGGAGGAGAAAATAGATGAAAAACTGGACAGCACTAAGGAAGATTTAAGGCGGACCATTAATGGAAATAACGAGACACTAAGACAGGAAATGAAGGAGGAGAACAAATTGATAAGTGAAAAAATAGAGAAGAGTAATGAGAAAACCAGAGAAACCTTGAGACAAATGAAAGAAGATATCGAAACGCTGAACGATAAAATTTACTAAAACCAAGATACATTACAACAACAATTGACGGAGTACAGGGAAGAATTGAAACAGACTGTAATGGAGACGGAAGAGAAGATAGAGAAAACCAGCAAAGTGGTATTACAAGTCCGAGAAGAAATCTTGATCAAGGTAAATGAAGTTGAAGGTGAAGGTAAAAGGAGGGTTGAAGGACTCTAGAAGGAAACAAATTACAAAATAGAACAAATACAAACAAGGGTCGAAGAGAAGTATAGCAAATTGGATGCATCGGTAAGTGAGGTGATGGACACCACAACAGCCCAAGAAGGAAAAATAGCAGAATTCAGAGTAAGAGAATTACGCCTCCAAGAAGAGATAAATTCGTTGAAGGACCGACCACTAATAAGCTCACACATCTCATGCAGTGAGAATAGGGAGGCAATCAATTTCAAGAATTACAAGCGAAACCCAATTGAGTTCATTGAACGGGTAGAAGAGAACCTAGCTAGAACCAGGGAGACACGGTGGACGGTGATCAAGGGCATGATTGATGAAATGTTCAAGGAGGTTCACGATAATTGGTGGACGGCTGTACGACCAGACATACACAATTTTAACGAATTTAAAAAACTGTTTAAGGACAAATACTGGTCGGAGGCGACGCAGCATGTAGTCAGAAATAATATCAGTAACGGCCGATTCGACCCTTACCTGGGACAATCTCCAACCGCCTACTTCTTAGGTAAAGTCAGTGTGGCTAGAAACCTAGAACCTAACATCCCAGAAGAGTGCTTGGTGACCCAACTAGCGTACCACTATGATGGCGAAATTACCAAGAGCAGATTGAGTGGAAGAATAAAAACAATTCAAGAGATGGCCGCTTTATTGGGTGAATACGAACGAGAAAAGCATTATGTATTAAACAGGCAAAAGAACACCCCAAATTACAGAAACTATGATACTAGAAATCATCCAAGTGGGCCACAAGGAAACCATACACCGGCTAATCATCCGCCAACCAACCCCAATAATTACAGAAATTTCAATAATAATAATAACCATAATTATCCGAGGAATAATAACCAAAATTACTTCAACAACAATAATAATCAAAATAATTCCTATAACAGGGGAAATAATAAAAATGGTGGTAATTACAACAGGCCCAACAATCAATACAACAATAACAACCATCACGGGCAGAATCAAACATACAGGCGATGGGTAAATTATGTTAATGCTGAGAATAGAAACGACGGAAGACGGGGTTACAGAGGACCAAGGAGCAAAAGTGCGGAAGAAAATAGGAGAAGCCGAGAGCGAATAACATTCAATGACCACTCGGTTGAAAGAATGCAAACAACTGAAGATAATCACCCCAGTAGATCAGAGGACCGCGCCGAAGGCAACGCCCAACATTTAAACGAACAGCGGCAGTGAGAATCCAACAGGACCCGTCACTGTCCGATCTATTGGGTTATTAACCAAACTGACTAACCAGACAAATGACGAAACAATAACGATAATTCAAAAACACTATCTGAAGAACATCCGTGAGGAGTTAATGGAAGAAAATACCACATTAATTAAACACCCTGACAATGAAATTGCATATGTTATTGCCAAGGTATATGGAGTAACTGTAAAATTCATGATTGACACGGGCGCCAATGTGTCCTTATTTGACGCAAATATGTATAACAAAATTCAAAAAGAAAGTTAGGTCAGCTTACCCACATTACCAGTAAGTAACATTGTTTTAATTGGAGCCACTGGAAGGCAAAATAAAACCATTAAGAGACAAGTGTCTCTAGAAGTAATGAGTAATGGTGAGACATTGTCAATGATATTCTTAATCGCCCATAATTTACCATTTGAAATTTTAATTGGCTGTGACATCCTAAGAAAGTATTCTGCAATTATCGACATGAGACTATCCGAAGTAACTATGAGATCTGAAGATAAAGAATGGATGGCAGAATTAACTGGGAGCAAGGGGGTCGTCCCTATTAGTACAGTATATAATATAAGAACGATCTGTGATTCACCAAACCGAAGGTGGGAAGAGAAACCAGACAATCAAATAAATAGTGACCTTCTATGGAATCAGAAGTTAGAAGAAATCCGACAATTTTGAGGTACTCAAGATGGGAATCCATTAACGGATCAAAAGGTAGAAAAATTAATTATGATCTACAACAAATACCGCCATGTATTTTCCGACCAACCAGGAAAGGTACGGGGGTATCAATGCGAGTTGAAGTTCAAGGAGGTGGCAAACTTCAATAAGAAATCATATCCGATTGCATATGCAGCAAAGGAGGCAGTACGTATGGAAATTAATAAAATGCTGGAAGAGGACATAATTGAGTACAGTTGTTCGCAGTACACCAGTCCTATAGTGGCTGTTACCAAGAAAGATGGAAGGGTACGCCTATGTCTCGACACTAGAGAAATAAACAAGATCCTAATTAACGACAGGACATCTTCTGGTGAAATTGAGGAGATCCTCAAAAAGTTTCATGGTACTCAGTTTATCAGTACCTGGGATACAGTTTGCGGGTACTGGCAAGTAGAATTGCACCCAGCCAGTAGAAAATATGTAGCGTTCATATTTGAAGGTAGGAACTACCAGCTCAAACGACTACCTTTTGAGCTGGTAAATTCAGTAGCGATATTCGTCCGCTGCATGGACCAGATATTGTGTCCTGAAACCATGAATTATACAACTGTGTACATTGATGATTTGCTGATCACTTCATCCAACTGGGAAGAGCATTTTACAAGAGTAGAACGGGAACTGGAGAAATTATCCATAAACAATGTGACTTTGAAATTAGAAAAGTCAAAGCTAATAGCAGAAGAAGTCCAATTCCATGGATTCAACCTGTCACGACAAGGAATAACACCATCAACCGACAAGATAGATGGCATTCAACGTTTCCCTACCCCTAAAAATAAGAAACAGTTAGTCGTTCCTGGGCATCTGTAACTACTACAGAAAATTTCAGCAAAATTACTCTGAGCTGACGACCAAACTGTCACCACAACTATCATCTAAGACCAAGTGGGTATGGGGTCCAGAACAAGAAACGATTTTCAAAACCATTAAAAAACACTTCCTCGACACTTATGCTAAACCACCCTGATTTCAATAGACCCTTTTATATGAACTGCGATGCAAGCGACATTAGCGTGGGATCGGTACTCTATCAGGAGGACAATGATGGAAACCACCAAGTAGTAAGTTTCGCCAGCAGAACGTTAAATCAGTGTGAACGTAATTACCATGTAACCGAGAAAGAGCTGTTGAGCGTAGTCTTTTCTTGTGGCAAATTTTGAACTTATATCCTTGGATATCCTATCACAGTGTGCACCGACCATAAATCTATATCCTTTTTAAAGAACTGCAAGCTCAGCCATGGTCGATTAACCAGATGGATACTTGCTCTCCAAGAATACCACATCAATTGGGAGTATATCCCTGGCAGTAAAAACACAGCAGCTGATGTGCTATCCCGCATTAACACCAAACAGCAAACATTCGATGGAGAGAAGAAGACAATAGTGAAAGTGTTTAATATTATGAAAAGCAAGTCTGACCTAGAAGCTATACTGAATAGAGTAAAACAACTCCAAAAGGAGGATAAGAAATTGAACCAAATCCGAGAGCAGCTGAACCAACAAGAGGAAAGAGCCACACAATTCTATTGTTCGCATAAAGATACATTGTTTATCAAAACCAAGCTCAACCAAAATACGTGGAAGTTAATAATACCTAAAGGAACTGAAGCTGAAATTATAATGGAATACCACCTCAGATATGGACATATGGGAGCACTAAAAGTGACCAAAGCACTAGAAGAGCATACCTACCTGAAGGACATTAACAGAAGAGTAAGGAAGGTCATAAAAAGCTGTCACATATGCCAACTAGTCAAGTGCAATAACGACAAGAAGGAAGGAGTAATGCAACCAATAACTTCTGCCAACAAACTGGAACGAGTTTTCTTAGACATATGTGGACCCATGCCATGCAGTGGAGGAAGGAAACAATATAAGTTCATAGTTATCATCATGGACCATTACACCAAGTTTGTAAAATTATACCCTATCAACCGTGCTACCACAAATAAAGTACTGAACATTATAACGCAGAGGTACATACCAGAAGTGGGGAGTCCAACAAATGTTATCACTGATCATGGTACCCAATTCCGAGGAAGAAAATGGAAGGAGACGCTGATGGATCTGGGCGTCCGAACATACAAAACTTCGATTTACCACCCGAACAGCAATCCAGCTGAAAGAGTACTCCGTGAAGTCGGGAGAATTCTTCGAACGTACTGCCACGATCAGCAACGTAAGTGGAGTGAATACATCGAAGCCACAGAAAGTTTCATAAATCTCGCTTACCACGAATCCATTAAGGATACCCCTTATACCATCATGTACGGAAAACCACCACCTCGAGCAATAGAAGAACTTGTTAATTTTCCCTGCCAATCCTGAATACCAGTTCAATAATGCAAGATTCTACAGCAAGATAGCGGAACAAGTAGAAAAGAAAAAGGAAAAATATCACAAAATCCAACCTAAAGCAATACGATATCATGAAGGAGAAAAAGTGCTAATACGGAACAGAGAGTTACCTAGTTCTAGAGAGGGAATCACAAAGAAATTATTATTACTGTACAATGGTCCCTATACCATTGTCAAAGATAACCACAACAACACCTATGTCGTAAGTGAGATAACGACCAAGAGAATCAAAGGGACTTACAACCAGTCTTCTTTGAAGAAATATTATGAGGCGATGGTAGAAAATTAAAAAAGAATTTGGAGAGTAAACATTATCTAAATTCAAAAATTAAAGCAAGCACAACTTACAAATAAATATTTGATTGAAATTAATATATGAATGAAAAAGAATTTAGAAGAAAGATTAGCTAAATTCAAAACAAAGTAAGTACAAACTTACAACCAAGTGTGAAACAAAACGTGTAAACCAATGTAATTTTGAAAAAAAAATAATAATGAAATATCATAAAAAATTGACATTAAATAATAAAATGTTAAACAAATAATGACGACGCTACATAACATCATTAACTGACCCTATTGCAAAAGGGAATAATAAAGAATTAACATTTCACAAAAAGAAAAGACAAGACAATCAAATAAAAAATGACAATGACATATTAACTGGACAATCAATGATGAAAAAATATAAGTGAGCCAGAAACCAGCTATAATATTAATATTGATCATAAATGAGAAATAAAGTTTTAACCAATAAAATCACTATCATATGAAGTAAGTTGATGAAACAATGCAAAATATCCATTAAATATCGCCATAAGCATAGAAAAGGAATCCAAACAAATCACTGAGAAGAAAAGGTCATGAGATGTATAAAAGAGAGAATAATTAATCCCAAAAGTGTTTTATTGTATTGATATTATATGAGTCTGAAATAAACGACTATTATTATGATTATTATGAATATTATTATGTGATGATTTTATGTTGAGATACGTCCAACAATTATTTTATGTTATTGAGCAGATAGGCATGACCTCTGAACTCAAAATGTGTATAAATGGATAGCAGAGTAATAGAGCCACACGTGCCCTCTGGCTAGTACCAATTTATATGAATGGGAGAGAAGAAAATTTTAGGGAAATAGAACATACAAGGGATAACACTCGTAATGAAGGAGTAAAGAAAGAGAATAATACCGTATACCATATCATGGACCATGACTTAATAAAAATAAAATAAAGAAGAAAGTAGCGATTGATGAATTCCTTAATAATAACAACCTGATTTAATGAACTATATTGATAATTTCAGAAAAAAACATAATGATCTTTGTTTCGAAATAATCAATCTTGGTGGCGATGCATTATGTAACATGACATAACATAGTGAAAATACATTGATAATTAATAATAAAACAAAGAAGCTGAAGACAAGAAGAAAGGTCAAGAAACTTATAACTCAGAGATTAATGACCAAATTACAAAATGACAAATGACTAATAAACTGACGATGACTTGACCCAATAGATTGGATGAACACAAGGAAAATAAAATGGAAGAAGGAAGAAGGAACCAGAAACCAGATGTAATCAAGAAAATAATAACGAACATTGTAATCCCCAAATTATGACTACAAAATGTATGTAAACAAATGCACTAAAATAGTTAGGGCATAAATGAGATGTACCTATGTTAATAATAACAAATAAGATAGTAATATTATGCATATTATATGAATGAAGAAAGTGTACGTATAAATATAAGGTAGGGAGTTAAAAATAAACATACCCAAATGAATAGTGTAAACATAGTCAAAACCAGTAAACCATACTCTGAGGCAAATAAAGGCCATAGTTAATAATCAAAAGTGATCAAAGTGAATGGAAAATAAATTAATTATTCATAACCAATAACCACACGATGATGTTAAAATAATTAGACAACATAGTGAATAATATCAAGTGAGTGGAATAAAGAGTGTATCAATATAAATAAGTGGTGACATGCCAGGTATAGCATGTTATAAAAAAAGTGAAAGTGAATAAATAAAAAAAAAAACCTTCTATGAAGCAAAAAGTGCAGTGGGTGAACAGAAAAAGGTATTTTAATAGTAGACTGTAATAAAATATCTAAACAACCTGTGATAAACTTTATGTTAGCAAGTAAGATGAACTAATTGTACTGTGATTAATTTAAGTAATAGTTAGTAAGAATTATAAAATAAGATAAAAATTAAGTCATTAGAATGAATGGTAAATAAGAAAGACACTGTATTCTAGTGAAGGAATTAGTGAGTAAAGTATATTGTGTAAGGTACAGTTTAACAGTAGTATTGTAACGGGGCATTTTTTGGGCCTATTTTTAGAGTAATATAGAGAAATTTGTATTTTTTTTTATAAAACAAATAACATTTTTCGAATAATAGGGACAAACGCAAACAAAGATAAATTTAGTGGTTGCGACGATAGCGACGGTGGCAGCACTGCATGTGACAATTATTCAGTAATATTTTATAAAACGAGCGAAACAACCGACAAATTGTGCCAAGGTCAACCCATGACACACAAAACAGAGTAAACAAATTATGTAACGAACATCAGACCATATTACGTCAGAGCCTAGCCTAACGGTGGAATGCAGTTATATAACAAAAACAGTCTGCTGGCGTAGTGATACAAACAAAAACAATGAGAATTGATCATCCAACCACGGCGACTTCATAAAATAGCGCCGGTGGCCTATTCCCAGTCTGAATTCAACGCTCGCGCGAGTGGTACCTAAAAGTTCCGGAACGTAATTTGCGGGCCCGCACCTTAAAGAATGTGAATAATATATTTCAAAATATGACTTAAAATCAAAATTTCTTATTAAAAATGTGATTAACAGTTTTCTTTACAATATACAATTCGGTAAATATGAAATAAAGTGAAAGTGCGCACGGAAAGCGATGTGACGTCGTCTGGACTAGAATTCGGACTCGAGGCAGATAAGTTTTACCTGGATATACACAGCATTATCAAAATTTATTATATTTTTCAGAAATCCAAAACAAATGGGGCAAATTAAATAAAATGGGAGTTTAAGGGGAAAATTTTAAAATGGGTAGTATGTGAGCGAGTGTGGGGGTTTTGTATAATTATATAGTAAAATAAGAAGTGCTGGTTTCTGCTTTCAAAATTAATCCTAGGTTTATAATAGTTATTGATTTCTATTCTAAAGAGAGAATCATGCATAATAAATGTTATTGTTTTTCTATAAGATCGCAAAAAGTAGGAGAAGGGAAGGGGAACACTTGTCTATATAACATTTGAAATTAGGTTACGGGCTATATTTTCATGTTTTCTTTTATAAAACCATATTTTAATGTGAAAATGAATTAAAATAGTTGTGATGGTAATTCAGTTGTATTTTCTTAAATAACCAGTTCTGCACTTCCCGGTTCGCTGATTCGAACCTTGGTAACTTTTCCTTACAGTTGGCAACACAAGATGGCGCCCGAAGAAATTATTTGGAAAGTAAACAATTAAATATAATAAAAGTAAAATCCCTTAGGTTTAATTAAATATCAATAAATAGCAAACAGTACAGTATTATAAGAGTTTTGTTATTGTTTTAAAAAACCATATAATGTAATAAATTACAAGTTAAACCAGAGAGTAGTAAAAAACAGAAAAGTAGTTTGAAGTTTAATTTCAGGCTTGAACCTGACAAGAAATTGTTTATTCTTATGATAAGTGATGTGGCTAGTGTCACCAATGTTTTATTATTTGTTTCTATTAAAAAATTGTTTTAATGTACCATATATAAAATTAATAAGTTACAAAGAATGTTAAATAGTAGTATGGGGAAATCTAGGCTCTAGGCCTAACATTTAATGAAGGAACTTTGTTAATTTAAAAGCAAAACAATAGCCCAGTATTAATCAGAATATACCAAATGTTTAAACAGTTAAGTAGGTATACCTAATACAAAAATGTATAAATAACATCCAGTTTTAGATTAAATATATATGAAATATAAATAAGAAAATAACGAAAATGTGATCAACTACGCAAAAGTAACCATGAGGGGTATCAAAATAATCCTTAACAAAAAGAAGAACAATGGTATTCATGTAATTAACATAACTACTAATATACGAAAGAAATCTTAATTTGAAGATATTTTATAGATTTAAACCAAAATAAAACGTTAGAATATAACAATGACATAAAATAACGACCAATGAGAATTAGAATAATTTAATAGGTAACCATAGCAACTGAAATTTATTACAAAAAAAAACCGTTGGAATTCTAATTAATCCATTATTGACCGATGCGGAGGGCGGATGTATGCAGCTCTCAATCCGAATTTAACTATAAAAACGTAAATTTTAATAAAACCAAGAAGGAAGAAGTATTGTGAAAGCATTCCATATAACACCTGAGGAATTAACCAGTATTAAAAATTTCACAACATAAAAATAACAGTAAAAATAAGAAGACTTTGAAGGAACGTAACAGACGACTCATCCCGAAGGAAGAAGGGGATCGACCTACTTCAACCTGAGAATACGAACGACTACGGAACAAGAGGGAAGCCGAACTTTAATGGAAACCATCTGAATGGGAATTGAGAACCATCCGAGGAAGAGAAGACGACTAGACCTATCCGGAAGAAGTAGACGAACATCAAAGAAGCCACAACGAGAACCCGATGAGTATAAACTAATAATTTCACTTAAAAATGAATTCCCCTTTATCCATAATAACGAGTTAAAATTTTCACTTCACTGATCACAATTTTGAACAAGAACTGAAGGCAATTAAAATATCACTATTAATAAAACTTAATCAATTAACAACCTTTGAAACTGATTTATAATAAATTATTAATGAACGTAAATTGTAACGGTACAGAATTGTGAGCCACCCCAGTTTAATTTTACATCAATTCAATCACTTTCTAAATTGCCAGACTTTCACCTGTGGGGAGCCCCAGTGCAACATACATACAGTTAGCCTAAACAATTGCCAGACTATTGCGTAACCACCCAGCAGCAGGCTCTTTGTGAATCCCAGTCTGCAGTGTGTCATTAGAGAGTGAACAACAGACAGCCAGCATCAGACAGTAAAGTTTGTTAATTAAAATACAGTGGCCTCGGGTTTATAGGATAGGCCGTTAAGACAAATCCGGCCTATCTAAGAAAGAGTGTAAACATTTAAAAGTTTTAAAGTTGTACAAACAGTAGAACGTGCGGCCAGTTCAACTATAAAGTCGGCCGACAAAATGTTACCAAAAGTGTAATTTAAAACTAAACTCAAATATGTTAAACTAAAGAAGTCGGAGTGTACTGTGACAGCAAAAATATTCATAAACGACAGTTCGGAGTGATACCGTGAGTAACCCATGACGGTGATGAAACTGTGAAAAACGCCGTGGATTGGTTAAGTACCCTTCTCAACATTACAAAATCAATTTTATAAATCTATGAAATAAAAATAAACACAGAGCTCTAAGAACGGGGTTAAAAGATAAAAATGTAAAAAGTATGAATGAGTGCGTGAGACAAAGTACTGGGCACTAAACATTTTAAAACCTTGTTGTAGTCATAAAAATATAGTAATTGTAAGAATTGTTTTTTTCATTTAGATATATCGATACTTTATATGTGATTTCCATATAACAGGAAACTAGAGAAACTTTTGATCAATGTAGTAATCAACCATGTTATTGCATAGCTGTAAAACTTTATATAATTTCATTAAATAAAATCCAAATAAGTTATTTTAGCCAGAATAAACTGTGTTATTATATTTCGTAACGCCAACCTAAGTAACCCTGTCTGCAGCTGTTTTCGTCTGAATGACTCTTGGAAAAACCCGAAGGTAAGAGTTAATTATAATTTTATAATTAATTGAGTAGTTTCAATGGCGCCCGAACAGGGACCCGAGTTATATAATTTGTCCATAAATTGAGTAGTTTCAATGGCCCCCGTACAGTGACGAGAGTGTAGGTTACAACCTATATTCGCCAGACCTAATTAAGCTGCAGAACGGGTTATTTGGGAGTGGGGCGAGGTTGTAAATTGTAGACTGTGAAAGCAAAACTAGGCATATTTATATATGTAAAAATAATAAATAAAAATGGAAAGTAATAGTTTGACCGAATCAATGGTCATGAGTGGGTTGGAGGTCCATTCGACCCCAATCCCAGTTCAAAATAGAGAATCAAGTAAGTCAGATGAAATAGATGACTCAGGGATTCAGGTAACCCCACCCGTAATGAATCAAAATAAAAAATCTGAGGATAATGATATGATACAAATGATGCAATTGCTTTTCAAAGAACAGAAGAGTGACTCGGACGCTAAATTCAATGTATTAAAAAATCAGAATAATGAATTAGCTATGAAAGTCAATGTACAGAATAGTAAATTTGATATTATAAATAGTCGTTTTGATGAAATTAATATACAGAACGCTAAGTTTGAAGACAATATTAATAAACGTTTCAATGAGACGAATGAATGTTTCAATACATTTAAAGAACAAGTGATAGGATCAGTAAAGGAACAATTAAATAATCATATCATTAATGTAAACAAACAAGTGTCAGAGACAGTCAAAATACAAGTTCATGAGCAAATTCAAGAGATTAAAGATAATTTTATCAGTAATGAAGTGTTGTTAGTAAATGCCAATGAGAACGAGAGAGAGTGTGAAGACAGTTTAAATGTAGAGCATAAAAAGAGGGCAAAATTTTCTAGTGATACAGGTGAAGAAAAAGTTTCACCAGCAGTGTTGGAGGACAGGGGTTCCTCCTTAGTTTTTGTAAAAGACAAAAGGTCTTTAGATTATTTGTGTTTATCTGGTAAAGCCAGATGTTGTAATAATGTTGTGTTGCCCTCTGTGTGGAATGAGAATGTGAAATGTTGTGAGAAGTATTGTAATGAAAGTGATTATGAGAGAGAGAGAGCATTGTAGAAATATTTAAGGTGAAGAGAGATTATGAAGAGTTAATACAGAGTTTAAATAGTGAGAGAACTGGTAGAATTAAAAACATACCTTGTGTGACAAATAATGTGTATATTGATGACAAATATTTGCCTGTTAATGAACCTATAGTAGTAGAATATGGTAATAATAATGTAATGGTAATAACAAAAAACACTGACGGAGACTTTACAAATAATACTGATGTCGACTTGAGTTATGTTAAGATAATTTTGGGGGGTAACCCTATAGATTATTGTTTTGGTACAATGGGAAAAATAAGTTTTTGTGGTTCTAATACAAAAAATAACCACATGTGGCGTATCAATAAAATTGAAAAGTGTTATATAAAGACCAGACTAATTTTTGACAATGGGGGCTGAAATTCACAAATGAACAATTGTAAATATTTTGTTTTATGGTTCAGACCTCGCAACCTTGGACATTGAAGTGTGATAAAACTGAAATAATAATGATAAAGATTTGTAAATATATTATAGTGGAATTATAGTGAAATTAATTGTGTGTGTACTGTAAAATGTTTCATGTAACCATATGTATATTGATTGAGTTTAATAATATTATTTTATGTTGTCAATTAATAATAATAATGAACAGGAGGTATTAATGAAGCCTATTTTGTATTGTGTAATAAATAAAAGTGTTTTAAATAATATAACTAAAGTTAAAATGCTTTTAGTAAAATGCTATTAAAGTAATTGTGGTGAATTAAAATATATCTGATCTGAATTGGAATAAAAAATTTAAGAGACAAATATGTTAACTAAAAGATTTATAGAAACCAAAAAATTCGAAGGACGTATATGTCAGTATATGATGTAACTATGAATGTTGAGACAGAGTGTTTATTAAAACAGTCGGGCATACAACTGTTTATGTAAACAGGTGTTGGATGTTGTGACTAATGTCTACAGTCATGCTTGGTGACAATAACAAAAAAAAAAAAATGTTGTAGTCTGCTGAATCAGTATATTGAGTAAAATCTTATTGTGACATAAAAGAATTGTTAATTTTTTTTTCAGATAAAATAATAATGAGGTAATTACTGTAACTTAGAGTTTGAGAAATTAAATAAAATTAAACTAATTTGGTAATTAAATTAATAGAAACGATGATTTTTAACAATGAACTTTACTTTATTTTCATTTGAATTCAAATTGGAATTATAAATTAAATACTAATTGATGAAAAAAAAAAAATTTATAGTAGCTAAGTATAAATGGATTTAATGTCATTTCGTATAATTAAGGTGTTATTTTGGATGGGTAATATTATACGGGGAATATTATTTTGTTTATATGATTGAACTGCAAGTAGACTGTAAGATTATATTATTATTTTAAACAAAAGAACCAGTACTTTGCAAAAAAAGAGCCGTTATGGCTAAGAGGAAACGAATCAGTTGCGGGATATGGAGTGATGGAAGGCCGTTTATTGAATTTTAAGTGACTGTTTCAAAGTCAGGCGATACTGGGGCGTGTATCTGTTCGATTTTTTGGTGTTGGGATCTCGAACAGAGAAGTCCAGTAAGATCGGATGGGTGCTGCCACAGTCGCCAGACTAGGGGGGTAAGAACCCACAATTTTAGTAGAGCGTATAGGGGGGTTGCGGCGCCATATCCTCACTGATCCTCTCAGTTTTAGGCAATAAGAGTTTGAATGCCTCGGCTTTCAACCTCTTATTGGGGGGGGGGGGTATTGTAACGGTACAGAAAGGGGAATTTTATTTTATATAAATCAGTATTTAATTCAGTAATACAGTAGTTAACTTTCACCTGTGGGGAGCCCCAACCAGCAGTGCAACATACATATTGTTAGCCTAAACAATTGCCAGATGTATTGCGTAACCGCCCAGCAGCAGGCTCTTTGTGAATCCCTGTCTGCAGCTGTTTTCATCGGAATGACTCTTGGAAAAACCCGAAGGTAAGAGTTAATTATAATTTTATAATTAATTGAGTAGTTTCAACTTGCTGTCAAAATTCTAACCAAACACTATTCTAATTCTCATTGCCGAAAACTTACTTGTATGTATTAGTGTATTAAATATTGTGTACCTAGTTTTAAGAAATATTATAATTTTGTGCATTTTAACCGATAATCCAACTTCTGTAGTCAAAAGGACTTTAACACGCCTTGTGACAAAACAATCATTGTAAACATAAACAAAATCATTATAGCTAAAAAAATTATAGCAGTTAGCTAATTCATAAAAGAAATAGTAAACATAAACAATATCAGCCATACTGGCGTCTCTACAAACGACTGAGCAATTGTAAAAGCCGGCATCAATATAAATTTATGTACTATTGAATAACTGAAAATTGAAAGGGTCTAATAAATCTTATTGTTCTTCAACGCTGTATGTTTGATTCGTATGAAATAAAGTAATATATAGAGAATTATTAAACTGAAAACACCACAGTTAGCGAAGTCGACACTGCAAGACGGCGTGAGCCAATCAGGTGACGAGGCAGTAAAATTCAAACTGAACGCCGAGAGATATGGTTTGTCCATAAGTATTAAGAAAAAGTACAACCCGACTCGCTACATACGAATAACATTCACAGAAGTAACTTAACTGATTAATACCCACAATTACACGCTTATACTATATTACGAACGCAACGAGCAAAATAAAAACGCTCGTCACACATATTTACGATATGAGTACAAGAACGGGTGACACAAAAAAATAAACACCCGAAAACGGAGGTACATTACAATATAAATAGTAATTGATTAACATGTCAACACTAAAAGATTTATATAAACTAAAAAATTGAAGGAAGTGTTAGTGGTGATGTAATCAGGAATGTTGAGGCTGAGTCAGTGTTTATAAAACAAGTCTTGTATACAACTGTTGATGTAAATAGGTATATTGTTTGTTTCATGTGACTAATGTTTACAGTCATGCTAGAGTTGACGATAACTATGTTTTATTTTGATGAATCATTGCAATGAGTAAATTTTATTATGAAACAAAAGAAATACAAGATGTGATGAAATGAAGTTAACTTGTTGTGAATAATATAATGATGAGGTAATTACCATAACATAGCGTTTTGAGAAATGAAATTAAATTGGAGTAGGAATTAAATTATTTTAAAAGGTGAAGGTCAGTAATGAATGTAAATTTATTTTGTTTTGAATTGCGTGACAGATGGGTGAACAATGTAATAATAATAGAAGTGATAATAAAAGATAAATGAGGAATGTTCATAAATTTTATTTAAAATCAAAGGCAATAATGTATTTTGTTTGTAATATGTATCCTATAGTAAGGTTGTTATTATAAGATTTGTATTTTATGTAATCCATTTGTGATTTTGGTGGGTGATTGTATCTTGGTAGGAGAAAATTACCAATGTATATAACTAGTATGTGATTTTTATGTATTCAATGTAGATAATTGTAAGTAGACAGTAAGCTTATATTGCTATGTAGACATATGCATATTGTATTTTGTAAAAAATCAAACCAGTACTTTGCCAATAATGAACCAGTACGGCTAAGAGGAAACGAATCAGTGTGGGATATGAAGTAATGGAAGGCTATTTGTTGACATTTGAATTGAATGTTTCAGAGTCAGGTGACACTGTGGGGCGTACCTGTTCTGGCCGGTGCGTCAGTGCAGAGACGTCTAGTGTCTGTCCGGCTTTGCGGTGTTGGGATCTTGAGAGGGAAGTCCAGTAAAGTCGGGTAGGTGCAGCCACAGCCACCGGACTAGGGGGGGTAAGTACCCATGATTTTAGTAAAGAACTTAGGGGGGTTGCGGCATCATATCTTCACTGGTCCTCTTAGGTTAGGCAATGAGAGTTTTTATGCTTTGGCATAAAACCTCTCATTGGGGGGGGGTATTGTAACAGTACAGAATTGTGTGTTAAAAATAATAATTTAAATCAATTGTAATCCCAAAGTAGTCAGTATTCACCTAAGGGGTACCCCATAGTAACCAGCAACACATACACTGTTATTGCAGACTGTTTATGTCTGAGTCTGCCCAGCCAGACGTATTACACAACAGCTTGCTAGCTCAGTCTCTTTGTGAATCACAGTAAAACACTTTTGTCACCCCAGTTTGCATCAGACAATAGCAGATTACAGTCGTCTGCAAGTTAACTAAAAACAGTGGCCTCGGGCGCAAGATAGGCCGAAAATACTGTAATCGGCCTATCTAGTAAAACAACTAGTAAAATGTGAACAATATAGTGGTCAACCTCAAAGTGCTCGAGCAAACTAAAGTCGGCCGACTAAATAACTAATACACATATTATTCAAACAGTGGTGATGGACGGTCATAACAATGAAGTAAATTAACCAGTGTACCAAAGAAAAAAAAACTAAACGCGGAGTGAACCGCAAGGTTGAACAGACAGTGATTGTACAACTCACAGAGAGACACACGGAATGGTTAAGTACCATCAGTAACTAATTGGCCAAAACTTTTAAATTTTACAGATATAACGGGTAGAATACTAACAAAATTAACTAAATGAAATAGAAGTGTGAGGGTGAGAGAGAGAGAGCGAGTGAGTGAGAGTGTAAGATTGGGTACGTACATACAAAGTAAAGTACTGGTTCATAGGTTGAGTCAATCAATTAATTGTAAAATTTTTTGCATAATCTTGATGTTGTAAGGGGATGACACAAAGACAATTGTAGTAACTATTTAATATCACTTTCATGTATTAAATAATTAAGAGATTTTTGTGCAACCGTTGTTCTACAGAGAGTAAAGAGGGAAATTAATTAAAGAAAAATAAATAAGCGTCATTCATTACATAACACGTGTTAGCATAATTATTTCGCAATCAAAACCAAGGAATCCTTCTGCAACTGGTTTCATCTGTAGAACCCTGAAGGAGAGCCCGAAGGTAAGATGAAAACGAAGTTTTGATAAATTTAATAAAATTTATTATTTGCATAAAAATCGTAAAGTTTCACAGAATAATATTTCAAAATACTTAACCACATTATCAAAAGATTAATCAATCAAATACACTTTATCTATATCTCCCTTCTTCTACAATTCTTAACCATTTCCCATTTATATCTAAAACAATTCAAAATCATTTAACACATTATATAATATTATTATTAACAGAAATTCTATTTATCCGGTGCTGTTAATAATAAGCATCCCCTTTCTCCTCCATACACACTATTGCCCCCCTGGACTGTTGCGTCCAGTTGCCTCCACAAGGACTGAGGCGGAAGGAGTGAGCACTTTTTTCTTTTTTCTCACCCCCATCCTTGCTTCAGCGTTACAAGAAACTTCAGGGTAAGTACCCCTACTCATTATTTTACTATATGCCCCTAAGGTCTACCACCCCTATTTGGGTGAAAATCGTCTGTGTTCAAAATAATCTTAGATTCCCTGATTAAACCCTATTAAATTTCAAAGGCAACCAACTATGGTCAGTTTTACAATAATCCTGCCCACAGCTGATTGTCATCCAAAACCACGATCTGGGTTGGTAAGGCCAAGATCGCCCGAAATGTAGGGAATCGCATTTAAAACATGTTATACATAAATACAATTCATGTTTAAATTCCTACCCACATACCTAATCAACATAATAAAACATAGTACACTCATAATTAACATTGCTATCATTACATTAAAATAAACAATTCACATTTACCTGTAAGTTTGACCAAAAATTACACACCTTACAGCTTTACTTTAGTTTCAAATTCTATTACATCTTTCACTTGTTTCATTTATTATTATATTTCAACTATGCTTTTCTATTTAACACTTTCATCATTAATTGGTTCGGGTGATTCTTAGTCATTCACAATGATTTGATTTATTGAATGGGCATTTATATATATAACCTTACTCACCTTCTTCCTTCAAACAACCACTAACAGATTTGCATAGGGTGACACCAATCTCTCAATAATATTTACCTCCACTAATTTCTCTAACTCCACCTAAACCATTCTCCTCTTATTTCAAAATACCTGATACCCTCTTTGTACCTAGGATGTGTGTTCCCTTCCCTTATTAGTTCCTGGCCCTCCAGGTAACTCCGTCAAACCTCATTTAAAACTATTCACCTCTCGCCACAACGTCTTGCATTGAGGACTCCTTACCACACCACCCTCTTTACAAAATTTCACCACCACCTATTTACCCTCCAATTACATTACTCTCATTTTCTCTACATACATGCACTCCCGCTACTGTGTCTCTACTACTGACCTGTTTCTGTATTATTTTTATTCCAAAAATTCTTATTTTGTCTAACACCCATTTAAAATTAACTTTGACTGAATGCCTTATTGAAATAATTATTATCACCCAAACTCCATCGTTTGCCACATTTTACATTAATATGATAATTGAAAATTACACTAGAAAATTCATAACATCAAATTAATTTAATCACCTAATTTAACCTTTTAAACTCATTTAATTTTATTATTAAAACATTTTACTTTTATTTCAATGTCATTATAAACTTCATACTTACATTACATCACTCAATTGAATAAAAACATGATTACTGTCATAGACTCAAAATTATAAACATTCATTACAACAAATATATTGTACATACCCCTATGTAATTTCTGATACATCATAACAATCATATGCCTCCACAACTAAACACCTTCTACGTTTACTCATTTACTATTTATTATGAAGTTCAAATCTTATAAAATCATTTAAATTCATTATCAAAATTCATTTATACAACATTAATTAATTAATTTATTTATCTCAAATTATCTAATTCAATCAGTTTCTTTTCAAAACACGAAGTTTTTTAATTACAATTCCAAAACAATTACAATTCAGTTATTTGTATGATAAACTTCACCATGATTTATTTAGTCTGATCAACTATTATTATTATCATTATTATACAATCAATTCACCTTGCATACCGACACTGTTTACATAAAATACATAGTACAACATAATCTACTACACAAATACATTTAACATCACTACACAAGTATATACAATTTTTATTGTTTACCATAAATCATTTCACAATACAGTCCATTTCGAAACCTCTTACTCACATAATTAAATGTTCATGAACAACAACTGTTTAACCACCATCATCGTAAATTAGTCTTATCTTACGTTTACAACTAAAGATATATTACTATTATAATTATAATAGTCATCATCATTACTTTTCTCCATTGTATCAAATAGTAATTACACATCTTATTGCACACCATTATTTCAAAATTTCTGTCGACATTGGGTATGGTAAATTCTCCTTTAGTATTTTCCGTTAAAGTCAGGTAAGTTACATTATCATCAACTACTGCTGCTACATCAGTTTCAACACAAGGTAAGTACTCAATATAATTATCAACTCTCTCCATACCTAACCTCTCTACTAATTCTTTATATCTTCTACCAATCTCAAATAACTTTATCTCCCCATCAACACACAACTCTCTCTCAAAATATCTCTCACCATAACGTCATCTCACACTTTGTCTACTAATCCATGCAGAGGGCACTAAATCATCACAAAAAATCAGGTAACAATTTGAAGATCTCATGTCTTCCAATACTAAGGGACTCTTGCCCTTCAACAAAAACAGTGAACACCTTGGTTCACAATAAACCTGGGGAAAATTTACCCCCTGCAACCCCTCTACCTGTAAACTCTCTCTTTAACTCATCAGCACTCACTAACATTCCATTATTAGATTCTACTCCCACTAAAACTTCATCAGTATTCTCAATACTCACCACCTTATTCTCTAACACCACATTTTTAATTATATTATCATCTTTCTCACCCCTACTTACCGTATTATATGTTACCTGATCGTCTTTATTTTCATTTAATTGATCGGTCTCTTCACCACTCTCTACCCCCACTATAATCTCATAATTATCATCGCTATTCAATATTTTATTCTCTAATGCTACCACTTCCACTATTTTATCATTATTATTATTTGTCATATCTCTAACACTGTCTATTTGCGTACTAAACTTCTTATTTATTATCTGATTTAAGTTCCTTTCTAAATTTTTATTCACTTTGTTCATCTTCTCCTCGAAATTGTTACTTATTGATTCTATTATTTTATCAGTTGTTTCAAATTTTTCGAATTTACCGTTAATTTCATTTTTGAAATTATTAAGATCTTCATTCTGTTTGTCACATTTACTATCTATCTTTACTAGCAACTGCATCATTGCTGTTATCTCACCTGTTTTGTTTTCATATCGAGTTGAGATAAGTGTTAATTGAACTGTATTTAATTCAACTGATTCGGTAGCACTAGACTCACCGATCTGGTTAATTGGGGTTGAGTGATCGCCCATCTCACTCGTAAATTTATCGTTAGTTACGCTGACTTCTACGTTATTTGCCATCTAATTTTTTTTTTAATCTCAAAATACTAACATATATTACACATACTTATCACCTAACAAGGTATTCTATTTACCCATACTACACATGATCACAACATAACCTTATCCTTGTACGTCTATTTTCACGTACATTAACAAAATTTTTATTTTATCTCAAATAACCATTCTGCTCTTCCCAGTAGGCATGTATTTATATAATTTATTTATATAAATGTCCCTGTTCGGAAGCGCCACTTGTACACGTACTTTCTTTTTATAAATTAACAAATAAACTTGATTTTATTTGTTTACTAATTTTAGACTCTTACAGCCGCCATGTTGTCTATTACCAACTTAAAATTTTACTCGTCAGGGTCCAGGTTTCGTATCAGCGAACGGGAAAATTAGAACTGGTTATTTGAATAATAACGATCATTTCTTAGTTTACCAAGCAATTTTATTGATCATTCCTTGTTTTTTTATATCCCTTTCAGTTCCAACAATTTTTTACATATCAAAATGAAAATTATTCAGACAAAAACTTAATTTTTCTTATATATGAATTTATATGCAAAATAACATCTTTAAAACTACCATCAAATTTAATTAACCCAAACCAGCACTTCTTATTTTATCATTTTTATTCACGCTCGCATTCATACATATGCCCCATGCCCATTTGAGATCTCAATTTCTTTATTCAATGGCAAAGACATAATTTTGAATTTGATATACCACTCTGGTTACTGATCTGGCTTAGGAAAGAGTCCAATGTTCCGTAGTACCTTTCGTCACTTCGCACATATTCTTCGCACCATCTTTTATCGAAACTGTTACTTTAATTATTTAATTACTCACTGTATAACCATGTTCCGATTTAAATTATAAATTCGGTTCTAAAATCACATTTTTTTGAGTTGCGGGCCCGCATTTTCGTTGTGGAACCCTTTCCACAACCGGCCGGTTTTAAGCTGTATATGCGACTGGGGCGGATTGTACTGCGTTGAGTTCTTTGTTTCCATCACATGTTTGGCTCTGGAATGTTTCGTACGTGTCTTTCACGCTGTTCACAGCGGCACACCCGTGCACGCGTACACGTGAATACGCCCCCTTCTGATACTTAACACTCCCAGACTCTTAATTATTTTGGGCCTCGCATAGCTTGGTATCGCACTGACTGCAAGGTGTTCAAAAATGTCAAGCGTTTGTGATCAAAATGTTGTTCAGCTTGAGTGGCTACTACTTTTTACAATTATTAAAGAATAAAATAAATCCCAATAGTTTGTCCCGTTACAAACTGCCGTAAATTCAAACATATTCAAATAATTTGTTGCATACATCCCTAAATTGTAGAGCGCTCAAGGCCTGTTGATTTTGGTGAAGGATCGGTTAAGGGAAAGGGGTAGTTTACCAGCAACATTTTATGTTGTAACAAGAGAAATTTTTTGATGACGAATGACAACTGCTGTAAATTCAAACAGAATCAAATAATTTTTTACATATGTGCCTGAGTTGTAGAGGACTCAAGGCCTATTGATTTTGGTGAAGATCGGTTACGGGGCAAGGGTAGTTTACCTGAAACATTTTTTGTTGTAACAAGAGTAAAGTACTTAATTTTGATAAATAAAGTATCCTGATAAGAAGATCTTAATAATCCACTGTAGAAACGTAGATGAAATATCTATAAATGAAGAGGCTAGTTGAACAGGGTGGGGATAATTTTCTATAAAAAAAAATTGTTGAAGGGGGAGGGGATAATTTTTTTATATATGTACTACGTTATCGGCAACAAAGTAGTAGTTTGTTGTTAAAATTCCTTCCCGGGCTGTTTGGCCGTAGTCCAATGTTTTCTGCAAAACCAGACGTTTCGGCAGTGCCATCGACTTCCATCATCAGTGAAAATCGAGGGCGATAACGTGAGGTGGTATACGTTAGTGACCACAGTACTGTGGTTAAGGCTGAAGCAGTAAGTAGAAAGAATTAGTTTCTATGGAAATATTTCATTTCGAAAATGATTTTAAATATAAATCTTAGAACATGGAAGTCATGTATGGTTCTCCATACCAATATTTTCATTGTGTTTTCGATTTTGTAAGTGCTATTAGTGAATTAAAATATTTCTATGTTTATTTAGTGTAGTTTTTACATTAAAATAATTGTGCTCATATTTCCAAAAACTGTGTTAACAATTGGCATTGCATGAATGTTTACATTTTGTGCTAGACTCTGTTGACATTTTAGGTTATAGTTTGAAATTTGTAATGTATTATAATAGTAATTAGCAATAAAGTGTGATGCTAGAAAATACGTCGAAATATATTAATAAATAAAAATACTGCCAGAACTTACCTGCAAGCTTTCGCAACTACTTACCGCATATTAAATTTTATCAGAAGACCAAGGTCGCCACGATTATTTTTTATAGGTTAAAATATCGAAAACCTTTATACTCCACCTTAATAAAACAAAGGACAATTTAGTAATCTGACCACACCCATTAATAATTCAGAAGATCCCCGGAACGTTTAGACGAATCTTGCAGCACAGAAATGAGAAAGTGGTAATGACGAAATAACTTAGTCTAACACATTTTTATGTTATGAAAATGAAATATTTTTACTCACATAACGACGGAAATTCTTCATACAAAAACACAAAAAGAACAGAACACATTTGGTAATGGTTAAATCGGCCTTCACCTTACATACTATTTATACTATAGAAAGTAGCCCAGCTTTGCACACACACACTACCACACCATTTGAAACCCCTTTAAAATATTATATTAACAATAGAAAAATAGTTTGCCTTTATATATTCATGTTTCATTTACGGTCAATCACTGTCGCGATGCCGGCCGGACACGTGCTTCATCCCGCGGTTCGAATGTCCGTACTTAACTGTTTTCACTTTGTGATTCCACCGCACCAATGTATAACTGTGATGTGTTGATTAATTTATAGGGTCCCGGTCGGTATTAAAACGTTATTACACCGAATTATTCATGTTTAAAGAGTTCAACCCGACCGGGACCGCGTCTCACTAATTACGTCTGATGGCTGTAGTAGGTTCTCGTGGACTGCGTATAGCGTCTCTTGCAAGCGGGCGGAAATTGATGCCCTGCCGAACGAATTTCGTTGACGCTCACAGTTGAGTTGTTGCAGCGTAGTCGCTGTGCGCATGATACATAGTGGTTTTTCCTGTAGTGTGTGCCGACGATATTTAGGCGCTTCTGGCTTGATGTCACGAGGTGGGCGGACCTTAATTTTTTATATCCGCCGTTTCAGTCAAGTAGACGAAACAGAAAAGGTACTTGTCACCATCTTGGTGGTTCACAACCGTGTCAGTCCGGGCGTATACTCACTTGACGTGTGCGTGCGCGCTGTCACACAGAAACAGAGTTCTTGGAACTAAGGGCTTGGTGAATTCTTGCTTACAGATTGCACAATGCCATACTGCGTATTTCTCCTTTGTTATACACTGTTCTATTTGCCACGTGTCCTGGTTTGTTGGAATAAAATTTACACAATACCTTTGTCCATCCCCGAAAGTGAAATAAATTTAAAAATACAAATACCCACAATTTTGGACCGTTACAATACCCCCTCAATGAGAAGTCTTCTGTCAAAACAGAAGAAATCTCATTGATAAAACCCCTAAGAGGACCGGTGAGGAACTGGTGCCAACAACCCCCTATTGTTCTTATACTTCATGGGTAAACGACCCCCCTGGCTCGGCGACCATGGACGCATCTGAACGAGATCACTGGACTTCTCTGTGCGAGATCCCAACACCGAAAAATCGAACAGACACGCACCACAGCGCACCTCACCTTCTATCATGCTACCCCAAAAATCCTCAATCCCTGGCTTAGATCATGCCAGATCCTCAACTGATATGTTTCCCCTGATATGCAAGCTGGGCTGCCTTTAGCAGATACTGGGCTCACACACACACTTATACTACATGTTGAAAATTGAAAAATTCTTGGAAAATTTATTTGAATTACAACTCACTGGTTGTTTTCATTTAAAATCAAATCACAAATTTTGTATCTATTTTGAATTATTCTCTTCATTGGTTTTTTCTGTTATTTAAAATAAATCAATTTAAACATTTCTTACAATTAAGAACATCCTTAACCTAACATGTGATTACCTAGAGTCTAACAATACAATTCAATAAAATAATTCAATAAGAATAAACACGGTTAGTACACAAACAATAAAATAATCAAAGTTTACAAATATCCATTATCTGGCAGGTGCAAAATCGAGAAAACTTTTTTTGGTGTTATTCAAAAAAAAATTTCCAAAAAAAAATTTTTAATTCAAAAAATTTAAATTTCTCAAAATATTTTCTTTTTTCCATATAGAAATCATTTAAAGTTTATTCAAATTGATTAAAAACAAAAGTTGGATTAACTTCCTTGCTAAACATGCCTAGTATATGACCTCACCCATCAGCTGACTAAAACTAGGTCTAGTCCAGAACCTTGACCTACATACGTTATATACAAGTTCTATCTGAAAATACACTTAACATCTGTAAAATTCTCTCTTAAAACACAAAAACATAATAACATAAAACCTTTAAAATAACAAAATATTATTATAAATAACAATCAAATTGACATTTAAATTATTTAAATAAACACTTTATAATTTTACCTTTCCCAATTCTATCAAAATTGTCACTGGTTTCAATTAAAAATTTTATATTTTCTTATTACAAATCTCTTTCTTTATTGGACAATCTTATTCTCCATTACCGTGGGTGATTTAAATACTTATAACAATGTAATTTACCACTTAGTATTTATACATATATCATCTTTACCTCTCTGACTCTAATATTCATCAACTTTAACTAGCATGACACCCATCTCTATCAAAACATCTATCCAAACACTCTCTAGCCCCAACTTATCATTAAACTCAAATTGCCACCTTATCTCTATATATATAAAAAAAATACTCTCTAACCCCTTGTACTTAGGATACGTGTGTTTCCCTCCCAAAAAGCTCATTTCCCTTATCTGGTCCCTGGATTCTACCTAAGGCGACCCCTTCCCCCTAAATCGGTCCCATCCCGTCCCAACCATTATGTTGCGGACTCCTACATTACACTACCCCCTATTACAAAATTACCATCTCCAATAATCTCAATCTAACTACCTCATTTCAACTACAACAAAATAACATCATCAATTATAAACATCAATATATCCCTCAAAACTCTACATATATTCCACATAACTACTGTGTCAACATCAATACTTCTCAAAGTCCAATACATTATCTCACAACAACATTACATTGATTCAAAACAATATTATTTTTCTCTCTACTACCATTTTAACTTTGACTTTAACTGAGCTATATGAGCTCATATAGCCCACTGAGCTATATGTCCCACAACTATTAATCACCTATTAACCAACTATTAATCTTTTATTATTTCTGACAATTCATTTTAACATACTTTTCTCATGATTTAAAACAATATCTTTAACACATTAAAACATTACATATGGCATTAATTACCTTGAACATCTATAAACAATTTAACAGTGACCTTTTACTACCGATCAGCTGATATTCGTAATAAAGTGAAAACACATTTCAAAAATTGTGCAGATTACATTAAATATATATGCTTATCAATACTTACATCTACCATCAATGTTTCCCCTTATATCAGACTCTGATAATTTATGTTAACCGCCTGCCAGTCGGTTTAATTACCTACTTGGTTTCAAAATACACAAATTATACAAAACATATACTTTTATCAATCCTTATATCTACCCTACTACAATAAAATACTACATTTAAAAAATATAGAATGAACACCTTATAGTCAATATATGAGCATCTAGTTATTTAAACGGAACACAAGCATTTTTATTAGATCAAACTTAAAGTTAGCAATTTTTTATGTTATAAATTTAAATGCATGGCTCATCTGAGCCACCTCCCATCCACACACGCTATTGCAATTTATGTAAGACTGTAGCGCCTTTTCGCTTCCACAAAGACTGCATATTTGGAGGAATTTGACATCTCCGTGTCTTTGCTTCGGCAGTTACATTTTAACGTTTTCGGATATCATCATATCCTTGGTTATATTTAAACGCCCTTAAAACGGGTCTACCACCTGGCTTTGCTGTCCCCATGCGGACAGAGTGGCAGCCGCTGTTCCATAGTTCCTGGATTTCCCCTAATATCACCCCCCATTTAATTTCTATTATATACCAATTTCAAGTCAGCTATGGTCAAGGGACTTGGTATGACCATAGCTGGCCGCTAGCCAAAGCCACGATTAGTGCTGGTAAGGCAGTAATTGCCCGAAAAGTCAGGGAAATCTTACTTTCATTTCAATGCCTGTTCTACATTAAAATCTTTATGTGCGGCACGAACGTCTATCAGTGTACAAATTAAATTTGTACGAAAAAGGTGTACCGCACATTTTCGCCATGTTGGCCTCCGATGGAGGTAACACTCTCTGTTACCCCCAACCCATTTCACTATCTACGAGGGCACAGGCCACCCCGCAATAGCTCCTTACTAACTAAATAATAACATTTTTTTTTTTTTTTTTTTTTTTTTTATACACCATTCTAATATACCATTTTCATCAATCATTAATCATTTAACTCATTCATAACTTTCTACCATTGGGTTACTGAAAATTTTCAAATTCATTATTAATAATTATTATATATCATCTTTCAGTTATTATTAAAAAAAAATTTGTAATTATCATTTTTAATTAACACAATTATTTCAAATCATCTCATTATTGAATTAAAATCTTTCCATCTAAGTTACACATGTAAACATTTTTATTATACATAATTCGTATTATAAAATATTTATACTTACAGTCCATTTAAATTGACATACACAAAATATATACCATACACCCCAATACTTTCACCTCACCTCTGAAACATTTAACAACATGTTAGTTTAACTCAAACAATTTATCATTCAATCACCAAACTCCCATCTCGTAAAATAATTTAAATTCATAAGAAAGTTTAATTATACAACATTTAAATAATCAATCAAAATATTTAAAACATACCAAATTGTTCTAATTAAATTAAATACTGAAAAATACAAATTACATAGCTATCAAAACAATTACAACTCATCAGTTACTGTCTTCAAAATTTACTCTGATATTTATTTAAATTGCAAACAATATTATTATTTCAACAATTACCTACCTACATACACTGTTCACTTAACCTTTTACAACACATACAATTGAATTCACTACGTATTTATTTACAGATCTGATTCATCATTTATTCAGTTATCATATTTCAATGTCCAAATTAGCTAAGTCATTACCCTGTATTAACATACTTAAACTGTTCCTTTTTCGATTTCTTAATCTAGCCTCCATCGTCAAATAGATACCTAACATATTTGTAGACTAAATTATTTTTGTTTACCTTGAGTTTATTATTAGTATTCTCATAAACCATTATTTCTAAGTTCTTCATCATACTATTTATTATTTCATATAACCTGTCACGATCAATTAATTTTGTCCAGTCTCCGTCAGTAATTTTTCTAAACACCAAATCAATTTTATCAAATCTTTTATTCAAATATTCCTCTCTCTGTGTTTCATAATGCAATTCACTTTCTTCATTGTAACGGGACATTTTGGCCTACCTGAGGTAATATGAATAAATTTGTAATTTAAATAAAGCAAATAACATTTTTTACGATGATTGGGACAAAATGTAAACGAAAGGTAAAATTCATTGGTAGCGACAGTGGTAGCACTGCTTGTGACATTATGCATGTGAATTTATATAACGCAGAAAGCAACAAGCTGAAACTGTGCCAAGGGCAGCTTCAAGGACATACAAACTGTAAACATGTGATGTAACTGAGCATCGGACGATCTTACGTCAGAGACGATCTCCGTTGTGGAATGTTGGGTGTGATCGTAACAACCGTATACTGGCGTAGTGATACGAACTTCAGAATAATAAAGAATTGGTCATATAACCAAGGCCGCTTTACAAAATAGTGCCGTTTATACAATCCCAGTATAAAATTACTCCGTGAGCCAGCCGGTCACGAATAAAAGTTCCGGAACGTAAATCGCGGGCGCCCGCACCTAAAATGTGAATACCGCAAAACAACAAAATGTGAATAACATATCTCAAATTTAAAAACGATACGTCTAAAGTTTTATAGAATGTGAATTGAATAACGTCAATTTGATAAAAACCTAAATTCAGTGAAAACAACAATCTATCTAGTGCACGGACAATGCGGCGTCTTCGAAACTCAGCAGCAGTTAAGTAATAAATGGGGTAAAGTAGAACCTAGAAACGGGTTAAACTAAAAGTATAATGGTACCAATTTCTTTAAATTTGTTTGACAAGAATAAAAATGAGATCTCTTAAAGGTATGGGATGTTTGCGTGTGAGTGAGTGAGAGAGAAGGATGTTAATATGGAAGTGCTGGTTGCATAATTATTTATATAATAATTAAATTCATTTGATTTGTTTTACAATTAGTTAATAATTAATTAAATAATGAGTTGTTTTATTAATTGAGCTTCGTGGCCAAATATGTTCAAAATAGTATAAAAGAAATTGACGAGATGGGAGTTAGTCAGATAAAATAAAAAGTGTTCATTAACCACATCAATGTGTGTTGGTCATTTGCGTTCACCTGTTTCTCTCTGCTAATGAGTACACCAGACGAGACCCTGGAAGTTTCACGAAAGGTAGGTAACACAACAAAAAATTAATCAATATTAATATTTCAACATTAATCATTTTTAATTAACTCGTAATGTTTTAAATGGCGCCCGAACAGGGACTTTGTGAATTAAAAAATTAAATTAATTTACAAACTGGTCGAAAATGGCAGAGGGAAATAAGAACGCAGACTTATGTAAAAGTAGCGTAGAAGAATCTATTTTAAATATTATGCAAGATCATATGGTAACAACCAATGATTTTGTTGATGAAAGTGTTGAAACAAATGTAATTGAAACGGTAAATGTTGGATGTAATAATAAGACCGATAATGTAAATATATTTAATCAGTTAGCATTAATAATGGAGATGATGTCAGGAATGAGAAATGAGTTGAAGTCAGAAAATAATAATATAAACACATGTTTAAATGAATTTAAAAATGAGATGAAATCAGAAAACGATAATCTGAAAACGAGCTTGAATGAATTTAAGATTGAAATCAAATCAGAAATAAATGCTAGTAACATAGAATTGAAAACAGAAATAAACAAACAAGACCAAAAATTAAGAGAAATAGGCAATAAGTTAGAAGAACAGAATAAGACTATTGCGGAAGTGAGATATGAATTGACTATAGATATAAATAAAATACAAACTGAGATGAAAAATGATATAAAAATAATTAACGAAAAACAAAAAGAGAAAATGTTAGAAACAAATAAAAAATTTGACACATTGACAAGTAAATTTTATGATAAATTTAAAAAGCAAAATGACAAAATTGACAGTAATGTTCAATGTATAATTAATGAATGTGAACAAATCAAACGAGCAAGTGAAATACAAGAAAATATAAATGATGAATTCAGAAGTAACTTTGAACAAGTTGATGCAATTAAGATTAATGTAACTAGTTTAAAAAATAAACAAGCAGAACATGAGCGTGAAATAATTAAAGTCAGAGAAGATTTGAGTGTAACCATTAATCAGAAATTAACTAATGTGAGTGAGAGAGTGAATGTGGAAGTAGAATTAGGGTACTTTAGTAATGAAAGTAGGGGAGTGAACCGCATACAATTTTTGAACGCTATAAAAAGTTTTAATAAATATAACCAAGAAAGTTGGGAGATTAAAGTAGTAAGAATTTTAAAGTACTTTAAAGGTGATGCTAAAATATGGGCGGATGCTCATAACGATAACTGGGTAGATTTTAATGATTTGAGCTAGCATTTAGAAATAAGTACTGGTCGGAAGAGAAACAAGAGGGGTTACGTAGTACCATAATGGGATGGGGAAATTTTAATATTAAGCACATGAGTATTACATCGTATGTGACGAGACTATATAGTCAGGTTAAATATTTAGAACCACCAATGCCTCTTTCATCTTTTATAAGATACATTAGTAAACATTTACCCAAGGACATACGCTCCACAATCAGAACCCGGGATTTTGCTAGTATTGCAGAATTAGAAAAAATACTAGAAGCATACCAGAGTATGAAAGAGGAAGAAGATAATAAATACCAGTTTAGAGTTAACGAATCAAGTCAAATAAATACTGACATAAGACAACCAGATCATTGTATTAGTAATGTGAGTAGATCAGGGGAAGGGGCGTGGTTATGTCCGAACCCTAGTTGTGGAGCTAGTAATTATAACGGGTCGCGGAATCAATGTTACAGGTGTCAGGGTCCAAGGGAGAGTGCCCGAGGGAGAGTGGAGAATTATAATAGGGGTGTCGATCAGTTTAGAGGGAATCATAGAGGTAGAGGTTTCACCAGTAATCGGGGAGTGTCAGGAAATTTTAATCATAGAGGTAGAGGGGGATATGTTAGTAACCCAAACGAAACTCGGGGTGTGGAAGCACCAGCTCATAATCAAAACAGTAGGGGGGTTTACAGTGAACCACCACCTCCAATACCGTTAAACTAATAAGGGCGGTTGAAAAAGAAAGCTCCCATCTGTCTAGTAATCACATGACAATAGGGTCACTAATTACCAATATACATAATGATCTATCCGACGAAGAAGCGGGAGAGAGTAGTAATGCTTTTGGGATGGCAGAATTTGAAGCCGAAGTGTTTACTTCTAAATACATTTTTCTAGTAGATTCAGGGAGTGAACTGACTGCTATAGACGATAGAATGTTTGAAAAAATAAAAAATCAGACTACAGAGACAATTCCACAATTACCAGTACTGGGAATTAGTGTTATAGGGGTAACGGGTGTTCGCAGTAAAAAAGTAACTAAACAAATAATGCTACAATTAAAAGTAAATAAGAACACAATAAATGTACCTTTCTTAGTTATTCCAGGACTAAATATGGGAGCTATAATAGGTAATGATTTTTTAAATAATTTCAAAGTAGAGTTAAACTATTACACACAGACTATGAAATTAAACAATAATAATTATATAATCGAAATACCATTCATACAAAAGAAAACTGTAGGAATGAAAGCATTAAAAATAATTAGTAAAGGAATGTTAATTTCTGACAATGATATAAACGAGTGTAGACCCTTAATGATAAATTATTGTAACTTGAGAGTAAATAGTAATGAGTTATTTGAAAATGAAAATAGTTGGGAGGAAAAAATGAATAAAATCCTATATCAAGAGGGGGAATTTAGCTATCAAGACAGGGAGAAAATAGTACTAATAATAAACAAAAATAAATCAGTTTTTTCAGATGAACCCGGTTTAGTAAAGAATTTTAAAGGTAAGTTAGTTGTTAAAGAAAAAACACCCTTTGCACCTAAAACCTAACCAGTACCATACTCCAAGAGGGGTTTAGTACAGGAGGAAATAAATAAAATGTTGAGGGAAGGTATAATAGAAAAATCTACATCACCATATTCCAACCCTTTAGTAGTGGTGACAAAGAAAGATTTATCGATAAGATTATGTTTAGACGCAAGACAAGTAAACAGAACAATTGTTCCCGACAGAGAATCACCGGAACCAGTCAGCAAAATTCTGCAACGTTTTAGTGGGACCAAATACATCACCACCTTAGACTTGACTGCAGGCTACTGGCAGATAGAGCTGGAAGAGGAGTCTCGACAGTATGTGGCATTTCTGTACAACGGTAGGAATTACCAATTTCGCCGACTACCGTTTGGACTAAATGTAAGTGTTTAAATTTTTATCAAATGCCTGGATTATGTGGTAGGGAGAGATTTTAGAATTCACAACCGTTTATGTAGATGATATAGTAATTACATCACCAGATATTGATACACACTGTGAAAGGTTAGATAGGGTACTAAGTAGACTGCATGAGTATGGCATAACAGTTAAATTTAAGAAGTCAGAATTTTTGAAAGAACAAGTTAATTTTTTAGGACATATAATTTCAGCAAGGGGTATCAGTACAGACCCTAAAAAAGTAAAAATAATACAAAATTTTCCGATACCAAAAAATGTGAAACAGTTGCAAAGTTTCCTAGGTTTGTGCAATTATTATAGGCAATTTGTAGACAAATATTCGTATTTAACAGTACAATTGGGACATTTATTAAATAAAGACAATCGATGGCAGTGGAATTTAAAAGAGCAAAATATATTCGAGCTGATAAAAAATAAATTTTCAAACAGTTATATTAGCTCATCCTAATTTTTCAGAACCATTTATATACACACAGACGCGTCAGACATTGCCTTGGGAGTAGAGTTGTTTCAGTTAGATGGGAGTGATAACCACAAAGTAGTAGCTTTTGCAAGTAGATCTCTATTAACTAGTGAAAAGAACTATACTACGACGGAGAAGGAGGCGTTATCAATAGTTTTCGCCTGTAGAAAGTTCAGAACGTACTTATTAGGAAATAAGGTAATCATAAGATCCGACCATCAAGCTTTAACTTTTTTAAAGAACTGTAAATTAACACATGGTAGATTAGTGCGGTGGATGCTAATATTACAAGAATATGACTTAATGATTGAGTATTGTAAGGGTAAAGAAAATGTAGTAGCTGATGTCCTATCCAGAACAGACTTTGATAATAATACTGAAGTAGACATAGCGAATACATATAAAATATTTATAGTAAAAGAAGCGGGGGAAGTAAATATGAAAAAATTAATAAGTAACTTAGCAACAGAACAAGAAAGAGACACCGAACTTAATAAAATAATATTAGCTTTGAGTCAAATACCCAACGTACCTCACAAGTGGGAGAAACATTTTAGTTTGTTTAACAAACACTTATTTCACCGGGCAAATGAACAGGGAGATGACTGGAAGGTGTGCATCCCTAAAGTTATAATACCTGAAGTAGTGAGAGATTGCCATCTAAGGTATGGTCATATAGGCCCCAAGAAATGTAGTGACATATTAAAAGAGTCATATAAATTCAATAATATGGAAAGAACGGTGCGTAAAATATTACAAACATGCGAAATTTGTCAGAAAGCTAAAGTAAACAATCGTAAACAGGAGGGTTTAATGCAGCATGTAATGCCAGACAGTCCTTTAGCATTAGTTGCCGTTGATTTATATGGCCCTTTACCCAAAGGTCGTGGCGGGGTAAATTATTTATTTGTTGCGTTAGATGTTTTTACCAAATTTGTAAAATTGTACCCGATTAAAAAGGCAACCTCATCAGTCTTGGCTAGGAAGATAGTAAATGAATACCTTATTGAAGTAGGTAAGCCTAAAATAGTATTATCAGATCATGGTTCGCAGTTCACCAGCAACACCTGGCGGGAAACTTTAGGTTGGGAAAATATTTTAATTAAACATACATCAGTGTATCATCCGCAATCAAATCCAAGTGAACGTGTTATGCGGGAGTTAGGGAGAATGTTCAGAACCTTTTGCCATAAAAAACATTCTTTGTGGGCTACTTTTGTGTGCAAGATAGAGGGGTATATTAACAACAGTTTACATGAATCCACTAGTTATAGCCCATGTGAGTTAATGTTTCAGAGAAGGCCGTCACGCATATTAGAAGAGCTAGTAAAATTTCCAACCCGGACGGAAATACCACATGATAGGAAATTGGTAATCGCTAGGGAGCGCCTGCTGAGTAAGGCCGAACAGCGGAAACGGAGACATGACCGGAATTTAACAGCCATACAATACGAGGTAGGACAACTAGTATTAATAAAAAATCACTATCAATCGTCAGCGTTGGACAAAGAAATTAAAAAATTCTTCCTATTGTATGACGGTCCATATGAGGTTAGCCAAGTGAAAATGGAGAATGCTTATGTTTTAGTAGATTTGCAAACTCGGGAAATAAAAGGAACTTATAATGTGACCCAATTAAAAAAGAATTATCTAGCTGAGTGATGATAGATATATTTGTAAATATTAAAGTTTTCATACATAAACAGACATTTTTATATTTTATTATTATAATAAATAATTTTAGTGAAGCAGTGTGTTCAAACAAAATTTACTCTTACGTAATAAAATCTGTTATGCAGTAATAAAATGTAACAAGGTCACGAGTAAATAGAATTTGAAAATGAAATTCAAAGTTATGTAATTTTGGTAAATCAAAAAAAAAGTGAATTGTTTATTTTCATGTACTAACAACATCGTTAAGTGACTAAGTAAATATTTTGTTGTACTTATTATTTTATGTTAATGAAGGTCAAGGTAGGGAAAGTTAAGAAAGAAATGTATGAGATTAAAACACCACCAAGACTAGAAATGTCATGTAATGTAAATTGTTAATTTTAATTTTAAAAAATATATTTTACTTGTGATTCCCCAACTTTTCGGGCGTCACGGCCTCACCGAACCCTGACCGTGGAATTGGTTTAGCTTTAACAGCTATGGTTGGGGCTCATTGCGTCACGTTCTGCCTTAACTGGCCATAGCTGTTATCGTTGTAAAGGTGAATTTTGAAATTGACAGGGGGGTACTTTAGGGGAATCACCAAACTATGGAACAGCGGCTGCCACTCTGTCCGAGGAGGGACAGCAAAGCCAGGTGGTAGACCCGCATTAGGGGCGTGTAATATGAACATTTAGATATTATGATATCTAGTTTTATTAAAATTTAACGCAGAAGCAAGGACACGGAGATGTCAAATTCCTCCAAAATTTCAGTCCTTGTGGACGCCACAGTCCAGGGGGGGTCATAGTGTGTGTGGCAGGGAGGTTACCCAGGGGGGTAACGAATTAAAAAATTTGTTGTTTTAATAATGATGACTCGCTACTAAGATAACTAAATAATTTTGTTTTGATTTGAAAAAATAGATGCACTAGATGTTTCCTATTTTGTGTTTATTATGTCTTATTGTGTTAATTGCATGTAGTATGTTAGGAATAAGGATTATAAAAATATAATGATATTTTATAGAATAAGTTTTCAGGGTGTTTAAAGATTTTCAATAAAAATGAAATAAATTTGTGATAGTTAAAATTTTCAATGAGTTGTAAGGGATAGAAGTTGGGTGATAGTAATTGTTTAAGTAAAACGTTTGAGTCAGTCCAAGTTGAATATATTGGGGTGTCATATTAGATAGAGATTTTGTAAGGGAGTATTAGAGTCGTAAAAGGGGAAGATTATGGGTAAATGCCAAGTTGATAAAGTGAATTATAATGAATAACTGAGAATCACTCAAGTTAATGAAATGGAAAAATAAATCAAATGTGTAAAAAAAAAAAAAAAAAAAAAAAAAAATTGGGAAATGAATTAATAAAAGTTAAATTGAGATTAAAAGGGAAATTTTATAATTTTATATTCGAAGTTAATGATGTAAAGTGTGTAGATTATGTTCAAACTTAAATGTGAATTGTTTATTTTAATGTAACAATAACAATATGAATTATGAATGTACTATGTTTTCTTATGTATTCTTGTGTTTGTTAGTATTTAAGAGAATTTCATGAATTAAAAAAAAAAATATATATTTTTTAGTGCAAATTGGGTATAAGAGAAATGTGTAATATGGTAATGGGAAATGTTTATTTAAATTCTGATGGGAATCAGGGCAATAATTTTGAATTTTGGGATAAAAGTTAACAAGAGAAAGTAGATAGAATGAGATTATGGAATTTTAAAATGGGTATCATGTTGTGGTTAGGAATTTTAAATATGTTAGAAGTAAGTAAAAAACAAAACCAGTGCTTCTCAACGCAAACCAGGACCGCTAGGGGGAAACAGATCAGTTGGGGATATGGTGTTGTATAAGGCCACTAGTTGATATTTGATTTGTTGTTTCAGTGTTTGGTGATGCTGTGGCGGCGGACCTGAACTGGCCAGCGCGTCAGAGCAGGGGCGTTAAGTATCTGCCTGACTTTATGGTGTTGGGATCTCGAGAGAGAAGTCCAGTAATGTCATTCAGGTGCGGTCACAGTCACCGGACCAAGGGTGAGTTAATTATATAATTTTTTTTTGGTAAACCATCAAGGGGGTTGTGGCAACATATCCTGGCTGATCCCTTTAGCAAGTATGAATGCGTCAATAAGATTTTTTATGCTTCGGCATAAAATCTCTCATTGAGGGGGTATTGTAACGGGACATTTTGGCCTACCTGAGGTAATATGAATAAATTTGTAATTTAAATAAAGCAAATAACATTTTTTACGATGATTGGGACAAAACGTAAACGAAAGGTAAAATTCATTGGTAGCGACAGTGGTAGCACTGCTTGTGACATTATGCATGTGAATTTATATAACGCAGAAAGCAACAAGCTGAAACTGTGCCAAGGGCAGCTTCAAGGACATACAAACTGTAAACATGTGATGTAACTGAGCATCGGACGATCTTACGTCAGAGACGATCTCCGTTGTGGAATGTTGGGTGTGATCGTAACAACCGTATACTGGCGTAGTGATACGAACTTCAGAATAATAAAGAATTGGTCATATAACCAAGGCCGCTTTACAAAATAGTGCCGTTTATATAATCCCAGTATAAAATTACTCCGTGAGCCGGCCGGTCACGAATAAAAGTTCCGGAACGTAAATCGCGGGCGCCCGCACCTAAAATGTGAATACCGCAAAACAACAAAATGTGAATAACATATCTCAAATTTAAAAACGATACGTCTAAAGTTTTATAGAATGTGAATTGAATAACGTCAATTTGATAAAAACCTAAATTCAGTGAAAACAACAATCTATCTAGTGCACGGACAATGCGGCGTCTTCGAAACTCAGCAGCAGTTAAGTAATAAATGGGGTAAAGTAGAACCTAGAAACGGGTTAAACTAAAAGTATAATGGTACCAATTTCTTTAAATTTGTTTGACAAGAATAAAAATGAGATCTCTTAAAGGTATGGGATGTTTGCGTGTGAGTGAGTGAGAGAGAAGGATGTTAATATGGAAGTGCTGGTTGCATAATTATTTATACAATAATTAAATTCATTTGATTTGTTTTACAATTAGTTAATAATTAATTAAATAATGAGTTGTTTTATTAATTGAGCCTCGTGGCCAAATATGTTCAAAATAGTATAAAAGAAATTGACGAGATGGGAGTTAGTCAGATAAAATAAAAAGTGTTCATTAACCACATCAATGTGTGTTGGTCATTTGCGTTCACCTGTTTCTCTCTGCTAATGAGTACACCAGACGAGACCCTGGAAGTTTCACGAAAGGTAGGTAACACAACAAAAAATTAATCAATATTAATATTTCAACATTAATCATTTTTAATTAACTCGTAATGTTTTAAATGGCGCCCGAACAGGGACTTTGTGAATTAAAAAATTAAATTAATTTACAAACTGGTCGAAAATGGCAGAGGGAAATAAGAACGCAGACTTATGTAAAAGTAGCGTAGAAGAATCTATTTTAAATATTATGCAAGATCATATGGTAACAACCAATGATTTTGTTGATGAAAGTGTTGAAACAAATGTAATTGAAACGGTAAATGTTGGATGTAATAATAAGACCGATAATGTAAATATATTTAATCAGTTAGCATTAATAATGGAGATGATGTCAGGAATGAGAAATGAGTTGAAGTCAGAAAATAATAATATAAACACATGTTTAAATGAATTTAAAAATGAGATGAAATCAGAAAACGATAATCTGAAAACGAGCTTGAATGAATTTAAGATTGAAATCAAATCAGAAATAAATGCTAGTAACATAGAATTGAAAACAGAAATAAACAAACAAGGCCAAAAATTAAGAGAAATAGGCAATAAGTTAGAAGAACAGAATAAGACTATTGTGGGAGTGAGAGATGAATTGACTATAGATATAAATAAAATACAAACTGATATGAAAAATGATATAAAAATAATTAACGAAAAACAAAAAGAGAAAATGTTAGAAACAAATAAAAAATTTGACACATTGACAAGTAAATTTTATGATAAATTTAAAAAGCAAAATGACAAAATTGACAGTAATGTTCAATGTATAATTAATGAGTTTGAACAAATCAAACGAGCAAGTGAAATACAAGAAAATATAAATGATGAATTCAGAAGTAACTTTGAACAAGTTGATGCAATTAAGATTAATGTAACTAGTTTAAAAAATAAACAAGCAGAACATGAGCGTGAAATAATTAAAGTCAGAGAAGATTTGAGTGTAACCATTAATCAGAAATTAACTAATGTGAGTGAGAGAGTGAATGTGGAAGTAGAATTAGGGTACTTTAGTAATGAAAGTAGGGGAGTGAACCGCATACAATTTTTGAACTCTATAAAAAGTTTTAATAAATATAACCAAGAAAGTTGGGAGATTAAAGTAGTAAGAATTTTAAAGTACTTTAAAGGTGATGCTAAAATATGGGCGGATGCTCATAACGATAACTGGGTAGATTTTAATGAGTTTGAGCTAGGATTTAGAAATAAGTACTGGTCGGAAGAGAAACAAGAGGGGTTACGTAGTACCATAATGGGATGGGGAAATTTTAATATTAAGCACATGAGTATTACATCGTATGTGACGAGACTATATAGTCAGGTTAAATATTTAGAACCACCAATGCCTCTTTCATCTTTTATAAGATACATTAGTAAACATTTACCCAAGGACATACGCTCCACAATCAGAACCCGGGATTTTGCTAGTATTGCAGAATTAGAAAAAATACTAGAAGCATACCAGAGTATGAAAGAGGAAGAAGATAATAAATACCAGTTTAGAGTTAACGAATCAAGTCAAATAAATACTGACATAAGACAACCAGATCATTGTATTAGTAATGTGAGTAGATCAGGGGAAGGGGCGTGGTTATGTCCGAACCCTAGTTGTGGAGCTAGTAATTATAACGGGTCGCGGAATCAATGTTACAGGTGTCAGGGTCCAAGGGAGAGTGCCCGAGGGAGAGTGGAGAATTATAATAGGGGTGTCGATCAGTTTAGAGGGAATCATAGAGGTAGAGGTTTCACCAGTAATCGGGGAGTGTCAGGAAATTTTAATCATAGAGGTAGAGGGGGATATGTTAGTAACCCAAACGAAACTCGGGGCGTGGAAGCACCAGCTCATAATCAAAACAGTAGGGGGGTTTACAGTGAACCACCACCTCCAATACCGTTAAACTAATAAGGGCGGTTGAAAAAGAAAGCCCCCAGCCGTCTAGTAATCACATGACAATAGGGTCACTAATTACCAATATACATAATGATCTATCCGACGAAGAAGCGGGAGAGAGTAGTAATGCTTTTGGGATGGCAGAATTTGAAGCCGAAGTGTTTACTTCTAAATACATTTTTCTAGTAGATTCAGGGAGTGAACTGACTGCTATAGACGATAGAATGTTTGAAAAAATAAAAAATCAGACTACAGAGACAATTCCACAATTACCATTACTGGGAATTAGTGTTATAGGGGTAACGGGTGTTCGAAGTAAAAAAGTAACTAAACAAATAATGCTACAATTAAAAGTAAATTAGAACACAATAAATGTACCTTTCTTAGTTATTCCAGGACTAAACATGGGAGCTATAATAGGTAATGATTTTTTAAATAATTTCAAAGTAGAGTTAAACTATTACACACAGACTATGAAATTAAACAATAATAATAATATAATCGAAATACCATTCATACAAAAGAAAACTGTAGGAATGAAAGCATTAAAAATAATTAGTAAAGGAATGTTAATTTCTGACAATGATATAAACGAGTGTAGACCCTTAATGATAAATTATTGTAACTTGAGAGTAAATAGTAATGAGTTATTTGAAAATGAAAATAGTTGGGAGGAAAAAATGAATAAAATCCTATATCAAGAGGGGGAATTTAGCTATCAAGACAGGGAGAAAATAGTACTAATAATAAACAAAAATAAATCAGTTTTTTCAGATGAACCCGGTTCAGTAAAGAATTTTAAAGGTAAGTTAGTCGTTAAAGAAAAAACACCCTTTGCACCTAAAACCTAACCAGTACCATACTCCAAGAGGGGTTTAGTACAGGAGGAAATAAATAAAATGTTGAGGGAAGGTATAATAGAAAAATCTACATCACCATATTCCAACCCTTTAGTAGTGGTGACAAAGAAAGATTTATCGATAAGATTATGTTTAGACGCAAGACAAGTAAACAGAACAATTGTTCCAGACAGAGAATCACCGGAACCAGTCAGCAAAATTCTGCAACGTTTTAGTGGGACCAAATACATCAGCACCTTAGACTTGACTGCAGGCTACTGGCAGATAGAGCTGGAAGAGGAGTCTCGACAGTATGTGGCATTTCTGTACAACGGTAGGAATTACCAATTTCGCCGACTACCGTTTGGACTAAATGTAAGTGTTTCAATTTTTATCAAATGCCTGGATTATGTGCTAGGGAGAGAGATTTTAGAATTCACAACCGTTTATGTAGATGATATAGTAATTACATCACCAGACATTGATACACACTGTGAAAGGTTAGATAGGGTACTAAGTAGACTGCATGAGTATGGCATAACAGTTAAATTTAAGAAGTCAGAATTTTTGAAAGAACAAGTTAATTTTTTAGGACATATAATTTCAGCAAGGGGTATCAGTACAGACCCTAAAAAAGTAGAAATAATACAAAATTTTCCGATACCAAAAAATGTGAAACAGTTGCAAAGTTTCCTAGGTTTGTGCAATTATTATAGGCAATTTGTAGACAAATATTCGTATTTAACAGTACAATTGGGACATTTATTAAATAAAGACAATCGATGGCAGTGGAATTTAAAAGAGCAAAATATATTCGAGCTGATAAAAAATAAATTTTCAAACAGTTATATTAGCTCATCCTAATTTTTCAGAACCATTTTATATACACACAGACGCGTCAGACATTGCCTTGGGAGTAGAGTTGTTTCAGTTAGATGGGAGTGATAACCACAAAGTAGTAGCTTTTGCAAGTAGATCTCTATTAACTAGTGAAAAGAACTATACTACGACGGAGAAGGAGGCGTTATCAATAGTTTTCGCCTGTAGAAAGTTCAGAACGTACTTATTAGGAAATAAGGTAATCATAAGATCCGACCATCAAGCTTTAACTTTTTTAAAGAACTGTAAATTAACACATGGTAGATTAGTGCGGTGGATGCTAATATTACAAGAATATGACTTAACGATTGAGTATTGTAAGGGTAAAGGCAATGTAGTAGCTGATGTCCTATCCAGAACAGACTTTGATAATAATACCGAAGTAGACATAGCGAATACATATAAAATATTTATAGTAAAAGAAGCGGGGGAAGTAAATATGAAAAAATTAATAAGTAACTTAGCAACAGAACAAGAAAGAGACACCGAACTTAATAAAATAATATTAGCTTTGAGTCAAATACCCAACGTACCTCACAAGTGGGAGAAACATTTTAGTTTGTTTAACAAACACTTATTTCACCGGGCAAATGAACAGGGAGATGACTGGAAGGTGTGCATCCCTAAAGTTATAATACCTGAAGTAGTGAGAGATTGCCATCTAAGGTATGGTCATATAGGCCCCAAGAAATGTAGTGACATATTAAAAGAGTCATATAAATTCAATAATATGGAAAGAACGGTGCGTAAAATATTACAAACATGCGAAATTTGTCAGAAAGCTAAAGTAAACAATCGTAAACAGGAGGGTTTAATGCAGCATGTAATGCCAGACAGTCCTTTAGCATTAGTTGCCGTTGATTTATATGGCCCTTTACCCAAAGGTCGTGGCGGGGTAAATTATTTATTTGTTGCGTTAGATGTTTTTACCAAATTTGTAAAATTGTACCCGATTAAAAAGGCAACCTCATCAGTCTTGGCTAGGAAGATAGTAAATGAATACCTTATTGAAGTAGGTAAGCCTAAAATAGTATTATCAGATCATGGTTCGCAGTTCACCAGCAACACCTGGCGGGAAACTTTAGGTTGGGAAAATATTTTAATTAAACATACATCAGTGTATCATCCGCAATCAAATCCAAGTGAACGTGTTATGCGGGAGTTAGGGAGAATGTTCAGAACCTTTTGCCATAAAAAACATTCTTTGTGGGCTACTTTTGTGTGCAAGATAGAGGGGTATATTAACAACAGTTTACATGAATCCACTAGTTACAGCCCATGTGAGTTAATGTTTCAGAGAAGGCCGTCACGCATATTAGAAGAGCTAGTAAAATTTCCAACCCGGACGGAAATACCACATGATAGGAAATTGGTAATCGCTAGGGAGCGCCTGCTGAGTAAGGCCGAACAGCGGAAACGGAGACATGACCGGAATTTAACAGCCATACAATACGAGGTAGGACAACTAGTATTAATAAAAAATCACTATCAATCGTCAGCGTTGGACAAAGAAATTAAAAAATTCTTCCTATTGTATGACGGTCCATATGAGGTTAGCCAAGTGAAAATGGAGAATGCTTATGTTTTAGTAGATTTGCAAACTCGGGAAATAAAAGGAACTTATAATGTGACCCAATTAAAAAAGAATTATCTAGCTGAGTGATGATAGATATATTTGTAAATATTAAAGTTTTCATACATAAACAGACATTTTTATATTTTATTATTATAATAAATAATTTTAGTGAAGCAGTGTGTTCAAACAAAATTTACTCTTACGTAATAAAATCTGTTATGCAGTAATAAAATGTAACAAGGTCACGAGTAAATAGAATTTGAAAATGAAATTCAAAGTTATGTAATTTTGGTAAATCAAAAAAAAAGTGAATTGTTTATTTTCATGTACTAACAACATCGTTAAGTGACTAAGTAAATATTTTGTTGTACTTATTATTTTATGTTAATGAAGGTCAAGGTAGGGAAAGTTAAGAAAGAAATGTATGAGATTAAAACACCACCAAGACTAGAAATGTCATGTAATGTAAATTGTTAATTTTAATTTAAAAAAATATATTTTACTTGTGATTCCCCAACTTTTCGGGCGGTCACGGCCTCACCGAACCCTGACCGTGGAATTGGTTTAGCTTTAACAGCTATGGTTGGGGCTCATTGCGTCACGTTCTGCCTTAACTGGCCATAGCTGTTATCGTTGTAAAGGTGAATTTTGAAATTGACAGGGGGGTACTTTAGGGGAATCACCAAACTATGGAACAGCGGCTGCCACTCTGTCCGAGGAGGGACAGCAAAGCCAGGTGGTAGACCCGCATTAGGGGCGTGTAATATGAACATTTAGATATTATGATATCTAGTTTTATTAAAATTTAACGCAGAAGCAAGGACACGGAGATGTCAAATTCCTCCAAAATTTCAGTCCTTGTGGACGCCACAGTCCAGGGGGGGTCATAGTGTGTGTGGCAGGGAGGTTACCCAGGGGGGTAACGAATTAAAAAATTTGTTGTTTTAATAATGATGACTCGCTACTAAGATAACTAAATAATTTTGTTTTGATTTGAAAAAATAGATGCACTAGATGTTTCCTATTTTGTGTTTATTATGTCTTATTGTGTTAATTGCATGTAGTATGTTAGGAATAAGGATTATAAAAATATAATGATATTTTATAGAATAAGTTTTCAGGGTGTTTAAAGATTTTCAATAAAAATGAAATAAATTTGTGATAGTTAAAATTTTCAATGAGTTGTAAGGGATAGAAGTTGGGTGATAGTAATTGTTTAAGTAAAACGTTTGAGTCAGTCCAAGTTGAATATATTGGGGTGTCATATTAGATAGAGATTTTGTAAGGGAGTATTAGAGTCGTAAAAGGGGAAGATTATGGGTAAATGCCAAGTTGATAAAGTGAATTATAATGAATAACTGAGAATCACTCAAGTTAATGAAATGGAAAAATAAATCAAATGTGTAAAAAAAAAAAAAAAAAAAAAAAAAAAATTGGGAAATGAATTAATAAAAGTTAAATTGAGATTAAAAGGGAAATTTTATAATTTTATATTCGAAGTTAATGATGTAAAGTGTGTAGATTATGTTCAAACTTAAATGTGAATTGTTTATTTTAATGTAACAATAACAATATGAATTATGAATGTACTATGTTTTCTTATGTATTCTTGTGTTTGTTAGTATTTAAGAGAATTTCATGAATTAAAAAAAAAAAAAATTTTTTTTAGTGCAAATTGGGTATAAGAGAAATGTGTAATATGGTAATGGGAAATGTTTATTTAAATTCTGATGGGAATCAGGGCAATAATTTTGAATTTTGGGATAAAAGTTAACAAGAGAAAGTAGATAGAATGAGATTATGGAATTTTAAAATGGGTATCATGTTGTGGTTAGGAATTTTAAATATGTTAGAAGTAAGTAAAAAACAAAACCAGTGCTTCTCTACGCAAACCAGCACCGCTAGGGGGAAACAGATCAGTTGGGGATATGGTGTTGTATAAGGCCACTAGTTGATATTTGATTTGTTGTTTCAGTGTTTGGTGATGCTGTGGCGGCGGACCTGAGCTGGCCAGCGCGTCAGAGCAGGGGCGTTAAGTATCTGCCTGACTTTATGGTGTTGGGATCTCGAGAGAGAAGTCCAGTAATGTCATTCAGGTGCGGTCACAGTCACCGGACCAAGGGTGAGTTAATTATATAATTTTTTTTTGGTAAACCATCAAGGGGGTTGTGGCAACATATCCTGGCTGATCCCTTTAGCAAGTATGAATGCGTCAATAAGATTTTTTATGCTTCGGCATAAAATCTCTCATTGAGGGGGTATTGTAACGGGACATTTTGGCCTACCTGAGGTAATATGAATAAATTTGTAATTTAAATAAAGCAAATAACATTTTTTACGATGATTGGGACAAAACGTAAACGAAAGGTAAAATTCATTGGTAGCGACAGTGGTAGCACTGCTTGTGACATTATGCATGTGAATTTATATAACGCAGAAAGCAACAAGCTGAAACTGTGCCAAGGGCAGCTTCAAGGACATACAAACTGTAAACATGTGATGTAACTGAGCATCGGACGATCTTACGTCAGAGACGATCTCCGTTGTGGAATGTTGGGTGTGATCGTAACAACCGTATACTGGCGTAGTGATACGAACTTCAGAATAATAAAGAATTGGTCATATAACCAAGGCCGCTTTACAAAATAGTGCCGTTTATATAATCCCAGTATAAAATTACTCCGTGAGCCGGCCGGTCATGAATAAAAGTTCCGGAACGTAAATCGCGGGCGCCCGCACCTAAAATGTGAATACCGCAAAACAACAAAATGTGAATAACATATCTCAAATTTAAAAACGATACGTCTAAAGTTTTATAGAATGTGAATTGAATAACGTCAATTTGATAAAAACCTAAATTCAGTGAAAACAACAATCTATCTAGTGCACGGACAATGCGGCGTCTTCGAAACTCAGCAGCAGTTAAGTAATAAATGGGGTAAAGTAGAACCTAGAAACGGGTTAAACTAAAAGTATAATGGTACCAATTTCTTTAAATTTGTTTGACAAGAATAAAAATGAGATCTCTTAAAGGTATGGGATGTTTGCGTGTGAGTGAGTGAGAGAGAAGGATGTTAATATGGAAGTGCTGGTTGCATAATTATTTATATAATAATTAAATTCATTTGATTTGTTTTACAATTAGTTAATAATTAATTAAATAATGAGTTGTTTTATTAATTGAGCCTCGTGGCCAAATATGTTCAAAATAGTATAAAAGAAATTGACGAGATGGGAGTTAGTCAGATAAAATAAAAAGTGTTCATTAACCACATCAATGTGTGTTGGTCATTTGCGTTCACCTGTTTCTCTCTGCTAATGAGTACACCAGACGAGACCCTGGAAGTTTCACGAAAGGTAGGTAACACAACAAAAAATTAATCAATATTAATATTTCAACATTAATCATTTTTAATTAACTCGTAATGTTTTAAATGGCGCCCGAACAGGGACTTTGTGAATTAAAAAATTAAATTAATTTACAAACTGGTCGAAAATGGCAGAGGGAAATAAGAACGCAGACTTATGTAAAAGTAGCGTAGAAGAATCTATTTTAAATATTATGCAAGATCATATGGTAACAACCAATGATTTTGTTGATGAAAGTGTTGAAACAAATGTAATTGAAACGGTAAATGTTGGATGTAATAATAAGACCGATAATGTAAATATATTTAATCAGTTAGCATTAATAATGGAGATGATGTCAGGAATGAGAAATGAGTTGAAGTCAGAAAATAATAATATAAACACATGTTTAAATGAATTTAAAAATGAGATGAAATCAGAAAACGATAATCTGAAAACGAGCTTGAATGAATTTAAGATTGAAATCAAATCAGAAATAAATGCTAGTAACATAGAATTGAAAACAGAAATAAACAAACAAGACCAAAAATTAAGAGAAATAGGCAATAAGTTAGAAGAACAGAATAAGACTATTGCGGAAGTGAGAGATGAATTGACTATAGATATAAATAAAATACAAACTGAGATGAAAAATGATATAAAAATAATTAACGAAAAACAAAAAGAGAAAATGTTAGAAACAAATAAAAAATTTGACACATTGACAAGTAAATTTTATGATAAATTTAAAAAGCAAAATGACAAAATTGACAGTAATGTTCAATGTATAATTAATGAATGTGAACAAATCAAACGAGCAAGTGAAATACAAGAAAATATAAATGATGAATTCAGAAGTAACTTTGAACAAGTTGATGCAATTAAGATTAATGTAACTAGTTTAAAAAATAAACAAGCAGAACATGAGCGTGAAATAATTAAAGTCAGAGAAGATTTGAGTGTAACCATTAATCAGAAATTAACTAATGTGAGTGAGAGAGTGAATGTGGAAGTAGAATTAGGGTACTTTAGTAATGAAAGTAGGGGAGTGAACCGCATACAATTTTTGAACGCTATAAAAAGTTTTAATAAATATAACCAAGAAAGTTGGGAGATTAAAGTAGTAAGAATTTTAAAGTACTTTAAAGGTGATGCTAAAATATGGGCGGATGCTCATAACGATAACTGGGTAGATTTTAATGATTTGAGCTAGCATTTAGAAATAAGTACTGGTCGGAAGAGAAACAAGAGGGGTTACGTAGTACCATAATGGGATGGGGAAATTTTAATATTAAGCACATGAGTATTACATCGTATGTGACGAGACTATATAGTCAGGTTAAATATTTAGAACCACCAATGCCTCTTTCATCTTTTATAAGATACATTAGTAAACATTTACCCAAGGACATACGCTCCACAATCAGAACCCGGGATTTTGCTAGTATTGCAGAATTAGAAAAAATACTAGAAGCATACCAGAGTATGAAAGAGGAAGAAGATAATAAATACCAGTTTAGAGTTAACGAATCAAGTCAAATAAATACTGACATAAGACAACCAGATCATTGTATTAGTAATGTGAGTAGATCAGGGGAAGGGGCGTGGTTATGTCCGAACCCTAGTTGTGGAGCTAGTAATTATAACGGGTCGCGGAATCAATGTTACAGGTGTCAGGGTCCAAGGGAGAGTGCCCGAGGGAGAGTGGAGAATTATAATAGGGGTGTCGATCAGTTTAGAGGGAATCATAGAGGTAGAGGTTTCACCAGTAATCGGGGAGTGTCAGGAAATTTTAATCATAGAGGTAGAGGGGGATATGTTAGTAACCCAAACGAAACTCGGGGCGTGGAAGCACCAGCTCATAATCAAAACAGTAGGGGGGTTTACAGTGAACCACCACCTCCAATACCGTTAAACTAATAAGGGCGGTTGAAAAAGAAAGCCCCCAGCCGTCTAGTAATCACATGACAATAGGGTCACTAATTACCAATATACATAATGATCTATCCGACGAAGAAGCGGGAGAGAGTAGTAATGCTTTTGGGATGGCAGAATTTGAAGCCGAAGTGTTTACTTCTAAATACATTTTTCTAGTAGATTCAGGGAGTGAACTGACTGCTATAGACGATAGAATGTTTGAAAAAATAAAAAATCAGACTACAGAGACAATTCCACAATTACCATTACTGGGAATTAGTGTTATAGGGGTAACGGGTGTTCGAAGTAAAAAAGTAACTAAACAAATAATGCTACAATTAAAAGTAAATTAGAACACAATAAATGTACCTTTCTTAGTTATTCCAGGACTAAACATGGGAGCTATAATAGGTAATGATTTTTTAAATAATTTCAAAGTAGAGTTAAACTATTACACACAGACTATGAAATTAAACAATAATAATAATATAATCGAAATACCATTCATACAAAAGAAAACTGTAGGAATGAAAGCATTAAAAATAATTAGTAAAGGAATGTTAATTTCTGACAATGATATAAACGAGTGTAGACCCTTAATGATAAATTATTGTAACTTGAGAGTAAATAGTAATGAGTTATTTGAAAATGAAAATAGTTGGGAGGAAAAAATGAATAAAATCCTATATCAAGAGGGGGAATTTAGCTATCAAGACAGGGAGAAAATAGTACTAATAATAAACAAAAATAAATCAGTTTTTTCAGATGAACCCGGTTCAGTAAAGAATTTTAAAGGTAAGTTAGTCGTTAAAGAAAAAACACCCTTTGCACCTAAAACCTAACCAGTACCATACTCCAAGAGGGGTTTAGTACAGGAGGAAATAAATAAAATGTTGAGGGAAGGTATAATAGAAAAATCTACATCACCATATTCCAACCCTTTAGTAGTGGTGACAAAGAAAGATTTATCGATAAGATTATGTTTAGACGCAAGACAAGTAAACAGAACAATTGTTCCAGACAGAGAATCACCGGAACCAGTCAGCAAAATTCTGCAACGTTTTAGTGGGACCAAATACATCAGCACCTTAGACTTGACTGCAGGCTACTGGCAGATAGAGCTGGAAGAGGAGTCTCGACAGTATGTGGCATTTCTGTACAACGGTAGGAATTACCAATTTCGCCGACTACCGTTTGGACTAAATGTAAGTGTTTCAATTTTTATCAAATGCCTGGATTATGTGCTAGGGAGAGAGATTTTAGAATTCACAACCGTTTATGTAGATGATATAGTAATTACATCACCAGACATTGATACACACTGTGAAAGGTTAGATAGGGTACTAAGTAGACTGCATGAGTATGGCATAACAGTTAAATTTAAGAAGTCAGAATTTTTGAAAGAACAAGTTAATTTTTTAGGACATATAATTTCAGCAAGGGGTATCAGTACAGACCCTAAAAAAGTAGAAATAATACAAAATTTTCCGATACCAAAAAATGTGAAACAGTTGCAAAGTTTCCTAGGTTTGTGCAATTATTATAGGCAATTTGTAGACAAATATTCGTATTTAACAGTACAATTGGGACATTTATTAAATAAAGACAATCGATGGCAGTGGAATTTAAAAGAGCAAAATATATTCGAGCTGATAAAAAATAAATTTTCAAACAGTTATATTAGCTCATCCTAATTTTTCAGAACCATTTTATATACACACAGACGCGTCAGACATTGCCTTGGGAGTAGAGTTGTTTCAGTTAGATGGGAGTGATAACCACAAAGTAGTAGCTTTTGCAAGTAGATCTCTATTAACTAGTGAAAAGAACTATACTACGACGGAGAAGGAGGCGTTATCAATAGTTTTCGCCTGTAGAAAGTTCAGAACGTACTTATTAGGAAATAAGGTAATCATAAGATCCGACCATCAAGCTTTAACTTTTTTAAAGAACTGTAAATTAACACATGGTAGATTAGTGCGGTGGATGCTAATATTACAAGAATATGACTTAACGATTGAGTATTGTAAGGGTAAAGGCAATGTAGTAGCTGATGTCCTATCCAGAACAGACTTTGATAATAATACCGAAGTAGACATAGCGAATACATATAAAATATTTATAGTAAAAGAAGCGGGGGAAGTAAATATGAAAAAATTAATAAGTAACTTAGCAACAGAACAAGAAAGAGACACCGAACTTAATAAAATAATATTAGCTTTGAGTCAAATACCCAACGTACCTCACAAGTGGGAGAAACATTTTAGTTTGTTTAACAAACACTTATTTCACCGGGCAAATGAACAGGGAGATGACTGGAAGGTGTGCATCCCTAAAGTTATAATACCTGAAGTAGTGAGAGATTGCCATCTAAGGTATGGTCATATAGGCCCCAAGAAATGTAGTGACATATTAAAAGAGTCATATAAATTCAATAATATGGAAAGAACGGTGCGTAAAATATTACAAACATGCGAAATTTGTCAGAAAGCTAAAGTAAACAATCGTAAACAGGAGGGTTTAATGCAGCATGTAATGCCAGACAGTCCTTTAGCATTAGTTGCCGTTGATTTATATGGCCCTTTACCCAAAGGTCGTGGCGGGGTAAATTATTTATTTGTTGCGTTAGATGTTTTTACCAAATTTGTAAAATTGTACCCGATTAAAAAGGCAACCTCATCAGTCTTGGCTAGGAAGATAGTAAATGAATACCTTATTGAAGTAGGTAAGCCTAAAATAGTATTATCAGATCATGGTTCGCAGTTCACCAGCAACACCTGGCAGGAAACTTTAGGTTGGGAAAATATTTTAATTAAACATACATCAGTGTATCATCCGCAATCAAATCCAAGTGAACGTGTTATGCGGGAGTTAGGGAGAATGTTCAGAACCTTTTGCCATAAAAAACATTCTTTGTGGGCTACTTTTGTGTGCAAGATAGAGGGGTATATTAACAACAGTTTACATGAATCCACTAGTTACAGCCCATGTGAGTTAATGTTTCAGAGAAGGCCGTCACGCATATTAGAAGAGCTAGTAAAATTTCCAACCCGGACGGAAATACCACATGATAGGAAATTGGTAATCGCTAGGGAGCGCCTGCTGAGTAAGGCCGAACAGCGGAAACGGAGACATGACCGGAATTTAACAGCCATACAATACGAGGTAGGACAACTAGTATTAATAAAAAATCACTATCAATCGTCAGCGTTGGACAAAGAAATTAAAAAATTCTTCCTATTGTATGACGGTCCATATGAGGTTAGCCAAGTGAAAATGGAGAATGCTTATGTTTTAGTAGATTTGCAAACTCGGGAAATAAAAGGAACTTATAATGTGACCCAATTAAAAAAGAATTATCTAGCTGAGTGATGATAGATATATTTGTAAATATTAAAGTTTTCATACATAAACAGACATTTTTATATTTTATTATTATAATAAATAATTTTAGTGAAGCAGTGTGTTCAAACAAAATTTACTCTTACGTAATAAAATCTGTTATGCAGTAATAAAATGTAACAAGGTCACGAGTAAATAGAATTTGAAAATGAAATTCAAAGTTATGTAATTTTGGTAAATAAAAAAAAAAGTGAATTGTTTATTTTCATGTAATAACAACATCGTTAAGTGACTAAGTAAATATTTTGTTGTACTTATTATTTTATGTTAATGAAGGTCAAGGTAGGGAAAGTTAAGAAAGAAATGTATGAGATTAAAACACCACCAAGACTAGAAATGTCATGTAATGTAAATTGTTAATTTTAATTTTAAAAAATATATTTTACTTGTGATTCCCCAACTTTTCGGGCGGTCACGGCCTCACCGAACCCTGACCGTGGAATTGGTTTAGCTTTAACAGCTATGGTTGGGGCTCATTGCGTCACGTTCTGCCTTAACTGGCCATAGCTGTTATCGTTGTAAAGGTGAATTTTGAAATTGACAGGGGGGTACTTTAGGGGAATCACCAAACTATGGAACAGCGGCTGCCACTCTGTCCGAGGAGGGACAGCAAAGCCAGGTGGTAGACCCGCATTAGGGGCGTGTAATATGAACATTTAGATATTATGATATCTAGTTTTATTAAAATTTAACGCAGAAGCAAGGACACGGAGATGTCAAATTCCTCCAAAATTTCAGTCCTTGTGGACGCCACAGTCCAGGGGGGGTCATAGTGTGTGTGGCAGGGAGGTTACCCAGGGGGGTAACGAATTAAAAAATTTGTTGTTTTAATAATGATGACTCGCTACTAAGATAACTAAATAATTTTGTTTTGATTTGAAAAAATAGATGCACTAGATGTTTCCTATTTTGTGTTTATTATGTCTTATTGTGTTAATTGCATGTAGTATGTTAGGAATAAGGATTATAAAAATATAATGATATTTTATAGAATAAGTTTTCAGGGTGTTTAAAGATTTTCAATAAAAATGAAATAAATTTGTGATAGTTAAAATTTTCAATGAGTTGTAAGGGATAGAAGTTGGGTGATAGTAATTGTTTAAGTAAAACGTTTGAGTCAGTCCAAGTTGAATATATTGGGGTGTCATATTAGATAGAGATTTTGTAAGGGAGTATTAGAGTCGTAAAAGGGGAAGATTATGGGTAAATGCCAAGTTGATAAAGTGAATTATAATGAATAACTGAGAATCACTCAAGTTAATGAAATGGAAAAATAAATCAAATGTGTAAAAAAAAAAAAAAAAAAAAAAAAAATTGGGAAATGAATTAATAAAAGTTAAATTGAGATTAAAAGGGAAATTTTATAATTTTATATTCGAAGTTAATGATGTAAAGTGTGTAGATTATGTTCAAACTTAAATGTGAATTGTTTATTTTAATGTAACAATTAACAATATGAATTATGAATGTACTATGTTTTCTTATGTATTCTTGTGTTTGTTAGTATTTAAGAGAATTTCATGAATTAAAAAAAAAAAAAAATTTTTTTAGTGCAAATTGGGTATAAGAGAAATGTGTAATATGGTAATGGGAAATGTTTATTTAAATTCTGATGGGAATCAGGGCAATAATTTTGAATTTTGGGATAAAAGTTAACAAGAGAAAGTAGATAGAATGAGATTATGGAATTTTAAAATGGGTATCATGTTGTGGTTAGGAATTTTAAATATGTTAGAAGTAAGTAAAAAACAAAACCAGTGCTTCTCAACGCAAACCAGCACCGCTAGGGGGAAACAGATCAGTTGGGGATATGGTGTTGTATAAGGCCACTAGTTGATATTTGATTTGTTGTTTCAGTGTTTGGTGATGCTGTGGCGGCGGACCTGAGCTGGCCAGCGCGTCAGAGCAGGGGCGTTAAGTATCTGTCTGACTTTGTGGTGTTGGGATCTCGAGAGAGAAGTCCAGTAATGTCATTCAGGTGCGGTCACAGTCACCGGACCAAGGGTGAGTTAATTATATAATTTTTTTTGGTAAACCATCAAGGGGGTTGTGGCAACATATCCTGGCTGATCCCTTTAGCAAGTATGAATGCGTCAATAAGATTTTTTATGCTTCGGCATAAAATCTCTCATTGAGGGGGTATTGTAACGGGACATTTTGGCCTACCTGAGGTAATATGAATAAATTTGTAATTTAAATAAAGCAAATAACATTTTTTACGATGATTGGGACAAAACGTAAACGAAAGGTAAAATTCATTGGTAGCGACAGTGGTAGCATTGCTTGTGACATTATGCATGTGAATTTATATAACGCAGAAAGCAACAAGCTGAAACTGTGCCAAGGGCAGCTTCAAGGACATACAAACTGTAAACATGTGATGTAACTGAGCATCGGACGATCTTACGTCAGAGACGATCCCCGTTGTGGAATGTTGGGTGTGATCGTAACAACCGTATACTGGCGTAGTGATACGAACTTCAGAATAATAAAGAATTGGTCATATAACCAAGGCCGCTTTACAAAATAGTGCCGTTTATATAATCCCAGTATAAAATTACTCCGTGAGCCGGCCGGTCACGAATAAAAGTTCCGGAACGTAAATCGCGGGCGCCCGCACCTAAAATGTGAATACCGCAAAACAACAAAATGTGAATAACATATCTCAAATTTAAAAACGATACGTCTAAAGTTTTATAGAATGTGAATTAAATAACGTCAATTTGATAAAAACCTAAATTCAGTGAAAACAACAATCTATCTAGTGCACGGACAATGCGGCGTCTTCGAAACTCAGCAGCAGTTAAGTAATAAATGGGGTAAAGTAGAACCTAGAAACGGGTTAAACTAAAAGTATAATGGTACCAATTTCTTTAAATTTGTTTGACAAGAATAAAAATGAGATCTCTTAAAGGTATGGGATGTTTGCGCGTGCGTGAGTGAGAGAGAAGGATGTTAATATGGAAGTGCTGGTTGCGTAATTATTTATATAATAATTAAATTCATTTGATTTGTTTTACAATTAGTTAATAATTAATTAAATAATGAGTTGTTTTATTAATTGAGCCTCGTGGCCAAATATGTTCAAAATAGTATAAAAGAAATTGACGAGATGGGAGTTAGTCAGATAAAATAAAAAGTGTTCATTAACCACATCAATGTGTGTTGGTCATTTGCGTTCACCTGTTTCTCTCTGCTAATGAGTACACCAGACGAGACCCTGGAAGTTTCACGAAAGGTAGGTAACACAACAAAAAATTAATCAATATTAATATTTCAACATTAATAATTTTTAATTAACTCGTAATGTTTTATCATCTCTCTCAATATCTAACACCTGCACCAATATCTCATAACCTCTATTAAACTCAAAAATGTTTATTTCTCTCTCTCTTTCATTACAACACCTCTCGTAACCATACTGAACTCTCCCATTCCATGCAAAGGGCACCATTAAATATTTATTACCTCTACTGGCTTTACCAGTCAAATCACAAAAAATACAGGGACCATCTGAAGACACCTTGTCTTCCATACAAATACCGGAGGAAACTCTGTCCTCATTAAACACCTGTGAAAACTCTGTTTCACCATAAACTTGGGGAACATCTGCCCTTTGCCCATTTAACCTCTCTACACACACACTTATAACCTCATCAACACTTTCTCTGCTCACAACCTTACACTCTAACAACACGTTTTTAATTTCACCACTGTTACTGACCGTATCATTCTTAGATACCCCATTTTCAGCTATATAATCATTATTCTTATTTAATGTTATTTCATCATTATAATTACTTGTATTACTCCCACTTACCTTGTCTCCTATTCCTTCGTTATATTACCACCACCACAAACACTTACCTGTTTTAATTCAGCTCCTGAGTTCTCCATTAATCGGTCTGTCTTTAGTCTCCACTTTTCATCTTGTTTATCCATTATTGTGTGTAACTCGTCAAAACAATTATCCATCATATCAAAACCCTTGTTCATAACACCCCTATATTCCTCCAAACCTTTCTTAATCATTTGCAACATATCCATTACACTTATCTTACAATCAGATTCACTCATATTATCATTATTGAACTTATTATCTGCCACCTGATCGACTTTCTTCTTGTTAGTTTGATCTGTCTCTCTACCATTTCCTACCACTAATACACTATCATCATTGTTATTAGGCCTATTCACTGTCTTATTTTCTACCACTATTACTTCAACTATCTTACCTTTATCATTGGTGATCTCACTATGTTTATTGATTTCTGCAAATATTCCTTCTTCTTGTTCTTCCATTCGGGTTAACCTATCGTCTAAATTACCCCATTCCTCGTCTGTCATCTCACCCACAACACCTCGAAATTCACTCTCCCACTCATCCCACGCAAAATCAATATCATTACTTTGGATTTCTGACATGTTTAAAGTTCGTTTGTATAACACTTTTTATATAAAAAACCCCTATTTTTACTTCCATATTCCTTAAGGAATGGAAGTATGGTGATGGCAAAAAAAATCGTGTTCGAGATTATTGCAGATTCTGATTCTACTACACTCAAACATGAAAAAAAGTCGTTTTCCGAAAAGTGTCTGTGTGTCTATCTGTAGATTTTTTTCCTATGGCAAAAGATAACTGCTGCAAATTCAAACAGAATCAAATGATTTTTTGCATACAGCCCTGATTTGTAGAGTACTCGCGACCTATTGTTTTTGGTGAAGATCGGTTGAGGGAAAGGGGTAGTTTACCTGCAACGGTTTTTTTTTATCAAGGGAAATTTTTTTTTTTTGGCAAACGATAACAGCCGCAAATTCAAACAGAATCAAATAATGTTTCGCATACAGCCCTGAATTGTAGAGTTCTCAAGACCTATTGTTTTTGGTGAAGATCGGTTAAGGGAAAGGGGTAGTTTACCTGTAACGTTTTATGTTTTAACAAGGGTATTTCCTATGGCAAACGATAACAGCCGCAAATTCAAACAGAATTAAAAGATTATTTGCATACAGCCCTAAATTGTAGAGTTCTCAAGACCTATTGTTTTTGGTGAAGATCGGTTAAGGGAAAGGGGTAGTTTACCTGCAACGTTTTTTTAACAAGGGTATTTTCTATGGCAAACGATAACAGCCGCAAATTCAAACAGAATCAAATAATGTTTTGCATACAGCCCTGATTTGTAGAGTACTCAAGACCTATTGTTTTTGGTGAAGATCGGTTAAGGGGAAGGGGTAGTTTACCTGCAACGTTTTTTATCAAGCGTATTTTCTATGGCAAACGATAACAGCCGCAAATTCACACAGAATCAAATAATTTTTTGCACACGTCCCTGAATTGTAGAGGTCTCAAGGACTTTCGATTTTGGTGAAGATCGGTTAAGGGGAAGGGGTAGTTTACCTGCAACCTTGTAATGGTACAATTTGTAATTACCCTAAATATGGTATAAAAACCATAAATATTGTATTCCTGAGTTTGGTCAAAATTAAACAAACCTTAAATAACCTGTATGAATATATCGTGAGTGGACTGTATAATATTTGCCAGGATTTGGACCGATTCGTAGCAAAAAACGTGAAACATCACAAAAAACAGTGTCATTTGTTGCGATAAAAGTGACGATCCTTAATGACGTGAGCGGCCAGGAATTTGTTTTTGTCAACAACATGATGCTGTCAACAGCTTAACAAAGGGCTTGTGACGTAGATTCACCCCACCTCGGAAATATGTAACAAAGACGCGGTGGCATTTCATCAGCAACAGTGATCGCAGCCGGCCAGCAACTCGTTCACTAAAAAGTGAATTTTAACTTTTAAACCACTAGAAGTGGTTAATAAACTATATAAATATCAGAAAACATGTTGTGAAGAACGTTAAAAGTTCGGCATCGTGTAGGCGTCATCGGCCGATGGATCGTCCCATATAGATCAGCGTGTAGAATCGGTCCGAGGAGTTTTCGTGGGTCGACACGACGGTGCGCCATAAACCGAAGTAAAACACTACCGAGTGTGCGGATCGAGACGATTCTAGCAGTGCGAGGAGGCCTACACGACTTTTTGGTGAGAACGTTCCATCAACACACATATACATATTTTATTTCCACATCAAACTTAATTTGAAATGACCAAAATAACAAATATTCAAAATTTTAATTTTCAAAATGAGCTCATAAAAATAATAAAGAATTGTACCAGGATGAGAGAGAGAGAGTGAGAGGGCGAGTGGGTAATTTCTAAGTGCTGGGTTGTGCGCAACAATATATAAAGATATGTATATCTATATTTACATAATTATCTAATATAACACATTTTATATTACATGTTATGATTTTGGAGGGTAAATTGATTTTTAAAACGCCCATGGCGTAATATGTGGGTCTAATCGTTTTTTTTTCAATATGTATTAAAATACAAGTTCAATACTAATAAAAGTAATTTACATATGGTATTTTGTGTATGTTTTATTTCAGGTAATCTATTTCACAAAACTAGTTCGTGTTGCACGAACTCTGGCCCGAAACGTAACACAACATTTCATGTTGTTATTTTGTACAACATGGCGCCCCAGATTAAAAGTGATATTTACTAGTACATACGAAAATACAATTTTAATGATAACGAATTAAACGATAAAAAGCCATAAATTACAACTGTTTACGTTTTAACAAGAGTAAAGTACTTGAAAATTTATTTAAACTTTTTGAAACAATGGTAATTGTTAAAAATAAAATAATTTTGTTGCCAGGCAATAAAATTATAATTTTGTCATTTTAATGTAAATTATGTTTGAGTTAATATCTTTATATATACAGTGGAACTTGGTTATTACGGCCTCGGCTGTTACGTCAACTCGGGTGTAGCGTTATTTTGTCATAAGTCCGGTCAAACTGATATCTTTAACATTATAAAAATTCCCGGTTTTAACGTCACTAAATATTGTACTACTCTGTTATAGCGTCAAATATTTCTCAGATATATGTCAAATAATTTCATATAAACGTATATATGTGCGCGCGCGCGCTAGCCCATGGCTACAGACATACATTGTATGCAAGCGATAAGCACTGTAACAGGACTGCCGGCGCCAGCCATTTTACGTGCTCCAACGGATGGCTAGATCGATTTAAGGCCCGACACTCGATTTCCTTTGCAAAAATTTGTGGTGAGGCAAAATGCGTAGATCTGAACGTTACAGGCGATTGGGTGCGTAACACTTGGCCAGAAATTAGACGATCATATAAAGATGAAGATATCTTTAATGGACATGAAGCCGGAATTTTTTATAAATTAACTCCAGATAAGACTTTCAAATTTAATAAAAATGAAAAGTGTGTTGGTGGGAAGCTCTCTAAACAAAGAGTTACAGTTTTTGTTTGTGCGAACATGACGGGAACCGAAAAAAGGAAACTTTTAGTTATCGGGAAAAGTTTGCATCCTAGATGTTTTAAAAACATCAAAAAACTTCCTGTAAGTTACACTGGCAACATAAAAGCGTGGACGACTTCTAGTATTTTTGAAGATGACTTCTGTACGTGTGTATGTCACTGAAATCCTCCATGTATAAAATAATATATCGTTCGTGGCAGGTAAGCATATCTCAGTTATGTAATGTTTACGTTTCCATTTTATTATTATGCCTACAGCAATAAAAAGGCAGGTAAGACACACACACACACACAATTCACGTTATTTCTGGCCTCACTCATGTTTATTTTCTTACATTTGCACGCTTTTTAAATGGAAAGTGCCGAAACCCACACCAACATAACGCGTGCAAGCCGAAAAAATGGACATCAATTTGCTTCCTGTGGATCGCTGGGCAATGTAACTTAGAATATGGAAGTCATGTATGGTTCTCCATACCGATATTCTACACTCAACACACCTACCACAACTGTAAATCACAATAACCTAAACCTAACCTACTCGCACGTACTTAATTATGTATGATAAAAAATTTTGTTATAAATTCGTCATTACCACATCCTATTTTCTGTGCACTAAAATAGGTCTATCTCGTATAAATAAAATTAAACGAAAATCCTGGCAGCGAGAGCCAAATGTGATGCTAGAAAATACGTCGAAATATATTAATAAATAAAAATACTGCCAGAACTTACCTGCAAGCTTTCGCAACTACTTACCGCATATTAAATTTTATCAGAAGACCAAGGTCGCCACGATTATTTTTTATAGGTTAAAATATCGAAAACCTTTATGCTCCACCTTAATAAAACAAAGGACAATTTAGTAATCTGACCACACCCATTAATAATTCAGAAGATCCCCGGAACGTTTAGACGAATCTTGCAGAACAGAAATGAGAAAGTGGTAATGACGAAATAACTTAGTCTAACACATTTTTATGTTATGAAAATGAAATATTTTTACTCACATAATGACGGAAATTCTTCATACAAAAACACAAAAAGAACAGAACACATTTGGTAATGGTTAAATCGGCCTTCACCTTACATACTATTTATACTATAGAAAGTAGCCCAGCTTTGCACACACACACTACCACACCATTTGAAACCCCTTTAAAATATTATATTAACAATAGAAAAATAGTTTGCCTTTATATATTCATGTTTCATTTACGGTCAATCACTGTCGCGATGCCGGCCGGACACGTGCTTCATCCCGCGGTTCGAATGTCCGTACTTAACTGTTTTCACTTTGTGATTCCACCGCACCAATGTATAACTGTGATGTGTTGATTAATTTATAGGGTCCCGGTCGGTATTAAAACGTTATTACACCGAATTATTCATGTTTAAAGAGTTCGACCCGACCGGGACCGCGTCTCACTAATTACGTCTGATGGCTGTAGTAGGTTCTCGTGGACTGCGTATAGCGTCTCTTGCAAGCGGGCGGAAATTGATGCCCTGCCGAACGAATTTCGTCGACGCTCACAGTTGAGTTGTTGCAGCGTAGTCGCTATGCGCATGATACATAGTGGTTTTTCCTGTAGTGTGTGCCGACGATATTTAGGCGCTTCTGGCTTGATGTCACGAGGTGGGCGGACCTTAATTTTTTATATCCGCCGTTTCAGTCAAGTAGACGAAACAGAAAAGGTACTTGTCACCATCTTGGTGGTTCACAACCGCGTCAGTCCGGGCGTATACTCACTTGACGCGTGCGTGCGCGCTGTCACACAGAAACAGAGTTCTTGGAACTGAGGGCTTGGTGAATTCTTGCTTACAGATTGCACAATGCCATACTGCGTATTTCTCCTTTGTTATACACTGTTCTATTTGCCACGTGTCCTGGTTTGTTGGAATAAAATTTACACAATACCTTTGTCCATCCCCGAAAATGAAATAAATTTAAAAATACAAATACCCACAATTTTGGACCGTTACAAAAGTAACTAATAGTAATAATACTAGTGTCTTTTAATTGATGTTATTGAAAATATTTAGTTTGAAACTTGGTGAAGTGATGCTATGTAAAAGTTTTTCATATGGATGATTTAAATATGGAATAATTGACGAGTTCATCAATTTTGTTGAAATCACATAAAATTATTTATACAGTTTGTAAGTTACAAAAATAACTTAAAATATACTTACAAAAGACTAGTACTTATTACAATTTAAATAAGTGATTATACCTTCAGTTTCTAGCTTTGATGAAGTGTATATACGCCTACAAAACTTACAAAAATTAGCATATTTTTTGCCACATTTATATTGTTATGTTTACTTCTATTAAAAACAGAGTATTCATTTTTTTCAGATTTAGACCAACAGCAGTTTGGTGTGCCAGAAAAATGTTTTTTGTAAGATGAATAAGTTGAATACAATTTTATCATCCCAAAACCAGATGGTACGTAATAATTTATTAATAATTTTATATAGAAAGTAGTTACTAATTATACTCTATTCTGTATAATCAACTTTTGGCTTTAAACAAAACACCATTTATACCCAACTATGTATTATTTTAATTATATAGAAAACGAAGAAAAATCACAGCCACTACAAATACAGAAAAACTGGCCTGGGTCTTTTCGCATGTACCAGTGTAATTAATGCTGGTCCCCAATGGGTTAATAAAGATAAAACATACACCATACTATAATATAAATGTATTTGTCACCTTAGTTAACAAACAGAATCAAGCAGACTTACATGACAAGCGACTAACTAATGTTATTGTCACCAACAGCATGTTTACTTTCACTACTGTTATAGGCTTCACTATCACATACTTTCGTTCTTTTCCTTCTTCTTTCATTGTCACTTGTATTTGTGTCTTTCTTCTCACTATTTACATTACTGTCAGCACCATTACTGTAACGATCATAACTTCTTTCACTTTTATCTCGTCTTTTATGTTTTCTATCATACTTTGGACTGTTAGATCTACTTCTTCTCTTTTTTTTCTTTTTATAATCTTTACTGGGGCTGTTACTTCTATGTGTACTGTACTTTCTCCTTTCCGATCTTTCATTTTTGTCTCTTGATTTGCTTTGCCTTCGCTGTTTCACATGTACATCTTCAGAATCTGATTCATCTGACCATTTCCAGGTTTCTCTCTCCCTACAAAAATAAAAGTAGATTATTAATTGATGACTCGTTAGGCACTTGGTGAAACATATTAATACAAAGGTTTTTAAAATATATAAACACTTGGTATGTTTCACAGTGTTTATTTAACTCTGACAGCTGTTTCAGCTTATTAAGCTAATCAAAGAGATTAGTGAACAACTCAGTAGATTATTACAAACATGATAACATTTTGGACAGTATACTGTTCATATTATTTTAAAACTCCTGTTGCATCAGTTTGCTCATTAACCCATTGCATCATTTATTCATTTGTGTGCGGGCGGCTAATTTTTGTCTCCTTCCCCTCTGGCGAGGCATTTTGTCTAATTCAGTTTTAATTGTCAGAATTCACCTGTGAGGTGCCCCATTGTAACATACAATGTTATGGTAGACTGTTTATGTTTAATGTCTGAGTCTGCCCAGCCCAGACGTATTACGCAACAGCTTGCCAGCTCAGTCTCTGTGTAAATCACAGTAAGAACACTTCTTCACCAGTGTTTGCATCGCCAGCAGCAGACTACAGTCGTCTGCAAGTTAGTGAAAAACAGTGGCCTCGGACGTGTAAGATAGGGCGTAAATAAATTCGGCCTATCCAATACAACTATCAAAGTGTGTGAACTATGTAGCGGTCAGCTAATTAAAAACGTAAGTGCTCGAACAAACTAAAGTTGGCCAACAAAATGTTACCAAGGTGTAAAGTGTAACTTAAAACCATGGTAAATTAAATAAGACGGAGTGTGTCGCGGCAGTGTAAAGAATTCATGAACTATTGAAATAACATTTTGAAGTGACCCGAAACAGCTAACCACACGAGGCGGTGAGGAAACAGTTGGGAACGCCGTGGATGTGTTAAGTACCTTTCATAACACTAATGGAACAATTCCATAAATAATAAATACAAATACTGAACTATAATAACGGGGTTTAAAAGAAAAAAAATGTAAAAGAGTATGAATGAGAGAATGTCGCAAAGTACTGGTTAATGAAAATAACGCTATCATTAAGTAATTTTTTAGAGTAGTTTATACGGGGTGATCAAATATCTATGTAGTCTTGTTTTTATTGAACTTGTAGTGTGAAGATAAGGTGAAGGGATATAATTCAGGCTAATAAAAGAAAGCCACTTTGTTAGAATATGCAAAATTTGCGTTAGTGTAATTATTTCAAAACTCAAACCCATATAACCTTTTCTGCAGCTGTTTTCGTCTGTAAGACCCTGGAGGAGAACCCGAAGGTAAGATAAGATATTATTAATTGAATGAAAGACTGTTGTTTCACTGACGCCCGAACTGGGACTCGAATATATTAATAATTGATAGAAATTATATTGTTTCACAGTTTTTGTTAAAATAAAGTGAAAAATGTTCTTATTTTACCCATCCCCGAAAATAAAAAGAAAGGTGTTATGTAGCACAACTAATCAATTAGAATAAAAACTTTCTTAAAGGAAAAAATACTTTAGCTACTGATATTTTACATTACTCCGATATGTAAATGTACACAGTAAACTGGTACACATACACAAATACGAAACGTGAGTGACAACCACCTGGCTACAGAGGTTAGAACAATGAATGAACAGATTGAAGAACTTGATATTACCACATGTAATACCTAAATGTTACTATACACTACATAAATCTACTATTGTACAAAGAATATTATCTATAAAAATATACAAAGAATCCAGCTGAATTGCTAGAAATGAAACTCTGCTTCAATAAAATCCGTTATACTGCATAGATCTGCCATCTATTGGAAGGAATGTGAACAAAATAAGTCAGTGAACATGTTTACTGTTTCATATCATAAATATCAGATGCCGAACATTAAAAGTGACAAGAAAATTTGTGTCAAAGTATTACGTTTGCCAAAATACCAAAAACTTATGGCTCATAATATTACGACACCCACATGCAAAGTGTTAAATGTATGGAACGTATTGTTATTATTAATTTTGACAACACATCTGGTCACAAACTGAGATGAAGAAAAAGTGACAAGAAAATTTGTGTCAAAGTATTACGTTTGCCAAAATACCAAAAACTTATGGCTCGTAATATTACGACACCCACATGCAAAGTGTTAAATGTATGGAACGTATTGTTATTATTAATTTTGACAACACATCTGGTCACAAACTGAGATGAAAAAAAAATTTGTACAACTAATAACAAATTTTCATGTATGTATTAAAAAAGCTAGTTGATAAATATTTTCTTGAATCATAATTTGGACAGCTATCCATTAAATAGAGAAATCTACAAGAAAAACCAATGATACACATTCTGGGAAAGAATTTTACATCTCTAAAAAAGTCATCCCTATTGAAAGAACAATTCAATGGTGTCACTATATAAAGAAAAATTTGGACTGAACATATAAGAAAAATGCAGGACAATCTCTCTGTTTCTATGGATTTATTATATGATTCAACCGGCCAGCCACGGGACAGGGAGTGCCCTATGGGCCACTTCAAGTCTGAGCAGGGGCTGTGCTCGGGTTTTATACATTATACAATGGGGCTAACTAGAGGCAGTACACAGATTTCTATAAGTGCTTTCGAAGATAAATGAATCATTGTTGGGTATCTGTAATCACAGTTTGGATTTGGTCATGGAAAGTATCCACAAAAGTAGCAAGAGATAAGAGAATACGACATAGGGAAATATGTTGGCAAAATTACTTTCTGCTGTCATGAAAGATGCATTCATGTAGGAGAGAAGGTTTAATATAGGTGTTAGGATACCAATAAAGTCAAGAACTGCTGGCTCGGTAAGCCCTGTGATAAGGCTTAGCCAATAATTATTCAGTAGCCACAGAAGAGTTTAAAAGTAGGTTAAACATCAATATTAAAAAAAAAACTCATGTAATGAAAACTAAGAATAAAAACTCAAGAGTACTCAGAGCCAATAGGAAAATTAAATATAATTAAATTATAGTGCATATAAATTATAATTGGGTAGTAAGGATAAAATTAAAAGGAGAATAAGAGCAAGGCACATTGCATTTAAGAGGATATGACATGTACGTTGTTGGTGTGTCTCAGTGTGACCAGCCCATGATGATTTGTGACTTCAGGACACATAAATCCTGATGTCTGAAATTATATGGAATCCGTGGACAGCATAAAGTAAATACAAAAGAAAATATGCTGGTGATACAGCAAAGAGGTGATAAATAATGCAATACAGATATTGCTAGAACATAAATTATGGGGCAAAATTAGTAGTCCCATATTTGACCTGAAATATATAATAAAAGGGTCACAGAGCTGTATCCTAGTAGTTTAGAAGAACATTAATGAAAAGTGCACAAAACAGGTTGAAAAACATAATTTTTCAGGTTTGCTGTACAATAACTTTGATAAGTTTCTAGCAAAGAAAAAGTAGAAAATTTAATTCTGAGTAAACTGATACCTTGAAAACAAAAACAAATGCTGAGTACATTACTGACTTGAAAACAAAACATGGCAGAAAATGTTATGTTTCTAAATAAAATAAAATACAAAAATCAATTTATCAAATTTTTTTGTACAAAAAAGTATACAACACTACTGGTTTGGATGCATCATTGAACATTGTAGTGAAAGCTGCACCAACTAGGCAATCAGGAACATTAATTTATATTTGGATATTTCAGGGCTGCAGAATGTAATTGTACAGTACGCAGAACAGAAGAATAAAACAAAGTAAGAACAGAAGAATAAAACAAAGTACAAAAGCGCTCTGGTTAATCGCCCTCACCTTGAATGTCTTTTCCTGGAAGGTGACGGAGACCTTGAAAATGAACGTCTCTGTGATAAATTCCTATGTCTGTTCCTATAACGGGTTAAATTGTATGGATCATGAAATACATGCAGAAAATTACAGTTGCGACCTTTAGGACACTTTTTCCTGTGAAACAATCCTGAAAAAAAAACAAATACTATATAGAACAGTACAACTGTCACATGAGTCTGTATAATTCACATGTTACCAGCTTCTACGATACTGATTATATGAACATCTCTCAACCTCTGATAACTACGTACTGTTCAGTTGTGAAAATGTGGCCTCCATTTCCTCCTCCATTACTTCTTACACATATACAAACAGAAGTTCATACCTCCTGATTCAACTCATGTAACACCACAATGAACCTTTGACTCAGTGAAACATTCCAGATTAGCATTGATCATTCTCATTCTCCCTGTGCGTGTGTACAGTGCCATATGAGTAATAATGAGTGTATATAATGAGTAACAATAACACTGTGAGGTTTTAGTAACCAATTTATTTTAAGTATATGCAAAAAAGGCCCAGCCTAGGCTAAGAACAGCCACAAGGGCCTGACATCAGAGAGTTAAAATACAATTTTTTTTTTTTCTTTTATAAAATTGCTAAACGTTGTTTAAGACCTGAAGATGTCAGTAATGACGAAAAGCTTTGTCTAAATAATAAAAACAATTATAGCAGTTTAGCAATTTTATAAAAGAAAAATAAGGATGGCTGCTAATTTAAACAATACGAAGAATAAAATACAATTATAATCCCCGTCTCCATACCACTGAAATTAAAAAAATTATTTTGAAAAAATTTATTATATACAAACTGAAGCTGTTCGTTTTTTATTGTGAATAATAAACTTTATTAAATTTATAAAAACTTAGTTTTTATCTTACCTTCGGGTTCTACAGATGAACAAGTTGCAGAACGATTATTTGGGTTTAAGTGCGAAATAATAGTAACACAGTTTATGCTGTCTAAAACAAATTACTTCTTGTTTATTACACAAAATGATTACTTTTACTCACTTTGATGACAATTACATTTCTTATTTCTTTTTCTTGTAAATTAAAATATTCGCCGAATTAGCAACATATAAAAACATAACATAAAATTAACCAATGAACAAATCTTACTTGGCTATAACAAAATAATTCATAAACTTAATGAACCAGTACTTTTTATATCTTCTCCCCTCCCTCTTTCTTTTCTAATTTCATTTTTTAAACCCCGTTCATCGAGCTCTTTAAACTTTCATTATGCAAGATTAAACATTTTTGCTCGAGATACTTAAAATCTTTAACTAATAGTTTGTTCTTGGTACTTAACCAAATCCGGAGAAGTTCTCGTTGATTTCACCACCACCACGTGTAAATTACCATTTCCTTGAGCACTTCGCACTTCGATGTTTCACACATTTATACGTTTTTCATATTCCGTATTATGTAGTTTTACAAACTGTATTCAATAGTTTACTATTGTTGGTTATATTTTCTTTGACATTTTGTCGGCCGACGTAACTTGCTCGCGAGCACTGATAGTTTTTTTTTTTAATTAGTTGACCACGGTATATTGTTCATACAGATTAATAGTTCAGAACTGCGCGCTCCTGAACTTTCCCACATGGCCCTGCTGTCTACTTGGCTGGTTCAACAATGAATGTAGAGGTGGGCCGATATACCTGTAACAGATATTTTGGAACGATATTTTTGTGGAACGGATGTAACAGTGACTGAAAAGTTGAAATACCTGTTATTCGCAGCGACGCTGTTCCGAGTCGAGGCACGCCCCCTACACTCCTATACAGACACACACACACACAAAAAGTACGCAAGTAACAAGTAAACGAATATGCCAATGCCACATACTAGGCGTACAAAAATATCGCTGGTACGCAAGGAACAACACGTATTACAAATACTAAGCGTATCAGAGGAACAAGTAGTATTTTTATATCAAGCGTATTTCGAGTAGAAAGTAGTACGAAGCCACCTTTTCATCCTGAATACTTCCTTCTGCGCAAAGAGACGAAGCTGTTTTTAATAAAGGAAATAATTCATCCTGCTGTTACATTTATTCTCATGCGATATGCAGATATATAATACAGATTATATGCTAATAAATTATATATTATACTAGTCACCAACTTGTAACTAAAATCGGTTGGTAAAACTTTGTTTTTACTCAAAAAACTTTGTGTTCCGAGTCGTTAGTGAAATAGTTGTATTTAATTATATTGAGTTATAACCTATAGATTGGCTGATGTTGATAAGCTATATTATACTTTTTATTAATGTGATTTTAACTTCACTACACATCTCACGTAAATGATGAGATTGTTGTAATGGACATTTATGCACTTTATCTAGTCCTGTTCCTTAAATATCTGTAATGCATTTAATTTACTTTTGTTGTTGCTTATTATTTATAAGTTTTTATTTATGTATTTATATTTATTTTATTACAATTTGTTTTTTATTTTTATTTGTAAAATTTTGTTTATTCTCATTCACTCTTGTGGCTTACTGTTATGTTTTTATTATACGTTTCTGATGTTTTTTCACATTATTTTTTGTGGTATTACGTGTAGGCCTACTCTAAATTATTTAATTGCCCCGAGTTTCGCAACTGATTTGTCTAACCAATGTTAGTTTGTTTACTACTAGTGAAAACTTAAATTGGTATTTCCAAAGGGAGATAGGCCTATAAATTCTCTTGTTTCTTATTTTCATTTAAACAGTAATAGTTTAATAAAGTCACAGTGTAAAGTAACACTGTTAATACTTTTAGTTTCAATTTATTTCTTATAACAAATTATATAGTATAGGTTATATAATATCTTCAAATAAATACACAGCAAGTAGGTTTATTAATATATTAATAGGTTTATCTAGGTGAAAATAAACCTACTTGCAGTGTATTTATTAGAAGATATTACATAGGAGACCTGCAGGCAACTCAAAACGAGTTACTTACAAAGGATAATATAGGTTATGTATAATTAGTATGTAATAACAGGTATTTGTACCTGTTATTTTTTTTGGAACGGTATTTTCATACCTATTATTTAAAAATAACAGTTTAGCCCACCTCTAAATGAATGCTTACTGTGATCTCCTGATGCACACTGTCTTGTGGCAATTACTCATCCTTTCTGTAATTCACAGAGAGACTGAGTTGCCAGTGGTTACGTAATACGTCTAGCCGGGCAGGCTGCAGGCTCCAGACATAAACAGTCTGCAATAACATTGTGCAGTTTTGTGAAAGCAGGGGTTCCCAACAGGTGGTAAGACTCCGTAACACACGCACCATGGCTATATGTGGGGAGGGTGGTACAAAACAGTCGAAAGACTGAAGGAGCAAATAATAATAATATACAAAGAATCTGGTGTCAACAGAACATAACACGTTATGACAATTAAAACTTTAGAAATGATATATAATTCACAGTAATGGTTTTCAGACAATATGTCCCCTCCCCAAACAGACATATCCGAGAAGAGTAGAGAAATGTATTTCCTGCAAGATGAATGTTTTGCAGTTTGAAAACATTATAAAAAGGGGCAAATAGCCTACCATTCTAAGACACCTGTGGGTGACACTGAAAGGGCTGCAATTAGCAGTTTGTTCATTGAAAGTGTTACAAAAATAAACTAAGAATAATAAATTCTGTTACATATTCTTTATGTACATGATGATGGAATTCAAAAAGATAACATGTCAATTATGTAGGCGTCACATCTTTTTTGTGCTTGTTTCTCGTTTTGTTGTTGTTTTTTATGACCTTACAGAAAATTATTCCGTCTTGCTCCTGGTGACCCAACAAAGTCCAGATCAGTTGCTTCTTGTTTTGTAATACCATATTTTTATTCTCATAACTGAGTTTGAATATTAAAAATTTGTTACTGATCTTGTGGGGGGGGGGGAACCAAAACTGAACGTTCCGCTAATTCATACTTTAGTTCATGACTTTTCCCATCATAATGAATGTCTAAAAAGGCCGACTTTAGTGAAGTCAAAGCTCATACTCACATGCATAATGAAACAAAGCTGAACATTACATTAACTCATAATTTACATCCCCCTTCACCAAAACAGTTGTGTGTGTGTGTACATTAGTAAATCAGGTGATTTTTCTATGAAACATTTTGTGCATGTTCCCCAATAGATTAGTATAAACATTCTCTAACTGTTGTATTTTCAAGATAGTCAAGCAACACAATTCCTTTAGGACAAAAAAAAAAAAACTGAATGTTTGTCAAGCCAACTTTGCTGACAATGGAACGGTCTTTAATTCTTTGGTGCATGATGCACAACCTTGGTTTCAACTACTCTATGTCTCTGGTTTCTAGTAGTAGCAGCTGGTGATGTTACAAAAGTGAGCTGGAGTTTTGAAGAACGTAGGGGAACTGTATCTTTCACATTTCTCATTATATTTCACAACTACGGGCACAGAACACAGAAATCAGTGTAGGCTATACAATCAGTACACAAATTTTATTAAAATAGCAAAAATTTATTAAAAAAAAGTATGTCTAAAATTGCAGGTGCACAAGTTTTTTAATAAACATCTCCGTGTCTCTTAAAAGCTCTATGGAAGGTTGTTTCTCTGACTTAATGTTAAAGTCAATGTTACATAAAGTTCAGAAGTTGGCTTGTCTAATTTCTAGTTTTCCTGTAGATAATTTAGGTTAAATAGCTTTTCTGAGAAAATGTCTACTTAATTCATCTTTGAATAGTAAAGAACTATCGCATAAGAAAACAAAATATTTTTGAACACTTCTATACTATTAACTTTCACAGAATTTATAATCACATCTGCACCACAGTTCGTTGTATTCATTTGTAAACATTGCTGCACACGTCAATGGTTAACAATCAAATAAAGCACCTTTACTGGAAGGTTGCTGTTTGGTATTATGTGTTTCAATGCACATAGTTTTTATATAAATAATCTACAGCTTGAATCACATGCGCTGTTGGTAGGTTCTGGCTGTATTCTTGGTCCACACTCTCAGTCAAATTTGAGCAGCCAATCCAGTAGTACAGTAATTCTAAACTTCATTTTAGCAACTTAAATAGCCACGAGCTTCATTCATGCCTCCCAGGACTGACAGTTATTCATAATTGTACTAACCAGATAAATTCAATTCCCTTCAACCCTTTTATCCTTATGGACCTGCGTGTACTTTAACTTCTCTTTAAACATGGGAAAGTGTGGAAAGGAGGCAACAGAACTTCTTTTTATAATATTCACAAGAAGACAATAATATAAATTTAATAGTAACATTTCATGGGTTAGAAATCGGTTAAATAAAATTTACTTATTTTAGCTCCTAACATCAAAACTCCATAATTGCAGTATTACTACACACTTCTCCTGCAGTTAAATGCACAGTTTGGATTGCCAGTGTAAACAAGGTTATGTAACCAAGGAGACATACACCACCACAAGTCCTGTCACTTAACTGTGTAATTATACAAACTTTTGTTTTTGCATTTTTACACCAATACAAAATTATATACAATTTACGTCTCAAATGTCATTGTTAATCCAAAAAATCATTACCTTATTCAGTCCAGTATTTAAAACCATTACTCTCATAATTAAATGTTCATCAATAATAAATGTCTAACCACCATCGTCAAAAATTAGTCTTATGTGAACATACACAATTCATTCTGGTTTACATTTAGTATATTATCTTTATTAAGATAATCGTCATCTAAACTCTCATATTCTACCACAATACCATAATGATTAACAGGATTATTCAATATTATCATATCATATACCTTGTCAACACTGTTTACGGTCATGTCTCCCTTGGAATTACTTGTTACAACCAGGTAAGTTACAATGTCATCATCATCTACTGCTACAGCAATTACATCACAAGGTAAGTAAAGTTTCTCACCTCTCTCAACATCCAAAATCTATGCTAACTCTTGATACTCTCTATCAACACTAAAAATCTCTATCTCTCTCTTTCTCCATCTCTCATCATAATACCTATCACAACCCCCCTGAATTACCTCACTCCGTGCAAAGGGCACCACAAATCTACTATAACACATCCTGGCTTTACCAGGTTTACGACAAAAAATCAAGGGACCACTTGGAGACACCTCGTCTCCCACATAACCTCTGGAGGAATCTCTGTCCTCGTAAACCACTTGTGGAGTCTTTACTCCACTTAAACAATAGGGAAAGTATGCCCTCTGCCAACCTAACCTCTCGTCACACTCTCTCTCAATCTCATCATTTATTCCTATTTCCACTAAAACTTCATGACCACTATCATTATTCACGCTTTTACTCTCTAACACCCTATTTTTAATTATATCACCATTATTACTTGTTATACCACTATTATTTCCACTTGTATTAACCACATTACTTACCTTGTCAATTCTAACCCTGTTATTATTCGTAATTACCTTCCTATTATAATTATCACTTGTCTTGTCATCTATCACTTCATTATTTATATTCTCGTTACACTTACCTGTATCTATTTTCCACACTTTCATTTTCTCAATGCTTTGTTTTTGTGACTCGATGAACTCATCACAACTTTCATTAAACTGCTTTACTATACTGGTATTTATCTCATTAAATTTTATATTTTGCTGTTCTTTTATTTCATTCATGTCACCCCTTAACTCGTTAAATTTAATATCATTAACGTCAAAGTGATTATTTATTTTACTAAAATCACCCCTTACTTCATTAAAATTACTTTTCATGAAATTAAATAGGTCATCCATTGACAATTCCCTTGAACTTTAGTTATTACAGGAGTCGATTCTGCTTTCGCATGACTCATTATAATTGATTCAGTTAGACTACATTCGTTTGTTACTATTAAATTTGTCTGAATTCCCGAATCACTCATATCAGCTGATTCGGTTGATACACTTTCTTTGTTTACTACAAAAATTGACTTACTTTCTGATTCATCAATGACAGTTATGTCAGTTAAATTTACTTTGATCTCTGTATTTTCCATTTTTTTTTTAAATTATACAATTTACATATACAAATATAGAAAATTTTAAATTGAACTCATTATTTTATGTTACGCCATCACCCCAGACGATCCATTTCTACGTTCACATATAGGCCATCCCTGTTCGAGGCGCCATTTATAACAATCTGATTAGAAATTTAATAAAAACCAACAAAACAACAACTTCCAATATCTCGTTTTCTCACTTACCTTGTTAATTATCCAGGCCTGTGAACTATAGAAGTGGTTCATTGGGTTCTGAACATAATAATTAGTTTAACACATTTTTATAAAAAAAGAGACATCTTATTTATTATTTCTAAATTCAACATTATTCTCTCCCTTTTCTTTCTCCCAACTTCTATTACATAATATTTCACTATAATGAACCTTACATACGAACCAGTACTTTTGTTTTATTATTTTCCCCACACACACTCACTCGCTCTTTACAATTCGGATATTCCCCCTTTTTTATTTTACTGAGCTCTTTTTACCCATAGTTTAATTTCATTTAATTAAATTTAACATAGCTACTTTCCTGCTTTACTCATTCCTGTTGTGGCCATCTACATGTTTCACCACTACTGTTGGTTCGCCTTTATTCACTTTATGTCCGAAATCGTGGTTAAACTGTTCCAAATTTAAAACTGTAATGTATATTGATTCTGATTACATCTTTTACTACTATTTTACATTAATTCAAAGCACTTTTTGTTGGTCGACCATAACTTTGCTCGCGAGCACTGATTTCAATGAACCGCGCGTTAACACAACCGTGCGGTTCTGAAGTTGGATAACGACTGAAAGCGTCCAAAAATGGCTATCGGACGCGCTGCTTTTCCACCTCATGGTCTGCTCGGGCTCCTTGCCCGTTTTGTGGCTAGCGGAAATAATTCACCTACTTCCGTGATGAATTTTGGGTTGTAGATTACATATTTTCTTTTGACCTTTTCTGTCCTCTGTCACAAAATCCGCCGTGTCTACCTCTGACTAGTATGGGGCTAGGCCACTGGGTGTTAACAAACAAATGTTTTTACAATTACTACTGCATACCTAGTACTAACCGTTACCGACCTCACCCATAGGATATTTTACTAGAAATTATTACAAAATATCTGCTCCCTATGATATGTACCGTTCACAACTGAGCAGCAAAGCAGACCACACTTTATAACATAACATTACACACAAATAAGTTATACCTTCAATTTTTTCTTGAAAATACAATAATTTGAAATATAACAAAATCATGAATTTTATGCACGTCAGAATATAAAGTATAATATTGTGAAGCCACTTTTTCTGTGGGCTGTTCAACCTTGCAACCTTATCACGAGTTGCTACTGGTGAATACTGATACACGGTTACAAACCAGTGGTACACAAAATTGGCAGTTAACAAATTTTTCATTCACGTAAGTTTTTGATCATTTGCTAACAAATTTAGTGCCAACCCTGTGCACAGCTTTTCTCTTAAGTTACGTCTGCTCACAAAAATTCAGTTAAGATGTGATCCAATTCTTTTTAAATACCTATAGCCTCCACCATTCCCCATTTTTCATTAAATAATCATCCCAAACCATGTCACACATACACTGAACAATTTCTTTTGGAGATTAAATTTTTGTTTGATATCCTGAATGTAGATTATCTGAATATTCTAGAGACAGGTGTGATCACATTTAAATTCAACAGCGTATCTTTTTATTGCCGAAAATGAAGGGAGCAGCAACTCTTATAAATTTTAAGCAACTTGGAACAGTGTCTGTTAGCATTAAACAATCATTACAAAAAAACTATATTATTATATAATTGAGTTTTGGCTACTAATAAAATACACAGAATTCACACACTATATACAGCTCAATAATGAAAATTATCTGACAAAATAACCTGATATTCCATTGGGTTACTTATAACAGATGTTCAATTCCAAATACTGTAGTGTTGCTCCTAGCAGCAGCATCTACGGTGAAGAGGACGTATAAGGCAGACCTTGTCTGTATATATTGTTGTATACTACAGAACCCCTCAACCCACATTCAAAGTAATATTTAAAGTTATCTGTCATATTATTAAAACTTTTAGAATAATACATACGTTAAGCATGTAGGTTATGTTACTCATGTGTAGTATCCACAATTGATGTATGACTTAAGTATATTGACACACACTGTTTATACAATACACTAGAATGATGTGCCTCAATGTTCAATATATTAATAGGTAGGTAGCATAGTTTGTTCTAACTAGATTCTAGGATAAGTGCCTGGAATGACCTCAGCTATACTAGTACGTAGTAAATTATGCATGCTGGTGAATGACATCATCACCAACTATATATAAGACTATAAAAGATGAAGAGAGTTTAGTTTTTAGACAGTCTTCATTGAAAGTTTTGTTAAGCGAGTTGTAGAGTTAGTGCATGTGTTTGATACCACATTTGTGGATTGAAATTTTATTTGGTGGGAAAATTATTTGCTATACTGGTAAATAAACAAGATGTCAACAGTCATACGGGTGTTTTATTTCAATCGCTGACCTAGAAAACAACAATACTAATAATGCATTATAAAACATGAAATAATAATAATAATAATATTATTATATTGTTACGACGGTCTACTCGATCGTCGTAGGTACAGTGGAAACAAAAATACAAGACACCAATTAAGTCACTAATCACACCTTTAATTTTTACAGTTAAACAGTTCGTAATTAACAACACAGTCTCTACAACAAATCAAATGAAAATTGTTCACACACAATAAAATGTCCACTAAAATTAAACACAATTGCATTACAATTATACCGCCCGATTATAAAACACAACACTTCACTAATAACTACTTGAACATACACAGTAATAACTCGAACTGCTCTGTAAATATATCGCACTAATACTGACTCTTAAGGCCGCTGCCGCCATGTATTTATAGTCGCCGAAAATCTAGACGATTCCTAATTGCGTCTTAGCGTCCGTATGAACTACATAATTAACTGCGACCTTGACACAGTCCGCACGGCTGGCGGCATCGAGAACTCTCGCAAATGCGTCTACAAGCATGTACGCCACACGCTTACATTCTGGATCTCTCTGGAACATTCAATAAACATGTAGATTGTTCTGTGATGTAACACTGCCTCCTCCTTAAGCCTGTTCGTCCCAAACTGGCAAACCATCTCTGAAGTACTACTTAGCCAGGTGATCTTGGTGGACGACCTTGAACTTTCGCTGCCCTTCCTGTTGAATCCGATAAACAATATTGTTGATTCTTTTTTTCACAGTGTAGGGTCCTTCCCAGTTAGACTGCAGCTTAGGTGAGAGACCACGACGGCACTTTGGGTTGAACAACCAGACCTGATCTCCTTCTTGGAAACCCACATTACTGCTACGAATGTCATAACGAGTTTTCATTTTATCACTGGCAATCTTCAGCGGTCCTCTTACCAAGCGATTCATTTCTCGCAGTTGGTTTTCTAATTGCAAGGAATACTTCTGTGGCTCTTGGGCTCGAGTCTCAGGTGATCCGAACATTAACTCCCCAGGAAGACGAATCTCCCTCTCAAACACCAATTTTGCTGAAGTCATGCCGGTTGTGTCGTGTACTGATGATCTATACACCATGAAGAATAGTGGTATACGTTGGTTCCAGTCTGTTTGGTTCTCATCAACAACCTCTTTTGTAACCTCATCTTCAGCCACTTTTCCCTTGGGCGCGTCTATCAGCTCAGGAACAAGCAAGAGTTTTGTCTCGATACCATAGTTGGCTTCCAATCACTTCTTTTGTTGTTACACTTATTTGTATTTCCTTTGCTAGTTCTTCCTCCATTTCCGCTTGCAATAGGGAGGGTTCCTCTTGCCCAGACCTGTTGACTTTTTCTTCGACTAATGCCACTTGCTTAATCGAACGGTTGGTAGACCCTGTCATTTTAGCCATGCAAAGCTTTATCTTCTCTTGGCCAACCTTCAGGACATTCTCTCTTAATTCCACAATGAATCCGTAGGCATTCATAATGTCCGTGCCAAGAATCACTTCATCGACAATGTCTGCAACGAGCATTTGGTGGCTAAACTCGACAAGACCCAGGCGTACACATACGTTTACCTTTCCTAGCACCTTACGGGGCTTCCAGTCACAGTCTGTATTGTACAAGAGCTAATTAGAGGCTGGCGGTTGCTGACTAAGTCAGGGCGCACAATGGACACTGTTGCGCCCGTGTCAACTGTAAATGATGTTGGTTTACCTTCCGCAAATCCATTAACGATCAAGTTTCCACTGGTCTTATGTAGCGTGGAAACTGTGTGCTGTTCTGGGGCTTTACTTCTCCAATTGGTGCGATCACTCTCTTCTCTCGTTATCTTCTTCTCCCAACAGTCTACCTGTAGATGACCACGTTTTCCACAGTTGTAACATTTCGGTCTTCTGTCTTTTTCAAATCGTTGCGACTCTCTTGAACGTTTGAATTGTTTGTCCGACAACATTGTTTTTCTCCACCCATCGTAACGGCAATGTGATACAGGGATCTTCTGACTGCAACATGATGGCACAAACCCATTAATGTAGCGGGACGCTGACTTGGCAGCTTCAAACTCTAGGGCGTGAACAAGAGCTGCTCAGCTATCTCCGTGTCTTGCCATTCGTAACACTTGCTGAAGTTCACAATCTCCGATGCCATCAATAAATGTTTGCACCGCAAACCTTCTTCGGAAGTCTTCTGGTGCTTCAGGATAGGCCAATCTAATCAATCCGTCGATACTTGCTTCAAATTCTTGAAGACACTCCCTGGAACGCTGTCGTCTTGTTCTCAACTGAGCATAGTACACCTCTCGCAAATCTTTATCACCGTAGCGTAATTCTGGAGCTTTTATCAACTCGGCATAGATGTTTTGGCTGTCAGATGGCACTTTCTGTAAGTAATTCTGCCGCAGGTCCTTTTAATGCAAGAACGAGTGAAACATCCTTGTCTTTCTCTGTCCAATTATTTGCGCATGCAGCAGCTTCAAATTGGCGGAGGTACATTGCCCAGTGACTGCTTCCGTCAACTGTCCCTACTGCAGACAAAGTGACTTTCTCTATTAACTTATTATCTGCGTTTTTTTCTGTCTTTATCATTGGTACAGTCTGTTCACAAAGTTGTTTTGGTTCTAACTTCAGGCACTGCTTGACTTCATTTTTAATCTGCTCTTTTATATTTGTAATCAACTCTTCTATTTTTGTTGATTCTTTTTCCATATTCGTGATTGACTTTTCTACTTCAGCTATTTTTAATGTCATTGATTCTTGTACCCAGGGGCGGATTTATGCACAGGCAGACTAGGCACTTGCCTGGGGCGGCAAATTTTGGGGAGCGGGAAAATTTGAGTTAAGAAATGATATTTTTAGATTCAAACAAATTTACAAGTATAAAAGCCAGTTGAATTAAGCACACACGAATATAAAAATTATCTTCACTTAATTTGTAACTATAACGCAGTTATCGTTTTTCACCCAAAAGTAATACGGGCGAATGTTTATGTTTTCATCCGTTGTGTAACAATAAAAAAGAAGCCGAAATATATTCAATACATAAATCCACTACCAGGACTTACCTGTTATAACTACGCTTACCTGCTGCAGAAATTTTATCAGAAGCCCAGAGTCGCCACCTATATCTTTGAAGGACAGATATGGAGACCTTTACACTTTACCTTAATAAAACGGACAATTTAGCAATCTGACCCCACCCAATTAATAATTCAGAAAGATTCCGGTCCGTTAGACGAATTTTTCAACACAGAAATGAGAACGTGGTAATGACGAAATAACTTAGTCTAACACATTTTGGTTATGAAATGATTACTTTTAATGTTCTTCTACTTGACTTAGATAAAATAAAATTATGATCAATCACAAACATGGTAATCGAATTATTGGATCATATTTATCTCTGAAACTATTACGTTTACTGTTCTTAGTATAAACAGGTTAATTGAATTATTATATTATATTTATATAAAATTATAAGTACAGCCCAGCCTGCTCATTCTCTCATATTATTTACAATACCTTCTTTTTAGAAAATCCCATTTGTTTTAACTCTCGCACATATATCGAGGCCTCGCCCGAACACGCGTTCTCGCTTCGTTATTCACGGCACTTTAAATGTTTCACTCGCTGACCACTGTACTTCTCTCGTTATATATCCATTACTTCCTCGGGTCCCGGTCGGTATTAACTCTATTGTTGACTCAGTTACATTTTATAAACTACACCGACCGGGTCCGAACAAAAATGTCTTTGTCTGTAGCTGAAGTTGGTTGCTCGTGGACTATATGGCGTCTCTGACTAATATCGCCTGGCAGCATGCTTGCTTGCGCGGGCGGGAACGGCGGTTCACTGCCACCAGGTTTTAGTCGCCGTCCATGCTCAGTTGTTGAGGCATATTCCGTTTATACATGGAATATGAGAGTTATATTCAGGATACCAGAGCACGATATTGGCGTCTGCTCTATTGACGTCACTAGCAGTGGGCGTGGTTTAACGGCGTTTCCGGATGACCGATGAAGAGATGATGAATAAATTTTGCGCTCTGGCCATCTTGGGTTTTTAGTTGAGAGCGTCCCTTGGAGCGCCTGCGTGAGTAGTTGCGCTCGTGCGTCGACACACAGGTACAGACTTCTTAGAATTTCGTGGAGGTGCAAATTCGTAGCCGAATGACACAATACAGTAAATGCGTCTCGCCTTTGTTACACCACTGTTTCTCAACACCGTTCTCTTATAATGGAATGAATATTTGGCGTACTATGAAATTTCACAATGTTTAAATAAAACTCCCGCACAAAACGAAATAAATAAAAATACCAATGCCCCATACTGTAAAAATAAAAGGACCCAAAATTGACCCGCTACAGTTGAAATGTTTGGCGTTGATCATCCGAGAGATTTTAGATGTTGGCAATCCAGATCAAAGTGAGAACTGTAGATCTGTCAATGTAATACCGAATTGTAGGTTGGTTCCAGAAACCGAGGCAAGGTAATATTTAAGGAATCGAGGCATTCTAGTGATACCGACAATAACTGTGATAGCAGTGAAGGTGAAGATACTGTTCACACAGTTCAGCCACAGAGGTCCGTTGTGGAGGAACCTTCATTTTTGAAGAACGAATAGCCAGTTCACGTCAAAAATCATGATGAAATGTCATCAAATCAGGTAGGGAAGGTCTTAGATTCTGATCCTATTAATTGGCAAATGAACGAGAGCACACGCGATTATGTAGCAAAGTTTGGATTTAAACAGAACACTAGAGCGGACTGTAAAACTAAAGAGGGAATATAATGATGCCCCCCCCAACAGATTTGTGGGAGGGGGCAAATTTATACTGCCTACGGGCGGTAAAATGTTAAATCCGCCCCGCTTGTACCTCTGATATTTTAGTAACTTGTTTATTAAGCTCACCTCGTAGGAGACCCAATTCTGCGGTACTATGTTCTTGCATCTGTTTCTTCTCCTGTATTAATGCTTTGATGTCTTCTGTTTCACGCTTTCGTTCCTCTGCCTCCTGCCGTCGTCGTTCCTCTGTATGTTCTCTTTCCTGCCTGCGTTTTTCATCCTGTCGTTTTTCTGCTTCTTCCGCCTCCTGTCTGCGTTTCTCATCCTGTCGTTTTTCCATCTGTAACAGCAGCGCCTGTAAATTTTCCATCATCTGACTGGCATCAATGTTTACCGATTAATTACAAATCACATTCGTCTTGTACACAGTGTCCACTGTTAACCGTTTTATCCCAGTTCTGATAGCACTGTTACGACGGTCTACTCGATTGTCATAGGTACAGTGGAAACAAAAATACAAGACACCAATTAAGTCAGTAATCACACCCCCTTTAATTTTTACAGTTAAACAGTTCGTAATTAACAACACAGTCTCTACAACAAATCAAATGAAAATTTTTCATACGCAATAAAATGTCCACTAAAATTAAACACAATTGTATTACATTTACACCGTCCGATTATAAAATGCAACACTTCACTAATAACTACTTGAACGCACACAGTAATAACTAGAAACGCTCTGTAACTATATCGCACTAAAACTGACTCTAAGGCCGCTGCTGCCATGTATTTATAGTCGCCGAAAGTCTAGACGATTCCTAATTGCGTCTTAGCGTCCGTATGAACTACGTAATTAACTGCGGCCTTGACACAGTCTGCACGGCTGGCAGCATCGAGAAGACTCTCGCAAATGCGTCTACAAGCATGTACGCCACATGCTTACATTCTGGATCTCTCTGGAATGTTAGATAAACATGTAGATTGTTCTGTGACGTTGTAACAATATTATCGTAATAATGTTATGATAATATATAATGACAATAATATAATAATAATAATATAATAATAATTATCAATACAGTCAATGTATACTGCTTTATTTTCATCTGTTGTAGTGTATATTTTTGTAAGCATGGACATTAGGATTATGTAAAAAACAATTAACAGAGGTTGTGACGGTACAAAAAGGGGGCATAATTATTTCATGTGGTGCAATAATCCGATCTGGGTTAAAACTAAATAAAATATGACTTTCGACAGTGGGGTGTCATGATTCAACCAGAGTGACGGAGGCTACGTCATCGTAGAGCTATAAACGTAACCATATATGGGCACAAATGTTTATATTAGAACTGACATCACAACAATGTCATGATGTAAATAAATATTTTATAATATTGAGACACCATAGAAACATCTCAATTATTCTAGACGATTCCATGAACAACAGATGAAATGGGAAGCGGTGAGCGGGAAGTACCACATGACCAGTTCATATACTAGCCGCTCCGAGATCGCCATTTTCCAGTCTACGAGCAATTCGCAACATCAAACCGTGACTCAGGTGTTAACCCTAGTCCGCGGACAATATCAATTTTGGCGTTTAAACAGTGAAAAAGCATGTAAACTGTGAAAATTAAGTTTCGTTAAAGAGAGAAGAAGCAGCAAAATGAATTAATCGTTCTGTAACCAGTTCAGTGAGCGAAACAACCAGACTCTACAAGAAATGACTCCACATGTGGATTAACTTATCCATATAAGTACCTAAAACAACCAGACTGCACTCAACAAAAATGAATACAGTACAACACATTAAATCCCGATCGTCATGAGATCTCAAAGATAAAAAGGGGGGTTTTTAAGAGAATGAATGAGAGCGAGCAAAACGGAGTACTGGTTGGCTTTTAATTAATTAAGTAGTGTTAATTTTATATAAAAATAATTATGTGTGTTCAGTGGTGATTTGTTAATCACAGAATAAATAGGGTAACACCCTCTGAGTTTATCAAATGAAAATAAATACCAAAAAATATTTCACAATGACCACGTGTTGGGTGTAATTTATTGCGCTGCAACCTCAATCTGTTTGCGACATCCAGTTCTCGCTTAACGAATTCTAGAGTCTTCTGAATCCAGGGAATAAAGCGTTAAATCATCAGGTAGTATTTAATAAAACATAGTATGGAATAGTTGCATATTAACTATAAATATGATGGCGGCCCTCTGACATGTTTTTGGACTCCGAGGTAGGTGTGAGAATCGATTTTCAAGGTAGGTGACATTTTGGGAGGGTAAGTTTCAAAAAAGGTAAGTTCCTTTATAATCGGCTATGCTGCCAGGATTTTTGCATAAATTTTATGTGAAATAGGCTTGAAATTGGATGACCGGAAACAGACTGAGGAACGGTGGAAGTTCAAAGTTTAGGTTAATACGTTCAAAAGAAAACGTGGTCTAGAAAATTTTGTTTAGTAAAAGCAAACACTCATTTTAATTATCTTGATATTAAATTGTAATTAATGTTTAACTAGAAATAAGTAAAAGATGGAGAATAATGAGGAAGTCAGTTTGTCTGACTCAACGGTCAGTAATGAACCAGAAATTCACTCAACTCCAATTATTGTCAAAGAAACCAGTTTAACAGAATCAGCTGTGACAGATGAGTTGGAAGGTCAGGCAACTCCAATCTCAGTTAAAAAACCTGATGATTATCAAATGTTTAAAATGATACAAGCAATGTTAGATATAAAATTTAACGAAGTACAGTCGTTTTGACATAAATGATACTAAATTCGATGGAGTAAAAAGTAATATCAATGAACTAAGTAGTGATATTAATGAAATAAATACTAGATTTGATGAAGTAAAAAGTAATATCAATGAACTAAGTAGTGATAATGTTAAATTCGAAAAGAATATGAATAAACGGTTAAATGAAATTGATGAAAGTTGTAGTAATGTTATAAAACAAATGAATGCAAGATGACGTAAATGAAATTAGAAAAAGGGAGGAGAGTAGAGAAAGTGAATTAAAACAGGTAAGCGATTTTAATAGTGATGATCATAGTGGTGATAACAAGAGTATAAAGTTGGTAGAGATTGATGAGGCGGTGGTAATGGGTGTTGATGAGCTTGAAAGAGAGTGGAGGGCAAATTTTTCCCGTGGTATTGTAGGTGAAGTAAAGGCTTCACAAGTGTATTTGGGAGACATATGGTCTGCAAATAATCCCTTAGGTCGTTATAATGTACCTGGTAAAGCCAGATGGTGTTGTAAGAAAGTTGTATTGCCCTTTGCGTGGAATGAGAGTGTGAAATGGGGTTGGGAAAGTGATATCGAGAGAGAAAGAGAGAGAGAGAGAGAGAGAGAGAGAGAGAGAGAGAGAGAGAGAGAGAGAGAGAGAGAGAGAGAGAGAGAGAGAGAGAGAGAGTTCAACGCCGTTAAACCACGCCCACTGCTAGTGACGTCAATAGAGCAGACGCCAATATCGTGCTCTGGTATCCTGAATATAACTCTCATATTCCATGTATAAACGGAATATGCCTCAACAACTGAGCATGGACGGCGACTAAAACCTGGTGGCAGTGAACCGCCGTTCCCGCCCGCGCAAGCAAGCATGCTGCCAGGCGATATTAGTCAGAGACGCCATACAGTCCACGAGCAACCAACTTCAGCTACAGACAAAGACATTTTTGTTCGGACCCGGTCGGTGTAGTTTATAAAATGTAACTGAGTCAACAATAGAGTTAATACCGACCGGGACAACTAAATTACGTGTAAATGTGGAGACAAAACAATATGTAAACGATAAAAACTGCCAAGTTTTCATTAATTTTATTGCTAAACAGTTACAAGAAGATGTGGTTCAAAAATTAAAAAATGCTCAGTGTTTCAGTATTTTGATTGATGGTTCCACGGACCGAAGTGCTGAGGAACATGTGATTGTTTATGCTCGTTATGTGTCTGAAGGGGAGATAAGAGAAGACCTTTTAGGCCTTGTGCCTCTCGAGAGCGGTAGGGCAGAGTCGTATTTCACTGCTGTTACTGGGCTCTTGGATAACTTAGGGCTTGATTGGAGAAGAGAAAAGTACATGGTTAGTGTGGGAACTAACGGGGCGTCGTCTATGATTGGCTCAAAGTCAGGTTTCGTACTTCGTTTGAAAGAAGAAGCTCCGCATTTAATTAGCATTCACTGCGCCGCGCATCGTCTACAATTGGCCATACTTGATGCTGCCAATTCCATCCCTTACCTAGAAAAGCTTGACGAAACTGTGAAGAACATATACAAATTTTACAAACGATCCTCAAAACGCCTCCATGAGCTTAAAAACACCGTGAAAACTTTAGAAAGTGAGATAGTAAAACTCAGAAATATTCACAATGTACGGTGGCTATGTAGTAAATCTGACGCTTTAAAAGCTTTGCGGCATGATCTCGTACCTCTGGTCATCCATCTTGAGGATATAACGAACCGGAAAGCTACAACAGGAGAAGCTACGGATGGAGCTAGAGCAAAAGGCTATCTAAAAATCCTTACATCATACAAGTTTGTAAAAACATTAAACTTTTTGATTGACCTGTATGGGAAACTAGAGCCATTTTGTAAAGTTTTACAGTTGAAACAGTTACTGGTCTCACAGGTACGATCGTCAATAATGGTAACGGTAGAAATGGTTCAATTCTTGCTTTCATCTGAAGGATCCAGTGTGAAACAATTCCTTTCTGACACTTCAGACTCAGAGAAACTGAATTGCTCAAAATACAAAGGCGACCAAGGAATTGTTCTCACAAACACGTCTCAAGGGGAGGAAGAATACAAATCAATCCATAATAAGCTGATCGAAAGCACAGTTCATTACTTGAAGTGCCGTCTTGATACACTTGAGACTGTAGTAGGCACCAAGTGCCACGTTCTGGATTTCTTGTGCCTTCCTCAAGATGACACCCTAACTGCATATGGCAATGAGGAGATTCTTCAATTGGCACATGTTTTTATTACTGGTGATATAAATGAGGATGGTTTGCTATCGGAATGGCTTCAATTAAAAATGATGGTTAAAGAAGAGCAAATAACTTCAAAAGGACTGGGTGAGCTATTAAAAACTGTACAAGTTTCCTGAGCATTTTGGTGAGCTAAAGAAAGTATTTTACGGCGTTGCATGCATGGCAGTAACAACAGCATCTTGTGAATGGGGATTTAGCTTCGTTAACAGGATAAAAGTGAAACAGAGACTTTCCCGGACATCACTTCATTAGATGTAATGCAGCTGGCAGTAAATGGACCACCCTTAGAAGATTTCAACCCTGGTGTAGCAATAGACAAATGGTATTTCTCGTCGGGACTTCGCCATGTTAGTGGCCACAAGAGGAAACACTCAGCCTAGTCCAGCTTGATTATTTTTCATCTTCAACTCGATAAGGGACTATCAGAATATAAACTGGGCTAATGAATAATATAGTGGTACACGCTAAATATTAAATAATAAAGTTTTATTCCCCCCCCCCCCCCGGGAAACGATATCTGGCGAGTGGGAAACGCCAACAATTTTCGAGGGTTGGTATAGATGTAAAACATAAATGTTTTAACGATAGTAGTAAATGATGTGGAGGAGAGTAAATGAATGATGAAATAAAGGAGGGTGATGATTAAATCACGGTGACGAATAATAATACAGGGTTAACATGCACATTTGGTTGACTGTACTAGTTGTATTACTTCCATGTTCTTTTAAGGAAATGGAAGTATGGTGATGGCAAAAAACATCGTGTTCAAGATTACTGCAGATTCTGATTGTACTACACTCAAAACATGAAAAAAAGTAATTTTTCGAAAAGTGTGTGTGCGTGTGTGTGTGTCTGTCTGCTGTGTCTGCATATTTTTTTCTATGGCAAACGATAACAGTCACAAATTCAAACAGAATCAAAGAATTTTTTGCATACAGCCCTGATTTGTAAAGTACTCAAGACCTATTGTTTTTGGTGAAGATCGGTTAAGGGAAAGGGGTAGTTTACCTGCAACGGTTATTTTTTAATCAAGGGTAAATTTTGTCTATGGCAAACGATAACAGCTGCAAATTAAAACAGAATAAAATAATTTTTTGCATACAGCCCTGAATAGTAGAGTTCTCAAGGTCTATTGTTTTTGGTGAAGATCGGTTAAGGGAAACGGGTAGTTTACCTGCAACGTTTTATGTTTTAACAACGGTATTTTTTATCGCAAACGATAACAGCCGCAAATTCAAACAGAATCAACTAATTTTCTGCATACAGCCCTGATTTGTAGAGTACTCAAGACCTATTGTTTTTGGTGAAGAACGGTTAAGGGAAAGGGATAATTTACCTGCAACGTTTTTTTTTTATCAAGGGCAATTTTTTTCTATGGCAAATGATAACTGCCATAAATTCAAACAGAATCAACTACTTTTTTGCATACCTTTTTGAATTATACAGAACTCAAGGTTTGTTGATTTTGTCGAAGATCGGTTACGGGAAAGGGGTAGTTTACCTGCAACATTTTATGTTTTAACAAGGGTAATTTTTTGCATGACGAAGGATAACTGCCGTAAATTCAAAGAGAATCAAATACTTTTTTGAATGCGTTCCTGAATTGTAAAGAAATGAAGGCCTGTTGATTTTGGTGAAGATCGGTTAAGGGAAAGGGGTAGTTTACCTGCCACTTTTTACATATGTGCCTGTGTTGTAGAGGACTCGAGGCCGATTGATTTTGGTGAACATCGATTAGGGGGAAAGGGTAGTTTACCTGAAACATTTTTTGTTGTAACAAGAGTAAAGTACTTAATTTTCATAAATAAAGTATCCTGATAAGAAGATCTTAATAATGCACTGTAGAAATGTAGATGAAATATCTATAAATGAAGAGGCTAGTTGATCGGGGTGGGAGTAATTTTCTATAAATGAAAATTATAGTTGAAGGGGGAGGGGATAATTTTTTATATATGTACTACGTTATCGGCAACAAAGAAGTAGTTTGTTGTTAAAATTCCTTCCTGTCCTGTTTGGCCGTAGACCAAAGTTTTCTGCAAAACCAGACGTTTCAGCAGTGCCATCGACTTCCATCATCAGTGAAAATCGAGTGCGATAACGTGAGGTGGTATGCATTAGTGACCACAGTACTGTCGTTAAGGCTGAAGCAGTAAGTAGAAAGAAGTAGTTTCTATGAAATATTTAATTTCAAAAATGATTTTATTTATAAATCTTAGAACATGGAAGTTCATGTATGGTTCTCCATACCGATATTTGTATAATTTTTGATTGTTGTGTTAATCAGGTATTGTATACAGATTAATACTGAAGAAATTGAGAGATAAAATGAGATGTTTAAATAAAAAATAATAGGAAGTTGTTGTTTACTTAGATTCCGATTGGAATTAGTAAATTATTTGAATATTGAATTATAAATTCCAAGAGAATAGTAATGTCAAAATATCTGAATTAAAATATATCATATTAAGTTAAGAATATTTCTGTTCAACTATGTTCTGTATGCATTTAGGAGTTAAGAAAAAGCCAGTACTTCGAAAAGTCAAACCAGTACGGCTAAAAGGAAACTAAATTAGTTCAGGATCTGGAAAATGAAAGGCCAGTTAGTAATGTTTTATGGATTGTTTCAGGATCTAGTGACACTGGGGGGGGGGGGCGACCCTGTACTGACCAGCGTGTCAGGGCAGGGGCGCCTGTCTGGCTTTGCGGTGTTGGGATTCTACAGCAGAAAGTCCAGTAAAGTCATGCAGGTGTGACCGCAATCACTGGATCAGGGGGGTAAGTTACCCATGGTTTTAATAAAATTTAAGGAGGGTCAAGGCACCATATCCGGACTGATCCTTTTACGTTTTGCACAAATGGTTATATTAGAACTGATGTCACAACAATGTCATGACGTAAATAAATATTTTATAATATTGAGATGCCATAGAAACATCTCAATTATTATAGACAATTCGTAGAACAACAGACGAGACGGGAAGCGGTGAGTGGGAGGTACCACATGACCAGCTCATATACTAGCTGCTCCGAGATCGCCATCTTCCAGTCTACGAGCAGTTTGCAACAACATCAAACCGCGACTCGGGTGTTAACCCTAGTCTGCGGACAATACCAATTTTGGCGTTTAAACAGTGAAAAAGCATATAAACAGTGAAAATTAAGTTCCGTTAAAGAGAGAAGCAGCAGCAAAATGAATTAATCGTTCTGTAACCAGTTCAGTGAGTGAAATAACCAGATTCTACAAGAAATGACTCCACACGTGGATTAACTTATCCAGATAAGTATCTAAAACAACCAGACTGCACTCAACAAAAATGAATACAGTACAACACATTAAATCCCGATCATCATGAGATCTCAAAGATAAAAAGGAGGGTTTTTAAGAGAATGAATGAGAGCGAGCAAAACGGAGTACTGGTTGGCTTTTAATTAATTAAGTAGTGTTAATTTGATATAAAAATAATTGTGTGTTCAGTGGTGATTTGTTAATCACAGAATAAATAGGGTAACACCCTCTGAGTGTACCAAATGAAAATAAATACCAAAAAATATTTCACAATGACCACGTGTTGGGTGTAATTTATTGCGTTGCAACCTCAATCTGTTTGCGACATCCAGTTCTCGCTTAACGAATTCTAGAGTCTTCTGAATCCAGGGAATAAAGCGTTAAATCATCAGGTAATATTTAATAAAACATAGTATGGAATAGTTGCATATTAACTATAAATATGATGGCGGCCCTCTGACATGTTTTTGGACTCCAAGGTAGGTGTGAGAATCGATTTTCAAGGTAGGTGACATTTTGGGCAGGTAAGTTTGAAAAAAGGTAAGTTCCTTTACAATTGCGACTACTGCCAGGATTATTGTATTTAAAGAGAAGTTCCTTTACAAGGTCTTTAGTATGAACACGGCAGTATTAATACACTTGATAACTTATTTAATGTTTAGATTGTGACTACTCTCTGAGCAAAGTAGCCAGTTTCTGTTTCAATGTACAGCTCAATGTTTAATGTAATACACAGCCCCCCCCCCCAAATTTACACAGAATACAAAAATAATTACCACACACAGCGTCCTTCCATGATGGCAGGTTTGTAAATTCTACAGCAAGTTGCTTTCCACCGTAAAATCGACCCTGGAAGGTACAAAAGGCATTCATGGCCTGCCTCTTACTTTCATATTCGACATACACATTCCCTCGTAAATGTGATTCCTCATTGTTACATACTTTGAACTGAGTTACATGACCACACTTTTCAAACTCTGGCCACACATCATCGTAGAACTCCCTTCACAAGCAACACAAAATTAATTATAGTAGTACATTGATAATCTCGATGACAATTATTTGAAAAATTAGGAAATGAATCACTAAACAGTTTGTGATTATTCAAAAGTATACAGAAAAATGTTTTTTTTCTTATTCTTATCATTTTGCTATCAACTCACTAACATTAATTGCAACCAGTCACTGTTATAATAGATGAGGGAGGTAAAGACGTAGTGTGTTAATGATCTTTTAAAAGTTAAATGATGTGAATATCCAATCGTTAATAAAACGTAATTATGGGAAACAATATAAAGTTTTTCTTTGAACAACCAATTCTGATCTCCTGTTCGCCGAAAAGAACCCCACCTCTTAGGTACAAATTTTGTGTTTTGTTTGCTTGTTAATCATAAAACAAGATGGCGCCCGATAATTATACAATGTATGTTAGTAAATTAGTTATGATACAAATTAATATGTGACACAAATAAAGTAGCTTCACATTTGGCTTCCGAACGTAGGGACAATTTATATAAATACGTTTATATAAATATAGGCCTACTTGGGAGAACAGAATGGTTGTTTGAGGTAAAGAATAAATTTTTTTTTTATACGTAAAAAAGACGTAAATATTGGTTATGTTTTGATAAAGGTAAAATATTGATGTTGATGTTTTGTAGTGGATAAGATGGCTGTATTTAATTAAAATAAAAAGGGTATTATATAAATCAATTTTGAAATGAATGAAGTATAAATAAGGTGCATAGGGGGTTACGTGAAGTAACACAAAGCGTTATGTAAATAGAAAACATTGTTGTGGGAAAAGTAGATGTGATATATTAGTATTTTTATTTAAAGTACTAATTTTACTATTACAAAATGGAGAATCAAGAATTAAATTTAGAAAACACTCTTACGGAGTCAATGTTATCTGGCAATGTATCGGCACAATCTACCCCATCGACAACACGAGTTAGAGAGTTGTCGATGGAAGATATATTCAATTTAATGAAAACAATGTCTGAGAATCTGAGTAGTGATATCAATAAAATGAATAGTAGTTTTAACGTGAAGTTTGACATTCAGAACAGTAAATTAGATGAACAAAAGAATAGTTTTGACAGTAAATTAGATGGACAAAATATTAAATTCGATGAGTTAAAAAACCAAATTAATGAAATTAATGAGCGTTTTGATAATACCAATGAAAAATTTGCCAGTAAATATAATGATTTAGATACCAAATTAGATAATGCAGTTAAGAAGATAGACGTTAAATTTAACGAAAGAGATGAGAAAATTGACAAACAAATTTGTGAAATTACACTAAATATCGAAAGTAAAATCAGTAACGTAAGTGAGCAGATGGCAGATCAAATTAGAACTCAAATTGAAGAGCAGTGTGGGGAAGTAGAAAATAAATGGGTAACTAAATTTAATGAAAGTAATAATGATATAGAATTTAAAATAATGGAAGTAGAAAGTGCATGTAAACAATCTATACAAGAGAGTGTGGGGGTTATTAATAAACATAACCTTCAATATGCAAATAAATGTGATAATAAATTTAGCATGATAGAGCAGAATATCATAGAAATTAAAGATGGATTACATGTGGCCGTAAGCCAAAATTTAAATAATGTTGCGGAGCGAGTGGTATATACTCGCGAAGCAAAAGATGAGATAGAATTAGAACAGTTTAATTGTGACAATCGTAGAGTACACCCAATGCAATTTTTAAACCGAGTAAGGGAGTTTAATCGATTTAATAGTAGTAGTTGGGAGGTTAAATTGCTGAAAATTCTGAAATGTTTTAAAGGTAGTGCCGAAATATGGGCGGAAGTACACCATACCGAATGGGGTAGTTACGAGGATTTTGAAGTAGCTTTTCGAAACAAATATTGGTCAGAAGAAGACCAAGAAATCTTAAGAAGCAAAATAATGGGTACTGGGAATTTTGGTAGAATTAATAACCACCTAACCATATACGTGATGACTATATATAACGAGGCCAAGTATCTAGAACCACCGTTACCATTCCGGTCATTTGTAAGACATATTAGCAAACACCTGCCCCGAGAGGCGCAAATCACGTTAATGACTAGAGAGATTATAAATATAAATGAGTTAGAGAACATGTTAGACGTGCTACAGAATATAGGGGAACGCGACATAGGGCGACGTCCAAACACACCAGTAGTACCACACCATAATAATAATAATTACCATCAGAACAGGGGTACACAGAATTTTCATAGAGGAGCGCGGGGAGGAAGTTTTGATAATAGGGGCGAGAGTTGGAGGTGTAGAGACTGTGAAACTGATAACTATGCTAATCGAACAAATTGTTTTAGATGTCATCGAACCAGGGAGTGCGCCAGGAACGAGAGAACGAACCCACCACCAAATCAACAGTCGAGGGGAGGAGAATTGTATAGAGGAGCACCACGAGGACATTATAATAGAGGTAGAGGAGGAAATCATCCAGCTGTAGCAGGTCCATCCACGGAAAACTAAGGAAGACAATGGAGAAGCGGGTCCAACCATTGTCAACGGAGAACCGGGTCCAAGTAATCAACGAATACGCGAACAACATTATCAAGATGGACATGGCGAAAGAATTGTTAGAAGAAGAGGAGAACAAGGTGATGGAACGCAGAGCAGGATTGACTGAGGTGACAATTAACATTGAAGGTAAGAATTATAAAACTTTAATTGATACCGGTAGCGAGATATCAGTAATTTCTGAAAATGTTATGGGTGAATTGAAAGAGTTAAACAAGAATATACCGTCATTACCAGTTGCCGGGGTTACTGTAGTGGGGGTAACTGGGGTGAGAAGTAAGAGAATAACCAGACAAGTACAATTAAATATTTTAATAAATGAAGTTGAATTTGAAAACACTTTCTTAGTAGTTAAAGGGTTGAGTCTAGATGTAATATTGGGAAATGATTTTTTGGAAAGAAACGGAGCAGTAATAGATTTCAATAAACAAATAGTAAAATTTGAGAAGGGGAATAAACCAGTCAGAATAGAGTTTAAGAAAGTAGTAAATGAAGCTAAAGTCACGGGAATAAAAATGTTACATAAGCAGATAAGCGATAGAGAGATAGAGACTAAAATAAATATATGTCTAGAGAATGATAGTATAGAGAATGAGGAGGGAGAAATGCATGAGCGTAATGAGAGTGTGTGGGCAGTTAGAGCCGACAAATTTTTTAATGAAAATACAGTTGTAGGAAATACTCAGCGAGAGGAGCTGTGGGCAGTAGTGGAGCAGTTCAGAGAGGTGTTTGATGAATCACCAGGGAAAGCGAAGGACTACATCTGCGAGCTGAAAGTTCGGGACCACGCACCATACATGCAGAGGAGCTACCTGGTGCCGTTTTCGAAGAGGAGGGCTGTACAGGAGGAACTAGACCGGATGATGCAGGGAGGCATAACTGAACGCTCAGTATCACCTTACTCAAACCCTTTGGTAGTAGTGATAAAAAAGGATGGCAAGGTAAGGTTATGTTTAGATGCTCGGAAAATTAATCAAATTATTATACCTGACAGGGAATCTCCGGAATCCATAAATGAGATTTTACAGAAGTTCAGCGGAGTCAAATACATGACGTCTTTAGACCTGACAGCTGGATACTGGCAGGTGCCATTAGCAACAGAGAGCAGGAAATACACAGCTTTTCTTTTTAACGGTAAAAATTACCAGTTCAAACGCTTACCTTTTGGATTAAACACCAGTGTTGCCAGTTTTATTGAATGTTTAGATAATATTTTACAACCTAAGGATTTAGACTTTTTAACTGTATATGTCGATGATATCTTGATAGCTTCTAGAACATTCACTGAACATTTAGAACACAGAATATGTTTTAGATAAGCTGCAAAGAGGGGGTTTAACAGTGAATTGGGACAAGTCTAAGTTTCTGCAGACAGAAATACATTTCTTAGGATTTATTATTACACAGGAGGGGATATTAGCCAACCCTGACAAAGTAGAAGCTATAATGCGATTCCCTGAACTTAAAACATTAAGCAATTACAGAGTTTTTTAGGCTTATGCAATTTTTACAGGAAATTTCAGGAGAACTACGCACAAACAACATCCAAACAGTGCTGTACTGCAGAAGAATAAACAGTGGAGATGGGGCGATGCGGAACGAAATGCGTTTAATGAAATTAAGAGAAAGTTTAGTCACATGATCATGATGAATCATCCCGATTTTAATAAGACTTTTTATTTGCAGACCGACGCCAGCAATGTAGCGCTAGGGGCAGAGTTATACCAGGAGAGCTACGACAAGGAACACCTAATGATCGCCTTCGCCAGTAGATCGCTGCTGTCGGCTGAGAAGAATTATACTACAACTGAAAAAGAGCTTCTAAGTATTGTGTTCGCCGTGGGTAAATTCCGGACATACATCTTAGGTAATACCACGATAATCCGGACGGACCACAAGGCATTGTCATTCCTTAATTCATGTAAGCTGACACATAGCAGATTAACCAGGTGGGTATTAGCCTTACAAGAATATAACTTTTCATGGGAGTATATAAAGGGGTCAGATAATAAGGTACCAGATACACTTTCTAGAGTAGATGTTATAGACAATAAAACTGGTAGGGATCTTAAAGAAATAGAAATTTTTAGACTGACTAGAGAAGATAGAATTTTTGGTGAGGAATTAAGTGATATTAAAAACATGCAAAGATCTGATAGTAAATTGGGTAGAATAATTGTTAGTTTAGAAACAGATGTAGAGGGATCTGAATATAATGAGCGATTTCAAGTATATCAAGGTATTTTGTTTAAAAAAGTAGATGGTGGGGAGCGTGATTGGAGGTTAGTTATACCCGAGGGATTAATAGATAAAATTGTTTGGGATTGCCATATAAGGTATGGTCATTTTGGTGCGAGAAAGTGTGCAAATGTTTTGAAAGAGTCATGTATATTTAAGAATATGGAGAGGAGAGTTAGGAGAGTGTTGAGAGTGTGTGATTTATGTCAGAAATCGAAAGTAGTGAATTATAAAGTGGAGGGAGAGATGAATTACATAAAAGTAGATAAACCTTTCGATCTAGTTGCGGTTGATTTGTACGGACCATTACCCCGAGGTAGAGGGGGTGTGTTATATGTATTTGTAGTTCTAGACACCTTTTCAAAATTTGTGAAGTTATATAGCATTAAGAGAGCGACAAGTAAAGTACTCAGTGAGAAAATAGTAAAAGACTACACGCTTAATGTTGGGAAACCGAAAATTATATTATCTGATCACGGTCCACAATTTATCAGCGGAAAGTGGCGGCAGACGCTTGGATGGGAAGGCATCATACCCAAGCATACGGCAGTGTACCATCCTCAGTCGAACCAAGCAGAACGGGTGATGAGAGAGATTGGCAGGATATTTCGGGCATACTGTCACGCCAAACGCACAGAATGGCCATCCTACGTAAAGAAAGTAGAGCAGTGGCTGAATTGTACCACCCATGAGTCCACGGGATTTACGCCGCATGAGTTGGTTAGGGGAACAAGGCCGCCCAGGATATTGGAACAACTTTTCGAATACCCACCAGAAGGTCAAGTTTTGGACAGGAACATGAAAATTAGATTGGCAAACGAGAACTTACTCACGAGAGGAGAGCGAAGAAAACAGAAACATGATGCCAAGGGTAAATGGACCAAGTATGAGGTAGGTCAGTTAGTGTTAGTAAAAAGGCATGATTTGTCCAGTGCTCAAGATAGAGAAATAAAGAAGTTTTTCTTGTTGTATGAAGGACCTTATGAAATTGTAGAAATAAAAATGCAGAATGCGTATGTGCTGAGGAACCCAGCGACGCAGGAAATAGTAGGTACTCAAAATGCGACGAATTTAAAATTGTATCGGTCACTTTAGTTATGTTTATAATAAGTTTTTTAAATATTGTTGTATGTTTACAGAAGGGATCCTCCCCCATTTTCGGGTGGTCACGATCTTACCAGTCCTGGCCGTGGAATTCGGAACTTGGAGGCGGGCCATGGTTGGCGGATCTTCCTTCGGGCGGTGAAAACAACGATGGTCCGGCTCCACCAAAATTGGTATAAAGTAGAAAACTTAACTACACATTTGAACGGGGAGGGGGACCCCAACAGGTACGTGACACAAATTATTTTTTTTTTAATACACTCCAGGTGCAGCGGTCTCGGTGTACCTGTCACGTGCCTGCACTGCTTTAGAGTGTTGTAAATAATGGAGGCTGCACCTAAATGTAAGGCAGTGCGTACAAATTTAAAAGTTTCAGAACCAATGGCAAAATTAAAATTAGCCATTGGTTATAATGCTGTGTAGTCTGACGTGTTGAAAGTTAAGATAGAGTCAGCCTTCAATGTAAATAGAATTTTTGAAAAAAAAAAAAAAAAAAAAAAAAAAATTTTGGATGTTTATAATTTTTAAATTTAAATAAATTTTAGAATTAAGTGACCAAATATAATTGTCAAGTTTTAGTATCAGTGAGTATGGGAACGTTTGGAAAAGATGTGTAATAAAATAAAAACTTGTTATCAATACAAGATGTGGGGATAATTTTGGTGGGTAGATTGGTGCCCAAAGAAGTGACATAACAGTGTAGTGTGGAACTGCAATGGTGGAAGGTTGTAAATTTTGTATTTAATATTTTATGTTTATGATGGTTAAGCTTACATATAAAGGGGGTTAAACCCCATCCAAATTAATAATGTCATTTAAGTATAAATATTTAAGTTTAGTGTTACAAAAGATATTTTACTTGTGATTCCCCAACTTTTCGGGCGGTCACGGCCTCACCGAACCCTGACCGTGGAATTGGTTTAGCTTTAACAGCTATGGTTGGGGCACATTACGATTACGCGCTGACCATACTGGCCATAGCTGTTATCGTTGTCAAGGTGTATTTTGAAATTGATGGGGGGTGAAATTAAGGGGAATCACCAAACTAGGGAACAGCGGCTACCACTCTGTCCGAGGAGGGACAGCAGAGCCAGGTGGTAGACCCGCATTAAGGGCGCATAACTATTGACAAAGATATGTTGATATCTATAACTTTAAAATGTAACGCAGAAGCAAGGACACGGAGATGTCACATTCCTCCAAAACCTCAGTCCTTGTGGACGCAACTGGACGCCACAGTCCAGGGGGGGGTCATAGTGTGTGTGGCAGGGAGGTTATCCAGGGGGATAACGAATTAGAAATTTGTTGTATTTTAATAATGATGATTCGCTACTCAATAATTTTGTTTTGATTTGAAAAATAGATGCACTAAATACTTCCTATAATGTGTTTATTAAGGCTTATTGTGTTAATTGCATTTAGTTTGTTAGGAATAAGGATTATAAAAATCTAATAATATGTTCTCAATGTGTTTATAGATTTTAAAATAGAATGGAATAAAGTTATGATAGTTAAAATTTTCAAGGGGTTGCAAAAGATAAAAGTTGGGTGATGAATATTTGTGGGACATATAGATCTGTCCAAATTGAAGTTAAAGTTAAAGAAATAGTAGAGATGAAAATAATGCAATGTTGTTTTGAGTTAATGTATGTGATAGAATTTTGAGAAGTATAAGTGGAGACACAGTAGAATTGGAGAATTTATGTAGAGTTTTGAGTGATATATTGTTGTTTATAATTGATGATGTTATTTTGTTGTAGTTGTAGTAAGGTAATGAGATTGAGATTTTGGGGATGGCAATTTTGTAGTAGGGGGTAGTGTAATGTGGGAGTCCGCAACATAATGATGAGTTGGGACGGGATTTGGTATAATTTAGTGGGAAGGGGTTGCCTTAGGTAGAATCCAGGAACCAGATAACGGGAATTGAGTTTTTTTTGGGGGGAAACACGTATCCTATGTACAAAGGGTTAGAGAGTATTTTTTTTTATATATATTGAGAGAAGGTGGCGAATTGAGTTAAAGTAGTAAGTAGTTAGAGGTAGAGAAGGGTTAGTAGATTTTTTGATTGAGGGGTGTCATACTAGTTAAAGATTTTGTAAGGGAGCGTTAGAGTAATAAAAGGGGTAAGATTATGAGTAAATGCCAAGTTGATAAAGTGAATTATAATGAATAACGTAGAATCACCCACTATTAATGAAAGGGAATAATAAATGAAATGATGTGGAAAACGAAGATTGAAAAAAAAAAAAATTTGAGAAACGAATTCATAAAAGTTAAATTGAGATAAAAAGGTAAATTTTATGATTTTATATGCAAATTTAATGATGTTGAGTGTGTAACATTTTAAATACAACTTGTTTATTTTAAGATAATAATAATGATGTGAATTATGAGTGTACTATGTTTTCTTATGTTATGTTGTTGTTAGGTATTTTGATATATATGTTAGAGGTTAAGAGGAAAAAAAAACCAGTGCTTCTTAGCGCAAACCAGCACCGTTAGGGGGAAACAGATCAGTTGGGGATATGGTGTTGTATAAGGCCACTATTTGATATTTGATTTGTTGTTTCAGTGTTTGGTGATGCTGTGGCGGCGGACCTGACCTGGCCAGCGCGTCAGAGCAGGGGGCATTAAGTATCTGTCTGACTCTATGGTGTTGGGATCTCGAGAGAGAAGTCCAGTATTGTCATTCAGGTGCGGTCACAGTCACCAGACCAAGGGTGAGTTGATTATATTTTTTGTAAACCGTAAAGGGGGTTGTGGTGACATATCCTGGCTGATCCCTTTAGCAAGTATGAATGTGTCAATGAGATTTTTTATGCTTCGGCATAAAATATCTCATTGAGGGGGTATTGTAACGGGCCTATTTTGGGGTAATAAAGCAGTTGTATTTTTGTAATAAAATAAATAACATTTTTCGATAATAGGGACAAACGTATAAACAAAGGTAAATTTATTGTTAGCAACAGTGGTAGCGGAGGTGGTAAGACTGATTGCAAATATTGTATGTAAATTTCTCAAGCGAGAACAACAACCGACGGAACTGTGCCAAGGGCAGCTTCAAGGACACACAAAAACTGTCAACAAGTTATGTAACTAACATCAGACCATCTTACGTCAGAGACGCACCCTGTTGTGGAATGCGGTCATGTAACAAAAAGCAGCCTGCTGGCGTAGGAATACAAACTTTCAAACAATAAGAATTGATCATCTAACCAAGGACGCTTCACAAAATAGTGCCGGTAGCCTATCGGCAGTCTAACTTCATCACTCGCGCGAGTGAGACATACGTAAAAGTTCCGGAACGTAAGTGCGGGCCCGCAACATATAAAAAATGTGAAGTAAAATTAGAAACGTAAAAGTAACTAACAGTTAGTCTCTTCATTAAAAGAACAGTTTTTGTTTTCTTTCGGAAATTACTCATTAAAAACTGAACAATGTGCGCGTAAAAGTGTGACGCCATCAACTCAACTGAACAGCTAAGTAGCAACGTATCCATAAATTTTAACAAGGGTTTTTTCGAAATTACTTGCTACTTGCATAATGGGGAAATAAATTTTAATAAAGTATAAAATATAAAATGAGAGCTCTCAGGTCATAAAATAAGTGTGTGTGTGTGCGTGAGTATGTGAGTGAAATCATGTAAATTAAGAAGGCTGGTTTGTGGGTATAAAAAATTATTTCTATTTAATATCTTGATTCTTTTTTGGTAATTCAAAAGTGTATACTATGTTTCAATTTTATTTTATGTGAGTTTTTTAATAATGAGAATTGAATAATAGATGAGGGAGGTAAAGACGTAGTGTGTTAATGATCTTTTAAAAGTTAAATGATGTGAATATCCAATCGTTAATAAAACGTAATTGTGGGAAACAATATAAAGTTTTTCTTTGAACAACCAATTCTGATCTCCTGTTCGCCGAAAAGAACCCCACCTCTTAGGTACAAATTTTGTGTTTTGTTTGCTTGTTAATCATAAAACAAGATGGCGCCCGATAATTATACAATGTATGTTAGTAAATTAGTTATGATACAAATTAATATGTGACACAAATAAAGTAGCTTCACAGATGTAGGATGGGAGAACTACGAGGAATACCCATGAAAAACCTATTACTAGCAATAACAAACCCCGAACCAAATTTTAATATCACCCAGAAAGTATAACACCCCAAAACCTCATAGAAATGTAAAATAATTATAAACAAAAGTATTTAGTAGTGTGAATAGAAGTGCACCAACTAAAGTTATTATGTAATAAAATAAACAAATCTTCACAGTCCATTATAACTAAAAGTTTGGTCTTAGAATATTGTAAAACTCAAATATAAATCAGACCCAACAGTGTAAGTGAACCAGTGCAAGTGATTTAAATATAATAAACTTCAAGTAAAGGTGTAAATGATACTTTAACTATGTACTATTAAATAACTTTAATGTTTTATATAAATACAGAGATGACATATCATGAAGTATTATTATGAAAATATTTCTAATATTTCATAGAAGAGGCCACCTGGTATCAAAAAACATTCTTTGAAATGTAAATGATAAAGAGAGCAGGTAGGGAATAATTACTGTGACAGGGATTAAAATGTAATACACCATATAAACAGAAAGGACTGCAATCAAATTAAGTTTAAGAAAAAATAAAAATTAAATGGCTAATTATGTTTGTGTTTAAAGCCTATGAACTCCACATTTCAAGGTGGGGTATAGAATAAGAGTTATAATTAATATAAGAATGTTTATTATGTATAACAGTGTTCATACAGACTAAAATGTCTCTGTATGTATACAATACCAGTTTATAAAATGTTTGTTATGTATTTCTAAAAATAGTTAAAACTAAAATGTCTAACTTTACATGAATGCAATGCTACATGTTCCAATAGTTATATAAGGAGATTTTATTTAATATTGTGTTAACTTTAGAAAGTCAGAAGGGGTACAGAATTAGTATTATGCAAAAAACAGTATATGTAAAACCATAAAATCTAGGCCAAAAAGGAAATTCCAATAACATAATAATTGAGTAAGGAAGTTTAGTAAACCAAGTAAACTAATGAGATTTATATAAGGTGAATCAATAACAACCAACTACTATAACTGAAACTATACTTTAAAAGAATAATATAAAAAAAGGTATAAAATTATTAAAAAATTTGCAAATGTAATACCTAACAATTCCAGAGGAGGAATAGTAAATTCATGAATTATAACTAAAAGGATGATCAATTAATAAATTTGTAAGAAATTAAGGAAGGATAAAGATTTATATCAATCTGAGATTTATTATAATCATATTTATAACACATAAGATGGCTAAAATTTTGGACAAGAACAGGAAGCAGATATTGAGCCTATATTTCCAAAATGACAGAAATATAGCAATTTTGACAAAAAACTTTATAAAGATGGACTATTGTATGTCAAATTAAGCAGAAGGAGTTAAAGAAACCAATTATGTATTTACTAGTTCATGAAAGTAATCAATAACCAAAATATATTCTGAATATAATGTACTGTAATCACAATGCATAGGAAGTGAATAATAATTGAAACAATACTTTTCTAATATTAACTTGGCAAGATATTTCTGAAGACGAAGGAAGTAAAACAGTTCTTAATTAACATTCGAAGCGAACGGTTGATTTAAGCTCGCGCTAAGAACATATATAGCGAATACTTTAATGGCGTATACAAATTAAGTCTATCATGCAGTGAAAAATCGAGAGTTACCGAAATTAATATATTAAACTTAAAATCAATTAACACAACCACCACAAACAGTGAAAACAATTAATACGGAACAGAATATAAGTGAAATAAACTAATAAAACTATAAAACACGAAATATATCATAACCAAACGAACTTCACATTTTTCGACAGACACGTAGATAAAGTGAACACACCTAATAAAAACATTTAAAGTCAGTGAAGACAGAACACTTAACCAGGACACCTATAAAAACCCAATAGACATGCTTCAATATTGCGGACACAAGGAAGCAGTTGTAAAGGCATCTTTATTGTAAGAAAATTTCACTACGCCGATTCCAGTTTTACCGAACAGCAAACAAGCAGCCATTTTGAGAAATCCCATCATGCAAAGCGTCAACCAGGAATGAGATCTGTCGTCACGGCATTGGTTTGACTTTTCAATTTTATAAACATTATATATAATAAACTAATTTTGTAATTATTAATTATTATTAAGATTTATTTTGTGAATGTTATACTTTCTATACTTGTCCCTTCTCTGACTATTATAATTATAACCGTTCAAAGAACCATTCGAGAATATTTATATAATATAACATGTATTGATAATCGATTACCCCTGTGAAAGAGTCGAGCTTTATCTAATAATCGATTTTAAATCGATATTTTAACAAATAATTGTCAATAAATAATAATCATTCAACTATCTGGTTTTGATTTTATTTCACACGTTAATATAAGAGTTTTAATTAACCACAGGACTAATAGAAAGGCGACCATTACTCAAGGGGAGTAATATACTTGAGAAAGAAGAAAATCGCCAATCGATTAGTGAAGTGAGACAATCTTATTAACTCCAGATTTATTTACAATGAATCAGAAGCGGATTTATTGACACAAATAACTTAAAGAACTTTAAAATTTCAACTAAACCTCGTTACAAGAATTATTTATTAAATATTTACATTAAAACGAAACATTAAATTTTTTTTTTTGAAAATTTTTTAAATTAAAACAAAATTTTTTTTTACTTTTGTACAAGAACATAAATATTTTTTATTTTTGTAACCACATATCGTGAATAGTTACAAGGGTCATGTCAAAAGAATGTATGAACACAGAATCTCTAACGTGTGTTGAACTGCCAACTCTAAAGTATAATAAAACCAAAGAGAACAACGAAAAGCTGAAGAGATGGCAAACATAAAGAAATGCAGAAGAGAGACTGGAGAATGATTTATGAATGATGAGAACGATAGTGACTGAAAATGTTGTAGAACTCTGATTTATGATGATCAAACACAAATAAATAAATAATTTTTTTTGTACATTTCATTTTATATGCACTTGAATTGAGAATTACCACATTTACCAGTTAGCAAAATGTGTAAGACAAACACCATAAGTGGTTAAGTCTAATTTTTTACTAAACTTGTATTGCAACCACTAACACGCATTAATACTTTCCATAAGCGCTTTCAAGCCTCTCGGCTCATCTACAGATGGAACACAACCTAAGATGAAATAAAGGTTGGCAGCAGTCTGATACTTACTGGTTAGAAAAGTACCAGGTCATAATGGAAAGTTACCAGGCAGCAGTGGAAAGTACTGGGACAAGAGGTTTTGACTTGGCTGACTGTCTGCTGGCTAAGGCGTAATTAGGGTGTTTATCTGCTATTTTTGTTGACACTTCCGGGCTGTAGATAAGATATATAAGGGGTGAAGGTTTCTAGATAGGTTGTTGGTGTTCCATCTGAAGATAAGCGGAGAGGCTTGGAAGCGCTTGTGGAAAGTATAACTGCATGTTAGTGGTCGCAAATACAAGTTTAGTAAAAATGTGTAAGGGCAGAGTGTTTTTATGGGTGTCTTTACACATTTTGCTGACACTGTATTTTGGAGGAGATTACGGCACCACTGTTCTATATATTTTGGAGGAGATTATGGCACCACCGTTCTATATATTTTGGAGGAGATTATGGCACCACTGTTCTATATATTTTAGAGGAGATTATGGCACCACTGTTCCATATATTTTGGAGGAGATTACGGCACCACTGTTCTATATATTTCGGAGGAGATTATGGCACTACTGTTCTATATATTTTGGAGGAGATTACGGCACCACTGTTCTATATATTTTGTAGGTGATTACGGCACCACCGTTCTATATATTTTTTAAAAACAATGTGAATAAAATGTTTTCAGCGCAGTGTGTTCTGGAGTATAGTAATCAGAAAGACCAGAAACTTATTAATTCATGATGCCACTGTGAAATGCTTATTAACATAAGATTTTGGGATTTAGACAGACAGAAACCATTGAAATAGATGTAATCCATAGATCTTTGGGTGTATTGCAAATGGATAGAAGTAAGAAATAAAAATATTAGAGAATGGATGGCTTGACTGAGATCAGCTGTACAATGCATATACCAGGGTCTGGTCGTGATCAGAGGCTCATACTCTGAATGCAGGAGAAAGAGGAGACCTAGGCAAATTTGATTGGATAGTATTGAAATGGTTACAATTTCTATGAGTTACACAACAGGAGAGGATAGAGTATGCACACGCACCCACACCTTATCATACTGCAAACTAGCAACATTTCTTACAGAAAATGCTGGTAAGTTTCTGATTCCTCATACTCAAGGTGGACATCAGTATCGTACTCGTCCTGGTATAATGAGTTTAAACCAAAATGTTCATAGAAATTTGGAAACAACAGTATCCTGCTTAATCCAGGCCGAATGTGGTTTCTGCAAAGAAACACAAACATTATTTAGGCCTACTTACATTATGTTACAAGTATAAAATGTACATGAATCTTTTTTGTAAACGTGTTTTAAACAAATCAGAGATTATTTGTCAAGAGTATTTATGACAACAAATTTTAAGTAAAACACAAAATATTGTACAATGATATTCCAACACATTGACCTAAGTGTTTTATTTCAACCTGAAGTAACTAAAAGAGGTTTTACCATGTTGTTACCAAACAATCATTCGGTGTGATTTTAGTTTCAATATTAATGTTTGCAACTATACTTACATTCCGTGCTCAAAGAATGAATGTTCACGTCATGTTGTAGCTGCAGCATTAGTTTGGAGAAACGCACTCACGTTCTGGCATAGTATTAAGTAGAAAGTACTGTTTTAGACTACTTAAATGTATACAAGTTTAAAATATCGAATAAACTTAAAATATAAAAAACACATCATTTTTACTTGACTACTTGACAGTTTCATTCAATAAAAATCAGCCAATTCTCTCATTTGTTTTTCACTTGCCTAAAATTTATCAAAATTACCATAAAGATTTTGTTTTGTTGGTTCTTTCAACTTGTACATAATCCAACTTGTACCATGCTGTTCTTTTCCCTTCGCTGTTTAGTGCATTGTAACTGTGTGAAAGGATACTTTGCATGAACTTTAAAAAATTAACACAGAAATCCATATGAAGTCTTGTAATGCCACATGTGCGAAGTTAATTAGATTTCACATTATTAGAATCCATCCATGCATGATGCTTCTGCTAAACTATGGTTATTAAAACACTCACTTCACTTCTTATGCTGAAACATTTATATTAACACAAAGATAACACAAATCATATTCCTGACAAACACTAAATAATTATAACCTAATTATTACACATCATTAAGATCTCTTTGCATTATGTCCACACATAAATAATACTGATAGTACTAATGGTATTATTACCATGATGTGCTTACTATTATATTGTATTTTACGTACAAACCTTTAAAATAAAAATTAGTCTCTTGTCAAGAGCCTAAAGACCCTGCAAACAACTGAAGCACAAATCTGTTTCAGACAATAACATTTTTGACTGTAGTTCAACTTCTGTTTCACAGGACAATGTGCCGATATCTGTATTTTACCTTACAAAAATCTGCTGAATACAAGGAACAAAAAGAATATTGTGAAGGAATGAAAGGAAGGCAACTAGGCTAAAGATTTGTATGGGGTCATTCCATATCAAATCAACCAATGAAGAATTTAATTTGAAACTTCATGTCTCAGATATTGGTAATTTTTTGTATATTTGTTGTACTTATAAAGTACTTCAAAAATACAAAGTTTCAAATTTTTTTGTTGGGTAGTTTTTTTTAAAGATTTTTTAAAAACTGCACAAAACGCCATTTTTCACATTGTTTTGAAACAGAAAACTGTGTATAATTAAGGAACCGTTAGACCTAGAAAGCTCGTTTATAGCTCATTTAAAGGTCTTTGTAAGGGCTTTAATTTGATATGTAACACAACCTACTTTGAACAAAAACCTTTTTTTGGCATGTTTTCAAAAAACGTTTTTTTGAAAATTTCAAAAACACCATCGAATTTTTAAAAAAAAATATATGTTATTTGTAAAGACATTGACTAGAAATATGCAAAGTTTGAAAGTGGAGAAATGATGGGTTTTTTTTAACAAAAATTTGAAGGCATCAGTGTGGAGGTCGTATTCACGTAAATTTGCATTACAATACCAACAGTTACATTTTATGTCATTTTTAGTTTGACTTAGAACCATAATGATAAATTACAAACAATTACTAAGACTTGCCTGTACAAAATTATGTGCAACCCGGCATCTCCTATCTGTTATCTGAACACATGCAAAGAGTGTCCCGGGATAGAACCTTTGAAAGCTTTACTGCGCCAGAAGTTTGAAGATGAGATGATAGATAGTGTAACAATTAAAAAGTGGATGTCTGTAGATAGATGTACATTAGAGACTGTTGTAAAAGAAAAGGATGAATTTATAGAAGATTTCAGTGAAGCTATTTTAAAGTTAAAGACACACTCTTTTTTAGCAAACATGCAAAAAGAGTTTTACCGTGAAACAAAAACTAACTTAGAGGAAGGTGAAGTGGTTGTAACCTGTGATTTTTCAGAAAATTATTCATTTGTCCTCCAAGATGAGGTTCAATCTTACCATTGGACCAATAGCCAGGCAACACTCCATCCCTTTGTTGTCTACTATAGAGGAGAAGACAGTAAAATACAGCACTTAAATTACGTTTTTATATCAGACTGCCTTACCCACAACACTGTTGCATTCAATCTCTTTCAGACGCACCTGATTAATGCCCTAAAAGAAGACATCCCAGGGATTAAAATAATTTATTACTTCTCAGATGGTTGTGCAGGACAATATAAAAACCGTAAGAATTTCCAGAACATTTGTTTGCACAAAAAAGACTTTGGCATTGATGCTGAGTGGCATTTCTTTGCCACATCACATGGTAAAAGTGCCTGTGATGGTCTAGAGGGGACTGTTAAAAGATTAGCTATGAAAGCAAGTTTACAGCGACCGTATGACCAGCAAATAATGACACCGCATCAATTATATGAATTTGCAGCAACCAACATACCAGGCATCAAGTTTAAATACTGTACAATAGAAGAACACAATGAAAATGAAGAAAGGTTAGCAACACGTTTTGATAAAACAAAAACTATAAAAGGGACCCATAATTTACATGCAGTTATCCCTATTTCTGACACACAAATGGCAACAAAATTGTTTTCTTCAAGTACTGAAAGAAAGCTACAAGCACCAGTTATAACAGATAGTGTAACAGCTGAATTAGAAGAAATTGAATCAGGTTTTGTAACTGTCATGTATGATAACTTCTGGTGGCTTGCATGCATCCTAGGGAAAAACAACGAGACAAATGAAGTTAAAGTGAGCTTTTTACATCCCCGAGGACCTGCAGCATCATTTTTCTATCCTCAACCATGGTTGGATATTTTGGATGTGTCAACAGACACCCTTCTGAAAAAGGTTGAACCTAGAACCGCTACAGGAAGAACGTATACTTTGACCACAGAAGAAATGGCAGACTCATCTCACTTACTTGAACAACAGTTGAAGAAAATGTGAACAACTTATTATTAACTTATGTGTGAACTCTAAATGATTAATATTCAAAAGCACTATTTTAATTTACAAATATGATTTGTTCTTATAAGACTGCACTGTGTAGTGTATATATAGACTAGAATCTTCTACAGATATGTTTTAATTCATAAAATATACAACTAATAAATGAGTTTTTTTGTTGCTTAAAATCATTTCACTGCAAGATCAATATGGGACACTTTATTCAAGAGAATTTGTAGGTGAGTCTTAGTAATTGTTTGTAATTTGTCATTATGGTACTAAGGCAAACTAAAAATGACATAAAATGTAACTGTTGGTATTGTAATGCAAATTTACGTGAATCCAACCTCCACACTGATGCCTTTAAATTTTTGTTAAAAAAAAACCCATCATTTCTCCACTTTCAAACTTTGCATATTTCTAGTCAATGTCTTTACAAATAACATATATTTTTTTGAAAAAATTCGATGATGGTGTTTTTGAAATTTTCAAAAAAACGTTTTTTGAAAACATGCCAAAAAAAGGTTTTTGTTCAAAGTAGGTTGTGTTACATATCAAATTAAAGCCCTTACAAAGACCTTTAAATTGAGCTATAAACAAGCTTTCTAGGTCTAACGGTTCCTTAATTATACACAGTTTTCTGTTTCAAAACAATGTGAAAAATGGCGTTTTGTGCAGTTTTTAAAAAATCTTTAAAAAAAACTACCCAACAAAAAAATTTGAAACTTTGTATTTTTGAAGTACTTTGTAAGTACAACAAATATACGAAAAATTACCAATATTTGAGACACTGAGGTTCAGACCCCTGGTTGATTTGATATGGAATGACCCTATGGCCAAAAGGTGATTATTCAGTTGTTGTTTTCTGGGGTACTTTATATACTGCAAGTGATAACACTATATAAAAACAAACAAACTACCCTTGTCAGTGCCTCTCGAAAAATCCACAAGCAGAGCCAAAATTGGTACCTTCATGTACAAATATGGCAAGTACTAGATTGTCACAGACACACTTTTATGAAGACACAATTATATATTTAAATTGGTCCTCCTTGTACAGAAACTCAGAAAAATTATGGAATTGCAAAGTTAGGTGAGCATTAATTTGGCAGTAGCATACGAATTGACGATTTCTCTGCAAAAATTTAGGGAATTCTGGGCTAGATTATGAACTGTGTGATGGTGGTGGGGCGTGTGTGTGGGGGGGTTGGGAGAGTGGTCATTTAATGCTATTGTTTGTCGGATTTACATTTGTGGACATTCATGATTACTATTAATCGATGATACAACAACACTGTTGTCACTAAAATTTATGTCCATAGCAAAGATTTCAAATTCTATCTTGATGAGCAACTACATTTACAATTTATATAACCTTAAATCAGACCAGTTACAATGTATGGTAATAAAACCTGGGTTCTTAAGAAACTGGCAATTGATATGTAATAGAAATTTGAAAGATTCGAGGAATTTGTAATAGTGCTGAGGAAGATTCGAGGTCCAATCTGTGAAAACAAATAGGGCATTTTATGCACCCTATGAAGAGCTTAACCTCACCACCTCCTTCATTAGGATTCTGAAATTAAAGTGGCTCGGTCATGTTCTGAGAATCATACAAATGCTAGTACATAATTATGGACAGATTAATATACACTAAGACAAAATAATGCAAATCTTTACCTAGTAGTTAGTGTTCATTCAGTCATAACACTGTACATCTTACCAACAAGGATACTATTTCTCTTTTCTTTTTTTTCAACAACAATGGAAACACTAAAAGGGATGCAATTTGTTAACAGATACCATCAAGATCAACATGATGGCAAGAATCCATTAAACCATTTCCAATACAGCTATGAAGGATAAACTAAGCTCTGGCTCTGATATTTATCAATAACGTTCATATAAATTGTTACAGTGAGTTCTAAAATATACTGTCAGTAATTATATGATGACTGATCATTTGCCGAAACACACACACACACACACACACACACACACACACACACACACACACACACACACACACACACACACACACACACACACACAGTTCACTTTTTAATCACAATAGGCTATCTGTTTATCTACTTATTGTCTTCATTTAATATCTGTTTGTGACACAATGCAAACTGTAATATATTTTTTAGATATTTTATGCCTTGTCAACTTCTTCTTTGAACACTGAAGTAGTAAGCAGCAATTTCAATTGATCCACACAAGAACAACTCTTTGAGTAATTTGTATCACACATTATTCTTTCCACTTTCTGCTTTAATTAATCTTAATTTTTTGTTTCAAAATGTTCATTTTAAAATACAAATTTTCTTTTATAACATGACATCTATAACAAACAAAAATTTCTCCGACTTTTCTTATAACCAGAGAGAATATTTCAATAAAGTTTCTACATCTAATATCTCTAATATTTAAAATTGTATACAAATTATATTAGCAAAGTTATGAAGTAATAATGTAATAACAAAGCTGCTTTAAAAAAACAGTTAAACAAAAAGATCTTCAGACAAGTTATATTTTAAGATGACCACAAAAGGCTGAGCATCCCTGGTAGACTGATGCTGGTTCAGTGTTAGGCTATCATGAAGAAAATGATACTAGAATCATCTGAAGTCAAATATGATCCAACAAGAGATAATAAAAATTAACTATCATTACTTAAAAAAAAAGAACAAATATAGCTAACTAAATTACCATACATACGCATTAATCTGAAACTACTTATCAAAAATATGTACTAATCAGTAGGCAATATCTCATGAATCAGCACTAACTACATACCTAGAACAATTATCTCTAAATCTACAAACTCCTGTTTTTGAGAAGAATGGACACTTTTCACGGCCTGGATGTGTTTCAGTAGAAACCACAGCTTCGGCTGGAAGATCAGCTGTTCCAGAGATGTAAGCCTGTATTTGAGCTATCAACTCTTCCTAAAACATTATACACCTTATTCACATTCCACTCATTTACATTAGGCAAACATACAGTAAAGACAACAGAGAAACATTACTAACCTGTTTTCTTTTCTTTTCTTCTTGTTCTTTTCTCCTGGCTTCCTCTGCCTCTTTCAATTTCTGCTGCTCTCTTTCCCATTCCTCACGAATCAGCAGCTGTAACCCAGTTACAGTTTTTAAATATATTAACCCTGACAAAGTATACAGGGTAAAACTGTTTTAAACAAATATCCAGATACAGATACAAAAAACCAATCCTAACAATCTTGAATAAAATAATTACGAACTCTTATTTTGTATCAGCCAAATGGCTTAGCAGAAATTACACTGTTGCACACCACTGTATAAAAAATTCCCGATTAGCGCTTTTGTGCCTCTCAGCTCATCATCGGATCGAAAATGTACAATAATAACAACAGCGGGACATTTCTAATGACATAAAGGAATTGTCTCATTGTTACTATTGTACATTTCCAATCTGATGAGTTGAGAGGTTTAAAAGTGCCAATCATGAAGGTTTTATACAGTGGTGTGTAACGATGTAATTTCTGTTTTTGACTATAACCACTAACACAAATTTATTATTGAAATAGTTTTCCGAACTTTTATGGCAATTGAACAAATTGTCTAACATGACATTTTTCTAACATTTGTCTAACATGGCGCCCGGGACTATTACTGAGAACTACTTCAAAAATTTACCCAATTATAAACGATCTTTGTTCAAATAGCAAGTGAGTTCTGTAGCTCAAAGAGCTTACCGCTGTAGTTGAAACATTGCTTTTACAAAATTGAATAAGTGATAACTAGCAGTCATTTTTAAATTTAAACACGCATATTTCATCACAATTAAACTTTAAAGATGTTGGCAAACATTTATTCTGTTTATGTACAAGAAACTCTGACATTCAACATCCACACCACCTTACCTCTTGTCTTAGTTTCTCTGCTTTTATTTGTTCTAATTTGATCTGCTGTTCTTTCCACCGAATTACAGATGCCTTGTCTTCTTCTTCCCATCTTTTTTGCTCTTCAAGTCTCAAACGTTCTTCCTCTGCAGCAGCAAATTCTTCCAATCTTTCTTGTTCAGCAAGCCATGACTGGTAAGTTGGAGAGCGCTCTCTACGCTCTTGTTCTGTACTCAAAATTATTAACCATACATTATGCTGACAGAACTTTAAAGACAATAACAATATTTTTTTACTATTATAAATCGCATTATCTCTGTGGTAAAACTTTCAAACAATGTACGACTAAAAATATCAAGTTCAAAGTGGGAAACCTTCTTCACAGAAGGGTAGAAGTTTTCTTTCTTTGAGAATATTAAATAACATTTTCAATAAAAATACATAACTCAAATAATTAAGCAATACTTTAAAAAATTTGAATTTTCAAAGAGTATTCAGGAATGTTTCATAAGAAATTACATGAAAATGTTTAAAACGGTGAAACCAAATGTTGATCATCAAACATTTCTATGACTGATGCCTCGATTTTTTTAATTTTCCTCCCCCTACTTAATAATCTCCAATATGAAAATACACACTTGTAGTGCAAACACTTGGTCAATGATGCACACATTATTTGCCAGTAATGGTTTCTTTTATTATGAAATCATTCATGTCTCGAACATTTTTCTTGTTGTTTGTGCATTTGGGAAACATAATAGAGAAGGCACTTCAATTTTTTGATGTATATGTGGAAAGAGAAATAAATCTGTTGTCAACATGGTTATTGTCGGTTTCTTTTTGGTTATCGATCTAAACAGTGAAATTCTGTAAACGTCTGCCTGATCCCAAAAATTACAAATACAAATTGTAACATTTGGTGAATCTCGAGCATGCATTATAAGTCACAAAATTATACAGAACCATGCAAAAAAACAAACAAACAGGATATGTATTTAATGGGTATTATTACTGAAAAATCAATATAAAAAAAAGTTATCCGCTTTTAAATAAGCTGAACTTGCATAAACAATGATCAGAATACGTCTGTTGCTCAGCGATGATGATGCTGGGTGGCTGTCAATTATAGTTTGTTGTCACTGCCAGCCATGAAATTTTGCAGAAACTAGTTTTTTTTTTTAATTTCTGTACAATACTATTTGGCCAAACGGGAGTGTATCAAGAAAATGTATTTACTGACAAATTAAAAAAAATTGCATATAACTTTTAAAACCTTGCAGAATACGTTTTTATCCAAACCCCATTTTCCTGTAGTTTGTAAAGACTGAATAAATACCCACACCAACATTACCTAATCTTTCTCATTTATGTACACATTTTTACTCACGAAATAACCGCACTTAACTTCTTTTAGTTTTCTGCAAAAACATTCCTCTTTTGGGGTAACCCTTGGATCAAACTTTTCGTGGCTCCCAGTAACCAAATGTTGACAGTGAACGCTTAGAATACATGAAACTGTCTTTTTATTATAAATAGGCTATACAAATTTTAATTATCGGTTGGCTTCATAGGCTCACAAATAATACACCCGTATGATATAAAACAATCAATCTTACATATAACCTTTTACACATAGCTTTCTAATATGTTCAGAAATAAACCACACTGACTTTTCAATGCAGAAAAAGCGCTGTGGTCGCTAGAGATGTTTCATTTATATATGTTATTACTGTTTAAATATTTATACCTTTTTTCAGTTTTTCATCCCTATCTTTCGCCAACGTACTTCTTATTCTTTTTCGCCTCATCTTCTTGGCGATCTTACGCCACAGTGCATGCCTACATTATACATACAACAAATATCAAAATTATTTTTTGGTATTTAAGTTATTACACAAACGTTTTCAAACATAGAAAAAGTAGTCTACCATTGTAACCTAGTATACATAGAATGGTATACGGTAAACTTACTTTCCCATTTTCGGCACTGACTTAAAACTTTTAGCATGGTAGTAAAATTGTATTCCCTTAACTGAAAAGCTCCTGGGTAAATACAAACAAACCTCAAATTATAAGAGCTACAGCTACACGCTTATATCAGTTACTTTTTCAGATTGTTTCATATCTTATAGTGCCATGGTCAACATGATAATACTCAGTCTTGAAGAACACAGAAAGCTTTGGTTTTTTACAAAAAATACAATATATAATAAAATAACTGTAAGAAAACACAACTTGTTTGTATAATTTTATTATTTTTTGTACTATTGTTTTCTTTCTGTGTAAATGATATGTTTTATTCAATTATCAGAAAAGCACACGTGCATACTTATTTCCAATATGCATAAAAGAAATAATCTTGATCCGAAAAGTTTTAATAATTTGTACAAAACTAAAATCAAATGCATTAGTTAAATAATGTAAAAATAAAATGTGAAGTTTTTAATAGATTTTGATGTCGAATAGATTTCATTTACTACTATGCGTTTCTGTTCAAAATTTAAAAATTGATGTACAGAATACAGAACAATAGGTTGGCATTATTTTCCCCATGTTCAGTGTTTAGTGTTTTTGTGACCTCAGTTGGTACCTGCGGTGAATCTTTCAGTTGTTGAAGATGTGAGGTAGTGACGATGGTGTTAACCGTTAATTTTTGTTGTGTTTTATTTTGTGTACATAGGTGAGTAGAGAAAATATGTAAGAATTCTTCTAACAGTAAAAATCAGAGACATTAGTACGTTAAGAAGTATTGTGTACAGCACACACTGTACATTAATTCGTATTACAGTTTCTGCGGAGCTCGATTTCATAAAACGCACACAAAATGTAAATGTTCGCACACAGAAGGTAATTGTTCAGTAGATGATATGGGCTGGTGAAAACAGAATGTTCGTTCCAGTTAATCTGATTTTATTCTATACATATTTTTCATAAACAAATTAAAGTTGTTGACAGAACAATACAGGTCAAACTCCAGGACCTTTTAACGTATTCGAAGAAAACTATTTTTGTAATTATGTTCATATAATTGTAATAATGTTGTATGTACAAACGAAATTACGATTTGGTGCTGTTGATTGTCATAGCCAACAAAGGTTTAATGTAAATGACAAGTCATCTTGTTAACCGTCATCTTTTCTAGTGGTTTGTGTGAGAATAAACTTTCACCAAATTTTTAGTGAAGAGTTGGTCCTTTTTGTTTTATTTTTGTTAAGATTTCAGGTATCAGGTTAAGGTTAAAATTATTATTTATTAAAATTAAAGCAGTATTGTATATAATAGTAAAGAATAGAACTACTGTATAGAAATATAACAATAGATATAACTTATGTATGTATTTGGAAACAGTAAATATTAAGTGTAATAGCACAGATTAGTGTTCAAGAGTATTAAAAAGTCGTGTGAAATAACATAATAAACAATGAAACTTATAGAACCATATATTGAATTATATCTTTACAGCAGAGCGTATAACAGAAAGACAGTGCACGTAAGGAGGCACAAAAAGTAGGCTATACAAAAAAGGAGTGTGGTGGTATGAACAGTTTAGTTTTACTAATCCTAGCTGTTACACCTATTGTATTAAACATAAAGATGTAAGGAATTTCTTTTTAAACACAATCTAATAACACATGAAATTTTCTGTGGAACAAATGTTATGGTAGTTGTATAAAAATAAAACTTTACAGTAACAGTCCTTGTGTAAGTTCTGTTGCAATTCCTGAAGCTTTTACTACCTTCTTAATAAAACTAACAATTCCTTTTCATTAATAAAACAGTGTGTGCACAGATTTGTTTTTTTTATCAATCACTTAATATATATTTTATTAATCATACAATTGAATGTTGTTAGAAGTAATATAAATCTTTTGCAAAATGTTTGCCAGATTTGTCATATGGTAATTTTGATAATGTTAACAAAGATTCTTCTTTTTCTGTAGTCAAATTTTAAATGATGACTTTCAAGATTTAAATTACAGAGGATTAAGGAACTATTATTATCACTATGCTGGTTTAAATAGTTGTTGGAATTCAGCAATTTTGTATCTACAGTAGTGTGCAAATTAATTGAGACAACAGTAAACTATTTTAAAATAATCGTTTTTATTGAAGTAATTTTACTTGCATTCAATAACTGAAAACTAGTATGGAATATATCCTCTAGCTTTGAGAGGAGGCATTGAATCGATTTGGCAATGATTTTACTAAATTACAACACATATTTTTCAGCTATTCGTCGCAGTACTACACTTTTATAATGTTTTCAATCAGCCGCACTTTTGTTGAACAGTCCATCTTGCCAAGGCATCTCTTCACTAAACTCCACAAATTTTCAGTTGGGTTTAAATCTGGAGAATTTCCAGGCCAATCCAGGATATTTACATTGTTTTCTTGTGTAAAATTTTGAATTAAGGCATGGACCATGATCATGTTTGAGAAGTCCCAGGGCTGTTAGCGAATATTTGCATGAAAGGTACCATTTTTATTTTTATAATTTCTAAGTATTTTGACAAGTTTATCGTTCGTTCCACTGGTACTAGCTTCCAGGACCATTAGATGTGAAATAATCCCAAAACATCTTCTTTGGAGGGTATTTAACGGAGTGCTGAAGATGTTCGGCTCTCACTGGTTCACCAGTGCTTTTTCTGTCAACTACTGCGTCCTACCCTTGTACTAAAAAGTGTGTTTCATCACTGAATATTACCTTCCTGCAGTCATCACTGCTCCAAGATTCGTATTTTCTGGCCAAAGCTAAACTTTTTTCCTCATTGGAGGCGTCAGTAATTATTTTTAAATTGGTTTTCTAGCCTTCCGCACTGCTTCAATAGTCTGCGCTGTACTGTTGAAGAATGTTAATCAGTGCTGACACCAGAAGCCAGTAAATCTCTTTGAAGATGTTGACTTGTCTTCTGACAGTGAATTTTACTATTCTGAAGTACAATTTTATCAGTTTTAGGAGTTGTTTTGCGTTTTCATCCATAATTGCCCTTTCTTTTTGGAGAATGTGTTCCTAAGTCAGTAATTATTCTTAAAACACTAGATTTCCCCACACCAGTTGTTGCAGCAATGTCCACCACAGTCATACATGTATGCTCACTTAAAGCAACAATCTTTGCCCTTCTCCTGGGAGTAATAACCGTTTTTATAAACTCAAACAGTTAAGTAAATGACCCATGAACACATACACTCCATACAACATTTAGCACTAAACTGAGACAAAGTGATTTCAGTTTAACAAAAACTGGTCAAACAACTTTCTACAAGTCAAGGTTAACCTTCCACAGTAGCCCAAAGAAGTTAAAACTGGTTTCAGGCACTCCAACTAAAATAAACATTTTTGTGAAAAAAATTGGTTTGTCCCAATTAATTTGTACACTACTGTATTTCTCTAAGCATTTTCCATCTCAATGGCAACGACTACGGCAAAGAAATATGGAATACTCTTTAGGAACATGGAACGTCAGAACATTGAACAGACCCGGAGCACAAAGAGAACTCTGTGATGAACTCGAAAGATATAAAATTAGAATTGCCGCAATACAAGAGACAAGATGGTTAGGACAAGGAATAAGAGACACGAAGAGGCACACTATACTCCAAAGTGGAAAAAATAGTGGAACAAGAGAATTTGGAGTAGCCTTTATTATAGATAACAAAATAAAACAACATATAAAGGATTTTACACCAATCAATGAAAGGATGTACAAAATCAGAATAAAAACTCATTTCTTTAATCTTACAATAATAAATGTGCACTGTCCCACAGAAGACCAAGATTAGATTTTAAAGACAGAATTTTATCAAAAGTTAGAACAAGTATATGACTCAGCACCTAGAAATGACATAAAAATGATTATAGGAGACATGAACGCCAAAATCGGGAAAGAAGAAGAATACATAGGAACAACTGGAAAACACAGCCTGCATGACGAATCCAATGAGAACGGAAACCTTCTAATAGACTTTGCGACTAGTAAAAATATGGTCATTAGCTCAACATACTTCCCCCGCCGAGATATACATAAAATAACGTGGATATCTCCAGACGGAGAAACAGGAAATCAGATAGACCACGTTCTGATAGACAAAAGGGCAGCAACAAGTATATTAAATGTAAGAAGCAGAAGAGGGGCATGCTGTAACTCAGATCATATGCTAGTGCAAACTACCTTCAGGTGCAAAATTAACCAGAACAAAAGCAGTAAAACGGAGAGAAAAGAAAGATTAAACATAGATAAACTGAAAGACCAAGACATCCGGGATAAACTTGAAAAAGAAATCAGCGAAAAACTTCAAGAGAAGGAAAACCCAACATTAGAATCACACTGGGAAAACATTAAAAACACTACAAAAACAGCGGCAAAAGAAATATTAGGAATAAACAAAGGAAATGAAATGGACCAATGGTTTGACGAAGAGTGCAAAAGGGCAATTGGAGAAAGAAACAAAGCACACAGATTATATATGATAAGACGGACACGAGAAAGAAAAGAAGAGTTCAGAATAAAAAGGAAGCTGGCAGATAAGACTTGCAGACAAAAAAAGAGAAAGTTCGAGAATAACAAAATACTGAAAATGGAAAAAGACTTTATAGAAAATAACTCACGAGATGCATATAAATTTATTAAAAATTTAAAACAAGGATATAAACCAAATACAAATATATGCAAAAATCAAAATGGAGAAATAATCAGTGACATAGAAGAAATTAGGATAACGTGGAAAACATACTTCAAAAGGCTCCTAACGGACGAAACAAAAGACAGAAATAGACAAGAGCCTAGAAGAGGAAATGAACACGATGACGAACCGCCACCATCAATGCAGGAAATACAAGAGGCAATTAAAGCACAGAAAAATAACAAAGCTCCAGGAATTGACGAAATTCCCTCTGAACTACTTAAGTGGGGTGGGAAAAAACTCGTGGAACAATTGCATGCCTTAATACTCACTATATGGAGTACAGAACAAATCCCTGACGATTGGAGGAAAACCATCATATGTCCTATACATAAAAAAGGGGACAAGCTATCATGCCAGAACTACAGAGAAATCTCTCTACTATGCTCCGGATATAAAATTTTTACATACATCATCAATGAAAGATTACAGCCATATGCTGCAGAGATTATCGGCGAATACCAGTCCGGTTTCAGAAAAGGAAGATCCACCATAGATCAAATATATACAGTCAGACAAGTTCTGAGTAAAGCGTGGGAACAAGATATAGACGTCTATAATATTTTTGTTGACTTTAGACAAGCCTATGATTCGATAGATAGGGATAAACTATCTAATATTTTATACGAATTCGACATACCAGTGAAACTGGTAAGGATGATAAACTTGACAATGACTAATACAGAAGCTCAGGTACGAATACAAGGACACAAAGCAGAAGGATTTGTAATCAATCGAGGGTTAAAACAGGGAGATGGGCTGGCCCCGACCTTGTTTAATCTAGCTTTAGAATATGTGATCAGAAAACTGCCAGTAGGAAGAAACAACGTACTGACAAACAAATCGGTCCAATTAGTAGCCTATGCGGACGACATCAATATAATGTGTAGGACAAAAAATGCAGCAGAGGAAACGTATTCTGAACTCAAAGAAAATGCTAGCAATATAGGCCTCAAAATCAACATAGATAAAACAAAAATATTAGTGCAGACTAGAAGACAAAGAAACTACGGAACAATCGACAATATCGAAAAGGTGGACAACTTTAAATACTTGGGAACCATATTAGAAAAAAATGGCACAGAAGAAGCCGAAATCCGAAACTGGATAGTCCAAGCCAATAAAGCATATTTCGCCACATCAAGTATCTTCAGATCCAAAAACATCCACAGAAACACGAAACTAAGGATATACAAATCAGTAATAAGACCCATCCTAACATATGGTTGCGAAACGTGTATCCTGAACTCCAAGGCAGCAAACACTCTTGATACCTTTGAAAGAAAAATATTACGAAGAATCCTGGGACCAGTTAATGACATACATGACTGGAGAATAAGATATAACTATGAATTGTATCAAATGTATAAAGAACCACCGTTAACACGGTACATAAAACTACAGCGTCTAAGAGCCAGGATGGGAGAAGAAAGGATACCACAAAAACTATTGTATACCAGAATCCATGGAAAAAGACCAGTGGGAAGACCAAGGAGAAGATGGGAGGATGCGGTGGATGAGGATGCAAGAGAGATATTAAAAGTGCTTATGAGGATGCAAGAGAGATATTAAAAGTGCGTTCCTGGAGGAGGATGGCTGCTGACAGAGGAGAATGGGGGGAAAAATTGAAGGAGGCCAGGGCCCAACAAGGGCTGTAGTGCCATAGAAAGAAGAAGAAGAAGATTTCCCATCTCTGCACTAAGGGCCATGTTACTTTGAAGTAAGCAGAAACAGTCAAGGTTTTTGTTTCTATAATGAGGTGTAGTAGAACCCAAACAAAAAGTCACATTAAAACAACACATTTTATAAAATAACTAATAATAAACTTTTAATGAAGAAATTTGTGTTAGTGGTTGAAAACACAATCAGAATGATCACTGTTGCACACCACTATATAAAAATTATTCCGATTAGAAGCTGTTATTCCGATTAGATTGGAATCCCGATCTGACGATGAGCTGTGAAGCTTGAAAGCGCTAATTGGAATAATTTTTATATAGTGGTGTGCAACAGTGAATTCCCGATCTGACGATGAGCTGTGAAGCTTGAAAGCGCTAATCGGAATAATTTTTATATAGTGGTGTGCAACAGTGATCATTCTGATAATAATAAACTGTGAAACTTACCAAGTGTTTGTATATTGTTATGACGGTCTCGCTATGGTCAGTGGAAAAACAAAATACAAGACACCAATTAAGCCACTAATTACCAGCTTTAATTATCACAGATGACAGTTTGCATTCAACAAGATAGTCTCTTACAACAAATCAAATAAAAATTGTTCACACGCAATAATAATGTCAACTAATAGAGTCTCGCTTATAAGACACATAACACTTCGCCACAATGCTTTGAACCGCACTGGAATAAATCGCCACTTAAACTAAAACTAAGTATCACTGAATTCTTATATTTATACCACGCTGACATTCCAGAATAATCCATAATACAGGTCAACACTACACTAGAGCGTAATTGCTTGTGCCCTTGAACACAGAGGGCGCGGATCGGTGAGTTGGAATTTCGGCTACGGACAGGTGTCATGTAATTGTCCTTCATCTCAAAGTAGCAGCAATATGTATGCACACACACATTACAGCCGGCAAACATGTAGAATGTTGTGTAATGGCATAACAATATTTATAAAAACCTTTGTATTTTATAAAATGATATATATATATATTGTCTTTTTTTCTAATACTAAATTGTTACTTTTTAATTAAATTATACCTGTTTTAATTTTATGGTCCAGTATAACTTCATAGGTGCATTTATTATGTGCTGTTGTAATAAAATGATCTCTTGTAATTGTGTAGTGTAGGCAGTTGTTTCAGCCGGTATGGCCTGTAGTTTGTGTGCTGAAATTTTAAAACGTGGGAAAATGTGTTTGATCTACATTTGTCTTAACAGTTTAATCGAAATATGTCTGCTGATAGTTTTGCCATTGAAATTGAATGTTTATGGTAGTTGTTTGATCTCAGTGAATCACACCTTCTGCAAAAAGTTTGTAAAAAAGACCCTAATAAAGACCCGTGTGTAGTATTGTAGTTGAAAGAAAATTTTTCAGAAAGCACTTAGAGCCGAGGTATTGAATCCAGAAAATTTTGAAAACCAAAATAATGTAAAGACACAGTTTTTTCATTTCTACATGTAATTCATGTGTAAATTAGCTGCGTACATGGTAAACCTGATATTTGTGTTCTTTTTCAAAAAACTTATATTTCTTTTTGTTTACACTTTCTGCATACACTGAATGCATACCATATGTGACAGACCTCTGTACATCCTCTGAGCTTACTTTGGTTATCCTATATATAGGCTTCAGGAAACATATCAATCGGGAGGCCTTTGGCAGTATATCAATTTTCGGACTGCTAAAAACATCGCTCATGTGTTACACACATCAAAGCATTAGATTGCAACACTTGACCCTTTAATGAACCTCATGTTTGTAGCTAAGATGATGTCACATGTGGTAATCCAAGAAATCTTTGTGCATAACATGTGATTTCTAATATGTCCCCTCCCTGGAAACAGGATGTCGACTCTCTGTGCTTTATGAAAAATATACAAATGTGTATTTAGGGTAGTTTCCACAAAACTTTTGGCAAAAGGTGTGATTCGTTGAGATCAAACAATTACATTTTTTTTTATTTATAGACCCAGAATGAAGAATTTAGATTGGTGTGTCACTAGTTGATTGTATGAGTCCCATTGAACACGTTAGAAGCAGTGCTGCAACTTGTTGATAATCATTATGGTGTGTTTTGGATCAAAAATTTAGTATTCAAATTTTATCTAAAGTTACAGCCAGTCAAACATTAATTACTTTCATTCAGTTTGAAACATAGCCACCATTAAAAGCAGTATATTGATATGCATTTTGAGTTGAAAACCACATAGCCTATGACAATACATTTTCAGAAAAATAAATGTTTACACTTCGTAAATTTATGGATTAACAGTTTGTGATGAAAGAAAAAAATTATTATTTTTAAAAATTCTTTTATCATAACTTTTGATGTAAAAAATCCCTGGATATTTATTACTCAGTGTAAATTACTGGTGGATATTAATTGCATAAATATTTAACATTCTTAATACCTTGGTATTTAACAATTTCTCTTAAAATAATAATTTTTCATATTTCTTTCTATCAGTAACATACAAAGCTGTATATATAATGTAGTGATGTATACAAACAAGATACTCTTATTTTTTCACATTTTCAGAGAAACCACAAATTGAAAGCATTCATAATTAAGTTTTTATTATATTAAAGGATTTATGGTTGACAAATCTTTTTAATCTATGATTTTTTTTTTACTGTAACTTGAGTTGTGTAAGGTTTAAGCAATATTAAAATTGGGAAAGTCACTGACTTTTTAAATTTCTGTCTTTAATATGAACTAAATTATTTCCAGCATTGAAAATCACTACATATATCAATTCCCCAAATGTATTTACTGTGAACAAGGCAATAACAAACAACCGACTTCACTCTCCCTACAGTGTTGCAAGGTTCCAGAAAAGATGGGATCCAAATTTCCCTTTCATATGTATTGATACCTATATGTTGTATTGAAACGCTTAACATAAATTACAATACATACTGTACTTCGTAATCTGATGTCATCAGATATTTGTCATTTTAATTTTGTTATTTCATAATTTCTGACTACACAACACTAATTTTTAGATAAGAATTTTTATTATATTTTCACCTTCCCCCAAGCCAGCTTTTGCTCATTGCAAGAATCACGGGCCCTAGTGGGTACTTTTTGCAATGCACTCTGTGCATATGTGATGCTGTGCAAGTTTTTATTAGTTCAGTCAGACTCAAAATGGGCAGATGTAGCTGGGAATGACTTACATAGCTGCATAACATCTGTTTGAAGAACCAGGTTTCCATGTTAACCCCCCCCCCCCCCAACCAATCATAGATTTTTTTTTCATCATCGATTCAGGTAAACCCTGTTATTCCTTACATCCATTTATCCTACAGGGGCCTGCTTCCCCCATTTTGAATCTCTTTCGAAGCGTGGGGAATTTCCAATAATGTGCAGCTTAGCTTAGCACATTTAGTTTATGATTTGAATATTCTTTTTTAACAGCTCACCACTCACTCGAGTCTTGTCAGAGGATTGTATTATTAAATCATACAAGTTTTTATTACGTGAGGTGAACATAATTTTTACATAACTAAAAACTTCCTACCTGTTATGGAAAGGGTGTGTAAATGCTGCCATTTATGGTTGTGAGTCAAGACAAACAGCAACTATAACTTTGCAAGACATCATGATGATTTTCAACAGTCATGCATTCTTGATTAATGATACCGCTCTTTATGCCTCCAGCTTCTTTCAGTTGATATTTTAGTTTTCTTTTTGCGAGATTTTTCTTTTGTTTATTTTTGTTCAGTGTATGTTGGCTGTTTGGCATTTTGGTATCAGTCTCTTATTGAGCTTAAGCATTACAATAGAGTTTTTCCTAGATGCCAGACTCATTTCATTTACTGTAATGTTGGACATCTTGTAACACTTGGAATGTTGAAGCTGCTGTCAGATTCATACGCACACCGGTATCTATAAGTGTTAACAATAAAAACTTAATCTTCTAAGGCTTACACGGATGTTGTTAAGATCTTCAGATTCCGGGCTGTTTGGCCGTGCCATCTGACAGCCATCATCTGTGCTGATCAAGCTTTAAAATATGGTACTATGGTCTCTAACGTGTGATAGCGCTAGAGAAAGCTCGATCAGCACCAATGATGGCCGTCGATGGCACGGCCAAAACGTTTGCTATTTTGTGTGCCAACGGACCATGGTCAAATAGCCTGGAATCTGAAGATCTTAACAGTAAAAACATGATGTGTTTAGAACAAAATACCAAATTTCTTGATTTAATAATTCATTTATATTTTGAGATTTTCTTCGCCAGGTATTTCAAAGAATATTTCTATTTCATATAAATTAACAGAATTTTGTTTATCAAAAGCAGATGATACACTGTTTGAAAAGGTTGAGTTTAATGTCTACCTACCTTGATTTTTTGGGTCATTTTATTAACAATTTCTTCTGGGGTCACTACACTTCATAGTTCGTATGTATATGCAAATTCTGTGTAATAAACCAGTCTGTATATTGTAATAAGACCTTCTTTGAGGTGTAATTATTAATATAATGTGTTTCTTTAAGTTGTTCTATTATAGTGAATGTGTGGGTGTCGAGCGTTTTTTAACTCGCTCGTTGGGTTCGTGGTATAGTATGGGTGTGTGGTTGATGTTATTAATAAGTTCAATAAATTCTGTCACTGTTATTTGCATGTAGCAAGTCGAATTGTACCTTCTCTTACCATTTACGGGTAAACCGTATCTCTCGGCGTTTGGTTTGAATATTGCCGCCTCGCCACCTGATTGGCGCACGCCTTTCTTCAGTGTCGACTTCGCTAACGTCTTGTTTTGAGGTTTTCACTTCAATCAATTTTTATTTATTATCTTAATTTACTCGAATCAAACATACAGTGTTGCAGAATAATAATAATATTTATTAACACTTTGATAGTTCTCAGTTATTTAGTAGTACATTAATTTTATTTTTAGCACCGGCTATTACAGTTGCTTAGTTGGCATGCTCAGTTCCAATGTTTTTGTACACACCGTCTTGGCGGTTATCGTTGGTTTACAATTAAAATGTTTTACTCAGGGGTGTTAATAAGTCCTTTTGGCTACAGAAATATTGGACTACGGCTAAAATACACAAATTTATAATAATCCTTAATACTAGGTACACAAAAATTAATATTTTAATACTTTCGAGTAAGTAATCATCAATGAGATTTAGTAAAAGTTTTGGTTAGGATTTATCAATTAGTTATGTTTGTTAACTATTTATTATATCTCAGTTTAAATAATCATCAATTGATTAAAGTTCAAATAGTGATGTTACAAATACCTTCAGTTCTAAATCAGAATAGTGATCAGTGAAATGAAAATTGTGGTTTGTTATTTTTGATAGAAAAATTTAGAATTCGTTTTAATGGGATTATTGTTTATACTCATCAATTTTCGATGGAGCTTCCGCGATGTCGTCTGCTTCTTCCGGATGGATCCAGTCGTCTTCTATTCTTCGGAATCTCATTAATCTCGTCCAGACAGTTTTTTCCGTACACTTCGGCTTCGTACTCGTTCTGCGATCGTCTGTCTTCTTGGGTTGAAGTAGGTCCTTATGGTCTTCCTTCGGGATGAGTCGTCAGCTATTCTTCCAGACGTCTTCTTAATTTCCTCGGGTAATTATGGGTTGTGGCAAAATTTAATAAATAATATATTATCAGGTATTCCCTGGACTGCTATTACTATCTTCCTTTCCTTTGATTTTAGTCAAAATTAACTTATTTGGAATTAAATTTGGGGTGAGAGCTACATCAATCCGCCCTCGGCGTCGGTCAATAATGGACTATCGAAAATCTAACGGTTTTTTAGCAAAACATTTCGGTTGCTATGGTTACCAAATAAATTATGCTAATTCTCATTGGTCATTAATTTATGTCATTGTTATATTTTAACGTCTTATTTTAGTTTAATTTTACAAAATATCTTCAAATGAAGATTTCCTTCTTATGTTACTAGCTAGGTTTATTACATGAATACCATTGTTCATAATTTTTGATAAGGGTCATTTTGATACCCCTCATGGTCACTTTTGAGTTGCTAATTACATTTTTGTTATTTTTTCTTATTTATATTTTATATATATCTTAGTCAAAATTGGCTTTTATTCATACATTTTGGTATTAGGAATACTCACTTAATTTGTTTAAACATTTGGTATACTCTGCTTTAATATTGGACTATTATTTGTTCTCAAATTTACAAAATTCTTTATCAACAGTTAGGCCTAGAGCCTAGATTTTACTATACTACTATCTAACATTTCTTACTAACTTCTTACCTTTACATTTGGTATTTTTAAATCAATTTTTTAACAGAAACAAGTAATAAACATTGGTGTTCCTAACTACACCTCTTATTATAACAATAAAACAGTTTCCTTACAGGTTCAAGCCTGAAATAAAACTTCTACCTTTCTGTTCCCTTCTACTATCTGGTTCAATTAATAATTCATTACATTATATTGGTTCTTTTAAAACAATAATAACATCCTTATTATACTAACATTAATTTATACTTTGCACAATATATACTATTCCTCCATTCCTTCACTAGAAAAAAGTGTCTATCGTTCTTGTTTGTCCTTCATTCCAATGCCTTAATTTCTATCTTATCCTATAATCCTTATTACCTATGGCTTACCTTAATTACATTATAATGAGTTCCTCTTACTTACTAGTACAAAGTTTATTACTGGTCTTCCTGTTATTCTACTACAGTTTACTAACTAGAATTCTTTTTGAAGTTCACCAACTACACTTTTTCCTTCCTAGAAGGTTTTTTGACTTATACACTTTCACTTACTATGTGCAACATGCTATCACTACATGTCACCACTTTATATTAATATAATTCCATTTATAGTAATATTAATATATTACTCCTTCTTCCACTCACTTGATTATTCACTGGGTTGTTTATTGATGTTAATATCATCATGGGGTTACTGGTTATAATTGTTTATTTTATTTTCCCTTCACAAATGATCACTTTTGGTAATTAACTGTGGCCTTGATTTGCCTTAGGGTATATTTACTAGTTTTGATTATATTCATCACTATTTATTAGGGTGTGTGTATTATTAATTCCCTAACTTATATTTATAAACACATTCCTTCATCAGTAAAATATACATAACATTACTATCTTTCATTAACATTATTAACCTAGGTAAATCTCATCTACACTCTAATTACATTAGTTCATTTGTTAACATACAGAATAATGGTCATTATTCGGGATTTACAATGTTCATTCTTAATGTCTTGATTACCTTTAGTTCTTAGCTTCTTCTTCATTGTTCCGTGGTTCCTTTTGCATTTATCCGATCTATTGTGTCAGGTCATTGTCAGTTTATCAGTCATTTGTCATTTGGGTTATTGGGTTATTGATCTCTGAGTTTATAAGTTCTTGCCTTTTATTCTTGTCTTCAGCTTTTTATTTTATAGTTAAATATCATTGGATCTCACTACCTTATGTCATGTTACAATATTAAAAAACAGAATACTACTGTATTAGCAGAAAAAATAATGAAGCAGCCAAAAAATTAAGAGACTAACAAAATTCCTCATTAACGTTTTTCTACCCTCTGGGGGGGGGGGGGGTCTGGTTCCGTAATTACATCCGTGCCTGCAGCAAGCATCTTTGCCCAAACAGCGGTGTTTCCCCATCTCATTCCTTCATTCCATGATCTTGCTTTCTTTCTTCTTCCACATAGTTTCCAATCAGTAACTTTATGGTTCGTATTTGAGGATACAGGATACATGACCAAATCATATTTTGGTCCTCCCTGTTCTACCATCTGTTGGGTGTAATTTTCCTTCTAATCTCCCAAGACTCTTGAAGACTCTTGAAGTCTTCCTTCCTTGAAGACTCTTGGGATTATGTCATAACTTCTACAACCTGTAATTAATCAAGTCTGCTCTCCCAAGTTTGTTTTTACCTTGTGTAGTACCTATCACAATTTGAATGTATACATTTTGTGAAATCATGTGTTTCTTTTAACTGCGGTGGCAGGCTTCTCTAACAGCTGTTGTTTAGGAAATAAGTTACATAAAAGTATAAGCTTATCTAAGCTATTCAAATATGATTATGTAGTAGTTTAATGTGCCCTTTATGTGAATGTAATGTGTATGTCACAACTAAGAGTATAGGTGGACTAACAAGTTGATGCAAGCTATCTGGTGACTGTCAGTGTTTCTGAATGTATAGTACTCAAATTAATCAAGTATTGCCTGTACTAAACAAAAATTCTGTTTTTTAATAATTCTCAAAACACTTTATTTAATGCTTCTGTTTAACCATTACAAAGTGCACCTGTACCTTTGTTTATCAGTTCCAAGCTGCATAGTCATAACAGACTTTAAGCTAATCTGCGAATGATAAAGGTGTGTGTGTGTGTGTGTGTGTGTGTGTGTGTGTGTGTGTGTGTGTGTGTGTGAGAGAGAGAGAGAGAGAGAGAGATAAAACGCTCATTCGTAAATTGTTATCTTCTATGAAACAGCTACAGACGTGCCATTATAGGTGGTAGATTATTCTTTCCCAAAGTACAGTCCACGGTTAATGTAATGAAGTGATAATAAAAATGATTGATGTTGGCCTCCTTTCATAGTAGCCTAGTAAATTCAATTCAAACGTTTCTGACAATAATTGGACTTAAATTTGTTTTTATTCATCACATAATTAAGTTTGTAAATACACATTAATCTTTAATTACTTTGAATAATGTGAATAACACTGTGAAAGAAGAGCTGTGGACAAACAACCATCCGTAGGTAATTAGCATTTAGACCTACAATATATAAAACAATAAAATCTAAAGAATTTGATATTTAAAGATATACTGATATATTGTTATATTAGATGTTACATATGCATCTGAAACATAGACCTTATTATAGATGTAGAATATGAAGAAATAGGAACACAGATGTTATTCTAGATGAGAGAGAGAAAGGGCGGGGGGAGTATAGCAAGCTGATGCTGTAGTTGGTCCCACCGGGGGTCATGAGGAAATGGCAGCATTGCGTCTGTATTGTTATCTAGTTCAGAGCATCAGACCAAGTTCCCATCAATCAGAGTTTTTTTGTGTCCATTGAGGACTGTTAGTTTTAACAGTAATGTATAGTGTTATTGACAGTGTTTGTGCGTAGTGCACATAGTGTTTAATTGAATTACTAATTTGGAGAGTAGTTATGAGTGATGAAATTTGTCTATGGAGAATACTTCCTCTCCAACATCAGGTTGGTGTAGCTACTTACCAACCACTTCAACGTCTCGTCAGTCGACTGGATTGACCCAACAAATGAGAAAACTGACTACTGCCAACAAAGTAAAAAAATTATTCATAGTGTGTACAACTTTTTAAAACAGCTTGTAAGTAATACTGGGGAAGTGTTATCGTCGACATGTATGTTAATAAAGAAAGATCCATCATAACTGCAAGGAATGAGCACTAAAGGTCTGAATATGTGTATCAACGCGTTACCACCAAAAAGAACTGTTTTTAAAAAGAAGTTCGCAAAAGTGCAAAAGATGTGTGTTGAAGCATGAGGAGTGAGTCTAAGAACTGTACAATGCGTGTGTAAAGAGGGAAAATCTCACACATTTATTGCTCTGAGGAAAAACATTAAAAGTCAAACATCTTAATACTTGAATAGTCACAAGAACAGTTTATTAGTTTTACGACATCTTTGGAAAAGGTTAGAAAAAAAGTGGTGGAAAAAATGACTTTCTCTGGTTCAGATAGATTTGTCAGGTGAATTCTGAAAACATTGATTGTAAATATAAAACTCAAAATGACGGAAGAACATTCTGATTGGAATGACAAGATGTAATTGCCGCGCAAATAAAATTCTTCAGTAAAAAAGGAACAGTAGGAAAAAGGAAAAAAACTGGAACATTGTACATCTGGAGACACTCTTCACATTTTTGACATTGATGACACATGGATTATACAAAACCACTCTGTGAAGTACAGTAACATCGAAAGTTATTAATTGTATCGTTGTTTTACAGTCACTCATTTTTATTAGTTATTTAATTTTTTAGTTAATTTGTATTGGTAGTTTTTATTCTGTAATTACGTAATTGTTAAAATGGATACTTCTTAAACTAGCAAAGACAGGAAAGTTATTCATAGTCAAGCATGGGAAGTAATAATAAAGAGTTTTTTTGTTGTCCAGGATTAAAATGATTCTTGCAATTAAATTAATACGAAGAACGTGTTCCTTTGTGTAATGATAACCTGTAGAGATAGTCTAGTGTAATTAAGAAGTGGAAGTATACAGTTCGCAAATTCCATTGCGATAAGAATGGTCAGAAAGGGTGTAGTTTTTTACGTCACAGCAGTACACAATGACAGAACCAAACAACACTCAGATATGTTTATAAAATATTCTGATATGTAACAGCAACAAATTCCGATACATGTGAACAGTACATATCATTTGCTTGATTTGTATAGTAATACAATTACAAGATTATTATTGTTATTATTATTTGATTTACATCGGAAACAATAAACGTGTAATTCTTTTTTTAAAGCCAGCTGTATGACTGTACACACACACACACACACACACACACACACACACACACACACACACACACACACACACACACACGCAATAACGCACGCGTGCAGATATAGAGATTCATGGTGACACATTTACAAACAAACCTTAACAGTCGCGAGTTTTTGTTACTATTAGAAATAATATTCATGGGTTGGCTGCACCGTCGCTGATAACATCAATTCTCTCTCACATCTCACAACGATTCCCACCACATCGCCTTTCCCCTCTGACCGTAAGCGTTTCGCGCATTTCCATGCCCTTAACTTTCAGTTTTGCTATATATTTGGCAAACATCCAATCAAACCAGAGGCCTTAAAGTCCCTATCAGGAAAGGATCAAGATTGATCATAGTGTATGTTGGTTCAGCACAAGCTTGTAACAACGCTAACTTCAAAGATTGGTTTTTAAATAGTTTTTTGAATGTTTTGAAGAAGGGTCTATTGTTGTTATGGATAACGCTAAGTATCATTGAGTCGTAACAAATATCTTACTTCAACTTTGCAGTAAGAGTGAGATAGAAGCTTGCATAAAAGAAAAAAAAAGTAAAATATTCTCCATCTAAAACAAGGCCTTTCACTAAAGTTCGACTTCATAAAGAAGAGACTGTGTATGAACTGGATGTGCTTGCTAATGAGAGAGGGCGTGAAGTAATGTGCCTGTCTCCTTATCGCTGCCAATACAATCCTGTTGAACTGGTATGGGCACAAATAAAAGGGAAGTGGCAACAAAAAAAAAATAAATAAATAGTAATAATACCTTTAAAATTTGCAGATGTCGAGTGGGTAGTCCATGAGGCATTGGCTAATGTTATAAAAGATCAATAGAAAAATTGCATTGAACATACACAGAAACTCTCGCATGAAGAGTTTAAAAAGGAAATGGCTCGAGAGTACACCATCAAACCCATTATCGTTGGCCTTAATGAAGAAACAAACACTTCTGAAGAAGAAGGATCCAGTGATGACGATTAAAGTTACCGGTACCTAAGTTATAATCGATATATGACTCAGTATGAGAGATGAGCGTTACACAATTTTTCAATTACTGTAAACGTGTAGTTTTAAAATACTGTTGCAATATACTAAAAAAATATATATATTAAGTTTATGTGGCCAGTAAAACATAATATAGTGGATTAAAAATGGTTTTTGGATATGGTAAATAGTTACAATACAGCAATTCAGTTTTGAATACTTTTTAACATGTATAAGATTGTTGATTTTTTGTCAGTTGTCTTATTATATATTCTCATTTTTTACCAGAAGTTTACTGGTAATTTTTCTAACAAAAATGGAATATAAATAGGTCAAACAAAAATTGAAGCTTGTATAGTGTGTTACATGCAGAGCCTGTGAGTCCTATGTGTGTAGCGGTTATACAGCGTTTCACTGAGTTTGATTGCTCATACAGGCTAAAATTGGTGTTGTATAAAGAATGTTTCAAGTAAAAAAAAAATCAAATAATTATCTACAACTTTTCTGCTGTTAAAAATCGCCTGACCTAATAATACAAAATTTCTCGCTTACTACTTTTTTATGTGTCAGTAACTGAAACTTTACAGATGAATCAATTTTTAAATGGTAAGGACTTTTTTAAGTTATCGTATACACCATGAGAAAGGTAAGTAATGTGCTTTAGTATTATATACAACAGACATTCAAATAAAACTAATGACTACTACAAAACATATGAGAAAAGAACAAATTCAGCATCTGTCTCTGCCGAGCCTGTAGTTACACATGCACAGTTCAGTTTGGCAACAGTGCATTTTAAGACAGCCACCAGTATGCCTGACCAGCATATTAGTTATATTTGTATATAGGGACAAAAGTGATTTTTATGTTTACAAGAATTTTTGAATTGTAAACAATACCAGTATACGTTAGACTTTTTTCAAAAATAAAAAACATAGTTTGATTATGATTTCAGTAATAAATTATTTTGTATGTTAAATGCACATATCTAATATTGTTTTAAAGAAACAACTGTGACTAATCTTATGAAGTTTAGATTTCTAACACTGACTAAAGTTTAATGTAATATGGTTTTTTAAAAACATTTAAAAATTCCCAGTTTTCTAGTATTAATGGCCTTGTAATAGGTCGGGACTGAAATTGTTAATAGTTTGTATTTAAAGATTACAAAGATATTGAAAATTAAGTTTTTGCAATTATTGAGTTACATGTAATTGCAACTTCTCCCTATTTACATACATGTGCGTGCGCGTGCGCACGCACACACACACACACACATTGCTTTTAAAAAGTAATTATAAATTTTAATAACTACTATGATGACACATTATCGTACACTATGATTAATAATTACATTGTATTATATGTTTATAATATTGGTGTTATAATATTACTTATAATATTACAATATTACTTATAATATTCATAAGCAGTGTAAGGGGAGCTGTAGGATATACTGGAGCTTCTCTTGAAGTCTGTCCAGTTGTAGAAATTTGTGACAGCAGAGTACAGTGTGTATAAAAACAATCTTATCAGTATGTGTTTAGATTATATACTGCACGCACAGCTCAGCATTGTTTATTTTGTGTATCAGTCTAGATTTGTGCATTCACCTTGTTATATTTAGTTCTCTTAGTGCACAGAACATTAGCCAAGACATTGCTTGGATTTCTCTAAGAAGTCATGATTTTCAACAACAAGCATAATGTTGTCCTTTCTCTTATGATAGATTGGTGTGAAGGAACGTTGGATGCAAAACAAGGCTAAATCTTGTACAATCTTTAGTATGGAGCATGGGGTCTTCTGGTTTTACAAGTCTTGTTATCTTTACGCCAGCTTTGTAGCATTTTGTGTGGCTGCCAGATATTTGTTTTGGCAGAATGATGTTGAATATGGATATTGTCACAGAAGAGAATATTTGTCTGACTGTATATCATCATTTCTAATACAGTATTCTAATCTCTACCTCTTAAAATTCTTTAGAAGGTACTTCAGAATCTTAATTCCTTTCAGAATTTGTATTTAATAGCAGAATTTGACTGTGATATTTTTTTAAAAATTAATATGTGTTTGATGGAGCAACAATTAATGTAACTCCAATCCTAACCAAAGTACTTAAAATCAAACGTTCATCCATTGATATAAAAAAAGTGTGGACCTTAAATAAAATGTCTTATGACTTGATCCCCCCCGTAGACATAGATTAATGCTTTATTTGGATTTTGGTAAAAATTCTCTTTTCTTTGATACCCCACATGGATTTTTTGTGATTTTTCAGTTTTTTTGACCACTTTTAGACCCTGGTATCCTAAAACTTAAGATTTCCTAAACTGTATACTGCATTAAGATTTTGATTAAAATTCCCTGTAATTTGATATCCCACATGGACTTTTGTGATTTTTTTTCAGTTTTGACCCTACACTTTTTGCTTCCCACTCCTGAATTTTTGGGGGATCATTCTGAAAAACAATAGGGTTCTGCAGGGTAAAAATATGGAAACACACACCAAGTTTTACAAAAACTGGTGGATGTGTTCTAGAGTTATCATGTACATACCCCAAACAGATAAACAGACAAATGCTAAATGATCGAGTTAAAACTGAGAACTCGTCTTGCTCATTTAAACGATAGCTGTCCTATGGTAGACTGTTCTACGGTAGTAAATCTTGGATATCAAGACTCTTGTACAGTAGCAAACGGTTGCAGACATTGAGAAATGTGGGATTCAAGACAAGAGCATATATAATGGGGACATCAGCTTGCCATTAAAAAAAGGCAATTAAATCAAGTGAATATTTTACTTTTCACATTAAAAAAATTAATGTAACTAGCATGCTCCATGATTTTGCTGAACTCTCACTATTTTAAACAAAGCATATAATTTATTGTTGGATAAATTTTGATATCAGATAACGTTTCTATTAGCAGGAAAATTATGAAAATCCGTTTTACACTACTGTTTTCTGTTTTGTAAAGACCAATTATTGTTGTAGAGCAATCATACAATAAATGCTAAAATTTCCAAACAATTGGATCTGTGCTAAAATTCTCTTTTAGTCTTGACAACCAGGTTAGAATTTTCAAATTTTTGGTCCCATTTTTGGCCTCTGGCGTAACAAAATTTTGTAAATTTCAAAAATAAACTACATTCATATTTTGGTTAAAGTTTTCTTTAATTTTTTACCCCATATGGGCTTTTGCGATTTGTTTATATTTTGCTCTCACATTTTTGCCTCCTGCCTCTTATTTTTTGTTGGGGGATCAATCTCAAAAGCAGTAGGGTAAAAGTATGGCCACACATGTCAATCAGTTGATGCATTCAAAAGTTATTGTGAGATATACCCCAGACAGACACAGATGAGTGCCAAGCGGTCAAGTTAAAAATGAGAACTTGCTTCACTTGTTCAGTTGGCAATTATTTTTTCACACATAAAATTTTTTAATTCAGAAAAGTCATTACGAATGCAGAGTGTAACACGGTGTTCTGAAATTGTAGCACACATAAAAGGATTTGAAGGGCAACCTCAACAGCGAAATTTCACTAAGACGATAATTACTTATTTCATTCTAACAAATTATTGACAAAGCAATTAATACTTGATGTTCTGAACATACATTACTTTAAACATTTGATGTATTGTGATTTCTTGGTTACAATTTTGGTAATTTTTTTTAACTTATAGCTTTGTATTAAATCGTCGTGAAGTTCAATCAATAAATTAGAAACGAAAATATCACCAATATATTTATTTGTAATAGGTTTATTTTTACTTAGAGATTGGAGCATAAGTGTTTTGACAAAAATGTATTTTCTGACAACTACTACAGCCAAGTGACTTGTTGTGTCCTATCCATGTTGTATTAATTTTGTTAATTGGTAACGTGTCTACCCCTACCCCTGATTCACTATTAATTAAATATTTTTAGAGTGCACAGTAAAGTACAAGAAAAGAAAACTCAGATGAACATTATATCGGATTAAAAGTGACAGATAGTCTTGAAAAAATTTAATATATAAATCTGACAGACAGAGTTCGGAAAGTCAAGGAAGGTATGGTAACTGTAATAGACTAATGCACGAAGTACAGAAGGAGATATGGATGTCACATTTCCAGTCACTATACTATTGTTCATTGCCCCTACACAGGTGCATGTACACACATTACAGTTTTGGCCGTAACAGCAGTTAGTATTAAACCATGTTGACTGTGAAGTTATGTAACTGAGTATTAAATCTGATAAAATTTTCATTTCTTTTACAAGCAATATTACTTAAACTCGAGTGCAAATTACACACTAGTTTTCTGTCATGTTATCGAAACTGATAAACTGAATTTGACAATTTTTTGTGATATATTCCATGAACATGGTGTAATCTATCACAATTGTCTGAATAAAATAGCTAACAATAATCAATCTGTTTCAAAATTTTATCATGTGCTATATCATTAGACAAATGAAAATTATACTGTTAGCAGCTATTCTTGTTAACAATACACTTTGTTTCATGCAATATAATAAATAAGACAAGCAGGAAATCTGAGCCCCTAGGAACAGAAGTCAATTAATAATGGAAAGGGCAATAGAAAGCAGAGGTGTTGAAGGGAAAAAGAATAGGAGTTATCGAATCGATCATAACATAAAACTCAGAATTTGTAGAAACGAGATTTCTATAAAAATGTGGAATTCAAAAATGTTGTTTTATATGCCTGTACAATCTAGTGACTGAGTAAACAAACAACCTGAGAAGCCTCAGAGAATAAGGAGCAAACATTGTGAATGTTATGGATGTCATGGCTGCCATATTAGTTAACATCCACCAATGATGATTTGGTAAGGGTACATATAGAAGAAATACGAGAAGAACAAATTACAAACGAAGTTTTATTTTAGACTGGATATTAAAAGAATTGAGGACAAATAATAGGCCGAAACCATCACAGACTAATGAAATCATAGCCATGTCAGAATGAGGTTTAACATCATAAGAAGACAAAAGGAAACGGACTGGTACCTGGTGGAGAACACCGTATTCTATTGGGGCACACTAGTGTTACTATTTCATGGAATATAAGCACAAACATCCATACTGCCTATTCTGTACATTTAATTTTCTACGTGATGAAATAAGTCACACATACATCTTTATAAAGTATAACAACTCTGACATTTTTTATAAATAGTACAGGAAAAATAGATGAAAAAAATGTGTTTTCGGGAATAAAATTGCCCCCGTACTTTTGCGACTGAAAAAAGGTAGACTTTAGCTTATTTTTTATGAATCTAAAGAGTCCAGAGCGAAATCGAACCTAGGGGTAGTTTTATAAGGGGTGGGAGGGGTAAAATACAGTTTTGGGGGAATAACTTTTTAATGGTTAATTTTATATAAAAAAGTTTCAAACACAAGTGGTAGCTTATGAACTTCCGGGGTATTTTGTTTTTTTGGACGACTTTCTACAACGAAAATTGAGGGAGATATGAATTTTTCAAAAGTAGGTATTTTTCGAGATTTTGAAATAGCACAATATTGCACGTGCGCTGTTTGCGTGAAAAAAAAAATAAATAAAAAACGTATTCTTCAATTTTTAATTCTCTACAATTCAAGCCTTCCTTTATCCCGATACGACGAAAATTGATAAATATACGAAATAAAATATATACATAGAGCACGAAAGTTTAAAAGAAGTGCATCGCCGTTTCAGCAATTTGAGAAGTCTGATGACATGATTAACGAGTAATTACTAATAGTTTATTTAAGAAACATTATGATGAGTAAAATATAGTAGGTTTTAGATTATTTTTACAGATTTATATTTGCCAAATAATACAAATTTTTACACGAATAGGCTATTTTCACCATTATTGTTAATTAATTGTTATAAATAAACAACAAAATGATAATTCTTATTATTATAAGAAAGTACATAGAATTAGCTGTAAAATGAGTCGAAGGACGTTTCCTTTCAACAAAAACTGTCGATGTTATGACGGTTTCAATGTTGGTCAAAACCAAGTGAAAAGGGTAGTTACTCTGAAAAAATGCTTCTGACACCCCAAAAAAGGGTGTAGGGAGAAAATGTCTGGCAATTTTTCAAGTTTAAATATAACATAATTAATTGCAAAAGTTTATTTGAAAAAATATTAATAAATAGGTAATACCTTTTTGATTTTTATATACAATGTCTTAGCTTAAAATACGGCTATAAATTTTTGGTATATATCAACAAGGGTTTATATTTCGATTCGATCAACCTGGACGGTAGCGCGATGATTTTATTTTACTAGGTTGGCTAATCTGATTTATATCTCATCAACGTTCGCGTAATCGTACTTGACCAGTGCACATTCAGTAATCTCGGCGTTCGGTTCGCCGGACCTTTCCGTCAAGTTAGTGTCGACATTAGATGTAGGCCTTAGGCCTTACTATTTTCTATCATGGCCAACTAGCGCCACAACTTCATTCTTAACTAAATTTATTAATTATTGATTCAATATGCAGCATTAGCCAGCCTTCTTTCAATTTATTACAGCTGTAATGTGATCATTCAAATTATTAAAACTATTCGTATACAGTCCACTTCTCTTATTTCTTAATGTAATTTAATACATCCTACACAACATCTTCAATCATAATGGAAGACCAGCAGACAAATATTTAATGCAAGATACATAATTTTCGCCCGCTAGGGCTGAACAAATTAACTCTTCCGGTCCGCACTTGCGGGACGTTACTTTTCTTAAACTGTTTCGGCCCACTTGGGCCGGGATCAGCCATATTTTTGGTCACTCCGGACCTGGATTTCCACTTAATGTCTTTTGTATCTTTTCTGGCCATCACGGGCGGGTTAGCACGTCAGCTAATGCGACCGTGGCGTGATTTGCGTCGCCATTTCGCTCGTCGTCTTCAGGCAACGTGATAGCAAGTTCCTGCCGGCTGCAGTGCCTCAAGGTGGTCATCTTGCCAGCTGTTCACCATCATCATCAAGGAGCCGACGCTGCGGGACGTCGCTGACCAGGTACCACCAGCAACAGTAATAAGGTGCGTAAAAGAATGTCTGAGGAAGGCCTCAAGGTGCTGACCAGAAAGAGAGGCGGATTAAAGTCCGCGATAGTGCGGATACAATCCGCGGTAAATTCATTTGACATTAATTTAACCACAAAACATTTTTTGACTGTGAGATTAGAAAGTCTTAAGAGCTTAGCCTCTAAGTACGACGAAGTACAGTCTGAGATAGAGCTTATAAGTAAAGACGTGAGCACTGCTCAGGCAGACCGAGTCGAGGTTGAGGAAATGATATACTCAACTGAGGCAAACATTTTACAACTTCTTGACACTGTTAATACTCAGACTGTGCCTCCTGTACTATCGACGCCTGTGCATTTAAAACCGATAAGTTTGCCCTGCTTCTCAGGCAACATACTTGAGTGGCAACATTTCTATTCAATTTTTAATGATCTGGTGCATTCAAGATCAGATTTAACACCAGTACAGAAACTGCATTACTTGCATTCATCGGTGAAGTGTGAACCATTAGACTTAATTAAATCATTACCAATTTGTCAAGAGAATTATGTAATAGCGTTGAACTTGCTGTCCGATAGGTACAATAATCCATTTATATTAGCAAAATATTATGTACAGAACCTACTTCAGGTTAAGTCCACAATAAAGGACTCAGTCCAAAGCTTGGCTGAGTTTACGAATACTATAACGTCTTCTGTTAATTCGCTGGCGGCAATGGAGCTGTCTGTAAACCTATTTGAGTTTATTACTATACAATTGCTTTCCACTAAACTTGACCCTATCACTTTAAAACGTTGGAAGGAGTCTATAGACCCTGACAACTTGCCTAGTTTTCAAGACTTTACTCATTTTTTGAATTTGCGCCGACAGCTTTTAGAAAATACTATGCCAATTGAACCCAGACAGCAATTCAATAAACCTAGTGTAAAACCAAACAATAAGTTTGAGAAATGTAGTTTAAGAAATACTGCTGGCAGCAGTACCTTTAAGAGTTATCATGCTACGGCAAGGCATTATTCATGTGTGTGCTGTAAATCTGATCACCCGCTTTACATGTGTAATAATTTTCGCATATTAAGTGCCGTTGAGCGGGGGCAATTGGTGGCAAACCATAAATGTTGTATTAACTGCCTTAGAGCAGGTCATTTGATAACAAATTGTAAAAGTAAACAGGTTTGTAAAATTTGTTCAAAGAGTCACCACACCTTGCTGCACGCTAATTACGTGCCGAAATCAGCAGCTGCCAGCAGTAACTACTGCTCATTTAAATTACAGTGTAAAAACAATGTACTTTTATCCACTGCAGTTGTATATGTCATTGATCAGGCTGGCAATAGGCATAAGGCGCACGCACTTCTTGACGCCGGGTCTCAGATCAATTTTTGTACGAAATCATTTGCGAAAAGATTGCACCTCAAACTAACCCGATCTAATATTCCGATTACAGGAATAAGCAACACAGCGTGTTGCGCTACTGACATTGTTTCTATGCGTATTATGTCTCGCTATCAGAGACATAGTTTCAAGGCCAAATTTGCCGTCTTATCTAACTTAACTCATAATCTGCCTTCAATATCGTTTGACATCAACCGGTTCCACATTCCAAATAAAATTTTTCTCGCCGACCCAGATTTTAATATATCTTCACAGATCGACATACTATTGGGGGCTCAATTTTATCTAGATTTAATATTAGCTAATAAGTACACACGCGGACCCAACTTCCCTATCATTCAGGAGACAAAACTGGGTTACATTTTGGCCGGCAATCTGCCCAAGCACTGCCACACCCAGGGTCCTGCTGTTTCGTTCTTGGCAAGGAACAATGACAGCCAAATCCTGCAATCTCTTGAGAGATTTTGGGAGGCAGAAACGATCCCCGGCGATACCCCTAATGGCGAGTCGGCTTGCGAAGAGCATTTTATGCGCTACACTCAGCGCAACCACGAGGGTAGATTTATAGTGTCGCTCCCATTCAAATCTGATAAGCCCCACTTGGGGGAATCTTACACAAGTGCCGAATCAAGATTTTTAAGCTTGGAGCGTCGATTCAGGCGCGATCCCAAGCTCGCTCGCGACTACGCGGACCTTACCAAAGAATGTAAGGATCTTGGGCACATGACACTCATCGATCAAGGCGCTATCAATTTAGTAGCGTCACACACTTACTACATATACTTATGTGTATACTTATACATACTCATATACTTAATTTGGCTTTGTAAGCTTGGTTGGGATGAACCGATTTCCGGTCAGTCACTTTCGGATTGGCATTCTTTGTGTAACAAATTAAGTCTGATTGGTAAAATAGTGGTCCCGCGATCTATTCGTTGCAACCGTGAGGCGGTTACAGTTCAGTTGCATGGTTTTTCGGATGCTTCCGAGAGAGGGTTCGGCTGTTGTTTGTATGTCCGAGTCATTTATCAAGATGCTACTGCTTCCTGTCGTCTTTTGTGTTCAAAATCTCGCGTGGCTCCCTTGCGCCAAGTGTCATTACCTCGTATCGAGCTCTGCGCTTGTTTGTTATTATCGCGACTTGTGTCTAAAATTATTCCTGCTCTTCATTCATTCATTGAGGATGTACATTTGTATTCCGATTCTATGGTGGCTCTTTACTGGATTCATGCGCAGTCTTCGCGTTGGAAAACATACGTCGCTAATAGGGTTGCTGAAATTCAGCGTCGCACGCAAACTTGTACCTGGTATCACATTGATTCGCGACGCAATCCTGCTGATATTATTTCTAGGGGGTGTCTCCCGGACGTTTTGCGCGATTGCTCGCTTTGGTGGCACGGTCCTGGCTGTCTGTCTCAATCGTCAGAGTCTAATCCTTTCCCATCTTTCGTACCGGCCACTCCATCATCTTCGGAAGTCATCGCGGAAGAGAAAACTACACATAACCGTTCGCTAATGTCTACCCTGGCTGTTGACTTATCGTTGGACTTTTCCTCGTTACACCGGCTGACCCGTGTATACGCTTACTGTTTTCGTTTCATCAGAAATATTAGGCACTCATCTGCGGACAGGCTTTCGGGCGATCTGACCCCTGCGGAAATTCATCAGTCTCTTAATTTCTTTATAAGGCAATCTCAATCGACCCACTTCCCAGGCGAAATTAGTTGTCTTCGGAACGGATCTTCTGTTTCCATCAGAAGCAAGTTAGCCTCTCTCGACCCGTTTCTTGACGACACTGGAGTGATACGCGTGGGCGGACGATTGCAGCATTCCCAGTTATCTTACGACTCGAAACATCCTATCGTACTACCCCCATCGGCGCATGTCACACGCCTTATCATCGAACGCGAACACATTCGTTTGCTTCATGCTGGTGCGCAGCTCGTGCATCATTCACTGCGTCAACGTTGGTGGATTGTTAATGCCCGGCTAGTCATCCGTTCCATTATTCGTAAGTGTCTCAAGTGCATCAGGTTTAGCGCCACACAGCAGGTTCAGAGGCTTGGCATCTTGCCATCCCCTAGAGTCACTCCTTCAAGGCCGTTTCTATTTTGCGCGGTTGATTATGGTGGTCCCTTCATGATTCGTCATGGCGGGCAGAAGTCTAGAACTCTTACTAAGGCGTACGTGTCTCTGTTTGTTTGCTTAGCAACTAGGGCTATTCACCTGGAATTGGTGTCCGACCTTACTGCCAGCGCATTTATAGCTGCTTTACGTCGTTTTATGGCACGTCGGGGTATACCTAGTCAACTGTACTCCGTCAACGGCACGAACTTCAGGAAGGCCCGCACCATCTTACATGACATTTACAACTTTTGGCACGATAAGGATGCCATCACCTCGATCAAGTCATTCACATCCTCTCAGGGGATATCATGGTCATTTATTCCGCCCTCCTCACCTCATTTCGGTGGCCTTTGGGAGAGCGGCATCAAGAGTTTGAAATTTCATTTGCGGCGCATGGTAGGCAAATCTATACTAAACTTCGAACAGTTCACAACCGTTTTGTCTCAGATAGAGGCATGTCTGAACTCTCGACCTTTATTTGCTATTTCTTCGGATGTTAATGACCCGGTGCCACTTACACCTGGCCATTTTTTGATCTGCGCGCCCCTAACTGCGATTCCTGACCCAGACCTTTCTCACGTTCCTGTTTCTCGCCTTGGTCGTTGGCAATTACTTCAGAGGTTTGTCCAGGGCATTTGGAAGGCGTGGTCTCGCGATTATTTGCAACAGCGTCACAAGTGGAAGTTTGCCAAAGATAATGTTTCCATTGGTGACTTAGCCTTGCTCATTGAGGACAACTTGCCTCCATTAGCCTGGAAATTTGGCGTGATCATCGCCACATTTCCCGGCCCAGATAATTTGGTTCGCGTCGTGGACATTCGCACGCCTACGGGTGTTTTGCGGAGACCAATACATAAATTATGTCTATTGCCAGCGCGAGACGAGATGTGACACTATGGTTACAGCACAATGCGGCTTTATTCCGCCATTGACTTATTATTTATTACGACCATTTGGTCAACATGATTGTGATGGATTGTCACAATATTTTTGTCAATTTTGCGTCATGGCACGCTTCTGAGTATCACAGTTCTGGTGATATCTTAATATTTGTATTGTATGTTAATTTTTGTGGCATACTATGTCACACTTTCATTGATCTCATGGGGTGTACTGCATGTCTTTGGGTGGTCTTATTTATTAATGTTATTACATAATATTCGCATGGTTGCTGTCAAGTAACCATGCATTCATTTCTTTATATTGTTGCTGATAAATATGTACTATTTTGTGAATGTCTTAAATTGTTAAATTGTTTCTGTAATTTCAGTATTGTATTGTTGGCTGACATTACAATTATTTATCTTGTAATTATGCAATTATTATTGTTGTATTCACATAAATTGTGTCGATGTAAACTATTGTAAGCGTCTACCGTGTGTAACTGCCTTGTCTAATTTATTTATATTGTACTTATATTTTATTCATTTTTGTAAGTAAGCATGCACAATTCTTTATTTAAATTATGACATACACGTCATATCTGGGCTACATTCAGCATCTAGCTTGCTCACACGTTGGCATACATTGTAAATTCCTGAAACTTCAGGAATAGCGTATTTAGGTCGATACATGTCGCCCTCCTGAATATACAATGAAACATGCAACTGTAACATGTTCAACAACAATTTTATTCATGTAATGAACTTCTGTACAGGTCTACGGACCTTAGCTAGCATTAAGCTAACTCTATGACTTGCATATTATGTATTTTTCGTTCATGTTTTGTAATGTTACGTACTGCGCACTTGTGTCAGTAATATTGGTTAACCAGACTTAGTGGTACATGAAACAGCTGTTTGCCAAACCTTGGCCTACAGTCGCCTATCTGCATGCTTATCTCAAATTAGCGGCCGATTGCCGTTATCTAATCTCAACTCAAGGTTCAACTCAGCCTTGAAGCTGATTCTGATTATTAAAACTCCACTATTTCAAATTGAATTGTAAATGTATTATAATTTATTAAAGAATGTATTAAAAAATCTTTTTGATTTTTGACGGGCAGCTTATGGACGGTAGCGCGATGATTTTATTTTACTAGGTTGGCTAATCTGATTTATATCTCATCAACGTTCGCGTAATCGTACTTGACCAGTGCACATTCAGTAATCTCGGCGTTCGGTTCGCCGGACCTTTCCGTCAAGTTAGTGTCGACATTAGATGTAGGCCTTAGGCCTTACTATTTTCTATCATGGCCAACTAGCGCCACAACTTCATTCTTAACTAAATTTATTAATTATTGATTCAATATGCAGCATTAGCCAGCCTTCTTTCAATTTATTACAGCTGTAATGTGATCATTCAAATTATTAAAACTATTCGTATACAGTCCACTTCTCTTATTTCTTAATGTAATTTAATACATCCTACACAACATCTTCAATCATAATGGAAGACCAGCAGACAAATATTTAATGCAAGATACATAATTTTCGCCCGCTAGGGCTGAACAAATTAACTCTTCTGGTCCGCACTTGCGGGACGTTACTTTTCTTAAACTGTTTCGGCCCACTTGGGCCGGGATCAGCCACAACCTAAACAGAAAAAAAATGCCTTACAAACTAGAAATTAGTCGAAATTGCTTATTTTTACGATTTTTTAAATTTCGTGAAATTTTTGTTTATTAATATTTTTTCAAATAAACTTGCAATTAATTATGTTATATTAAACTTATAAAAATTGCCAGACATTTTCTCCCTACACCCTTTTTTGGGGGGGTGTCAGAAGCATTTTTTCAGAGTAACTACCCTTTTCACTTGGTTTTGACCAACATTGAAACCGTCATAACATCGACAGTTTTTGTTGAAAGGAAACGTCCTTTGACTCATTTTACAGCTAATTCTATGTACTTTCTTATAATAATAAGAATTATCATTTTGTTGTTTATTTATAACAATTAATTAACAATAATGGTGAAAATAGCCTATTCGTGTAAAAATTTGTATTATTTGGCAAATATAAATCTGTAAAAATAATCTAAAACCTACTATATTTTACTCATCATAATGTTTCTTAAATAAACTATTAGTAATTACTCGTTAATCATGTCATCAGACTTCTCAAATTGCTGAAACGGCGATGCGCTTCTTTTAAACTTTCGTGCTCTATGTATATATTTTATTTTGTATATTTATCAATTTTCATTGTATCGGGATAAATGAAGGCTTGAATTGTAGAGAATTAAAAATTGAAGAATGTGTTTTTTTTTTGTATTTTTTTTCACGCAAACAGCGCACGCGCAATATTGTGCTATTTCAAAATCTCGAAAAATACCTACTTTTGAAAAATTCATATCTCCCTCAATTTTCATCATAGAAAGTCGTCCAAAAAACCAAAATACACGGAAGTTCATAAGCTACCACTTTTGTTTGAAACTTTTTTATATAAAATTAACCATTAAAAGGTTATTCCCCCAAAACCATATTTTCACCCCTCCCAACCCTTATAAAAATACCCCTAGGTACGATTTCACTCTGGACTCTCTAGATTCGTAAAATATAAGCCAAAATCTACCTTTTTTACTCAAGAAAGTATCGGGGCAATATTTTTCCCGAATATAGTACTATAAAAGTAAGGTTTACTGGTACATAAGAGCACCAAATCTGAAAATAAATATGAGATAATGGAAAGGTCATAACTTTGAAATTAGTAATAAGTTGCAATTAAGTAATGTTATTTCTCAAGTTTACTTCTAAATGTTCAGCAAAACATTTTAGTTACTTTTACATTCTTTCCATGAAAAACATTTAATACATATGATACAAATTTTTAGTATTTTAATATTTCAATGATATATTGTAGAGTAATATTATCTTCCTCACTTCACTGGTTTTCATGAGTCACATCATCAGTTATTATCTGACTTATGTGTGGACGAAACAGTTGTCCCAGTTCTTGTGTTATCATACACATTCATCTTGCGTTAACTGTCACATTCATCCTACTTGGCACTTGTGTCATAATTTTACCCTACAAAGCCCTATTGTTTTAAAAATTTATCCCCCCACCAAAAAAAAAGCTGACAGGCGACAAAACTGTGAGGGGTAAAAATTGTGAAAAAATTGCAAAAACGTATGTGGAGTATTAAATTAAAGGCAATTTTAACCAAAATTTGAATATAGCATTCAGTATTGAAAATTTCAAAATTCTGGGACACCAGGGGCCATAAAGTGGGTGAAAATTTTGATAAAATCACAAAAATTTATGTGGCATATAAAATTGAAAGTAATTTTAATTTAAATACAAACATAGTGTTAATTTTTGGAAATTTCAAAATTTTCAAATGCCAGGGCTCAAGAAGTGGGACAAAAATATGATAATGTTGGTTTGATAATGTGGGTCTACTGATCGTCGTATGGTGTAGTGGAAAACAATATAGAAGACTCCAATTAAGTCACTAATCACTAGCTTTAATTATCACAATTAAACAGTTTGTAATCAACAAGATAGTCTCTTACAACAAATCAAATAAAAATTGTTCACAACAAATAATAATGTCAATGAGTATAAAACACAATTGTATTACAATTGTCCTACACAATTATAAAACACATAACACTTTGCCACAATACTTGGAACCGCACTAGAATATATCGCAACTCAAACTGACTGCTAAGCGCAGCTGTCATCATTTAAATAGATAGCAGAAATGTTCCAGAATAGTCGATACTACGCATCAACAATAAAGGAAAACATTAGAACCCAATTGATTACGGCCTTGACACAGTGCGCACGCCTGGCGAATTCTGGCACAATCTAGCTAACGCGTTGAGAATCACGTACGCACACAATATTACAGCCGGATTCCATTGAAATAGCCTAGAAACACGTAGAAGGTTGTGCACTGGCGTACGCTTTTTCTGCATTACGTAACAATAAATTTGCAGATTCCATGTGGGATATCAAATAAAAGAGGATTTTAACGAAAATCCGAATGTAGTGTTAAGATTTGGAAATTTCAAAATTTTGGAATACCAGGGGCCAAAAAGTAGGTCAAAGTTTTGAAAAAATTTGTAAAAATCCAACAGTATACCAGACTAAAAAGAATTTTAACACAAATCTGAATGTTTGGAATTTTTAGTGTTTACTGTATGATTGTCTGCTGCACATTTGTTACTTTGCTAAACAAGAAGTTGTTGAGTAATCAGGATTTAAAAAAATTTTCAATGAGTGAAAAATTATATAATGTGTCTAATAATGAAGCTACTTTGTTCAAAATAGTGAGTAAGTTCTGCAGCTCAGAGAGCCTACTAATCTATATTGACACTCATTCTTACTCTATGGGTGCTGCTGATTTGTTAGGTACTTATTTTTTACCAGATTTACTAATTTCATTGTAATAATTGGGAATGTTGTAGATAAGTATATGTACCAGTGTGTTTCTTTCTGTTTCAGATGACTAACAGTTTTAACTGCCTACAAATGAAGACAAAACACATTATCTCCAGATAATGGACATCAGCAGAACCATGCAGACCAAGCCTAGAGGTAATCACCTGTTATACTATTGTACTCCTATATTTACTTTCTTTTTATTCTTATGTCTTCAATCCTAAGATTGGTTTTCAGCAGTCTTCTACCGATCTTGTGCTTTCCTCTTCATTTCCTCATAAGTTTCAAAATTTACATAATCCATAATTTGCTTTATATACTGCACCCTTGGTCTTCCTGTGAAACGTTTACCTTCTGTTATTCCTTCCATCACCAGTTTTAGTGTATGCATGTATCATGTTGCAGTGTATGTCCAACAAGTTCTACCCTTCTACACCTCTCATTGCCTATTCTGTTCAGCACCTCTTCATCTTCCTATAACACCATCTCTCAAAGCTGTCAAGTTTCCTTTTTTCCTTCATATGTATTGGCCGCAACTCACAACTGTACATGACAATGCTCCATATAAAACTCGTTCGGAAACGTTTCCTTGTTGTAAGGGAGGTGCTGTTTGTTGCTAGTATTCTCAATTTTTTGTTAAAAGCAATCTTAGCCTGGTTTATCGTGCTAATAATATCTCTTTCAATTCAGCCATCTTGTGTAATTTTACTACCCAAGTATGTAAATTCGCTCACATCCTGAAGGGTTTCTCCTCTCAGTGTAATGTTTAGCTTCAAATTTTCTTTTCTTCCACAAATCATAACTTTGGTTTTAGTCCTATTTATTTTCATATTACCTTATTTACTTTATATTACCTTATATACAGAGAGACAGTTTGCAGCAGTCACATCTGTTAATTATTTATACATTTAACCATAAAATAACGATATTCTCTGTTGCTGTACAATTCTTTCTTTTCCGTTTTCAGAAATCTTTCTGGTACAGTAAAACCTGTCTTTAACGGCCACCCTTGAATCTTCATAAAATGTGACCCCTTGAACAGAGGGGTGGCTGTTTATAAAGTGGTTGGCATGTATAATAACAATTAGAGGTGTGCTAAACTAGTATTTGAAAATAACAGTTACGAACAAAACCGCTCCAAAAAAATAACACGTACAAATACCTGTTATTATATACGTATTATACATATACCTGTATTATATAATTTGTTATAAGAAATAAATTGAAACTAAAAGTGTTAACAGTGTTACATTATTAAGCTGTTACTGTTTAAAATAAAATAAGAAACAAGAGAATTTATAGGCCTGTCTCCCTTTGAGAATACTAATTTAAGTTTTCACTAGGAATAAACAAACTGACATAGGTTTAATATTAAGTTATTGATTCCATTTTAGTTAGACAAATCAGTTGCGAAACTCAGGCAATGAAATTCAGAATGCATGTAATAGCACAACAAAGAAAGTCAAAAAAATTTATATAAGATGTACAGTGCAGTTAAAATCATCTCCGAAACATTAGCAAAAAGTACTATATGACCTATCTATCAGCCACTCTGTAGGTTATAACACAATATAATTCACTTTTTCATAATTTACCAAGTTGGTGACTAGTATAATATATAATTTGTTATTATATATCTGCATAACACACGAGAATAAATGTAACTTCAGAATGAATTTTTTTCATTTATTAAAAAACAGCTTCGTCTCTTTGGCATAGAGATATTCTGTACCTTGCTGTTTTGCTTTGTCCCGTACTTGTATGGCAATCAGCACATGCACAAAATGAAGTAAGTATTCAGCACCAAAAAGCACCCTTGTACTCGTGTACTCGTAATACACATAGTACTCGTTTACTTGTTTATTCGTTAGTTGTGTGTGGGGGGGGGGTCCTGTGACTCGAAACCGCGTGACCACGAGTAATCGGAACGGGTATTTTGACTTTTTAGTTATTGTTGAATCGGAACAGGTATTTCAGCTTTTCAATCACTGTTATATCCGTTCCACAAAAATATCATTCCAAATACCTTTTATAGGTATATCGGCCCACCTCAAGTAACAATACATTTGATCAGACATACGTTTTATTATGTACTAGAAATTGTATTCCTATTTACAGGTGTATATTTGAAGAGAGAATACTAGAGGTGGGCTAAACTGTTATTTTAAAATAATAGGTATGAAAATACTGTTCCAAAAAAATAACAGGTACAAATACCTGTTGTATACTAATTATACATAACCTATATTATTCCTTTGTAAGTAACTCGTTGAGTTTCCTGCAGGTCTATGTAATATCTTCAAATAAATATACTGCAAGTAGGTTTATTTTCACCTATATACACCTATTAATGTATTAATAAACCTACTTGCAGTGTATTTATTTGAAGATATTACATAACCTGTATTATATAATTTGTTATAAGAAATAAATTGAAACTAAAAGTATTAACAGTGTTACTTTACACTGTGACTTTATTAAACTGTTACTGTTTAAAAGAAAATAAGAAACGAGAGAATTTATAGGCCTGTCTCTCTTTGGGAATACCAATTTAAGTTTTCACTATGAGTAAACAAACTAACATTGGTTAGACAAATCAGTTGTGAAACTCAGGCAATGAAATTTAGAATAGCACAACAAATAATATGAAAAAAAAAACATCAGAAACATATAATAAAAACATAACAGTAAGCTACAAGAGTGAATGAGAATAAACATGATTTAAACCGATTGCCCTTATAAAAGCACAACTAAACAGTTTGCGGTAAAATTTCATTAGATATCTCCTCTTTTCTTATTTTATTTTCTTATCAGATAGTACTCGATAAGAATGCAGAAGACCGAAGTGGTACACGGGTCCCGAAAGGTTGGGAACCACTGCTAGTAGATCAACTGTGGAACTGATAGGTCTTGGCAAAGCACAAGTTGGGCAAATAATGGAAACTTCCAACCATATCATAAATCAATCATGAATGTTTTACAGTCTCCAAGAAATTCAGATAATAAGCTTTCTCTTCTTATTACCTTGTTTTATTGATGGCCTTCTAATAAGTTTAGTAAATTCTTATCTTCATCAGATCGTGTATTTATCTTAGGCTGCAGTTTGACCATTTACACCTAAATGTGTTATCTGTTATGGAGTTTATTTTTATTTCTTTACCAAGTGGAAACTACTATTAGTCAAATGATAAGTAAAGTGATAGAGACAAAAATTCAAAATCAGCAGTTTAGATAAAAGAAACAAATTTACGAAAACATCTTGTTTTCAGGGTAGCCTTATCAGATCAGTAAAGATTTAATGAACAGGACTAGATAAAGTGCATAAATGTCCGTTACAACAATCTCATAATTTATGTGAGATGTACAGTGAAGTTAAAATCACATTAACAAAAGTATAATGTATAGCACAACAAATAATGTGAAAAAAACATCAAAAACATAACAACAACATAACAGTAAGCTACAAGAGTGAATGAGAATGAACATGATTTAAACCGATTACCCTTATAAAAACTTAATCTAAACAGTTTGCAGTAAAATTTCATTAGATATCTGCTCTTAGCGGCCTATCAATTATTATCAACCACTCTGTAGGTTATAACACAATATAATTTGTTTTTCAAAATTTACCAAGTTGGTGACTAGTATAATATATAATATATTATAATGTGTATTATATATCTGCATAATACACGAGAATAAATGTAACATCAGTATGAATTTTGTTCATTTATTAAAAACAGCTTCGTCTCTTTGTGCAGAATGAAGTATTCAGGACCAAAAGGTGGCTTCGTACTCGTTCATACTCGAAATACTCCTGATACTAGTTGTTCCTAAAATACTAGTGTTCCTCGTGATACGCCTAGTATTTGTAATACTCGTTTACTTGTTGTGCCTTGTGTACCGGTGATACCCCTAGTATTTGAAATACTCGATTACTTGCTGTTCCTTGTGTACCAGTGATACGCCTAGTATTTGGCCTTGGTGTATTCGTTTACTTGTTACTTGTGTATAGTTGCGTAGGGGCGTGCCTCAACGCGCAACAGCAAGGCCGCGAATAACAGGTATTTCAATTTTTCAGTCACTGTTACATCCGTTCCACAAAAATATCGTTCCAAAATACCTGTTACAGGTATATCGGCCCACCTCTAGAAAATACTTATGTTACAGCGCATTGGTAAAAAGAAATTATACTTTTGAAAAATAGTAATTTAATGTGGTCTGTTTAGCGGCAGCAGCTTTCTTTTTAATTGCATAATTTTTAACCAGACAGTAAATTTTACTACACTGTTCCATAGCACCACGAGTAACGCAATAGATTTGATCTCCCTAAGAGACTGTAACACTTCTTTTATATAGGTGCTTCTTTAATTTCTTTTTAACCCGCTGTTTCTGCAAAAAGCAGAAAAAGTACTTTATTGTAAAAGGGTAAATCCCGAATATTACTTTTTTTATCAACCATTTCAGAAAGTTTTGATTGTAAATACAGAAATTTATCTGACCTACCTTCATAATTTTCATGAAGTCAAGCCTCCTAATCGCCCTCAAGTCCTCACTGCATTGTAGATTCTCCATTCCCACGTTTTCATCATATGGCAGTCCAGAAAGTGTAGCAAGTGTCTAAAATTCTTGCATAATTCCATGTAATGATTGCGCCTGCAGATCAGTGCTGCTAATATGAATGTCACATTTTATAAAACACTTCTTAACGGTGGTAACAGCAACCTCGTTTGAGGCTGTCTTGATCCAGGATACTGCAATTAGGACAGCGAATTGTGTCACCAGGCCAAATGCTGAATTCCTGTCACCCGTATGGCACACAATGGACAGAAGAACTCTTTTCAAATAAAAAAGTTTAAATGTCTGAATTATCACCTGGTCAAGTCCCTGAAGATATGTCGTGTTTGGTGCAATATACAGGTTGTCCCATGAGGAGTGTGACATACTTCAGGAGTGCATTTTACAGTTAACTAAATATAAAATACGATCGACTCAGAACACAATTTATTATTGATAAAAATGATAAATTTTTACCTTATGGTCTAAACTAGCTTTTGCTTGTTAGAGCTCTTCATCAGAGGCTGAGGCGTGCTATCCATCCTGGTTTTGCTAATGTAGTTGTCGTTCAAAAGATTGTTGTTCTGTGTGTGCTGTGTAATATGTTCGAATAGTATGTGTGATTTAAATTGTGTCTGTTCGTTTAGGATGTTGTTTCTATGCATTTTTGAGTGTTTGTATATTTCTAGTTGTTCGAGAGTGTCTAGTTTTCAGTCTTTTGTGTGTATGTGTAGGATTTGCATATTGCTATTTATGTTTGTGCATGTGTGGTCAGCCACAATGAGATGGTTTGCAAAGGTGGATTCGATGGTGGAGTGTAATCTACATCTATTTGATGCTGCGTCCTGTCTGGCCGATATAGAATATTCTACAAGATAACTTTGGTAGATGGAGTCAAAACATCTTGGTTTGTAACAAACATACTGTAGCTTGATAATGTGTTAAGCTTTAGCAAAAAGCGTCTATGAGTTGAATGCTAAAACGTTTTTCAGTTTTACAGTCTTCAGTTTTTAAAAACCAGTTTGAAAAGTTAAATCCACCTAACGCTGCCTAATGGTCGAGTGTTAAATTATCACTTTTTAAGTGCTATCAAGCACTATTTGGCCATCTTAACAAAATTATACTGTTTTTATTTGTTGTTTGCATACATTAAAGTTTGTGATAAAATTTCATGCAATAGGCCAGTGATTCTTTACTTTATATTTAGTCTAAGAGTCCCATAACCATAAACTGTAATAGGTAATCATATTCAATCTGGACGTTGTATACTGCAGAATTCTACCTTATTGCGAACACTGTGACATAAAATGTTGCCATTTTAATACAATAATATTTCATGCTCCTCAGTACCATAATTCTTCAATATTGTAACAGGTGGTGCAGCATACTATTTGGGAATCACTGCTACTGACAATATTAAATTATTTTGTGCAGGATTGTAGTGTTCATCTGCAGTGTTTTTTGCAGACTTTTTTTTGAATGTGTGGCTATAAATGGGAGAAGGAAAGTGTAGTTAATACTGTTGCACGATATTACAACAGCTGTCATCATATTTATTCAGTTAGTTTATAGCATGGACAAATATGTTCAGCGTTTAAATGTTATCCGTAATCATCAGTGTTAAAATCAATATTATTATAATAATATCATAGAAATGGATTGTTTTGTTGGGTTATTTGGATTGAGTAAGTGTTCAGAAAAATTAACATATGTACAGCAAAATTGAAAGCTAAAGGCATATGTGCAGAAACCAGTTTCTTCATGGACGAGTTCACTTTGAAATTTTGAATGGCGGGAGGGTAACGGAGAATCAGTTGGTATGCAAGCTAAGTTGTTGCCAACATACCTGTCACGTTTTAGTTACGTTGTTAATTACTGTATTACGTACTACTTCAGTCTATATATTATTATCTCAGTTTATTATCAATTATGTCATTTTACAGTTAATTTTAATCGTTTATTTAAACATAACTATTCATGCTAGCTTTAGCACATACTTAACCAAATCTGAAGTTTTATTAATGTCTTGCTTATCTTTACAATAAAAATAAATAAGTATAAAACAAACAGTACAGAAATAATAGTAGAAAATATTAGTTGTATTATGATATAAAAGTACGTGTGTGTGTGTGTGTGAGCACGTTATTGTTTGGAGTAATAATAAAATGAAGTTTAATATTGAAGTAAAAAAATTATTAAAATTTGGATTATCACGTTATAACTTTATCTTTTCGCTTTATTTACAATAAAAGGTTTTTTTTTTTGCCAGCTGATAAAACAAATGATCTCTGTCATTCATCTGTTACGTTTACGAGTTGTGTAACATTTGTGGGGCTAAAAGATGTTCTTATAGGATATTATTTACCTAAAATACATGATTAAAATGATGTATTAAAATAACATGATTTTTTCTTCTGCTTGAACAGATTTTTTTTTGTCTAGAATTAAAAGATTTTCGCAAGTAAGCTAATACCGGTATGAAGAAGTCGTCCCTTTATGATAAACTGTAGAGATAGTCAAGTGTAATTAAGGAGCAGAAGTGCACAAGTGCATAGTTTGCACATTCCATTCCATTCTGATAAGAGCTGGTAGTATGTCTCAACAGCTGACAATTTCAGGACTAAAAAAAAACGAGATAGGTTTATATAAAATTTGATATGTGAGAGAGAGAGAGAGAGAGAGAGAGAGAGAGAGAGAGAGAGAGAGATTGATTGAGACATCCGTGGTAAGCGAAATACAGATTACTAACACCTTACGCGCATGTTTTGGTTATTATTCAAAATAATATTCATACATTGGGTGCACTGACGCTCATAACAACAATTCTCTTCTCGCATCTCAAACCGACTCCCACCACATCATCATTCCCCTCTGACCATACGCGTTTCGTGCATTCCCATGCCCTTAACTTTCAATTTTGCTATACATGTATTTGTTGATGGGATTATATGAAATATTTATGTCTGCATATGTCTCATTTTTAACCAAGGCACTGCCTATTTTGTGTGAACATATCCTGTTGTTATTATGTTAATATATCATACTATTATTTATTGCGTAGGTTGTGGTAATAACAAAATTCCATTACCAAAAACAACAACTACTACTACTACTACTACTCCTCCTACCGCCACCGCCACTGACGCCGCCACCACCACCACTTCACTATTGTTTGTTGTTCGTTACCAATTGTTGCACCTTTATGTTTGTTGGTTTCATTTTAGTCCTTCCCTCACACCCTCAGAAAAAAACTTTTTCTTCATAAACAATTTTTTACTGTACAAGATTGATTTTTTATTTTTTTAATATGTACTTGGTAGTGAGTAGGTATAACATTTATAAAAATAATTTTTCCTATACCATTATTGTATACCTTTTGCGTCTTCCCTATTAGCTTTTTCATAATTTTGGTTATGTATCTCTTAACGTAACCCTTGAAAACCAAATAATCCTCACTGCAACTTTTAGTTTTAGGCATTTAATTCAAAACTGCACTTAATTATTTCATAATGCCATTTGTCATATACTGTGGCTGGACAAGGAGGGGAGCTGACGGATTAGCAGTCGCTTTGCTAACGCATGCACAGGCAGGCTGTCAGGCAATTGCTTGGACCTGGCGCCCAGACCCAGTCAATCACTAAGTGGTATCCAGTGCGCTTTAATTTTTTTATATAAAAATAATTTCTTTATTTTGACTGCTGCATTGGATTCTGCTGTAATGTTATTTAAAATGAGTCCAAACGCGACCCATTTATGACACAGAGTTCATTATTTTCTAACACAGTGATGTTTTTAATTCTTTGTGAAATAACAGTAGTCAGTAGGCATTGTGTGCTGAGTGAGCTGTGTTGGGGCAGCTGTGTGTGTGTGTGTGTGTGTGTGTGTGTGTGTGTGTGTGTGTGTGTGTGTGTGTGTGTGTGTGTGTGTGTGTGTGTGTGTGTGTGTGTGTGTGTGTGTGTGTGTGATTGCACAAGTAGTTCAGGACACTCTCGCTAATGGCCAAATCTATAGTATCCTACATGATACACATAAGATCGCAAGGCTTAATATTTTATTTTATATACCGTCTCTGTTAGTTATAAGCGTTCTTTTCTATACCACTGTATCATGAATAACGTAGCAAAAAATTAAAAGTATATTGCTAAATCTAAACACTTTTTCATGTCTAACATTCTTATCTTGTTTTAGTTTATTAATTGAATCATTTTGATTCCTATATCTGTTTTCAGTACAGTAGTAGTTGGAGCTTCTCTGAAATGTTGGTCTACTACATTAGTTGTTAATGTTTTAATTTTTGTTTCAGCAATCCGCAAATTAAGTGACTATCACAGTTGCGATGAAGTTGACGAGCACACTGTTGAGCTGGCAAAATTCAGATTTCCTCCTCCGCCAAAAATCCCACTAGAACATTCCTTATCATATTCACCACGGCAGAGCAATTCAGACGTAGACACTACCTCGGACAGCCAGTCGGACACAGGTGGTGGTAGAGGACAGTCATCACCAATAAGGATACGCAACACAGTGTACACATATAGGGGTTATCAGAGTGAAGGTAGCCCGGTTACTACACTGCCAAAATGTTTGCCTCCAATTGGAGTGTTTTGGGACATTGAAAATTGTCAGGTAAGTTAACAGAATTTTTACAGACAATCCTATATATCCGCACTTTATATATATATATCCGTACAAATACACTTGTAGAAACTGAGGGCTTTGTGATGTTACAACCAAATTTATAATTTATAACAAAAATAATACTCTGCCAGAACCTTACCTTGAGATCTTACTCTCGCTACTTACCTTTTAAAAAACACCAACAGAAGTTCAGGGCCGCCAACATATTTTTGTAGTTGAAATATGTAAACTTTTATACTCTTCCTTAATTAAAAACACTGGACAATTTAGCAATCTGACTTCCCCCAATTCAGAAAATTCCACAGAAATGTTTAGACGAGTTTTTCAGCACAGAACATTAGAAAATGGTAACGGCGAAATAACTACGCTAACACATGGTTATATTCTGTTAAAACAAATCTTATTCATTTATTCAAATTTCATTACTTCTTTCTTTCTCTTATTTTTATACTTCTTTCTACTTACATCTATTACATAATATCTTATTGTAATAACCCCTACTTATAAACCAGTACTATTACGTTATATTTCCCCTTGTTATTTTTTACGTACACACTCTCTCTCACTCTATTTCTCAATTTTAACCCCCATTTTATTTATGAGCTCATTAATGATTTATAATGTTTTGGCCAAATGAATCTGCCTTTATACTTGTTACCTATTTGCGTGATATCCAAATGTTGTCTGGAACTGTTTTACCTAAACATCTCCACTCCGACCAAAGTTTAACGTCATTTAATCGTCACTTCATTATATAACACTGGTTGTACATTTTATACTCCTTGGTAGGCCTACTTTAATACTTTTTCGGCCTGCCAGGAACTCATCCGAGACTATGGTTGAATTAACAACTGTACCGGTTGAAAACTGGTTTTTCAATAATCCAGCGTCAAGTGAAGCGTGGGTCCGTTCGGCAGCCCGCCTAGCTGGCCACGTGTTCGTAAATTTGAACGCTGATTGGCTCTTTCCATCTCATGTGCGGCTATGGAATGTATGTATGTGTCTTTCACGGTGGGAAAGTTGGCTCACGCGTACGCATGAATACGCACCCTTGCTGATAGTCTGCATTCCTGTACCATTCCGTACCTCACACGGAGCTATAGTCGGTGACCCAAAAATATACTCTGGTTAAATAAAAGCTTTAAAATCTCTCTCTCTCTCTTTCTCTCTCTCTCTCTCTCTCTCTCTCTCTCTCTCTCTCTCTCTCTCTCTCTCTCTCTCTCTCTCTCTCTCCTCCCCTGGTCAGATAACAAAATAGTCAGTTAAAACGAAAATCGCCATTATACTGCACACTTATAAACTGTAAACACTACAATATCTAAAACTAAAAAAAAAACAAAGGCGTACTGAGTTACAATTTATTAAATAAAAACAAAAGCACTGAACCAAAACAAAATTCTTGATAAAAAATTTGTATGCGATAGACAGTTAAAGGTCTAATTGAAAAAAATCTGTATCTTCTTTTGTTTTCTGTGTTCAATTTTTTTTTTCAATGCAAAGTCACACCATTTTTTTTATAAACATCACCTCAACCACTCTCAATTGTTTCTGCTGTTCGATGTACAACACTGCTAACTGTAGCGCTTTCCTTCCTTCATCATGGCTAATTTTTGCACCTTCTTCTTCCCTTTCATCACTGATTTCTTCTTCCTCTTGGCTTTCACTGAGAACAGCCTGAATTATTTCATCATCAGACAACTTTTTATTTCTGAGCTTGTCATCACCCCTAATAACCCATTTTTGAACATCTTGCATTTTAAGCGCATTGTTGCCAGCCAACTTTTGTAGGTCCTTTAACAAGGCTACGTTATCTGCCTCAGATTCTTGTACATTTTCCTTCTTTGCCAACGGGTTATCATCTACATTTTTTTCAACAGTCTTGAACACCATGCCAAGCTTTTCTCCATGATTTTACGATTGTTGAACTCTGAATGCCTTCAAAAGAGTTGGTCACCATATAAATGACACCTTTAATATTTATGGATTTCAAAACATCAACAAATTTACTTCCTTCCATTTTTCTGAGGATGTGCGAAAGCAGTTTTCTCCTGTAGCTGCATTTGATGATTCCTTGGTCCATCACTTGTTGTATTAGACTGATCACATGTGGTGGGAGAAAAAAAAACATTTTATTCCAGGTTTCCCTTTACACTAAAGTCCGTCAGGGTGGGTAGGTGCATTATCTAACACCAAAACTGCTTTGATTGGCATTTTAAAGTATTTTAAGTGTTTTTTACTTGAGGAATCAGCTCATTACTAAACTAATCTTTAAAAACATATTCGTCCATTCCTGCAGACTTCTGACCTCTGTAGCAGACGCAAAGTGATGGAACATTCACATTCTTGAAGGCTTGGGGCTTCTGAGTTCCAGAGGGATTTGAACACAGTGGAACAGTGATCCTCTCCTTGTTGACTTTAACATCTGGATCTGACTTTTCGTTACCAGAGTGGCAAAAGTTTTTTCAGGCAATTTTTAAAATTTACTCTAGTCTCATGTATGTTGTAGACTTGTTGAGGATGTAAATTTCTTTTTGATAAGTTCTTTGAGTTTGTTTTTGAACTCATCGGCTCCAGCCGGGTCAGCCGATAGCTTTTATCCGCAAACACATAAAAAATGAACTCCATGTTGCCTTTGCTTTTTCCATCGTGTCAACCAGCCATCACTGGCAGCAAAGTGCAAAGTCACTTCCGTTTTGGAGTTTCAAGTGCAGCATGACAGCCTTTTCCATTAAAATTGGGCCGCCTATTGGTGTGCCATTGCGCGTTCTTGAAAGACCCACGTGATATACTTTTTTTTTGATAATTGACACTTAATTAATTTTAAATTGATTCATTATTTTCTTTCTAACTTTCTTCGAGCGCCATCTTGCATTCGTACCAATTACAAGAAATAAAATATTTACTTACCATGTCGGGCCAGATTCTTTTCGGCGAACTCAAAAGCAGAAATGGTTGTCGAAATAAAGAAAACGTCATTGGTTCCCATGATTTTAGATTTTATTGGTTATTAAGCATTTCAATTTTATCATCAACATCTTATTCTTTTCTCCCCTTTATTTCGGTTAACACAGTTAACAGACAATCATATTAGTGACACAACTTATTAATGAGTTATAATTAACATGTTATAAAATTTTCAAATAGTAAAAAATCAAGAAACTACATATAAAATAGAACACAAACCAGCCTTCTATATATACTTTCACTCACACACACACACACAGTTACCCAAAACCCTTAGAGATCTCATTCTTGGTAAAAACAAATTATTTCAGTATATTAAAATATTGAATATTTAAATTTTCATTGAAAGTTTTGTTTTATCCTGATATGTTACTTAGCTGTTCATTGAGTCCTGAAGATGTTACACGCACAACATAGCTAGCTGTTTTCACTAAATTTACTAGTTCTATTGAGTTTGTATTAATTATTTTACATTTTGATATACTATAATAACGGTATTGACCGTTTAAGTGTTTAATTTACATTTTATATGTTATTCACATTTTTTACTGTTTTGCGGGCCCGCAATTTACGTTCCGGAACTTTATAGGTCTCACTCGCGTGAGTGCTTAATTAAGACTGGGGTGAGACAAACGGCACTATTTTGTGTAGTTGCAGCGGATGTTTACCAAGTTTTCATTGTTTTCAGTCCTGGTATCCCTACGCCAGAAGTAGGGTCGACTGACACTCCTGAATTCCAGCGTAAGTACGGACGTAAGATCGTTCGATTGGATGTTACATAATCGTTTGTGGAGTTAATAACTTTTTATTCTATATCAAATACATAAATATTACTTCTACCTACCTGCAAAGTTTCGTTTATCTGGGTCCAGGATCCTTCTCGTACGAACGTAAGATACAAACGTGTTTCACAGGTTAGAGAAATAAGTGACTCGACTCATTTTTTGCATGAAGAGAATGGATAATTTAATTCTTTAGAGTCATTTAAAATTTTGTCCAAGATTTTTGTTCATGGTTTTACAGATTAAATTACATTTTTTTCTTTGTTCGCTTTATCATCTGCTACATGTTAACTTAACCTATTTTCTTACCTTACTTGTTACACATCAATCTATATACACAGACAGAGCCCAGCCTGCAATTTTTCACACTCACAACCACACAGAAAATTACCCAGCCCTTAAAATTTTAAAAGAATACCCATTCCTGCCGGCACGCGGTGACCATTCGAGCTCGTTTCATTTATGTTGATAATTACGTCGCTGTCGAATATAACTAATTTGGTTACTCTCCCGTGCTCACTACTACCACTGACACGTTTTGGTTACTTTGAATTCACTTTGGAGATTAAAAACTGATAAAATTTAGCAGAGCGCACTTGGCTCTGTGTCTGCGCAGACACCATCAGTGACGAACTGGGAGAACGAATGTAGCAGGTGCCGCTAACGTGATCTCATACTTTTGGTGGAAACCACGGCCTTGTAGTTGTTCGTCGTCTTCCCGTCCCATTTAATTCATGCAAGTTTTAGTGTGCAGATCGTCTAGGAAATTGGTGCGGCACTGGCTGACGTCACGAGATGGGCGGACCTTACGGTTTGCATCCGCCAGCAAGTGAGACTAAGTTGAATAAAAATCGTTTCCTGACCATCTTGGTTTTTGAACGGTAGCGTCACCCGCGCGTATGCCTGTGTTGCGCAGACGAGCGCAAGGTCACACACAAACAAAGTTCTTGGAAATGAGGCTTGCTGCATACCTCTGTACTGATTGCACAATGCATACGGCGTTTTTCTCCTTTGTTATAAACTGTTCCATTCACCACGTGTTCTGGTCACCGTTGAGAAATAAAATTTACAAATATTTTTTTATAAATCCCCGAAAATGAAATCAAATAAAAATACCCATAAATTTGGTCCGTTACAATACCCCCTCAATGAGAAGTCTTCTGTCAAAACAGAAGAAATCTCATTGATAAAACCCCTAAGAGGACCGGTGAGGAACTGGTGCCAACAACCCCCTTTTGTCCTTACACTTCATGGGTCCACGACCCCCCTGGCTTGGCGACTATGGGCGCATCTGAACGAGATCACTGGACTTCTCTGTGAGAGATCCCAACACTGAAAAATCGAACAGACACGCACCACAGCGCACCTCACCTTCTATCATGCTACCCCAAAAATCCTCAATCCCTGGCTTAGATTATGCCAGATCCTCAGCCGATATGTTTCCCCTTATATGCAAGCTGGGCTGCCTTTAGCAGATACTGGGCTCACACACACACTGATACTACATATTATAAAATGAAAATATTCTTAAAAAATTTACTAAGCGAAAAATCATTAACAGTTTTGCTTGAAAATTAAAACACAAATTTTTCATTTATACTGAGTAATTCTCTTCATTAATTTTTTCTGTTATTTAAAATAAATCAATTGAACATTTCTTAAAAATAAGAACATCCTTAACCTACATGTGATTACCTAGAGTCTAACAATACAATTCAATAGAATAATTCAATAATAATAAACACGGTTAGTACACAAATAATAAAATAATCAAAGTGTAAAAATATCCATTAGCTGGCAGGCGCAAAATCAAAATTAACAAAAAAAAAAATATTTTCCAAAAAATTTTAAAATTCAAAAAATTTAAATTTCACAAAATATTTTCTTTCCATATTGACATCATTTAAAGTTTGTTCAAATTGATAAAAAACAAAAGTTGAATTAACTTCCATACTAAACATGCTTAGTATATGACCTCACCCATCAGCTGATCAAAACTAGGTTAAGTCAAGAACCTTGACCTACATACGTTATATACAAGTTCTACCTGAAAATACATTGTACTTCTATAAAATTCTGTCTTTCAACACAAAACATAAGAAAATACAATATTTAAAATTAACAAAATATTATTATAATTAACAATTACATTGACATTTAAATTATTCAAAATAAACACTTTCTAACTTTATATTTCCAAATTCTATCAAAAAATTGTCACTGGTTTTAATTAGAAATTTTATATTCTTGTTATAAATCTCTTTCTTTATTATTCTCACTTTCCTTTACTTTGGGTGATTAAATTATTTATTTTAGCTTGATATGTCACTTGGCATGTATACATATATAATCTTTCGCACTCTGACTCTAACCACTAACAACTTTAACTAATATGACACCCATCTCTATCAAAACATCTGCCGAACAATCTCTAAACCCACCTTATCATTAAACTCAAATCGCCACATTCTCTCAATATATTAAAAAAATACTCTCTAACCCTTTGTACTTAGGATAAGTGTGTTCCCCCCCCCCCCCCCAAAGCTCATTTACTTAATCTGGTCCCTGGATTCTACCTAAGGCGACCCCTTCCCACCAAATCGGTCCCTTCCCGTCCCAACCCTTTTGTTGCGGACTCCCACATTACACTACCCCCTATTACAAAATTGCCATCCCCAAATCTCAATCTTATTACCTCACTTCAACTACAAAAAAATAACAACATCATTTAATAATATCAATATATCACTCAAAACTCTACAAATATTCTCCATAACTACTGTGTCAACATCTACACTTCTCAAATTCTATAACATTAACTCACAACAATATTACATTAATTTAAAACAATATGATTCTCTCCACTACTATTTTAACTTTAACTTGGACTGATCTATGTGTCCCAATAAAATCTTAATCACCCACAATCTACCTTTATTATTACTCACAAATCTTTGAAATTCACTACGTAAAATAACGTCTTTAGCACATTAAAACATTGTATTTAACATCAATTACCGTGCACATCAATAAACAATTTACCAGTGACGTTTTCCTACTGATCAGCTGATCTTCCTAACAAATTGAAAGCACATTTCAAAATTATACACATTTTATGAAATACTTATGGTTATCAATCCTTACATCTACCATCAATGTTTCCCCCTTTTTCTGACTCTGGCAATTTATGTTAACCGCCTGCCAGTCGGTTTAGTTATTTAATTAGTTTCACACATACACAAATTATATAAAACATATCTTTTATCAACTCTTATATCTACCCTACTACAATAAAATACTACATTTAAAATAGAATGAACACATTATACTGAATGTATGAGCACGTATTTATTTGAGCGGAATAAAGTATGTTTATTAGAGCAAAATTAGAGTTAGCATTTTTAATTTACAAAATTTAAGTACGTTGCTTATCTGAGCAACCCCCTAGTCCACACACTCTATTGTAATTTATGTAAGACTGTAGTGCCTTTTTGCTTCCACAAAGACTGCATATTTGGAGGAATTGGACATCTCCGTGTCTTTGCTTCGACATTTACATTTGAACGATTTTGGATATCAAGATATCCTTGGTATATATTGAAACGCCCTTAAAACGGGTCTACCACCTGGCTATGCTGTCCCCACGCGGACAGAGTGGCAGCCGCTGTTCCATAGTTCCTGGATTTTCCCTAATTTCACCCCCCATTTAATTTCTACTATAAACCAATTTCAAGTCCGCTATGGTCATGGGACTTGATTATGGCCATAGCTAACCGCTTGCCAAAGCCACGATTAGTGCTGGTAAGGCAGTAATCGCCCGAAAAGTCGGGGAAATCTAACTTTCATTTCAATGCCTGTTCTACATTATCTTAGTTATGTGCGGCACTAGTGTCTATCAGGGTACAAATTAAATTTGTACAAAAAGGTGTACCGCACATTGTCACCATGTTGGCCTCCGATGGAGGTAACACTCTCTGTTACCCCCAACCCATTTCACTATCTACTAGGGCACAGGCCACCCTAACAATAGCGCCTTAATAACTAAATAATTAAAAAAATTTTATATACATTCTAACGTAACATTTTCATTACCCATTCATCCATCAACATTCAAATCATTCATCACTTCCTACTATTGAATTTTCTTAAAATTTTCAAATTTATTATTAATAATTATTATATATCATCTTTCAGTTAATATTAAATTTTTTTAATTATCATTTTTATTTAACACAAATATTTCAAATCATCTCATTATTGAATTAAAATCTTTTCATCTGAGTTACACCTGTAAACATTTTTATTATACTTGATTCATACTATAAAATTTTTATACTTACAGTCCATTTAAACTGACATACACAAAATATATACCACACACCAATACTTTCACCTCACCTCTGAAACATTGAACACAAATGTTAGTTTAAGTCAAACAATTTATCATTTAATTACCAAATACATCTCTCATAAATAATTCAAATTCATTAGAAAATTTAATTATACAACATTTAAATCAATCAGAATATTTAAAACATCTCCAATTATTTTAATTAAATTCATTATTAAAAATACAAATTCCATTACTATCAAAATATTTACAATTAGCCAATTACTATTTCCACAATTAATTTTACTATTTATTTAAATTGCCAAAATATTAACATTATTATTATCACTTACCTACATACATACATTGTTTATCTGACCTTCTACGATACACACACAATTCACTACATATTTATTTACCAATCGTCCTTATTATTTGTTCAATTATACCACACTTCAATGTCCAAAGTTGCGAGGTCAAAAACCATAAAACAAAGTATTTATAACTGTCCATTCATTGTTTATAGTTTAGCCTCCATCGTCAAAGATAAGTGTTTGTTTTATATAGCACTGTTCAATTTTATTACCCCACATACTATTGTCTTGTGTGTTATAACCAAACAATTTCAATTTATCCGTTATACCATAATAATCATTCACCAAGTCTACGTTAAGTATTTCTATAAAATCTCCATCAGTAAATATATTCATTATCGGGTTATTTACTTTTGTATTATCAATTAAATCATTCTTATTTAGACACACTTCTAACCTTACTTTCCACTCATCATACTCTCTATTCAAATTATATACTTCTGTTTCTCTCTCAACATACAATTCTCCATTTAAATCTCTCTCATCACAATACCATATCACACTCTCAAAATTACTCCAGACAGAGGGTACAAAATTATACAACAAAAATAAACACCTCCAATCTTCTACTAACACGGGACTCTTGCCCTTCTTAAACAATACTTGTGAACCCTCTGGTTCAGAAAAAATAAGGGGAAAATTTACCCTCTGCCCCCATTCTACCACTATACTATTTTTCCGCTCTCTCTCTAACTCATAAGCATACATTAACATTTCATAATCACATTCTACAAACTCATCAGTACTCTCAGATACTACATTTTCGATTACATCACTATTCTCAATACTACATTCATTATTTTCGACATTATCATTATCATTTGTTGACTCTTTATCTAGTATCACATTTTGACACATTTCATTATATTTTTCATTCGTATTGCTCTTACTCTGTTCTACTTTATTCAAACTATTTCTTATCATTTCATTGGCATTTTCAAGACATTTATTCTTTTCTTGTACATCATTTATGAAATCATCAAATTGTACACTAATACTCTGCTGCAATTGAATATTCTGTTGTTCACATTTTATTCTCTGTTCATCTAATTTACTGTTAAAATCACTTTTCATCTCATTCAAAGTTATCTCGTTACTATCAGAGCGTTTATTTAATACATTGAAATCACTATTTTTTACCATGTTTTCAAACATAGTTTGTATCAGGTTGAATATATCATTCATTGATAATTCTTTTGCTTTATTTATTACCGGAGTGGATTCCGCTTTTGCTCCACTCATTATTACCGATTGTGTCAAATTATTCTCTTCTATCAGGTTTGGAGTTGTCTCCAATCCTGAATCATTTATATTATCTGATTCATTTAAAACGCTTTCTTTGATCACATTAGGGTCTGAATTAATTTCTCCCTCTTCCATGACAGTTACATCACTCATACTAACTTTATCTCCGTCTTCCATTTTTGTCTTATTTATGAGATTTTGCTCTATATAAAATTTCAATTTTAAATATTTTCTGTATTATTCAGTATAGTATAATTTAAGTATCGCTTAACTACATCTTAACATAATTTATATATAATTGGTTCTCATTTCTACTTAACCTCTAAATCACACTTGTATCTTATTTGTAGGTTTTGTTAATTCATAAAAACTGTCCCTGTCTCGGAAGCCATTGTGGAGTTAATAACTTTTTATTCTATATCAAATACATAAATATTACTTCCACCTACCTGCAAAGTTTCGTTTATCTGGGTCCAGGATCCTTCTCGTACAAACGTAAGATACAAACGTGTTTCACAGGTTAGAGAAATAAGTGACTCGACTCATTTTTTGCATGAAGAGAATTGATAATTTAATTCTTTAAGAGTCATTTAAAATTTTGTCCAAGATTTTTGTTCATGGTTTTACAGATTAAATTACATTTTTTTCTTTGTTCGCTTTATCATCTGCTACATGTTAACTTAACCTATTTTCTTACCTTACTTGTTACACATCAATCTATATACACAGACAGAGCCCAGCCTGCAATTTTTCACACTCACAACCACACAGAAAATTACCCAGCCCTTAACATTTTAAAAGAATACCCATTCCGGCCGGCACGCGGTGACCATTCGAGCTCGTTTCATTTATGTTGATAATTACATCGCTGTCGAATATAACTAATTTGGTTACTCTCCCATGCTCACTACTACCACTGACACGTTTTGGTTACTTTGAATTCACTTTGGAGATCAAAAACTGATAAAATTTAGCAGAGCGCACTTGGCTCTGTGTCTGCGCAGACACCATCAGTGACGAACTGGGAGAACGAATGTAGCAGGTGCCGCTAACATGATCTCATACTTTTGGTGGAAACCACGGCCTTGTAGTTGTTCGTCGTCTTCCCGTCCCATTTAATTCATGCAAGTTTTAGTGTGCAGATCGTCTAGGAAATTGGTGCAGCACTGGCTGACGTCACGAGATGGGCGGACCTTACGGTTTGCATCCGCCAGCAAGTGAGACTAAGTTGAATAAAAATCGTTTCCTGACCATCTTGGTTTTTGAACGGTAGCGTCACCCGCGCATATGCCTGTGTCGTGCAGACGAGCGCAAGGTCACACACAAACAAAGTTCTTGGAAATGAGGCTTGCTGCATACCTCTGTACTGATTGCACAATGCATACGGCGTTTTTCTCCTTTGTTATAAACTGTTCCATTCACCACGTGTTCTGGTCACCGTTGAGAAATAAAATTTACAAATATTTTTTTATAAATCCCCGAAAATGAAATCAAATAAAAATACCCATAAATTTGGTCCGCTACACGTTTAGTCACTGGTTCTCAAAATAACTGCTTTACTCGCGTCTGGAGCTGACCTTGACACATTTTCGTCAATTTGTTTACTACGTCTTTATAATTTATGAATAATATTTCCAATCACTCCTGCCAATTTCGTTACCCATAAAATTTACCTTTATTCTCAATTTATGTTTATACCTCCCAAAATTATTATGACATCATAAAAATGCTATTTATTTTTATTAAAATACAAATTTATTTATTTCCCCGGGTAGGCCAAAATGTCCTGTTACAATACCCCCTCAATGAGAGGTTTTATGCCGAAGCATAAAAACTCTCATTGACACACTCATACTTGCTAAAGGGATCAGCCAGAATATGTCGCCACAACCCCCTTTACGGTTTACAAACAAAAAATATAATTAACTCACCCTTGGTCCAGTGACTGTGTCCGCACCTGAATGACCTTCTCTCTCTCTCTCTCTCGAGATCCCAACACCATAAAGTCAGCCAGGTACTTAACGCCCTGACGCGCTGGCCAGCTCAGGACCGCCACCACAGCATCACCAAACACTGAAACAACAAATCAAAATATCAACTATAGTACGGGACTTAGCATTGTAAGCTTCGAGGTTACGCAATAGTAACAGCTCTTCCCCGCCCCTCGCCCTCCAGCGTTGCCGCACGTTACACTTGGTTATGCGTAGGCAATGGCGGGGAGGGCGGGGAGTGAAGCGACATGGCAATACCGCAGTCGCCTCGAAGCTTGTATTGATACGTCTCACATTATAGTGGCCTTGTACAATACTATACCTCTAACTGATCTGTTTCCCCCTAGCTGTGCTGGTTTGCGTTAAGAAGCACTGTTTTTTTTTTCTTAATTCTTAACTTCTAACACATTGATGAATACATAACATGATACCTATTTTAAAATTCCACAATCTCATTCTGTCTACTTTCTTTTGTTAACTTTTATCCCAAAATTCAAAATACATTCCTCTGATTCTATCAGAATTTAAATAAACATTCCCATTACAATATTACACATCTCTCTCATCCCCAATTTACATCTAAAATAAGTAAATTCATAAAATTCTCTTAAACACTAACAAACATAATACAACATAATAAAACATAGTATATTCATAATTCACATTGTTATTATTACCCTAAAATAAACAATTTGCATTAACGTTTGACCAAAAATTATACACTTTATATCTTTAAATTTGCATATAAAATTATAAAAATTCCATTTTAATCTCATTTGAACTTTTATTAATTCATTTCCCAAATTTTTTTTTCCACTTATTATTCATTTATTATTTTGGGTGATTCTGAGTTATTCATAATAATTCACTTTATCTACTTGGCATTTACCTATAATCTTTCCCCCTTTCTGACTCTAATACTCACTTAACAACTTTAACTAGTATGACACCTATCTATCAAAACATCTACCAACCATTCTCTACCTCTAACTTACTACTGTAACTCATTTCGAATCATTCTACCCCTATAACAAAATACTCTCTACCCCTTTGTACTCAGGATGTGTGTGTTCCCCTCCCAATGCTCATTCCCTTATCTGGTTCCTGGACCCTCCCTAGGTAACCCTTTCCAGCGCATAACGGTTCACCTCCCGCCACAACGCTTTTCGTTGAGGACTCCTTACCACACCACCCCCCTTACAAAATTCCTCTATCAACTAATTACTCTCCCATTACATCATTTTCATCTACAAAATATCTCCATTTATTTATTACCTTAATATATCAATCATTACTTTACATATTTTCCCCATAGCTACTGTGTCACTATCAATACTCAAATTTTACATTACGTTTATTCACAACAATCTTACTTTATTCAACTCCCCTTCTAAACTTGATTTGGACTGATTTAAATGTCCTAACGAAATAATAACCACCCAAATTCTATCTTTTACAACCCATTGCAAATTCATAATTATCTCAAATTTATTTCGTTATTTATCTATTTAAAATCATTAAACACATTGAAAACTTATTCTATAACATATTATTACATTTTTATAATCCTTATCCCTAACATACTGCATACAATTAATACAACAAGACATAATAAACACAATATAAGAAACATCTAGTGTACCCATTTCTCAAATCAAAACAAAGTTATTTAGTCAGCTCAGTAGCGAGTCATCATTATTAAGTTACAACAAATTTTTAATTCGTTACCCCCCTGAGTAACCTCCCTTTCCACACACACTATGACCCCCCTGGACTGTGGCGTCCAGTTGCGTCCACAAGGACTGAAGTTTTGGAGGAATTTTGTCATCTCCTTGTCCTTGCTTCTGCGTTACATTTTTCAAAAGCTAGATATCATAATATCTGAAAGTTACATATTGACAACCTTAATGCGGGTCTATCACCTGGTTAACTGTTCCCACGCGAACAGAGTGATAGCCGCTGTTCCATAGTTCCAGGGATTTCCCCTAAGTCACCCCCCATTAATTTCAAATCTTTACCAATTTCAAGGGCAACCAACCATGGTCAGTTTTACAATTGCTGCCCACAGCTGGCTGTCGTCCAAAACCACGATTGGTGCTGGTAAGGCAGTAATCGCCCGAAAAGGCGGGGAAATCATCTTTCATTTCATGCATGTTATACTTCATCTTTATGATACACTGCACGGCAACAAATCAACATATAATATGAAATTATATAACAAGTTGTGCAGTGTATATTACGCCAGTTTGGCCTCCGATGATGATAACATACCTTGATGTTACCACCAACACTCATCGCTATCTGCAGTGGCACATGCCACCACTGCAATAGCATAACTACTAACTAAACTTAAACCCTTCTACTGTTGCAGTCTCTACTTTCCATGATTATTTCACTTCTATTAACACCAAACAACCCTCCAAAATTACCCCTCTCTCTTGCATGATAACAAGTTTTTTTTTTCTCTCAGACATTTCTGCAAGTCCTACTTTTCACTTGTACGACAAACTTTACAATTATATTTGGTTACTTATTTACTATAATAAAATTTAAAATTATAAACATTCCAAATTATATAGATTGATAAGTATTTACATTGGAGGCTAATTCTCCTTAATCAAGAGTGGTAAGTTCGTAATCGCCTGAAAAGACGGGGTTTTGCCGCAAAGAGGATCGGGACTAGGTAGACATACTACGTGAATTCACGTCCCCCTTTTATTACCTTTAACATCATATTTATTCCTTTTATTCTCCCATTTATTCTAACCCGCCGTCTACCTCACCCCTATCCCTTTTGCAACAAAATTCGTCTTTTCCAAACTATACTGTAACTACAGTCATTGGCTATATTTATTTTTACCAATAACACTAGAAAATTTATGTGAATGAACTGCCTTGTAAAATATAGCCTCCTTAATTATGTACATTCACTCCAAGGCAGTACTGGTACGTGATATGGTACACCTAGCCGCTGCATCTTGAGTGTAAAAAATTTTATACCACGTACCTTTAGGGGTCCCCCTCCCCGTTCAATGAGATGCTGAAATTTCTATTCTATACCAATTTTGGTGGAGCTGGACCATCGTTGTTTCACCACCCGAAGGAAGCTCTGCCAACCATGGTTCGCCTCCAAGTGCCAAAACCCACGGCCAGGACTGGTAAGGTCGTGACCGCCCGAAAATGGGGGAGAGTCCCTTCTGAAACATTTTAACAATCATGTTATTCCACAAACTAAACACAATTTAACATTTATTTATTTATTAATTATTATCAAATTTAAATCTCATAAAATAATTTAAACTCATTAGAAAAATTTCTTTATACAACATTTCAAAGCGATCAAAAATATTTAAACATCTCAAATTATTTGAATTCCATCAATTATTAACACAACATATTTTAATTACTTTACTCCAAAACAATTACAAGTCATTTAGCATCAACTCTCATTATTTATTTAGTCTATTAAAATAATATTATTATTATTAAAACAATTTCTACTACCTACACACACTGTTTACATTACATACTTGTTACAATACAAACACAATTAATTTCACTAAAATTTATTTACAAATCTTTGTCATTAATTTTCTGTTTACCACACTTCATTTCCTAATTCAGCAGGGTCATAACCACAAATTAAAATATTTAGAATGTCCATTTACTTATTTTTTAATCAACCTCCATCATCTATAATAGTCTTATTTTTTTATAACACTTCTCATTCTTACTCACACTCAATTTATTATTATTATTATTATAATAACCATTATCAACATAGTATTTAACATCATTATTACCTATTGATTCATAAAACCTGTCTACATTTGTGATTTCAATTCTGTCTCCGTAAGTATTTTTGTTCAACATACAGTAATTTATTTTCTCATTATATTCCTATAATTCCTATATTATATTCCTACGCTCATTAAAACCTCAGGTATGTTATTATCATTTATAACAGTATCATCAAAATATTTATCTATCTTTATTTCACAATGTGAGCATTTCATATCATCTATTTCCTTCAATTCTAACCTCTCTTTCAACTCTTTATAATTTCTCTTTAACTGAAATAATTCTATCTCTCTATCAATACTCAACTCTCTCTCTAAATCTCTCTCGCTATAACACCATATCACACTTTCTCTACCATCCCACACAGAGGGCACTAACTCATAAAAATTCGGGGAACAACTCAAAGACCTCATGTCTTCCAATAATAAGGGACTCTTGCCCTTCAACAACAACATTTGTAAACACCTTGGTTCACAATAAACCTGGGAAAAATTTACCCTCTGCCACCCTTCTACCTCTATACTATCTTTCCACTTTCTCTCTGACTCATAAACACACATTAACATTCCATTATTACATTCTAAAACTTCATCAGTACTCTCAATATTTACCCCATTATTCTTTAACATCATATTTTCACTTATATTGTCATAATTCTCACTCCTACTTACCTCAGAATTGTAATTAACATCATTATCATCACTATTCAATACTTTACTATCTAACACTACCTCTTCCACTATTTTGTCATCATTAATATTGTAACAAATAAATAAAAATTGGTTACTTTACTTATATGTGTGACTCCCATGTATCAACGTTAAGCCCCACGTTGTTGACGTCAATTTGTAACAAATAAAACGATTATGTTTTATGATTGAGACTCCTTATACTCTTCGAAACTCTCACCTAATTAAGCCCCACGTTATGAACCAATTTGTAACAAATAACCAAATGTGTTTTTTACTTATTACGAGTGTAATACGGTTGCGGGTTTATCATTAATTCAGCCCCACTGTTGAATGCAGCAATCTATAATATTTTACCGTAGAAGAGATCTCCTGTAAATCAACGTTAATTTATTTATAAAATTATGTATTAATGGGTTGATATTATTCGGTTATTGATCATAGACCTGTGTTAAGTGGTTATTAATTGTTTTACCAGAGAAAAACTCTATATTACAGTTGTTATAGTGAATAATTCAGTAATTTTCTCCAACCCTAGTCAGTAAGTATTATTTAAATTGAAAAGAGAGTAGCACAGAGAGTAAGTTAGTTCTCCATTCTCCCGTCTTCACCAGCTGTCTGCAAACGAGCGCTGTTATTGGCGATTGACTCGTTATTATAGGTTAAGTGGTTCCACTTGACGCTTTTATCACTTTCTTTCCCTGTAAAATACACCCTATTCGAAATACAATAATTATTCTACAATAACACAAAATCGTCAATACAAGAAGGATTCTTTATTTTATATTATTTTAAAATTTCAACAGTTGCTCCCTCCGACTATTAAAACATCATATCGATCCTACAATACAGAATTGATTTGTTATTGCACTCGTGTTTAGATGTTACAATTTAATTATAATTTTCAATTTGTCTTTTATCTCAGGGTACATGTGGTTCTTTTACCTATTAGTAAGGCCAGGTAATGCAAATTCAGGTTACTAGGTATTACAATTTAAATTAAAATCTTATTATATAAAGTATCAACATAAGCAGGTTTTTTACCAAGCATTTACAATATACTCGTTAAGGCCGTGTTCCACTAACGATGACAGATCGCCGAGTGATGAAGAATGGCTTGAATATATCCACCTCCAGCTTCTCAATAAAAGTTGGTGTTAGTGTCCCAGGATGTAATGGAAAGTTCAGTTCTTGATCTTCGGTGATTTTTCGTTTCTGGTGGTCACAGGTCCCGATGGAATTAGTGTAGTATTAAGTTCTTGCTCTGTTGTTAAAAGTGAGGTTCGGTAGGTAAATTTAATTCTCTCATTTTTTGTTGTATGGTATTTATTCACTTCGACTTCTCCAGGTCTGGGTTATCTTCATTTATTTATGGTTTCCATTATTACTCATTTGATAGTAGGTTTAGTTAATTTATTTTTTTTAGATTTTTGATTCGAATTTTGTTAATAGGTATTTTATATTCTCGAAGTAATAGTCTCGGGAGTCATCCAGTCCGTCTTTTCAATCAGTGATTATATATTAATTTGGATTTATTATAATTTTATTCATGAGGTTTCGTGGTTTTTTCGAGATTTATAATGATTGAACTGTCCTCGTTTATATATAACAATTGAATGTTATTGAATAAACAACATTTCTTGCATATTATCTTTTTTATTAATTAATAGTTATTAGAATTTACTAAGCAATTTATTCTTTAGATTTCTCTTTTTTCTCGATTCATGGAACTGAACTGTCCTCATTTACATATAACAATTGAATGTCCAAATCAACAAGATATCTTGCATTTTGTTGCCCTAACAACCACCTTCCTATTATGTTATTGGATAATATTTGTTATCCTAGAGCCATAATTAGAAAATATTCTTACACTTATTTAATAAAATACTCCCTTATTATAATTACATTAAATCACATAAAACTTTCACTTAATCTGCCTTATTAAACCGTATACATTTTACTACATTTTCTTCTTAATCAACTTATTTTAAAAGGTATTATTTTCCTTTTACAAAATACTAAATTTAGGCCTATTGGTTTTGTTACATGTGTTATAATTTTTTTGACATGATAATGTCTTATGGCTGGCCTTCATTTGGAAATTTCTGTAACGCATCACGCTGCATGACATCATCATTTACCAGCCGGGAATCGTTAACTAAAAAACGACTATAGCGTTAACGTGCTAACGTCCGTCGCAGATTAAAGACCTAACAAGCAAACAACACTGCATAGCTGTAGATAGGTATGTAACCAATCAGTCAGTCAGTAACCATAATAATGTTGCGTTTAGCTGGCGGCTGAAAGACATTATCATGCTCTTAAGCTTTTACCATTTGGTAAACGGTACTTTACATTTTTTTTGTTTTTAATTTAATTTTTCTGACCTGACCTACTGTACAAAGAGTCACTGGCTTATGGCCAATTATTTTAGTTTTAATTTCCTGATTTCAAGTTATTATTATTATTTAGTTTATCATTGAACCCTTCATTGGTTTTTAACATAATTATAATGACCACTTGACAATTTATTAACAATTATTGTCTTCCTGGCCAAGTTTACAAATATTATTTTAAGACATCTTCATTAATTATTTAAAGTAAATACTTTTAACATGATACCATACATAATAAATACACTTGTATTTAATTACTTAAATACAAGTTTAACATGAATGAAATGAGTACCCATTACTTAGTACTTCCTTAAAGTAATGGCTCCACACCTACTACATACAAAACACAAAATAAATATCATGTAAACACAATATCATGATAAAGCATAACAACAGGTACATCTTTATGAAACATTAAATATTAATTAAACAGTCTATTATATTCAAACTCCTCCACAGTAAACTCATCTCATTAGACACAGTGTAGCGGGTCATTTTTGGGTGTTTTTATTTTTAACGGTTTGGGGTATATATATATATTTTTACTTATTTCGTTTTCGGGCGGACTGGTATAATAAATTTGTAAAACTGTATTATTGTGCAACGTATTTGTCAGAGTAATAGACCAGAGTTGAGATACAGCGTTTGGAACAAAGGCGATGCGCAATTTCAGTGGTGTAACACGGCAAAGGAATTTACCACCTTAAAAATTCTACGAACTTTGTACATGTGTGTCAACGCTCAAGCGCAACTACACCTGCACGCGCTCAAAGGACGCTCTAACAAAAAACTCAAGATGGCTAGAGAGAATAATCTTCATCGTTTTCTCCAAAACTTTGCGGAAGCACTGTTGTAAGTCCCACCCACTTTTATGACATCAGGCAGTGCCTGGTTGAAATCGTCTGCTATCGTCATTCCAACAACTACATGACTAGCATGAGGCGAAACTGTGACGACTACATACAAGGGATTGATGTCCGTCGTTTTGACTAAAATGCTCCTGGAGTGGGGAACTGAGAGACGCTGCCAGTCTTGGGTCGACTCACGCTTGTGCTGGTCGCCCGTCAACCGGACTCAGAAACAAAATTTTTTTTAAAAACTGATATAACAGGGAAAGAGCCGAAAAAGTTTACGTGACCGCGGTCGGGAAAATGTAATACAACATGAGACACTTTTTGAACACTTTCACACGAAATTAGAAAAGAACACTGGATGTGCGCGAAGACCACGTGGCCGGGGGTTATTTCGTTTATTGAAAGTAAGAGTAGGGGGTTTTAAAAGAGTATGGGGTATTAAAGAAATTAAAATTAATTTAAGTGAGAATGGCAGGCTGGGCTCTCTTGTTAATGTATGTAAGTAGTAGAAAATAAGAATAGTATATAAGACGTAATGATTACACAACTTGTAAAATTCATAATATTTTGAAAGTATGTAAAATCTATATTTGGAGAAAAAGTATCAATTTAAAATCTTTTGAGTAATAAAAGAAAACTAATTTCTCTTCCAAGATGCATTGTATAAGTTCTTCACACAACCTTGAAAATTACGCTTGAATCCCAAAGTACGTATGAGATCCTGGACCCAAGAACACGCAAAACAGTAAGTGTAAGTTTTTTTTTATTATGGTATAGTTGTTATAAGTTAATTAAATGGTGATAAAAACGTAATTTCACAACAGTGTTTATAGTTTACATCTTACACTGATCACTCCACATTTATATTTTAGATACACTTAATATTTTATTACATAGTAACCTTACTAGGTATCATCAATACATTTTTTAGGTGAGATTGGCCCTCTTGTACTTAATTATGGCATACCTTGGGCATTGTTTTCAGTTATTTTAACAAAGTTTTTATGTAACGTCGGGAACCTTAACTTTGTTACGTTACAATATTTGTCATAACTGTAACATTGTCATCTACCTTCTTATTCAATATCTGATTTAATTTAACTTCTAATTTTTTATTCATCTCACCAAACTTTTTCTCGCAACTGCTACTTATTGATTCTAATAGATCTTCTTTAAATGTATCAAGACGTGTATTAATTTCATTCACTTGCTCACTAAACTTGAAATTCTGTTGCTTAATTTCGTTTCTGATTTCATCAAATTTACAATCTATTTTATCGAATTTTTCATTAAAATCACTACTTTGTTCATTGAAATTACTATTTACCTTACTGAAATTGGCTTTCATAAAATCAAATATGTCATCTAATGACAATTCCTTTTCTCTTATTTTTCTTTTAGTCGTTATGGGAGTTGAATTTGCTCCCGCCTCACTAATTAATACAGATCCGTCTACATTACGGTCACTTATTGACAGTGACCCTGTTTGAATACCTGAATCACTATTTATTTGACTTTCTGTCTGGCTGTCAGTGAAGCTGACTTCATTGTTAATATTTTCATTAGTATCCATCATTTTATTTATGTAATTCTGACTTATTTACTATACATCTACTTCAATAACACTGTAACCTAACCCTATCTGACACTCTTGTCATCTAAGTCTATTTCTACGTACCAAAAAAATTTATTTTCATTTCAAACAACCATTCTGCTCTCCAAGTGGCCTATATTTATATAAATTGTCCCTACGTTCGGAAGCCAATTGTGATATACTTTTTTTTGATAATTGACACTTAATTAATTTTAAATTGATTCATTATTTTCTTTCTAACTTTCTTCGGGCGCCATCTTGCATTCGTACCAATTACAAGAAATAAAATATTTACTTACCATGTCGGGCCAGATTCTTTTCAGCGAACTCAAAAGCAGAAATGGTTGTCGAAATAAAGAAAAACGTCATTGGTTCCCATGATTTTAGATTTTATTGATTATTAAGCATTTCAATTTTATCATCAACACCTTATTCTTTTCTCCCCTTTATCTCGGTTAACACAGTTAACAGACAATCATATTAGTGACAAAACTTATTAATGAGTTATAATTAACATGTTATAAAATTTTCAAATAATAGAAAATCAAGAAACTACTATATACTTTCACTCACTCACACACACACAGTTACCCAAAACCCTTAGAGATCTCATTCTTGGTAAAAACAAATTATTTCAGTATATTAAAATATTGAATATTTAAATTTTCATTGAAAGTTTTGTTTTATCCTGATATGTTACTTAGCTGTTCATTGAGTCCTGAAGATGTTACACACACAACATAGCTAGCTGTTTTCACTGAATTTACTAGTTCTATTGAGTTTGTATTATTTATTTTACATTTTGATATACTATAATAACGGTATTGACCGTTTAAGTGTTTAATTTACATTTTATATATGTTATTCACATTTTGTACTGTTTTGCGGGCCCGCAATTTACGTTCCAGAACTTTATAGGTCTCACTCGCACGAGTGCTTAATTAAGACTGGGGTGAGACAAACGGCATTATTTTGTGTAGTTGCAGCGGTTGTTTACCAAGTTTTCATTGTTTTCAGTCCTGGTATCCCTACGCCAGAAGTAGGGTCGCCTGACACTCCTGAATTCCAACGTTATGTAAGTACGGTCGTAAGATCGTTCGATTGGATGTTACATAATCGGTTAGTCACTGGTTCTCAAAATAACTGCTTTACTCGCGTCTGGAGCTGACCTTGACATATTTTCGTCCGTTTGTTTATTACGTCTTTATAATTTATGAATAATATTTCCAATCACTCCTGCCAATTTCGTTACCCATAAAATTTACCTTTATTCTCAATTTATGTTTATACCTCCCAAAATTATTATGACATCATAAAAATGCTATTTATTTTTATTAAAATACAAATTTATTTATTTCCCCGGGTAGGCCAAAATGTCCCGTTACACCCATAGCCACAATGCATTGTCAACCAGTTCAGATTTTTTTTTTTTGTGCAGCGTGTTGAAAGGACTTTTTCTGATTCAATTTGAGTGGAATAATCTGACTTGATTTTTTATTTCAATGCCAGTCCTTAACCGTCGTTATGGCGAAACCAAGCTCTTCTCTTATGAGTTTCACTGATTCGCCTTTATCAAGCCTCTCTGTCGCATTTAGCTTTTGCTCCATGATCACCACAATGTTTTCGATTTACCGCATTCATTTCAGTAGAGTTTTAAACATGCTAATAAATAAAACTTGCAAATAATGTGAACCGTATTACAAAACTGTGTGACGATTTAAAAAAAATATTTAAATCGCACAAATAAAAAATTTTGCTTTCTAACAAGTAAGAGTATTATCCACCCCTTACCTTTACCTAGATTCCTGCATCAACTTGAAATTGTCCCGTACCAACACGCAAAGAACGGTGTTATTTAGCTAATAATAATAATAATAATTCCGTTAATTATTTAAAATATGTACTAAATAAATAAGGAAATTCCTAATTCATAACAAAAGTAACATAAAGTATTACAATTTAATTAATGAATAATTAATACTAAATAAAAGAACGAACTATTTTCTCAGTGCGTAAAACCGCGCCAGCTTACTGACCCCTCGCCGCTAAACTATGCACACATTTGCTAGTGAAACTTCGACATGTAAAGATGTCAGTTCTGTGTTGTCCACATACACATAGGTGTATACCGTTAAAAAGATTATATTCAGTTTGTGGTGATATTATTTTGAAAAATGTAGCGTGGAAATAATAAAAAATATATAATGTAGTGTGTGAAGAGTTATAATAAAAAAAAAGAAAGGAAAACTTAGCCGACACAGCTCTTAAAAAAAAATAAAACTAAGTGGTAAGATATGTTACTTACCAGATTTTAGTACTGCAAAATAAGAACTGTAATTAAGGTGTAAAATGTGAGCAACTGACTCCAGAAGTGGAAAACTCAAACTACAACAGTATGAACTTCTAGTACAAAATCCGATCGTCGAGACTACCAGATACAATCAACATAATGGAGCACCAAGAGGAACCGTGTATTGCACCCTAGAAGACGACAGAAGATGACCATCGTGGACCCCACAACAACCTCATGTTAAATTCAGGTGATATCCAAACATAACATTTGTAAAAATTTGTTTCAACAAGAGAAGTAACAAAAGAACAGTAAAGAACTTTTGGTAATTTAAAGAATAACTTAAAAGATTTGTAATTTCTGTAATGAAGTAGTAGTAACATCACGATATCTAAATGTAAGGTAATTCTATAATTTACAACCAACATTATTCTTCAAATAATTTGGTTAAAGTTGTGATAAATTAAAACATAACAAAGATGAGACCCGGATCCGAGGTACTTAAAACAATATCTAGATGAATACTTTTGAGATGAAAGGAATAAGACATTTAATATTTTTAAAGCATTATATGCAGAATTTACTAGAGTAATTCTTTTAAAAGCAAAGTAAACCATGAGATTTGAATAATTATAAAGAGATGTTTTTGCTAACACCTAGCGAGTGAATAAATTTATGCAATCCTTGACTAATTCCTATGTTATAATGTGTTATAATTTGTTAGTAAGTAAGGTTTACTAACAACGGCAGCTAGTTTAATTAACAGGTAATGAATTGAACTAGTTCCCGACTTTTGTGATGTCTTAACAAGGGAGACGTCACAACTGCACACTACATACGAATACTTCTGACAGCGCTATAGCCAGGTAGGGACTGATTTGAACTAAACAAACAAAAGACAAAAGACAGACTGACATGTTGTGACTTGCATGAACTGAGCATCGTTAGCAGCGGATTTCTAAAGAGGTTCTAACCCCTCTTTAACAGCGGGCGGTTAAAGAGGAACCCCTCTTTAACAGTGGGCGGTTAAAGAGGGGGCAGTTAACAGAAAGTCTATTGTATTACCAAACATTTCTTTATCAGATACAGCGATTTTACAGATAAGAGCTTCTTAGTACTTTTATAGAACACCGTGTAACAGTTAAATTCAGTTTTTTGAGTTGAATTTAATTTTCTGTGCTCAGACGTAAACTTTTACGTTGTGACGGTACATAAGTCCGTCTAAGGATTTGTTGGTACGGGAGAATAATTTTATTGTATTTCATATATTTAAAATGGTTAGGTTAACTTTCCCAAATGAATTACACACGACGCAGTTTGTCAATACAACTCAACTCCAAGGTTATTGGTGTACGTGCTTTTCGGCACATATATTTGGACAAAGCCAGTTGTGAACTACGTTGAAACGTCATGAATAATATAGAAAACGTAACGACTATGACGCAGAACAATGGCGTCATCCGCTTTAAACAATAGAGTGATGATGGAATACCCCTTCCACATGGGTACATTGCACTAGTTGTTCGCTCTCAGTCTGCAACATATACTCAGAGCGTCAGTACGCAAAATATTCGCCGGCAGATTATTGCCAGCAAAAGTGTCTTGGAGTGATAAAATGTAGTCAAAATGTAACAACTGAAAATTTAAACATCAATCAGTAAGTAACAGTTCCAATATGTAAATTAGCGTCAGTGATAAAAGAGAAAAGCAACAAGGAATGTTCGGCCGAACATCTGCCAGCCAATGTGGAGCGCCTGACGACGACTGCAATCCTACACCCTCAGGGAAGTCAAAGTTATCAATACACTTTAATATTCTTCTGAGCTCAAAAATTATGATTAATAAAAAATGTACCTTTGTTAATGTGTGTGTGTGTGTGTGTGTGTGTGTGTGTGTGTGTGGTGTGTGCGCATGGGAGCGTGGATGTGCTGGCATTCATAACAAAAATTTGAGGCATTGGTTTGTGTCATACAATGATCGGAAACTTAATAATCAGTTTTACAAGAGCTGCAGCCGATTTTAAAATGGTTTTGTAATAAAATTAAATATAAGAGAGAAGTAATTGAAAGTAATGAGTAATTAGTATATGCGGAAGTATATATAGACGCCATTTTGTCTTTGGTTGTATAAGACGCCATCTTTGGTTTTCGTAAGTATAAATAATGCAAATTCAGAATTATTTAATAAAAGTTTTGTCACCACACTTGTTGTTAGAGGCATTATTTCGAGATCCCACACTGTCTCTGATCTCGCTTAGAAAGAATCCTGGACCCTAGTGATAAAATTAATGTTGGTTATGGAGCCACGTGCTCAAACCGGGTGTGGAGTGAATCATACGGTAAGTATTTACCTATACCATAATATTAGAAATAGATACGTTATGCAAAAAAAAAAAGAAAAAAGTTAACAATGGCGCCCGAACAGGGACTTTATTGTTTATAAATCTAATAAAAGTTAACAATGGCTGCCCGAACTAGCGACTATATATAAAAATTTTTTATATAAATAAGCCAGAATACAGAGACAGAGTGGGTGTCGAAATGGTATATAGCATAACACGTAAATAATGTGTATTACAATTGTTAGGTTATGTTGGTGTTAAGTTAAAGATACATAAAGCAACAATTTGAAAAATGGCAAACAATTATGAAAATGTCAGCATCACTGACAGTATAAACGAAAGCCAAACAAGTGTAACTGAATCACAAATAATGAGTGAAGGAGTGCACTCAACACCAGTCACAATTAAAAAGGCTGAAGATAATGACATGATAAAGATGATGAAATTGCTTTTTAATGAACAAAACGCAAAGTTTGATAAACTTGATGAGAAATTCAATAACATTGACGAGAAATTTAATGAAGTAAAAAATGAAATCAAAAAACAAAATTTTAATTTTGATAAACGAATTAACGAGATAAATATACATTGTGAAAATGTGCAAGAGCAATTCTTAGAAGCGATAGATCAGGTGTTTGACAAACAAATCGCCAGACTAGATGGCATTATTAATAAAGTTAAAATGAGTAATTATAATGATAATTGTGAGATCAAAATGAGGGTAGCAGGTAATAAAGAGACCAGTAAATTAAACAAAGATGAAAATAAAGACGACAAGGTAAGTAGTGGCGAGAATTATGATAATAGAAGTAAAAATATGGTGTTAGAAAATAATTGTGTGAATACTGAGAGTGGTGATAAAAGTATAATGGGAGTAGAATTTGATAATGAAATGATAAAAAGTGTTGATGAATTAGAGAGAAAGTATAGAGAGAATTTACGGGTAGAGGGGTTGCAGGGGGTAAATTTTTCCCATAATGTTGTAGTCGGGGGTGAAGAAAAGGCTTCACGTGCGTATTTGGAAGACAAAAGGTCTGCAAATAGTTGTCCCTGGATTTTCTGTGCACCTGATAGGTGGTCCAGTAATTATGATTTAGTGTCCCCTGCATATATTGAGAGAGAGAGAGAGAGTGTAGATTGGTGTGATGGTGAGAAATATTTGGAGAGAGAGAGAGAGATAGAGATATTTAAGGTGAATAGGAATTATAGAGAATTTGTGGAAAGGTTAGGTATAGAGATGGTGTATAAGTATATTGAAATTTTACCTTGCATTGATATAGGAGCAGTAGATGATGTTAAAGATGATAATATAACACCTGATTATGACAAATTATACCAAGGGCGACAGGGCTATACTATATGACGACACGGTGTATGGACAGTAGTGTGGTAATTTTCGCATTAATAGGTTGGCTAATCTGTGCTTTCTGATATTGCGCTATCATGTTCTTATCTCGTTTTTATAACGTCAGTTAACCGAGTTGCGGCAGGCGGCAGACGTCATAACGTTTGCTCACTTGTTCTGTCATCGTCATTCTTCTTGTCGTCAGACAATCATTGTAGGCCTTAGGCCTTAACGTTTTAATCTGAGTGCCGCACATTTGCGCCTCATCTAACAGGTAGCGTTCTTAACGACTCTGTTTATTCAAATCAAATTGTGCAGACTTAGCCAATCTCAACACCATTATATAAGTGTACAGAACTTAATAAATGTATTATACAGTCCACTATCGTCATTATTCTGCTTCCTGGCAATAGCACCACAACCATCATTCTTCCTACCATTAACATTTTTTTTGGTCCTATCGGGCCGCATCTTATACATTTTTTTGGTCCTCACGTGACGGATCATTCTTCTTATTTACATTTTTTGGTCCTCCGGGCCGGATTCGTCATTCACCTCTTGCAACATATTCTAGCGATTTCATCATTTTTCTGCCCCAATTTCTAGCCATCACGGGCGATTCAGCACATTCGCTGATCCGACCGTCTCGGGACTTACTTCAAAATTTCTTTCATCGCCATTGAGCCTCGTGACGACATCATTGCAAGAACATCCATGTGCTAGCGTCTACACTCCAGTTTGAGCAGTCATCTCTACGGTCTGTGTGTTTGCCATCTTCTCCACGACTTCGACGCTCCAGGACATCGCATAGCAGGCACCACATCATTAACAGGTGCGTACAATGGCTGAAGAAGGCCTCAAAGTGTTCGTCAGAAAGAGAGGCGGCATAAAGTCTGCCATAGTGCGTATTAATTCGGCTATTATTAGCTTTGATAAAAACACTAGCACAAAACATTTTTTAACAGTTAGACTCGAAAGTCTAAAAAGTTTGGCAACAAAATACGATGAGGTACAGTCCGAAATTGAACTCATTGCTAAAGACATAAACGCTGCTCAAGAAGACCGAATTGAGGTTTAAGAGCTGTTATATTCAACAGAAGCCAATATCTTGCAGTTGATAGAAAGCTTCAACGTTCAGACTGTATCTCCCGTATTAACAAGCAACATACAATTAAAACCGATAAGTTTGCCCTGCTTCACAGGTAATATCGTTTTTGACCCTATTCATTACAATGGTTTTGTGGAAAAACATAAAAAATCAAATAAGTATTATATTGAGTATAATAATATAATATATTCAATAATAAACAATGTATGTAGACCTAAGATAAGATTGTTATTTCATGATGGTGGATAAATTGTTTTATTGTTTTATGAACATTTAATTATGTGAACAGTGTGTTTTTAAAATGGATTGTATTATGAACTGATTATGATCAATGATAAAATAATAAGTTGGATTGTATATTTTTGTGTGTCAATGTTAAATGTATTTGTGTACTACAATATGTTATGTATTATGTGTATTCTTATGTAAACCATGTATGTAATAGGAAGTTATAGTGAAATTGCTTTAATAATACTTATAACATTTTGTTCTCAGATGAAATAATGGTGAAATTTTTTAATATTTGAATTAAATAATAGATTAATTTGTAACGGTACAGATTTGTATGCTAGAAAGAGTAATTCAATTCAGTTTTAATTGTCAGTATTCACCTAAGGGGTACCCCATTGTAACCAGCAACATACAATGTTATGATAAATTGTTGATGTCTAGACAGCCAAGCCAGACGCATTACGCAACAGCTTGCCAGCAGCAGTCCCTGTGTAAATCACAATAAGAACTTCTTCACCAGTGTTTGCATCAGACGGTCACATTTAGCAGAGAGTAATGCATGAACTAAAAACCGTGGCCTCGGGCGTATAAGATAGGCCGAAATTAAAGTAGGCTTATCCAGTACAGCTATTAAAGCGTGAACAATGTAGCGGAACAATATAGAGAGCGGTCAGCAAAAACACCTAAGTACTCGATCAAAAGTAAAGTCGGCCGACTAAATTATTAAAAGTGAAATATAATAAAACGGTTTGAATAACCCGCAAAAAATTAACGCCATACAAATGACAAAATAACGTGAACTAACTTCAAGTGACTTTCGGAGTGCGGGACAAAATAAGTGCGTACAAAATCGGACCAGGTCTACAACCAGGCTGAGTACTCATTAAATCACTTTCTTCTAATTACAATATTTGAACCGCCTTAAAATCTAAACCTGTTTATTATGAGATCTCTAACGGAATGGGGTTTATTTGAATATTAATGTGAAAGAAAGAGAGCGGGTATGTGTATGGTAAAGTAGAGGTTACAAACTGGTTCGTTTCAATATTCATATCCAACTAGTGATATCACTCATAATAGTATTTAAAAAACTTAATAGAGATAAGAATTAATTTCATAGTTTGATATAAAATAGTGGTACAGCCTTTTATAGAACGTAAAAGAAGGGTGTGAGGTTTTGATAGCAAATAAAAATAAGCATGTGATTTAGACAGTATAAAATGTGTTAGCGTAATTATTTCGCAACTTAAACCCAGATAACCCTGTCTGCAGTGGATTGTCATCTGTAAGATCCTGGAGAAGAACCCTAAGGTAAGAGTTTGTTAATTTGAAGTAAATTGAGTTGTTTCATTGACCCCCGAAAATAGGGACTCGGATTATTTTATTATATGATAGAAATTTATATTGTTTCATTGGTGCCCGAACAGGGACTCGATTATTTTATTATATGATAGAATTTTATATGGTTTCATTGGCGCCCGAACAGGGACTCGAGTATTTTATTATATGATAGAAATTTATATTGTTTCATTGGCGCCCGAACAGGGACTCGATTATTTTATTATATGATAGAATTTTATATGGTTTCAAATTACTTAATGTTTTATTATGTGATATTATATGGTAATAGAGTGTGTGGTTAGGAGGTTGCTACAGGGGTAGCAACGGTAACAATTATTAAGTATTAAATAGATGATGTCGATAATGGTGTTGAATAAAAATAGTGCTGATTCTGTGGTAAAGAAATATGGAAATCAGAAAGTTGATCAATAAATTTTGAATATTTAAGGTGTTTGCCATGATAAAGTTGTGTTTTGAATTTCATGTATTAGAGATATAGGTAAGTTGTTGCTGTTGAAAACTTAAGAAATTGTTTTACATGTTATGATATTAGTATAAGAACATACAGTAGAACCTCGTTATAACGGACCCCGTTACTACAGACTTCTTTTACAACGGACATGTCTTTTACGTCGTACCCCCACCCCCTAGTAACTAAGTCAATGCACCGGAATGGCTAACGTCTGCCCGCCAGTGCCGAATGACAGTTTTCAGAGACAAACACCCTTGTCAGGTATAAATCGTTGAAAGTTAAAATCCAACCCCAATTCACCATTGAATTAACTGGTTTGAGAATTAACTGTTGAGATAATAACAACAAATACAGGAAACTGTTTGTTTGAATGGTAAGGGAAAGGGAGTTGACAACAAAGAAAGGTTAACGCCTTAGCCAGGTATATTTTCACTCTCACCACTACTGGTCAGTATTGTTCAATTGTTTGTGGCGCACAGTCACACGTCCTGCCTATAACTTTTTTTAATTTATTCAAATCATGTCGTTAAGTAAGCCAAGTGTAGAACAGAAACGGAAGTGTAAGGCGCTCAGTCTTCAAGATAAACTCTCCATTGTAGAAAAATTAGAAAAAGGAGCGTCTGTTTCTATCATTTGTCATGAGTATGAAATCGCAAAACAAACCGTATCGGACATTAAAAAATCAAAAAATGACATTCGTAACTTTGTTCTCAAGTTCAGTGTAGAAAAGGAGAAGAGTGCAGCTAAGCGTATGCGGCTGCCTTCTATGGCAACACTGGATGATGCAGTCTACAAGTGGTTCTCTCAGCTTCATTCATGTGGAATGGCTGTTAGAGGAATTGAAATTCAAGCGGCTGCCGAAAGACTCTCCAAACAGATGGGACTTGAACAGTTAAAGCGAGCTCTGGTTGGCTATTTAGGTTTCGTTGACGTCACAACATTTCAAACAAGAAGATTAGTGGGGAAATTCTTAGCGCAGACTTTGAAGCTGTTGAGCCTTTTATAAAAGAATTAGATGATTTGATTAAAAAAGAAGGTTATCAATTGAGCCAAATTTATAACTTTGATGAGACAGGTTTGTTTTGGAGAACTCTACCTGACAATACACAAGCTTCAAAAGCCGAAAAAACTACGCCTGGTAGAAAAGTAAGCAAGGAGCGTGTGTCAGTTTTGTTGTGTGCAAATGCAGATGGCACTCATATGCTTAAACCTGCTATCGTTGGTAAAAGCAAAAAACCAAGGGCACTTAAAAATGTGATGGACAATTTACCAGTTCACTATTATAGTTCCCGAAATGCATGGTTTACAACTGAAATAACAAGTGATTGGTTTCATAAGAAAGCTGTGCCAGCAATTATAAACCACCAAATAGAAATTTTGAACATTCCAAAAGAAAAAATAAAAGCTTTGGTTGTTTTGGATAATGCACCAACCCACGCTGATGTTGACAAACTCTGCAGTCGAGACAAGAAGATAAAGTGTAAGTTCCTGACTCCAAACACAACATCCGTGTTTCAGCCCATGGACCAAAGAGTAATTTATACTGCCAAGCGGCTTTATAGAAAAAAATTTCTCAATGAAATCTTAGAAGTTGATGAGCCATCTGCTGCTGAAGAAGATAGAAGGGGCCAAAAGACTCTTCAAAATTTGAAGGCCTACAACATTCGATCTATGATTCACAACTTTGCTGATACTGTAAAAGAAATTAAACCAACTACTTTGGTGAACTCATGGAAAAAAACTGTTAAAGAATGAAGAAGCATGTTTAGAAATAGAAAATTGTGAGACAGAAGATTTCCGTGAAACTTTGCAAAGAGGAGGGGAGGAAGAAGTTTTATTGGAAGATGTGGAGACCTGGCTTGAAGAAGATGAAGATGACCCTGGATTCTACTTGTTGACGGAAGAGGAGATTGTTGGCAGTGTCACTGAGAAAGAAGACTCTTTGGAGGACGAGGAGGAAGACAATACTCAGGCAACAATAAAAGTGAGTGAAGTGAAAGATCATTTAAATTTTGTCATTGAATATGTTGAACAATCAAAAAAAGAAAATGTGTTTGCTTACTATGAATACTTGCGGCATCTTCGTCAGTTACTGACCAACGAAATAAATAACAAACAAACACAACAAAAAATCAATACTTTTTCAAACCAGTTAATGTTAGTAGTAATAACCTAATGAATAATAATGAACCAGGCCCTTCTTGTTCAAGAGAATAAACAATAGGATGTATATAAAGTTTCAATTCTGGTCTATAATGTAAATATGAACAGTATGATCTCATTTGTCATGTATGCTATATAAAATGATGTCAAGTAAATATAAACATGTTTTATACTAATTTACCGAGTTTTATTGATGTAAATACGACCTAACAAGACTTATTTGTTATATAACGACTTTCATTACAACAGACAACCTTTAGCCCCAATTAGTCCGTTATAATCAGGTTCTACTGTATTTTCTTGTGGTGGAAAGAGTAAAGTGGTGTTGACTGGAGTCCCGTTGGGGTAGTAGAGGTAGGAAAGTAAAAGGAGAAGGACATTCTGTCTTAAATCTTGTTTGTTGATTATTTGAAAATTTAGGGGTAAGAAAACCAATGCCTCTGAGCATAAACCAATGCAACTAAGGGGAGACATATCAGTTGTGGATATGGGATGATACAAGGCCACTATTTAAAAATTTTGCATTCGATGTTTCAGAGTTTAGTGATGCTGTGACGGCGGTCCTGAGCTGGCCAGCGTGTCAGAGCAGGGGCGTCAAATGCCTAAATGGCCTTGTGGTGTTGGGATCTCACATGAGAAGTCCAGTAAGGTCATACAGGTACTGTCATCATCATTGGACCAAGGGTAAGTTATTATATTTCTTTTTTATATAAACACTACAGGGGGTTGTGGCGCCATATCTGGGCTGATCCCTTTAGAAGGTGTGAATGAGTCAATGAGAGTTTTTATTTTTTGACATAAAACCTCTCATTGAGGGGGTTTTGTGACGGTACATAAGTCCGTCTAAGGATTTATTGGTACGGGAGAATAATTTTATTGTATTTTCGTATATTTAAAATGGTTAGGTTAACTTTCCCAAATGAATTACACACGACGCAGTTTGTCAGTACAACTCAACTCCAAGGTTATTGGCGTACGTGCTTTTCGGCACATATATTTGGACAAAGCCAGTTGCGAACTACGTTGAAACGTCATGAATAATATAGAAAACGTAACGACTATGATGCAGAAAAATGGCGTCATCCACTTTAAACAATAGAGTGATGACGGAATAACCCTTTCACATGGGTACATTGCACTAGTTGTTCGCTCTCAGTCTGCAACATATACTCAGAGCGTCAGTACACAAAATATTCGCCAGCAGATAATTGCCAACAAAAGTGTCTTGGAGTGATAAAATGTAGTCAAAATGTAACAAAGTGAAAATTTAAACATCAATCAGTAAATAACAGTTCAAATATGTAAATTAGCATCAGTGATAAAAGAGAAAAGCAACAAGGAACGTTCGGCCGAACATCTGCCAGCCAATGTGGAGCACCTGATGACGACTGCAATCCTACACCCTCAAGGAAGTCAAAATTATCAATACACTTTAATATTCTTCTGAGCTCAAAAATTATGATAAATTAAAAATGTACCTTTGTTAACGCGCGCGCGCGCGTGTGTGTGAGCATGGGAGCGTGGATGTGCCGGCATTCATAACAAAACTTTGAGGCATTGGTTTGTGTCATACAATGATCGGAAACTTAATAGATCAATTTTATAAGAGCTGCAGCCGATTTTAAAATGGTTTTGTAATAAAATTAAATATAAGAAAGAAGTAATTGAAAGTAATGAGTAATTAGTATGGGTGGAAGTATATATAGACGCCATTTTGTCTTTGGTTGTATAAGACGCCATCTTTGGTTTTCGTAAGTGTAAATAATGCAAATTCAGAATTATTAAATAAAAGTTTTATGTCACCACACTCGTTAGAGGCATTATTTCGAGATCCCACACTGTCTCTGATCTCGCTTAGAAAGAATCCTGGACCCTAGTGATAAAATAATGTTGGTTATGGAGCCACGTGCTCAAACCAGATGTGGAGTGAATCATACGGTAAGTATTTACCTATACCATAATATTATAAATACAGTAGATACGTTATGCAAAACAAAAAAGAAAAAAGTTAACAACGTACAGATTTTTATTTTCTGTATCATAGTTTACTGCCAATCTAAGAATTATAATTTAAACTATGAATTCTTTCGCTGTATTTTGTAGTAGGTACATACGATACTTGAAAATGCATGGTCGACTTATTTATAATACTTTGTAGTTACAGTAAAAACTCATTAATTCGTCACATTCGGGGGTGGAGGATTGACGAACTGTGAAAATTGACAAATTATGGAGTAACAAATATACTTCGTGTATAAACATACATGCACTTAAAAATAAATGGTATGATTTATTGGAATGGATTCCAGTATAATCGTATATACATAATTACAAAGTTAGAGGTATAAATATACAGCACTTATGTTACTGAATTGGAATTTCCGCATTAAATGTGATATTATTGAATTGTGTTACAGTATCGTACTTTATTTCACTTGCATTGCAAAATGTTTATTTTATATTAGGCTAGTAACCCACTGGTGCGTCGCGCGCGACAAGCCGCATGCGGCAACTGACAGACATTATAAACGCGACTGTTCTGTTCTGGATCTACATCCAGTCAGTGCTGCGATGGACGTTGAGGAAATAGCATGTTGTGTTTATGTTTTTAATAAATATGTGTTCGTCACAAGAAGAAACCAAGATATTGGATTCATCCCATGCTTCAAGAACGAAATACAAAGGGACTTTTCTATTCGCTGTATAATGATTTACGGAAATATGACAAATTTTTTAATTTTACAAGAATGAGTACAAATTCATTTGACGAACTATTAGGTTACATTGAAAATGACATCCGAGGACAGAATACAAATTTCCGTGAAAGTATAGTACCTGAGCAAAAACTGTTAGTAACTTTAAGGTATGAAACTATCTTACAATTTTTTGTTAATTGTGAATGTGCTGTGTTAACATTACTGTGTATAGTCTTGGTAGTTTGCAGAAGGTAGAAGAAGTAAAATGTATACCAGATAGAAGAATACAAAATAGTTAATAATATTTATTTTATTTATACACGATATATTTATAATAACAAACTTAATCATTAAGTAAACATTACTTCATTAATTATTCTCAAACAAATTCAAACATTCAGATTCCGGTGAAGTCGTATTGCTTGGTGACTGATCACAATAATTTGAAGATGGGTCACGTGCATGAGAATTTCTTTGTGGAATGGTATTAGAGTACTGAAAAACTCCATTTGCAGAAGTCCCAGCATCACAAGTCCTCCCGTATTCTACGGGAGTAGAATACCCTCATTGATAACCTGATGCATGGTCGAGGCGACTGTAGCTTAGAGACCCACTCCACTGCCTGGTTGGGTACTGATCATCGTTTAAATAAAATGCGGGGCGAGAAAACGACTGGGCATTTTGAATCGTTTTAATAATGTCTACTTTAGTGGTCATTTTAAAATGTTCTGGTATTTTCTTGAACTCGTCCACTAACGACAAGAAAAACAGCTTGTCTCCATCAGCATCCCTTTCTCGTTCCTCTCGCATTTCTAAACTTTTTTTTAAAACGTTGATCATTTCGATACCAATGTCGTTCTGTGCTTTACTTTTTTTAAAGGGTGGACAATAGTTTTCTTGTGATGATTCCTGACTAGGAGTCGTTACTGCCGGAGAATCATCAACTGACACACGGTCTATGTTCGAAACTGTAGCATTAGTGTCTGCTACGCTTTGTAAAAATAGCAGATGCTGGTAGTACACGTAAGCAGATTTTTTTGGTGCTGCGGACCCACTGCGTATATTTTTTATTCGCCTCAGTTCTCTGAAAAAGCTGTCACGTAAATTCTTCCACTTTTTCTGCAACTTCAAACCTGTAACAAAGAAAAATTCTTTGTTTCAGATACTTGGCAACCGGTAATTCGTTCAGAGAATTGTCTCATACATTCCGTTTGGGAATGACAACTGTTCGAAGAATAGTGCGAAAAGTCTGTGCTGCAATATGGTTAAAAATGAAGGATAAGTGTTTACGTGAGCCTACAGCTGAAGAATGGAAAGAAATAACGAAGGGATTCAAAACTCGTGCTAATTTTCCTAACTGTATAGGTGCTATAGATGGAAAACACATACGGATTAACAAGCCAGCTCGTAGTGGATCACTGTTTTATAATTACAAAAGATATTTCTCTTTGATATTACTTGGCATTTGCGATACAAATTACAGATTTATAAGCATTGACGTAGGCGCTTATGGCAAATGTAGCGATTCCACGGTGTTCAAAAACTCTGCATTCTATGAAAAACTGGTAACGGGTAAATTCAATATACCACCAAAGTGCTCAGTTTCTACCACAGACCCCAAATTAATACCTCATGTGTTGGTAGGAGACGAAGCTTTTCTGCTTTCTGAAAATCTAATGCGGCCCTATCCAGGAAATAATTTAAATTCCCACAAAAGAATATTCAATTACAGATTAAGTAGAGCTAGAAGATACATTGAATGTTGTTTTGGAATATTAACCAACAAATGGAGAATATTCCATCGACCGCTCGATGTGGAATATGATTTTGCTGTTGACATTGTAAAAGCTTGTTGCGTATTACACAACTTTGTTCGGGAGCGAAATGGCTATACATTTGAAGATACTTTGTACTCATGCTCCGTGTTACAAGATCAGTCGATGAGGTACTAAAAGATTCACGGAATATCGTGAACTATTTACAAAGTATTTTGTAGGTGAAGGGCAAATTCCATGGAAAAACAGATATGCTTGAAAAGATGTACGGTATAATAAAATATTCTATTGTGTATAATTCTATTATTGCTGTTTACTGTATTTTATTATGTTAATTACATTGACTAGCTAGTTGATAAAGTTTTACGTTTTTTTATTGAGTGGTAAAAACTACTTACCTAATTCCTTTTTTCCATTCTCGGTGAGGTCTTCTCCAAACTTGGCGACAATTTCTTCCCACGCTTTTTTCCTTGCCTGCTTGTTAGAATACTCTTCCAGAACTGTGTTCCAAATAACTGGCCTACTTTCTATTTCTATAATTAATTCTTAGTTGTCTTGATTATCCATCTCTTCTTTCACAGCACTAACACTTAACTAAAAATGAACTTTTTCATGTGAAAACTTACTGATTTTATTGGACGCGTTTCGGCTTAGTATCCGCCTTCTTCAGCTTTGGTAACAGACTGCCAGCATTTTGTAACGGTTGTGTGGAAGGTGAAGTGGGGGTGGTGTGTGGAGGAAGGGGATTGGCGCGGGGATTCAACTTACTGTTTGTTTTCTGTATAATTGTGTCAAAAAGTGTATGTGATTTATATTGTAATTGATCGTTGAGTATGTTGTTTGGTTGTGTTGTGTGGTGTTTATATATTTTGTATTGTTCAGTTGTGTTGAGTTTTTGACCTTTGGGTATGTAATGTAAAATTTCAAGATTAGTGTCTATGTTGGTGTAACTGTGGTTTTTTGTGTGTATGTGTGTGGCAAATGCGGAGTGTATATTGTTGTTGGTTAAAGCTTTTAAGTGTTCAGAATAACGGGATGAAAAAGATCTTCCCGTCTGGCCTATGTAGAAACTATTGCAGTCATTACAATTTAATTTGTAAACACCTGTTTTGTTATATTTGTCTATGTCTGTGTTTGTATTACTGATGTGTTTTTTGATGGTATTGGTTGTTCTGAATGCTATTTTGTATTTTTGTTTTCTGAATGTATTGGCGATTTTGTGTGTGTATGAGTTGTGGTATGTGTCAGGAAAACTGAACACATACACATCCCACATAACTCAACTCTGGCATCTTTTGATATAACCAATTTATACACTAATGTCCCCATCAAAGAAACCATACAAACACTAGAACAACTACTCAGACAAAACAACACACCTGAAACACACATACAAGAAATCATCACACTTACCAAAATAATAACTGAACAAAATTACTTTACATACAATAACAAAATATACACACAAACAGAAGGACTCCCGATGGGATCCCCCATATCAGGAATACTAGCAGAAATATATATACACAACATTGAACAGAACCACATAATAAACAACAACAAATACACTAACAAAATTATATACTGGCACAGGTATGTAGATGATATATTACTTTTATTCAAAGGCAACACAAGACAAGTTGAAAACTTCCACAAATACATAAACACTATACACCACAAATTAAAATTTACACTGGAAACTGAACAAAACAATAGTATAAATTTTCTAGACCTAACAATTAACAAAATTAACAATACACACACGTACAAAATATACAGGAAACCAACCACAACCGACATGGTTATATACAACACATCAAACCACCCAACACAACATAAACATGCGGGCTTCAACCATATGCTCCATAGACTAACTAAAATACCCTTAAATAAACAAGATTACACCGACGAACTCAACACAATAAAATACATAGCAATCAAAAACGGTTATAACCCCAATTTAATAAACATACTACACAAACGCATCAAAAACAAAAACAACAAAACACTAAATACCATCAACACACAACACAATAAATACATCACACTCACATACCACAACTCATACACACACAAAATCGCCAATACATTCAGAAAACAAAAATACAAAATAGCATTCAGAACAACCAATACCATCAAAAAACACATCAGTAATACAAACACAGACATAGACAAATATAACAAAACAGGTGTTTACAAATTAAATTGTAATGACTGCAATAGTTTCTACATAGGCCAGACGGGAAGATCTTTTTCATCCCGTTATTCTGAACACTTAAAAGCTTTAACCAACAACAATATACACTCCGCATTTGCCACACACATACACACAAAAAACCACAGTTACACCAACATAGACACTAATCTTGAAATTTTACATTACATACCCAAAGGTCAAAAACTCAACACAACTGAACAATACGAAATATATAAACACCACACAACACAACCAAACAACATACTCAACGATCAATTACAATATAAATCACATACACTTTTTGACACAATTATACAGAAAACAAACAGTAAGTTGAATCCCCGCGCCAATCCCCTTCCTCCACACACCACCCCCACTTCACCTTCCGCACAACCGTTACAAAATGCTGGCAGTCTGTTACCAAAGCTGAAGAAGGCGGATACTAAGCCGAAACGCGTCCAATAAAATCAGTAAGTTTTCACATGAAAAAGTTCATTTTTAGTTAAGAATTAATTCTTCTACGTCAATACTGTCCATTTTGTAACAAAAACACAACTGCACAAACTGATATTGTTATGTGGTCAACAAATAAAAAACACTGTATAATATACACACCTACACAAGATAGTACTGTACAAGAAAATACACCAGACACGTGTAATGCGCGCGACAGACCGAACGAATGGGTTATCTCACATTAAAAGCATAGTAAATATTTGCCGTGCGCGGCAGCATTGTCGCCTGTGCGTCGCAGCTCGAGAAACAGCCGCGCACGGCAAACTGGCCGCGTCGCGTCAGTGGGTTCACGAAAGCCCAGAGGGCATTATAAACTGTGATGCTTACAATTCGCGCGCGACGTGTCGCGCCAGTGGGTTACTAGCCTTATACACATATACATAAAGTTAACACGCAAGTACATTTTTGTAAACAAGACAAATCACTGTATATGAGCGTTTCACTTAAATACAGAAACATATGTTTACAGATACCTAGAGGGAGGTCAGCTGTTACAGTGGTACAAGCCATCAGGGACACATTTTTTGATGGTTATAGAGAAGAAGAATTTATTGTGGTTTGTGACGTGAAGAAGGAAACAGCTCAGGTCATTCAAGAGCTGAATGATGCTCAGGTAGTACAGTTTTAGTTTTTCATGCTGTTGTGGATTGTACAGAATTTAAATGCATAGATTGTTATAGCTACTTATTGTTAAGTATAATTTTTTGTGAGTGACGGATAATGTAGACGTGCAGGTTTTATATGTAGGTTGGGTGGATTATTTCAGTTTTGTCTTGTTAATGTTCTGATTGCAATAAATTTTACCATACGTTGTGTTGTTGTCCAATATATACATTAGCAGTTTTGACAGAAAAAACAAGTAGTAACCTGGTCTCGGCCAAGTTTTTACTGAACTGTCGTGGTTAAGCAGAAACTAACATAACGAAGATCTTAAAGAATAGGTATAAAGTCAGAAATCCATAAATGAAAAGTTTTAAACAGTGTAGATAAATAATTTTATTTTTTGCTTTTTAATAGAATACGTGTTTTTCAAGGTTCATATTGTTACAACACAAAAAGTCACCCCAATACCAGGGAAAAAACTATGACTCAACTATATTAAATGTTTAACTAATGAAAATAAAATGACTATGACGAGACAAATGACTACATGACCCAATCCAAGTGATTGACTCAATAAAATGAAATCAAATGAGAAGGTAAATGAAAAGGAAACAAACAGCAAATTGTAACGGGTCAAATAAAGGGATTTTTTATTTTATTAACAATTTGGGTAAATACACTTCATCGGTGTGGCCAGTCCCCGGTTGAATCTAAAGCGTAGTTTCTAACAAAGGAACTGTGGTGAAACATTTGCAAAGGAATGTGCCAGTCGTCGATTCTTAGAACTTTGCGGCTGTGTGACACCTGCACCCAAACGCACTACGCCAGCATGTGCACAGACCCACGCCACGAAGCAAACTCAACATGGCTTAGAGACGAAAGTTGTTCGCACATGTGCGTTTATGCTGGCGGAAATAAGTCAAGTCCAGCCCACAATTGTGACATCCGCCAGTGCCCACCACATATCGTCGACGTAAAATACACGAAAAACCCATGTGTTGAAGGTGTCACAATTATGACTACCAAATAGAAGGCATTGCTTTCCGCCTTGTCGTATAACAAAAAGTGTAAGAGTCTTGGTGGACGCGCTTCCCAGTTCATCACCGACTTCAACCTGCGCAGGTTGCCCGGCAACCCGGGCTTAAAAAAGTAACTTTTAAACATCAAATTACAGTGAGTGCTGTTGAGTCAAAATTCAATAGTGAAAACAGTTTTATGGCAGAATGAATTAATAAATTATTTTTGGACAAGGTAACGGAGTTTGAAAGTGATGCAACGCAAAGACGGGGAGACGCCAATTTTCCGGCAGGGTAGATAATCAAATTTTAATTCAATGGGGTTTTTTGTTAATAACGGGGTAAATTTTAAATTAGTGTGAATGTTGTGAGCGAGCAGACTGGGCTGTCTGTCTATTATAATAAGGTAAGATGTCGTAAATAAGTTAATTGGTACCAGATTATGTTTCAACTATTTCGAGTAATTTGTATTCAATTTAAAATTTGACTAGAAATACTAGATTGTTTTTAAAGATACAGAAATGAATAAGGATACAATTGGATATAGAAAAATTTGAATAAAAAATAAAATTTAATTAATTTCTCTTCACAAAAGCGAGTTGCGTAAGTTATTCACATAACCTGTAAACCATGCTTGCATTGTAACGTTCGTGTGACGAGATCCTGGGCGGGGAAAACAGTTTAGAAGGTAGGTGGAAAATAAATAATTGTATGTATTTGTAATTGTATTAAATAGATAAACATCACAAAATAAAGTGAAAAAAATGAGAAGATATAAAAAGACACAAACAAATGATATAGATAAGGAAATGAGAAAAATTAAACTCAAATGATAATGAAAAAGAATCAAATAAATAATAAATGTAAATGACAAATGTTCAAATCAAAGCAAAGACAACTAAAGAACACTAACCAAAGAAATAGAGATTAAATGTTATGAATAACTCTATAATGATATGAAACTTGTTAACAGTATAATTAACAATTATGAATAAAGTAGTAAAAAACCCAGAAGTCAGAGATAGGTAGGGAGTGAACATAATTAAGTGAGAAAAGAGAAAGTAATGTTAGTGAATACCCACTGGTAACACTCAAATACCATAAAAAAGTGCAAAGTGCCAGTGTAACCCGGAAATAAATATAAAACCCTACAAATCAGTATAGACACCTAAAAACCAGTGATAAACACTACAGTTTAATGGTGAAAAGTGCCAGAGAGTAAAACCATTATTGTTATTAGAATTAAGAGTGATTGTAGATTAGAAATTTCAGGGAAAAGATCTCATGACGAATAAAAATATTAGTGTTACCATGGTTAGGTAGAAAAAGAAAAGATATAGTAAGAAATATAAATGCAAAATAAGTAAAATATCCTATGTTCAAAGGGATAATTAGTAAGATAAAATAATTGGTGTGATAATGTTAGTCACCAAAAGAGTTAAGAATAAACAAAAAATAAACAAGATTAGCATAGTAACTGTTAAAAGATTTGTTCAATTAAGTTTATGAGAAGGAATATGGCTGAAAAAGGTATACAGATCATAAACCTAGATTTTATGTTATGTTTTAAAAGTAATAGTAAATAATAGACAAGCCATGATTGTGTAGGTAATGAGAACATACAATTATTATAAAACAACCCAATTCAATTCAAAAAGTAAACAAGTCATAAGTGACACTAAGCAAAATATATGTAAAGGCAAAATAATCGTTAAATTGTGTAAAATAAGAAAATATAGCCAATTAATACTTAGGCTTATAACAAGCCTAACTGTATAAATCCAAAATCAACAAATTGTAAGAAATTAACTATTGTATTAGAAAATCCAAGGCAAGTAACTAGTTAAGTAAAATTAGTGAATCATATTAAGATGTAAAAGTTAAATTAAGAACATAAAATAAGAAAGAAATGTAATTACATAATATTAACGTTATTGTCAAAACATTAATATATAAACAAACCCAGCTTTGTGGGATGTCAAAATGATCTTTGAAAGAAAATAGGAACAGCTGTGATAATATCTTGTACATAGATAAGAAGACAGAAGAATAATAGCAATCAGAAGATATTTAGTCATTTTGAATAAAAATTCAAATATCATAACAATAGACTTAAATTATGAACAGCCAATGAGAGACAGACAGTTGCCATAACAACCGAACGTTATTTATTATTATTCCGTTAGAAACAGTTAGTTCATTATTGAAGCTCAAGACGAATAGACGCCAACCCGAAATCGACTCAGTTTTAATGTAAAACAGTATAAAAGTAATCAAAATTAATAACATGAAGAACCAAGAAGTCTGATGAGGAACTAGTCCATTCAACCGAGGCCACAGACCAGATTATTAAATTCCAAATTAATAATTTAGACCAACTTATCCGAAAAAGACGCCAGGCGTAATTAAATTCATACATGATGGAAGATTGATGACAAAGAGGACCCAACCTATTTCGAATTGAATAACTCTTCACCATAATTCAACAGATTTGATAAGTATTGCTGAATTACCCGAACTTATGGAATAAATTCTTTTTAACTTTTTCTCGCAACACTATTAACTCTCACTACGAACTGATAATCAAATTTCTTTCAAGGATTACTTAAAAATAAAACACTAAACTTGTATGAAACCAGAATATAACCTGGACAAAAATTACTAACTTTTAACACACACTTTTTAATACTTCAGGAACAAATTGTAATCAAACCTTATAGTATATAAGTACCATTAATGTAAGGAAGTGTATTTTATTGTAATCATTATTAATATTTTTTTGTAACCACAGGAACCCAGAATAATTGAACGAAATTAAAATAAACTTTTGTAGACGCCATGTCTAACTAAATCGTTCTGAATCGTTCGCCTACCTTGGGAATTAATTATCTTATTATTGCCGGAGCAACTTTGTTTAAAATCCAGATATAATTTTGTATAATATTGAATAACAACTAATTACAAGTTAATAAACTAGTGCAGAGTTGTAACCACTGTTCTTTATTTCATAGTAAATTGTATTATATGATTTGTGTACATTAGCGATGAGCGAAAGTGACGGTAAGCGCTAGGCATCGGAAACTCTGCGAACTACCAGTGATATTAATCAACCCGCAAGTGGCGGGAGTAATTTGAATCAACCATACCGTCTAGAACGACCGCTCAATCGTCCTATTTTTTTAAATGTTTTCAGTTTAAACAATTTGGCGCCACCCGGGATTTACAATCACATATCAAAGGACAGGTAAGGTTCACACTTGTGAGTACTGATAATTCGTGAGATCGCGACGGACATCGTCAGCATAAACATAAAGTAACGACTACAACGTGTGAGGCGAACACACGAAACACACTTTTACAACGAGCACATATAGAGCTACTCGTTACAAATTAACGACCACAACGTGTGGCTCTAAGGAACGCAAGGATCTAAACGTTACAATATTCATGGTGATAACCACCGAAAAAAAAAAACAACAATACTTTTTGTGCACAGAGTGAGAGTTAATATTTACAATAATTTTGTTGAAGATATACATTTTTTGTATCATCGTTATTGTGTTTCTAAGGTTATTTACTATGAATATAAACAGTTTCCTAAAATAATTTTGTTTTCTCTTAAAAATCTTCATTGTTTATCAGAACTCAGGTTGTGTGGAATATATGTTAGGTAAACGAGTTTGCTGGTTATTCTGTCCTGTGATTTTATCCGTTATTCGTTTTTAAACATTTCAAGATATGTGTCTCATGAACAGAAACTAGCCATTTCATGGGAGGCCATTTAAAGCTTAAGATAAACATGTATATAAATATAATATAATACATAATGCACATAATTTTTCAAGAATTTGCATCTGATCTCGATGTAGGTCCCAGCGACATTAAGCTATTACAAACTATTTAGCCTTACCTTATATATGTTTATGTATTGTATAAAGAGTATGATGGGAAATGTGACGGGACATTTTGTAACACATTACCAGCCTGGCTGATTTCGAACTCCTGTATGCCATATAAATATTGAATTCTTTGGCTAAATTCATATAGCTGCTGTTATAAAGCATATGCATTTCTATTAACAAGCCATGGACTTACAAACCCTTGTAAATTTAGTTTTTGCTAAGCCATGCTATCCATGACTATGAATTCATTTTTACCATCCGTATCCATTTGTTCAGATATTGTGAAACTGATCAGGAATCAGATGCATGGCCCAGTTTGCTGAGGCAAAGAGTTTTAATTTGAATAAAAATAAGCCTTAAGTAATAAGAGAAGAAACTGGCAAGTGATTAGGTCTTGTTCTTCATATAACAGATTCTAGTCCTTGTAATGAATTTTGGAAACTGTGCTAATATTATGTTGCAAATTTGTAAATCATGTAATGAATTACTTTGTTTGTTATTGTCTTGTATGTTTTTGTGGGTTATTCTGTTATTTTTTATGTTAATTTTTCTAAATACATTTTTTTTAATGTTGATACTATGCGTTACTATTTCTACATATAATATTGGGTGCATTTCATTTTCTTCTTGTTCTGATGGTGTTCATATCGAGCTCAGTTGATCTCTTCCAGTCATCCCAATTCAATGCTCATCTCTCCCAGTCATATCCATTGCTACACCATCCCTCCACTGCATTCTATGTTTTACCCCTGATTGGCCCCTGTAAAGTTTTTTTTTGGACTCTTGTCTTCTGGTGTTCACAGTACTTGTCCCCCCCCCCCCAGTGGAAACACTTCAGTTTTGTATGGTCTAAGGGTTTGGGTTCTCTGTGTAATGTGTAGACCTTCTGACTGTTACAAACACTCCAGGCTCCTTCTTCATTGGGTACAGTTACATGCAAACAAATATTTGTCATTTGAAAACGCAAATGAATTGTTCTAAAAAACTGTATGAGTTTAAACATTTCTACTATGCGCAAATCTGTAACAGTTACCTTAAGGACAATTTCCAAGGATGTCTAGAGACCAACTCTTTTGATACGGAATTAGGTTACAGGTTTTGTAGCGTAATTATTATACCACCGCATGATTATAATAAGAAACATCTTATTTTATTGTATTAGTTAGACAAAAATTATTGAACAAAACTTATTAGAATACAAATCAGTACTTGTAATAGGTTATTTCCTCTCTCTCTCTCTCTCTCTCTCTCTCTCTCTCTCTCTCTCTCTCTCTCTCTCTCTCTCTCTCTCTCTCTCTCTCTCTCTCCCCGATACATGTAATTTTAAAAGTTGGAATGAAATTTTGATTGAATTCTGGCCAACTTCTCCGTTACTGTTACTTATCTGATGTGTGCTCTCGTCGTTGTTAAACCACTTGTTGCACAACACTTTCTTGATGAAAAGAAACTAAACGTACTGTCCGAAACTTTTATATCCTGATCACTGGTGCTGACTGATTACTTTAAAAAGATTTTTACTGTTTATTCATGATTTAAAACACAATTTTGTGGGTAGATCTACCGTAATTGCCCGCGGGCACTCAGCACGTGTGTGCTGTTCAGTGGTCGTCTCGAGACTCTTATTTTACTTGCGTCCTCGCCCAAGATTTCCGTTTGGTGACGTCTGAAAACCAGTTCATTCCGGTCCCTTCCACACGTCTCTTCTTTGGTCTGTTATTTTCCGTTTTAACTTCGTACCACCTTTTTAACTCGATACAACCATATTGTCGTAAACAACATTCCTTTTGTGTGATTCACTGGTCACAAATAAATTCCCTGGCTGCTGCATCACCTTATATGGGGCATCGTCTTCCAACGCTATGTTATTACAATGAAATTATTTTGAAAATTATTACATAAATTTTGTTCCATAAATTTTACCCTGTTACAAGACCCCCCTCCCCCCAATAAGAGGTTTTATGTCCAAAACATAAAAACTCATTGCCTAAACCTAAGAGGATCAGCGAGGATATGGCGCCCTTACCCTCCTTACTTTCTAATTAAAATTTGGGTATTTACCCCCCTAATCTGGTGGATGTGGCCGCATCTGCATGACTTTACTGGACTTCCTTCATCAGGATCCCAACACCATAAAGCCAGAAAGGCACTTGGCGACCCTGCCCTGACACGCTGGTCAGCACAGGTCCGCCTCCACAGTTCCACCCGGATTCTGTAACAACAAAGCAAAAACATTAGCAAATGGCTTTCCATTAATCCATATCCTTACACTGATTTGGGTTCCTCCTAGACGTACTGATATGCATTTACCAAAATACTGATTTGTTCATCTACATTCTACAACTTTACTGAACTACAAACTCAACATATATTTTCAAAAGAAACTACATCTATGATATATCAAATTGAGAAATACAATAACCCACTGTCTCAACTCTCTACTTGATTACAGTTTATGATTACATTCACATTAACTTAGGCTTCGCATAACAATACAAAATATGATTATACAAAAATACATAGACAACAACAGTATTCACTCCAACACCCCATTACAAACCATATTATAAATGTTTTATAAAACCATGTTTTATATCTCACAAATTTATATCCATTTCTACACTATTACAATTTATGGCTGGACTGTCTCACCCAGTTGCTCCCACAAGAACTGTACCTGCTTGGAGGAAACATTTTTTCTTTTATTTTACTCCATCTTGCTTCGGCCTTACATAAAGCTCGGTATTACTGGTGTACAGGATACCAGCAACCATAGTAAATTAATTATCTATCACCCCCTTAGGTGTATATCCGCGGTTCCAAAGTTTTTTAGATTCCCCCAAATTTTTTTCCCAGTTAAATTTCTATGTTCACCAATTTCAACAATAACAAGCTATGGTCAGGGCACAATAAGTCTGGCCATAGCTTGTTGAATACTAGCCAAATCCACGGTCAGGGTTTGGTGAGGCTGTGACCGCCCGAAAGTTGGGGAATCGCCTTTTTACTGGTATAAAAAAAATACCTACAACCATACTTATACTAACTATAATATACCTGTTTTACAACTACTCACAAATACATCATATTAAATTAACCATCACAAATTTGCATTTCACATTACAACTTCAGCTCTTATTTTCTATTAAACATTTTAATTATCAAATTTTAATCATTTATAATTCATATAAAACTCAAATCTCAAAATAAAATTTTTCCGGATTTATTACCAAAATTCACCGCACTTTTGTTCACTTATTAATCTATGCGTTTCTGAACATTTTAATCTGCGTTTCTAATATGGAAACACGCACTCACAAATTTGGCTGTTTAAACAGTCATGGCATCTTGCAAGAGAGCCCAGCAAGGCATTAGTGCTTCAGCAACTAGCAACTTCTCACCGCTTCCTTGATCATATTATGTTTCGGTGTTCATTATGACAGTATTATCACTTCATATATTTGCATCGCAATTATTTTAATATCTTTAAAGTTTATAATTTAGCATCCTCTGACTTAATCATAAACATGTTGGCATAATTTTAACAGTCTTATCAAGAAGCATATATTTGTCCATCACATATGCTAGCTAAATCGCACTTGCATCTGGATGAATATTTGAATTGACCATGGCAGGTACTTTGTACTGTTACACTATTAACATTCACATATGTTCTATAGTATTCAATAACAGTAATTGATTTAGCATTTAGTTATGACGGATGAACAGTTTATGTGTTAAGGTGTTTTGCTAAAATGCAGACAGTTTTCGGGGTACATCTGTGTGTATTATATGTCATTTAAGTCTCCACTGCAGTCTCCACTCCATTTAAGTACCAATGACCAGTATCAGTTAGAAAATCTGGTTGACAAATTTTGAATGAGCTGGAGCAGGCTTTGTGGTGGTTGTGCTGGAGCAGGAGTGTTCTCCTCATTGTTTTCTCACTACATTGCAGTGGGACAAAATAAATCAAGTTATGATGCTGAGGTGGAGGCTATCAAAGTGGCATTGCAAAACCTCATTTGGAGGCCAAATTTCTTTTCAAAAGCTGTCCTTTTAGTGGACTCTAAGTCTGCCATCCAGGCAACATTCTCTAATACAGGAGCAGCATCCAGGAGCATACTGGAAGCAAGACGACTCACCAGGCAACTTACAGCACTTAACAAGGAGATAGTTATTCAGTGGATCCCATCTCACATAGGCATCTCAGGAAATGAGATAGCGGACACCTTGGCAAAGCGAGGGACAATGCTCTACCACCGAGAAAGTACCCATGACTTCAGCACCCTAAAAAGACTAATGACAAGGAAAACAAACTCTCGCTTCCTGGAAGAAGCAAGAAACATATCAAAAAGAAAAACATGGTCAGGGATTGAACAGTTATGGAATAACAACTGTAGAAAACCCAGGAAGGAAGCAGTCGCCAACTTTAGACTGGAAACTGGCCATGACTGTCTCTCAGCGCATCTCTACAAATTAAAAATTTCCACCACAGAAGAATGTGTATTGTGCAGGAGAGAATACTCAAAAATGAACAAAAATCATCTATTGGAGTGTGAGAAGCTGAACCGGGAAATGCAAGAACTCAGAAATTACAGTGGTCTTTATTGGGAAGCTCGGTACCAAATGGGTTAAATGTACCAAGGGGGAGCCATTGGAAAACAACAACAACAATTTTGAATGAGCTTATGGAACACTGCAAAATGCAAAGAAAATGTTCAAAGTAATGTTCCTACAATTACTGTGGAATGTTACTTCAGTGCAATAGGAAACAAATATGGTCTTTATTGGGAAGCTCGGTACCAAATGGGTTAAATGTACCAAGGGGGAGCCATTGGAAAACAACATCAACAACAACAACAAATATGTTGTCTTCAAGAGTACATGAGTCAAAGTGATAGACCGACTCCAGGACTATTGTTCCGAACTGTAGTTAGGTTTATTATGTGGGCTTGTTATTAAATATACATGTTACATTACTATATACAAAACCCTTTAAATGTAAGGTGTTTTAATTAATAAATAAAAAGTGTTTACTTCATAAAATTACCCATTATATTGGCTCATTCTAAGTGACATAACGTGCAGATGCCAAAAGACAAAGCTTTTCTAAATGCATAGAATTATAAGTAGCTGTAAGACAGTTATAATTATTATAATTTTAAATGTTTCCTTTTTTTTTCGTAGGTTAACTTAATCCATGTTGGGTCAGCGTGTAAGAATGCAGCAGACGAGAAATTGCGTCAGTCCCTTCGTAGGTTTTCAGATCTTCATTGCAGTCCTGCTGCTGTGATACTTATAACTGGTGATATAAACTTTGCTCCTGACATCTGTGATCTTAGACATAGGTTTGTAAGTAATGTAACCATGTTAAAGTATGGGACTTAGTATAATAAGCTTCGAGGTTACGGAAACAGTAACAGCTCTTCCCCGCCCCTCGCCCTCCAGCGTTGTCGCACGTTACACTTGGTTATTCGTAGGCAAAGGAGGGGAGGACGGGGAGTGAAGCGACATGCAGTCGCCTCGAAGCTTATTTTGATACGTCTCACATAATAGCGATTATAATATAAACCACAGCACTAATACAGAGATCCAGTATTTTCAGTATACCTGTACACAGTATTGAAAAAGTCACTGGACATCGTGACAACCTTGTTGAGCTGTACATCATGTTTTGAGAAAGAAGAGTGGAGCCAATACTAAATATTTGTTGTCCTTGTTTAATAAAATTGTATTAGCTGAAGAGGAATTGTAACAAAAGATGCTACAGTCCAAGATATTTTGTCTTGTCTTGATCAGCGACATATCTAGAATTTGGTGAAGGGGGGGGACTTTGGGTCAGCTTCATACAATATAACAAGTTAAGACTAATCAACATTACTATTTTAAAGTAGCCGAAATCAGTTCCATTAAAGTAAACAGTAATAACACAGTAAAAATATACGTTATTAAAACATTGTTTACAATATACCTATTGACTGAATTGATTTCCTACATACCATATTTCAAACATATATGGTAATGCTGTGTAATAACCCTGCTTGTATATATAACAAAAAAAGGAGTCACTACTACATTAGCATAAACAACTGAAAAATAATAAAAAGCATAAAAATTAAGGAGATTGACAAAATTCGTCAACTTTTTTGATTCTATGCCCCCCCCACCCATAAATATGTCCTGGGTGTGTTTTTTTATCTTTGGAAGAAATATTTTCTTTGTTTAGGGTGAGTAGGTTACTGTGTTCAAATATCTAATTGTAACTATTCCCCCATCCCCTGAGTTGATGTGAATTGTTTGTTCCTGGGAATAATGTCTTGTTACAACCTCTCACATGCAAATGTAAATACACTTTTTCTTGTAACACATATGTTATTATTATTTTAAGCAGAAACCAGGACAATCTAACCACACTGTCATTTATTATTCCAGTATTCATGAAACATGTTTCAATGGTTTGAACCACTGTTTGTAGTTTAAAAAACAAAATTGACCATAAAGACCATAAATTGCTCTCTCTCTCTCTCTCTCTCTCTCTCTCTCTCTCTCTCTCTCTCTCTCTCTCTCTCTCTCTCTCTCTCTCTCTCTCTCACCCACACACACAGAGTATAGCCGATGTCTTTATTAAAATCGTTTAATATGGATGGGCTAAGCAATTTTTCTTTCATTTTATATGAATTTTTTTCATGTTACGAAGGTAATGAGCAAAGCAAAATGACTGAATGAACAAATAGATGATTTATAATGTAATATGTAATAAAACACTGAAGTAAACAACATTTCTTCTCAGTGATCCCCAAGTTATTCTAATCTTTCATGTACTAGATACATTGTCATCATGTACAATATATTATTTTATTAATAATAATGTATTGTACCTGTTTAATTGTCCTTAAAACTTATGAATAATGAAACATGTTGTAACAATAAAAAAGTGGCCGAAATATATAAAATAAATAAATACACTACCAGGACTTACCTGCACGCAATTACAACACTTACCTGTTATTGAAATTCTACCAGAAGACCAAGGTCGCCACGATTATTTTTTATAGGTAAAATATCGAAAACCTTTATACTCCACCTTAAATAAAAAGGACAATTTAGCAATCTGACCCACCCAATTAATAACTCAGAAAGATTCCGGAACGTTAGACGAATTTTTAACACAGAAATGAGGAAATGGCAATGACGAAATAACTTAAACTAACACATGGTTATTAAATGAACACTTTACTTACTCTCATAAAGACGTAAATTCCTTATACACAACACAAAAGAATACGTTAACACATTAATTACTGGTTACATCGACCTTACCTTACATACTATGTATTACAAAAGAAAGCAGCCCAGCTTTGCACACACACTCTATCACACCAATTAAACCCCTTTTAAATATTATAGTCAATATAGAAAATAGTTAGCCTTTATACATTCCTGTTTCGTTACATTCACTAACTGTCCTGATGCCGACCGAACACGTGTTTTAATGTCCGATTTCACTTTTGGCGTTTCGCACTTTCGCTACACTAGTTTATTACGTCGTTGATTTCACGAGTCCCGGTCGGTATTAACGATATTGTTGTTTCACATCACATCGTATAAAACAACACCGACCGGGACGCCGACAGAGTTGTAAGCGTCTCTAACTGGGTGCGGCTCTAGCTGACTATATGGCGTTTCTGCTTAATGTCGACGGTGTGGTTGTGTACGTAACAGGTACATCTACCTGTTCCTGCATGGAAGTTGTTCTTCAATGCCATGATGTTTTCGTCGTCGCTCCTTGTTCCTCTGCTGTCGTGTAACCATTTTATATAGGGAATGGAGCTGACATATGTGGATGGCCAGAGCTTAATATTGGGTTTGGCTCTGCTGATGTCATTGGAAAGACCGGATTTAGCCATGACTTCCTGCCGCTCAAAAAGCACATTGCGGAATTTTGTTAGTACCAGGACATCCGGTTTTTGTCTGGATGCGTCACTTGGAGCGTGATTGAGCAGTTGCGTATGTGCGCTGCCACACACAGGTACAAAGTTCTTAGAATTTTGTGGAGGTGCAAATGCCCTGCCGCATTCCTCAACAACTGCGTCCTATTGCGTTGTTTCACTGTTCTGTTACACTGACTGTTATACTGACACATACGTTGCACAATAATACATTTATTTCGTAATATTTTATCCAAACCCGCCCGAAAATGAAATGAATAAAAATGTACTTGCCCCATACGGTAAAAATAAAAACACCCAAAATTCGACCCGCTACAATACCCCCTCGATGAGAATTCTGCTGTCCACGACAGAAGAAATCTCATCGATAACCCCGAAGAGGATCGGTGAGGAACTGGTGCCAACAACCACCTGGTTCTTAATCTGCATGGGTACACGACCCCCCTGGCTCAGCGACCATGGACTCATCTGAACGAGATCACTGGACTTCTCCGTAAGAGATCCCAACACCGAGAAACCGATCAGACTCGCACCATAGCCCACCTCGCCCTTCAACATACTACCCCCAAAAATCCTCAATCCCTGGCTAAAATCATTCCAGCTCCTCCGCCGATATGGATCCCCTTTTTGCAAGCTGGGCTGCCTTTGGCAAATACTGGGCTCACACACTCTAACATTACATATTACCATAACACATAAGAATAAAACTTTCTTTTAAAATTTATCAAAAATTTAAAAAATTCAAAATTCAAAAAATAATCGTTTATCAAAAAATTCTCTTCCTCTTTTTTCTAATTTTTGTTTCAATGACTTAACCTAAACCTTTCTAATAATATAAACACATCCTTATTCTAACAGGAGAATCCCTTATAGTCTACCAATATAATGCAATACAATAAAAGAAACATCATTAATACATACACAATAAAATAATCATTACTCAAAATATTCACTCGCTGGCAGGCGAAACATCAAAAAATTTTTTTTTTTCAAAAAAAATTTAAAATTTTCAAAATTTTAAAATTCAAAAAAATTATTCATTAAATATTTATTAAATTTATTTATTAAATAACATTTATTAAAATTATTCAAATATTGGTTTGAATTAATTAAACAAACAAATCACAATTGGCTTCCTACTATACACAAGCTTAGTAGGTGTATGAACTCATCAGCTGATCATAACTAGGTCAAGTCCAAAACCCTTGACCTACATATGTTCTGTATGATTTCTGAAAACACCTTGAACATTTTCAATATCCTACCTTGAAATACAAAACATAATAAACAAAATATTTAAAACAAACAAAATATTAATACAAATAATAAACAGATTGACATTTAAATTATTTAAAACAAACAATTCTTGACTTTACATTATTTTCAAATTTTATCAAAATTCTGTCACTGGTTGAAAAAAAAATAAACAATTATATATTCTTTATTATAAATTCCTCTTTCTTTTCAACAATCTTACTTTAATATACTGTGGGTGATGTAAATTATTTATTCTCGTTTTTCTGTATGAGATTTCTATATATTTCTATACATATAAACTTTCTCCCTCTGACTCTAATATTCATCAACTACAACTCCCATGACACCCAACTCTATCAAAAATATCTACTAATCAGGACATTCTAAACCCCAACTTATCATTTAACACAGTTCGCCGCCTTCTCTACATATATAAAACTCGCTAATCCTTTGTATATATAGGATACGTGTTTCCTTCCCAAAACTCATTCCCTTATGTTGGTCCCTGGACTCCCCCTAGGTAACCCTTTCCGGCGCCAATCGGTCCCTATCCCGTCCCAACCCTTGTTGTGGACTCCCCAACTACACTACCCCCTAATACAAAATTGCCATCCCCAAAAATCTCAATCTCATTACATTACTACAAATACACAAAATAACCTCATTAACTATAAAAACAACAATATATCATTCAAAATCTACATAAAGTCTCCATTACCACTGTGTCAACATCTATATTTCACAAAATTCTGTTATATCACATCAACTCAAAAACAACATTACATTATATTCATCTCCATTATTTCAAATTCAACTTTTCATTCAACTTGGACAGGTCTGCATGTCCCATAAAACATTTATCACCCATGAATTATCTTTTATCAATGTGCATAAATTGTTATTTTATTTCTCATATTCTTTTTGTCTTTACTTCAAAATGTCTGTAGTACACTAAACATTAATTACTTGTAACCTTTACAAACCACTATACCAGTGACATGGTATTGCTGATCAGCTGATATCCTAACATAATAAAAGCACATCTTAAAATTGAAACAAATTACATGGAATATACATATTTATTTTTATTTATTCTCACTTCTCACCTCATTGTTTCCCATTTCTCTGATTCTGATGCTTATGTTAACCTGCCAGACGATTTACTTATGGCTTAAAAAAAAAATACACACATAATAAAATTACATATTCTTATCTAATAGACAACAATAAAATAATACACTTAAACCTATAGCATGAACACCTTAATTTACGAGTCTGAGCATATAATTATGTGGACAGAGCACAAGCATTTTTGATTGGACTAAACTTTGAATAAAAAAACTTTTACGTCATAAAATTTTCAATTCGTGACTCCTTTACGTCACCTCCCAGCCACACACACTATTTCAGATTATGGAGGACTGTCTCGCCCTTTCGCTTCCACAGAGACTGTACATTTTGGAGCAGGTTTTTTACCTCTCCGTGTCTCTGCTTCCGCTGTTAAGTTTAAAAGTTATGAACATCAATATGTTCTTGTTATACACTCATACACCCTTAAAAACGGTTCTGCCACCTGGCTCTGCTGTTCCTACTCGAACAGAGTGGCAGCCGCTGTTCCCTAGTTCCGGAGATTTCCTCTAATTTCACCCCCCATTGAATTTCGAATTTATACCAATTTCAAGTCAGCTATGGTCAAGGGACTTGATATGACCATAGCTGGCCGCTAGCCAAAACCACGGTTAGTGCTGGTAAGGCAGTAACCGCCCGAAAAGTCGAGGAAATCTAACTCTAATTTCACTGCCTGTTAAACATCAATATTTTTATGTGCGACACGGTCATTTAATATGGTGTGTAAAATTTTTATTTTACACGTATAAGGTGTGCCGCACATTTATCGCCGGCTCGGCCTCCGATGGAGGTAACACTCACTGCTACCCCCAACCCTTTTCGCTACTTGTGAGAGCACAGGCCACCCCCACAATAGCCACATAATCTAATTACAATTTACAACTAATTAAAATTTTTGTATACATTATCATATAATATTTGCATCAATAATCGTCTAACCCATTCATAACCTTTTACCGTTTAACTTTCTTGAAATTTTCAAAATTTATTATTAATAATTATTAAATCATTTTTTAGTTATTATTAAAATTTTTTAATTGTTGTTTTTATTAAACACAATGATTGCACAAAATCTCACTATTGCATTAACACCTCAATCACACCTGTAAACATTTTTTATTATACATGATTATAAAATTTTCATACTTACACTTCCTCTATACACACAAAACATAATCACCATCCTCTCTGAAACATTTCACAAAATTTTTTAGCTTCAAATAAATAATTTATCATTCATTACCATCCAAACAAATATAATTCTCTGATTACTTGTTTTCCAATTTAATTCTATTTGTTTATTTAAATTGCAAGTATTTCAATATTATTCTCACAACAATCATCTTACATACACACATATAAATTCACTATATTTTATCTACAACTCTTGTTAATTATTATTCCATTTTTTCCACACTTCTGTCCAAATCTGCCATGTCGAACAACCATAAAACATAATGTTTAATTGTCTTTTATTGTTTTACAGTCTACCCTCCATCGTCAAAAATTAATCTTGGTTCTAAATGACACTTTTCAATTATATTGACACACATATTGTTGTCTTGTGTGTCATAACCAAACAATCTCAATTTATCCGTTATACCATAATAATCATTCACCAAGTCTAAGTTAAGTATTTCTGTTAAATCTCCGTCAGTAAATATTTCCAATATCGGGTTAGTTATTTTTTCATCATATTCCTCCACTACAAGTACACTAATTCTTCCTACAGGTACACATTTATCATCAATATAATCATCGTCTACTACTACACAAGGTATGTCTACATTATTTATCATAACTCTCTTTATATCCATCTTCTCTATCAGCTCTACATAACCTCTATTTATTTTGAACCACTCTAACTCTTTCTCTCTCTCATAATCACTTTCATCACAATACCTGTCACCACACCACTGACCTACTTCACTCCATGCAAAGGGCACAACAAACTTACTATACCACTTCCTGGCTTTTCCAGGTTTACAAAAAATTAGGGGACTGCTTGAAGACACCTCGTCTTCCACACAATTAACGGAGGAAACTCTGTCCTCAAAATTCACTACTAGCGGAGTCCTTACTCCACTTACATCACGGGGAAAATTTGCCCTTTGACACCCTAACCTTTCATCACACTCTCTCTCAATTTCATCAACACTCGCTAACATGTTGTTATTAAGTTCTACTTCACCACAAACTTCATCATCACTATTTGTTTTCACCACATCATTCTTAAATAGCTCGTTTTCAACTATTTTATCACTATTATTTATTAATTCAGTTTTACAACTGTAACTTACCTTGTTAATTATTTCTTCGCTATTATCAGAGACATTATTACCACTTACCTGTGTTAACTCAACTTTTAATTGACATCTATCTTCCTCCCACTTCTCGTCTCGTTTTTTCAATTCCTTGTTGAATTCCTTGGTATTACTAATCATGTCATCTAACATTGCGTTTTGTTTATCCAAATGTTCATTAAACTTGTTACACATCATAATCATCATATTCATCATCTGTGTCTTATAATCAGATTCACTCATTTCATTGTTACTTACCTCATTGTCTGTCACCTGATCGACTTTATTTTTGTTAACTTGGTCTATCTCTCTACCTTTATTTACCACCCTCACGCTCTCATCATTATCACTAGGCCTATTCTCTGTCTTATTCTCTACCACTATCTCTTCAACTATCTTACCTGTATCATTGGTCATCTCACTATGTTTATTAATTTCTGCGAATATTCCTTCCTCTTGTTCTTCCATTTGTGTTAACCTATCGTCTAAATCACCCCATTCCTCGTTTGTCATCTCCCCCACAACACCTCGAAATTCACTCTCCCACTCGTCCCAAGCAAACTCACTATCGTTACTTTGTATTATAGACATTTTTAAAGTTCGTTTGTATAACACTTTTATATATAAAACTACTATTTTTCTATACTCAAAACGCCTAATCACTACTGTGAATATGTGCAATACAATTTTTATACATTCATCATTACCACATCCTATTTTCTGTGTATTAAAATAGGTCTATCTCGTATAAAATTATAATTAAACGAAAATCCTGGCAGCGCGTCGCCATTTGTAACAATAAAAAAGTGGCCGAAATATATAAAATAAATAAATACACTACCAGGACTTACCTGCACGCAATTACAACACTTACCTGTTATTGAAATTCTACCAGAAGACCAAGGTCGCCACGATTATTTTTTATAGGTAAAATATCGAAAACCTTTATACTCCACCTTAAATAAAAAGGACAATTTAGCAATCTGACCCACCCAATTAATAACTCAGAAAGATTCCGGAACGTTAGACGAATTTTTAACACAGAAATGAGGAAATGGCAATGACGAAATAACTTAAACTAACACATGGTTATTAAATGAACACTTTACTTACTCTCATAAAGACGTAAATTCCTTATACACAACACAAAAGAATACGTTAACACATTAATTACTGGTTACATCGACCTTACCTTACATACTATGTATTACAAAAGAAAGCAGCCCAGCTTTGCACACACACTCTATCACACCAATTAAACCCCTTTTAAATATTATAGTCAATATAGAAAATAGTTAGCCTTTATACATTCCTGTTTCGTTACATTCACTAACTGTCCTGATGCCGACCGAACACGTGTTTTAATGTCCGATTTCACTTTTGGCGTTTCGCACTTTCGCTACACTAGTTTATTACGTCGTTGATTTCACGAGTCCCGGTCGGTATTAACGATATTGTTGTTTCACATCACATCGTATAAAACAACACCGACCGGGACGCCGACAGAGTTGTAAGCGTCTCTAACTGGGTGCGGCTCTAGCTGACTATATGGCGTTTCTGCTTAATGTCGACGGTGTGGTTGTGTACGTAACAGGTACATCTACCTGTTCCTGCATGGAAGTTGTTCTTCAATGCCATGATGTTTTCGTCGTCGCTCCTTGTTCCTCTGCTGTCGTGTAACCATTTTATATAGGGAATGGAGCTGACATATGTGGATGGCCAGAGCTTAATATTGGGTTTGGCTCTGCTGATGTCATTGGAAAGACCGGATTTAGCCATGACTTCCTGCCGCTCAAAAAGCACATTGCGGAATTTTGTTAGTACCAGGACATCCGGTTTTTGTCTGGATGCGTCACTTGGAGCGTGATTGAGCAGTTGCGTATGTGCGCTGCCACACACAGGTACAAAGTTCTTAGAATTTTGTGGAGGTGCAAATGCCCTGCCGCATTCCTCAACAACTGCGTCCTATTGCGTTGTTTCACTGTTCTGTTACACTGACTGTTATACTGACACATACGTTGCACAATAATACATTTATTTCGTAATATTTTATCCAAACCCGCCCGAAAATGAAATGAATAAAAATGTACTTGCCCCATACGGTAAAAATAAAAACACCCAAAATTCGACCCGCTACAATACCCCCTCGATGAGAATTCTGCTGTCCACGACAGAAGAAATCTCATCGATAACCCCGAAGAGGATCGGTGAGGAACTGGTGCCAACAACCACCTGGTTCTTAATCTGCATGGGTACACGACCCCCCTGGCTCAGCGACCATGGACTCATCTGAACGAGATCACTGGACTTCTCCGTAAGAGATCCCAACACCGAGAAACCGATCAGACTCGCACCATAGCCCACCTCGCCCTTCAACATACTACCCCCAAAAATCCTCAATCCCTGGCTAAAATCATTCCAGCTCCTCCGCCGATATGGATCCCCTTTTTGCAAGCTGGGCTGCCTTTGGCAAATACTGGGCTCACACACTCTAACATTACATATTACCATAACACATAAGAATAAAACTTTCTTTTAAAATTTATCAAAAATTTAAAAAATTCAAAATTCAAAAAATAATCGTTTATCAAAAAATTCTCTTCCTCTTTTTTCTAATTTTTGTTTCAATGACTTAACCTAAACCTTTCTAATAATATAAACACATCCTTATTCTAACAGGAGAATCCCTTATAGTCTACCAATATAATGCAATACAATAAAAGAAACATCATTAATACATACACAATAAAATAATCATTACTCAAAATATTCACTCGCTGGCAGGCGAAACATCAAAAAATTTTTTTTTTTCAAAAAAAATTTAAAATTTTCAAAATTTTAAAATTCAAAAAAATTATTCATTAAATATTTATTAAATTTATTTATTAAATAACATTTATTAAAATTATTCAAATATTGGTTTGAATTAATTAAACAAACAAATCACAATTGGCTTCCTACTATACACAAGCTTAGTAGGTGTATGAACTCATCAGCTGATCATAACTAGGTCAAGTCCAAAACCCTTGACCTACATATGTTCTGTATGATTTCTGAAAACACCTTGAACATTTTCAATATCCTACCTTGAAATACAAAACATAATAAACAAAATATTTAAAACAAACAAAATATTAATACAAATAATAAACAGATTGACATTTAAATTATTTAAAACAAACAATTCTTGACTTTACATTATTTTCAAATTTTATCAAAATTCTGTCACTGGTTGAAAAAAAAATAAACAATTATATATTCTTTATTATAAATTCCTCTTTCTTTTCAACAATCTTACTTTAATATACTGTGGGTGATGTAAATTATTTATTCTCGTTTTTCTGTATGAGATTTCTATATATTTCTATACATATAAACTTTCTCCCTCTGACTCTAATATTCATCAACTACAACTCCCATGACACCCAACTCTATCAAAAATATCTACTAATCAGGACATTCTAAACCCCAACTTATCATTTAACACAGTTCGCCGCCTTCTCTACATATATAAAACTCGCTAATCCTTTGTATATATAGGATACGTGTTTCCTTCCCAAAACTCATTCCCTTATGTTGGTCCCTGGACTCCCCCTAGGTAACCCTTTCCGGCGCCAATCGGTCCCTATCCCGTCCCAACCCTTGTTGTGGACTCCCCAACTACACTACCCCCTAATACAAAATTGCCATCCCCAAAAATCTCAATCTCATTACATTACTACAAATACACAAAATAACCTCATTAACTATAAAAACAACAATATATCATTCAAAATCTACATAAAGTCTCCATTACCACTGTGTCAACATCTATATTTCACAAAATTCTGTTATATCACATCAACTCAAAAACAACATTACATTATATTCATCTCCATTATTTCAAATTCAACTTTTCATTCAACTTGGACAGGTCTGCATGTCCCATAAAACATTTATCACCCATGAATTATCTTTTATCAATGTGCATAAATTGTTATTTTATTTCTCATATTCTTTTTGTCTTTACTTCAAAATGTCTGTAGTACACTAAACATTAATTACTTGTAACCTTTACAAACCACTATACCAGTGACATGGTATTGCTGATCAGCTGATATCCTAACATAATAAAAGCACATCTTAAAATTGAAACAAATTACATGGAATATACATATTTATTTTTATTTATTCTCACTTCTCACCTCATTGTTTCCCATTTCTCTGATTCTGATGCTTATGTTAACCTGCCAGACGATTTACTTATGGCTTAAAAAAAAAATACACACATAATAAAATTACATATTCTTATCTAATAGACAACAATAAAATAATACACTTAAACCTATAGCATGAACACCTTAATTTACGAGTCTGAGCATATAATTATGTGGACAGAGCACAAGCATTTTTGATTGGACTAAACTTTGAATAAAAAAACTTTTACGTCATAAAATTTTCAATTCGTGACTCCTTTACGTCACCTCCCAGCCACACACACTATTTCAGATTATGGAGGACTGTCTCGCCCTTTCGCTTCCACAGAGACTGTACATTTTGGAGCAGGTTTTTTACCTCTCCGTGTCTCTGCTTCCGCTGTTAAGTTTAAAAGTTATGAACATCAATATGTTCTTGTTATACACTCATACACCCTTAAAAACGGTTCTGCCACCTGGCTCTGCTGTTCCTACTCGAACAGAGTGGCAGCCGCTGTTCCCTAGTTCCGGAGATTTCCTCTAATTTCACCCCCCATTGAATTTCGAATTTATACCAATTTCAAGTCAGCTATGGTCAAGGGACTTGATATGACCATAGCTGGCCGCTAGCCAAAACCACGGTTAGTGCTGGTAAGGCAGTAACCGCCCGAAAAGTCGAGGAAATCTAACTCTAATTTCACTGCCTGTTAAACATCAATATTTTTATGTGCGACACGGTCATTTAATATGGTGTGTAAAATTTTTATTTTACACGTATAAGGTGTGCCGCACATTTATCGCCGGCTCGGCCTCCGATGGAGGTAACACTCACTGCTACCCCCAACCCTTTTCGCTACTTGTGAGAGCACAGGCCACCCCCACAATAGCCACATAATCTAATTACAATTTACAACTAATTAAAATTTTTGTATACATTATCATATAATATTTGCATCAATAATCGTCTAACCCATTCATAACCTTTTACCGTTTAACTTTCTTGAAATTTTCAAAATTTATTATTAATAATTATTAAATCATTTTTTAGTTATTATTAAAATTTTTTAATTGTTGTTTTTATTAAACACAATGATTGCACAAAATCTCACTATTGCATTAACACCTCAATCACACCTGTAAACATTTTTTATTATACATGATTATAAAATTTTCATACTTACACTTCCTCTATACACACAAAACATAATCACCATCCTCTCTGAAACATTTCACAAAATTTTTTAGCTTCAAATAAATAATTTATCATTCATTACCATCCAAACAAATATAATTCTCTGATTACTTGTTTTCCAATTTAATTCTATTTGTTTATTTAAATTGCAAGTATTTCAATATTATTCTCACAACAATCATCTTACATACACACATATAAATTCACTATATTTTATCTACAACTCTTGTTAATTATTATTCCATTTTTTCCACACTTCTGTCCAAATCTGCCATGTCGAACAACCATAAAACATAATGTTTAATTGTCTTTTATTGTTTTACAGTCTACCCTCCATCGTCAAAAATTAATCTTGGTTCTAAATGACACTTTTCAATTATATTGACACACATATTGTTGTCTTGTGTGTCATAACCAAACAATCTCAATTTATCCGTTATACCATAATAATCATTCACCAAGTCTAAGTTAAGTATTTCTGTTAAATCTCCGTCAGTAAATATTTCCAATATCGGGTTAGTTATTTTTTCATCATATTCCTCCACTACAAGTACACTAATTCTTCCTACAGGTACACATTTATCATCAATATAATCATCGTCTACTACTACACAAGGTATGTCTACATTATTTATCATAACTCTCTTTATATCCATCTTCTCTATCAGCTCTACATAACCTCTATTTATTTTGAACCACTCTAACTCTTTCTCTCTCTCATAATCACTTTCATCACAATACCTGTCACCACACCACTGACCTACTTCACTCCATGCAAAGGGCACAACAAACTTACTATACCACTTCCTGGCTTTTCCAGGTTTACAAAAAATTAGGGGACTGCTTGAAGACACCTCGTCTTCCACACAATTAACGGAGGAAACTCTGTCCTCAAAATTCACTACTAGCGGAGTCCTTACTCCACTTACATCACGGGGAAAATTTGCCCTTTGACACCCTAACCTTTCATCACACTCTCTCTCAATTTCATCAACACTCGCTAACATGTTGTTATTAAGTTCTACTTCACCACAAACTTCATCATCACTATTTGTTTTCACCACATCATTCTTAAATAGCTCGTTTTCAACTATTTTATCACTATTATTTATTAATTCAGTTTTACAACTGTAACTTACCTTGTTAATTATTTCTTCGCTATTATCAGAGACATTATTACCACTTACCTGTGTTAACTCAACTTTTAATTGACATCTATCTTCCTCCCACTTCTCGTCTCGTTTTTTCAATTCCTTGTTGAATTCCTTGGTATTACTAATCATGTCATCTAACATTGCGTTTTGTTTATCCAAATGTTCATTAAACTTGTTACACATCATAATCATCATATTCATCATCTGTGTCTTATAATCAGATTCACTCATTTCATTGTTACTTACCTCATTGTCTGTCACCTGATCGACTTTATTTTTGTTAACTTGGTCTATCTCTCTACCTTTATTTACCACCCTCACGCTCTCATCATTATCACTAGGCCTATTCTCTGTCTTATTCTCTACCACTATCTCTTCAACTATCTTACCTGTATCATTGGTCATCTCACTATGTTTATTAATTTCTGCGAATATTCCTTCCTCTTGTTCTTCCATTTGTGTTAACCTATCGTCTAAATCACCCCATTCCTCGTTTGTCATCTCCCCCACAACACCTCGAAATTCACTCTCCCACTCGTCCCAAGCAAACTCACTATCGTTACTTTGTATTATAGACATTTTTAAAGTTCGTTTGTATAACACTTTTATATATAAAACTACTATTTTTCTATACTCAAAACGCCTAATCACTACTGTGAATATGTGCAATACAATTTTTATACATTCATCATTACCACATCCTATTTTCTGTGTATTAAAATAGGTCTATCTCGTATAAAATTATAATTAAACGAAAATCCTGGCAGCGCGTCGCCATTTGTAACAATAAAAAAGTGGCCGAAATATATAAAATAAATAAATACACTACCAGGACTTACCTGCACGCAATTACAACACTTACCTGTTATTGAAATTCTACCAGAAGACCAAGGTCGCCACGATTATTTTTTATAGGTAAAATATCGAAAACCTTTATACTCCACCTTAAATAAAAAGGACAATTTAGCAATCTGACCCACCCAATTAATAACTCAGAAAGATTCCGGAACGTTAGACGAATTTTTAACACAGAAATGAGGAAATGGCAATGACGAAATAACTTAAACTAACACATGGTTATTAAATGAACACTTTACTTACTCTCATAAAGACGTAAATTCCTTATACACAACACAAAAGAATACGTTAACACATTAATTACTGGTTACATCGACCTTACCTTACATACTATGTATTACAAAAGAAAGCAGCCCAGCTTTGCACACACACTCTATCACACCAATTAAACCCCTTTTAAATATTATAGTCAATATAGAAAATAGTTAGCCTTTATACATTCCTGTTTCGTTACATTCACTAACTGTCCTGATGCCGACCGAACACGTGTTTTAATGTCCGATTTCACTTTTGGCGTTTCGCACTTTCGCTACACTAGTTTATTACGTCGTTGATTTCACGAGTCCCGGTCGGTATTAACGATATTGTTGTTTCACATCACATCGTATAAAACAACACCGACCGGGACGCCGACAGAGTTGTAAGCGTCTCTAACTGGGTGCGGCTCTAGCTGACTATATGGCGTCTCTGCTTAATGTCGACGGTGTGGTTGTGTACGTAACAGGTACATCTACCTGTTCCTGCATGGAAGTTGTTCTTCAATGCCACGATGTTTTCGTCGTCGCTCCTTGTTCCTCTGCTGTCGTGTAACCATTTTATATAGGGAATGGAGCTGACATATGTGGATGGCCAGAGCTTAATATTGGGTTTGGCTCTGCTGATGTCATTGGAAAGACCGGATTTAGCCATGACTTCCTGCCGCTCAAAAAGCACATTGCGGAATTTTGTTAGTACCAGGACATCCGGTTTTTGTCTGGATGCGTCACTTGGAGCGTGATTGAGCAGTTGCGTATGTGCGCTGCCACACACAGGTACAAAGTTCTTAGAATTTTGTGGAGGTGCAAATGCCCTGCCGCATTCCTCAACAACTGCGTCCTATTGCGTTGTTTCACTGTTCTGTTACACTGACTGTTATACTGACACATACGTTGCACAATAATACATTTATTTCGTAATATTTTATCCAAACCCGCCCGAAAATGAAATGAATAAAAATGTACTTGCCCCATACGGTAAAAATAAAAACACCCAAAATTCGACCCGCTACAATGTTTCAGACTCACAGTTCCATCTTCAAGTTATAATGTCATTCTATACAGGTTAAAATGTTTCTGATTCGACGCAGAATATATGTTTTATAGATAAAAAGTATATGATTATAGAATATTTGTTTGGTATTTATATTTAAAGTGTTTCGTTTAATGTACACTTACTATGTTAGTGATTTAGTTAAATGATTTATGTTTTCTAGTACAGTAATTAATTTTTTTTTTTTTGTAAATGTGTTGACAGTAATACAACTTTGTACTGTGTAGTATATAGAATAGCAGGTACAAACATAATGTTACAGAGTAGTCTCTGTGTGTGTTCACATCCATGTAAAAGTAAGATTCTAAAATTATAGTGCAGTACTGTGTACATATGTGTGTATTTAGGCTGATACTCATGATTTGAATAGCTGAAACATATGTTTCTTTATTAACAAATAAAAGTGGGGTATGTCAATATCATGTTAGACTTACTTAAAATGATGGTCAAGCACACTGAAGCAACACAGAAATAACTGTTTCATGGATTGTTATTGCACATGCAACAAATGAATAGTAGTAATATAAGAAAATACTAATTTCGAATACTTCACTGTTACAAATAGCTTTGTAAATCATTGAGAAATACATAAATTGAAGGATGTTGGGCAGTGATACCAACTTCAAAAACTAAAAACACTCACCGTTGAAGTAAATAATTCCATACTTTTCTGTACCTTTCTCCCTAGATTTGTCACATATCCCTCCATAACCAACAGACACATGACAGGATAATGTTTGAAGAATTGTAACTCTACGTTTATTGCTGACAATAAATATACGATATACGATAAACGTATAGACACTGTTTTCAAAAGTCGGGCGCCATCTTGATTACATATGTGTTAATAACTTTGTCATTTTACTTACCATTGCTAGTCACTATAGGGCAGGAATTCGTTACGCGAACTTTTGAGTAGCGGAAATTATTTGAAATAATAAGACCGGGTTCAAATTGTTACCAATGATATACCCTGTTTATTTTTATAGACATCTTACATAATGCTGCATTCAGCGAACTGTTTAAACCCTCCAAAATCATGAAACATGTAATATAAAATGTGTAATTATGTAATATTAGATAATAAGTTAATAAATATAGATATACATATCTCTCGCACAACCCAGCACTTAGAAATTATAAGACACTCTCCCTCTCACTCTCTCTCTCTCTCTCACTCTGGTACAATTTCTTGCTTTCTTTTAATGAGCTCATTCTTTTAAAATTTTAACATTGAGTGAATTGAATTGAATTTTTATTTTGGTCATTATGTTGAAATTATGTTTTACTTGAAATTAAAAGAAAATAGGATGTTGGAACGATCTCACCAAATTTCGTTGTACAAGTCTCACCGCACTTCTAGGGTCGTCTCTTTCTGTGCACAATCTGTAAAGTTTTACATCGTTTTACGGCCACACCGTCGTGTCGACCCACGAAAACGCCTCGGACAGATTCTAAACGCAAGATTTTACGGACGATCCATCGGCCGATGACACCTGTACAAGTCTGTTAATGTCACAACATTTCCGATATTTTTAACTAGTTCATTAACCACTTTTAGTGGTGTAAAAGTTGAAATTCACACTCCGTGAACGATTTTGCCGGCCAGCTACGATCACGTTTCCTGATGAAATGACCAAGATCCTTTGTCACATATTTCTTAGGTGGGGTGAAACTACGTCACCCGGCTATTGTTCGTTTGTTTACAGATTCAACAACACATTCCTCGTCGCTGGCGTCATCAAGGATTGGCACTTTATCTCAATAAACGACATACGGTTTTTTGCTGGTTTTCATGTTTTTTGCTATGAAATAGTCAGAATCCTGGCAAATATTTATATAGTTCACTCACTGTAGATTTACAAAGATTATTCACGGGTTATTTAATTTTGACCAAATCGTAAAATGAATGAATACAATATTTATGGTCGTTTATACCATATTTATGTTAATTAAAATTTGTACCATAATTGTACCATTACAAAACCCCCTCAATGAAAGATTTGGTGCCGAAGCAGAAAAACTTTCATTGACCCTTTCATTCTTCCTAAAGGGATCAGCCAGGATATGTCGCCACAACCCTCTTACAATTTATATAAAAGAAAATAATAACTCACCCGTGGTCTGATGATGATGACAGTACCTACATGACCTTACTGGACTTCTCCTTTGAGATCCCAACACCATAAGGCCACTTAGGCGCATAACGCCCCTGCTCTGACGCGCTGGCCAGCTCAGGACCGCTGTCATATCACCAAACACTGAAACAATAAATGAAAAATCAAAATAGTGGCTTGGTAAATCACTCTATCCTTAACTGATATGGTTCCCCTTAGCTAGGTGCTGGTTTGTGCTAATAAGCACTGGGTTTGCTTGAAATACTACTAAAATATAATTACAAAAAATGTAACTCACAAGAATTATACAGAACTTCCTTTCTCATTATGGACTACCCTGAATTATTAAATTGTTTCGATTCCCATCGATAATATTTAACTCTTTCTATTTTATAATTATTATAATTATAAAAGAAACACATATTGAAATAAAAATTGATTATAACTGAAAGTATGGAAATTCCCATATGAATCTCCCAAATATTCTAACATGTAGAAAAACAAACTGTAGACAAAATAATTAATAAATTTTTATGGTATTATTTATACATAAATCTTATTGAATTATTAAATTAAAATTATTATTATTATTATTATTAACAGGTAATAATTGGTGCTGTTAACAATATTTACCCATCTTTCTCCTCCACACACACTATTTTCCCCCCTGAACTGTTGCGTTCAGTTGCCTCCACAAGGACTGAGGCAGAAGGAGTGAGCACTTTTTTCTTTTCTCTTTCTCCCATCCTTGCTTCAGCTTTATAAAACCTTCAGGGTATGTACCCCTACTGTTAATCTTATAATATGCCCCAAAGGTCTACCACCCCAACTGAGGTGAAGTAGCCTATGTAAACAAAGAATCTTAGATTCCCCTAAACCTCCCAATAAATTTCAAAATTTCAACCAATTTTGTAGGCAACCAACCATGGTCAGGGTTACAATTGCTGGCCACAGCTGGTTGTCGTCCAAATCCACGATTAGTGTTGGTAAGACAGTAATCGCCCGAAATATGGGGAATCGCATTTGTGTGACACATTGTGTCTTATGTAGTCCCAATTGGGACTACCCTACAACTAACAAGTTATACACAAATCCATTACAAGACTACCAAATATTATAAGCATAATGATAATGTTCATAAAGTAGTCTCAATATATCACCATAGTAGCACTATGTCCTTTTAACCCCATAAGGTTATTACTTCAATAAACATAAAAATCAAAATTTAAGTATCATTTTAAAAAAATGTTATATTTTTCTTTAGTTACATTAATAAATTTGTAGACACTTTCCAAGTCCAAAACTTCACTTTTCTAACACTAAGACCTTCTCACTACAGGATAACAATGGATCATCTGATATACCTAAGTTATACATTGAGATACTCTTACACTCATTAAATTTATATAAAAACACATAATATACTTTGACCTACCTGTACAACTTCTATCCGGGGCCAGGATCCTCGTACGAACGTAAAATGTTAGCGTGATTTACAGGTTACTGAAATAAGTAACTTGACTCATTTTTTAATGAAGAGAATTACCTTTTATTTTAATTGTGAATCATTTAAAATTTCTTTATACACTGTACCGCATCTGAAATAATGTTGTGAGAATCTATTGCTTGGTTACATAATAAGCGTTCTTAATCTAACTTATACTAGTGCTTACCTTATTTTATTTACTCACACACACACACACATATAGACTGCCCAGCCTGCAATTTTTTCACGCACGCAAACACACACAAAATTTATTTCACCCTTAACATTTTTTATAATAATAAAATTCCCCCCACGCCGGCCACGCGGTCTTCGCGCACACTCATTGTTCGGTCATCCTTCTTTTAGTGTCCGAAAAATCTCTGGATATGTTCCGCACTTTCACCTAACCGCGGTCAGACAGATCTTTGTTGTTCTAGCACTTTATTACTAGAAAAATTAAAAAAATTTGTAGAGAGCCTACTTGGCCCCATGCCGGCCGACATGTATAGAGTAACTGCTGCGTCCTGTGCTGAGCGGGAGGAACTGTGTATTCACTGCCAACAGATTTTCATCGCCGTTCAAGCTGAATTGCTGTGGTTTATTCACTCTGTGCATGGCATATAATGTGTTTTTTGTGAGGTAACCGTGGACGATATTTGTCGCTGCTAGACTGATGTCACTAGCAGTAGGCGGGGCTTAACGATATTTCCTGTAGTTCGTCTTGCTGATATCACAAACTGTTCGTTCATGCGCCATTTTTTACAGCGCCGTTGGAGTTTCACGGCGTCACTTCAGCGCACCTGCTTGAGATGTTAAGTGCGTGCATCGTCACACATATACCGAGGTCTGAGAAAATTAGGGTGGTGCGAATTCCTTGCCGAATTACACCACAGAAATTGCGCCTTGCCTTTGTTTCAACACTGTTTCTTACCACGTGGTCTGTTATAATGGAATGGACGTTTGTCGTAAAATAAAACTTTCACAATAATTTGTTATAAAATCCCGCAAAATAAAAGAAATGAAATAACAATACAAGTATCCCATACCCGCAATAATAAATGAAATTACCCAATTTAGACACGTTACAACATAAAAAATGTAACTCCTTAATGAGTTACAATATTAAGTCACAAAAAAAATTTCAAGTTCTATTCTATAATTTCTAGAATAAAACAAAATTCGTGGGATAAATACAAAAAAATTTTTTTTTTTTTTTTATTTCAATCACTTTCTGCTACAGTCCGTTTCTTGATGTATATAATACTATAATACTTATAACTAATTTACCTCAAGATATACTTTTTTCCTTTAGGAATATGTTTCGGGAGATCTTGTTCTCCCATCTTCAGCCTTCGCCATCTTGTTTCTGGTGAAGTATTTGTGTGTTGGCTTCTGGATGTTATTAAGGTAGTTTGTTGGTCTTTGGTCCTTCAAAGTTGCATTATTGTGTGTGGTTGTGGTATCTGTTTTTGTATTTTTTTTTATATATATATATATCCCATGAATTAGGGGTCCCCCTCCCTGTTCAACAATAAGGTTAAATTTTCTACTTGCTACCAATTTGGTGTGGGGTAAGACCATCGTTGCTTTCACTTCCATATGTCAGTTCCGCCAACCATGGTCCGCCTCCAGAATTCCAAAACCCACGATCAGAGGTGGTGAGTCTGTGATCACCCGAAAATGGGGGAGAGTCCCTTCTGCAAAAACAATAAAACTAAATTAATACTCATACACTCGCTAAATAAATACAATATTCATAAAAGATACCCAAGATGACCAGTACAATTTTAAAATTGTAGCATTGTGTGTTCCTACTATCTCTCCAGTTACGTTGTTCTGCAACACATAAGAATTTTGCATCTTAATCTCTATTACCTCATACGGTCCTTCATATAAGAGAAAGAACTTTTTAATTTCTTTGTCTTGCGCACTCGATAAGTCATGCCTTTTGACTAATACCATTTGTCCTATATTATACTTAACCCACTTACCTCTTGTGTCGTGTCTACGTTTTCTTTGTTCACCTTTGCTAATTAAGTTTTCATTCGCCAACCGGATTTTAATGTTCATATCAGTTGTCCTACTCTCAGGTGGATAGTCGAATAGTTGTTCCAAAATTCTCGGGGGGCGTGTTCCTCTCACCAACTCATGGGGTGTATAGCCGGTGGACTCGTGGGTGGTACTGTTTAGCCAAGTTTCTACCTTTCTTACATACAATGGCCATTCGCTGTGTTTAGCGTGACAATAGGCTCTGAAGATCCTGCCTATTTCTCTCATTACACGCTCAGCCTGGTTGGACTGGGGATGATACACAGCCGTATGCTTCGTGAGGATGCCTTCCCATCCTAAGGTCTGACGCCATCTTCCACTGATGAACTGCGGCCCATGGTCTGATAAAATTAGTTTTGGCTTACCCACGTTAATCATATAGTCTTTCGTCACCTTTTCGCTCAATACCTTACTGGTAGCTCTTTTCACGCTATACAATTTAACATATTTTGAGAAAGTGTCAAGCAATACAAATATATAAACTGCTCCGCCTCTACCCTTCGGCAATGGTCCAAACAAATCCACAGCAACTAAATCAAAAGGTCTTTCTACCTTAATATAATTTAACTCACCTTCTACTCTGTAATTAACCACCTTTGACTTTTGACATAAGTCACAACTCCTCAGCAGCTGTCTCACTCGCCTCTCCATATTTCTGAAAATACATGATTCTTTTAAAACATTTACACACTTTTTAGCACCAAAATGACCATATCTTATATGACAATCCCAAATAATCTTCTCTTCCAACACTGCTGGCACCACTAATCTCCAGTCACGCTCACCCCCTACTACCTTCTTAAACAATAATCCTTTGTAGATTTTAAAATATTGATTGTACTCAGATTCATCCAACTCCGTCTCTAAACTGTGTATTATTTTTCCAGACTTACCATCTGCTCTCTGCATGGTTTTGATATCCTTCAACTCCTCTCCAAAGATTCTGTCTTCTCTGCTAATCTGAAAAATTTCAATTTCTTTTAAATCCCTACCTGTTTTATTATTTTCGCAATCCACTCTGGACAGAGCGTCGGGTACCTTATTTTCGGTTCCTTTAATATACTCCCACTCAAAGTTGTACTCCTGCAAAACAAGTACCCACCTGGTTAATCGACTGTGAGCAAGTTTACAAGTGTTGAGGAATGACAAAGCTTTATGATCGGTTCGAATAATCGTTTTGTTTCCTAAGATGTAGGTCCTGAATTTACTTACTGCGAACACAATACTGAGCAATTCTTTCTTCGTGGTTGTGTAATTCTTCTCAGCCGGCAATAAGGATCGACTAGCGAACGCAATAGTCCGATGTTCCTTCTCCTCATCCTCCTGATACAGCTCTGCGCCTACAGCTACATTGCTGGTGTCCGTCTGTAAATAAAACATTTTATCAAAATCCGGGTGGTTCATCATAATCATATTACTAAATTTTCGTTTTATTTCTTCAAAGGCTCCACGCTCCACGTCTCCCCACTTCCATTGTCTGTTCTTCTGCAATACCACACTTAACTTTGCGGTTAGGTAGGCGTAGTTCCTTTGAAATTTCCTATAAAAGTTGCACAGCCCAAGAAAACTCTGAAGTTGTTTGATGTTTCGCGGTTCAGGGAAGCGCATAATAGATTCGACCTTGTCCGGGTTTGCGGAAATTCCTTCCGATGTAATAATGAATCCTAGAAAATTAATCTTCGTTTGTAAAAATTTGGACTTGTCCCAATTTACGGTTAAGCCTCCCTTTTCTAATTTGCCTAACACATACTTTAAATGTTCTAAATGGTCTTCAAATCTACGTGACGCTATTAAAATGTCGTCCACATATACTGTGAGAAAATGTAAATCTTTGGGTCTCAAAATTCTATCCAAACATTTAATGAAACTAGCTACGCTGGTATTTAGCCCAAATGGTAGTCGCTTAAACTGATAATTTTTTCCATTAAATAAAAATGCTGTATATTGCCTACTTACCTCTGCTAATGGCACCTGCCAATATCCAGCAGTCAGATCCAATGATGTCATAAACCTTACGCCACTAAACTTTTGAAAGGTTTCGTTAATAGATTCTGGTGATTCTCTGTCTGGTATAATAATTTGGTTAATCTTCCTTGCGTCTAAACACAGTCTTACTCCTCCATCCTTCTTAATTACCACCACTAATGGATTTGAGTAGTGAGATACTGACCTCTCGATGATCCCACTTTCCATCATCTTATCTAACTCCTCTTGCACCGCTCGTCTTTTAGAGTAAGGCACTGGATAGCTCCGCTGCATGAATGGTGTGTGTTCCTTAATCTGTAACATACATTCATAATTTTTTGCCCTTCCTGGAATATCGGCAAACACTCTCTTAAACTGCTCTATTACCTGCCATTAACGCTATACGTTGGCCACTCCTTATCACCTCACCCCCACTACAGAATTCATCCGCCCTTATCTCCCATACTTCCTTATTAATATTACTCATTTCATTATCAAGATCTTCGAAATACTCACCCTCTCTACAAAAATTTATTTTAGTATCTACATTATTCTCAACTACTCGTTTCTGTAACAATTTCACACCAGTTGTTCTAATTTTATTTATCACATTTTCAAAATTAATTTTTACAGACCGATCACCCCCATCTAACTCCAACAACTTCTCTTTAAAATTTATTACAGCTTTATTTCTTTGTAAAAAATCATTTCCCAAAATGATGTCTAAACTTAATCCCTTGACTACCAAAAATGTATTATCAAAATTCATATCTCCAATTGAGAAACTTAAATGTATCTGTTTTGTCACTTTTTTACTACGTACCCCCGTGACTCCTATTACTGTAACCCCTGCTACGGGTAAAACTGGAATATTCTTTTTAAATTCTTTCAATTCACTTAAAATGTTCTCTGCTATTACTGAAATTTCACTTCCTGTATCAACAAGTGTTTTAAGTTTTCTATCTTCTATTGTTACCTGTATTTCCGTGAGTCCAGCTCTCACCTCCAATGTCGTGTTGCTCTCCTCCTCCAATAAATCAGCAACGATATCTGTTGTTATGACGTTCGATTGTACGTCCTCTATTGGTCGGACCTCATGGGCTTCCCTGAACAGTGGTCGGGTCCTATTTACCACTGTCGACTTTAGTTTTCCGGCTGTGTCCTGTTATTACTTGTGGAGGGTACCGGGTGTCCCCTTGTTGGTCCCTGATGGTGATATGGTGATCCTCTGTTACTAGGTGCTCCTCTCTTCGCAGGTACAAATTGCTTTGTTTGATTACTCCTTGGCGTTTTGCATTGGTAACAGTGCTGCATGTTGGCACGATTTCCCTTCCTGCAACTAGAACAACTCCAATCGCCTGGTTGCTGTAAATCATTGCGAAAATTAAATTTATTACCATTGTTATTGTAATAAGGCCTTGGCCGATTAAACTCAATGTTATGATTAGACATATTTGGCTGAATGGGCCGTCTACCCATTTTGCGGTCATTGATGCTTTGGAGTATATCTAATACTTTTTCAAGCTCATCGAGATTTTCTATTTCTTTGGTCATTAGAGTAACCTGCACTTCTCTGGGCAAGTGCTTACTCACGTATCTAACAAATGACTTAAAGGGTATGGGCGGCTCTAAATATTTTGCCTCATTGTACAATTTAGTTACATATATGGTGATGTTGTTGTTATTAGGGTTACGTCCCATGAAATTACCCGCTCCCATAATGCGGCTTCTTAAAGTCTCCTGCTCTTCTTCAGTCCAATATTTACCCTTGAATGCTTTCTCAAAAGTATTATAGCAATCCCATTCTAACCTATGAGCCTCAGCCCATATGACTGAATTACCCTTAAAACATTTAATTATTTTGTTTAATTTCACTTCCCAACTACTACTGCTAAAATAATTGTAATCCCGTGTTTGATTTAGAAAACGCATGGGATGTATTACCCTGTTTTCATGGCTAAAATTCTCTAGTTCTATTTCATTATAAAAATCCCTAGTTACGATTACCCTATCATTTATGCTTGAAATATTTTTATTTATTTCTCCCCGTAACTCATTTTTTACACTGATTAAACTATTTGCAATTACATCATATTTATCATGCACATCCATATTATTTTGTATAGTTAAATCATCAATTTCTTTAATTTTACTTTGTAACAAACTGAATCTACTCTTGGTATTTCTTTCATGTTCTGATATGGTATTATCTATGGTTTCTAAGTTCTTTGTAATGTCTATTACATTTACTTCAATTTTCTCTAAATGATTCTGTAAAACATTAGTTTTCAACTCTACTTGGTTACTCACTTCAACATTGGTTTTAACTTCTATTTGACTCTCTACCAAAGTTAAACACTTCTGTTGTATTTCTGTACTTTGTGACTCTAACTGACTTTTAACCGTGTTATTAACGGTGTCATAAATTAGATCTATTTTAGTATCTAAATTACTTATCTTACTACTGAATTTATCATTGACAATTTCTAATGTGGTTTTCTGAATGTTATCACAACGTGTTTCTACTGTGTTAATTCTCTCCTCTAAATGAAAATTTTGACCTTTTATTTCATTCTTTAATTCATTGAACTTGATATCAAAACTATCAAATTTGTCATCCAACTTTGTAAATTTCTCATCAAATTTATTTAATAACAGCTGCATCAAAGCAGCTGTACCATCTGGTTTAATTTCTGAACTAGTTGAAATGGATGTTGAAGGAACTGTGTTTAACTCAGTGACTCTGGTTTCACTGATCTGACTAATTGGGGTTAATTCAACGTCCATCTCACTCGTAACTGTTTCGTCAGTTAGGCTGACTTTGGTATTACTATCTTCATCAGTATTCATTTTGCTTATTTATAATACAGACATGCACCCAATCTTATAACATAACCTCGTAAAATTGGGTTATGTTTACGTATTAAAATTTTGGCGTTTATTACCTCAAATAATTTTTCCGCTTTCTTTGTAGGCGTACTCCACATAAAATTAGATTATATATAGAGTCCCTGTTCCAGAAGCCAAATGTAACTCTACGTTTATTGCTGACAATAAATATACGATATACGATAAACGTATAGACACTGTTTTCAAAAGTCGGGCGCCATCTTGATTACATATGTGTTAATAACTTTGTCATTTTACTTAACATTGCTAGTCACTATAGGGCAGGAATTCGTTACGCGAACTTTTGAGTAGCGGAAATTATTTGAAATAATAAGACCGGGTTCAAATTGTTACCAGTGATATACCCTGTTAATTTTTATAGACATCTTACATAATGCTGCATTCAGCGAACTGTTTAAACCCTCCAAAATCATGAAACATGTAATATAAAATGTGTAATTATGTAATATTAGATAATAAATTAATAAATATAGATATACATATCTCTCGCACAACCCAGCACTTAGAAATTATAAGACACTCTCCCTCTCTCTCTCTCTCTCTCTCTCACTCTGGTACAATTTCTTGCTTTCTTTTAATGAGCTCATTCTTTTAAAATTTTAACATTGAGTGAATTGAATTGCATTTTTATTTTGGTCATTATGTTGAAATTATGTTTTACTTGAAATTAAAAGAAAATAGGATGTTGGAACGATCTCACCAAATTTCGTTGTACAAGTCTCACCGCACTTCTAGGGTCGTCTCTTTCTGTGCACAATCTGTAAAGTTTTACATCATTTTACGGCCACACCGCCGTGTCGACCCACGAAAACGCCTCGGACAGATTCTAAACGCAAGATTTTACGGACGATCCATCAGCCGATGACACCTGTACAAGTCTGTTAACGTCACAACATTTCCGATATTTTTAACTAGTTCATTAACCACTTTCAGTGGTGTAAAAGTTGAAATTCACACTCCGTGAACGATTTTGCCGGCCGGCTACGATCACGTTTCCTGATGAAATGACCAAGATCCTTTGTCACATATTTCTTAGGTGGGGTGAAACTACGTCACCCGGCTATTGTTCGTTTGTTTACAGATTCAACAACACATTCCTCGTCGCTGGCGTCATCAAGGATTGGCACTTTATCTCAATAAACGACATACGGTTTTTTGCTGGTTTTCATGTTTTTTGCTATGAAATAGTCAGAATCCTGGCAAATATTTATATAGTTCACTCACTGTAGATTTACAAAGATTATTCACGGGTTATTTAATTTTGACCAAATCGTAAAATAAATGAATGAATACAATATTTATGTTCGTTTATACTATATTTATGTTAATTAAAATTTGTACCATAATTGTACCATTACAGAATGTGTATACAAATTAGTGATTTTTTAAGTTTTTTTTTTTAAATTTGTACCTTTGTTCTATTTACGTTATGTTTGTTTATTACTTTGTCTGTGATGAAGCTGTTTGAGACTATGAAATTCAAATTAGTCTTGTTTTTCTTCTTCTTATTTTCGAAGTAGTGAATTTATTGAGTGTACTGACTTTCATTTTAACAGTTTGTGAATATAAACAATGATAACTGTCAGAGTGCTGAAACATTTTGTTTAAGTAAGATATGTATTGTGAAACTGATTACAGGAAGAAGATACATGTGATTCTGTTACACAATGACGTCTGCACAGAGTCTTTAATTCTATGTGCAAATGAAAATCATAGTTTCACTTCACTAGTCTCATCATTGCCTTATCGTGGAAACATGAAGGTAATGCCGCTTCTGTTTATGTTTTGCTTGCTTCTTTAGTCACGAGTTTCTGTAGCATACACACTGTACTTTTAAAAATATGAGGTTTATTCAGTAATTAAAGAGACAAATAGCTGTAGAGAAAAACTGTTCATTTAATACACTTGTCAACATGTCAAATGGCAACATTAATACACTTGTCCTACCTCTGAATAATCTTTTTTATGCATCCTGATGTCAGAGCCATTTTAGGATATTTTCTTTGACCTCGTCAGTGTCATAAAGCTTCGTACTATGTAACATCTTCTTGACTGGACCAAACAAGTGGAAATCAGATAGAACCAAATCTGGACTGTAGGGAGGGTGAGTAGAGTCTCCCAAGTCAATTTATGGAAGGTTTCACTCGTTAACTGAGCTGTGTACGCTGTGGACGGGCGTTATCATAAAGGAGAATGACACCTTTCCACAGAATCCAGGGACATTTCCGCATCACTGCCGGCTTTACTTTATTGAGAAACATGTCAGAATAGTGTGTACTATCCTATTTTTGGAACTGATACTCTAAAAAAAAAAAACACAAAACAGGGGCCTTTAGCATCCCAAAAGATAATCAAATGATTTTTCCTGCTGATGGTTGGATTCTGAACTTTTCCTGACAGGTGAACTCATATACTTCCACTCCATGCTTTGCCTTTTGGATTCTGACTGAATCTGATGAAACCCACATGGTACAATTCCATCCAATACAGCATCTCATTCCGGCATATAGCGTTGTTTCAGCTCTGTACACACTCAAAATCCAGTCTCTTTGTGATGGTTGGTCAACTCACTTGGAACCCATCTTGCGCTTATTTTACAGTATTTGAGCTTTTGGCAGATAATGTTATATACTGTGACATCACATACTTATAATTCTTCAGCTATAAGTTCAGCTATAATCCGTTTGTCTTCTTGGATGAGAGAGTCTATGGTACTTTCGAGTGCTGGAGTTGAAACCTCGACTGGACATCCAGAATGGTGCTCGCTCGTCACTGAAGTTCAGCCCGTTTTAAACTGTTTACTCACTTATAAAAATATCCACGGTTCATACAAGTTTTTCTGTATGGTTTAGTCATACAAGTAGTAATTTTTAGCCCGGTTTTCACCTTCAGAAAGCATAAAACCAATCACTGCACATTGTTCAACTAATTCCAAAACTTCAGGAGGACTCACCATCGTTAAATGAGAATTTGAGGTTATAAACAAAACAATTCTAATCAAACAGCTGATCACAACTCATCACAGGGAGGCCAGCTTACAGTTCTGAGACTATTGTACTCTGCCTGCCAACTGTTTTCCTCTACAGATATTTTTCCCTTTAATTATTGAATGACCCTCGTATTTAGAGGTTTCCAGGTGGCAAAAAGTCAACTTAATAATTTTTTTTTTGCATATTGTCTTGTTTGCTAAGATATCATACAATGTATAAAGGATTTTTAGTACTTACAAGTAATACCACACCACTAGGTGTTCCAGTCAGTGATTTTCTTAGTTTTTCATCCGAGATGCATTTCGGAACAGTTGTGTTCCATCTTCAATCGGAATCATTTAGTAAACTTACATATTATAACTCAATAAATGTGTGTCGTTGTTGTGTTTATGCAACGTGTGTAATGTGTTTAATGAGCACCTACCTGCTGTCCGTTCTTGCGGTTTCTTCCGACTATGGGCATGTGGATTTGTGATTTGAATTCTCAAGTAGGTTAACTCAAGTGTACAACAACAAAACACTAATCTTGTTATAATTATTGTGAAGAGTTTTGTGAGGTTGGTAGGCTCCGTAGTACAGCAATAAAAATACAGTGTGGGGTAATGAAATTGGGGTTTATTATACTAATCACACATAAGAATGAAAAAACTTATAGTTACAACAATTCTTACGAACTAAACAGTAAATAGAAACTGGTATGATGTTTTCTGAATGGTTACTATTATTCAGAAAATGAGCTTGTTATTTCAAATTATATTAATTGTATTTTTCTTGATTTCAAAGAAGTTAGTTTTAATTAATTTAATTTGAAATGGCTTTAAAAGGATTTTAATTACTCTAAAATGCTTGTAAATATTCTGAAATAAACTAGCCGTGAATCTAGTTCAACGTGCCTTTATTCACTAGTGATTTGACTCAAGTATACTGCAGTATAAGTAATTAATTAATTCTCTAATAAGATTTGTATAGCGCTTTTCTTTTTATCTATATCTAATTCTTAGCTAGGGCTTATTAGTTACTCATACATGCTATACAGATTATCACAATTGAATATTTCTTATTAATTTAGAGTCTCTGATTTTTCGGCATCTGAATTATTTCTTTTACAATGATTTTAAAAAAAGACAGGAAAAATTGATCTTTTGAGAAGTGAGATCCAATCTGCTAGAGACGACGATCTACTGAGCGTCCTGGATTTTGGCGATGAGTTCGGGAATGAGCAACACTCTGCTCCTTCTGCAACTGGTGATGGTTTTACGTCTGTAGTTTTAGCTGCTACAACTGCGTCAGGCTCCTTGTTCGATTCACGTTTCACTTCAGCGTGTGTGTCTCGTTACGGGTTGTCGCTCTGCTCATCAGTTCTTCAGCTCGTACCTTGGTTATAGACGGCCTCTTCTGTCGTACTCTTGAAGTGGTTTCTTGTAGTATATAGTTGATCTCTTGCGTGCGTACGCCAACAGTTAATGTATTGCGCGATACGCTTATTTGTTGATAAGTAAGAGTATCTTGAATAGACGATATTATTACGAGTCATTACAGTTGATCTGTTGAATAAGACGATCGTAATAATGCGTGTTGACACCTCGAGTCTTCACAGATGTATCTTCACAAATGTGTGTTACTAAGACGATTGAAGATGTACGTGTGTTCCTCTTGAGTACTGGCAGTCGAGTGTTCTATCAGCCGAAAACTTTGCGTTAGTTCCAATTTCTTTGAATGATTTGATTGGCTGACACACTCTCCCTTCTACTTGAATTTTGAGTCACCTCATTCCGTGAGAACGAAACTAATTCCCACAGTCTGAGAATTCATATTATTTTTAATATTCTTAACACACCGGATATAATTGTCGGTGCGGATGTCCGGTCGCAATTTATATTGCGATTATCTTGGCTGCAAGCCAAGTTATGCTAATTCTAAAATATACATTTGGTTGTTAATTCTTATGACTATTATATATTAAAAGCTCTTCTGTGTAGCTCAATTACTAAGGAAGTTATTAACATAAAATCAATTATCTCCCTTAATGTTTAATTATATTAAATAAAATTTGCACACCCTATTATTAATATTTCAGCAAACAGTTTGGCTATTTTGGATTTTTCCCAAATTTACCGGTTTCCGAAATATTAATAATTGAAAATTTGGGCGTGTCCCTATTTGTTTATAGTGTGTGTGGTTACGTAACGGCAGCTGACGTTGCCGTGTGACCCTGTACAATGCGTTAAGATGCATGCTACATCATAAGAGTTGAGTTTCAACGCTTTAAATTTGTATAAATATTGATATAGTAAACCTTTTACATATAACTCCAAATCAATGAGATTTGGTCACGTTATAATATATAAAAAAATGTCCACTCAGGTGAGCGTCATCGACACAGGTACCGGTACATAAAACACAACACTTAAAAATTTTTTAAATAATGTTAACATTATAATGAAAATCGAATTTGAACGGACGATTTAAATAATCGTAGCTGGCCAGCATTTGTTGCACGGAGTCGGCTTCCGTGTGACGTGCGGGCAACAAATGCTGGCCAGCTATGATTATTTAAATTGTCCGTTTGAATTCGGTTTTTGTTATAATGTTAACGTTATTTTTAAAAATTTTAAGTGTTGTGTTTTTAAGTGTTATATTTTATGTACCTGTGTCGACAATGCTCACCTGAGTGGAAATTTTTTATACATGTAAGTATACTAAATGATTCCGATTGAAGATGGAACACAACTGTTCCGAAATGCATCTCGTTTGAAAAACTAGAAAATCACCGACTGGAATACCTAGAGGTGTACTTGTAAGTACTAAAAATCCTTTATACATTATTAAAGGTATTCTTTGACTGTTTCGTAAAAACATATAATGTATTAACCACTTCACTAACCTTTGTTATTTTTATATTTATGTTTGATACAGATGAACAATAAGTCAAATTAACACTTTGTATTTCGCCTTTCTGAGCTTTGTGAATCCACAGCATTTTAGAATTGGATGTTGTTAATTGTATTCTTTCAATTACAAAATTCAAAACTGGATCTCTGATTAAACTTATTACAATATAAATGATTTCATACTTATTTTACTGAGATATTATTTGGAATACTGGAAGTAAGTATAAAAAATCAAATGGTAATGTAGTTTGTAAACTTTTGTTTTTTTTTTTCATTTTTAATATTAAGAAGAACAACGTTTATTTCATTATTTAACAGATGTCTTTAATGCAATTAAATATCATAATATCAGAAGACTATTGGCAGCTGGTTTAAGTTTTGAATGATGATAATGTTTAATTTGCTACGCACACTCATCAGGTTACATGATACTCATTTCTGATATACTAATTTTAGACACACCTTGCTTACTTACTACACATGATGTACATACTACTCATATGGAAGTATAGATCTATATTATATGCTAATCCAGTATTGAACTCTGCTCACCTTTTATATTAATTCTTTTTTTTTTTAATCTTAGTTGTATTTTTTCTTTTCTTCTGAGTCCAAAATTGTTTGTTTTATAATCAGAAGTTTAATTAAGAAAGTTGTGTTAGATTTCCGATCTGACGATGAGCTGAGAAGCTTGAAAGCGCTTATCGGAATAATTTTTCTATAGTGGTGTGCAACAGTGATAATTCTGTTTGTTTTATACTCGTTTGATTTATTTCCACTTATGGTCAGTACTTCATTCCAACAAACGCCTTTTTTATCGATATAATAACAACAGTGAAATTCATATCAACAGTAACTTAATAACATTGATTCTGTGTATGGGGGGGGGGTTAAGTTTGTTGATTACACAACCACTATAGTCGCTTTCCACTTCCAGATATGTAAAAACTTCTGAAAAGTCAGAGGTGGTGGAATTTTAATTTAAGAGGCGGTCACTACGAATTTAAGGATTTAATTATTGTTATTATGTTTCTGTCTGAGATCATGTATTTTGCTTATTGTTCCAAAATACATTATTACATTGATCAGCAAGTTACATTATCAGCTGGTTTCTTACACGTTGCAGGCAGGAAACCAGCCAGCCGAGGTGTTTGTCAACAACCTGCCTCCAGGACAAGACCCTGCCAGAGTAAGGCACAGGCTGAAACGTCTTGCGGAGAACTGTGGAGGCAAAGTCGGTTTTATTATTGATCTCACTACGAGCATTAAGTTCCCTACATTTGAAGGAGCACTCAGGTATATATTTTTTTATTGATTCTTTTCTTTGAAACTAACTCTATACGTTTTAACCTTGTAGTCAATAAATATTATATTGTAAATAATAAATTTTCTTGTTAAAATTATTTACTTCCGGGCTGTTTGGTCATGGTCCAAAGCTGTTCATGTCAGCAGACGTTTCAACCGGACCCTCGCAGGCCATCTTCAGTGCTAACAACAAGCTAACAAACACCAACGCGGTTGTCTGACCAGCACCGAAGATGGCTGGCGAAGGCCCGGTTGAAACGTTTCCTGATATGAACAGCTTTGAACCACGGCTATTCAGCCTGGAAATAAATAATTTTAACAACATTGACTCTGGTCGTGTAAGCTCCAATAAATTTTCTCCTTTAAATATTTTTATATCACATATTACAGGGTGTATTTCAAAAGTAAGGGCCAATCAGTTATAAAAGGAGAACATGAGAAAACGTAAAATTTATTTAGTCGTTCCAGTAGATACAAAATTATATTTTTCTACATAGTCACTGTTTTGTTCCAAACACTTTTGACATCATGAAGCAAGCTTTGTCAAACTCTCTTCATAAAATTCCACCAACTGGGATTTCAACCAGTTTTGCACTGACGTTTTCAACTCTTCAGTTTCCTCAAATCGTTGAGATGTAAGCCAGTTCTTGAGGTGTAGGAAGAGATGGTAGTCACTGGGTGAGAGATCAGTACTGTAAGATGGATGATCAAAAATATTTCCCATGAGAATATTTGAATTGTTTCTGTTGTGATAGCAGCCATGCAAACAGTCGGGATTTGAACGGCCTTCCCTAATTTATATGGGATTTAAACTCATGTTCCTCACTTGCCTAACTTTTCCTTCACTCATTGTAGTAGGCCCACATATTTCACACAGTTAACGGTGAATTCAGCATCATTGTAATAATATTGCTGAATTATTCTATATTATTCAATCAATCAATCAACCATGGCTCTACAACCCTTGGTGGGTCTTGGCCTGCTCCAAGAGGCGATTCCATTCCACCCTATTGCATGCCTTGGCTTTCCAGTTTCTTATGTTCAGTTTTCCGTGGTCCTCCTCTATCTGGTCTTTGAATCTACTTCGGGGTCTTCCCTTTTTTCTACTACCCATTGGTTTCTGATAGAAAATATGTTTCGTAGGCTGTCCTTCCTCCATTCTCTCTATGTGTCCAACCCACCTTAGCCTGTGTATTTTGATTATCCTGACAGTGTCTGGCTCTTTGTAAAGATGGTGTAGTTCATAATTATAGCCCCTATGCCACATTCCATTTTCTTGTACTCCTCTAAATATTGTTCTTAGAATCCGTCTTTCACAGCAACCTAAAAGTCTCTCCCTATTTTTTGTCATTGTCCAGGTTTCTGAAGCATATGTCAGCACTGGCCTGATAAGTGTTTTGTAGATTTTGAATTTCGTGCTTCTTGAGATGAAGCTAGATGTCAGGTGCTTTTTTAATCCATAATATGTTTTATTTGCGAGATATATTCCTCTTCTTATTTCAATGTTGATGTCGTTAGTACTGTTTATCTGGGAGTCAAGACAAAATGAACTCTTTTACTGCTTCTATATTTTTTGCGCCTATTCTATATTATTATTATTATTATATAAATAAAGAAATAAATAATTATTTATTACATTTTTGTATTATATATTTTATTATATTATTATTTCTATAAATAAAGAAATATATAATGAATTAATCATCATTAATGAATTAATATTTATTATATAATGTAATATATAAGTAGTGGATAAATATATAAATAAATAATGAATTAATGAGTACATTTTTCATTATATAGTGTATTTACTATTTAAATTATTCCATAAAGTAATTTTCAGTTATTATATAAATGAATACTAAACGAATAAATAATTTAGTGAATTAATTTAAAATGAAACAGTCTTAGAACAGAATTGATATCTGTAAGTAAAATTTGTGCATTATAAGAACATAAAGAATATTTTGTTTAATACACATATTGATAAACACACATGCATGGTACGAGTTTATAATAATTTTGAACACAGTTTGCTATAAATGATGAAACATGTATATAACAGTCGGGTATCTTGAGTCCAATAGATAATGAACACATGACGGTTCAGGCATGATGTTTATCATCTGGCATGTTGGTACATTCAGTTAGTTAGTCATCTGTGTGCTCAGCTGAGTCCTCATCCAGTTTTAATAATGTGAAAATCTTTTTAAGAAACAAAACTTATTTTTATTAAAATTAAGCAGCAGCACAGGGAACTCGTAAATGTATATAGTAACTTCTGTTTACGTGTCTTAGAATTTGTGTGTAATTCGGAGGACATTATGTAATGGAATTGCAATATTACTTGCTAACGACTGTGTGAATTAAAACTTCTGTGTTTCAGAAATTGGAATTTTTGGTTACATTTCAAGTAAACAAAACAAAAGGTATACATTTTTATATTACAAATTATTGTAATACTGATTTTTATTATTTGCTTGTAATATTAAAGTACTACTTGTTTTAACTGAAAATTGGTCAGGTTTTCCACATGATGCAACATGTACGACACGTTTCAGTTTTTTAACTGTATTCTCATTTTTATATTTGCCCACAAGCGATTTTTGTATAATAGTATTGATTTAAATGATTTCATTATCATTAAGTAGGTATTGCCATTTGATAAGTTTTTTTTTGTGACTCTATTTACAATTGTGCTGATGGGTACAGAAAGAGAAAAGTTTCAATAAATATATACTTAATAAAATGTTACTAATTAAACATGTTATTAATATAATATTTTAAAATGTTTTGTGGAAAGCCAGCAAACTTAAAAAATTACTTTGTTGTATTAAATATTTTGACCATTAAAAACAGTGATTTTGATAAGTTTTCTGTCTTCCCCTATAACAATTGTTAGTTATAATGAAGCCTAGTGACCTTGTAACGTAATCAACCTTAAGAAAATAATTGTTATTTATTTATTAGCAAATTAATGTGACAAATGGCATAGAATTTGAGATACAACATAGTCTGTAAACAAATTCACTGTGTGTGTATGTGTGTGGGTGTGGGTGTGGGTGGCATGTATTAATTTCATGCAGAAAAAAGTTCCACATAATCTTTGTTAGTAATTTTTAGTTGTATTGAGTAAAATGTTTAATGCATACTCTTTAGAAATTCTCAAGTAAATATAAATTTTTTCTAAAGACAGTAGTTAAGAAGCACTGACAAATGTATATAAAAAATTTGGCATGTAATGTTGTGGACTGCACATAATAAGTTCATGTTATTATAATAAGGCAATAAGCCTGATTCGTTAAATTTTAAACTAATTATAATACTACTGACTTGGAACACTAAGTTTTTTACAAATAAAAAACTTAGTTTTCCAAGTCAGTAGCAGTATACTTATAATTAGTTAATCAACAGATGTGTTATGGACAACAAAATTCAAGAAATTTTAAAGCTTGAGGTTTTTTTTTGTCTTGAAGTGCATAAACATCATGTTTATTTTACTCTACACTACATAGCCAGCATTGTAACACTGGAGAAAATTCCAGAACTGTCAAGTCTCCATAATTGAAAAACAAACACTTAAAAACATGCACTGGTACACTTGATCTGTTAAACTACAAAAAGTAACAGTAATAGTAATAATAATTATAATAATTTGTAATTTTCAATCAGCGAGAAAAATCAGAGAACTTGTCATTGGTTGTAATGTGTCAGCGACTTTGGTTTTCCATGTGTGGAAATCTTGGAGCCAAAACACCTGTCCTTTTTTACCTTCCTAATAACCAATCAACAACTAAAAGACTAACGAAGGGAAAGTCTAACAAGTGTTAATAAATGTCAGTTATAGAAGAATTAAGATGAGCGCTCCTGGGAAGAGTTCAAGATAAAGAGAGGTACATGTGAAATCTCTAAGTATGATCAACATGGATCGCTACAACAACAAAGTGCAAGAAAAAAAATATTTAACTTACTTAATTAATTTAACTTAAAATTTAAAAAGGGGTTAAAAGAATGGTAAAAATTAGGTTTAAGAAGTTTCAAATATTTTCAGAATTTCACTTATTTTGTAATTAATCATATTCTATTTCTGTTTCTAATAAATGGAATTATTATTATTATTGTAATTATTATTATTATTATAGGAAATTTAGACCTGTTTAATAATTAAAGACCTCATGAACGTAAAGTGAATTCACTTTCAAACCTCCAGCCACCATACTCTTATAACATGCAGTAAAATTATCGGTGTTTCTTCTCAAAACTAATGTAAATTATTAAATTGAATTAGTTTTGTTAGTAATGCAGTGTTGAAATTAGTTTCTTTCAGAATTATAAGTCGTCATTCTTTTTGTTTATGTTGTAGAATATTATTAAGTTTTAAATAAACAAACAGATAACATCTGCGCAAACATTTATGTTCACTTCGAAGTAAGAGTAGTATTAAGCAGGGAGCCCCTTGTACATTTGCTTACAGCAGGTCAAGTGTGGAAGGGGGATGCAGCTCCATTGCTATCTTACAGGTGAGAGCGACAACTGTGTCTGTCTTTAATCTAACAAATGTGAAGTAGAGATAGGGAAGACTTATAGCAAATCAGGATGGGCGCTGAGGTTAACATCTTGTTTTGTACAGATCATGGAAGTCTTGTTTAGTTAGTAAACATGCAGTGAAACTATGATTAAAGTACAGCTATACTCTTTCCATTCTTAGTTCAATCCTGATGTAAACAAAACCACAACATGGAAAATCTGAAACGCTATGGACACTGTTCACACAGTAATGTATTATGCGCATGTGCAGAATGCTGTATAGTCATGTGAGAGTTCTCTTGCCACTTAAATCGGGGCACGCCGTTGTAAGACTTTTTCCTTATCACTGTATTCTGAATTGTATTGAATTAATATGGAGCCAGTTGAAAGGACGTGTTGTCCATCACAACACAACATTAGCTGCTTGATATAAAACAATTTCTTGAGAAGGCAGTAAATAACAACGATGAAGTCATATAATCAAGGAAGATGATAAGCTATGGCAACTTTCCCACATTACCAACGTTGTTGTGGACAATGAACAATCTTGTCAACAATAACGTTGACTCAAGTGATGATACAAGTTCAGACGCAGATGTGGAAGGCATTGAATTTCCGTCTGACAGCAACTGATAGTATTCAGTACAATGGTAATTATCACAGCTTCTATTTTTGTTTTAAATAAATTTTACTTTTTTGTTTGTTGCGATACTTAAATGGTTAATTAAAAAAAAGCCATTAACTGGTGTTATAAAATGTCTTTTTTTTATTGTTATATTGGAGTGTTAGTGGTCTCAAATATTTCTACTAGTAATTTTATACAAACCACTGTTATCTTTCGTATTGACGAGCGCTTTCGGCAGTCAAGCCATCTTCAGGTCATTTACCAACAAGTGACCTGAAGTTGGTAAATGACCTGAAGATGGCTTGACTGCCGAAAGCGCTCACCAATACCAAAGATAACAGTGGTTTGTATAAAATTACTAGTAGAAATATAAAATGTCTCACTGTCGGTCTGACACAGTCACACAAATTTTACTTTGGTCAGGACAGATTATTAAAATTTACGTGTGTTTATACAATATCAATATTATATGTGCCCTGTCTGTACTGCGTCTAATTCAAGCGCCTGTTTCTTTACTTCAGGATTAAGCTAAGGACTGAAACAGTATACCTCTAAAGGAATGAAATACGATAATTGTTATACTACTTTTTATTGCTGATAATAAAATACAATATAATATCTTTACACTTAGACAATAATTTCAAAGGTCGGGTGCCATCTTGATATGCAAATATAGAAGTAAATATTAAACGTGAAGTTTACTCACCTTTAAAAGTTGTTACAGGGCAGGAATTCGTTTAAGCGAACTTCTTGAGTAGTGGAAAGTGTTATTTGAAATAATAATAATAATACTTTGTTAAAATTTTTACCAATGATATGACCCAGTTTATTCATGAAATGACAATTACAGCTATTCTTCACCAGGTGGCGACAAAATTACGTTAAATTTCCCTTTTACAAGCCTTCCAAAATATCTACACAGTTATGTTTTAACTCTCTGAAAACCTTAAACATTTAATATATGTTTTATATATATATATTTTTATTCTTGCACAACCCAGCACTTTTTAAATATAATTTTGTTATTCACACTCTCTTCTCTCTCTCTCTCTCTCTCTCTCTCTCTCTCTCTCTCTCTCTCTCTCTCTCTCTCTCTCTCTCCTCTCTCTCTCTCTCTCTCTCTCTCTCGTACAATTTTAGTTTTTTTTTTACCTCATTCTTTATTTAATGAATAATGTTTTTTATTGAAATGAATTTTACTGAATTGGTCATTTTCTATTTTCTTTGATATGTAAGTGTGTAAAATTATTGGAAAGCTGATACTTAGCTTCCAGTGTTTTGAACGTCGCACACCGCGAGTTCGCTGATTGCACTGACAATCACATCGTGAATTATTACACTTTGCTGAATTGTACTGTACTTTGAACCACTGTTATTTAATCCCACTTTTGGTGGTGTAAAATTTACACAAACACTTAGTGAATATGCCGGCCGCGTGAAGTGCCGACCGGCCCTATTCACGGTCCAGGCGAAAAATGATGAAGTTTCATCAGTCAACATTGCTGAGGTGGGGCAGAATTACGTCATGGGTTCTTTGTTCAGAAACCCAACCCAGTCGAATACAAAGCGTCTTACATTCCTGGCGTCTGACGTAATTGTGGGCTTGGTTGTTTACTGCTATCTGTGACAAATAGTTTTTTGCGACATTTGTAGCTTTTCAGCAAATTCGACCGAAATCCTGTTAACTCCAATATGCGTTATTTAAAATATTCTATAGTTTATTCACCAAAACTTTATAGGGATTATGAAATAAAATTATTATTATTACAAAATAAATGGTTAGAGAATAAAAATACAATAATTATGGTTTTTAGGACCATAGATTTACAAAATTATGATAGTACCAGAATTGTACCGTCACATAATAAAATATAAATGCAACTGTTCATATTGTGCAAATATGACTGGTTGGTTTGCAGTTGTCCAGTATTGCCTCTGCTATACTGTTATGTGGGGGCATTGGAAAATATGTTTTATTAGTTTACAGACTTCATCATGATCATCATTTGGTGGTTTGACAATCATTGTGAAGTTACACCTGTTCCTTCAAGCCCTTCTTAGTCTTGAATATAACTGGTAGTGACGCCTCAAGTTTCCTCCCTTTTCATTGCAGGTACACGATGCTGCCTCTACTACTTTTCTTTACTCCTTCCTGTCTCTCATTCTTGTAAAAGGATGGTGGTTTTTTAGGGGAGTTCAAAAACACGTTGCTTGACATATGAGAGGCTTTATTTTTGTTAAATTCTGTTTATTTTTGCTCTAAAGTCTGTCAAAAATTGTAATCCTCTTATTCTTTTTATTATACAAGAAATAGAATTAGCGTAGTGTAAAATAATTACTTTAAAATTAATTACAAAAATAAGTAGAATTTTGGAAATAATTATGGTACTATTTAACTTAATTTTAAACAGTTATTTTTTGTACATGTGGTTATGTATAAATATATTCATTGCATAATATTTTACAATTAAGTAGCCCCTTTTAAAACTTACAACTACTAAAATTAGTTTTCCTTAAACATTACTGTTATAATGGTCCATACTGCTAACATCTCGAGACTTACATGTACCTCATTCTTTTATGTTGTGGAAGTATTTTCATGAACTCTCCTCTTAGTTCTTCTACACCTCATATTTATCCACTCTTGCCCGCACGTTTTGACTTTTCTCTCTGTTTGTCTGTTAGTTGTTGATTGGTTGATAGAAAGGTAAGAAAGGATGTCCGTTAGTTGTTGATTGGTTGTTAGGAAGGTAAGAAGGTGTAACAATTATACTCTTTTGTATATTATTTTATTACACAAATGTCCAAAATTACGTCTTTCTTCTTACCTTCAGGGCTCTCCAGGATTCTATAGATGAAACTGTTACAGAGTGATTATTTAGGTTTGAGTGGCAAAATAATTACGCTAACACATTTTATGCTGACTAAATCAAATATTTGCTTTTATTCTCTATCAAAACTTCAAACCCTCCTTTTACTTTCTATAAAATGCTTCTCAAACTATTTTATACTAAATCATTACATCAATTTTTACTTCTAGTAAGATGTTTTCAAAAACTATTATGAGTGATATCACTAGTTATATGTGTATATTAAGACGAACCAGTACTTAACCTTCACATTGGTCCCCACACACACGCTCTCATTCTTTTACATTCATATTCTAATAACACCCATTTATAGAGCTGTTTGATTATTTGATTTATGGTTTTACAAATTGTAGCTATGTCAAAATTTTAGACAATTGTTTATATTAGGTACTCATCCTTTCTCCGTCGTTTCCAAGTTGTTATGCCACTACTGTCAATTCACTGTTTTCCACTTAAAAGTTCCGAAAATCATTTTTTTTAAACTGTTTAAAATTTACCACTGTTGTAGGTTGTTACAATTACATGTTGAACTACAGATTCACTTTAATAAAGTTACATTTTAGTCTGCCGACTGTATTTTTGCTCGCAAGCACTGATTTACTGGATCGCACACTATCTTACTGAACCGCATGGTCCAGGAGCTGGATGTTGACTGAGACTTATTCTCTCCGTTATTTCCCGCGGGTTGCATACGCACAAGGCGTCGGGCGTTAGCCATGAAACGTTCGGAATTTGTAACGCCTTCTCCGATTGGCTGGTTTCAAATGTTCTAGAAACTGGGCCAACAACTTCTGCAGCTGTTGCTGCCTAATGAAATTGGCGTGTTCCGTAATTCACAGACATCCTGGGTTAGTGCGGTTTCTCAACTCGTCTCGCCGTAACGGCACCAGACACTAACAGTTGTTTCACAATAAAATTTATGCATGTTAAAAGAGGTGCCCCAAAGGTTGAATACTGGATGGTTAAAACGGGTTGCAATTATTAAAATTATTTACTCTCCTGATTTGTCCCGTTACAAAGGAATAGGTGTTTTGGAACCAAGATTTCCACAAATGTAAAACTAAAGTTGCCGATATGTAGGTGCCCATGAGAAGTACTCTTCTATCTCGCCGACTGAAGATTCATGGTTTGTCTTCTGCTAATATTACGTTTCTGGAGTGGTGAACTAGAGCATATAGCTGCTTGTGAATTTTGTACATTTGACAGTTACTTCGTACAGGACTTTCTCACTGTTTCACAATCTCCAGTTCCACCGTGTCACATGTAACTTTCAGGCCCCCAAATTCTTGATCTTTCCATCTTATCCTTAGCTTTCCTTTAGGTTACTTACTTATACTACGCCTTTCATTTTACAATTTCTTCAGATGTGATTTCTCATATTGCTTCCGTACATGTCCAAACTATCTCATTCTTTACGCATCAATGTACTCCAGAGGGTTTTGATCATTTTTTCCATCTCCCAATTTGTTAGTCTTTTCCACACGCATTCATCTACATCCTGTGCCTGTACATCATTCTTTCAATTCTTCTCAAGTATTTTCATCTTCTCTTTATCTGTACATGCAATACACATTGTTTCTGCTGTCTTTGGTTGAGAATCCCTTTGTATGTAAAAAAATTGTAAATTGTTTTACTTTTTCTTAAGCAACAGTAAAGTTATAGATCTATAGATCTTTAGTTAGTTGAAGCATAAAGCTTTCATCTTTGGAAGCAATAAAATGCTTGAAATTTATTTGCAGAATAAATTAGTCTTCTCTGGACATTGTAATAAATGTAAGAACTGTGAAAATCATAAAACTGTTTTACTTAACTGTGTAATTAGTGATATCAGTTACTAACCATTTTCCTTTTTCTATCTAGAGCACGAAAAAGGATGAACGGTGAAAAGGTATTTGGTAGTCAAATAAATGTGAGCTACCCAACACGGACTGGAGACAGGAAGGATGTTGCTCCAATTAAATCTAATCAAAGTAAGTGCAGATTCTTGTTTTTATAATTAGTAAGTTCACTTTCCTGTGCCACTGATGAATTTTTTATTATATTAAATAATTGTCATCATTTTTTATAATGTGTCGTGTTGTTCTTAGAAAAAGTAAAGTTTGTGTAGTTCAAAGAAAGTTCTTAGAAAAAATTATAAAACAAATTAACAAGAAATATTGACTGCCCGTAAACAGAATTTGATATATACTGATAGAGAAACATATTTTCAAGATTCAGTAAGAATATTTGCCTGTCTAAAAAAAAAGGTACAGTTTTTCCACACTAAGTGTTCATAAGGGGGAGGGGAATTTGGTGTGTATATTTGTACATTTTGTGTTTAAAAGCAATGGCTTAACCTGTTTGCAAGAATTAGTTTTATAATTGCATTCTGTGAAGCTCTACGTCTGCGACTGCAATAATTATCCATAACACTTTGTGTGCATTTGGGAATGGTGGGGCACACAAAAATTCTGTACAAATACCTGTATTTTAAAATGGTAATTTCAAACACATTCACAATTCTTTTTGTATACATAGGATGTACAGATCAATTTAAACGGTTGTCTTTATTCTTTATACACTTGTTTCAGTCCTTTCTAGTTTGTACAACTTTCTTTGCATCCAGTGGTCTTATTCGTTTTTTTATTTATTAATTTACTCAGCGTGTTGTTGTCGTATGTCTATTTTGTTCTTCCTTTCTCGATTTATCCCCCCCCCCTCTTTACCCAAGTTTGATGGGATTACACACTTGTGTGTATTTTGAAAATGATTTTTTATGGATTTTGTAATTTTCAGTAAAACTTATTTAAATAAATCCATCAGTTTTATTTTTAATCGTAAATACGGTAGAGCTTCCAAGTAACAAATATAATATCCAGTGGAAAAATTTGTTATTGAGGCATATTTAGTAGGAAGTAAATATTACTTTGCAAATATTACATATACAGGTTTTGCACATAGTAGTAAGATAGAACATAGTTATTATCCTCTCTTACTACTGTTTATTCTTCTTACGATGTGACCAAAATTCAAAATTTCTAATACATTTTTTGTTCTAAATTTGTTTGTTGTTTTTATCACTGTGGAATATTAGAATGTTTGGTTGAATATCATTACTATATTGTATACTGACAATTGATATGTTCTACCCACTAGCCAGTACACTTTACCAAATGAGATATGTTAAAAAGTAGAAAAAACTATTCATACAATACATCCACTTACAAATACAGTGCATTGTGACCATTAATTGACTGTTGTGACAGTTTTATGACAACTGAATGATGAAACCTCATTTCTTCAGAAGCATTACTCTTTAAGCTATACACACTGGTGTGGACATATGCCGTCCATGGAATTTCTGTTATATTGACAATGAAAATCTTGGATAAAGCGCACACTCTCTCTCTCTCTCTCTCTCTCTCTCTCTCTCTCTCTCTCTCTCTCTCTCTCTCTCTCTCTCTCTCTCTCTCTCTCTCTCTCTCTCTCTCTCTCTCTCTCTCTCTCTCTCGCTCTGTGTGTGTGTGTGTGTGTGTGTGTGTGTGTGTGTGTGTGTGTGTGTGTGTGTGTGTGTGTGTGTGTGTGTGTGTGTGTGTGAAATTTTGCTGGAAACTTGCTAAAAGCTTTACAGAGACATTTCCATTCAATTCCAAAGTTTTCAATACAATTTTCATTGGCAACCAGTTCCTGATCATTTTCAGTGCTGTTCTTTCGTCTGATCGTCAGTCAATGAAGGTGTCACTATTTCGTAGTCATGTGATGCATCTGTAGTTTTCCATTTACAGTCAGGATTTATTAATAAGGCAAGGCGTTGAGCTGATGTATTTCTTGTCGCTTCCTTTCTGTAATTAGAACAAAGAAACAGTATAGTCCATGAAATCTAGAGTATACAATAAAGGATGAGACAGGTGTTTGAGTTTTGCATATCAATATATCACAGTGAGTTTTCTGTTCCTGTTGTGTTGGTGGTTATAATCACAAAACACTGCGCTGAAAGGCGTAAAAGCGTTAATCTGGAATTTTTTATATAGTGGTTTGCAACAGCGTAATTTCTGTTTTCTGTTTCTGGTTTGAAATAAGGAAAGAGTACAAGTATTTTTGTAGGAGTACAAGAACATATGTTATTTTGTTACAGTAGGATCTCAAAAATCCCGATTGTCAATAATGCAAAACATCAGAAATCCGAACTCCTCATCAGACACAGAGTGAAAGCACAAAATTAATTATTGTTTAATTTTTACTTAAAACAAGAATGATATTGGTATTATCATGGAGTAGTGTAAATGAAAATCAAGACTAATCCAACATCTTTGTTTGTAAAACTATACAGCAGTGAACTTTGTTTATAGTAATAAAGTCAGTTTGTAAAGAAGCATAGTGATACAGTAAGGTTTACAGTACTAGTGATCACACGTTTATGTTTTTGATACCAAACATCAAAATACATAAATAAAATTCATTTACATGTACAGGTGCTTGTTTGAATACTTTTGTTTTTTGATACTGTTACTGCTAAATATTTCTTATACAGTACTCTGAAATCTGATCAAATCGGTAATTCGAACTTCCCGTAGTCTGTCTAATGTATTTGAAATCAAAATTTTGTGTGCATTCTTCCGTATTGTGTAGACTTTCATAATCTGTGTGGCAATCTGTAATAAAGTGTATTTTATCAAAAATGGACAATGTGCGTCTAGACCCATATTGAACCTGTTCAACATGTAAAACACAAGTTTTTGATCGTCTGTGTTATTCTGATGCCTACAGATAGGAAAATACCTGTTAAACTCAATGAAGGCAACAGTATGAATTACTCGCCAATGTTGCAGTATCTGGGCACAACTCAACCAACCATGTTACCTCATCGCTCAACGCCGCCAGCTGCTGTAAATACTTGGCAGGCATCACCGTCTTATCACGGTGAGAGCATGGGAAGGATACCTATACCAGGGTCAGTAAAAATGTCGTGAATTGTGCATGCATGCATGCATATGTGTGTATGTATGTGTGTGTGTGTTTTATACGTGTAGATGTTTCAGTAAATAGTGTAGCTGTTTCAATGTATAGTGTTTATCTGTACATGTACAGAGTGATGCATAATTGAGAGTATCTTCATACTGCATTTCTGTTTCATCTCAACATATATTTTATAGTAGTGTATAAGTAATCTAAAATATTTATATAGTCTATAACAAACTACAGTGTTCTTTGTTGTTAAAACTGTTTACTTCTAGCAACCCTCGAAAATTGTTGGCGTTTCCTACTCGCCAGATACCGTTTCTCGGCGGCGGGGGGGGGATAAAACTTAATTATTTAATATTTAGCATGTACCGCTACATTATTCATTAGCGCAGTTTATATTCTGATAGTCCCTTATCGAGTTGAAGATGAAAAATAATTGATTAAAAATAATCAAGGTGGACTAGGCTGAGTGTTTCCTCTTGTGGCCACTAACATGGCTAAGTCCCGACGAGAAATACCATTTGTCTATTGCTACACCAGGGTTGAAATCTTCTAAGGGTGGTCCATTTACTGCCAGCTGCATTAGATCTCCTAATGAAGTGATGTCCAGGGAAAGTCTCTGTTTCACTGTTATCCTGTTAACGAAGCTAAATCCCCGTTCACAAGATGCTGTTGTTACTGCCATGCATGCAACGCTGTAAAATACTTTATTTAGCTCACCAAAACGCTCAGGAAACTTGTACAGAGTATTTAATAGTTCACCCAGTCCTTTTGAAGTTATTTGCTCTTCTTTAACCATCATTTTTAATTGAAGCCATTCCGATAGCAAAACATCCTCATTTATATCACCAGTAATAAAAATATGCGCCAATTGAAGAATCTCCTCATTGCCATATGCAGTTAGGGTGTCATCTTGAGGAAGGCACAAGAAATCCAGAACGTGGCACTTGGTGCCTACTACAGTCTCAAGTGTATCAAGACGGCACTTCAAGTAATGAATAAGTAACTGTGCTTTCGATCAGCTTATTACAGATTGATTTGTATTCTTCTTCCCCTTGAGGCTTGTTTGTGAGAACAATTCCTTGGTTGCCTTTGTATTTTGAGCAATTCAGTTTCTCTGAGTGTGAAGTGTCAGAAAGGAATTGTTTCACACTGGATCCTTCAGATGAAAGCAAGAACTGAACCATTTCCACCGTTACCATCATTGACGATCGTACCTGTGAGACCAGTAACTGTTTCAAATGTAAAACTTTACAAAATGGCTCTAGTTTCCCATACAGGTCAATCAAAACGTTTAATGTTTTTACAAACTTGTATGATGTAAGGATTTTTAGATAGCCTTTTGCTCTAGCTGCATCCATAGCTTCTCCTGTTGTAGCTTTCCGGTTCGTTATATCCTCAAGATGGATGACCAGAGGTACGAGATCTCGCCGCAAAGCTTTCAAAGCGCCAGATTTACTACATAGCCGCCGTACATTGTGAATATTTCTGAGTTTTACTATCTCACTGTCTAAAGTTTTCGCAGTGTTTTTAAGCTCATGGAGGCGTTTTGAGGATCATTTGTAAAATTTGTATATGTTCTTCACAGTTTCGTCAAGCTTTTCTAGGTAAGGGATGGAATTGGCAGCATCAAATATGGCCAATTGTAGACGATGCGCGGCGCAGTGAATGCTAATTAAATGCGGAGCTTCTTCTTTCAAACGAAGTACGAAACCTGACTTTGAGCCAATCATAGACGACACCCCGTCAGTTCCCACACTAACCATGTACTTTTCTCTTCTCCAATCAAGCCCTAAGTTATCCAAGAGCCCAGTAACAGCAGTGAAATACGACTCTGCCCTACCGCTCTCGAGAGGCACAAGGCCTAAAAGGTCTTCTCTTATCTCCCCTTCACACACATAACAAGCATAAACAATTACATGTTCCTCAGCACTTCGGTCCGTGGAACCATCAATCAAAATATTGAAACACTGAGCATTTTTTAATTTTTGAACCACATCTTCTTCTAACTGTTTAGCAATAAAATTAATGAAAACTTGGCAGTTTTTATCGTTTACATATTGTTTTGTCTCCACATTTACACGTAATTTAGTTGCAAGGGCAACTTGCTTAGGGAAGTCGGTAAATGGTTTTTCATTGATGCCTATAAAATAGGCTATGTTGAATAAAGTTGTTAGATGCTCAAACATAGAAGACTCTATTTTCTTAATACATTTGGCAAGAGGAGCTTTTCCTGGTTCTGACTCTACTTCAGACCACGTTAAATTGTCCATATGTACTAGGCTTTTACCATGAAACACAAAAGTTTCCTTTTTCATGGAACCGGAAAATCCTGTTACCCATTTTGGGTCACTATTTTGAGGGTATATAGCGCGTATAGTACATTTTGCTCGGTTAGAATCGTAAGCTAGCCAGGGGAAGATATCCAGCCAAGCTCTTTGAAATTTTCGTTTCCCAGAGGAACCGTGGGCCTAAGTCCACTAGAACTTGCGTTTTCCACAGTAGGCATTTCAGTTTCCCTACTAGGCCCGGCACGTACATCTCTAGCAGTAGACGTCGCACTCGCAGACTCACTAGGCGTCGTCGTACTGACAGTAGAACTTTTTATAAAGAAATAATTAAGTTTAATCTGTTTCATTATGAATAAAATAACACACGAAAAATAAAATACATGCCTAACATGATCTTAGAAATTGAGAATACTCTTAGTACACGAAACAATAAATCACACGCATAACACATCCGGTCAACTCAACAATAATTAGCAGACTGTACAACTTGGAAGGAGTGACAAAGTCCGGTGGCCCGCGCAGAACGGCGTGAAATTTCCGCTCCCCTCTGTCAGCAACACTATTTTGTTCGACGTGTTTTAAGATGTTTATATCAAACAGAGCAGTTTTGTTTATAAAATTCACACGGTGACAGCTAACTGACGGCCTATGACTTCAACACGCGCCTTTACTAAAACAAAAACATGACGTGTTTTGGTTTAATAGACGCCCTTCTTTTTTCCATTTTTCATTCTTTGTCTCCTCTTTTCTCCTTTTTTTCACAGTCAAAACCCACTCGCCACTGGCGAGTGGGCGAGTGCAATTTTTGAGGGTTGCTTCTAGACTGGTTTGGCCGTGGTCCAAAGCTGTTTATATCAGCAAACGTTTCAACCAGGCCTTCACCAGCGATCTTCAGTTCTACAAACGAGCTAAAGCACACTGTTTCAGTACTCTGGTCACTAACCTGACACCTGCGTTAGTGTGTAGCACTGAGGATGGCCGGTGAAGCCCGGTTGAAATGTTTGCTGATATGACCAGCTTTGGACCACAGCCAAACAGCCCAGAAGAAAACATTTTTAACAACATTGACTCTGGCCATGTACACCTCCGACATAGTTTACATTGCTCTTTGTTTCAATCAGTGTAATGTAGGTCAAACTGTGACATTACTCTTTTGTGTACAAGCAAAAACCTATTTTTCAGTAACTCAGACTTTAAAACAAAATCAGAGTAACTGCCAACTAAAATTTCTTGGTTTTTTTTGTTTTGTTCTACTTTTTTTCTTGTATGTAACCCAACAAATAAAGGACTTAATTAGTAACACCATTTGTTACTGTCAGTACACATAATCAGTAATTTAATAATACTATATAGAAGTTTTATATATTTACAGTGTTGCAAACTGGTCAGTAAAGTCAGTAAAAGTCAGTATTTTTGAGCAAGTCAGTAAAAAGCCAGTATTTTTTAAATTGGTCAGTAAAGTCAGTTTTTTAAAGCAGAATTTAGTGGTTCTTGAGAAAGGGTTTTTACTCAATACCGGCAATTCATTTTTTTTATTTCCTTACTTTCTAACATGATAATTAAAAATTTTTTTGTCAGAAATAAATAATTAAGATTACTTACTGTGTAAAGTATTTGAAATGGGCAGGTGTAAATTTAAAAGTGACTGGCTGAGAAAGTCTGACTGTAATGGATATATTGTTGCTGAGTGGGGACGTAAAGCCAGTGACCATGAGATGTTCTGTACCCTTTGTGTAAAAACTTTCAATATTTCGTGGGGATATGAAGCCGTGGAACAGCATGCATCTTCTCGGAAGCATAAAGAAGAATGTAAACAAAAACTTTCCTCTTCACAACTTCACCTGACTTCAGTTCGCCAATGCACAGCTGGTTCACAAGACTGTGCGCCATCTACTAGTGTTGGTGAAACAATCAAGCAAACGGTTCAGTTGTACAACATTAGAGATAGTGCAGCCAAAGCGGAACTTATTTGGGTAATGAAGACAGTTGCAGCGGACTTTCCTTTGCTTCCATCCTGTGAAGACATTCGGGAGACTTTTGAAGCGATGTTTCCATCAAGTGTTCCTACAGATTTTTACTTTCAAGAACAAAGGCAAAATACTTGATAACTGATGCTCTGGCACCATTCTTTAAAAAGCAAATGTTGAATGAAATGGATGGTGCTCTTTTCACATTATGTTTTGACTAAACTGTTAATGCTGGCTCATCAAAAGAACTTCAAACAGCTGTTAAGTATTGGTCTCCATCTAAAGAAATGATTGTTACAAGGCATTTGCAGACTTTTTTTATGGGGTCAGCTACCGCTGATGAATTGTATAATAAGCTATGTGAAGCTATAGATAACACAACCTTACTGCGAACCAACTTACTGATGCTCAGTAATGATGGGCCCAATGTCAATAAAGCAGTTACAAACCTGATGAATGAATCTCTTATTTTATTAAGAAAAAACGAATGGTTGACATTGGTACATGCAACATTCACATACTTCACAATGCTTTTAGGCGCGGTATGAAAGTATGAAAGAACTTGGTGATAATGCTTCAAATTTGATATTCCTTATTCATCACTTTTTTGATGGTTGGCCTTCGAGATGGGAAGATTTTGAAAAAATTCAGAATGATCTGAAGCTACCTAAGCACAGGTTCATCAAACATGTTTCTTCAAGGTGGTTGTCTTTGGAGTCAGCAGGTTTAAGACTCCTAGAACAGTGGCCAGCAGTCACGAAGTATTTCATGGTATTTGTGCCAAAATATAAAAGTGATTTAATGATATCATCCAAATACAAGAACATTGTTAGTCTTCTGAAAGTTAACACAATGCAAGTGGAAATAAACTTTGCTTGCTCCAGTGCTCACATATTTTCACAGTTTACTGGTCACTTTCAGAAAGAAGAACCTTTGATTCACCTTCAGTATGATCACCTCAAAACTCTAACAAGCAGACTAATGACTCGTATATGTCATTCTGAGGTTATCTTCTCGTTAGATTCCTGGAATGATGAGAAAAGTTTTCTTCCTCTTAAAGAAGTAAACTGTGGATTAGATGTAAAAGAATTACAAATGTTACCAGAAAAGGACAAACTTGCATTTCTGCTCCAAGCAAAAAAGCATTTCATTGCTAGTTGTAAACACATTTTTACCAAGTCTTCCTTGACGTCAAAACCTTTATTGAAGCATTTTGAATGTTTGATCCCATCCGAAAGAACAAAAGACAATAGTTGGAAGTCCATCGATGAAGTGGCAAAAACATTGCCTATTGATCTGAACATAGCCTCCCTTATTGATGAACGGAAGTTACTGAGTTTGGAAGAAGATGAGCTCCATAGCAAGAGCAATTGCATTGATGTTTACTGGAACCAGTTTTTTAAGAAAACTGATAAGGCAGGTGAGATGAAGTACCCACTTGTTTCTAAGGTTGTCAAAGCAGCTTTATCTCTTTCTCATGGTTCAGCAGATGTGGAAAGAGGCTTCTCAAGCTCACAGAGAGTTATGACCTCTGATCGGGCAAGTATGTCTGAAAGAACTCTGGATGCCTATCTTCACGTTGCATAAACTCTATGATGGAAAAGTACATTTGGTTCATATAAACAAAGAGCTCTTGAATCTCGCTCAGTCAGCCTATATACATCATAGGCAGTACCTAGAAGAACAACATTTAAAGAAAGAACAGGAAAAGAAAGAAGAAGAAGAAGAAGCTAAGGAGAAAGAGCGTAATCATGGAAAGTGCTCAGAAAGTTAAAGAAGAAGCTGACATAAAAAGACATGATGCGGAAAAAATTCAGAAAAATGTTGAGAAAAGAAAATCTTCACTAATTACTTCATTTTTCAATAAAAAACCCAAGCAATGAGTTTCAATTACAATTCTTAAGCAGACTGATCATAGAGTACCAAGGATATTTAACGTTCTCTTGGTATGTACATTATATTATTCTAGGAATATTTAAGATGGGTAATTATGTTACAGTTTTATTAGATATAAGATGTAAGTTAAGCGCTGAATAATATGTCAATAAAATAAATATACAAAATTAACTTATAATGGTAGCAAGGGAAATTGGCCTGAGTAGCTGTAAACCAGTTAACAATATGCCTGCTGATTTTACTTGAACAATGTTTAGTTTTTAATGTTTTTTAATAAGTCTCAAACTAAAATAATGCTGTTGTATATTAGATTTTGTTTTACAGCTGCTCAGTGGGGAGAAGGGTGGCCAATTATAAAAAATATGTTTTAAACTGTCTCTAATTACTTGTAAATTAATATTAATATGGTCGATGGAGGTCAGTAATTAAGGTCAGTTATTTTATCTTAGGTCAGTAAGAAGTCAGTATTTCAGTGATTTTAGTCAGTAAAATCAGTAATTTAGACCTCAAAACCAGTTTGCAGCCCTGTATTTAGGGCAGGCAATAAACCAATTTAAATATCTGAAATAAACAAGTGTGAAATAAACACCATTTGTTACTGTCAGTACACATAATCAGTAATTTAATAATACTATATAGAAGTTTTATATATTTAGGGCAGGCAATAAACCAATTTAAATATCTGAAATAAACAAGTGTATTTGTATTTAAGGATATGTATATAAAGTGTAAACAAACTTATACAGCACTAGTAAGTTCTACTGTACAAAGTTCTGATAATTACATTGGTTGGTGCTCTACCCCCTCACATATAACAAAGAATTACTAATTAGTTAAGAATTAAAAAATTATAAAACACAGTAGTAGAATGAAGCAAACTTTGAAATCACATAGTGTTAATTCAGAATATTTACATTTCTTCGTCTTCGGTTGTGAAACTTAGCCTTAGACCTATTACGGACCCACTCTTTAATAGCAAAGGAGCTGTGAAATTCTGAACATCTGGCTTTGTCCATTCATAGAGATTTTAGGAAGTTGGTAGGAATTTGGGTGACCTTGGTGATTTGTGCATAGGCAGTGTTTGTTGCTGTACTCAGGAGCATAATGATGGTAGAAAGTGAAAGCTCATTGTCAGAGAGAAACAGTGATTCACATCAACAAAACGGTCACGATGTAAGGTTATAAGTAAGAAGGCCCCCCATACTTGCCTACATTAAAAACACGAACCCTCTGCCCCCCCCAAAAAAAAACAAAAGCCAGAGATGCCACTATGTTTTTAAAGGCGTTATGTGGAAACCGCTTGCTGTCCCCATGAAAAGTTTGTGAGTACTTAAATACCCAATTTTCCACTTAAAAGAATTTTTTCCCATGTTTTTTAAGCGAACCCATTCAGCACAGGGTAGGTTCAGGCAAGGTAATGTTAGAAATAACTTTACTTGTATACATTCAGATTGTATTGAAATAATTAATACTTCCCTTTCTTAACATATTATGTCGTGACATAATATGATAGTTCTGTTATTTATATTCATTAACCCAAATTACCATTTTTTAGTTACTTATATTTATTTATATTTAAATTAATAAAATATCAGTTATTAACAGTAATGGAAAAAGCACTGACTAAAACATGATTAAATAATTTAAAAAATATACAAATATTCAAAATATCTAAAGTTTGTGAAATGTGTATCTATATCTATACATAGTATAAAGTAAAGTCGGTCCGTTTTCTCTCTGTGTTTGAAATCGCTAATCTCAGGAAGTACTGAACGGATTTTACTCAAGTTTTCGCCAATAGATAGAGTGTCTATCGAGGAACATTTATGTGTATAATTAATACATATATGTTGTACATTAGCTTAGCTATCATGGTTTATGTCAAGTATCTATATATATAAAAGAGAAATACCACTGACTCACTGATTCATCACGAAATCTCCGAAACTATAACACCTAGAAACTTGAAATTTGGCATGTAGGTTCCTTATGTGATGTAGGTATCCGCTAAGAAGGGATTTTTGGAATTTCGACCTTTAAAGGGGGAAAAAGGGGGGGAGTTTGCCTGACTGACTGACATAGAATCAACGTAGAGCAAAAACTACTGAATGGATATCAATGAAACTTTGAACATAGCTTCATCATAGGTCTTAGGTGCTCACTAAGAAACGGTTTTAAAAACTTTCACTCCTAAGGGGCAACCCCCCCCCCCCATTGTATGTATGTATCTATGTATGTATGTTCCACATCTCCTCCTAAACCACTGGACCGATTTCAACCAAACTTGGCACAAATATTTTACGCGACGGGAGAACCAACATAGGATAGGTGTTTTTTTCGATGGGGTCCTTTGGGGGGTTCTTTGGGGTCTTCCACATCTCCTCCTAAACAACTGGACCGATTTCAACCAAACTTGGCACAAATATTTTACGCGACGGGAGAACCAACATAGGATAGGTGTTTTTTTGATGGGGTCCTTTGGGGGGTTCTTTGGGGTCTTCCACATCTCCTCCTAAACCACTGGACCGATTTCAACCAAACTTGGCACAAATATTTTACGCGACGGGAGAACCAACATAAGATAGGTGTTTTTTTCGATGGGGTCCTTTGGGGGGTTCTTTGGGGTCTTCCACATCTCCTCCTAAACCACTGGACCGATTTCAACCAAACTGGGCACAAATGTTTTACGCAACGGGAGAACCAACATAGGATAGGTGTTTTCTTCGATGGGGTCCTTTGGGGTCTCCACATCTCCTCCTAAACCACTGGACCGATTTCAACCAAACTTGCACAAATATTTTACGCAACGGGAGAACCAACATAGGACAAGTGTTTTTTCGATACTATCCTTTGGGGGGTCCTTTGGGTCTTAAAAAACTATTAGATCTGGTTACCATGGCAACCCAATAGAATAGATTCTGGTTACCATAGCATCGGTGGAAGTCTCCCGCGTAGGAAATAGCGCGGGAGTCGTCCGACGGGCCTTCCCCGGAGTTCATCCACGTAACCCGGGGAGTCTTAGGTCGGATCCTGCGAAAGACGGCGGGGCCAGAGTCCACTGTTCTTATAAATAAAGATATAGGTTACGATATCAAAGGTGGTGTATGCATCCTAAGAAACTTCTTAATAGTGTGTGAATTCAGAGTTGTTTCAGTTTGAATTTAAAAGTGGATTAGTTAAGATCGAAGTAAGTTATAAGCGAGTATAAAAAACAAAGTTTTGGTAGCGAATGTATTCAGATCCATAGTGTTCAGACAATACAAATGCACTTGCTTCAGTTTGAATTTAAAAATTGATAAGCTGAAATCTATAGAGGTATTGTATTGTTAGAATAAGTTTAGGAGACACTAATTTAACAAATGCTTTATTTCAACATTAACACAATGAATTATAAAACGACAGTTAAATACGCAGCACGTGCAAGTACTGTAGACATTTTATTGAAAACTAATTTAGCTGTTCGCCCTCTCCCAGAGTTAGAAATCGAGCAGGAGAGAACCAGCTTAGAGACGCACCAAACGAAAATTTGTAACACTGAACGCCAGTCGGCAAACAAAATCTAAACAAAGCAGACGTGGGCAGTTCCGCTTGCCGCCGGCTGAGTACCATTTTCGCCCGCATACAACAAAAATGTGAATCTTTCTATACATTTCAAAGTGAAAACCGCTTTTGGCTAAATATTGTAACGTCTCGCGGTTATTGATCTCTCAGAGCCTAATATGTGTACTATCGTTAATTTGTTAAGCTTTCCTAATTAAACACCACGTTGGTACGTCATCTTGTAACGTCTCGCGGTTATATCTCTAAGAGTCTAAATAGTACTTTACTTAATTAAATCTAAGTTTTATTTGCTCTTCGAAAATCTCGCTTTGATGAGAGTCACAGTAATTGTTTAATGAAATTATATTTTATTAGACCCACTGTTGGGTTCGCCAATCTTGTAACGTCTCGCGGTTATCTGATAGTATCGTTAGATCTTATCGTCACTCTTGCGATCGTCACAGAATTCGTTAAATTTTATGTTTACAGTTCCAAAAAAATGAAATCGAGGGTGTGTGATTTGGGAGAATTCAATGAAGTTGTTTGACCGTAGTTAGGAGAGAGAGTGCAAAAAGTATTATCCTCTTGGCATACAGTTACTTAATTTAAATTTCTCCGCTCATGAAACCAGCTGATTTTGACGTTTACAAACAAATTGGAGGTTAAATTAACACCAATTGTATGTAATATTTTCTGGTTGTCCGTCCTCTTCTTTGTCTCCTGACGATCTGTAAACAACTACCCTCTACTGAAAATAATACACATTTTATTTAAATAAAGTATTCATTGTATTTATTTATTAAATACCATGTTTTTATCTTCTCCCAATACAGAAAGTTATAATCGATTCTCCCTGTCAACACAACATTAGTTCGATCTTATTTGGTAAACGTAGAAAGTATAACAAATATTTTTATCCTTTATAAAATATAAAACAATAAAGAATTAATTTATTAATTTCCCAGGGTTATTTGTAAGTTCTTTGGACTATGAGACGGTCAGAAATGAATAATTTAATACCAAGCTTTACATTAAAAAATAGATTCTATTTTTTTTTTCTTTAGTATGTAGTTCCGGGTTTATCCGCCAGATCGCAGGTTACGTTCCTTCACTATACACAAAATTATTTAATGGCGACTAGAAATTCACAGAGATTTGTTATGATGATTTTTTGGTTAACGAAAATAATAAAGTTTGTTTTCACCTCTTTTCCTGAAGTGTTTAAAGATATGGTGCTATTTCTAGTGTTATGAAGTTATAGTTGAGATGTAATTTAGTTAGGTTTACTTGAATACGATCTCACAAAAATCTCGAAGTGCTGGAGACTAGGCCTGGAGCTGGTAGTTTTATTTTTCAAAGTTTCATCAATTTAAGGACGTGAATGTTGATACTTGAAGGAGTTCTAACATAAGGTTGTGACGGTACAATTCTGGTACCATAATAATTTTGTAAACCTATGGTTCCATTGTAAAACATAATTATTGTATTTTATTTTCTAACCAAATTTTAATAATAATAATTTTATTTTGTATCCCCTATAAGAGTTTTGGTGAGAATCGTGAACAACGCAAATTTAAGTTAACAGGATTTATGTCGAATTCAATGGAAAATTACAAATGTGACAAAAAACTGTTTGTCACAATAAGTAGTAAACAAGACCAACCCATGTTTACGTCAGACGCAAAGAATGCAGGGCACTTTGTATTCGACTGGGCTGGGCTGCTGAACAAAGAACCAGTGACGTAGTTTTGCCCCACCTCTGCAATACACAGTTATGCAGCTGTGTCATTCTCGTCCAGACAGTGTATCGTGCCGGCCGGCGTATTCACTAAGGGTGGTATTACACCACCAAGATGTATTATTAACAGTGGTACAGTAAACAATTTTCGTTAGAACATCGACAAAGTGTAATTCGCGAAGTGCTGCCAAAGAATCGGGTAAAAGTCTGATCCAGGGGGGATGTTACTATAGAGAGCGTGTGCCCGAAGACGGTATGTGACAGTCCCGATTTTTAAAAGTGCAGCCAAAGAATCTGGCAGAAGTCTGATCCAGGGGGGATGTTACTATAGAGAGCGTGTGCCCTAAGACGATATGTGACAGTCCAGAAGCAACGAATTCGAGGTCTTTGATGTTCTACAAAAGTTGCAGCTAAGTACCGTTGGCCACAACAAATTTTAATATTTCATTACAACAAATAATATAACTTCAAAATTATAAATGACCATTTAATTCATTAAAATAACTTTTTATAATGAACTCATAATAATTGTACCAGAGAGTGAGAGAGAGAGAGAGAAAGGGAGTGTATAATTATCAGATACTATTAACAAGTGCTGGGTTGTGACCATTTTTCACGTAAATTTATGCATATATATATATATGTTTAACATTGTAATAATATATATTAACAACATTTTCATATTATATATTTTGGAGGGCTATTGAAATGTTTGAGGGGATTTTTTAACTTGTATAGTGGAACTGCGTCTCATGGCACAATCTATCTTAGCATATAGTAGCGTGCGTATTTCGCACGGATCACATGTTGTGTAATTAAAAAATATTATTAAACGGTAATGTCATATGGTAAACATTTCAACCAAGTGTCATTATTTCAAATAACACTTTCTGCTACTTTGAGTTTCGCTTAAACGAATTCTGGCCTGAGGTAAGTAAAATTTCATTGCTTATAATGATGGCGCCCGGAGCAAAAAGTTGAATAAAAACTATTGATGTTACATAGTAAGATTTATTGGTCAGTAATAAAATAATATAACATTGGCTTCTGGAACAGGGACACTACTTAAAATTTTATTTTATGTGGGTAAGCCTACGGAAAGTAGCGGACAGTTATCTGAAATAATAGATATAATTTTAACATAACCTATCTTCTACGAGGTTATGTTGTAGGATTATATGCATGTGTGTATTATAAATAAGCAAAATGAATACTGGTAAAAATGATGTAGACGAAACAGTTACGAGTGAGATGGACGTTAAATTGAACCCAATTAGTCAGATCAGTGACACCAGAGACACTGAATTAAATCCGGTTCCATTAACCCCCATCTCAACTCAAGACGTAAATAAACCAGATGATACAGCTGCAATGATGCAGTTACTATTAAGCGAAATTAAAGGAATTAAGAGTAGTTTTAATAATAAATTCGATGAACAAAGTAACAAATTTGATGAAAACTTGAATGACAAATTTGATAATTTTGATAAACAATTTAACGAGCAGAAAAATGAAATCAGAAATAGTTTTGATGTAAAGTTTGATGAATTAAAGACTGAAATTAAAAAACGTAACGATAATCTTGATAAACAATGTGACAAAGTGATTAAAAGGTTAGATGAGAGGTTAATTCAAATAAAAAATCAGAAGGTGAGTAGCAGTGAAAATATGACGAAAAACGATGTACTAATTAATAAGGTGAGTAACAATGATAATTTGAATAATGAGTATACAGGTAGTAACAATGGTATAATTAAGAATATGGTGTCAGAAAATGATAATGATAATATTGGGAGTGATAATGAGATGTTTGTGTGTATGGAGTCAGAGAGAGAGCTGAGAGAAAGTATATTTGTAAAAGGGATGCAGGGGGTAGAATTTTCCTTTGATGTTGTGGTAGGGGGTGAAGTCAAGTCTTCACGTATTTTTAGCAAGGACGAGAGTTCCTTAGATTTATATTTGGGAGACGAAAGGTCTACAACTAGAGGTCCTTGGTGTTTTTGTGTACCTCATAGGTGGTGCAGTAATTATGAGTTAGTGACCCCTGCATATTTGGAAAGAGAGAGTATAGCTTGGTGTTATGGTGAGAAATATATTGAGAGAGAGAGGAAGAGAGTAATAGAGATTTTTAAAGTAAATAGAAAGTATAGAGAATTTGTAGAAAGGTTAGGAGTAGAGATGGTGGATGATTATAGTGAATACTTACCTTGTAGTAAAATTGAGATAACAATAATAGTAGATGGTGAGAAAAATGATAACAATTACTTACCTTGGGTAGTAACGGATGTAGCAGTAGGTAAGTAGACAGAACCATACCCGATCGTGACATGGTATATGATAAAAAGTTACAGAATAAACCTATTAATTCTGGAAATGAGATTGTGGAAGAGTATAAAATTTTAAACAAACATTATATAAATAATAATAATATCATTTATATGATAAAAAATATGTTATATCGACCTAAGATTAGAATGTTATTCAATGATGGAGGATAGATTGTTTTATTGTGTAATGAACATTTAATATATGTGAACAGTGATTTTGAAATGGACTGCTTATGGACTGATTTTGATCAATGATAAAATAACGAGTTGGATTGTATATTTTTAATTGTATTAATGCCAATGTATTTATATATTTTGATGTTGTGTATTACAGGTAAATTTTATGTACACCATGTATGTTTTAGTAATTGTTTTAATAATGAACAATTAACATGTTTTTATTTTGCTAAACAAGTGAAAGTAATAGTGAAAATTTTAAATAATTGAATAATAATTAAAGAGTAATTACTGAATAAATGTGGTACAAAAGAAAGTTGTACTAAATTTATAATTGCAGTAGTAATGAAGTTAAAATTATTAGTTTGTAATGAAGAAAATTTCTAATGAATAATAAATGATTAAGTATAAATATATATTTGAAGATTGAGATGTATTGTTATGAGTAGGTGAGAGATAAACTTTCTAATGCAATTGTCAATGATCACAGAAATGTAAAGTGTTAAAAAGGGGATAGAGTCTGGGTGTATTAATAAATAGAGGCATGTGAGTTAGTCAATCAAAGTTAATGGGAGTTAGATAGATAAGAATTTTAAAGAAAATAATACAAAGAGAGTATTAGATATTTAGGGACACAGTAGTTAGTGATTATATGTAGAGGTGAGTAAAGTAAAGGTTAAACATATATTGTTGATGATGATATTTTGTAGTGGGGGTGAGGTGATAAGGAGTGACCAGCGTATAGCGTTGTGGCAGATAATAGCGTAGTTTAAGGGAGTGTTTGCCGATATTTTGGAAGGGCAAAAAATTTGAATGTATATAGCCAGGTACGGAACACCCATCTTAGTACAAAGACGAGCGGTGCCGTAGGATTTTAAAATGGAATTAGTGAAGGTGTTTATAATTGAGAAATTGGTGTCATGATAGGTAAATTTGGTGGTGAGTTAGAAGAAGGTGAGTAAGATTATAAATGTTAATGCCTATATAATAAGTCAAAGCATAGTGAATACAGGAGTCACCCAGACTAATCAATGATTAGAATGTGAAAGGTTAGGTAGAAAATTCAGAGTAGAGAGGTAATAGGAACTGAAATAATAATAATTTAATATGAATATTAATAATAAATTTGAAATTGTGAAGAATTAAACGGTAGTACATAATTGATGGCTAATTAATAAAAATTTAATAATTAATAAAAGCATTAATTAATTAATTAATTAAAAAGTAATGTTTATAATTTGATACGCAAATTTAAAGAAATTTTAATCAAGATTAAATGTGAATTGGTTATTAACCATATTACTGTATTGTATTAACCGTATTACTGTATTAATATAATTAATGATGAGTGTATTATTATGTAACATGTTTTACGTATTAACATAGGAATTTGAACAGGATGTATAAGAAATAGTGTGTGTGGAGGAGAAAGAGGGGTAAATATTATTAACAGCGCCAGTTTAATTAACTGTTAATAATAATAATATTATTTTTTTTAATATAAAATGTTTTTCTCCCTCTTACTCAAACAGGGAGATTTTGGTAATTGTATCCATAAACTTTGGATTATATGTTTCATTTATATAAAAACTTGTGTTTCTTCTATAATTATATTAATTATGAAAACAGAAAAGAGTTAATTATTATCGATGGGAATCGAAGAGATTTTTTAAAATTAATGGTAGTCAATGAAGAGAATGGCACTTCTATATAATTCTTGTTGATTTGAAGCAAACCCAGTGCTTCTTAACGCAAACCAGCACATAGCTAATGGGAAACAGATCAGTTAGGGATATAGCATATACCAAGCCACTATTTTGATATTTTTGATTTATTGTTTGGTGATGTTGTGACGGTGGTCCTGAGCTGGCCAGCGCGTCAGAGCAGGAGCGTTACGCGCCTGACTGGCCTTATGGTGTTGGGATCTCGAAGGAGAAGTCCAGTAAGGCCATACAGGTACTGTCATCATCATCGGACCACGGGTGAGTTATTATATTCTTTTTACATAAATAGTAAGGGGGTTGTGGCGATATATCCTGGCTGTTCCCTTTAGGAAGTACGAATGTGTCAATGAAAGTCTTTATGCTTCGGCATAAAATCTTTCATTGAGGGAGTTTTGTGATGGTACAATTCTGGTACCATAATAATTTTGTAAACCTATGGTTCCATTGTAAAACATAATTATTGTATTTTATTTTCTAACCAAATTTTATTAATAATAATTTTATTTTGTATCCCCTATAAGAGTTTTGGTGAGAATCGTGAACAACGCAAATTTAAGTTAACAGGATTTATGTCGAATTCAGTGGAAAATTACAAATGTGACAAAAAACTGTTTGTCACAATAAGTAGTAAACAAGACCAACCCATGTTTACGTCAGACGCAAAGAATGCAAGGCACTTTGTATTCGACTGGGCTGGGCTGCTGAACAAAGAACCAGTGACGTAGTTTTGCCCCACCTCTGCAATACACAGTTATGAAACTGTGTCATTCTCGTCCAGACAGTGTATCGTGCCGGCCGACGTATTCACTAAGGGTGGTATTACACCACCAAGATGTATTATTAACAGTGGTACAGTAAACAATTTTTGTTAGAACATCGACAAAGTGTCATTCGCGAAGTGCTGCCAAAGAATCGGGCAAAAGTCTGATCCAGGGGGGATGTTACTATAGAGAGCGTGTGCCCAAAGACGATATGTGACAGTCCCGATTTTTAAAAGTGCAGCCAAAGAATCTGGCAGAAGTCTGATCCAGGGGGGATGTTACTATAGAGAGCGTGTGCCCTAAGACGATATGCGACAGTCCAGAAGCAACGAATTTGAGGTGTTCGATGTTCTACAAAAGTTGCAGCTAAGTACCATTGGCCACAACAAATTTTAGTATTTAATTACAACAAATAATATAACTTCAAAATTATAAATGACCATTTAATTCATTAAAATAACTTTTTATAATGAGCTCATAATAATTGTACCAGAGAGTGAGAGAGAGAGAGAGAGAGAGAGAGAGAGAGAGAGAGAGAGAGAGAGAGAGAGAGAGAGAGAGAGAGAGAGAGAGAGAGAGAGAGTGTATAATTATCAGATACTATTAACAAGTGCTGGGTTGTGACCATTTTCACATAAATTTATGCCTATATATATATATGTTTAACATTGTAATAATATATATTAACAACATTTTCATATTATATATTTTGGAGGGCTATTGAAATGTTTGAGGGGATTTTTTAACTTGTGTAGTGGAACTGCGTCTCATGGCGCAATCTATCATAGAATATAGTAGCTTGCGTATTTCGCACGGATCACATGTTGTGTAATTAAAAAATATTATTAAACGGTAATGTCATATGGTAAACATTTCAACCAAGTGTCATTATTTCAAATAACACTTTCCGCTACTTTGAGTTTCGCTTAAACGAATTCTGGCCTGAGGTAAGTAAAATTTCATTGCTTATAATGATGGCGCCCGGAGCAAAAAGTTGAATAAAAACTATTGATGTTACATAGTAAGATTTATTGGTCAGTAATAAAATAATATAACAAGGTGTACATCACTCGTCAATTTTTATTAAATTTCGCACTAATTATTCCAAAAGTATTCATTAATTTTCAAATTTTAAATAGGCATTACACTTTTTTTCAAACGTTCACTTCCCAATCGTTTTAACAATTAAATTCAATCTTGTTAGTTGGTTACTCATAGTAACCAAGATTTTTTTATGGTTTTTTATTGGTGAATCTATATACTTTTGGGTATATAGGCTATTATTAATTATTATAAATTTATTTCTTCTTTATAGAAAAATAATCCTTTTTAAATTTTGTTTATAATCCAATTTAATTCATCTAAGGTTTTTCTTTCTATTTTCTCTTAAGGTTATACATAGGTCTTTAATATTTTAATTTCCTTCAATTGTATTTATTTATTATTTGCTTAAAGTATCCTTACTCTAAACTATTTTCCTATGCCATCTTGCTTACAGAGTATTATTTTATATTATTATTATTTTATACCTAACCCTGGGTTATCTTATATTTAAACACAATTATTATATTAAACATAAAATTATACCTAGGTACAAGACCTTTGTGGCCTATGCAATACAAATTATACAAAATACACAATTTGTCAGCAGCAATATAGTCCACTGCTACAATTGATTGTTTTCCCATCTACAGTATAAACCTGTGAGATGCTCTTTTTTTTTAACAATTTCCCCTCTCACTATGTACACTATATCTCACTTTGTACACTATATGTCACTTTGTTATTGTTTAAGTGTTCTGTAGTACAAAGTATTCTATACATAATACCCATTTCTGACCTTTAGAGTGGGGTGATTGTGTTATCATATTTGGGCGTGGGTTATGTAACGTTACAATATTCATCAACAGTAACTAATTAAAACAAATTGACAGTTCGGTAGTAACACGTAAAAAATGTGACAGTGAAAACAGTAAAACAACGCATGCCATGTGGTGAAATTCTACGCAGCATAATCAAGGGAAGTAGACATTTCAACAATATATACCATTTCAACATTTTAAAATGCTGGTTTTTTCCTAAATTATAAAGTTGAGCTCAACAAAATCTAAAAGTATGTAAAGGTGTATGATTGTGTGTGTGAAGCATATGCATATAGGCCTAACAAGAAGTGTTGAGTTGCGTAATTTTGATATACGTAGTAGTATTTTGTTGTCGTAGTTTGTTGATAATCAGTTTTACGCCTTAAGGCGGAATAAGTGTGTTCATGATCTTTTTTGTTCCCAAAGGAAAATAAATAATGTTATATTTTACTTGATTTGCACATTGTTATTTGTATTTGCTCACTGTTCTCTGCCAAAGTACACTAAACGATTCCCTGGACCAAACATTACATATAATCATTTTAATTTGAATAAACAATTACTGAGTAACATTGCAATTGTTTCGCCCCGAACAGGGACAATTTAATAATTAAACGATAACATTGCAATCATTCTTCTCTTATAACAAAGCACCTGATACCCTCTTTGTACATAGGATGTGTGTTCTCTTCCCTTATACTCATTCCCTTATTAGTTCCTGGCCCTTTCCAGGTAACTCCGCCAAACCCCATTTAAAACTATTCCTCCCACCACAACGCCTTGCGTTGAGGGCTCCTTACACCTCCACCCTCACTACAAAATTTATGTACCCTGCTCTCACCTATTTATTCTCCACTTTTATCACTCTCACTTTCTCTACAAACATTCACTCTGGCTCTGTGTCCCTACTACTGACCCATTTCTGTATTACTTTTATTCCAAAAAATTTTTATTCTGTCTAACCCATTTAAAGTTAACTCTGACTCCAAGCCTTATTGAAATAATCATCACCCAAACTACATCTTTTACAACTTCTACATTAAGTTAATCATTGAAAATTACATTAGAAAATTCATAACTACCTCAAATTAATTTAATCACCTAATTTAGATTCTTTAAAACTCATTTAATTTCATTATTAAAACATTTTACTTTACTTCAATTTCATTATAAACATCATACTTACATTACATCATTCAATTGAATAAAAACATGGTTCTGTCATAGACTCAAAATTATAAACATTTATCACAACAAATATAACGTACATAACCATGTACAAGTACTTACTTTTTACATACATTCATAAATAGATTTTATTTGTTTACTAATTTTCGACTCTTACAGCCGCCATGTTGTCTGTTGCCAACTTAACATTATACTTACCAGGGTCCAGGTTCGAATCAGCGAACGGGAAGTCCAGAACTGGTTATTTAAAATTAAACATATTGGTTACTCTTTTACACATCTTGTTATTTTATTTTCTCAAAACAATTCAGTTGTATCAATTAATCATTATTAATCAAAAAAAAGAAAAACTTAGATTCTTTTACCATCCCATCATAAATAAAATCTCCCTTCTCTCTTAATTTTGATGTTATCCTTCACGGTAAAATTATAATGAATCCTTATTCATAAAATTGGTATTACCTTGATTACAATAGACACATTTAAAATAATATAGAAATAGTTATACCCCATTTATTCACAACCAGCGCCTCTTACTTTTATTACATGATTATTAAACACGTCCATCCACTTGTAACAGGACAAACGGCCTGTTTTCATAATTATGGGATGCAAGGATTTTTTATTGTATTTCATTGTATTTTGTACACACATAACATTTTGGGTAGGACAATTTTTCCCTCGGTTTAACAAAACAACGCAGATTCAACAGAGCAGAATGATTCCAAGGTCAAAGGCGTACGTGCGGTATAGAATGCATTCGATGGTTGCATGAACTAACACAGACTCTTAGTATAAATTTTCATTGGTTAACAATGCGTGTCGTCATTAAAAAATGATAATGACGTATCAACAATGACATTTAAAACAGGGCGTTAGCCATAGGAAACAAAAGACGGTGACGTCACAATACTACTACATACGCAGATTTTGCGTCTGGCCCGCTCTCAGTCTGTGTCATCAACTCAGAGCGTACACACGTTCAGTTGTGTGTTGGCAAATTACCGCCAGCAAAAGTGATCAAACTTGTAAAAATTTAATCAAAACAGATAACTAAATTCAGTGCACAGTTTTAAATGAAGTAATCAAAATTCAGTGAAACTAAAAAAACAGACACACTACAAAGTTCGGCCGAACATCCGCCGCCAATCATGGAAAACGTCTGAGGAATGCCATCACCACAATAATTCAGGGAAGTCCTAAAATTCAAAATTCTAACTATTAATATGAGCTCAGAAATGTCATTAATCAGATATGTAATAACCATCAATGTATGAGATGTACGAATGAGGGAGTGAAAGTAAATGACTGCCGGCATTTAAAACCAATAACCTGAGGCGTTGGTTCGTGTTTTTAAATGAATATAACGTAATAAATAAATTTAAATTGAATACTGCAGTTTAGAAAAATACGTTTACAGAAAAGATTAAAACAAAGAGAAAAAGCAAATATTATACTGATGTTAATATATGGTAAAGAGGCGGAACAAGAAATGCGAAACACCTATCTGCTTATCCCATGCCAATATGGTGTGCGATCGGTGCTTTACTGACGAAGGAACAGACCTCCTCTCCGAGTGATTCACGTTTGAAGAAGACTAAATATTGATAATGTGAACTTTTTTAACATTTTTTTAACTTCACCTAAGGCGAGTCATAAATTTTCTTAAAATTAGTTTAACCAGTATTATGTCAAATACACGGTTTTCTCGCAGCAACTTTTGTTTTTTATTCTTTGGACATCCCTAACAATGATGTTCACTCATCTCCCGTTGTTTAAAATAACATAATAAGGTGTTAATTACGTTTTTTTTAATGTGTGCTGGTCAGGCACATTGCGCCCGAAATCCAGGGTCAACATATTGCCCCCGACAAAAGGCTAACAACATCATCATCTACTGCTGCTATATCAGCTTCAACACAAGGTAAGATCTCAATATCATTATCCACTCTCTCTATACCTAACCTTACTACTAATTCTTTATAATTTCTACCAACCTTAAACAACTCTATCTCCCCATCTAAATACCACTCTCTCTCTAAATATCTCTCACCATAACGCCATATCACACTTTCTCTACTAACCCATGCAGAAGGCACTAAATCATCACAAAAATTCAGGGAACAACCTGAAGACACCATGTCATCTAATAATAAGGGACTCTTGCCCTTCAACAACAATAGTGAACACCTTGGTTCACAATAACCCCGGGGAAAATTTACCCCCTGCAACCCCTCTACCTGTAAACTCTCTCTACACTTTCTCTTTAACCCATCAACACTCACTAACATTCCATTATTAAATTTTACTTTCACTAAAACTTCGTCAGCACTCTCAATATTCACAACCTTACTCTCTAACCCCACATTTTTAATTATATCATTTCTCACCCCTACTTACCGTATTATATGTTACCTGATCGTCTTTATTTTCATTTAATTGATCGGTCTCTTTACCACTTTCTACCCCCACTTTAATCTCATAATTATCATCAACACCACTTACCTGTTTTGATTCACCTGTATCTCCTCTAATCGATATCTATCTCCTTCCCACTTCTCGTCTCGTTTATTCATTCTAAAGTTATTAATCATGTCATCCATTCTTGTGTTTTTTTCATCGAACCCATGATCTATTGATTCTAATATTTTATCAGTGATTGTTTCAAATTTTTCATTCATTTCGTTTTTAAAATTATTAAAATTCTCATTTTGTTCTTTCAACTTTTCATTTAGATTACTATTTATTTCTTGATTTTGCATATTAAATTTATTTAACAGTAACTGCATCATACTCCTCACATCGTTACCATCATCTTTCTTATCTTCAGGGGTAGGCGTCGATTGACTCGTTACGCCTTCCATTATTCTCGATTCAGTCTTGCTTAAATCGCTATTTATTTGACTTTCTGTTTCAATATCAGTTAAGCTGACATTCTCATCATTATCTGCCATCTCAAAAATTTATATATATTTTTTTTTCTCAAAATACCAACATATAATATAACATATACTTATTATCTAACAGGGTATTCTATTTACTCATACTACACATGATCACAACATAACCTTATACTTGTACGTCCATTTTGCGTACATAAAAAAAAATTTTATTTTATTTCAAATAACCATTCTGCCCTTCCCCGTAGGCTTGTATTTATATAAATGTCCATGTTCGGAAGAGCCATCTGTACAAGTACTTACTTTTTACATACATTCGTAAATAGATTTTATTTGTTTACTAATTTTTGACTCTTACAGCCGCCATGTTGTCTGTTGCCAACTTAACATTATACTTACCAGGGTCCAGGTGTGATATTCAAATACACTTTTAAATATATAAAAATACATAAATATGACTCTCACCTACCTTCAATGGTTCGTTTCTCTGGGGCCAGGATTCTTTCGTACGAACGCTAGATACAAACATGTGTTTCATGGGTTATCGAAATAACTAACTCTACACATCTTTATGAAGAGAAATAATTAGCTTTAATGATCAATTATTGCCATTTTAAAATTTTCTTTATCAAATACAGTTACTTACATGCTTTTCAAATATGGTGTATTTCTTGTTTATACCTCTTACTTTCTAAACTTACATACTATTACTTACAACTTAAGATAGCCCAGCCTGCTCACGCACTACTCACATTCTTAAAAACATAAAAACCCCCCTTTTTACTTTGATTGATTACTGTAATACATGATATGATCTCCCCGCCGGTAACGCGTATATCTGCGACCTCGTGGTCGCCGCGTGGTGAGTTGGTAGTTGTCCCGAAAATAAAGAAAAATATATCAAATTAGCATGTTCCTGTTCAGTAATTATTCACTCTCGCTTCCACTGATTGAAATAACAGTTAAATCACTTTTACTGTCCCATGTTAAAATTTTGAGAGGAGCTACCTCTATACAGGACCCGGCCGGTTACTCTAGGGACTAACAACTGCGCAACTTACTTGGCGAGCGGGAGGAAACAGTGTTCCACGGCCATCAGATCTCGTTGTCGTTCAAGGTTGATTTGTTACAGTTTATTGGCTCTATGCATGATACATAGTGGTAGTATCCGTAATATGTGTCGACGATCTCTAGACACTGCTAGTCTGATGTCACTAGCAGTAGGCGGTACTTAACTATGTTTCCTGTAGGTCGTCTTGCTAATCTCACCAACTGTTCGTTCATGCGCCATTTTTTACAGCGTCGTTTAAGTTTCTTGGCGTCCCTACGGCGCGCATACTTGAGTCACATTCACACACAGTTCTGAGAAATAGAGGGTGGTGCAAATTCCTTGCCTGGTTTCGCAACTGACTATTACGCTGCTGCTTTGTTTCAACACTGTTCTACTTGCCACGTGTTCTGTTACAATGGAATTAACGTTTGTCAGAAAATAAAACTTTCACAATATTTTTTATAAAAATCCCGAAATGAAATAAAATGAAATACCCCATATTTTTGACACGCTACAATACCCCCCCCCCCCAATGAGAATTCTTCTGTCCCAAAACAGGACAAATCTCATTGATAAAACCCCTAAGAGGACCGGTGACGAACTGGTGCCAACAACCCCCCTTGTTCTTATACTTAATGGGTACACGACCCCCCGGGCTCGGCGTCTATGGACGCATCTGAACGAGATCACTGGACTTCTCTGTAAGAGATCCCAACACCGAAAAATCGAACAGACACGCACCACAGCACACCTCACCTTCTAACATGCTTCCCCCAAAAATCCTCAATCCCTGGCTCAGATTATGCCAGATCCTCAGCCGATATGTTTCCCCTTGTGTGCAAGCTGGGCTGCCTTTAGCAGATACTGGGCTCACACACACTCACATTACATGTTATAAATTGAGAACTTCTTTAAAATTTATTTAAGTTACAACCCATTGGTTGTTTTCATGTAAAATCACTTCATAAATTTTGTATAAATTTTAAATTATTCTCTTCACTGGTTTCTGTTTTTATTTAAAATAAATTGATTTAAACATTTTTTTTTTTTCAAAAAATGTTTTCCAAAAAATTTTAAAATTCAAAAAAAATTTAAATTTTTTAAAATGTTTCCTTTACATATAGAAATTATTTAAAATTTGTTTAAATTGATCAAAAAACAAACGTTGAATTGACTTCCTTACTAAACAAGCTTAGTCTGTATATGACCTCACTGTCAGCTGATCGAAACTAGGTCAAGTCCACAACCTTGACCTACATACGTTATGTACCAGTTCTGTCTGAAAATACATTTAACATCGGTAAAATTCTGTCTTGACGCACAAAACATAATAAAATAAAACATTTAAAATAACAAAATATTATTATAAATAATAAGCAAATTGACATTTAAATTATTCAAAATAAACAATTCTTAATTTTACATTATCAAATTCTATCAAAGTTTTGTCACTGGTTCCAAAATAAAAAATTTTATATCTTTATTCTCTCTCTTTGCTTGACAATCTTATTCTCCATTACAGTGGGTGATTTAAATACTTATAACAATTTCATTTACCATTTGGTAGGCTTATACTTATAATCTCTGCCCCTTTGACTCTACTACTAACAACTTTTACTGACATGACACCCATCTCTATCAAAATCTCTATCAAAACACTCTCTAACCCCAACTTATCATTAAACTCAATTCGCCACCTTCTCTCTATATATAAAAAAAAATACTCTCTAACCCTTTGTATTTAGGATACGTGTTTCCCTCCCCAAAAAACTCATTTCCTATCGTCTCGTCCCTGGATTCTACCTGAGGCGACCCCTTCCCACTAAATCGGTCCCATCCCGTCCCAACTTATCATTATGTTGAGGACTCCTACATTACACTACCCCTATTACAAAATTGCCATCCCCAAAATCTCAATCTCATTACCTTACTACAGCTACAACAAAATAACATCATTAATTATAAACATCAATATATCACTCAGAAACTCTACATATATTCTCCACAACTGCTGTGTCAACATCAATACTTCTCAATTTCTATAACATTACATTAACTCAAAACAACATTACATTATTTTCATCTCTACTATTTCTTTAACTTTGACTTCAACTTGGACAGATCTATGTGTCCCACAAAATATTCATCACCCACAAACTATCTCTTATTAAGTTTCACAAATTATTACTTTATTTCTCATTTTTTCAAATTACTTTTATCATTACTTTAAAATAGCATATTAATTACTTGGAACATTTACAACCAATATACCAGTGACATTTTATTGCTGATCAGCTGACCTCCTAACACAATGAATACACATCTCAAAATTGAACAAATTACATGAAATATATATATATATATATATATATATATATATTTATCACTCCTCACATCTCACCTCCTTGTTTCCCCTTTTTCTGATTCTGATAATTTATGTTAACTGCCTGCCAGTCGGTTTAATCATTTATTTAGGTTCAAAAATACACACATAATGAAAACACATATTTTTATCAACGCTTATATCTAACCTACCACAATAAAATAATACATTTAAAATTATGGAATGAACACCTTATAGTGAATGTATGAGCAGCTAGTTATTTAAACAGAGCACAAGCATTTTTATTGGATCAAAATTTTAGTTAGCAATCTTTGTTATCAAATTTAAATTCGTGGCTCATCTGAGCCACCTTCCATCCACACACTCTATTGCAAATTATGTAAGACTGTGGCGCCTTTTCGCTTTCACAAAGACGGCATATTTTGGAGTAGTTTGACCTCTCCGTGTCTTTGTTTCGGCAGTTACATTTTAACGTTATGAATATCAACATATTCTTGTCTATAATTAAACGCCCTTAAATGGGTCTACCACCTGGCCTTGCTGCCCCCATGCGGGCAGAGTGGTAGCCGCTGTTCCCTAGTACCTGGATTTCCCCTAAATTTCACCCCCCATTTAATTTCTACTAAATACCAATTTCAAGTCAGCTATGGTCAAGGGACTTGATATGACCATAGCTGGCCACTAGCCAAATCCACGATTAGTGCTGGTAAGGCAGTAATCGCCCGAAAAGTCGGGGAAATCTAACTTGCATTTCAATGCCTGTTTCATTCATCATTGCTATGTGCGACACGAGCGTCTATCAGTGTGTTTTACAATCTATTGAAGTTATTATACTTTTATAAAATTATTTGTTATCTAATTCTTTGCTTTCAATTTACATGATAGTTATTATTTCGCTGCTTTGTTAAATTTATGTCATTACTATTTTTTATACCTATTCCCATTTCTCACACACCTCTTTGGCACTTATATCTATTAATAAAACATAACATATAACTAACTGCATGGTCAGTATATGGTTCAGCCATGTTCCTTTTCATTGAAAATTATAATTATTATATTGCCTGTTATTACTTATAAAGGTACTGCTACTACTCTCTTTATAACTTCCTTACTTATATAAAGCGTACTAACATATTACAGTAAAATTATTTCTTCTTGTATATACTCCCTTAAACACTAAGCCAATAACTTAACTTTCTTTAAATTAAAAATTAACAATTTTGGTGAGTGTTATACCTACACCATCTCTTCTATAAAAATAATCACCCTGGTGATTCTTATACTGATATCATATTTTTTCTATTCTTTTCACTCAGAATTATTCTGTGTCTTATAGTCTAATACACTTAATTGCTCATTCATCATGTGTTTATGTTTTGGGTTTGTCACACTTGTTTATATTCTTTTTTCTTAATATTATATGTTGTTTATTTTAATACACTTATCACTTCACTGTTTATCTTTATCACTCCCTACCTATCTCTCACTCTTGGTTTCAAAGTTATTTTAGATGTACATTTACAACTATTCTTTAACATTAGGTGCCTTATTATCTTATTCTGCCTTATTCCGTTATACCTGCATAATAATCTACTGCATTATCCCACATTATTATTCCATCATATAACCTGTCTACATAAGTAATTCTGGTCTTGTCACCGTCAGTATTATGATCTGTCCCAATGAAGCATTTTATTATCTCCTTACTATCCGAATCAGCTGCTATTAATATCCCCATCCCACGTACAGGTAAGTATTCAATATAATTATCACAATTATCATCATCTATTGCTGCACCATTCTCACAACAAGGTAAGTCAACAATATTACTAATTCTCTCTCTATTTATTATCTCTAATAGTTCTTCGTAACTTCGAATAACAAAATAATACCATCTCTCTCTCAACGTGAATAATCTATATCTCTCATTCTCTCAAAATCGCTTACACAACCCCATTTTACTCTCTCTCTGTCCACACCAAAGGCAACATAACATTATCATAACACATCCTGGCTCTTCCAGGAAACTCATGATACACAGGGGACCTACTTAGAGACACCTCGTCTCTCACATAACTACTGGAGGAAACCTTGTCCTCATAAAACACTAGCGGAGTCTTTACTCCACTTAAACAACAGGGAAAATTTGCCCTTCGCCAACCTAACCTCTCATCAACCACTATCTTATTACTACAGTAGACGCCCTCTTAACCGGCCTCGGATCAACCGGCCGCCGCTTTAACCGTCCAGACTCGTCTGTTTCCCACGCTTTCGATATCCGTTAATTAAACGGATGTACTGTACCTACATTTTCTATTTGTTTTTAGTAGTCAAGCGGCTTTTGATTACCGCTTTAACCAGCCGACCCTCAGACTCGTCTGTTTCCCACGCTTTCGATATCCGTTAATTCAACGGATGTTTATACATTATCTACACTATGTTTTTAGTAATCAAGCGGCTTCGATTGTACCGCGTAAACATAAATGTGAAATTACACCGACACGGCTCACCGGCATGTCAAAAGTTTCATGATTTGCACTTGTTTATTTTATTGAACGTCTTTAGTCAGTTTAGTGGTTGATTTGTCAATGTGAAGACGTGTCGATTATTACTGTACTGGGTACTACTGTAAGTACAGTTTCATTATTTTTTTCGTGTGCTACAAACATGAGTGACAAAAGACGGAAACGTGTAGTAATCAGTATCGCGCAAAAACTTAACGCCTTAGAACGTTTGGACAAAGGTGAATCGGTACAATTAATATGTAACGAATTAGGCGTGGGAAAAAGTACTGTCAACGACTGGCGGAGAAACAGAAATTCACTTCAGGATTACTGTATGCAAGTTGAATCACAAAAAGTACTCAAGTCCCGTTGCACAATTAGAAAACCAACCAACGAGATTGTTGATGATGCCCTTTGGGTATGGTTTGTCCAACAACGTCGAAAAGGTACGCCGATTAGTGGGCCAATATTAAAAGAAAAGGCCTTATGTTTTCACAAAAAACTCGAAAACCAGGCCGAATTTGTTGCTAGTGATGGGTGGTTATCGAGGTGGAAAAAACGGCATGGAACACATGTGCTTGATGTGTGTGGGGAAAAGCTGTCCGCTAATCCAGGTGCAGTAGTTGAATTTACAACGGAACTCGTAAAAATCATAAACGAAAAAGAACTTAAACCAGAGCAGATATATAACCTAGATGAAACGGGCTTAAATTTCAAACTTCTACCAAAACAAACTTTCGCTATGGCAGATGAAAAATCAGCACCGGGAATGAAAGTTAACAAAGAAAGATTGACTGTTGCTCTCTGTAGCAATGCCGCGGGTACACATAAGATTCCTCTTTTTGTGATTGGTAAATCGAAGAAACCGTGTGTGTTTAAACATGTTAATATGGAAGCCCTCCCGGTTTACTATAGATCTCAAAAATCTGCGTGGATGGACTCCCATCTTTTCAAAGAATGGTTTACAACGCAATTCATACCAAAAGTTAAAAGCCATTTAATCAATCTAAAATTGCCTGTAAAAGCTCTACTTGTCATTGACAATGCACCGACCCACCCCAGTGCTGATCAATTAGTATGTGAGGAAGACATCAGCGTTTTATTTTTGCCTCCTAACGTAACTAGTCTCATACAACCTATGGACCAGGGAGTTATTGCAAGTTTCAAAAGACGGTATAGGCAAAAATTGTTATCTGAAATTTTGGGTAAAATGGAAGATGAAAACTCAGGACTTTTAGACGCTGTAAAGACTATAAACATCAAAGATGTGGTGTACATGATAGCAGCTGCGTTTGAAGAAATTCCCCACACTGCTTTTATAAAATCATGGAGGAAAGCTTGGCCAGGCATTGAGAATTACGTTGACCAGATAACGGAAGAAAATACACGTGTCCCAGATAACGAAAATCAAAGTTTACTCTGTGATCTGCAAAAAATAATGGCAGAATGCGAAGAAAGAGATGTCGAAGAATGGATAAATGGTGATCAAGAGCTTGAAAACGAAACTTTGGCTGATGAGGAAATCATAAGTGTTGTCTGCCAGCAAACTGATATTGACGAAGATGGGATCATAGAAGAAAAAGAAGAAGACAGCGAGGGAAAAGTCAGTCACAAAGACGCATTGGAAGCATTACAGCTGGCAGTGAGATACGTCGAACAACAAGGTGAGGCATCTGGTGTCGATGTCATGTTTATGCGAAAGTGGCGTGACCACGCTTTTAAAAATTCATTCAAACTTAAAAAGCAAAAAACAATCACGGATTTTTTTAAAAGTGTAACTGAAATACTGTATACAGTGTTAATGTTATGTCTGTAAAATAAACAACTTTTAACGATACAGTACTTAGATCCATGTTTAGATATCGCGTGTGTCTCAAATTTGGGTATTTTATGTGTTTCTTCTGTTTATATTGTGAAGTTATAACCAAATTTATAAATTTAAATCATAAAAACATATTCTGCCAGAACCTTACCTGCGATCTTTCTTCGCTAACTTACCTTCTACAAACACCAACAGAAGTTCAGGGCCGCCAACATATTTTGAAGTTGAAATATGTAAACTTTTATACTCTTCCTTAATTAAAACTGGATAATTTTGCAATCTGACTTCCCCTCAATTCAGAAAATTCCACGGATCGATTAGACGAATGTTTCAACACAGAACACTAGGAAATGGTAACGGCGAAATAACTTACAACTAACACATATTTATGACGATTCAAACATTGTTTTATTTAGTATAACAATTAACTTCTTTACTTTTCCAATAATTTGGTTAATAGGGTTACAATATTATAAATTCTATAAATTATACAAACCAGTAAAGTTTTCTTTCTCCCCCTTTATTCCCTCTCTCTCTCTCTCTCTCTCTCTCTCTCTCTCTCTCTCTCTCTCTCTCTCTCTCTCTCTCTCTCTCTCTCTCTCTCTCTCTCTCTCTCTCTCTCTCTCTCTCTCTCTCTTTTTACATATTTGAATAAACCCCCGTTATTGAGCTCATTATTAATTTACTGTTTACTATAAACTTTTGGCCAATTACTATAACTTTCACTTTTACTTAACTGTAGGAAGTACCCGGCATTGCGCACTATGTCTGCTCCATCTTCTTCACTTAACTCCCAGTTTTCATTCACTCCACTTATTTGATGCACTATTACTCCGGTTGAACCACTGTCTACTGTTGTTTTATTATGATACACTCTTTGGTAGACCTACTTTTAACTTTTTCGGTCTACCAAAGTTTTTCCGAGGCTATTGTGAAATTACGTCTATACTGTTTAAGTAATGGTGTCCAACTCCACTGGCTACAACTGTCGACTGTGTGCGCTTGGTTGCCTACCCGCCAAGCATAAGGCGTCGCCGTCACTCGTTCCGTGATTGGTTTAAAGGCGGTTAGCGGGAATAATTCGCCTTCCTTCCATTATGAATTTTGGGTCAGAGACTACATATTTTCTCATGTCCTTTTGTCCTCTGAGCACATGTCACCAAAAAAGCAGCACACACGCACGCTCTTACACACTCCCAGACGCTTAATTGCTTTTGCGCCTTGCACGGCTTGATACGAGGTGGACTACAAGGTGTTAAAAAATGTCAAGCGTTTGTGATCAAAACGTTGTTCAGCTTGGGTTGTTACCACTTTTACAATTATTAAAGAATAAAATAGATCCCAATAGTTTGTACCGTTACACCTTTACAATTTACCTTAATTAAAAACACTCGAACAATTTTGCCATCTGACTTCCCATAATTCAGAAAATTCCCCGGATCCGTTAAACGAGTTTTTCAGCACAAAGTATAGGAAGTGGTTACAGGCAAAATGACTAAGCCTAACACATTATTTATAAGACCAAATCTTGTTTTATTTTTTATGAACCAAGCTTAAAATCTCTCTCTTTTCTTTAAAACACAATTTCCAAAACTACGACAAGCCAGTACTTTACCCCCCCCCACACACACACACACATTCTGTTTACAAATTTATATATATATATATATATATATTTTAAACCCCTTTTATTTACTGAGCTCATTGGAATTTATTTCTTTATTGATTCAAATCGATATAGTTACTTTGTGTCTTTCTCATCTGCCCGCGCCATCCACAGCGGTCCACCATTACTGGCTGGGTACGTTCACTTTCACTAAGGCACCCCAAACTGTTTTGGTTATTCGAATTTAAGTATTCTTTTCACACCACCCTATCTTCAATCTATCCTTCTTTTACACTATGTTGGGGCAGGCCGCGCATACTTACACACGCCGGCCTGCCGACGTTTTTTAACGGAGACTGTTACTGTACTGTCTACTATACTGTTTGGCTACTGGTGACTAACTGCGCGAACCTCGTGCTTGGTTGCCCACATGCCAGGCGTTAGGCATTGGCTGCTGCTGTCAACTTGTTCCATGATTGGTTTAAATGCAGCGAGCGGGAATAATTCGCCTTACTTCCTTTATGAATTTTGGGTTGAAGATTACATATTTTCTCATGCCCTTTCGTGCCTCTGAGCACATGTCGCAAAAGGCGGCACACACGCGCGCTCTTACACATTCCATTGTTATAATTCCTTTTGTACCTTGCACTACATGACACCGAACTGACTACCGGGTGTTCACAAAAGTCACACACTGGGTGTTTTTGTAAAGTGTTGCCTAGCATGGTTCGCTACAGATTGTTACAAGAAATTAGAAATTACAAACCCCTTTAGTTTGCCCCGTTACAAGAATTATCACTGTTGCACACCACTATAGAAAAATTATTCCGATTAGAGCTTTCAAGCTTCTCAGCTCATTGTCATTCTCAGCTCAATTCCGATCTGACGATGAGCTGAGAAGCTTGAAAGCGCTAATCGGAATAATTTTTTTTAGTGGTGTGTAACAGTGATAATTCTGTTTATATTTTAAATAGTAAATTTGTATTAGTTGTATTGACAAACAGAAATTAAACTGATGCACAGCACTGTATAGACAGTTCTCAGTTAGCACTTTCGTCCCTTTTAGCTCATCATCAAGTCGGAAATATATGGTAAAAGACTATTCTATTATTATTGTATAAATTTATTGTCACTGCATAATGTTTATGTCAGTAGAAAATATTTATTGTCACCATAGACTAAAGTTTGATAGTGCTCGCAGAATCGTGTATGCATATTTTTTTTTTGTGGTATGGGTATTATGATGCATTCATGAAATCTTCAGGTAGCTCTCCAGTTTCGTAGATTTTACTTTACTGACTAGTCTTGTAAAGTTCCTTTTTCTCCAGATTCTGTAATCAACTCGGCCGGAATGTCATTGACACCAGGCTATGGGTTGCTACATGGTGCACCTTGTTATCTCTGTCAATCTGGTAAGGCTCTGGTGACCAATGAGTCCTGGGATATGGAGTCCCCCCCCCCCCCCATAGAAAGTGCCAACGGCTCCTTTGATTGATTGGGTAGAAATACAGGGTACTCTTTGGCCTTGGAGTGGGAAACCAAATGTCAAACAGAATAGAATGGGGAAGGACATAAATAGGAAACCACTCCATTAAAGATCCACTTGGATGTCCCTAGTACCAGTAGCTCATGATGGCCGATTCTTTAGTTAAATCTTATGTAGTCCCATATAATAGTTCCATTTGGATCTCCAGATGGTGACAGCTTGAGAGAAGGAAAAAAGCCAAACTTGGAAAGTAAGGACGTTGCTACAGAATGACAAGACAGAAAACTTGAAATTAGAAATGGAAAGACTAAAGATATATGTGTTATGCATAATGGAAATGGGATGGCCTAAAACGGGGAACTTCTGTTGTGTAGAGTATCGCATAATACACAAGAATATCTGGGTTAGCAGCAAATGAACCATGTAACGGTACAGAATTGTATGATAGAAAGAAACAGTAAAAATTCAATTTCAATTCAGTTTTAATTTTTCAATTGTCAGTATTCACCTGTGAGGTGCCCCAGTGTAACCAGCAACATACACTGTTATCATAAATTGTTGATGTCTGGAGACAGCCCAAGCCAGACGTATTACGTAATAGCCCCAGCAGCAGTCTTTGTGAATCACAGTATGCAGTTTGTCACCAGAGTGTTAGCATCAGACAGTAAAGAGCAGTTTGACAAGTTTTATTAAAAACAGTGGCCTCGGGTGTGTAAGATAGGCCGAAAGTAAAAACGGCCTATCTAATAAAACATGTAAAAAGTTCTACGGCCAGAAAATCAACCATTCAAGTGTTCGAACAAAGTTACGTCGGCCGACTTTATATTACCACATGTGGAAACATTAAATTAAATCAGTGAAAATCTAAGTAAAACCAGTAAACTAATTATAAACAATTGCGTGAGTGCGCCCGAAAAACGAAAGCGGTTAAAACGAGACCATGCAACAAACCATATGGACATATACGGTGAACGGGTAACTAACAACCTTACATATTGTAACAACAAATATTAGATGTATTACTTATTTAATTACTGTTGCGGGTTTATAGTTAATTTAAAAATTTAAATTAACAAATTCAATCTATTTATAAGGAAAAATATTTATTATGTTGTGTATATTATTTGGTTGTTGATTATAGACCTGTGTTAATTAATTATCAAGTGTTTTACCAGAGAAAAACGCTATATTACGGTTATTATAATGAATAATTCAGTATTTTTCTCCAACCCTAGTCACTATGTATTATCTAAACTGAAAAGAGCGGAGTGTGAAGAGAATAAGTTAGTTCTCTATTCTCCCGTATTCACCAGCTGTCTGCAATCGAGCGCTGTTATTAGCGAATGACCCGTTCTTATAGGTTAAGTTGTTCCACTTGACGCTTTTATCACTTTCTTTCTCTGTAAATTACACCCTAATCGAAATATAATAACTATTCTACAATAACACAGACTCGTCAAATACAAGAAGGATTCTTTATTTTATATTATTTTAAATTTCCAACAGTTGCTTTCTTCGGTTATTAAAGCATCATATCGATCATACAATACCGAATCGATTTGTTATTGAACTCGTGGTTTATGTTACAATTTAATTATAATTTTCAGTTTATCTCTTATCCCAGGATACATGTAATTCTTTTAACTATTAGTAAGGCCAGGTAATGCAAATTCAGGTTATTAGATATTACAGTTTAAATTAAAATCTTATTATATAAAGTATTAACATAAGCAGGTTTTTACCAAGCGTTCACCATATACTCATTCAGGCCGTGTTCCACTAACGATGTCAGATCGATGGGTGATGAAGAATGGCTAGAATTTATTCACCTCCAGCTTCTCAATAAAGTTGTTGTTAGTGTCCCAGGATGTAATAGAAAGTTCAGTTCTTGATCTTCGCTGATTTTTTCGTTTCTGGTGGTCACAGGTCCCGATGGAATTAGTGTAGTATTAAATTCTTGCTCTGCAGTCAAAAGTGAGGTTCAATAGGTAAATTTAATTCTCTTTAATTTTTGTTGTATGGTATTTATTCAATTCGACTTCTCCCAGTCGGGATTATCTTCATTTATTTATGGTTTCTGTTATAACTCATTTAGTGGTAAGTTTAGTTCATTTTTCTTAAGGTTTTTGATGTGAATTTTGTAGATAGGTTGTTTATTCTCAAAGTGATAATTTAGGAAGTCGTCCAATCTGTCTTTTTTATTTGGTGTTTATAATTTAACATTGATTTGTAATAATTTTATTCATGAGGTTTTGTGGTTTTCTGGCGATTTTTAATGACTGAACTGTCCTCGTTTACATATAACAATTGAATGTCTAAATCAACAACATTTCCTGCCTTTTGTTGCCTTAACAACCATTGCTTCTTCTGTCATTGGATAGTATCTGTTATGTTATCCTAGAGCCAGAATTAGGAAATATTCTTACACTTATTTAATAAAATACTCCCTGCTTGGAATTACATTAAATCACATAAAACTTTCACTTAATCTGCCTTATTAAACCGTATACATTTTACTACATTTTCTTCTTAATTGACTTATTTTAAAAGGTATTAATTTCCTTTTACAAAACACTATTTTTTAGGCCTATTCGTTTTATTACAGGTGTTATAATTTTTTGTTTTTAATTTAATTTTTCTTACCTGACCTACTGTACAAAGAGTCACTGGCTTATGGCCAATTATATCAATTTTAATTTCCTGATTTCAATTCATTATTATTATTTAGTTCATCATTGAACCCTTCATTGGTTTTTAACATAATTATAATGACCACTTGCCAACTTATTAACACTTATTGTCTTCCTGGCCAAGTTTACAAATATTATTTTAAACATCTTCATTAATTATTTAAAGTAAATACACTTAACATAATACCATACATAATAAATATACTTGTATTTAATTATTTAAATACAAGTTTAACATGAATGAAATGAGTACCCATTACTTAGTACTTCCTTAAAGCAATGGCTCCACACTTACTACACACAAAACATAAAATAAATATCATGTAAACACTATATCATGATACAGTACAACAACAAGTACATTTTATAAAACATTAAATATTAGTTGAACAGTATATTATATTCAAACTCCTACACAGTAAACTCATACCATTAGACACAGTGTTTATAGTTTACATCTTACACTGCTCATTACATATTTTATATTTAGGTACACCTTCAATGTTTTATTACCTAGTAACCTTACTAGGTATCATCAATGCATTTTTTAGGTGAGATTGGCCCTCTTGTACTTAATTATGGCATACTTTGGGCATTGTTTTTAGTTATTTTGACAAAGTTCTTTATGTAACGTCGGGAACCTTAACTTTGTTACGTTACAATGTATATGTAAATCAATTTAAAACAAATGTTGATAGCTGATATACATGTAAACCTAAATAATTGAGATCTCTAAGGGAAGGGATTTTGGTAAAAGAAAATAGTAAGGGGAAAAGAGATAAATATGTACTGGTTCATTTAAAATATAAACAATTTGTAATAGGTTAGAAGTAAAAAAGATTTCATGTGTAAATTTGTTTGATTCCATGTTATTCGTTACAAATACTTATGAACAATATAAAATAATACCAGTTTTTAATTGATATCCAAGTAAAACGAAGTAATTAATTTGTTTAATAAACCAGAAGTGATTTGTTTTCACACAAACTGTGTATTTATATTAGTACCGTTCATCCTAAATAATCCTTTCTGCAGCTGTTTTCGTCTGTACAACTCTGGAAAAGAACCCTAAGGTAAGAATGTATTAATAAAATAAAGTAAGTTATATTGTTTCAGCCATGAGATGGAGGAGTAGGGGTAGTGGTACACTAAACATTTGGAAAAGAGTAAAAGTGTGTGTGCGGTTGAATGAAAGAATAATTCTAGTCAGAATAACATGATTACATTTACTAAAATATTGTTACGGGGTCATACCAATCGTGGTGTTGTTTAGTAGAAACAGAATAATTGACACATATGAAGTCACAAATTACTAATTTTAATTAGTCACAAACATCTGTTACAAATCAACAGTCAGCAATCTTATATAACAGTTCAAATTAAATTTGTCCAACACACAAACCGTATACTGTTTGCACTTATTAACACTTTTCACTAAATCGCCACAACAACTTCGAACCACGCTCTACAATATCACCACATGAAACTGCCAGCCACTGATGCTTATATATATCCTGCAGAGGTTCCAGAATAACTTTCCATTCTCCAGGACGCATCCTGAGATAATTTGCATAGTTACAAGAGCTCAGATAATCTGGAGACTAGGTCATTGCGTGACCTTGACACAGACGCTACACACACTGGGCTAGTCTAGAAACATGTAGAACAACATTCTCAAATTTTCAGGAGCATAACATAATTGACGTTCATCTCAACAGACATGACAATATACTGATGCCTTGCACATAACTTGTGAAATCAGAACAGAGTTATTTGGGAATCTGTGGGTTGTTACACGGTGCACTGTACACGAGAAGAAATTTTGTGAACTAGAGACTATGGAATACACTATACCGACTTCTCAAACTGACGAAATCACAAGACCTTCAGTAATATTCATGTCAGTGTTTCATGTAATATTATGAGGGCTATTCGGAAAGTAACCTCCTTTGCCGTGTAGCGAGAGAAGTAGTGGGGGAAGTGGTATGATTCCTGTCTCGACTTGAATAGTAGCTCAATAAGCATCCACCAGTGTAGTGGGAAGGTCGTGCTGCCGTTCTTTCACTCATTATAGCCTTTCAAAATGAGTGCTGTAATAGAAAATTCCACCAAATGCGAAGTGCGTTCTGTGATAAGATTTCTGATGACAAAAAACCTTTCAACGGCAGACATTCATTGTGAATTGTGTACTGTTTATGGCCAAAGCATTATGAGTGAAGGTGTTGTGTGTCAGTGGGTTCGTTTGTTTAAAAGTGGAAGAACAAACATTCACGATGAAGAAAGGAGTTGAGGGCCATCCGTAGTCAATGATGAACTCTTTCAGAAAATTGATGAAAAAGTCTGTGAAAAACTGCGGTTTATAATCTCTGAACTTTCTGAACAATTTGCACAAATTTCTCGGACTGTTCTATATGGGTAGTCACAGAAAAGTTAGCCTACCGGAAGTTCTGTGCTCGGTATGTACCGAAAGTGCTTTCCGAGAATCATAAAACACAAATAATGGGTTCTGTCTTAGACTTTCTGTCATGGTACGATGCGGAAGGAGAAACATTTCTAAACAAAATTGTAACTGGTGATGAGACTTGGGTGTCATACATAAACGGTGAAGCAAAACAACAGTCATTGGTGTGGGGTCATACCGCCTTACCAAACAAACCAAAGAAAGCGTGCCAGGAAAGTTATGGCAACCATTTTTTGGGATGCGAAAGGAATACTTCTTGTGGAGTTCATGGAACGTGGAGGGACAATCAATTCTGAAGTGTATTGCGAGACTTTGAAGAAACTAAGAAGAGCCAACCAGAACAAATGCCGAGGTCTGCTGGCTTCTGGTGTCGTGTTTTTACACGACAACGCTCCCCCTCACAAAGCTCGGTGAATACAACATCTGTTGCATTAGTTCAAATGGGATGTTTTTGATCATCCGCCGTATAGTCCGGATTTGGCTCCCAGTGATTTTCCCCCTGTTTATGAAGACGAAGAAGTGGCTTAGGTCCCAGCGCTTTGATGACAACGAAGAATTTCACAACACTGTGAGATGCTGGCTGCGATCCCAGGCGACAGAATTTTATGAAGAGGGGATTTCCAAACTAGTCAGATGCTATGATAAGTGCTTAAATTTAAATGGCGATTATGTAGAAAAATGGAAAGATGTAGTTTTAAGATGTAATAATTATATAAAATAATAATATAAGATAATAATAGATATAATAAAATTTATGTATCTACATCCGTGTTTTGTTTATAGTCAAATGGAGGTTACTTTCCAAATAACCCTCGTAATTGATTAAAGGTTTAGCAAGGATTGGTCAATAACTATAGACAAAATTTTTACATAATTTCTGTCAAAGTTTCAACAATATTGCCATCATCAGGGCAATTGTTGTTGAGTCATTATAACACCACACACACGACTGGTGTCATAACAGCTCAGCAACAATTATCCAAATAATGGTAATAAATTTTGACACCAATGATATAAAAATTGTGTCTATATTTATTGACTGACTGTTTCATCATTTGACTAATGATCAGTACTAATTTAAGGAACTGATAACAATAACAACAATAATAAAGGAAAGTGTCGATAGTTGTTAAAATTGTTGTCTGTTATAACGATTGTTTGTTACTGTAGGATATATTGTAGCGGACACACAACTCAGTCAAATACTGTACTGTCTCAGAACATTTACAACCAGGAGAACATTGGTCAGATAGCTGTGCAACAGCAACTTATATGGAACACAGATTGTGGCTGGATCAAGGTAAATGTCAGACTTGCACGCTTCCTCACATTAGTTTCCCTGGTATTCTGCCACCTACCACCACCATACTTATCTATTACAGGAAGATCCTTTATCTCTCATATGACATTTTACATTGTATATAGTCAGGCTGAGCCACAAATAATCTTGTCTGACACCTTGAAGGCCTTTGTAGTATCCACATATCCACAAAAGCAGTTTTAGTGGATAAACGTTTAAAATAAACGTTATAATTTTTTTACTTTTAATAGAAAACCCCATTCATATATTTCTGTATTCCATTAAATATTTGTAAAATGATGCACAAAATAACGGATTAACTGTTATTTGATGAAAGCCTATACATAATTTACATGTAATGATAATGTTGAATTCTCTCAGCTGAAATAAATATTGGCTGGAAACCAAATTGTTATCTTTCTTTGGATTCTGGTGGGAACGAAGTGTACCAACGTTGGCTTGCTGGAATTTATGCACTGGGAGACAGATTGACCTGTATTGAATAAATTTGGATATAGCAAAGTAAATACAGTGGCAATTTGGCCTTATAATGAAACATTTACTTTTTCTTTCTGTAATCATTCCTATTTTTCAGTATAGTTCTCCATGTAGTTCAACACACAGTCCAGTAATGCTCAAGCGCTTCTATCCCATCACAGAAGTCTGATTTGTCCGAAGAATAGATGAAAGTCAGATGGAGCCAAACCAGGTAGATGTTGCAACAGATCATACTTGAATTCGACAATTTGTGCCATAGACACAACGCTTGTGTGAGGTCATGTATTATCCTGATGGAAAATAATCTTTTATTTGCTAAACGCAGTCTTTTTTTAATAATTTTTTTCATTAATTGGTCGATAAAGTTAGGATATTACTCTCCATTTATTGTGTGGCCTTTTTCAAGATAATCTATTAATAATATTCTCTTAGGATCCCAGAAAGTCGAAGCCATACACTTTCTAGCAGACAAAAATGACTTCACCTTTATTGGAAATGGAAATCACTAGGCATCCATTGTTTTGATTGTTGTTGTTTCTGAAATGAAGTGATGCACACAAGTTTCATCAGTAATTTCAAATGTGTGAATAAAATCTTTTGGATTTTATTTTTAAACAGTCCATGCATTCCTGATAAACCAATTGTCAGCAAACGTGGCACCCATCTTGCAGGTAGCTTTATCATACCTAATTCCTTAGTAAGAATGTGATATACCATTTAATCGGAGATGCCCTCAGTCTAAGTAACTTTGGATTGTTTAAAATGGCGATCTTCTAAAACAATATTGTTCACTTTATTGATGATTTCTTGTGTAGTGGGACTTTTTGGATGCCCACTGCACGGGTTGTCTTTCCAAACTTGTACGACTGCATTTAAATTCAGCAGCCAATTTTTGGCTGTAGTAATTGAAGGTGCACCATCACCCAACACACCTTTCTTCTAATTAAAAATTTCTGTTGATGTTAAAGATTTTTTAACAAAAAAATTTGATCACTCCTACAATGACCCGTTATCGTTTTCGACAGTACACTGCTATAACCTGTTGAGATGACTGACCATTTCTCTCATATTCCTAAGTACCTTTTCTTCTTTGTCATATCTCATCTCTCCTACCATCCCATTGGCTAATTTTTGTAATGTTGCTATATAATCAGTATATCATCAATGTAGTGGGTAACATGGTAATGTTGTCTAAATAAACTGTTCTGTACGTTTCTGACTTATAGTGTTTCTAAACTACATTGCTTACAGTTTCTTATAGAAACCATTGTTTTTATAATTTTAACCTTAGTAATAATATTGTTTTCTAGTAGTCTGTTGATTGAGTGACGGGTTAATGGTAGATGGAGGTTATCCACACTAGAGTATTTTGAATATGTTAGTTTCCAAACCGTGCATAAATATGCGAATGTTTCAGACAAACCAGAACGTACAACCTCCTAGAGGACGACCAATCTTAGGATCTCGAAACGATAATGATTGTGTATATGATTCACAGAGACAGAGTAACACAGGTAAGTGAATTTTTATCAGTATACTTTTTAGTGTATCTGAGATTATATGTGTGTGTACAGTGTTAGTGAAATTTGTCCCACTGGTTTCTTGTGCCACTCTGTGTCATGTACAAGACACCTTGCCTGTTATATTCCCATTTTTTCTTGGTCTAGTTAGGCTTCTCCTTCTGATTCAGTTCTGTGAATTTTAACACTTTCTTGTTTTAATACTTTATAACGTCAAGGAATGATACATAGTAATGATACTGCCACCCCTTTTTATGAGGTGTGTATACTTACGTTTATTTTGATTTATAGATACGATAGATTATATCTCACAAATGTATACATAAACTAGGACGCCATCTTTATTTATTACCTAAGTCATGGGCCAGAATTTCGTTACGCGAAGTTATTAGGAAACGGAAATTGCTTGAAATAACAAAACAGCTGTTCTAATTGTTACCAATGAAATACCCCTTTTATTAAGTATTCGTTTTACATATCTTTAACCCTTCCAAAATAAAAACATAGTGTAATATTACCTTCTGTAAGTATAATAAGTATATAACAAAATTATATATATATATAGTTATATGTGTTGCTCAACCCAGCACTTAGAAATTATTACGCACGCACACAACCACTCACTCTCCCATACTCATGGTACAATTATTTGATTATTTATGTTGGAGCTCCTTTTAAATAGATTGAAAATTTAAGTAATTTTTTAAATAAAATTTTATATTGGGAAATAATAAAAGGATTTCATGATGATTGATTTCGAGGATTTAAAGTGTATAAGGAACGCTCTCGCCCATTTCGTGTTGGCCTCCTCGCACTGCTAGTATTGTTCGTACATCGGCACAATCGGTATATTTTTACGGCGCTTGACGGGGCACTTTCGTGTCAACCCACGTAACCCACCGTCGTGGGACCGATTCTATACGTCGATCTTTTTTACGGACGATTCATCTGCCGAGGACGCCTACACAAAGCCGAACTATAACTTTCCTTAATACATTTTGTATATAGATATGATACTGTTTATTAACCACCTATAGTGGTCTAAAAAGTTAAAATTCACCCGTAAGTGAATGGGCAGCCGGCCGGCGCTGATCAGTTGCTGCAGCAGAAATGACGACAATTCCTTGTTGGATTCTGCGGAAGTGGGGTGTACTGACGTCACATTTTCTTTGTTTAACTAGTTGACATCGCAGTTTTGTCGTTGTCAACACATTCTCCGCCTCTGACGTAATTAAGGCTTGGCTTGCTTATCGCAATAACTGCACACTGTTTTTATGACATTTTACAGATTCTGCTACGAATTAGTTCAAATCCTGGCAAATATTGTGATATAGTTGTAACTTTTACAATTTATTACTAATATTTATATTTTACTCAAATTCAACTTCACACTTACCTTTTATCATTGATCTGGCCGGATCGAGTAGGGGAGGTACACCCATTTCGTTCGACGAACTGTGACAGCACATAAAACGAACTAAGGTTTTGAAAGAAACTAACTCTCAATTTTTTGGAAGAGAAATTATGTTTTTGTTTATTAACCAGAAATATTGAATCTATTATTCTTCCATTTATACAATTTCCAATTTCATTTTTATGGGTTTACCTGGTTTTTAAAAATTGTGTAACTACTATAACTTACGTACTATGCTTAACTTCTATTATTTACTTACATTAAAATAGCCCAGCCTGCACACGCGCTACTCACATTCTAAAAACCCCTCATATAAAAACTCATAAAAACACCCCCTTGTTACGTAAAATTAGCGCTATAATTCGTTAGTATGTAACATTACATGTGTTGCGTCGTATTGCCCAACCACGTTTTGCGTTTAACAAAGTCTTTCATTCTCCGGCTTTTTTCAAGCGTGTAGCATTTAATCACGATCACTAGGTATTCATCGTCACTACAGGCACTGTTGTATATGTTTTCTTAAACTCACATAGTTATTTAGTCGGCCGACTTAAGAAGAAATACGGAAATTTTGCCCGGGCACAAAACTGATATCAGCCACGCATGGCGTGGGTAGTTAGTCGACTGGGCCGTCACCGAGAACGTAACAGGTACAGCTTGCTTTCTTTGGAGGGAAGCTGTTGGTCACTGCCGCCCGCTTTGCGTCGTCGTTCATTGCTCATATGCTGTTGTGTAACCATTTTATATATGGAATGGAGCTGATATATTTGTGTGACCAGCGGCCGATATTGGACTTGGCTATGCTGATGTCACCAACAGTAGGCGGAGTTTAATGCGACTTCCGGGAGGTCTTAGAGAAGACGACGAATATTTTTACGCTCTGGCCATCTTGAGTTTTTAGTTAGAGCGTCCTTTGAGCGCGTGCAGGTGTAGTTGCGCTTGAGCGTTGACACACATTTACAGAGTTCTGCGAATTTTTAAGGTGGCAAATTCTTCACCGCATTACTCAACAACAACCTGCGTCTTATTGCTTTGTTTCACTGTTCTGTTACACTGACTGTTATACTGACACATACGTTGCACAATAATACATTTATTTCGTAATATTTTATAAGGCTCCCGACCGAAAACGAAATGAATACAAATATATAAATATGCCCCAAACCGTTAAAATAAAAAATACCCAAAAATTGACCCGCTACAATACCCCCTCGATGAGAATTCTACTGTTCACGACAGAAGAAATCTCATCGATAACCCCGAAGAGGACCGGTGAGGAACTGGCGCCAATAACCCCCTGGTTCTTAATCTCATGGATACACGACCCCCCTGGCTCAGCGACCATGGACTCATCTGAACGAGATCACTGGACTTCTCCGTAAGAGATCCCAACACTGAGAAATCGATCAGACTCGCACCACAGCGCGCCTCGCCTTCTAACATGCTACCCCAAAAATCCTCAATCCCTGGCTAAAATTATCCCAGCTCCTCCGCCGATATGGATCCCCTTTTTGCAAGCTGGGCTGCCTTTAGCAGATACTGGGCTCACACACACTAACATTAATGTTACCATAACACATTAAAAGTAAAAAATTGCTTTTAAGATTTATTAAAAATTTAACAAAAAATTCAAAATTCAAAAAAATAATCTTTTATCAAAAATTCTCTTCCTGGTTTTTCTAATTTTTGTTTCAAATGACTTAACCTAGACATTTCTACTAATATAAACACATCCTTACTCTAACAGGAGAACCACTTATAGTCTACCAATATAATGCAATACAATAAAATAAACATGGTTAATGCACACATAATAAAATAATCATTACTCAAAAACATTCACTCGCTGGCAGGCGAAAAATCCTTTTTTTTTTTTTTTCAAAAAAAATTTAAAATTTTCAAAATTTTAAAATTCAAAAAAAAATTTTAATTTATTCATTAAAAATTTTATTAAATTTATTTATTAAATAACATTTAAAATTATTCAAATATTGTTTTGACTTAATTAAACAAACAAATTAAAATTGGATTCCTACTATACAAGCTTAGTAGGTGTATGACCTCATCAGCTGATCGAAACTAGGTCAAGTCCAAAACCCTTGACCTACATATGTTATGTATGATTTCTGAAAACACTGAACATCTGTAATATCCTAACTTGAAATACAAACATAATAAAACAAAATATTTAAAACAAACAAAATATTTAATATAAATAATCATCAACTTGCTATTTAAATTATTTAAAACAACCAATTCTTAATTTTACATTATTTTCAAATTTTATCAAAATTCTGTCACTGGTGAAAAAAATAAACAATTGTATATTCTTTATCATGAATCTCTCTTTTTGCTTAACAATCTTACGTTAATCTACTGTGGGTGATGTAAATTATTCATTCTCATTTACTGTATTACTAGATCTGTATACATATATAATCTTTACCTCTCCCTATGGCTCTAATATTAATCAACTTCAACTCCCATGACACCCATCTCTACCAAAATATCTACTAATCAAGACACTCTAAACCCCAACTTATCAGTTAACACAATTCGCCACCTTCTCCCAATATAAAATACTCTCTAACCCTTTGTATATAGGATACGTGTTTCCCCTACCCAAAAAACTCAATTCCCTTATTTGGCGGCCCGGATTCTACCTAAGGCGGCCCCTTCCCCACAAAAATCTATCCCTATCCCGTCCCAACCTTTGTTGCGGACTCCTACATTACACTACCCTCTAATACAAAATTGCCATCCCCAAAAATCTCAATCTCATTACATTACTACAAATACACAAAATAACCTCATTAACTATAAAAACAACAATATATCACTCAAAATCTACATAAAGTCTCCATTACCCCTGTGTCAATATCAATACTTCACAAAACTCTGTTATATTACATTAACTCAAAAACAACATTACATCATATTCATCTCTATCATTTCAAATTCAAACTTTTAATTCAATTCGGACAGGTCTACATGTCCCATAAAACATTTATCACCCATCAATTATCTTTTATTAATTTGCATAAATTATTGTTATTTTATTTCTCATATTCTTTTTATCTTTACTTCAAAATATCTGTAATACGTTAAACATTAATTACTTGTAACATTTACAAACCAATATACCAGTGACGTTATTGCTGATCAGCTGATCCTCCTAACACAATGAAAATACATCTTAAAATTGAACAAATTACATGGAATATACATAATTATTTTTTTTATTCTCCCTTCTCACCTCATTGTTTCCCATTTCTCTGATTCTGGTTATTTATGTTAGCCTGCCAGACGATTTACTTATTGGCTTAAAAGCAAAATACACACATAACAAAATTACATATTCTTATCAATGCTTATCTAACCTACAACAAGTAAACACTACATTTGAAAACGCATAATGAACACCTTATTTTTAAATATCTTAAGCAGCTAGTTACCTGAACAGAGTACAAGCAGTTTTATTTGAATTAAACTTTGAATAAGCAAAAACTTTTAGGTCATAAACTTTCAATTCGTGACTCCTTTGCGTCACCTCCCAGCCACACACTCTATTTCAAATTATGGAGGACTGTCTCGCCCTTTCGCTTCCACAGAGACTGTATATTTTGGAGCAGGTTATGCCTCTCCGTGTCTCTGCTTCCGCTATTAAGTTTTAAAGTTGTGAACATCAACATGTTCTTGTTCTATAATCATACACCCTTAAAACGGATCTGCCACCTGGCTCTGCTGTTCCTACTCGAACAGAGTGGCAGCCGCTGTTCCATAGTTTCCGGGAGATTTCCTCTAATTGTCCCCCCATTGAATTTCAAATATATACCAATTTCAAGTCAGCTATGGTCAAGGGACTTGATATGACCATAGCTGGCCGCTAGCCAAAACCACGGTTAGTGCTGGTAAGGCAGTAACCGCCCGAAAAGTCGAGGAAATCTAAACTTTTATTTCACTGCCTGTTTCACATCAATATTATTATGTGCGACACGTTATTTAGTATTGTGTGTAAAATTTTTATTTTACACGGGTAAGGTGTGCCGCACATTTATCACCAGTTTGGCCTCCGATGGAGGTAACACTCACTGCTACCCCCAACCCTTTTCGCTACTTGTGAGAGCACAGGCCACCCCCAAAATAGCCACTTAATAATTAATTACAATTGAAAACTAATGAAAATTTTTTGTATACATTATCATATAATATTAGCATCAATAATCGTCTAACCCATTCATAACCTTTTACCGTTTAACTTTCTTGAAATTTTCAAAATTTATTATTTAATAATCATTATATATCATTTTTCATTTATTATAAAAAATTTTTAATTATCATATTTATTCAACACAATGATTGCATTAAAATTTCACTATTGCATTAACACCTCAATCACACCTGTAAACATTTTTTATTATTATACATGATTATAAAATTTTCATACTTACACTCCATTTAACACGATATACACACAAAACGTAATCACTACCATCTCTGAAACATTTTACACAAAATTAATTTAAATTAAACAATTCGTCATTCATTGCCGCCTTTCCATCTCGTAAACTAAATTAAATTCATAAAAAATTAATTAATTAACATTCAAATAATCAATCAAAATATTTAAGCATCTCAAATTGTTTTAATTAAATTAATTGCCAAAAAATATAAATTATATAGTTATCGAAACAATCACCATTAATCAATTACTGTTTTCAAAATTAATTCTGATATTTATTTATTTGCAAATATTTCAATATTATTATCACAACAATCATCTTACGTACACACATATAAATTCACTATATTTTATTTACAAACTCTTATTTATTGTTCAGTTTTTCCGCACTTCATTTGTCCAGATTTGCCATGTCAGAACCATTAAAACAAAATATTTATACTGTCTTTTATTGTTTTAATAGTTTAACCTCCATCGTTCCAAATCAACCTTGGTTCTACATAACATCGTTCAATTTTATCAGCACACAAATGACTGTTTTGTGTGTTGTAACCAGAAAAACTAACTTCAATCAACTTATTCAAATACTCGTTAAACCAGTCTACATTAGGTATTTTTGTTAAGTCTCCGTCATTAAATTCATTAACTATTTGGTTAATCATTTTTATCAAATCATTGTAATCGTTATCATTCACATATATTTCTAAACTTTCCTTCCATTCATCATACTTTCTATTTAAGTCATATATTTCTGTTCCTTCATTAACACACAATTCTCTGTTTACATCTCTCTCTTCATAACCCCAAATCACACTCTCAAAAGTATTACAGACAGAGGGTATAAATTCAATTAAATCTTTCCTGACTTCTACAGGAAAAGCAAAAAACTTCAAAAAACAATTATTTGTAGCACATTTGTCTACACAATATATACGTGAAGGTCTTCCTTCACCCCCCATTCTACCTCGTAAACAATTTACCCCCTGTTTCATACCTGTAATATAGCTCTCTCTCCACTCTCTCTCTAACTCCTTAACACACTTTAACATTTCATAATCACATTCTACAACTTCATTAGTACTCTCAGATATTATATTTTCAATGACATTATTATCAACATCATTATTATTTATTAATTCATTACCTAACACAACATTGTCATTACAACTTTCGTTTGTATTATTCTTACTCTGTTCTACTTTATTCAGACTATTTCTTGTCATTTCATTGGCATTTTCAAGACATACATTCTTGTCTTGTATGTTATTTATCAACTCGTCAAATTTTATATTTATATTTTGCTGAAACTGAATATTCTGTTCTTTAATTTCATTAAAAATAATATCGTTTTTAATATTCTGCTGTTCGCATTTTATTTTCTGTTCTTTGAATTCGTTACTTAAAATCTCAAGTTTCTCGTCATTTCTATCAAGACGCTTATTTAATTTGTTGTCCATTTTTCGTAAAAAACTCATTATATCTAGTTCCTCTGATTGTTTACTTTTATTAATTGAAACGGGGGTCAACTGGATCCCCGAATCAGCATCTGTTTCGCTTGCTTGTGGTTGAGACGCAATCGGAGTGGAATGAACTATTACATTACTGCCGATAACTGTTTCTGCAACAGTACCCGTCTCCCCCCTCAACATACCACTTTCATCAAGCGATTGCGACTCAAGGCCACTTTCACTCATAATTGAATTTACTATACTACTTTTTTCTGTATTCTCGGACATTTTTACTTTATCTATTTTGTCTTACGTAACAACTACCAATGATTAGTCTTTTTTCAAAACTGATATTACAACATCAATTTACTCTCGTAACCGTATTCCGTTCAATGTACTGTCACATGTAGGCCGTTGTAATAACTTTTTTGTTATATTACATCCTGGTCACGCGGTACCAATTGTAACTTTTGTGATTTATTACTAATATTTATATTTTACTCAAATTCAACTTCACACTTACCTTTTATCATTGATCTGGCCGGATCGAGTAGGGGAGGTACACCCATTTCGTTCGACGAACTGTGACAGCACATAAAACGAACTAAGGTTTTGAAAGAAACTAACTCTCAATTTTTTGGAAGAGAAATTATGTTTTTGTTTATTAACCAGAAATATTGAATCTATTATTCTTCCATTTATACAATTTCCAATTTCATTTTTATGGGTTTACCTGGTTTTTAAAAATTGTGTAACTACTATAACTTACGTACTATGCTTAACTTCTATTATTTACTTACATTAAAATAGCCCAGCCTGCACACACGCTACTCACATTCTAAAAACCCCTCATATAAAAACTCATAAAAACACCCCCTTGTTACGTAAAATTAGCGCTATAATTCGTTAGTATGTAACATTACATGTGTTGCGTCGTATTGCCCGACCACGTTTTGCGTTTAACAAAGTCTTTCATTCTCCGGCTTTTTTCAAGCGTGTAGCATTTAATCACGATCACTAGGTATTCATCGTCACTACAGGCACTGTTGTATATGTTTTCTTAAACTCACATAGTTATTTAGTCGGCCGACTTAAGAAGAAATACGGAAATTTTGCCCGGGCGCAAAACTGATATCAGCCACGCATGGCGTGGGTAGTTAGTCGACTGGGCCGTCACCGAGAACGTAACAGGTACAGCTTGCTTTCTTTGGAGGGAAGCTGTTGGTCACTGCCGCCCGCTTTGCGTCGTCGTTCATTGCTCATATGCTGTTGTGTAACCATTTTATATATGGAATGGAGCTGATATATTTGTGTGACCAGCGGCCGATATTGGACTTGGCTATGCTGATGTCACCAACAGTAGGCGGAGTTTAATGCGACTTCCGGGAGGTCTTAGAGAAGACGACGAATATTTTTACGCTCTGGCCATCTTGAGTTTTTAGTTAGAGCGTCCTTTGAGCGCGTGCAGGTGTAGTTGCGCTTGAGCGTTGACACACATTTACAGATTTCTGCGAATTTTTAAGGTGGCAAATTCTTCACCGCATTACTCAACAACAACCTGCGTCTTATTGCTTTGTTTCACTGTTCTGTTACACTGACTGTTATACTGACACATACGTTGCACAATAATACATTTATTTCGTAATATTTTATAAGGCTCCCGACCGAAAACGAAATGAATACATATATATAAATATGCCCCAAACCGTTAAAATAAAAAATACCCAAAAATTGACCCGCTACATAGTCCACTCACTGTAGATTCGATATCGGGTGTTTGAGGTTGGGTTGGGTATGTCAAAAAATAGAAAAATACAATATTTATGATCTCGTTACCATATTTTAGGTAATTATAAAATGTACCATGATTGTACCATCACAAAACCCCCTCAATGAAAGATGGTGTGACGAAGCACACAAACTTTTCATTGACCCTTTCATACTTCCTAAAGGGATCAGCCAGGACAAGTCGCCACAACCCCCTTACAAATTTACATAAAAAATAACAACTCACCCTTGGTCTGGTGATGATGACCGTACCTAGATGACCTTACTGGACTTCTCCTGCGAGATCCCAACACCATAAGGCCACTTAGGCTCTTAACGCCCCTGCTCTGACGCGTTGGCCAGCTCAGGACCGCTGTCACACCACCAAACACTGAAACAATATATAATAAATATTAAAATAGTGGCTTAGTAAATCACTTCATCCTCAACTGATCTGGTTCCCCTTAGCTAAGTGCTGGTTTGTGCCAATAAGCACTGGTTTGGCTTAATATATTTATAAAATTATAATCTTCAAGAATTAAAAAGAATATCTCTTCTTCATATTACAAAATACTTCTACCCTGAGTTGAAAAATGGTTTCGATTCCTATCGATCATATTTCTCTTCATTCTTTTACAATTACTATAATTGTAACATAAGCACATTAATATAATATAGTTACCAAAATTGAATAAAATATAATTGAAAATATAATAGGAAAATTACACATTATAATCTCCCAAATCTGGAGAAAAACAAATTATAAAAGAATTAATAACTCTATATATTTATTTATTGAATACTCTTAGTGCATGATAAAACAAAAAAATTATTATTATTATTATTATTATTATTATTCTTATTATTAACAGGTAATTATTTGGCTTATTTGTATTATTAACAGCGCCAGTTAAAATTTTTTTTTTTTTTTCTACACATTATTTCCATGTTATAACATCATGTTGAGATTTCTATAACATAAATACATTTTACATAATAATAATACATTAATAATTAACACTGATACATTAATACATTAAATATTCTTGATTCATTTTAATTTAAATCATTTAAAATTTACAATTTCACTTAAGTCATTAATTAGACATCAATTTTATTATAATTATTTATTAATATTTATTTCAAATTTATTATTAGTATTCATACTACATTATTATTATTATTTCATTATTCACTTCTTACTTTCTCTATACTCTGAACTTTCTACCTACCTAACTACCTAACCTCTCACCTTCTATCACTGTTTAGTCTGGATAACTCCTATATTCACTATACTTTTCATTATAATCTTACTCACCTTCTTCTAACTGACCATCAAATTTACCTATCAATGACACCAATATCTCAATTATAAACACTATTACTCATTCCATTTAAATCCTATGGCACCGCTCGTCTTTGCAATGGGTTGGGTGTTCCCTAACTGGCTATATACATCTCTAATATTTTGCCCTTCCAAATAATTCGGCAAACACTCCCTTAAACTACGCTAATACCTGCCACAACACTATTGGTTGGCTACTCTTTATCACCTCACCCCCACTACAGAATTCATCAACAATAATTATATGTTTATACCTTTACTTAAACACCTTCTCTACAAATAATCACTAACTACTGTGTCCCTAAATATCTAATAATTCTCTTTGTATTTTCTTAAAAATTCTTATCTTTCTAACTCCATTTACATCAATTAATCAACTCACCTGCATTTTATCTATACCCAGGCTCTATTCCTGTTTAAACACTTACTGTAATCATTGACAATTCTCTTATAAAATTCCTCTCTTACCTACTTATAACAATACCTCTTTTCAAAATTCAAATATATATACTTATTTAAGCATTTATTAGGAATTACTTTCAATACCAATTAAAATTTAAAATTATTATTATTAAACATGTTATATATGTACAATATATAATAATACATACTGGTGTAAATATACCTGTAATACATAATACATATTAAAAATACATGGATATATAAATACAGTGAATACAATGAAAAATATACACTCCAACTTCATTATTGTGTCATTAATCGAAATCAGTCCATAACAGTCCAATTCAATACCACTTTTCATATTATTATGTAATGTTCATTTCACAATACAACAGTCTATCCACCATCATTAAACAACAAACGAATCTTAGGTCTATATAAATTCTTATTTAATAAATAGATTTTACTAGATACATTATATTCGTACTCCGTTATGAAATGGTTATTAAACAAATATTTCCAGTCACGATCAAGTTGGGTTCCGTTTATCTCAGTATCATATGTCATTAATCGGTTTATACTATAATTATCCCCATAATATTCCACCACAGGTAAGTACCTAATGTCTTTATTCTCATTTCTTGTTATTTCCAATTTATTGTTATTATCAGGTAAGTATTCATCATTTTCATATACCACATTTAACCCTAACCTTTCTAACAATTGTCTGTAATTTCTGTTTACTTTAAATATTTCTATTACTCTCTTACTTTCACAATATCTCTCTATACTTTCTCTCTTAATACATTTCTCTCCATAACACCAAAATACACTTTCTCTCTCCAAATATGCAGGGGTCCCTATCATAAAATTGTTGCACCTCTTCTTAGGTACACAAAAACATAAAGAAACTTTATTTGTAGAACTATCGTCTATCAAATATAAATTAAAGGCATTCTTATCCTTATAACAATTACATGAAGACTTGTCTTCACCCACTAATACAACATTAAAAGAAAATTCTACCCCCTGCATTCCTTGTACTAAAATACTTTCTCTCAACTTTCTTTCTGACTTCATAAATTCAAATATTTCATTATCATTCATTATACTTTCATTATCATGTTTATCCTTTTCTAACACCACAATCTTACTACTTGTATTATTTGGATTATCTATACTACATTCATTATTGGAATTATTATTTTGCTGGGTACCGCTATTGACTTTCTGGGTTTCTACTTGATTTTCTACCACATTTAAATTATCGAGTTTTGTAATAAGCTGGTCACATTTCTTAATAAGTTTGTTGTGACCCAATTGAAATTCATTTTTCATCTCATTGAAATTAATATCAAAACTATTTTGAATTTCTTTAATTTCGTTCTTCTGCTCATCTAGTTTTTTTATCAAAACTGTCAAATTTATTTAATAAAAGTTGCATCATTGCATTAGTTTCATCCTGCTTACTATCTGACATAGTTGAAATGGATGTATTGACTTTCGTTATTTCTACAGATACAGGCGTACTTGCCGCATCAGTCTGACTAGTTTGAGGTGTTTGTACCTCCATTTCATTAGTTAAATTTATCTCAGAGGTACTGGTTTCTACTACAATATTGTCACTAGTACTCATGTTGGCAATTTTGCCATACCTGCATGCATACAATTGTATAACCTAATTGTGGGGTTATGTTTACGAATTATAAAATTTTGTGTCCGTTACCTCAAGCAATTTGTTCCGTTCTTTCTAGGCGTACATTAGGTAATAATATGTTTAAATAATACCACCTAATGTCCCTGTTCCAGAAGCCACCTGTATACTTACGTTTATTTTGATTTATAGATACGATAGATTATATCTCACAAATGTATACATAAACTAGGACGCCATCTTTATTTATTACCTAAGTCATGGGCCAGAATTTCGTTACGCGAAGTTATTAGGAAACGGAAATTGCTTGAAATAACAAAACAGCTGTTCTAATTGTTACCAATGAAATACCCCTTTTATTAAGTATTCTGTGATATTCCTCACTATATCAATAATAATATAATATAATATAAATGTATTTATATTTGTATGTAACAATACTACCTTTGTCAATAAACTTTAAATACATAAATAATGTTATCTTACCCATAATAATAATTTATCAAGTCCCAGTGAGGGCGTCAATTGTGCCTTCCCCTCCCTTTCTCAATATTTTTACATATATTTAGTAAGATATATATGACCAATACCATAATTCGGTATTGCTGGTACTCACCAAAATTCATTATTTGCCGGGCTCCTCATCTGCTTTTATATACTGTTTTATACCTAAGGGTTCCAGGGTTTCGGGTACAGGAAGATTTCGAAACACAGTGGACGACACAATTGATAATACAATATTCTTGAGGTTAACCATTAAATTTAATTTCACTATACGTTCTTACATACAAACCATGTGTTTACTATAATGACGTCAGGTGGCCTGACTTAAACAAAATGGCGGTTGCCCTTATTATATCTCGTGGTATTCTTTAATTGCTTTATTGTTGGATTAATATCAGTTTAACATTACTGCTGCAGCTTCAAATTTATGAATGAATAGAGTTTTAAATTTATTACACAAACCAATGCCCTCGGCATGTTTTTTATGGCCATACATCCACTCTCTCATTTGCACACTCAGTGTTCGACACATACATTTTTAAATTAACAATTGAATATTAATGAGCTCATAAATAGAAAAATAATGAAAGGAACTTCTCAGGTTTAATCGGTGCTGATGTCCATCCGTTGATTGTGCTTACTGCCCATGGTGATGGCCGGTGTTCGCCTTTTTTAGTCTGCCGCTTAATTAGGTTGATATTGCACTGAATTTACATTTCAAGTAACTGTAAGTGAACAAGTTATATGAGCCTTTATTGCTCCACTATAATGGCCAACATTTTGCCAGTTGTATTTAAATTATTATAAAATTTTGTGCACCCAGCGATACATCGCGGTGGCTGCTATGAAGGATGGCGTTGAAATGAGAGCGAGGCAAATGTAAAATTACGCTTGTGTGTGTGTAGTTCTTACGTCATTCTGCTTTGTCTTACTGGACAACGCCTCGTTACACACATTGTACTCAGTGCGTCATTGTTCTTAGCGATGACGGAGCCGTGTTATAGCCCAATCATAATGCATATTGTTGTACTTCGTCATAAACACCGCCATGGTATATTTTGATGTTTTCACGTCCACCGGAGACCTTGGTGTTTTACTCTGGCCGAAATTATGTTGTTCCTTTTTCCAGAGGGACAATGTACCTAACCATTCTGTATGTTTAAAAAAAATACATAATATAACATTGAAAATCCTCATAATTCCCATAATTCTGGTACTGAGTCAGTCTGTACTGTTACAAACCCCCTCAAGGAAAATTTTTGTGTCGAAACACAAAAAATTTCCTTGACTCACTCACACTTTCCTAAAAGGATCAGTCTAGATATGTCACCACAACCCCCTGTAATGTTACCAAAAAAATTTTATCATCACTTACCCTTGGTCCCATGATGTTGGTCGCACCCTCTGACCTTACTGGACTTCTCCTGAGAGATCCCTACACCATAAGGCCATGAGGCACTCTACACTCCTGTTCTGACGCTCCAGCCAGCCCAGGACTGCGGTCACAACACCACAAAACTCTGAAACATCCAATACAAAAATTCAAAATAGTGGTATAATACACTTACATATCTACAACTGATATGTTCCCCTTTAGACGTATTGGTTTGTGTTTGGGGCATTGGTTTGGTCTTAAAATCAACAGGTTCAACCTCACAACTACAAGACTTAGAATACCTTGATTTTTTACCACCACCTAAATCAATTTCTTATTTGTAAGAAAATAACAACATATCTATAACTACACACATAACACAATATATCAATAATTCTTTAATATACCCCCAAAATACCTTCACCTAATTAATTCTACAAATTCAGATTACAATTATCATGGCAGACATTTTTTCTTTAAACTTTGTTGCTCAACTTATAATCAGTTATTTATTTTGTAAATGGCAGCTTACTAGAATATTTTATTTAACTTCATTTTTAACTTTAAACTTCTCACTTTAAAATATACTATCTCTTAACACTTATTATCGTCCTTACCCCTGTAACGACCTCCTAGCCACACACTCTATTGCCCCCCAAGATAATAAAACATTGTACATTACATATTAACATTGTTACATTTACCTTACATTAAACAATTTAAAGTTACATGACTTGTACCAAACTTTATAACATCAATTCTCGATTAACTTTTAATTATATAACACTCATTAGATTCTATACAACAATTTCAAATTTATCCTCACCTTTCAGTTACAATTACCTTCCTTTGTTACCTCACCTTCCTACCATGAATTCTCCTTTTCTAACCCTTCGATCCTTACTCGTTTGGGTGACTCTCTATTATTCACTATTTTCTCTGTCTTATTTTGGCATCTGTCAACCTAACCTTACTACCCCTTTTTTCTACACTAGCCGCTTCTAACCATTAATATATTTTTTGACACCAATATCTCTATAATAAACCCCCTTCACATATCCCATTTAAAACCTCTGGCACCGTGCATTTTTTGTACTAGTATGTGTGTATTCCCTCTAACCAACTCATTCCCTTATCGGTTTCTGACCCTTTCAGATAACCCTTTCCAGCACACAACGATCCCTCCCGTCTCAACATCTCTCGTTGGACTCCTACACCAATACCCTTATTACAAAATATCACCATCAACAACAAATATAATGACCACTCACATCCCTCAACTCTACATATAATTACTAACCACTGTGTCCCTAAAATATCTAACACCTCTTTATATTTTATCAACATCTCAACACTTTATTTTCCCTAACTCCCATTAACTCTAACTAACTAACTCCAATGCCCTTATTTATCACTATTACCCAAACTCTTTACAACATTTCAACTTTAATATACCATTAGAAATTCATCACTTATCTGCTAACAACACCTTTCATATCCAAATACATAATCATCTACTAACCATTAGAATCTGAATTCTCATAATATCCTTTAAAATCATTATTAACTTCCTCCAATTATTTAAAATCGTACAATACATGTTTACATAAAAATTACATAAAATACACAACAGTAAAAATACACAAATACATAGACATCAATACACAAAATATACAATTCACATAATCACTAAATCATTTACCATAATCAGTCCTAGTCAGTCTATTTTTTAAAACACTGTCCACACAATTAAATGTTCATAACACAATAGAAGGTCTACCCTCCATCGTTAAACACTAGTCTTATCTTCGGTCTGTACAATTTATTTTTTATTAAATACATTATATTAACATCATTAATATAATACACATTTAAATTCTTATATTTTATAAAACCATAATTAATAGGGTTATTCCATATCAATTTATCATACAACTTGTCACGATCGGTTATGGTCCTGTCACCTTCAGTATAATTCGTCACAATCAGATAAGTTACTAAGTCATTATTTTCATTATCATCTCCTACTACTGCTATATCCGCTTCATTACAAGGTAAGTACTTATTATTTTTATTATATATCATCTCTACACCTAACCTTTTCATAAACTCTTCATAATTTTTCTTTACTTTATATATCTCAGTTTCTCTCTTTCTCTCTCTCTCTCAAAACATTTCTCACCATCATACCAAGCTACACACTCTCTCTCCATATATGCAGGGGACTCTACTACTTTATCACTGCACCACCTGTGAAGTGCACAAAAAAACCAGGGACCACTTTATTTGTAGACCTTTTGTCTTCCAAATACGCATTGAAGGCACTCTCGTCCTTCCTAAACACACGTGAAGTCTTTACTTCACCCCCTACTACAACATTACGGGAAAATTTTACCCCCTGCAACCCCTTTATCTGTAAATTCTCTCTATACTTTCTCTCTAATTCATCAACACTTTTTATCACTTCATTATCAAATTCTACTCCCATTATACTTTTATCACCACTCTCAATACTCACACAATTATTTTCTAACACCATATTTGTATTTCTATCATAATTCTCACCACTTACCTTGTTTTTGTCTATCTCTAACTTGTCTACTTTGTCAATACTACAATTTTGTCTCTGTATTTTCTTTTTAAATTTTTCTAATTTCTCTTCTACTTGGTTTAATTTGACATTCTGTAAAGTATTTTGCTTTTTTAACTCACTTTCAAAACTATCTAGTTTTACGTTAAGTGTACTGTTCATCTGATTTATTTTGTCTTCGAACTTATTGTTTTGTTGTTCGAATTTGTCATTGATTAATGTAAATAAATTTTCTAATGAAATTTTATTTTCGACTATTTTGGGCGTTGAGCTAATGTGTCTTTCCAATAAAATGGATTCTGTCTCTGAATTTTCTATTTCTATGCTATTGTTATTTTCTGCCATTTTGTATTTTAGTATTTTAAATAGTTATTTATCTCTATTTGTATTTGACTACGCAATATACTCAACTCGTATTTAACTATTTACCTTTAACAACATAACCTCTCATTCATTATATATCGTCTTCTGTGTTTCTCCATCTATCTGTTTTATATAAATTAATTTTATATAGAGTCCACTGTGAGGGCGACCAATTGTGATATTACTAACTACTTTACAATAAATATATTACAATATAAATGTATTTATATTTGTATGTAACAATACTACCTTTGTCAATAAACTTTAAATACATAAATAATGTTATCTTACCCATAATAATAATTTATCAAGTCCCAGTGAGGGCGTCAATTGTGCCTTCACCTCCCTTTCTGAATATTTTTACTACATATATTTAGTAAGATATATATGACCAATACCATAATTCGGTATTGCGGGTACTCACCAAAATTCATTATTTGCCGGGCTCCTCATCTGCTGTTATACACTGTTTTATACCTAAGGGTTCCAGGGTTTCGGGTACAGGAAGATTTCGAAACACAGTGGACGACACAATTGATAATACAATATTCTTGAGGTTAACCATTAAATTTAATTTCACTATACGTTCTTACATACAAACCATGTGTTTACTATAATGACGTCAGGTGGCCTGACTTAAACAAAATGGCGGTTGCCCTTATTATATCTTGTGGTATTCTTTAATTGCTTTATTGTTGGATTAATATCAGTTTAACATTACTGCTGCAGCTTCAAATTTATGAATGAATAGAGTTTTAAATTTATTACACAAACCAATGCCCTCGGCATGTTTTTTATGGCCATACATCCACTCTCTCATTTGCACACTCAGTGTTCGACACATACATTTTTAAATTAACAATTGAATATTAATGAGCTCATAAATAGAAAAATAATGAAAGGAACTTCTGTGGTTTAATCGGTGCTGGTGTCCATCCGTTGATTGTGCTTACTGCCCATGGTGATGGCCGGTGTTCGCCTTTTTTAGTCTGCCGCTTAATTAGGTTGATATTGCACTGAATTTACATTTCAAGTAACTGTAAGTGAACAAGTTATATGAGCCTTTATTGCTCCACTATAATGGCCAACATTTTGCCAGTTGTATTTAAATTATTATAAAATTTTGTGCACCCAGCGATACATCGCGGTGGCTGCTATGAAGGATGGCGTTGAAATGAGAGCGAGGCAAATGTAAAATTACGCTTGTGTGTGTGTAGTTCTTACGTCATTCTGCTTTGTCTTACTGGACAACGCCTCGTTACACACATTGTACTCAGTGCGTCATTGTTCTTAGCGATGACGGAGCCGTGTTATAGCCCAATCATAATGCATATTGTTGTACTTCGTCATAAACACCGCCATGGTATATTTTGATGTTTTCACGTCCACCGGAGACCTTGGTGTTTTACTCTGGCCGAAATTACGTTGTTCCTTTTTCCAGAGGGACAATGTACCTAACCATTCTGTATGTTTAAAAAAAATACATAATATAACATTGAAAATCCTCATAATTCCCATAATTCTGGTACTGAGTCAGTCTGTACTGTTACAATTCGTTTTACATATCTTTAACCCTTCCAAAATAAAAACATAGTGTAATATTACCTTCTGTAAGTATAATAAGTATATAACAAAATTATATATATATATATATATATATAGTTATATGTGTTGCTCAACCCAGCACTTAGAAATTATTACGCACGCACACAACCACTCACTCTCCCATACTCATGGTACAATTATTTGATTATTTATGTTGGAGCTCCTTTTAAATAGATTGAAAATTTAAGTAATTTTTTAAATAAAATTTTATATTGGGAAATAATAAAATGATTTCATGATGATTGATTTCGAGGATTTAAAGTGTATAAGGAACGCTCTCACCCATTTCGTGTTGGCCTCCTCGCACTGCTAGTATTGTTCGTACATCGGCACAATCGGTATATTTTTACGGCGCTTGACGGGGCACTTTCGTGTCAACCCACGTAACCCACCGTCGTGGGACCGATTCTATACGTCGATCTTTTTTACGGACGATTCATCTGCCGAGGACGCCTACACAAAGCCGAACTATAACTTTCCTTAATACATTTTGTATATAGATATGATACTGTTTATTAACCACCTATAGTGGTCTAAAAAGTTAAAATTCACCCGTAAGTGAATGGGCAGCCGGCCGGCGCTGATCAGTTGCTGCAGCAGAAATGACGACAATTCCTTGTTGGATTCTGTGGAAGTGGGGTGTACTGACGTCACATTTTCTTTGTTTAACTAGTTGACATCGCAGTTTTGTCGTTGTCAACACATTCTCCGCCTCTGACGTAATTAAGGCTTGGCTTGCTTATCGCAATAACTGCACACTGTTTTTATGACATTTTACAGATTCTGCTACGAATTAGTTCAAATCCTGGCAAATATTGTGATATAGTCCACTCACTGTAGATTCGATATCGGGTGTTTGAGGTTGGGTTGGGTATGTCAAAAAATAGAAAAATACAATATTTATGATCTCGTTACCATATTTTAGGTAATTATAAAATGTACCATGATTGTACCATCACAGGTGGTAGTATCATGTATGTTATTATTAAGCATTCTAATTTTTTAAATCAAAGTAAAGGGAATAGTAAACACAAATATTAAAAAATTATTATTTCTCGTACCCATATTTTGTAATTTTGTTTTTTTGTAGGGGAATGTAATCAAACCAATGAGTGGGTGCACAATGGATTAGACAAGAACTGTGATCAAGTTGGATCCAACATTGTCAAACGTTCGCGTCCTTCATCGCCTGTAACAACTGCATCTCGTGGTTTACATAGTCGTAGAAGTGAAGGAAATTGGCAACAACTTAATCAGGTAATGAAGGACAAATTCAGTAAAGTGTAATTATTTTTATAAAATTTTAATAAAGATCACTTATACAATTATTTGTCAGCTGTCACGTCAGGTGTTCACCATCATTAGCACGGATGGTTTTCAGCCGTTTCAGATGGAGCCTTAACCCTCCTCTAATGTGGCCTTACCATAAGTGACGTATTATAAGAATAGTGCTAAATAAGTTGGTGTTCTCATCAGTTACAGGACCCATATTATACATATTCGTTTTCTCTTTCGTTAATGTATCTACTCATTCAAGCGAAATATTATATACTCATTCTGAATTGCTGATTTTGTAATGGTACAGAATTGTGTGCTACCCCAGTTTCAATTTTATTTTATATCAATTCAGTTTTAATTTTCAATTGTTAGCTTCAACCTGTGAGGTGCCTCAGTGAACACAATGTTAACATAAACAACTGTCTAGACAACTAGACTAGACGTATTACATAACTGCCCCAGCAGCAGGCTTTGTGAATCACAGTATTCAGGTTGTCACCACTGCATGAACATCAGACAGTAGTAAAGAGCAGTTAAAAGTTCGTTAATTGAAAATAGGGGCCTCGGGCGTGCAAGATAGGCCTAAAGCTAAAAGGGCCTATCTAACAAAAGCATAAACAGTGTTCCCATGCAATTTATGGCCGCACGGTCAAATAATTGCATATAAGAGCTCGAGTCACGTACGTCGGCCGACTTTTGTTGTGAAGCTATCCGACAAACAAGTCTGTAAAAGTAAAAGTCGTAATTGCAAACTAAAGTGAATTAAATAAGACGGAGTGTGTAGCGGTAGTGCGGAAGATTATGAATTGTGGAAATAACCTTAGTGACCAGAAACAGCCAACAACACAAGGTGGTGATGGAACTGATTAACGCCGTGGGTTGTTAAGTATTCTACATAACCCTATCAGAACTATTCCCTAAATACATATATTAAATATAAATACCGAGTTTTAATTACAGTGTTTTAAAAGAGAATAAAATAAAGTATGAATGAGAGAGCGTTGCAAAGTGCTGGTCAAGTTATTTGTAAATTGTACTATTGCTAAGTCATTTTCATATGCGTTAAAACCAATTGTTCAAGTATTCATGCCTTATTTTTTTTATTGAAAAATGTAATGTAAAAATAGAGTGAAAGCAAATAGTAAATTAAAGAAAGTTAGTTGTTTTAGAATACAAAAATTGGTGTTAGAAAAATTATTTTGAAACGTCAACCCAAGTAACCTTGTCTGCAGCTGGTTTTCATCTGTACGACCTTGGACAGAGAACCCGAAGGTATGATAAAATATCATAAATATTAATTAAAATAAATTGAGTAGTTTCATTGGCCCCGAACTAGGGACTCTAAGAGTATTTTATTATTTGAATTAATTTATATAGTTTCAGTGGCGCCCGATACAGGGACGGCGAGTGTAATTTTTATTATATTCACCAGACCTAAGTAAGCTGCAGAACGGGTTGTTTGGGAGTGAGGACGAGTGTGTAGTTTACTAAGTATACATTTACAAGTATATATTTATTAAAAAATGGAGAGTAACAGTGATAAAGTCAACAACGTTGACTTGACTAGTACAAGTACAGACAATCAAGTAAACACAATAATAACCGAAACGGTAATAAATGAAATAAGCCTAACAGAGTCAGTGACAATGGAAGGCGCTAAGATTCATTCAACACCTATCCAAAACAAGCAAAATGACAATAATGATATAGTTAATATGATACAACAAATGTTAGAAAAACAAAACATAATGTTAAGCAATAAACTCGAAACCAATTTTAATGAATTTAAGGGCGAGATGAACAGTAAATTAAATGCCTTAAATAATCATTTTGAGACTAAATTCGATGTAATGAGTAGTGATATAAATAGTCGCTTTGACATGAGTGATACCAAGTTCAATGAAAAAAATAAAAAATTGGATGCTTTAAAGAAACGCTTTGACATAAATGATGTTAAATTTGGACAATATAAAGAACAGAATATGAGATGTGAAAATAGCATAAACGTAAAGCTTGACGAATTAACCAATTCATTGTGTAGTATTAATGAGCGAATTAAAGAAAAATGTAGAGAAACACAAAGAGAAACAGATGAGTTAAGAGAGAGAGTGTGTGTGTGATAGACAATAAAGCAGACATTAAATGTGAAAATGAGGTATCCAAGAATCATATGGTAAGTGATAATAGTGATAATGAGAGTAGAGAGTTAGTTGAAGTAGAGTTTAAGAATGAAGTGTTGTTAGCAAATGCTGATGAGAGTGAGAGAGAGTATGAAGAGAGTATACAGAGGGTAAAATTTCCCGTGGTGTGGTTGTGGGTGAAGAAAATGCTTAAACGAGTGTATTTGGGAGACATATGGTCTACAAATAATTGTCCCTTGATTTTGTGTGCATCTGGTACAGCCACATGTTGTAGTAACAAAGTGGTACCCTCTGCATGGAGTGAGAGAGAGAATGTGAAACGTTGTGAGAAATATTGTAATGAGAGAAATAGAGAGAGAGAAATAGAAATATTTAAGGTGAATAGAGATTATGAAACATTGGTACAGAGTTTATGCATTAAGAGAGAGGAACAAATTGACTTACCTTGTAAAATAGAGATTGATAATTACTTTGACCATACCTGTATAAATAATAATAACTTGCCTGATGTTTTAATGATTATAGTAAATGAATATGATGAGAAAATAAATTACTTGATGTTGAATAAAAATACTTACGGGGACAAGACCAAAATTAATGATGTAAACAGGTTTTATGATTTGATAATAATGTGGGATAATCCAGTAAATTATTATGTGGGTTTTATGGAACAATTTGAAATATTAGAGAATTATTATATAAATAATAATAATGAATTGAGTGCGAGTAAGAATGATAATTGTTATATGAAGATAAGACTAATTTTCGATGATGGAGGTTGAATATAAATTCCATGAACGGACATTTTAAATACTTTAGTATATGATTCTGACCTTGCTGAATTTGGAAATGAAGTGTGGTAAAATTGAACAATTAATGATGAAGATTTGTAAATAAATTCTAGTGAAATTGATTGTGTTTGTGTTGTAAAATGTTTTATGTAAGCAAAATGTGTATGGAGTAGAAATTGATTTTAATAATAATAATGTTCTAATAATTGATCATAATTGACAAGAGGTAATAATGAATTTAATTTTGAATCGTGTGTTCAAGTAATTTAAAACTATATTTGATCTGAATTGTACAGATAGTAGTGGATAAATGTGTTAACTAAAAGATTTATAGAAATTGAAAATTAAAAGTACAGGTATGAGGGGTGAGGTAATCATGAATGTTGAGACTGAATTAGTGTTTATAAAAACAAGTCTGGCATACAACTGTTTATGTAAACAGGCATAGTGCATGTTTTGACTAATGTTTACAGCCAGGTGTTGAAGTTGATAACTGTTGTATTCTGCTGAATCATTGCCAGTAGTAAAATCCTATTAGGAAATAAGAGAAACACCAGATGTGATGGAATGTAGGTAATATTTTTTTGTAGGGTCTTTTGGTACAATGTAATTAAAGCAAATGAAACTGTTTGAACAGATGAGATTGATATAATGAGGTAATTACTGTAACCTAGAGGTTTGAGAAGTTAAATTAAATGAAATTGGTAATTAAATTAATTGGAAAAATAATTTTTAATAATGAGTTTAAATTTATTTTGATTTGTATTTTGACCGTAATTGTAAAGTAAATAATGAGTAATACATGTACTGTACTTAAGGAAATTTTTTAGTAACAACAGTAATAAAAAAAAAAAGTTTGTATAATCTATGTATTATTTTGGAGGGGCAGTATTGTACGGGGAACATTATTTAATTTGACTGGAATGTATATGTACTACTGTAAACTTATATTGTTTTATTAACACTGTATTTTCTAGGGTTAAGTTATATTGTTGAACCATGTAACTTGTTGAAGATGATCCGATGGACATGATAGTTAAATTTTAATTGATCCAGGTAACTGTTCGACAATTTAGAACCTATATTACAATGTAGTTGAATACATATTATATTTTATAATAATAAACAACCAGTACTTTGTTAATGAACCAGTACGGCTAAGAGGAAACCAATCAGTTGTGGATACGGTATATTGGAAGGCCTTTTGTTAAATTTTGAATTGAAATGTTATAGAGTCAGGTGATACTGTTTCGGGTATCCGTCTGAGCTTATAGTGTTGGGATCTCGAGTAGAGAAGTCCAGTAAGATTGGATGAGTGCTGCCGCAGTCACCGGACTAGGGGGGTAAGTACCCATGATTTTAGTAGAGTTCAGGGGGGTTGCAGCGCCATATCCTCACTGATCCTCTTAGGTTTTAGGCAATGAGAGTTTGTATGCTTTGGCCTACAATCTCTCATTGGGGGGGGGGGGTTTGTAACGGTACAGAATTGTGTGCTACCCCAGTTTCAATTTTATTTTATATCAATTCAGTTTTAATTTTCAATTGTTAGCTTCAACCTGTGAGGTGCCTCAGTGTAACACAATGTTAGCATAAACAACTGTCTAGACTAGACGTATTACGTAACTGCCCCAGCAGCAGGCTTTGTGAATCACAGTATGCAGATTGTCACCACTGCATGAACATCAGACAGTAGTAAAGAGCAGTTAGAAGTTCGTTAATTGAAAATAGGGGCCTCGGGCGTGCAAGATAGGCCTAAAGCAAAAAGGGCCTATCTAACAAAAACATAAAAAGTGTTCCCATGCAATTTATGGCCGCACGGTCAAATAATTGCATATAAGAGCTCGAGTCACGTACGTCGGCTGACTTTTGTTGTGAAGCTATCCGACAAACAAGTCTGTAAAAGTAAAAGTCGTAATTGCAAACTAAAGTGAATTAAATAAGACGGAGTGTGTAGCGGTAGTGCGGAAGATTATGAATTGTGGAAATAACCTTAGTGACCAGAAACAGCCAACAACACAAGGTGGTGATGGAACTGATTAACGCCATGGGTTGTTAAGTATTCTACATAACCCTATCAGAACTATTCCCTAAATACAGACATTAAATATAAATACCAAGTTTTAATTACGGGGTTTTAAAAGAGAATAAAATAAAGTATGAATGAGAGAGTGTTGCAAAGTGCTGGTCAAGTTATTTGTAAATTGTACTATTGCTAAGTCATTTTCATATGCGTTAAAACCAATTGTTCAAGTATGCATGCCTTATTTTTTTATTGAAAAATGTAATGTAAAAATAGAGTGAAAGCAAATAGTAAATTAAAGAAAGTTAGTTGTTTTAGAATACAAAAATTGGTGTTAGAAAAATTATTGTGAAACGTCAACCCAAGTAACCTTGTCTGCAGCTGGTTTTCGTCTGTACGACCTTGGAAAGAGAACCCGAAGGTACAATAAAATATAAATATTAATTAAAATAAATTGAGTAGTTTCATTGGCCCCGAACTAGGGACTCTAAGAGTATTTTATTATTTGAATTAATTTATATAGTTTCAATTTCAAGTTATGTTCAATGTAGTTGGACAGTAGTGTGGTAATTTTCGCATTAATAGGTTGGCTAATCTGTGCTTTCTGATATTGCGCTATCATGTTCTTATCTCGTTTTTATAACGTCACAGTTGTCCGATCTATGGCAGGCGGCAGGCGTCATAACGTTTGCTCGCTTGTTCTGTCATCATCATTTTTCTTGTCGTCAGACAATCATTGTAGGCCTTAGGCCACAATATATATTCTACTTGCAATACATTAGCAATACCTTGCTAATTCTTTTTCATGTAGCTTGAGTGCCGCGTACTCGCGCCTCAAGTCTTACGAAAATTCATACGACATTCGTCTACGCCTTAGGTCTTAACATTTTAATCTGAGTGCCGCACATTTGCGCCTCATCTAACATGTAGCGTTCTTAACGACTCTGTTTATTCAAAATCAAATTGTTCAGACTTAGCTAATCTCAACACCATGATATAAGTGTACAGAACTTAATAAATGTATTATACAGTCCACTATCGTCATTATTCAGCATCCTGGCAATAGCACAACAAGCATCATTCTTCCTAACATTAACATTTTTTTGGTCGCTCCGTGCCTGGATTCGTCATTCACCTCTTGCAACATATTCTAGCGATTTCATCATTTTTCTGCCCCAATTTCTGGCCATCACGGGCGATTCAGCACATTCGCTGATCCGACCGTCTCGGGACTTACTTCAGCATTTCTTTCATCGCCATTGAACCTCGTGACGACATCATTGCAAGAACATCCATGTGCTAGCGTCTACACTCCAGTTTGAGCAGCCATCTCTACGGTCTGTGTGTTTGCCATCTTCTCCACGACTTCGACGCTCCAGGACATCGCATAGCAGGTACCACATCATTAACAGGTGCGTACAATGGCTGAAGAAGGCCTCAAAGTGTTCGTCAGAAAGAGAGGCGGCATAAAGTCTGCCATAGTGCGTATTAATTCGGCTATCATTAGCTTTGATAAAAACACTAGCACGAAACATTTTTTAACAGTTAGACTCGAAAGTCTAAAAAGTTTGGCAACAAAATACGATGAGGTACAGTCCGAAATTGAACTCATTGCTAAATACATAAACGCTGCTCAAGAAGACCGAATTGAGGTTGAAGAGCTGTTATATTCAACAGAAGCCAATATCTTGCAGTTGATAGAAAGCTTCAACGTTCAGACCGTATCTCCCGTATTAACAAGCAACATACAATTAAAACCGATAAGTTTGCCCTGCTTCACAGGTAATATCTTAGAATGGCAGCACTTCTATTCAATATTTCTGGACTTGGTGCACGCCAGATCTGATTTAACCTCAGTGCAGAAATTACACTATTTGTATTCGTCTCTGAAAAATGAGCCGCTAGATTTAATTAAGGCATTACCTATTTGTAACGAAAACTATTCTGTTAACTTTCACCCTCTTATGATAATCATTATTAATAATAATAATTGATAATCAGTTATTATGGAATTTGCATAATAATCTGTTATCTAACTTTATTTAATATAAATGAAATATAATTGATTTAAAATTTTTGTTATTCACTGTTCTGTTTACATCTAATTTCTTCGGGCGCCATCTTGCCTTACCAACTGCAAGAAATTAATTATTGCGAGAATATAAACTGCACTTCCAGGTCGGGCCAGATTCTTTTCGGCGAACTAAAAAAGAACAGAAATGGTTGTCTAAATAACGAAAAAAACTTTATTTGTTCCCGATGACTTAAATTTTATTGGTTATTAAAGTATTTCAATTTCCTCATAAACAAATTATTCTTTTCTCCCTCTTTACCCCGGTTAATACATTTAAAATACAATCATGTTAATGACAAAACTTGTTAATGAATAATAATTGTTTCTACCTTGAATCTCTTATATACGAATTTACTTACTCACAATACAATAACAAGCTCTTAAAATAAATTTACTAGGGGAACACAAACCAGCCTTCTTTGTCTAAATACATTCTCACATACGCACACACACACACACATACAATTAATTTATAACCCGTGAGATCTCATTTTATATTTTTCTTTATTATAATTTTGATTAACCCTTGTTAGATATTTCGGTACACATTTTTCTTTTTACTTATCTGTTCAATGAGTCCTGAAGACGTCATATTACTTTAAGCGCACATTTGTTATTTTTTTTAAACTGATGATCTCCGAAACTGTTATTTACATTTTATATATATGAATTCCGATTCTTTCACATTTTAAAACTGTTATTCCACACTGATTAAAAGTTAAAATTCGTTACTTTACATTTTATACTTGCGGTATTCACATTTTAGGTACGGGCGCCCGCGATTTACGTTCCGGAACTTTATATGTGACCGGCCGGCTCACTGTGTAATTTTATACTGGGATTAGACAAACGGCACTATTTTGTGTAGTCGCCGTGGTTGTATGACCAATTGTTATTGTTCTTAAATCACTACGCCAGTCTACGGTTGTTGCGATCACACCCAACATTCCATTGCGGGGATCGTCTCTGACGTAAGATCGTCCGATGCCGTTACATAACTTGTTTACACTGTTTTTGTAGGTCATTGTCTGACCTTGGCACAATTCTGCTGGTTGTTTTCTGCGTTATTTAAATTTTCATGCGTAATGTCACAAGCAGTGCTACCACTGTCGCTACCAATGAAATTTACCTTTTTGTTTACTGTTATTTCCCAATTATCGTAAAAAATGTTATTTGCTTTATTAAAAATATAAATTTATTTATATTACCTCAGGTAGGCCAAAATGTCCCGCTACAATACCCCCTCAATGAGAGATTTTATGCCGAAGCATAAAAACTCTCATTGACACATTCATACTTGCTAAAGGGATCAGCCAGGATATGTCGCCACAACCCCCTGTATGGTTTACAAAAAAAAATTATAATTAACTCACCCTTGGTCTGGTGACTGTGACCGCACCTGAATGACTATACTGGACTTCTCTCTCGAGATCCCAACACCATAAAGTCAGACAGATACTCAACGCCCCTGCTTTGACGCGCTGGCCAGCTCAGGTCCGCCGCCACAGCATCACCAAACACTGAAACAACAAATCAAATATCAACTAGTGGCCTTGTACAACACCATATCCCCAACTGATCTGTTCCCCCTAGCGGTGCTGGTTTGCGCCAAGAAGCACTGGTTTTTCCTCTTAACCTCTAACATATATATGAAGACCTAACCACAACATGATACCCATTTTAAAATTCCATAATCTCCTTCTGTCTACTTTCTCTTATTAACTTTAAAATCCCAAAATTCAAAATTATTGCCCTGATTCCCATCAGAATTTAAATAAACATTTCCCATTACCATATTACACATTTCTCTTATCCCCAATTTGCATCAAAAAATGTTTTAAATTCATAAAATTCTCTTAAATACTAACAAACACAATATAACATAAGAAAACATAGTACATTCATAATTCACATTGTTATTATTACATTAAAATAAACAATCCACATTTAAGTTTGAACACAATCTACACACTTTACATCTTTAAATTTGCATATAAAATTATAAAAATTGCATTTTAATCTCAATTTAACTTTTATTAATTCGTTCTCAAAAAATTATTATATATATATATATATATTTTCAACTTCAGTCTTCGTTTTCCACATCATTTCATTTATTATTCCATTTCATTAATTTGGGTGATTCTCAGTTATTCATCATAATTCACTTTATCAACTTGGCATTTACCCATAATCTTACCCCTTTTATTACTCTAATGCTCCCTTACAAAATCTTTAACTAGTATGACACCCCACTCTATCAAAACATCTATCAAACACTATCTAAACCCAACTTACTATTAAACTCGATTTGCCACATTCTCTCGATATATATAAAAAAACTACTCTCTAACCCTTTGTACTTAGGATAAGTGTTTCCCCCCCCAAAAAGCTCATTCCCTTAATCTGGTTCCTCGATTCTACCTAAGGTAACCCTTTCCGGCGCCAAACGGTCCCTCCCCGTCCCAACCCTTTTGTTGCGGACTCCACCATTACACTATCCCCTCTTACAAAATTACCATACCCGAATCTCAATTTTATTACCTCACTTCAACTACAAAATAACATCATCACTTATAAACATCAATATCATTCTCATTTCTACATATATTCTCCATTACTACTGTGTCTCCACTTATACTCAAATTCTCTATTACTTGTATTTCGTCTGTATTCTCTTTAGTACCCCAATATTTTCAACTTGGACTGACTCAAACGTTTTACTCAAACAATTACTATCACCCAACTTCTATCTTTTGCAACCCATTGAAAATTTTAACTATCACAAATTTATTTCATTTTTATTTAAAATCTTTAAACACATTGAAAGCTTATTCTATAACATATTCTTATATTTTTTATAATCCTTAATTCCTAACATACATGCAATTAACACAATAAGACATAATAAACACAATATAGGAAGTATCTAGTGCATCTATTTTGCAAATCAGAACAAAATTATTTAGTAGCGAGTCATCATTATTAAAATACAACAAATTTTTTAATTCGTTACCCCCCTGGATAACCTCCCTGCCACACACACACATCTTGCATAATACATTACATAACATAATAAACAAATATACATTAACCTTGATTATTAGCATTGTTACATTCACATCAAACCAACAATTCTCTTTTAAATAATTTATATAAAACTTATAAACATTCTTGTTTGAAATTTTTCATTAACTTTTTTATTATTATCTTGTTGTTGCATCCTCTTCGTTCACTTTATTAATTTAATAATATATATAACACTTTCACTGACAACAGTAAGTTCATAAGTGAAAGTATTATATATATTATTAAACTTTTTTATATATCATTTCATTATTTATCCTTTACTGCAATTAGATTCCTCAAAGTTTTCAAATTTATTATTAATCTATATGTTTTTTAACCATTATGTTATTCCACAAACATTTATTTATTCATTAATTGTTATCAAATTGAAATCTCATCAAAAATTTAAATTCATTATAAAAATTCAAACATATAACATTCAATCACAATATTGAAACATCTCAAATTATTTACTTCGATTGATTATTAAAACACAACATATTTCAATTATTATCAAAATTTACAAATCATTAATTATTGTCTTCATAATTATTTTTATTATTTATTTAGACTGCAAAATATTAATAATATTATTATTATTATCACAACATTTTCTACTACATATACACATTGTTTACCTAACATTTTACAGTATACACAATTGAATTCACTACAAATATATTTACAAACTTTTGTCATAACTGTTCCATTTTTCACACTTCATTGTCCAAGTCTGCCAGGTCATTACCATAAATTACAATATTTAACAATGTCCATACACTGATTTTTAATTTCAACCTCCATCATCATATATATAACGGATATATTTATAACATGCATCATTGTTATCCACACACAATTTGGTATTACTATTAATATAATAATCCATTAACTTTATTTCATTCATTATGCCATTATAATTTATAGGGTTATTCCCTATTAATCTTTCATAAACCTTGTCAACATAAGTTATTATTGTCCAGTCTCCATCAGTATTATTGGTCAACGTCAGGTAAGCTATTTTATCATTTTTATATTCCTCTACTATTACATCATGTAAGTCATTATCGTTTATAAAGATATTATCAAAATAATCCTCTATCTCTCTTTCAACAGGTAAGTATTTTATATGGTTTATCTTCACCCCTTCTAATCTTTCTCTCAACTCATCATAATTTCTTTTTAACTTATATAATTCTATCTCTCTCTCAATACACAACTCTCTCTCTAAATCTCTCTCATCATACCACCATATCACATTTTCTCTCTCACTCCATGCAGAGGGTACTAAATCATACAAAAAGGGGAAACAACTTAAATCTTCCATTAACAAGGGACTCTTGCCCTTCAACAATAACATTTTTGAACACCTTGGTTCATCATAAATAAGGGGAAAATTTACCCTCTGCCCTACATACTCATCTTGTTATTGTCTACACCTTTTACTTACCTTTAACTCACGCCACTCTGACTTACTGCACTCAGAAGATCCCCAACTACTCTTTGGTCGCCACGATTTTTTTTTTTTTATATGGTTCAAAATCGAAACCTATTTACACTTTCTGCCAGGTTCGTTAGACGAAATCTTTCATACTGGATAGGTCCTGGTAATGTGGCGTAATAATTAGCTTAACACATAGTTACGCTATTAACTCATTTTATTAACATTAATTTCAATCTTACGTTCTCCTCCAATTATAATTCTCATCAAACTCTTTATCTCAAGTTATAATTTAAAAAACATTCTTGTAAAAGTACCTTGATTTTAATTCTTTAAAATAGTGATCTGATAGCGTTACTTTTTCTCGTTCTAATTTTAAACATATACCTGCACAACAAAAAAATAAATGTTTCAACTAACTTATTCTACATTCTTGTTTTAGTTTATTAAGGCGGCCCAGCAATGCCCACACCCAACTCACATACCAATTTCAAAAAACCCCGTATTTATTTACTTGATTAAATTTGTTGGCCTCATTAACAATTTAAAATACTTTTACTTGTGTAACGGCGTCTCCTCCGACCTCGTTGCGTGACCCACACCAAGTCCTCGTTTACATGTCCCAAAAGTTATAAGTTCATCTTAATTTCAACTCACTCACTTCCTTTTCTGATTTAATTTCACTTTTTAGATGAGGTTCCGTAGTTTTACCGGCTAGGTCAGCCGACCTTTTTAAAAAAACTTTCAGTAAAATTTAAACTGACCGCACATGGTCTGTAGGTGAGATGCACTGGCCGCACGTTATACTGTTTGTACGTTTTATAAAATAGACTAGATAGGCCGACTAATTATTACGGCCTATCTTACACTCCCGAGGCCACTGTTTTAAATTAACCAACTTTACTGTCTGAAGCTGATGTTCCTTCAGTGGGGACACTCTGCAGACTGTAGACTGTGTCACAAGGCTGCTGCTGGGCGGTTACGCAATACGTCTGTACAATTGTTTTGGCTAACACTGCATTGCTGTACTGAGGCTCCCTACAGGTGAAGTCTGGCAATTTGAAAGTGATTGAATGGGTAATTTGTATTAATATAAAATTAAACTGGGGTAGCTTACATACATGAAGTGAATTTAAAATCTTTATAAAATCGAGACCAAAATCAATAAAATAAAAACCTTCTAATTCGACCCATTACAATCTAATCTCTCTTCCCATTTTCTCTCTGACTCATAAACACACATTAACATTCCATTATTACATTCTAAAACTTCATTATATGTTTCTCCATTATTCTTTACCCCCACTATACTCTCAGAATTATAATTAATATCATTATCTTCACTATTTAACACTACATCTTCCACTATTTCGTCATTTTTAATATTTGTCATACTTATAACATTGTCACCTAACTTCTCAACACTCTGTTCTAATCTGTTAAAGTTATCTTCTATTATGTCATTAGTTTGGTTTAAATGCTCCTTAATTTTATTCATATGGTTTTTCAACTCATCGAATTTAATATTTTGTCCATCTAATTTACTGTCAAAACTATTCTTTTGTTCATCTAACTTTACATCAAATTTATTGAAACTGGTACAAAGAAATTGGATCATTTTCATCATATCTTGATCCTCAGATTTTTTAATCGGGACTGGTGTTGAATGAATTACTTCATCCATAATTTTCGACTCAGTTCCGGTTAATTCTATATTCATTTGGCTCTCTGATTCAGTGTCAGTTAGGCTGACATTCTCATTATTATCTGCCATTTTAAAAAATCTTTTAGATATATTTCTTTGCAAAATTTTACTATATATAACACATACTTATTATCAAAAAAATATTCTACTCACCCATACTACACATAATCATAACATAACCTTATCTTTGTACGTCTGTCTTCACGTACCTCAACAAAATTGTTGTATGTTATTTTAAACAACCACTCTGCTCTCCCAGTAGGCCGTATTTATATAAATATATTTATATAAATGTCCCTGTTCACAAGCCAATTGTTATCTAACTTTATTTGATATAAATGAAATATAATTGATTTAAAATTTTTGTTATTCACTGTTCTGTTTACATCTAATTTCTTCGGGCGCCATCTTGCCTTACCAACTGCAAGAAATTAATTATTGCGAGAATATAAACTGTACTTCCAGGTCGGGCCAGATTCTTTTCGGCGAACTAAAAAAGAACAGAAATGGTTGTCTAAATAACGAAAAAAACTTTATTTGTTCCCCATGACTTAAATTTTATTGGTTATTAAAGTATTTCAATTTCCTCATAAACAAATTATTCTTTTCTCCCTCTTTACCCCGGTTAATACATTTAAAATACAATCATGTTAATGACAAAACTTGTTAATGAATAATAATTGTTTCTACCTTGAATCTCTTATATACGAATTTACTTACTCACAATACAATAACAAGCTCTTAAAATAAATTTACTAGGGGAACACAAACCAGCCTTCTTTGTCTAAATACATTCTCACATACGCATACGCATACGCACACACACACACACACACACACACAATTAATTTATAACCCGTGAGATCTCATATTATATTTTTCTTTATTATAATTTTGATTAACCCTTGTTAGATATTTCGGTACACATTTTTATTTTTACTTATCTGTTCAATGAGTCCTGAAGACGTCATATTACTTTAAGCGCAATTTGTTATTTTTTTTAAAACTGATGATCTCCGAAACTGTTATTTACATTTTATATATATGAATTCCGATTCTTTCACATTTTAAAACTGTTATTCCACACTGATTAAAAGTTAAAATTCGTTACTTTACATTTTATACTTGCGGTATTCACATTTTAGGTACGGGCGCCCGCGATTTACGTTCCGGAACTTTATATGTGACCGGCCGGCTCACTGTGTAATTTTATACTGGGATTAGACAAACGGCACTATTTTGTGTAGTCGCCGTGGTTGTATGACCAATTGTTATTGTTCTTAAATCACTACGCCAGTCTACGGTTGTTGCGATCACACCCAACATTCCATTGCGGGGATCGTCTCTGACGTAAGATCGTCCGATGCCGTTACATAACTTGTTTACACTGTTTTTGTAGGTCATTGTCTGACCTTGGCACAATTCTGCTGGTTGTTTTCTGCGTTATATAAATTTTCATGCGTAATGTCACAAGCAGTGCTACCACTGTCGCTACCAATGAAATTTACCTTTTTGTTTACTGTTATTTCCCAATTATCGTAAAAAATGTTATTTGCTTTATTAAAAATATAAATTTATTTATATTACCTCAGGTAGGCCAAAATGTCCCGCTACAAATCTATCACATATCCGGTATAACATGTGCTCAGTTTTATTGAGTGTATTAGGCTTTTGGGTCCAGAGTTGCGTTAAGCAGAAAAGGCAGATGTTGTCGGGGTATTGAATTGACCAGTTACACAACATGAGGTTAACGAATTCTCTTTTATTCAATTATTTGCTTTATATGTTATTACACTGAGAGTCAGCAATAATGGTTATAATTCAAAATGGCGGCGACGTCATTTCCGCCTTTGCCATACATTAGTGTTACATGCATGTATTTTTTACTTTACTTGAAATAATTCTTTTAACTCTCTACTGCAGTTATGTTCAACTCTTTTTTTATCTTTATGGCTTTAATGCTTACTCTTATAATTGTTCACAAACCAACGCCTCATGATAAGTATTTAAGGTTGGCCAACGATAACTTTCACCCGCTCACTTTCACTCCCACTCATACTGTAATTTTGGACACAGGTTAATTATTTTGAAATGAGCTCATTCTCTTAGATTTTAAAATTTAGAAAACAATTTATAAGGGCTTTCCTGAATATGATGTGGCGTATATTCCTCAGCAGATTCCCATGGTGGTCGGCAGGTGTTCGGCCGAACCTTTACTGTTTGTTTTTAGTCCACTGAATTTACTTAAATTTCATTTTGGTTAACCACTGACTCTACGTACTGTTAATATTACATTCTGAAGACAATTATTTCATTTTTTGCAAGTAATTACTGCATTTTTGGCAAAATCTGCCCACTGCACTAGTCGAGCGTGTGTGCTCGTTGAACTGTCTTTGACGAACTGGGCGGAAGCAGACGCAATTGTTATGCAAAGTGGTTGTGTCTGACGTCATTATGTATTGTTCTTTTAGCCAACGCCCGGTTTAATACATAATTGTTTCATGCCGTCATTGTTTATTTATGACGATCTGGCTTTGTGGACCAATGAAAAGTTCGTATTATTAGTTTGTTTCGCTTATACCGCCATTACACATATTAATTTCTGCTCATAACATGATGACCTTGGCTTGTCTCCCCTCTTGTTGATCTGCGTAGTTATTGGGACTTGTGCAAAACTAACTAAGCCCTTGTTAACATTTATGATCAGCATAAAAATTACAATAAAAATATTCCTAAATCCCATAATTCTGGTAACAGGTATTTCTGTACTGTCACAAAACCCACTCAATGAAAGGTTTGGTGTCGAGACACAAAAACTTTCATTGACTCATTCATACGTTTCTAAAAGGATCAGTCCAGATATGTTGCCATGACCCCCTGTAGTGTTAATATATAAAATTTGCAATCACTTACCCTTGGTCCTATAGTGTCGATTGTACCTGTCTGACCTTACTGGACTTCTCCGGAGAGATCCCTACACCATAAGGCCATGAGGCACTGAACGCTCCTGTTCTGACGCTCCGGCCAGCTCAGGACCGCGGTCACAACACCACAAAACTCTGAAACATGTAATACAAAAATTTAGAATAGTGGCATTATTTATCTACACATCCGCAACTGATATGTCTCCCCTTAGATGCATTGGTTTGTGATTTGAGGTGTTGGTTTCTTTACTCATAAAATTTCCAAACAACACAAAAAATATAACAAGATTTAGACAGATAATCCTTCTACTTTTCAACACTCCTATATATTTTTATCAATTTCTCTGACTCCAGTCAATATCAACTTACTTCTCTCATCATAAGAAATTATACTCTTATACTAAACATAAAACAAATTCTGCTCTCAACAACAACTACTATTTCTACGCATTTATTTCATATAACATCAGTATATTTAACTATCATGGCAACACTTCAAAACTATTTAAATTTCTTTACTCAACTTTCTTTATGTTAATTTTCTTTTTATAACAGAATCATTACCATAGATTTGCTAACCAACATAAAATTTAACATTATTACCGTCACTACCCCTGTAGTAACCTCCTGACCTATTGTACCATCAACATAATAAAAACATAATACATCATTGTACATCATAAAGCATTAAACACTAACATTGAACAATTCACATTACTTAATTCATATTTACATAACTTGTATAAAATTTGATAAGACATTATTATTTTTATCAATTCTCTATTCAACTTTTATCATTTAACATTCATTTATCATTAGATTCTATACAAAAAAAATTTCAAATTCATCATTACCTTTCATTTACCTCACCTTTCTACCATGAATTCTCCTTTTCTAGCCCTTTTATCCTTATTAGTTTGGGTGACTCTCTATTATTCATTTTTCTCTATATCTTATTTTGGCATTTGTCAATCTAACCTTACTCACCTCTTTTTTCTACTAACAACCGCTTCTAACCATTAATATAATATGACACCAATATCTCTATAATAACCCCCTTCACTAATCCCATTTAAAACCTCTGGCATCGCTCATTTTTGTACAAGGATGTATGTTACCTACCTGGCCATATCCATACCTAACCATTTGCCCTCCACCAAATATCGGCAAACACTCTAACCCAAAATTGCTCCACCTGCCACAACGCTGCACGCTGGTCCCTTGCCACGTCGCTCGTTGATCACTCCTTACACCGGATCCTTACTACAAAATATCATCATCATCAAATATAATTATACCATTCACATTACTCACCTCTACATATAATCACTAACCACTGTGTCCCTAAAATATCTAACACCTCTTTATATATTATCAGCATCTCAACTCTTATTTTCACTAACTCCCATTAACTCTATTTAACTAACTCCAATGCCCTTATTTATCACTATTACCAAAACTCTTTACAACATTTCACCTTAGGATACCACTAGAAAATTCATCACTTATCTACTAACAACAATACCTCTCAATATCCAAATATATAATCATTTACTAACCATTAGACTCTGAATCTCATAATATCATTTAAACTTTCTTCAGTTATTTAAAATTCTACAATACATGTTTACATAAAAAATACATAAAGTACACAACAGCAAAATTATACAAATACATTGACATTAATATACACAAAAATATACACTCCAAAATTATCATTATATCATTTACCAAAATCAGTTTATAGGCAATCCATTTTAAAAAACACTCTCCACATAATTAAATGTTCATAACACAATAAAATAATTAACCTCCATCGTCAAATAATAGTCGCACCTTAAAACTATATACATTGTTTACTATTAAATATCTTATCTTATCATTATAAATACATGTACCATTCGAATCTTCATCATTATTCTCAAACTCATTTAACCTGTCATGATTGGGTATAGTTCCGTCACCTTTGGTGTAATTAGTCATAACTAGGTAAGTTGTATTATCATTGTTATCGACATCATCTCTTACTACTTCAGTCTCATTGCAAGGTAAGTACTTATTATTATTTTCACTTCTCTCTCCACCTAACCTTGCTATAAACTCTTCATAATTTCTACATATCTTAAAAATTTCTACTTCTCTGTTTCTCTCAATATATCTCTCACTATCATACCATCTCTCTCTCTTAAAACATCTCTCTCTTTCCACATTTGCATCGGGCACTACTACTCCATAAAACCACCCCCTGGCCTCACCAGGTACACTAACACAAAAAACTAAGGGATCATTTGGAGACCACACGTCTCCCACATAAACTCTAGAGGAACCTTCCTCCTCAAATAACAATTTCAGAGTCTTTACTCCAACTATACCACTGGGAAAATTTGACCTCTGCTCACTATACTCACTTAAACTCTCCTTACCCCCACTTTCACTCTCATCTACAACTGTCACCTCACCATTAACCTCTATTCTCATTAAAATCTCACTATTACTACCAACATCCACACTATTATCTCCTATTACCATATTTTTATTTATTTTATCATAATTTCTACTACTACTTACCTCGTCATCTTTGTTCAATTCTAACTTGTCTATTACTTTCTTATTTTCTGATTTTATTTCGTCTAACCGTGTCTCTAATTTCACTTAATCTTTTATCGATATTACCATTCTGTTTCTTAATTTCTTTTTTAATATCGCTAAATTGTACATCAAACTGATTTAGTTTCTCATTAAAATTATCTAATTTAGTATCAAATCTAATGCTCTGCTCATTGAAAAGCAGTTTCATCATTTTTATTATGTCATTTTATTCCATTCTGTTATTTACTATAGGCGTTGAGTTCGCCTGTGGTTCGTTTAACATCAATGATTCTGTTGCTGTGTTTTCTATATTACTACTTTCATTGTTATCTGCCATTTTTGTTGTACTGATAGTAATAAACTTTGTCTTAATTGTTATACAATTCTCTTTATACCACACATAACCTACATGGATAACCTGTACTGTTATGTTTATTTCTCTACCCGTCTACCTCCGCTTTTCTGCTTATTTATATAATTTTAATTTTATATAAAGTCCAGGTTCATGCGCCATCTGTTAACTTTCACCCTTCTTACGATAATCATTATTAATAATAATACAGTAGAACTTGGCTAATTCGAAGCTGAAGGGACCAGTAAAAAATTCGAATTATCCAAAAATTCGAATTAGGAAAACTTTTGATAACGGTAGAAAAATCAAATCAAAAACCGAAATTCAGTAAAGCAATATGTTATTTTATTAAACAATTTCCTTATACATATGTATTACAAACGTATAAACATGTTTCAGTACAAAATATAGCATTTAGAGTTTTTTAAAAAAGCTAGAAACTTTTGATTGCATTTTGCAGTTAATACACTGAGTTGTAGTAAACTCTTCAAGTTTATTAAGTGCTTGGAAAATAGCGTCACTTACGTTCTGCTGTCCTTCAACAAACCGTCTCAAGTCTTGTATGTAATTTGATGCCTGTGAAGCCGTTGGAAATGGTATCTCTGGAAGTTCTAGCTGGTCCCCTTCTTCATCTGAAGATGTACCATCATTTCTTTTGTTCATAACATCAGCCACAATCTCCGCATCTGTCTGTTCACCGCACACCGCCAAGTCTTCATCCATGTTTACAAACTCTTCGTAACGAATACCTGCGTCATGTCCAACATCTTCCCAGTTATCCGTAGTAGGTACGACTTCTCTAGCAGCTTTATTCTCCTCTTCACCTTCAATGTGGCAGAAACCACCTTTACGAAAACAATTAGCAATTGTTTTTTGCGTAACTTGGTTCCAAGCACTGTTGCACATGCGGGCAGCTTGAAGGATGTTAATCTTGATATTTTCGTGCTCATCTAAATAAGCACCTGACAGAATGTTTTGGACCACAAGCTTTCTGTAAAAATGCTTAAAATTTTTTATTACACCTTGGTCCATAGGTTGAACTACTGAAGTCATGTTTGGAGGGAAAAACACAACCTTTACATTTTCCATCACAGGAATAGTGTTGTGGGCTGTACAGTTGTCAATAAACAAGACGATTCTTCTGTTTTGATTCCGAAATTTCCTGTTGATTTTCAAAAGCCATCTTTCAAAAATTTCACCTGTCATCCAAGCTTGATTCATATTCAACTGGTTGATTCATGTTACTGTTTGATTCATATTCAACTGGTTTCGTTTTTACATTTTTGAAACAACGTGGGTTGGCTGACTTCCCTATCGTTAGCAAAGGCAGTTTTTCCGAGCCATCCATGTTTGCTCCGATGAAAAGTGTTATGCGCTCCTTGCTGTGTTTGCCACCACTACAACTTTCTCCTTTAAAAGCAAGTGTTTTGTCGGGGGTGCATTTGAAGAATAAGCCCGTCTCGTCTACGTTAAAAATGTCTTTAGCGTCTCTATCAGAAATCATTTGCAACAAATCGTCTTTCCATGAATTTGCAGCTTCAACGTCAACAGATCCACTTTCCCACAAACAGTTTTAAAAGACATGCCATTCCTTTCTTTAAAACCATCGAGCCAACCAGTGCTGGCCTTAAAATCATTTTTCCCTAAGCTAGATGCGAATTCCTCAGCTTTGGCTCTGACGAGGGGCCCACTGACTGGAATTTTTTTGTCCCTTGCTTGCTTAAATTACTTCACTACACATCATCCACATCAGGATTTTCTGGTCCTCGCGCTCTTTTCCTATCTTTGTCGCTGGCTTTACACACACTATTCAAAATCTTCTCTTTATTTTTTAGATACGTTGACAGCGTATTTGGCGGTATCCCGAATTCCTTGGCAATTTCAGATTTCTTTTTTTTGTCCCTTTTCCACTTCCCGTACAATGGCAACTTTTTCGGCAAATGTCAATGATTTGTATTGGGTCCGTGTTGGTTTTGAAAGGGCCATGATGAACACACAACACAATAAAACTGCACAATAAGCGTCACTAAAACACACCAGTCTGTATATACAGTACTGTATAAAGAAAGGAACGGTCTCTCACTACGGGACACAGCTTGCACAGTAGAAACTCAAAAAGACTTAACACTTCCACGAATGTAGGCAGACTGAACTGAAAGCAACAGTGAGGGTGGCTGACTGACGAGGCATGCAACAAGGGACAATGGTGGACGGTACCATTACACGAGCCAGTCATGTGTCATCGCCAGATACTGACGGCAATTCCACGAATTTGACACAAAGGACAAGCGTCTGTTCACAAAGGGTGATGCCTGCTTGTCTGTTTCCAGTCGTGTCTCTATTGTTACATGGTCTAGCCCATACAGCAGGCAATTTTTTGTAGTTAGAGCAAAATTTTTATTTCGAATTAACCAAAAAAAGTTCGAATTACAGACGATGTTTTTGCATGGTTTTACATACGATATTCAAGGGACCACGGTAAAAGTTCGAATTATCCACGAATTCGAATTATGCACGTTCGAATTAGCCAAGTTCTACTGTAATTGGTAATCAATTATTATGGAATTTGCATAATAATCTATCACACATCCGGTATAACATGTGCTCAGTTTTATTGAGTGCATTAGGCTTTTGGGTCCAGAGTTGCGTTAAGCAGAAAAGGCAGATGTTGTCGGGGTATTGAATTGACCAGTTACACAACATGAGGTTAATGAATTCTCTTTTATTCAGTTATTTGCTTTATATGTTATTACACTGAGAGTCAGCAATAATGGTTATAATTCAAAATGGCGGCGACGTCATTTCCGCCTTTGCCATACGTTAGTGTTACATGCATGTATTTTTTACTTTACTTGAAATAATTCTTTTAACTCTCTACTGCAGTTATGTTCAACTCTTTTTTATCTTTATGGCTTTAATGCTTACTCTTATAATTCTTCACAAACCAACGCCTCACGATAATTATTTAAGGTTGGCCAACGACAACTTTCACCCGCTCACTTTCACTCCCACTCATACTGTAATTTTGCACACAGGTTAATTATTTTGAAATGAGCTCATTCTCTTAGATTTTAAAATTTAGAAAACAATTTATAAGGCCTTCCTGAATATGATGTGGCGTAGATTCCCATGGCGGTCGGCCGAACCTTTACTGTTTGTTTTTAGTCCACTGAATTTACTTAAATTTCATTTTGGTTAACCACTGACTCTACGTACTGTTAATATTACATTCTGAAGACAATTATTTCATTTTTTGTAAGTAATTACTGCATTTTTGGCAAAATCTGCCCACTGCACTAGTCGAGCGTGTATGCTCGTTGAACTGTCTTTGACGAACTGGGCGGAAGCAGACGCAATTGTTATCCAAAGTGGTTGTGTCTGACGTCATTATGTATTGTTCTTTTAGCCAACGCCCGGTTTAATACGTAATTGTTTCATGCCGTCATTGTTTATTTATGACGATCTGGCTTTGTGGACCAATGAAAAGTTCGTATTATTAGTTTGTTTCGCTTATACCGCCATTACACATATTAATTTCTGCTCGTAACATGATGACCTTGGCTTGTCTCCCCTCTTGTTGATCTGTGTAGTTATTGGGACTTGTGCAAAACTAACTTAGCCCTTGTTAACATTTATGATCAGCATAAAAATTACAATAAAAATATTCCTAAATCCCATAATTCTGGTAACAGGTATTTCTGTACTGTCACAATTCGATAGCGTTGAGTTTGCTGTCCGCTAGATATGACGACAAATTTATACTAGCTAAGTATTATATTCAGAATTTACTTGAAGTAAAGTTAACAGTTAAGGACTCTGTCCAAAGTTTGGCAGAGTTCATAAATACAATAATGTCTTCCGTTAATTCACTGGCGGCCATGCAACTGTCGGTGGATTCATTCGAGCTTATCACTGTACAATTATTGTGAGCGAAACTCGACCATACTACTTTTAAATTATGGAAGGAGTCTATAGACCCTGATAATCTTCCTAACTTTCAAGGTTTCACTCAGTTTTTAAACACACGTAGACAGTTGCTAGAAAATACACTGCCTATCGATGCCGGACAGCAGCTCAACAAGTCAACTTTAAGATTCAATAATAAATCTGACAAACATAAATCACGAAACGCTGCTGGCAGCACTGCATTTAAAAGTTATCACTCAGCTTCAAACAATTATTTATGCTTATGCTGTAAATCTAGTCATCCAATTTACATGTGTGACAAATTTCGTGCATTAAGCACATCAGAACGAGGGCAATTTATATTAAATCGTAAACTCTGTACAAATTGTTTAAGACCAGATCATTTCTCATCTAATTGTAAGATTAAACAATCATGTAAGATCTGCTCAAAACGACACCATACATTGTTGCACACAAACAATGTGCCGAAGCCAGTCTCTGCCAGCAGCAGTAATTATTGTTCACTCAAATTACAATCCACAAATAATATTCTTTTATCAACAGCAATTGTGTTTGTCATTGACCAGGCTGGCAACAGACAACTCACGAGAGTTCTTTTAGATGCGGGTTCACAATTAAATTTTTGTACGGAATCATTTGCCAAGAAATTATGGCTTAACTTGACTAAATCTAACATACCGATAACAGGTATAAATAACACCGCGTGTTGTGCCACTAATCTTGCGTCTATATGCATTATCTCTTGCTATCAAAGATTTAGCTTCGAGGCAAAGTGTGCTGTCTTATCTGCATTAACCCATAAATTGCCAGCACAATCTTTTGACATAAATCAGTTTAATGTCCCAGATAACGTTTATCTCGCCGATCCACAGTTCAACATATCTGCTGATATCGATATACTTTTAGGAGCGCAATTTTACTTAGATTTAATTTTACCTAACAAATATGTAAGAGGTTCTCATTTTCCTATTATACAGGAAACAAAGGCTACATTCTTGCAGACAATCTGCCCAAACACTGCCATTATAAAGGTCCTGCTGTTTCGTTCCTGGCTAGGAACAACGACAGTCAAATCCTAGCGTCTCTCGAGAAATTTTGGGAGACTGAAACTATCCCTGATAATACACCCATTAATAACGAGTCAGCTTGTGAGGAGCATTTCGTTAAGTCTACTCATCGCAATCAAGAGGGTAGGTTCGTTGTTGTGCTACCATTTAAGTCAGACAATCCCCAGTTGGGTGAGTCCTATGCTACCGCTGAAGCAAGATTCTTGAGTTTAGAACGCCGGTTCATGCGTGATTCTAAGCTTGCGCGTGAATACGCAAACTTTATACAGGAGTATAAGGATCTTGGCCACATGACGCTTGTCGACGATTGCTCCATAAATTCAGGTGTTTCAAATACTTATTATCTGCCTCACCATGCCGTCTTTAAACATTCTAGTTCTACCACAAAACTTCGCGTCGTTTTTGGCGGCTCGTCCAAAACTACCAATGGCCTTTCTCTCGATGACATTTTGTTGGTAGGCCCAAACGTCCAACAAGACCTTTTTTCTATTCTTTTGCGATTTCGTATGCATAACTATGTTCTCATCGCCGACATCGAGAAGATGTATCGACAAATTCTGGTAGCTGAGAAGGATTGTCATTATCAACGTATTCTGTGGCGTGACTCTCCCCTCGAACGGTTTAAACATTTTGTACTGCGAACTGTAACATACGGCACTGCTAGTGCTTCGTTTTTGGCTACCCGCTGTCTTAATCAGATTGGTAAGGATCATCAAACTTCTTTTCCTGACGCTGCGTCAGCTATAACCAATGATTTCTATGTCGACGATTTGTTAACCGGTGCAGACACCATTTCTGATCTGACCAAGTTGAACTCTGACTTAGGTACGTTGTTGAGTCAATACGGTCTCACTCTACATAAATGGGCATCAAATGAACCCGATGTGGTCGCAGATCATGACAATTTATCACTCCCTTTAAACAAACAGGGTAATGTGCGTACCTCGGGCATTCTCTGGAATAACACTACCGATTCATTTTTGTTTGACATCAGATCATTCCCCGTTGAATCAAACATCTCTAAGAGGAAAATCCTATCGATTATCGCAGGTATATACGACCCACTCGGACTCGTCGGTCCCGTTGTTTTCCTGTACAAACAGTTTATGCAGCAACTTTGGCTGTGCAATCTTGGTTGGGATGAGCCAGTCTCCGGGCAATTACACTTGCATTGGCATTCATTATGCGATAAATTATGTCTGATCAGTAAAATCATTGTTCCACGTTCTATTCGCTGCAAGTCTAAAGCAAGGATAGTTGAATTACATGGGTTTTCGGATGCTTCTGAAAGGGGATATGGGTGTTGCGTTTACATTAGAGTCATTTATCAAGATTCATCGGCCTCTTGTCACCTTCTGTGTTCTAAATCTCGCGTAGCCCCCCTACGACAGGCGTCATTACCTCGCATTGAACTCTGCGCTTGCTTGTTGTTATCGTGACTCTTATTCAAGGTCGCCCCTGCTCTTCATTCCTTTATCAATAGTGTTCACCTCTATTCTGACTCTATGGTGTCCCTTTACTGAATTCATGCCCAGTCTTCCAGGTGGAAGACCTACGTCGCTAATCGTGTTGCCGAAATTCAGCGTCTTACTGAAGCCTACACGTGGCATCACATCAATTCTCAACATAATCCTGCTGACATTATTTCTAGGGGATGTCTTTGCGCGATTGTTCGCTTTGGTGGCATGGTCCCGCTTGTTTGTCTCACTCTTCCGAGTCCAATCTTTTTCCACCCTTTTTACTTTCTAATCTGTCGTCTTCTGAATTCACTGCGGAGGAAAAACAAACCCCCAAACTTTCTCTAATGTCTACCCTGGCTACTGATCTCTCTAAGGACTTTTCTTTGTTGCACCGTCTGACTCGCGTATACGCTTACTGCTTTCGATTCATCAAAAACATTAGACTCTCCAGGGCTGAGAAAATATCGGGCGCTCTTACCCCCGTTGAAATTCATTCCACTCAATTTTTTCATAAAACAATCTCAGTCCATCCACTTCGCTGCCGAGATTAATTGTCTGCGTAATGGGTCTTCTGTCTCTATCAGGAGCAAGTTTGTAATCTATTACTTTTTATCGTTTAATTATTTGTCGTAAAAAATGTATTTTCGTATGTACTAGTAAATAACCTCGGACGCCATATTTGTACAAGATAACATGATCTTAATTTACGTTTCGGGCCAGAATTCGTGTAACACGAACCAGTCTTGTGAAACAAATTACCTGAAATAAAAACATACACCAAATAACATATATAAAGTATTTTATTAGTATTGAAACTGGTAGTTACTACATAGTGAAATATATAAGATCCACATATTGCGCCAGAGGCGTTTCAAAAATCAAATTACCCTCCAAAATCCTTACATATACTAAAAAATGTGTTGTATTAGATAATTATGATAGATATATGATAAATATAGATATACATCTTTAAATATAGTTTTGCACAACCCAGCACCTAGGAATTACGCAAGCACACACACACACACACACACTCTCTCTCTCTCTCTCTCTCTCTCTCTCTCTCTCTCTCATGGTACAAATTTTTATTATTTTATGAGCTCATTTTATGTAATTGAAATTTTGAATATTTGAATTTATATGATTTGTGATTTGGTCATTTTACATGAAGGAAACTTGGAAATAAAATAAGGATACTAAGGTGTTGATGGAATGTTCTCACCCATTTCGTGTAGTTCCTGGTTGTTTCGGTGCGGTAAAACTTCGCGTACGGTACCGCGAGTTTTCCGTGTACACGTTACGGTCACATTTTTGAATTGACGTACTGTAGTTATATAGTTTATTAACCAGTTACAGTGCTAAAAAGGTAAAATTCACTAGTGAGTGAATGGGTTGCCGGCCGGCGTTGATCACTGCTGCAGTTGAAATGACCAAGAGTCTTTGTTAGATTTTGCTGAGGTGGGGTGAACCTACGTCACACTTCCATTGTTAAGCTGTTGACAGCCTCGTGGTGTTGATGTAAACACATTCTCAGCCTCTGACGTAATTAAGGTTCGGCACTCTTATCGCCACAAACTGCATACTGTTTTTTGTGATGCTTCACAGTTTTTGCTATGAATTGGTTCAAATCCCGACAAATATTATTATACACTCCACTCACTATATATTCGTACTGGTTATTTAAGGTTGGTTTGATTATGACCAAAATAGAAAAATACAATAGTTATGGTTTTATTTACCATATTTTAAGTAATCACAAAATGTACCATGATTGTACCATCACAAAACCCCCTCAATGAAAAATTTTGTGTCGAAGCACAAAAACTTTCATTGACCCTTTCATACTTCCTAAAGGGATCAGCCAGGATAAGTCGCCACAACCCCCCTTACAATTTTATATAAAAGAAAATAACTCACCCTTGGTCTGATGATAATGACCGTACCTACATGACCTTACTGGACTTCTCCTGCGAGATCCCAACACCATAAGGCCACTTAGGCTCTTAACGCCCCTGCTCTGACGCGTTGGCCAGCTCAGGACCGCTGTCATATCACCAAACACTGAAACAATACATAATAAATATTAAAATAGTGGCTTAGTAAATCACTCCATCCTCAACTGATCTGGTTCCCCTTAGCTAAGTGCTGGTTTGTGCCAATAAGCACTGGGTTGGCTTAATATAGTTATAAAAGAATTAGAAATATATATTTCTCAAGAATTAGAAAGAATTTCCCTTCTTCATATTACAAACCCTGAATTAATGAATGGTTTCGATTACTATCGATAATATTTATCTTCTTTCTTTTACAATTACTGTAATTATAACATAAACACATTGATATAATAAAAATTTAAACTCTAATTGAAATTAGGAAAATTACCCTATATATCTCCCAAACCTGGAGAAAAACAAATTAAATTGATATAAAAGAATTAATAATTATATATTTATTTATTTATAAATCTTATTGAATGATTAAAATAAAAAAAATTTATTATTATTATTATTATTATTATTAACAGGTAATAATCTGTTACTAACAGCGCCATTTCTATTTATCCCTTCCTAAAAGCATGTTAAAAATTTTATAACATAATACATTTTACATAATAATACACATTGATACTTATATTAATACATTTTAAATATTTAATCATATTTAATCTTGATTAAGATTTACATTACAAGATATGCATTAACATTTGCATAATTTATTTGAAGTTGCATTTAAATTAAAATTTTTACAATTGCAGTTAATTCATTAATTAGACATCGATTATTATTTATTATAATTATAAAATTCATTTCAAATTTATTATCAATATTGTAACGCAACATAGTTGAGGTTCCCCCAACGTTACATAAAAGACTGAATGAAATATGGTCAAAGACCATACCCTGACTTAAGGTTGTTCGATAGTTCATATGTTTTAGAAGGACCTCAAATAAAAAGGAGGCAATGACTAATATTAAATGTAAAAGAGCCAGACCAATGAATGATTGGATGTAATGAAATATTTGTTTTGTACTGTGACATGTTAAGGTCTACAGAATATTTATATTGTATGTTGAATGTGTTAAAAATGAAATGATGTTGTTTGATAATAATACTTACTCAATAATTATGTTTATATTTTATATTAGATTTGTTTTTATACAGCACAGTATAACCAAACAGTTGACCAATGTTAGGCACTGTACTAAGTTGTCAGTATTGTATAAAATTGAAAGATACTGTTGTTCTAATTAATGTTTATAAACTGGATCAGGAGTGTGACCAGTGTTTCAAGTCTAACAAGTAGTTCTGACAATTATGTCATAAATTAATAAAGGGTTCCAGAACCAATTGATTAATGTAAAAACAAATAACCACCAGTAAATTAAAATTCATGTAATTAACTATGTAATCAATAATTAATTGTACAGTAGGTCAGGTAAAAAGAAAATTAAGTTAAAAACCAAATAATGTTATAATGGTTGTAAATGAATCTATAGGCCTAAATTCCATATTAGTGAAAGGAAATTAATACCTTTTTAGTAAACCCAGTCCAACGAAACTCTAGTAAAACATTTACTGTTTAATAAGGAAGGTTAGGGGAGAATTTTATGTGATTCAATATTAATCCAAGCATGGAGTATTTTATTGGAAAGGAGTAGTAATATTCTATAATGCCGGCTCAAGGATATATAGAAAACATGGTTGTTAAGGCAACTGATTTTTAATAAGTTGTTGATTTTGAATAGATGGTACTGATTGTTACAAGCTATTAGGTTGAGATGAACCGATATATTTAAAATATATGAATAAATATAAAGAAAATATATATCCAAATTGAAAAAGCATTTTTGCAAAACAATTATACTGGAATGTTAATGAATCATACAAATTAAATAACCCTCTAAATTATCAATGAATACAATAAAAAAGAACTGAAAGCGTCTCACCTCATTCACTAAATAATTCCGCTGAATTTGGTATCAAACCAATTCATGCTATAAATTGAAGACCAATAAAGAGTTGAAGCCTGAATTAACGGAAATATTTGGAAATACAGAAGATTCGGTTGATGAAATAACCTTCATTGACAGCGTAAGCTGAGATCCTAATTCCAGTTCGTTGGGACCAAGAATTGTGAAGACGCAAAAGAAGAATCGAAGCACAAGAGTTCCTGTGGGATTATCATCATCCATTCATTGAAGACCAGAGCAGTTTTACTGGGTGAAGACGATATAAACTGCATTTTGACCGTTGTTGACAAACATTCACCGCCTAATGAAGCTTTTGCCGCTTGGGTAAAAAAACAAATTATTTTCATATCATTGTATTTTAAGTAAATAATTTTATTCTTTTTGTAAATTGAACAACCTTAATTATGCGTTTTACCTGGCCTTACTAATGGTTCAAAGAACTACACGAACCCTGGTATAAGAATTATTTGTCATTATTTTCAAAGTATATATGTTTTTTTTCAGAGTTCGAATAATTAAAAATCGATACATGTTGGGATAGTCGATTGGATCGTCTTATTGTTTGTCTGAGACAACGTAACTTGTTAAATACCAGAGAAAAATAAATAAAGTACATTTGTTGTATGAGATAACGTTTTAATCATTGCAGAGAAAATACTATATTGTAACAATAAAAAAGAGAAGGCCTAAATATATAAAATAAATAAAATACCCTGCCAGAACTTACCTGCACGCAAATACAACACTTACCTGTTATTGAAATTTTACCAGAAGACCAAGGTCGCCACGATTATTTTTTATAGGATAAAATATCGAAAACCTTTACACTCCACCTTAATAAAACGGACAATTTAGCAATCTGACCCACCCAATTAATAACTCAGAAAGATTCCGGAACGTTAGACGAATTTTTAACACAGAAATGAGGAAGTGGCAATGACAAAATAACTTAGACTAACACATTTTATCTGGAACTTAAATACTTTTAATTACTTGAAAATTAGTTTAAATATTTTGACAAGAACCCTATGACCAAAAATGAATTATACATTAGGTATTATATTTACATTGAACTATTAATGCATTAAGTGTTGTAGTTAAATATTCACTATAAAGCAGCCCATTCTGCCATTCACTCATTCACACCGTATAATATATATATTCCCCTTATTTTTTGCTCGAGTCTTAAGTTGAATAATATGTTCTGAAAATGGATAATAGTTCGTGAATAATAATAATTAAAATTGAATAACCATGGTACGTTACGTAACGCTTAGAGTCCCGTTCACCACGTGCTGTTGGAATAGATGCATCTGAATATTTGTCCGTTACGAACACTTATAACTTTCTTAGATCACTTCATTTACTACCATTCACAATGTCACTCCACTTATTCACACCGATTGCTCTTTTTTTTGCTGAAACTTAGTTTTTTGTAACCTCGAGTCTTGGCTAGCGTGCGGCCGCCGCCGCGGCCATATGTAGCCTGGGTATAGGCGGTAGGAAACTGCCGTTCACTGCCACCTTTTTTGCATCGTCGTTCATGTTTAGTTGTTGTGTGGTAACCACTTTATGCGTGGCATAGAGCTGGTATATGTGTGTGACCAGAGGACAATATTGGCTTCTGCTCTGCTGATGTCATTTAAGTGGGCGTGGTCTAAACGACACTTCCGTAGTGAAACCAAATGAACGAGGAAAATTTCACTCTCTGGCCATCTTGCTTTTTTGCCAACGCTTGGGTAGGCGCCCATGCTTGGTGTGCGCATGGGAGCGCAATGCCACACTCTCGCATAGTTCTTGGAATTTTGTGGAGGTGCAAATGCTCCGCCGCATTCCTCAACAACAACTGCGTCTTATAGCGTTGTTTCACTGTTCTGTTACACTGACTGCTATACTGACACATACGTTGCACAATACAATTACTTCGCAAAATGAAATAAATAAAAATATAAATATATGCCCCAAACGGTTGAAAAATAAAAACACCCAAAATTTGACCCGCTACAATACCCCCTCGATGAGAATTCTGCTGTCCACGACAGAAGAAATCTCATCGATAACCCCGAAGAGGATCGGTGAGGAACTGGTGCCAACAACCCCCTGGTTCTTAATCTGCACGGGTACACGACCCCCCTGGCTCAGTGACCATGGACTCATCTGAACGAGATCACTGGACTTCTCCGTTAGAGATCCCAACACCGAGAAATCGATCAGACTCGCACCACAGCGCGCCTCGCCTTCTAACATACTACCCCCAAAAATCCTCAATCCCTGGCTAAAATCGTTCCAGCTCCTCCGCCGATGTGGATCCCCTTTTTGCAAGCTGGGCTGCCTTTGGCAAATACTGGGCTCACACACTCTAACATTACATATTACCATAACACATAAGAATAAAACTTTCTTTTAAAATTTATCAAAAATTTAAAAAATTCAAAATTCAAAAAATAATCGTTTATCAAAAAATTCTCTTCCTCTTTTTTCTAATTTTTGTTTCAATGACTTAACCTAAACATTTCTAATAATATAAATACATCCTTACTCTAGCATGAGAACAATTTATAGCCTACCAATATAAAGCAATACAATAAAAGAAACATCATTAATACATACACAATAAAATAATCATTACTCAACATATTCACTCGCTGGCAGGCGAAAAATCAAAAAGATTTTTTTTTTTCAAAAAAAATTTAAAATTTTCAAAATTTTAAAATTCAAAAAAAAATTATTCATTAAATATTTATTAAATTTATTTATTAAATAACATTTATTAAAATTATTCAAATATTGGTTTGAATTAATTAAACAAACAAATCACAATTGGCTTCCTACTATACACAAGCTTAGTAGGTGTATGAACTCATCAGCTGATCATAACTAGGTCAAGTCCAAAACCCTTGACCTACATATGTTATGTATGATTTCTGAAAACACTTTAAATATCTGTAATATCCTACCTTGAAATACAAAACATAGTAACATAAAATATTTATAATAAACAAAATATTAATATAATCAATCATCAACTTGACATTTAAATTATTTAAAACAAACAATTCTTAACTTTACATTATTTTCAAATTTTATCAAAATTCTGTCACTGGTTAAAAAAATAAACAATTGTATATTCTTTATCATGAATCTCTCTGCCTTTTCAACAATCTTACCTTAATATACTGTGGGTGATGTAAATTATTTATTCTCGTTTTTCTGTATGAGATTTCTATACATATATAAACTTTCTCCCCCTGACTCTAATATTTATCAACTGCAACTCCCAAGACACCCATCTCTACCAAAATCTCTACTAATCAGAACACTCTAAACCCCAACTTATCATTCAACACAAAACGCCACCTTCTCTACATATATGAAAAAATACTCTCTAACCCTTTGTACATAGGATACGTGTTTCCTTCCCAAAACTCATTCCCTTATGTTGGTCCCTGGGCTCCCCCTAGGTAACCCTTTCCGGCGCCAATCGGTCCCTATCCCGTCCCAACCCTTGTTGCGGACTCCCCAAATACACTACCCCCTAATACAAAATTGCCATCCCCAAAAATCTCAATCTCATTTCATCACCACAAATACAACAAAACAACCTCATTAATTATGAACATAAATATATATCATTCAAAACTCTACATAAATTCCCCACAACTGTGTCAACATTAATACTTCACCAACTTCTATAACATACATTAACTCAAAAACAACATTACATCATACTCATCTCTACTATTTCACATTCACTTTTTATTCAATTTGGACAGGTCTGCATGTCCCATAAAACATTTATCACCCATGAATTATCTTTTATTAATCTGCATATTCTTTTTATCTTTACTTCAAAATATCTGTAGTACACTAAACATTAATTACTTGTAACATTTACAAACCAATATACCAGTGACATTATTGCTGATCAGCTGATATCCTAACATAATTAAAACACCATGGATACCTTTCAAAATTGAACAGTTACATGTAATACATTATCAACACTTACTTCTATTATGTTGATTGCCTGCCAGGCATCTAATGATTGGCTTAAAAAAAATTACACACATAATGAAAATACATTTTATCAACAACTATATCTAACACACAACAATAAAATGATACCTTTAAAATTATAGTATGAACCTTATTTTACGAGTCTGAGCATATAATTATGTGGACAGAGCACAAGCATTTTTGATTGGATTAAACCTTGAATAAGCAAAACTGTTACGTCATAAGATTTTAAAATTCGTGACTCCTTTGCGTCACCTCCCAGCCACACACACTATTTCAGGTTATGGAGGACTGTCTCGCCCTTTCGCTTCCACAGAGACGGTATCTTTTGGAGCAGGGTTTTACCTCTCCGTGTCTCTGCTTCCGCTGTTAAGTTTTAACATTGGTGAACATCATCATGTTCTTGTTATAAAATCATGCACCCTTAAACGGATCTACCACCTGGCTCTGCTGTTCCTTCTCGAACAGAGTGGCAGCCGCTGTTCCATAGTTTGGTGATTCCCCTTTTTATTACCCCCCATCAATTTCAAAATACACCTTTACAACGATAACAGCTATGGCCAGTTATGGTCAGCGCGTAATCGTAATGTGCCCCAACCATAGCTGTTAAAGCTAAACCAATTCCACGGTCAGGGTTCGGTGAGGCCGTGACCGCCCGAAAATTTGGGGAATCACAAGTAAAATATCTTTCGTAATATTAAATTAAAATTTAAATGACAATATTAATTTAGATGGGGTTTTAACCCACTTTATATGGAAGCTTAACCATTATTAACATAAAATATTAAATACAAAATCTACAACCTTCCCCCATAGCAGTTCCACACTACACTGTTATAATACATCACATAACACAATACACAAATAGCAATAAACCTGGATTATTAGCATACATCAAACAAACAATTCTCTTTTAAATAATTTATATAACAATTTATAAACATTATTATTTAAAATGTTTCATTAACTCTTTTTATTTATCCTCATTATTTATTTATCCTGTGTTGCAATCAGATTTTCAAAAATTCTAAATTTATTATTAATACATATTTTTAATCATTATGTTCCACAAAATAAACCATTTAACATTTATTTACTTATTAATTATTATTAAATCAAAATCTCACCAAACAATTTAATTACCTTATAAAATTCAAACACATAATATTCAATCACACTATCTAAACATCTCCACTTATTTAATTCAATTTATTATTAAAATTAAATATTCATTTGATTATTAAAATAACATATTTCCATTATTATCAACATTCTACAAATCATTAACTATTGTCTTCATAATTATTTTGTTATTTAATTAGAGTGCAAAAATATTAATAATATTATTATTATTAATACAACATTTTCTAAAACATATACACATTACATTTCACAATACACACAAATGAATTCAATATTATTTACAAAATATACGTCAAAACTGTTCAAGTGTATCTCACTTCAGATGTCCAAATCAGCAAGGTCATTACCAGAAATTTATAAAATTCAAACAAGGTCTATACACTGATATTCTAGTTCAGCCACCATCGTCAAAAATTAATCTTGGTTCTAAATAACACTTTTCAATTGTATTGACACACATATTGTTGTCTTGTGTGTCATAACCAAACAATTTCAATTTATCTGTTATACCATAATAATCATTCACCAAGTCTGCGTTAAGTATTTCTGTTAACTCTCCGTCAGTAAATATTTCCAATATCGGGTTAGTTACTTTTGTATTATAAATTACATCATTCGGGTTTAAATATACTTCTAATATTTCTTTCAACTCCTCATAATCTCTCTTTAATTCATATAACCCTATCTCTCTCACAACACACAATTCTCTATTTAAATCACTCTCATCATAACACCATCTCATACTTATAAAATCATTCCGCACAGAGGGTATAAACTTATACAAATAAACTAAACTCAAATCTTCTACTAACACGGGACTCTTGCCCTTCAAAAACTCTTGTGACCACATTAAATCATCGTAAATAATAAAAGGAAAATTTGCCCTCTGTCCCCACTCTACTACAACATTATTTCTCCTCTCTCTCTCCAACTCATAAACATACATTAACATTTCATTATCAACTTCTACTCTTTCTACAATTACGTTATCACTCTCAACATCTACACCATCATTTTCTAACACCACATTTTTATTTGTATTATCATTGTTATTACTTGTCAACTCATTATCTGGCATTGCATTCATCACATGTACTCCCATTCGCTCTACACTTTGTTCTAATTTATTTAGACTGGTCATTATTGTCTCATGGGTACTTTCTAAACATTTATTTAGTTCTTGAATCTCGTTCTTTAACTCGTGAAACTTGACATTGGAATCAATTTGTTGCTCTTTATAATTGCTATTTATATTTTCAGACATGGTTTTCATTAGATTAAACAGGTCGTCTATTGACACCTTTTTTTCTTCCACCCCTACGCTAGCGTTAGGTCTATTCTTACCTTGTACATCGGTCATTTTCAAAATTTATTTATATCATACCCTTTATATATCGTCCCCTTAAATCAAAATATCCCATACAGAAAACAGTTATTAATACGTAAAAGTAAACACCCGCTCGCTCTACCTAAACATAACCTTATTTAGCGTAATTATATACGATAATATTACATAAATACGTCATTACCACATCCTATTTTCTGTGTATTAAAATAGGTCTATCTCGTATAAAATTATAATTAAACGAAAATCCTGGCAGCGCGTCGACATTTGTAACAATAAAAAATAGAAGGCCTAAATATATAAAATAAATAAAATACCCTGCCAGAACTTACCTGCACGCAAATACAACACTTACCTGTTATTGAAATTTTACCAGAAGACCAAGGTCGCCACGATTATTTTTTATAGGATAAAATATCGAAAACCTTTACACTCCACCTTAATAAAACGGACAATTTAGCAATCTGACCCACCCAATTAATAACTCAGAAAGATTCCGGAACGTTAGACGAATTTTTAACACAGAAATGAGGAAGTGGCAATGACGAAATAACTTAGACTAACACATTTTATCTGGAACTTAAATACTTTTAATTACTTGAAAATTAGTTTAAATATTTTGACAAGAACCCTATGACCAAAAATGAATTATACATTAGGTATTATATTTACATTGAACTATTAATGCATTAAGTGTTGTAGTTAAATATTCACTATAAAGCAGCCCATTCTGCCATTCACTCATTCACACCGTATAATATATATATTCCCCTTATTTTTTGCTCGAGTCTTAAGTTGAATAATATGTTCTGAAAATGGATAATAGTTCGTGAATAATAATAATTAAAATTGAATAACCATGGTACGTTACGTAACGCTTAGAGTCCCGTTCACCACGTGCTGTTGGAATAGATGCATCTGAATATTTGTCCGTTACGAACACTTATAACTTTCTTAGATCACTTCATTTACTACCATTCACAATGTCACTCCACTTATTCACACCGATTGCTCTTTTTTTTGCTGAAACGTAGTTTTTTGTAACCTCGAGTCTTGGCTAGCGTGCGGCCGCCGCCGCGGCCATATGTAGCCTGGGTATAGGTGGTAGGAAACTGCCGTTCACTGCCACCTGCTTTGCATCGTCGTTCATGTTTAGTTGTTGTGTGGTAACCACTTTATGCGTGGCATAGAGCTGGTATATGTGTGTGACCAGAGGACAATATTGGCTTCTGCTCTGCTGATGTCATTTAAGTGGGCGTGGTCTAAACGACACTTCCGTAGTGAAACCAAATGAACGAGGAAAATTTCACTCTCTGGCCATCTTGCTTTTTTGCCAACGCTTGGGTAGGCGCCCATGCTTGGTGTGCGCATGGGAGCGCAATGCCACACTCTCGCATAGTTCTTGGAATTTTGTGGAGGTGCAAATGCTCCGCCGCATTCCTCAACAACAACTGCGTCTTATAGCGTTGTTTCACTGTTCTGTTACACTGACTGCTATACTGACACATACGTTGCACAATACAATTACTTCGCAAAATGAAATAAATAAAAATATAAATATATGCCCCAAACGGTTGAAAAATAAAAACACCCAAAATTTGACCCGCTACAATATGTAATTGGCGTAATAATTTATTAACAGATTGATACAAACACTCAGAATAACTAACCTATACGTACACTTATTTCTAGTAATAGCGCTCCAAGTTTACAGCTGGTGGGACAGAAGATTGCTGAACTAACGGGTTTTGCCATACTAAATTTGAATGAAATTTTTATCGTTGAGGGACTAGGGTTGAGACAAAAACCACTTACATTCTGTAAATACTCCATATATATTGCTCATATTAAACAACCACTGAGAATTAAATTAAGTCTACAGAATACTACCATTATAAATTCAGGGATATAATTCTAAGTTTGTGGACTTAATAATCGGTGTTCTGAGGGTTTCACTGGTCACAACCGCAAGGTATATTAGTTAATAACATATTAATTAAACCAGGTAACAGCATTTTAATTGTTACGAATCGACACCTACAACGTACTACTTGGCGTTTGTTACACCGGAGTCTCTTATAACTAATTACACTCATAGACAAGATTTCTTTATAATTTGACGTCTCCAGCTGGTATCATACATTATAACATACGTCCTCACATAATTAACAAGCAGTTCGTTACTAAATTGATTACAACAGTGAGGCTTTAAGGAGAGATAACGAGTTTTGTTTCAAATTGGCGCTCAACGAGTGGGCTTTAGTTAAGTAGAAACTCATATTATTTGTTACTTAACTGGAGCAGACAACCATTAGAGGCACAGGAATGCAATAAAGAGTTATGATACAACAGGAAACGAAAATGCCCGAACAAGAAAGACGACTAAGCTACGCGGAATGGATGACGGCGCTATTTAAAAAATTCAGCATGGATATGGAGTATATTAACAAGAACGCCACCGATCACGAAAGAGCGCAAATGAGTCGCGCGAATGCAATGGGAACACCAAACGACAAAATGACTTTGAGAGACATTTATGATGAAATGTGGGAGTTAGATGCCAGGTGTAATAAAGAAAAGACTATTGGGACGAATAACGAAAAAGACGATAACAAGGTGGAAAGGATGACTGAAGAAGATTGGGAAAGATGGGACGATAATGAAGAACAAATGAAAACCGAAAGAACAGGAGTATACGCCCAAGTGACAGAACAATATACTCAAGAAGATTATGAACAATGGAAACGAGAAATAAGACCACCTGAAAACCCAATACAAACAGAAAACAAAGAATTAAGGGAATGGATCAGGGTGATGTTTGAACTATCTCGAGAAGATATGTGTCAATGGAGGAAGGAACACAATCAAATAGATGAATTTATAGAAATGCCAAATCATAAAAAGCTGGGACAATCAAATAAGCAACAAGAAGTAGAAATAGTCAAAGTGAGGCAACAGAAGAAAATATCAAAACAACAGGCGAGCGATAAAGAGGAAGCCAGAGGAGGACTAAATTGGAAAAAATTAATGGAATTAATGAGTAGTATGAAGGAGGATAATAAACAAATTAATGAGAGTTTAAGACAAATCAAAGAAGATAACCAGAGACACCATGAAAAATTAATGGAAACAATGGATAGCATTAAGGAACAAAATAGACAAACTAATGAGAAATTAGACAGTATTTTGGAAAATAACAAACGAATGTTAGAAAAGCTAGAAAATAAAAGGGACAGTATAAATGGAAATTCAAAGAAACAAAACGAAGTTTTGAGTGAGGACTTAATAAAACTAAGGAACGAGAGGTTTGACAAGAACAAAGAGAATATCCAAACCAGGAAAGAGAATATTAAGAAAATAAGGCAAACACGTCAAAGGAAATTAATGAATACAAGGGAAGGATTGGAGATGATTAAAGGGGGATTAGTTAAACTGCTTAATATACCAATTGCGGAACCCAGAGAAGTACGACAATTAAGAAACTTTAAACGAACCACACTTGAATTCCCAGATGGACTAGAAGGACCAAAAAGGCCAAAACTAACTAAGGAGCATGGAGGACTAATGGAATTTATGTATGAACCATCAGAACCATTAAGAGACCGTACAGAAGGATCAGTTCAAAGGACGATGATGAGCTTGACTATAAATGACAATTTTATAGTGACAAGAGGCAAGAACTGTACAATAATGAGATATGTCACAAGGACAGAAATAACTCTATACACTAGAGAGACCCGAACAACCAGTATAGAGGAAATAATGGACCACGGTTAAACAGATTCCAAACAGAATATAAAAGAAAGGGGACGGATTTTATGGATACAGGACCAAGCAACCCATTGGAAAAAAAAAAAAAAAAAAAAAAAAAAAAAAAGGTACATAAACTTAATACAGACAAGGTGATTTAATGAAAAACCCAAAATTCCAAAGGATGTAAGAACAACTTACTCATAATTATTCAGAAACAGTATGATTTGAAATAAAGAGAATAAATACCCCAAAATTCAAAAAATGAAGTAAGCTCAACTTACAAACAAGTATCTAAGAAAACAATTTATGAGTTATATAAGAAAGAGAATTTTGAAGATAAAAAGAACAACCAAAGTCGAAAAATAAGTAAGAACACCTTACTATACAATTTAGAAGAAATTGCTTTAAACTGATATGAAAGAAGAAAAAAATTTTACACTAATTCAACCTAATAAAAATCATCAAAACCAGAAGACGAAATGAGTTTATCTAATGTAATATAATAGCGAGAAATATAATTTAGAATGTAAAAGAAATAATAATGATTGTGCCAGAAGAATATAGCTACATAATGTAATGTATAGTACTGACCAAAATCTCATATCTAGCTGTATTGATCACAAAGGAATATGAGCCAATGAAGATAAGAGAATGAAGAAGCCAAAATGGAACCATCAAAAGGATCACAAGAAAAGAAAAAAACAAATGGTTAAGAATTATCTGTAAACAAAACCCAATTAATAAATGTCAATAAAATAGCCAAGTATTGGAGAGAAAAAGTGTATAATAGAAGGAAGAATTAATATGAAGAAATAATATGATCTGAGTTAAAGTACAGTGAATAATCCCTAGAATATGATTATTATTTATTATTTTATTGAAGGTCACATGATGACTACCTTACGAGGTTTATTAATGAAGATTGACTGTAGAATATTCCAGCAATCATTTAACTGGGCAGAGATGATGTTCCTCTGATCCCAGAAAGTATGTAACGGACGACGGTAATTGGTTAGCCGATAGAGCACCACCGATTCGATTCCAGTTATAATGTTAGGGAGGTTTAGGAAAATTAAATATTAGAGGGAAAACTCAAAAATAAATATAGAGAATTAAATAAAACCAGATCCAAAATGTATAATTAATGAAGAATGTCACAAGAATGATTATAGAAATAAGATTTAAACTTGGGAAATAATTGACTTTAAGAAGGAACGAAGAAATGATAATAAAATAACGAATAATTGGGAAATATAAAAGTACTATAAATAGGAAACCAATTGGCCAGATACAAATTAGAAGTTTATTTCTTGCTAAACTTTGTTTATACCAAAATAAACTTATTTCGAAGGGGGGGTGTTATGTAACGCAACATAGTTGAGGTTCCCCAACGTTTCATAAAAGACTGAATGAAATATGGTCAAAGACCATACCCTGACTTAAGGTTGTTCGATAGTTCATATGTTTTAGAAGGACCTCAAATAAAAAGGAGGCAATGACTAATATTAAATGTAAAAGAGCCAGACCAATGAATGATTGGATGTAATGAAATATTTGTTTTGTACTGTGACATGTTAAGGTCTACAGAATATTTATATTGTATGTTGAATGTGTTAAAAATGAAATGATGTTGTTTGATAATAATACTTACTCAATAATTATGTTTATATTTTATATTAGATTTGTTTTTATACAGCACAGTATAGTTACCAATGTTAGGCACTGTACTAAGTTGTCAGTATTGTATAAAATTGAAAGATACTGTTGTTCTAATTAATGTTTATAAACTGGATCAGGAGTGTGACCAGTGTTTCAAGTCTAACAAGTAGTTCTGACAATTATGTCATAAATTAATAAAGGGTTCCAGAACCAATTGATTAATGTAAAAACAAATAACCACCAGTAAATTAAAATTCATGTAATTAACTATGTAATCAATAATTAATTGTACAGTAGGTCAGGTAAAAAGAAAATTAAGTTAAAAACCAAATAATGTTATAATGGTTGTAAATGAATCTATAGGCCTAAATTCCATATTAGTGAAAGGAAATTAATACCTTTTTAGTAAACCCAGTCCAACGAAACTCTAGTAAAACATTTACTGTTTAATAAGGAAGGTTAGGGGAGAATTTTATGTGATTCAATATTAATCCAAGCATGGAGTATTTTATTGGAAAGGAGTAGTAATATTCTATAATGCCGGCTCAAGGATATATAGAAAACATGGTTGTTAAGGCAACTGATTTTTAATAAGTTGTTGATTTTGAATAGATGGTACTGATTGTTACAAGCTATTAGGTTGAGATGAACCGATATATTTAAAATATATGAATAAATATAAAGAAAATATATATCCAAATTGAAAAAGCATTTTTGCAAAACAATTATACTGGAATGTTAATGAATCATACAAATTAAATAACCCTCTAAATTATCAATGAATACAATAAAAAAGAACTGAAAGCGTCTCACCTCATTCACTAAATAATTCCGCTGAATTTGGTATCAAACCAATTCATGCTATAAATTGAAGACCAATAAAGAGTTGAAGCCTGAATTAACGGAAATATTTGGAAATACAGAAGATTCGGTTGATGAAATAACCTTCATTGACAGCGTAAGCTGAGATCCTAATTCCAGTTCGTTGGGACCAAGAATTGTGAAGACGCAAAAGAAGAATCGAAGCACAAGAGTTCCTGTGGGATTATCATCATCCATTCATTGAAGACCAGAGCAGTTTTACTGGGTGAAGACGATATAAACTGCATTTTGACCGTTGTTGACAAACATTCACCGCCTAATGAAGCTTTCGCCGCTTGGGTAAAAAAACAAATTATTTTCATATCATTGTATTTTAAGTAAATAATTTTGTTCTTTTTGTAAATTGAACAACCTTAATTATGCGTTTTACCTGGCCTTACTAATGGTTCAAAGAACTACACGAACCCTGGTATAAGAATTATTTGTCATTATTTTCAAAGTATATATGTTTTTTTTTAGAGTTCGAATAATTAAAAATCGATACATGTTGGGATAGTCGATTGGATCGTCTTATTGTTTGTCTGAGACAACGTAACTTGTTAAATACCAGAGAAAAATAAATAAAGTACATTTGTTGTATGAGATAACGTTTTAATCATTGCAGAGAAAATACTATATGTAATTGGCGTAATAATTTATTAACAGATTGATACAAACACTCAGAATAACTAACCTATACGTACACTTATTTCTAGTAATAGCGCTCCAAGTTTACAGCTGGTGGGACGGAAGATTGCTGAACTAACGGGTTTTGCCATACTAAATTTGAATGAAATTTTTATCGTTGAGGGACTAGGGTTGAGACAAAAACCACTTACATTCAGTAAATACTCCATATATATTGCTCATATTAAACAACCACTGAGAATTAAATTAAGTCTACAGAATACTACCATTATAAATTCAGGGATATAATTCTAAGTTTGTGGACTTAATAATCGGTGTTCTGAGGGTTTCACTGGTCACAACCGCAAGGTATATTAGTTAATAACATATTAATTAAACCAGGTAACAGCATTTTAATTGTTACGAATCGACACCTACAACGTACTACTTGGCGTTTGTTACACCGGAGTCTCTTATAACTAATTACACTCATAGACAAGATTTCTTTATAATTTGACGTCTCCAGCTGGTATCATACATTATAACATACGTCCTCACATAATTAACAAGCAGTTCGTTACTAAATTGATTACAACAGTGAGGCTTTAAGGAGAGATAACGAGTTTTGTTTCAAATTGGCGCTCAACGAGTGGGCTTTAGTTAAGTAGAAACTCATATTATTTGTTACTTAACTGGAGCAGACAACCATTAGAGGCACAGGAATGCAATAAAGAGTTATGATACAACAGGAAACGAAAATGCCCGAACAAGAAAGACGACTAAGCTGCGCGGAATGGATGACGGCGCTATTTAAAAAATTCAGCATGGATATGGAGTATATTAACAAGAACGCCACCGATCACGAAAGAGCGCAAATGAGTCGCGCGAATGCAATGGGAACACCAAACGACAAAATGACTTTGAGAGACATTTATGATGAAATGTGGGAGTTAGATGCCAGGTGTAATAAAGAAAAGACTATTGGGACGAATAACGAAAAAGACGATAACAAGGTGGAAAGGATGACTGAAGAAGATTGGGAAAGATGGGACGATAATGAAGAACAAATTAAAACCGAAAGAACAGGAGTATACGCCCAAGTGACAGAACAATATACTCAAGAAGATTATGAACAATGGAAACGAGAAATAAGACCACCTGAAAACCCAATACAAACAGAAAACAAAGAATTAAGGGAATGGATCAGGGTGATGTTTGAACTATCTCGAGAAGATATGTGTCAATGGAGGAAGGAACGCAATCAAATAGATGAATTTATAGAAATGCCAAATCATAAAAAGCTGGGACAATCAAATAAGCAACAAGAAGTAGAAATAGTCAAAGTGAGGCAACAGAAGAAAATATCAAAACAGCAGGCGAGCGATAAAGAGGAAGCCAGAGGAGGACTAAATTGGAAAAAATTAATGGAATTAATGAGTAGTATGAAGGAGGATAATAAACAAATTAATGAGAGTTTAAGACAAATCAAAGAAGATAACCAGAGACACCATGAAAAATTAATGGAAACAATGGATAGCATTAAGGAACAAAATAGACAAACTAATGAGAAATTAGACAGTATTTTGGAAAATAACAAACGAATGTTAGAAAAGCTAGAAAATAAAAGGGACATTCGTCTAGGCCTTAGGTCTTAACGTTTTAATCTGAGTGCCGCACATTTGCGCCTCATCTAACATGTAGCGTTCTTAACGACTCTGTTTATTCAAAATCAAATTGTTCAGACTTAGCCAATCTCAACACCATGATATAAGTGTACAGAACTTAATAAATGTATTATACAGTCCACTATCGTCATTATTCTGCATCCTGGCAATAGCACCACAAGCATCATTCTTCCTAACATTAACATTTTTTTTGGTCCTATCGGGCCGCATCTTATACATTTTTTTGGTCCACTCGGACCGGATTCACCAGTAGTATTAACCTGTAACAAACCAGAGAAATTTTATTTCCTATTTTCTCAAACTGCAGAGCTCACAAACTGCTTTTTGGAAACTTTCATCAGTATATTATATTTTTCAGATGTAGAAACTTATAGTTCTTCACATTGGCTTTGTTGTGCTCCAGTATTTTATTTTTTGAACACGCTGTTTTTTCCTCATGGATGTGATTTAGTTTTTGTTAACGTTTTTGTTTTTTCAGTTAAAGGAAATACTGTGAATTGAATTTAAAACTTACGAATTCTCAAAACTGGCTTCTTCTTATTCCAATCCTCTTCTACCTCAAGGCTGAGCAAAGGTTTCACCACCATCGTCTCTGCATGGCCAGGGCCTTGGCTTCATTTCACTGCGCTCCCAGCTCCTGCAGAGAGCACCTCACATTGTCCTCCCAAATCACTTTTCTCCGGCCCCTTGGTCTTCTCCCAGCCATTTTTGCCTGATACAGTTGTTTTGGAAGTCTATCCCCTTCCATCCTGTGAACATGTCCAAACCAGCGCAACTATGCTTTCTTAATTTGATATTTCAAAGGTACTGTCTTAAGACTCCCTCTTATAGTAGTATTTCTGACTCAATCTCTTCTTGCCTTTCCTTCAGCCTTCCTGAGGTATCTCAGCTCCATAGGTTGGAGAGAGTTTAGATGCTTTTCAGTTAGAGCCCAGGTTTCAGCCCTATAAGTAAGATCTGGCACATACATGTTTTGTAAACGGTCATCTTATCTTTCTTCAAAATTCTGCATTACCAGTGAACTTGGTGTTTATTGCATGGAAAAGTCTCAAGCCACTGTTTATTCTTGATCAAAACTGACACAAACTGTAAATAAAGGAAAAAACAATTTTAAAGTATAAAAAGTGTGACATCTTGCAAAGTATTTTTTATGAGAACGTACGCTGTTCTTAAATAGAAAATGTTAAATATTAAACACTTGACATTGTGTCATTTTGGCAGCTTCACTATTTCATGAGGTTATATTTCAAAACTTGCTATAGTTTTGACTCCACATTAATCATAATCATCAGTAGTGCTTACATCATTGGCTTCTTTGAGCATATGCTTAATATATACCATGATTAGTCTTATGTGGTACAGAAAATAAAATGATCATAACAAGAATGAATTATGTCATACTTACTATTACATAGAAACTGAAAATGAATGTTGCTGCAAATACACGTAACAAAAATTGTTTCGTTTCAGATTTTTCTATCACTGTTTATGAAGGTGTCCTGAAGCAATAGATAATAAGGCAGTATGCAGTGGCTGAAGGAATCAGACACTATATTGAAGATTTACACAGTTAAAAAAAAAAAAGAAAACTAAACTGTTTTTTGATCATATTATTGTATGTGGCTAACGACTGTGCTCTTGTGCAACTATCTAAAATTTTTGCCCACTTACCAAACGCTTACTTACCCCGGATTCTGACGAACTTACCTTAATTTCAACACAGAAGATCCCAAATTATTCAAAGGTCGCCACAATGTTTTCAGGTTATACATCGAAACCTTAACATTCCTCCTGAACATATATGTTGTAACGAAGAAACTGGGTCGTGTCTGTAATAAGACGTGTATATCATGTATGTGTAGTGTGCGTTCATCTCCCACTGGAGTTGTTACATCAATCCTTGCGCTAACAAAGTCTGTAGCGAAGCTATAATTACCAGTACAACACAGTAGTAACCTTACCTGTTCTTAAATAGGGGTTTGTGAATCCGGGTGGCGCCAAATTGTTTATTAAAACAATTAAACTTATCAAATAATATTTTAAAAAGGTGTTCTCAGTGATGACGGCTGGGGCATTCAAATAATTCCCGCTCATTCAGCCTCCTGAATCGAGTAGGTAGTTGTTCGAATTGCAACGTGAGCGCTGGTCGTCAGATCTAGCTTTCGTTAACAAACACAAATAATACAATACACTCCCTATGAAATAAAAACAATGGTTACTTTTTGTACTAGTTATTTTAATGGTTGATTTGTAATATTTCAGTTTGACAATTAAAATTATTCTTGTTGATTAATAAATTTGCACCGACATTAATTTTGAGACGTCTTTCTCTGGGTTTGACGAAATCGATTTTGTAACGAGTTGTTCATTCCAGCATGGCTGCCGTTTAGTTGGTTAACAAATGTACTCATTCAAATTTGGAGTTCTTTTGATTATAAGAAAACGATTCCTTATGGTTACAATAAAAAGTACATTACCTTATATCATTTTATACTTAAATAATAATGTGTTTGGTTATAATTGGTTCTGTAGTGTAGTTAAGTGTGTTTATAAAGTTCGTATTATATCAACAGGTTATATTCTAATTTAACAATTTTCAGTGTTTTGTTTTTTCTTATTTAATCTTTGAAAGAGAATATTTGGTTTATAGTGAGAGTTCAAATTACTTTTAGAAATATTTAAGGTGAGTTTATTTTTGGAATTTAGGCAATTCAATTATACTTATCAAATTAGGCGACTTGGTATAAACAGTTGTCAGTCAAAAATGTATTTGGGCTGCATTAGGCATCAATTTTCAGTAATCTTGGGGCTTAGGTATGTCTTGCGTCCTTTTCGTGTTGGATGTAGTCATATTTTCATTTAATTTCCTGGTAAAATGGTCCTTGGCATCAGTTAAATGTTCAGGTCGTTCGTCTGCTTCTTAATGGTTCGTCTTGAATTTTGTTTACTTTTTTGACATATTAAATTAAAAATTTGGCCATTCACAATCTGGCTTCTGTTCGGCAAGAGCGTCACTTTACGAGTAAAGAAATCTAACCGAAATTTTGTAACTAACAGTGGTTGATAGCAACCATAAAAATAGTTACTAATTAAATCTGATTGGCTTAGATTGACAAAAAACCATTGTTATCATATTTGAATTGTTTTCAAAATCCTTGCATATCTTCTGATTGCTTTTATTCCTTTATCTTCCTCCCTAAGTATTATTTATTATCACTGTTATTTGTATTTCCTTTCAAAGATTATTTTGATACCCCATAATATTGGGTTATTTTATGTTTTACAATTTTACAATTATTTTAATATTTGCTAATTACATTTCTCTTTTAATTTAAATCCTTATTCTAATATTTTGCTTTTAATATAATTTACAAATTATCCTTGGTTAGTTATTCACCTTGGATTTGCTATTTTCTTTGTTGATTTGTTACAATCTGTAGTTGTTTGTTTTTGACAGTTAGGCATCTCATAGGTTTAAGTAGGCATTATTGGTTTTTACTTATTTCGTACAAATTACATTTCCTTTTATCTTAATGAGCTTAGTTTTGTTATTATAATTGGTCGTATTATTTGTTAATGTGTTTTGGATCTGTTTTGGCGTTATTAGTATGTTACTATTATTTTATACCTCATGGGTTGCTAATTATTTACTAACTGGTTTTCTCGTTTTCTAAGTCATACATTGTTTACTTATTTAATTTGCCAATAATAACAATGTGGCTATTATTTAATATTTTTAATCACATAAAATACAACATCTAGGCCTATGGTCTGTATTATTCCTCCAGCCATATCCTATTCATAATTTTGCTTAAACAATTATTTAACATTATTACTATAAACATTCCACCAAAATCAGTAAATTTTTTTATTTTTATAAATAAGGCCTTTTCGAAATTATTATAATTTCATCATCAGTTTACACTATAAAATGTTATTTGTGTTCATTATATTTCACTTCACTTCATATTGAATCTTCCACTCAAGATGTGGAAGATTCAATATGAAGTGAAGTGAAATATAATGAACACAAATAACAACATTTTATAGTGTAAACTGATGATGAAATTATAATAATTTCGAAAAGGCCTGATTTATAAAAATAAAATATCGGTATGGAGAACCATACATGACTTCCATATTCTAAGATTTATATTTAAAATCATTTTTGAAATGAAATATTACCATAGAAACTACTTCTTTCTACTTACTGCTTCAGCCTTAACCACAGTACTGTGGTCACTAACATATACCACCTCATGTTATCGCACTCGATTTTCACTGATGATGGAAGTCGATGGCATTGCTGAAACGTCTGGTTTTGTAGAAACCATTGGACTACGGCCAAATATTCTGGGAAGGAATTTTAACAAAAACTACTTCTTTGTTGCCGATAACGTTGTACACATATATATATAAAATATATGCATAAAATTAATGGCTTGTATAAGTTAATGATTGATCTCCATTAAGTAGTGCTCAAGTTTCCAAAGTTTTAATATTATGATGTCCGTAATTAAAACATCAGAGCAGGTTTAGTGTGTATGAGGGTACACCGTAGACAAAAATTTTCAACATTTCCTATTGAGCGTTACTTAGAATAAAGCTGCGAATCTACAGTGTACGTTTCACAGAACAAACACGTGGAAAAGAAGGAGCGCTCCGAAGTCACTCATGGACCCTCAGCATCTTGCAGATGGTTCATTCCCTAAAGACGAAAAGTCTGTCTATGAATCGATCCTCTGTAAACACGTGCAGTTACACTGCCCAGCGATCCACAGGAAGCAAATCGCTATCCACGCTGGACACTTTTTCGGCTTGCATGCGTTATGTTGGTATGGGTTCGGCACTTTCCATTTAAAAACCGTGCAAATGTAAGAAAATAAACATGAATGAGGCCAGAAATAACGCGAATTGTGTGTGTGCGCGTGTGTGTGTGTGTGTGTGTGTTCCCTGCCTTTTTATTGCGGTAGTCATAATAATAAAATGGAAACGTAAACAGTACATAACTGAGATATGCTTGCCTGGCACGCACGATATATTTTCTCTTATACATGATTTACATTAAAATGAAAAAATTATAATTTTATTGCCTGGCAACAAAATTATTTTATTTTTAACAATTACCATTGTTTGAAAAAGTTTAAATGAATTTTCAAGTACTTTACTCTTGTTAAAACGTAAAAGGTTGCAGGTAAACTACCCCTTCCCCTTAACCGATCTTCACCAAAATCAAAAGGCCTTGAGTCCTCTACAATTCAGTGACGTATGCAAAAAATTATTTGATTCTGTTTGAATATGCGGCTGTTATCGTTCGTCATAGAAAATTACCCTTGATAAAAAACGCTGCAGGTAAACTACCCCTTTCCCTTAACCGATCTTCACCAAAAACAATAGGTCTTGAGACCTCTGCAATTTAGGGCTGTATGCAAATAATCTTTTGATTCTGTTTCAATTTGCGGCTGTTATCATTTGCCATAGAAAATACCCTTGTTAAAACATAAAATGTTGCAGGTAAACTACCCCTTCCCCTTAACCGATCTTCACCAGAAACAAGGTCTTGAGAACTCCATAATTCAGGGCTGTATGCGAAACATTATTTGATTCTGTTTGAATTTGCAGCTGTGATCGTTTGCCAAAAAAAAAAATTACCCTTGATAAAAAAAATCGTTGCAGGTAAACTACCCCTTTCCATCAACCGATCTTCACCAAAAACAATAGGTCGTGAGTACTCTACAAATCAGGGCTGTATGCAAAAAATTATTTGATTCTGTTTGAATTTGCGGCTGTTATCGTTTGCCATAGAAAACAAATCTACAGACACAGACAGACAGACACACAGACACTTTTCGAAAAACGACTTTTTTTTCATGTTTTGAGTGTAGTACAATCAGAATCTGCAATAATCTCGAACACGATTTTTTTTGCCATCACCATACTTCCATTTCCTTAAGGAATATGGAAGTAAAAATTTACTGATTTTGGTGGATGTTTATAATAATATTATAACAAATCAGTGGCATAATGTTTAGCAAAATAATTATTTAACAATTATTTAATAACATTTGTTTACAGTTCATTTCATTTTATATCATTTTTTGGGTGATAAACAACATCACACTTTTTGAACTTACTTACTTAATTATCCCTTATAACATGGGTTGTTTATTGATTTGTTTTAACTTCTTATTTTTTAACTAATCTTTACCTTCACTCCATAGTAACACTATCTGTTTCCTCTTTCATGGGATTCTCCCTTTTAACTACAATTGTATTCAATTAAACTTGACAATAATATTCTTGTTTAATTACTACGGTTATCATCACTCTTCAGCGTTCATTACATCTTGATTAATCGTTTACACTTAATACTATTCTTAACAACTTTCTTAATTACTAATATTTTTCACTGTTAATCATTTAGTGTTTCTTTTTGATTTATTAAGTGTTTATTTTTTTATCCTTCACTATTTTTCACAATACTGACATTCTTTATAATACATTATTCTTATTTAATCAACCCCTTCACTTTTAAATTATTTATTTTTTTATTATAATTTATTTAGTGTTTTTTCATTATCACTTTACTTTGGGGTTTTTACACTTCCACTTTTGCACTTCTTAAATGTTTTTGTTTTAAGTGTTTCTAAATGGGTAATCCCTATAATTACTTTCTCACTACCGTACTATCTCTTTCATTATAAATATCATTAATAATATTAACATTATTACATCTAACTCTAATTTGTGGGTTAGTTTGTTTTTATATTTGATATTCTTTAATTGAGTTTCATTAAATATCATTTACCTTTATCAGTTAATTGATAATAATGTTTATTTATTACTTAGGTTATTTATTGGTTTCTTTTTCAACATTACATTGAGTGTACCATTTCTCCTACTTTTATTCTTTATTACTTGTTTGTGTCTTATCATTTGATTTCTTTTTATTTATTTCCCTTTATCTTACGTTTGTTTCTTTTTCATTTTTTCTCCTTCTTCACTTTCAGTGTATTTGATTTATATCTTGGTTCTCTACCTTCTCTTTTGGTTTTATTTTATCATGTTGCATACACATACAACACTTTCTTGTTTTGTTTTCTTTTGTTCCCTTCTTCTTTTGGTTCTTTTGGTTGGGTCAATCACTTGGGTTAGGTCATGTCGTCGTTTGTCGTGTCATCGTCATTTTATTTTCTATATTTTAAACATTTTATTTTATGAACTACTTATTTATATTCAGATTCATTTTTTTCATCCCTGGTATTGGGGTGGCTTATTTGTGTTGTAACAATTATAACATGACATAAGGTAGTGAAGATACATTGATAATTAATTATAAAACAAAGAAGCTGAAGACAAGAATAAAGGTCAAGAACTTATAAACTCAGAGATTAATAACCTAATGACAAAAAGACAAATGACTAATAAACTGACGATGACTTGATCCAATAGATTGGATAAATACAAGAAGAACAATGGAACAAGGAAGAAGGAACCAAGAAACAAATGTAACCAAGAAATTGATAACGAACATTGTAATCCCCTAATAATGACCATAAAATGTATGTAAACAAATGCACTAATGTAATTAGAGTATAGATGAGATGTACCAGTAATAATGTAATAATAATAATAGTAATAATGACAAATAAGATAGTAATGTTATGTATGAATAGTAATTTTATTAATGAAGGAATATACTTATAAATATAAGATAGGGAGTTAATAATAAATACACCCAAATGAATAGTGATAAAAATAATCAAAACCAGTAAATCATACCCTGAGGCAAATAAAGGCCACAGTGAATAATCAAAAGTGATCATTGGTGAAGGGAAAATAAAATAAATACTTATAACCAGTAACCCCATGATGATGTTAACATAAATAAACAACATAGTGAATAATATCAAGTGAGTGGAATAAAGAGTGTATTAATAGAAAAGTGGTGACATGCAGTTATAGCATGTTACATATAAAAGTGAAAGTGAATAAATAAAAAACCTTCTATGAAGGAAAAAGTGTAGTGGGTGAACATAAAAGGGTATTTTAGTTAGTAGACTGTATTAGAATAACTGAAAGACCTGTGATAAACTTTGTGCTAGCAAGTAAGATGAACTCATTATACTGTGATTAAGTTAAGCAATAGTTAATAAGAATTATAAAATAAGATAGAAATTAAGTCATTGGAATGAAAGGTAAACAAGAAAGACAGACACTGTTTTCTAGTGAAGGAATGAGGGAATAGAGTATATTGTGTAAAGTACAATTTAATAGTAGTATAATAAGAGTTTTGTTGTTGTTTAAAAAACCAATATAATGTAATGAATTATCAGTTGAACCAGATAGTAGTAAGGAACAGAAAGGTAGTGAGAAGTTTATTTCAGGCTTGAACCTGTCAAGAAAATGTTTATTGTTATAATAAGAGGTGTAGTTAGAATCACCAATGTCTATTATTTGTTTCTAGTAAAAAATTGTTTTAAAGTACCATATATAAAGGTAAGGAGTTACAAAGAGATGTTAGATAGTAGTATAGGAAAATCTAGGCTCTAGGCCTAACAGTTAATGAAGAATTTTGTAAATTTAAGGACAAACAATAGCCCAATATCAAAGCAGAATATACCAAATGTTTAAACAAGTTAAGTAGGTATACCTAATACCAAAATATATAAATAACACCCAGTTTTAGATAAAATATATATGAAATATAAATAAGAAAAATAACAAAAATGTGATTAGCTACCCAAAAGTAACCATGAGGGGTATCAAAATGATCTTATCAAAAATTATGAACAATGGTATTCATGTAATAAACATAGCTACTAATGTTTTAGTGGATGGTTAGTGAGGATCGGTCAATAATACAACTTTTAGTTATTTTGCGTCGACGTTTCGACAATATTTATTGTCATCTTCAGGACATACCTGTGTATGAATTACAATAGAAATATCAAACATAACGAAACAATTAAATATTTGGGTGAATGTGTTGGTGATGTGAGTGTGTGCGTGCGTATGTATGTATCATTTTTTATGTGAAGACTTATGATAGTTTGTTTACATCTTCAAATTATCTTTAAGAAAGTGAGCAAATTATAGTATGAGAGAACTTAATTTATACAGTATTACAATGTAAATTACTAAATATAATGTTATTTTAATTAATTAAACAAACAGTAATCAACAATTGGATATTAGATTGGTACATAAATTGTTTATACCTACAACAGTCAACATATAGCAAAGTAATATATTACCTATAACTAAAACAGATTATGGGATGTTCACTACGTAATTATTAAAAGTTATTTTTACCATTACCATACCATTTTTACCATATATTTCTATTGTAATTCATACACAGGTCCTGAAGATGACAATAAATATTGTCGAAACGTCGACGCAAAATAACTAAAAGTTGTATTATTGACCGATCCTCACTAACCATCCACTAAAACATTCACTGATTGACGGTCACTAAAAATTTAAGGAGATAGCTACTAATATAAGAAAGAAATCTTAATTTGAAGATATTTTATAGATTTAAACTAAAATAAAACGTTAGAATATAACAATGACTTAAATTAACGACCAATGAGAATTAGCATAATTTATTAGGTAACCATAGCAATCGAAATTTATTGCCAAAAAACCGTTGGAATTTTCATTAATCCATTATTGACCGACGCGGAGGGCGGATGTATGCAGCTCTCAACCCAAATTTTATCATAAATAAGTAAATTTTGACTGAAATCAGAAGGAAGAAAGATAGCAATAGCCACCTATGGAACACCTGATAATATAATTATTATTAAAATATTCACAAAATAAAATTATCAGTGGAAATTAAGAAGACTTCAAGAATCATAGCTGACGACTCATCCCGAAGGAAGACAAGGAGTGACCTACTTCAACCCAAGAAAACGAACGACTGCGGAATGAGAGAGAAGCCGAACTTTATGGAAAAACCATCTGAACGAGATTGATGAACAGCCGAAGAGGAGAAGACGACCAGATCCATCCGGAAGAAGTAGACGAGCATCGAGGAAGCCCCAACAAGAACCGATGAGTATAAAACAATAATCTCACTAAAAACGAATTCCCAATTTTTCTATCCATAATAACAAATCACAATTTTCACTTCGCTGATCACTATTTTGAACAAGAACTGAAAGTATTTATAATATCACTATTATTGAACTTTAATCAATTAATAACCATTTAAACTGATCTATAATAACTTATTAATAAACATAACGTGTTGTCAAAATCCTAACCAAAACTATACTAACTCTCATTGATGATTACTTACTTGGATGTATTAATGTATTAAATATTGTGTACCTAGTTTTAAGAATTATTATAAATTTTTGCATTTTAGCCGTTAATCCAAAACTTCTGTTGCCAAAAGGACTTTTAATACGCCCTGTGACAATTTTTATTGTAAACGAATGTTATTCGCCAAGTGGCGTGTACATAATACAAACAACTGAGCATGCCAACTGAGCAATTGTAAAAGCCGGTACTAATATAAAATAATGTACTACTAAATAATTGAAAATTATTAAAGGGTTAATAAATCTTATTGTTCTGCAATGCTGTATGTTTGATTCGTACAAAATAAGCTAATACATAGAAAATTATTAAAGTGAAAACAACAAAACACCACAGTTAGCGAAGTCGACACTGCAAGACGGCGTGCGCCAATCAGGTGGCGAGGCGGCAATATTCAAACCGAACGCCGAGAGATATGGTTTGCCTGCAAGTGGTAAGAAAAAGTATAACTCGACTCGCTACATATGAATAACATTAACAGAAGTAACTGAACTAATTAATACCATAATTATACACCCATACAATACCACGAACGCAACGAGCGAACTAAAACACGCTCATCACGCACACATTCATGATACGAGTAATAGAACGAATTACAGAAAAACTAATTATTAAATACTCCGCACAAAAGTTTTATTACTCAATGTTGGTTGATTTTTACTCCCCTTACTTCAGAAGCTTTCACAGGCTTGTTTAGGCGAGATTTTGATGCAGAAAATAGGTAGGTTTCGGCGCAATAACTACACTCAACACGTGGTTATGGTTATACATAAATCTGAATTTATTTTCACTTAGCTATTCAGAAGTTACTACCCATATTCAATTTTTGTGAACAAATAACTCCATATTGAGCGTTCATAATAATTAGTTAAACAATACTAGAAATGATTAATTATATTTAGCAAACCAGTACTTCGCATCCACTCACTCTCTTAAAACCCCCCTAAATTTGAGATCTCATTACTATTTCTGAGTGGTGTATTTTAAGAAAAGACAAATGGTTATTAAATGTTGGCCTGTCGATCTAGTTTTACGAGTACTGAGCTGCTGATGATATTCCAGTTGTTACGCCATCATTCGCAGTTCACTTTTTTATTAAACACTCCACCACTCATCGTCATCGTTATTAAACGATTTAAAACTGTACTGTTCACTATTAACTTTTTCCCACAATTAAAGGATTTTAGTTGTTGTAATATACTTATACAACCAACATTGGTAGGCCTACCCTTAATTTCTCCGCGTCGGCTTCCCGACACTATTACACTGCAACTGTACTGTATCAAATTGTTCTGTCGACTGCGCCGAATTGGGCTTGCAAGTTGTATACTATGCCAGCCTTCTACGCATCGGCCACGTGGTTCCTCTGGGCCCCACTTCGTCCCTGGCCATTGCCCATCGAACATTCCAGAAGCTTTCGAAGTCGGAACTGCGTTTTAATATTGGAAAACACATGGTTCTTCCATGGCCCCAGCGTGACGTCAGACTAATTACAAAATTTCCTCGCCTTATATGGTTAGGTCTCTTCGTCTTGGGACGGCAATGCATATGTCATACACGCTTAGTCACACCATCCAGACTTCCAAATACGTATTTTACCAATGGTTACATAGATTGAGAATTATTGCGTAATATTAAAAAATGGTTCTGCCCTTTTTGTCCCGTTACAATTGATGTTGTTAATCTCAAAGATTCAGATGGACCAGTTGTAGCAATATCTTGTCGGTTTATCATTGTTCCTATTTTTGTGTGTCAGCACACATAATAATATTCTTCATAATAATATTCTTATTAATATCTAACCAGAATTATGAACTAATTTCAGTATGAACTGAATGATGTATGTGATGTTATGATATGGATCAGAAATTTTGATGTCAGACAAAATGAACAAAGATGAATCAAGGGAAATCATTATGTCAAGAGAAAAAAATTGTAAGGAAAATACAGTACTGTTCAATTAAATGCTATTCAATTAAAATAAAGGGATGGAATTATGTGCAAGGAAATTAGAGGTTGAACTAGGGAAGGAAACACTTGATTATAGCCTGTAAAAGAGAAAAGATTGATGTGGTATAGACAGTTATTGAAACTGGTGGACAGCAAAGAGGTAACTATGACTGCAGTCACTTTAGAAGAATAATTAGATTTGAGGGCGGAGAAGATGTACTATTTCATACACCCACTCTTAATTAATTTTAATTACGTTCAGTGTTTTCGTCCGTATTTCGGACACCATCTTACACTGTTGCCAAATTTACTTACCTAAGGTACACCAGAGTTCGGATCAGCGAACTGGAAGAGCAGAATTGGTTATTCAAGAAAGTACAACTGTATTACCATTATACTATGGTTATACTTTTATTTAATTGAATTTTTATACAGCAAAAGAAAACATAAAAACAATAAAACCCTTTAACATCATTTCAATCTTTCCGTAAACAAAATATTCCCCCTCCCTTTCTTCTTTCTGCTACGACTTTTTATACAGACAATAAGAACATTTCATGATTTTTTCTTTTTTTTTTTCTCTCTTTAGAATAGAAATAAATACATTTTAAACATAAGATCAATTTTATAGAACGTAAACCAGCGCTTCATGGTTTTATATATAATTAAGCAAGACCCCCACACACTCTCACATACAACATATTTTAGGTTTTCCCCTTGAGCTCATATTTTATTTTAATTTTCCCCATCTGTTACTTATCTGTTTAACTGTTCAGGAGACGTCAGGCCATTTTGATATGCACTTTCGACTTTTTCACGCACCCTACATCGATTACTCGGTATTTCGTTCACTGATTCTACTTGTTTTTTCTTTTAAAGAAATTATCTGTTAATATGTTCTAATGTTTCCATTTCGTTGATTTACATTTAACATTTTTGTTTGTTTTGGGCGTGCCCGAAATTTGTCCGCGGACTATACGGCCGTTCAGTACGAGTTGTTATTGCAGACTGGGACGAAATTTAATGTTTCAATTTCTGAAGTAGTGAGGGAATCACATGATGTCAACCTGTTGTTCCTTCGAGTCTCGAAGTCGATTTTGATGAGAGTATTATTTTAGATCTACAGTACATTCCAGCGAAAATAGGAAGCTGGGTGGGTCTCTGACTCTGACTTCATATGGCCTGATCCGTTATCTCATAGGTTAAAGGTCATGTATCTAAAAATAATTAATTTTACTAATAATTACCATAATTAAAATTTTACAAACTCTGGATCCACTTACCTTGCTAGCCCAGGTTCGTCACACGAACTGTGAAACACAAGCGTGATTTCAAGGTTGTATCAGTAACATACTCGACTCTCATTTATGTGAAACAACTCAAATTTTATTTCATTTTTATACTCCTTCAAATTTAAGGATTATTCATCTTTTCTCTCAAAATAACATATTACTATTTCTTTCAAACATGAGTAAAACAAAACATTCATTTCAATATTGTATGCTTATTCTAATTCTTATGTTAAGTAAGGCCCATACACTCAGCTTGCTCATACTGTTAACCCAGCTTGCTCATACACTCACTCATACAATTTAAATCCCCATTTATCTAGAGCTCTTTAATTGAAATTTAGAGGAAATTATTTAAAAACTGAATTTTGTTGCTGACTACTTAACCATCGGAAATCCTCCCCACCACGTGTCGTAATGAGTGTATTTCCGAACGTTTTCAATTCACCGCATTGTTAAGTTTGCTTCCTTCACTTCACTTACTTCCTTCCGAGATATTGTTTCACTATTTATGTCAGTTTATCACTTTCTATTAAAAGTTAAAAGAATTATTTTGGTCCCATGAGTCTCGTGGTCCACCCGGCCAGATAAAAATTTGTGGAACGACTGGTATTTATTATTTTCACATTTTTGATCAAATTTAGCCCGGCCGGTGATGCACGCCACTATTCGCGTCCATTACTTGTAGATGTTAATCGTCGACTCCCCGTCACGTGCGAAAAAGGCTCCCCACTACCTCTGGTTGTTCAACCAGAAAGCACTGCCTTCATGCGACAAATTTTCGTACCCGCACACAGTGTATGGATTGTCTATGGGACACACAGGCTAAGGTTGTTAAATGTTGACGATATAGGAGGCTTTGTGGGTGTGGCCTCTTACTGTATTTCCTTCGTCTTGAAAGCACATGGTCTGACAAACGTTATGCCTCGCCATTTTTCGTGGCGTCTGTTTTAATGTTTAGGCGTAGTAGCGGCGCACCGTCGAGTGTGTGTACGTCTCTGTATGTGACAATATTGAATTCACAAGCAAGTCTGGCATTTTTCAACTACACTCCATTCAAAAAGTTACGTGGTTGTTCTTTGTTTGAATGCGACATTAATTTGCAGGGGACTTGCAATGCTGACAGAATAGATTTAAATAAATTTAATACAAAAACAAAAACCCCCTATTTTGCCCCATTACAATACCCTCCCCCAATGAGAGGTTTTATGCCCAAAAGCATAAAAACTCTCATTGCTAACCCTAAGAGGATCGGTGAGGATATGGCGCCAACCCCCCCTGTTAATATCTAAACACATCATGGGTAAACTACCCCCCTAGCTCGGCGACTATGGCTGCACCTGAACGACATTACTGGACTTTTCTGTACGAGATCCCAACACCATAACCTCGGACAGATACTCACCATAGTACCCCTAACCTTCTATCATTCCGCCAAAAAATCAAAACACTGGCCTTATACCATACCAGATCCTCAACCGATATGTTCCCCCTTACATGCACACTGGGTTGCCTTGTAACGGTACAGAATTGTGTGATACCCCAGTTTTAATTTTATTTTATATCAATTCAGTTTTAATTTTCAAATTGTCAGACTTCACCTGTGAGGTGCCTCAGTTTAACCAGCAACACACAATTAGCCTAAACAACAGTCTAGACGTATTACGTAACCGCCCCAGTAAGCAGAGTTCTTGTGAATTACAGTATGCAGTTTGTCACCACAAGGGTAACAACAGACAGACAGCCAGCAGCAGCATACAGTGCAGAAAAAAGTTAAACGGTGGCCTCGGGTGTAAGCTAGGCCAAAACTATTACAATCGGCCTATCTATTAAAGTATTAAAACAGGTAATAAAAAGTATACAAACAGTGTAACGCGCGGCCAACCTAAAAACATCTAAGTGCGAAAAAGTTAGTATGTTATAAAAAAAGTTAGTTTTTCAATATCACTCATAATAAATACAAATTATTGAAATAAACTAATACACACACTGTCTACAATAAAGACGTCAACCGTTCACATGAAACGCACAAAATGTCTGTCAACAATACTAAGGACGATAAATATTTTGGATGTTCGTCTCTTCCTCACCTCGTCCACCCAACCTACTTGGAATGGGGTACTGTAACTGAAATGGGATTGGCTTTTGTCACAACAGCGACAATTTTGTTTACAGAAATTGCTCAGTCCTATTTATCTTTGTGCAACGGAAGAAAGGTAGTAGCGTGGGCAGTAAACATACACATTTTTGAGGGGATTGTAAAATGACAAAGGCATTCATAAAAGTGTCAGACAGCAATATTTACCGAAAAGACATGCCGACAGGGTATACGCAATGTGCATACCAAATGTGTACATATACCTAACAGAACTTCCGAACCATATGGCTTAGGAATGACCGTGTAGAGAACAAAAACAGATTCATTTACAAAAGGGAAAAGACCGTGAGTATGAATTAAAGCGACAACAGCAGGCAAGGTCAGCGTTCTCAGACAACTGTCAGTCTGTAGGATAACCGCCCATGAAGAAAACAGTAAAACTTTAATAAGTAAGTGCACTGTATGGAAATCACAAAATAACTGACCTAATGGTACTTCGTAAAGTTAGGGTGTGTATTGCTAAAAGCTTTAGATTCTAACATAAGAAAAACCAGCGCAGTATAAATAGTAGTTTCAGAGAACTGCAAATCGTAACAAAAAAAAAAGCCAAAGAAACAGAAGAAACGCAAAGATAGAAATTCTGTAGATATTTAGGCGACAACAAAAAATGTTTCCCCTTACATGCACACTGGGTTGCCTTGTAACGGTACAGAATTGTGTGCTACCCCAGTTTTAATTTTATTTTATATCAATTCAGTTTTAATTTTCAAATTGTCAGACTTCACTTGTGAGGTGCCTCAGTTTAACCAGCAACACACAGTTAGCCTAAACAACAGTCTAGACGTATTATGTAACCACCCCAGTAAGCAGAGTCCTTGTGAATTACAGTATGCAGTTTGTCACCACAAGAGTAACAACAGCCAGCAGCAGCATACAGTACAGAAAAAAGTTAAACGGTGGCCTCGGGTGTAAGCTAGGCCGAAACTATTACAATCGGCCTATCTATTAAAGTATTAAAACAGGTAATAAAAAGTATACAAACAGTGTAACGCGCGGCCAACCTAAAAACATCTAAGTGCGAAAAAGTTACGTCGGCCGACAATATTAACATACAGAGACATTAAATCAAACTAGTGAACTCATCATAAACAGTTGTAGGAGTGCGCACGGACTAAGAAAGCAGTCAACTAATAAAAAGTGATCAGTGTTCGTACCAATGAAGTTACGTGAACCGATACAATTATTAGACGTGAACAGTGATTTTGATAATCAGTAACAGCAGAGATAAATTATACCGCGATTTCCGAAGTGAGGGATAAAAAACGCACATCCCCAGTTGAAGCGAAGCCGCCACCAGGATGAGTATAATAAAATTTATTTCATAAATTTTAACCGCTATACGGTAATATTTATTTTTACAGACACTTTATTAAAAGAGATCTCTTAGGGAAAGATAAAAATTAAACAAACAAAAATAAACGTACTGATTCATTATAAATATTAAATATATAAATAATTTGTTACAGTCCAATAGATGTCATAGTAAGAAATGTTTAGGTTAGTAATTAGTGTGATTTCATAAGATCATATTCATAGGTCTGAAGACCAATTAAAACTTTTGATTGTGGTCAAAATGAGAGTAAAGAAGTTGTTCAATAAACCATAAGAAATTCGTTTAAATATAATTTGTGTTGTTATATTTTACCGTCCTTCCTCAATAACTTTCTGCAGCTGTTTTCGTCTGTATGACTCTGGAATAGAACCCTAAGGTAAGAGTATTTTATTATTTGCACAAACTAATATTGTTTCACTGGCCCGAACTAGGGACCCGAGTAGTATATATTTGAACTAATTAATAGTGTTTCAGCCTTTAGCAAGTTCTGGGTGCGTACACATACTCAAAATGAATCCAACAAATCAGATTAAATTATTTAAATTCCATTCAAAATTAATCTAAGTCCAATATCAAAATTTTATATTACAATTTCTTTTACCAAAATCCCAAAAATCTTTTACATGAATCTACAATTCTTCTTCACTAACTACTAACAATCATAAAAAACAAATAAACTGAACACCTTATTAAATCATGAATTCACTTATCATTACATTTGTTTACAACACATATAATATGAATAATATAAATCAGTTAACACATTAACATATAATCAACAATATATCCTGGACACAAAAACACAATCTATACTTCAAGCAAAAAATAATTTTTTTTTTGCAAAAAAAATTTCGATTCCCAAAAATAATCATTTTGTTAACAAAATTTATTATTTAATCATTTCAGTATGACTACACAAACAAAATCTACAAATCAATCGTAAGAAACCCACAATATATCAAACATCAGTCATCAGCTGATTTCTCTGGGTCAGGTGATGACCTTGCCCTAGATACATATCAAAAATTATACAAGGTAAAATACATCACATGTTTATAATTTTTACATTCAAACATAATACAACATAGGCCTAATAAAACATAGAACACTCATAATTAACCTTGTGGTTATTACCTTACAATAAACAATTCACATGTAATTTTGATCAAAAATTTCACACCTTGCAGCTTTAATTTTATTTTCAAATTCTATTAAATTCTTCACTTGTTTCCTTTATTATTACTTTTTTACTATGATTTTCTTTTATTTAACATTTTCATTATCCATTATTTTGGGTGATTCTTAGATATTCATCATAATTCGATTTACAAATGGGTGATTAAATATAAACTCAACCCCCTTCTGACTCTAACACTTACTAACAGATTTACCTAGTATGACACCACTCCCTCAAAATATTTATCTCCACTAACTTACTACTCTAACTCACTTCGAATCATTCTACCCTTATAACAAAATACCCTCTACCCTCTTTGTACTTAGGATGTGTGTTCCCTCCCTATGCTCATTCCCTTATTGGTTCCTGGTTCCCCCAGGTAACCCCGCCAACGCACATACGGTTCACCTCCCGCCACAACGCTTTTCGTTGAGGACTCCTTATCACACCACCCCCTTTACAAAATTCCTCCATCATCTAATTACTCTCCAATTACATCACTCTCATTACTCTACATATTCTCACTATCGCTGCTGTGTCCCTATTATTACTCAGTTTCTATACTACTTTTATTCCCAAGAATCTTATTCTGTTTAACACCCCTTTAAAATTAACTCTGACTAATTCAAATGCCTTATTTAAATATGTATTACCCAAATTCTAACTTTTATTACCCATTGAAAATTTATAACTATCTCAAATTAATTTCATCACTTAACTTAAAACCTCTTAAACACATTGAAAATTTATTATTGAAACATTTAATTATATTGCTAAAAATCTGCAAGTCACTTATAAGTGACATACTACATATATAACCCCGGCAGTCAGCTGATGTCTCACTGTCATGTGAATGACCTTTCTCTCAACACACTTCATATAACTCACACATACACAAGATTATACAGTTATCATTATAAAATATTCTGGTGGATTTAGAATCCTTACCATTAAACCTAGCACTTAAAATCGTTTGCTCTCATAAGGGAAATACATCACTAATCATCGAGTCATAGTTATAGCAACTGTTACTGAACAGGAAATTGGGTCGTCAACCACCAACTCTCTCTATAAAGGAAGTGAAATTGATCGCCCTCTGTTTACAGAGGTTGTCACTCTCTCACTGATTTTTCAGTTACCCTACATCAATCTTACTACATCAATTTTCTTAAATTCCCCCCTTATACCCAGTTACAGTTAGGTAACCACCCGCCGGATAAACCGGATCGAGCGTTTACCTTATGCACAGATGCGTTATCTGTGCCCCTGGCTTGTAACGGCCAGCTCCTTTTCCACACACACTATTGTTTCCTGGTGTTGGACTGTAGCGCCCATTTGCATCCCCAAGAACTGAAGTTTATATAGGGTATAGACGCTGCCTATACCGTTCTTGGTTCAACGTTATATAAAAAATTCGGCATTACTGATGTCCGAGGACACCAGTAATCCTACTATAATGATTCACACACCCTTATTACGGCACTATCAGCACCTTCGATGATAGCCGCTGTTCCATAGTTATGTAGTTTCCCCTGAGTTACCCCCCAGTTAATTTCTACGATCACCAATTTAGAATATATTTACATTATTAATCCACGGTCAGGGTTCGGTGAAGCCGTGACCGCCCGAAATGTAGGGGAACTACCAAAAGACATATAAGGTTCACACTGACACCGTTACTACAATTCTCGGATGGTAAACTCTTATATGTTTGGTTCTATTATTATTTACTTTAATATCTGTGAGTTTCATCTATACTTTACCATTCAAACATTAAACATTTTACTTTATTTACATTGTATTATAAACTTCATACTTACAGTACATCACTCATATACTGTCATAGACACAAAAATATAAACATTGATCACCACCAAATAATGTACATAACTCCATGTATCTTCTGAAACATTATAACAATCATATGATTCCACAACTAAATACATTTTACATTTATTCATTTACTATTTTTTATCAAGTTTAAATCTCATAAAATCGTTTAAATTAACACACACAATTAATTTCACTAAAAATTTATTTACAATTCTTTGTCATTATTTTTCTTGTTTACCACACCTCATTTCATAATCTAGCCATGTCATTACCACAAACTAAAATATTAAAATGTCCATTCACTGAGTTTTTATTTAACCCCCATCATCATATAATAGTCTTATGTATTTATAACATAATTCATTTTTATCGGCACACGTTACATTATAATTATTATTGTAAAGACTACTTTCGTTGATTATATTGATACAGTAATTAAGTACATTTTTGTCTCCCATTAATTCATAAAGCCCGTCTACATTGGCAATTTTAGTTCTGTCTCCATCAGTATTTTTGTTTAACATAAGGTAAGTTATTGTATCATCATATTCCTCCACTACATCCATCGCAACATCAGGTAAGAGTCTATCATTTACAACCATATCATCAAAATAATCATCCATCTCTACTTCACAAGGTAAGTATTTTAAATTTGACATCAAACTTATTATTCTGTTCGTTTAATTTACTGTCATTAATATCAAAACGATTATCAAAATCACTGCTTAATTTATCAAATTTGTTATTTACTTCATTGTGTTGCTTCTCTGAACTTTCTTTCATACTATATATTAAACTATACTAGTCTTTTTTAACATACTACTGTCCTCAACTTTTTTGTTTTGATTAATTGAAATAGGTGTTGAATGAATTTCAACTTCATGCATTATTTTTGATTCATCAAAGTTACTTTCACTTGTTTGAATTCCTGAATCGCTCTTATCAGCCGATTCAGTTGACATACTTTCTTTACTTTCATACATCAATTTACTTCCGGCTTCCTCGCCTACAATTATTTCAATTTCATTTTCGTTAGTAGCCATTATTTATTCTTTATGAGATTTGTTAATCTTAACACAATTTCAATCTTACATATATTTAATAATATTTTTTCATAATACATTTTAGGTTAGTTGTCCCAAGTCGCTTATATTAATATAATAGATATTTACCATATATCCGTCGTGCGACTTCGTTTTTCTCGTCTTATTTTGACGCGTTTCGGCAACGAATTGCCATCTTCAGAATCTTAATCACTCATATGAGATCGTTAAAAAATTAAAAACATTAAAATCATTACGGTAAAAGTGCACTTTTACGATATTGGAAACTCACAGACGCCAAATCTTCCAAAGGCGTCTGTGAGTTTCCAATATCGTAAAAGTGCACTTTTACCGTAATGATTTTAATGTTTTTAATTTTTTAACGATCTCATATGAGTGATTAAGATTCTGAAGATGGCAATTCGTTGCCGAAACGCGTCAAAATAAGACGAGAAAAACGAAGTCGCACGACGGATATATGGTAAATATCTATTATATTTTTTCACTTTGTATGTTTTACTTAACTATAGCATACACATCGCTTAACCTGTACGTAATTTACGTATTCCTACCCAACCTCCAAACCACGTTTGTATTTACCTGTAGGTGCGATTTATGTATAAAATTTAATTTATAAAATTTGTCCAAGTTCGAGGCGCCAAGTGTGAAGTTAATTTTACTAATAATTACCATAATTAAAATTTTACAAACTCCGGATCCACTTACCTTGCCAGCCCAGGTTCGTCACACGAACTGTGAAACACAAGCGTGATTTCAAGGTTGTATCAGTAACATACTCGACTCTCATTTATGTGAAACAACTCAAATTTTATTTCATTTTTATACTCCTTCACATTTAAGGATTATTCATCTTTTCTATCAAAATAACATATTACTATTTCTTTCAAACATGAGTAAAACAAAACATTCATTTCAATATTGTATGCTTATTCTAATTCTTATGTTAAGTAAGGTGACCCAGCTTGCTCATACACTCACTCATACAATTTAAATCCCCATTTATCTAGAGCTCTTTAATTGAAATTTAGAGGAAATTATTTAAAAATTGAATTTTGTTGCTGACTACTTACCCATCGGAAATCCTCCCCGTCACGTGTCGTAATGAGTGTATGTCCGAACGTTTTTCAATTCACCACATTGTTAATTTTGCTTCCTTCACTTCACTTACTTCCTTCCGAGATATTGTTTCACTATTTATGTTAGTTTATCACTTTCTATTAAAAGTTAAAAGATTTCTTGGGGCCCATGAGTCTTGTGGTCCACCCGGCCGGGTAAAAATTTGTGGAACGACTGGTGTGGAGAGCACCAACCAACTCCCCACTACATCTGGTTGTTCAACCGGAAAGCATTGTCTTCATGCGACAAATTTTCGTAGCCGCACACAGTGTATGGATTGTCTATGGGACACACAGGCTAAGGTTGTTAAATGTTGACGATATAGGAGGCTTTGTGGGTGTGGCCTCTTACTGTATTTCCTTCGTCTTGAAAGCACATGGTCTGACAAACGTTATGCCTCGCCATTTTTCGTGGCGTCTGTTTTAATGTTTAGGCGTAGTAGCGGCGCACCGTCGAGTGCGTGTGCGTCTCTGTACGTGACAATATTGAATTCACAAGCAAGTCTGGCATTTTTCAACTACACTCCATTCAAAAAGTTACGTGGTGTTCTTTGTTTGAATACGACATTAATTTGCAGGGGACTTGCAATGCTGACAGAATAGATTTAAATAAATTTAATACAAAAACAAAAACCCCCAATTTTGCCCCATTACAATAACTGTTCATCATGCGTCTTGGATGTGACCTTGACACAATTCACTCATTGCTTGCTATGTTGATATAATGCATGAATAATATTTTATAATTATTATTTATACTTTTGTTTCCAATAAAATTTACCCTTATTATTTGTATTTATATTTATGTCTCCCAAAATATTAGGTGGGCTGAAATGTACCGTTACAAAGAGTCATGACAACAAAGTCGAGCGGAGAAGCAGGTTGACAGTACAAAGATGCCAACAGACATAGTAATACTTGCGTGATGATGATTGAAAACAAGTTTGTCTAAACTTCGTGTCCTCTAATAACAGCCTTGCTTGGACACCAAAATGACTCTCATTTATCACAAATATATTTCCATTCACGTTAGTTGATATACAGCAAAAACCTTGATATAACGCTCTTCTGCAGACCGACCAAAAAGCCCTTTATATCAAGGGTCGCTTTATATAAAGGTTTCAAATTTAACTTGAGAAAATAACAAAATTTGTAAAAAAAAAATGTTTACGTCATATGTAGTGTCTTGGTGACACTTGGAGACCTAAACTTCATAATTATTAGAGTTAATTAGGGATGATTTCTTCTAAGAATTCCTGTAAAGTTGAGCTCCTTACAAACCATGTTATGTAAAAAATAATAATAATATATGTTGTAAATCATAGAAAATCTGTTTTTCTAAAACATTTGAGAACTAAAATTTAGGGATGAAAATATGAAAAATGAAGAAAAAACTTGTGAACACTTATTCAGTTCTTGGATTTCGTTGTCTATGACGTGTCCATTAATTAACTAAATATAATTATTTCACTACGACTCGGAACACAAAACTTTTTATTGGGGAAAAACGTAAAAGTTTTACCTTATAACCTGAACCAGTTTTCATTTTTAAAAAGTTTCTTCAGAGGTATACTTATTCAGTATTCTTCAATTACAATAAATAAACTGTATACAGAGAATAACGAAAGTGCCTTGAACTTTATTCCACAGACTGTAGAAGGTTTTGAGATACTTTAAAAATAAAAAGTTAAGATTGCGTGGGTAAAAAAAACATGTGATTTGATGTGAAACATAAACCATACATGATGATGTGATTTGCCACAACTGATTGTGCTGTCCATGTTGCAGTGCATACCTTGTACCACTGTTTACGACGGCCCTGGACTTTGGAACAAATGATTTGGACTTCCAAAAATTCCTTTCCGTCCACTGGCAAAAAGAGCGTTACATCAAGGGTGGATACCGAAACTGGGGTTCAATATGAAGGTTTATTTTACATTATTTGTATGGGGAATATGCCAGGACCGTGAAAAATGAGCGTTACATCAAGGGTTTATATAGCAGGGGTGTTATATCGAGGTTCCACTGTAGTGTGTTGTGACTTCAATGTTGTAGCCACATAATGGGGAGCCTATCCTAAAAAATAACTATGTTGTATTACATATTTCAAATTTAATTTATATAACAAAATTATGTATTGTTTTCCCATATGGGTTAGCACTTTCTTACTGTTCATCATTACATCAGACAGGACCCACCTGGTTACTGCTCTTTTATAACCATGCATGTAAAGAGTCCATTGCCTTTATCTTATGCCAATGTTTCCCTTAATGTTTACAAACAGGTCAGGTTATCATTATAATTATGTTTAACGTGAACAAGCTGAGCGATCTGTAAGGAGTGTCAAGATCTCTGTTGTTCAGAGTTACTGCTCAGAATCTGAGACAGCCACTCCTCGTTTCCTCTTTCCACAAGTCCATATAAAAGGTGCTGTGTTGAATTACTTATTGTTTTCGTGTTGCAGAGTTGTAACGTGCCTCCTCGAAAGTGCCGTACACCGTCTCCGTATACTCTGGGTGGCATGAACACGTCTCTTCCAGCACTGCCAACAATTACCGTGAATACTTCGATACCGCCACCACCTATAGTGAATTTGCCAAGACGTTTGAGTCACGATAACAAAGAAACCAATGAGGTAAATTACTGTTTTGTATTACATTTTTTTTTATCGCAATGGTGTGTTTCACGGTATTGGCCAAAACCCCATAGAAGTAAAAGATCCATGAATCACAAAATAAAATTACCTGGTTACATCATAAGGTAACTAATAGCCATTAAAAGGGGAAAATTTAACTTTTAACACTTTCTACCGTGGCCATTTTGGCATAGGCATGTCAGCAGCCTGGCTGTTTTCCATATTTTTCCCTATTTTTCTTTTGTAGTATGATTTCTTAAAAACAACATAAATTACATGTGAAATTAAATATTGGACCTTCTATTTTAATAAAGTGGTACGCTAGTTATTTTTTCTGTAGGTGAAATTAATTTTTAGTATCTAGATCAGAAGTATGTTTTTGAAAAGTAAAAAAAGGTTTACAAGGTATTTTCACATAATAAATGTTTTTTTTTATTAGTAACTACTGTAAAAAATTCTTTTATCTATTTTTGTATAGTACAAAATGAAACAGTCATGGTAATACAAACCGACATACAAGTTTCACAATAGTTAGAAATCACAGAGCAGAAAACTGATTGTGCTGCTATCTGTGTATTCAGTTGGCAACTACAAAGTCCAGTCTGCAAGTAGAAACAACAGAAGCCCATAAATGTTTCCTACAAATGCCGTTAAACACATGTGAAGTGAGACAAAAAATTAATGAGTGTCGGGTTTCTGAGGAAAATCATGCGCCCGTAAATTTTATGGGCATGGGGTTGAAAGTGTTAAAACTATGTTCGATGTGACTTTCATGAATGTTGTTCTTCATCAAGTTGATTTGTTCATATACTTTAAACAAAATATGTATTACAGCATATATGTCAGATTTGTGTGTTCACAAAGTTTAGTTTACATGTTCAGTTTTACGTTTGCTTTTTTAAACACACACACAATGAAGACAAAACCAAGCATATAAAAATGTGGAAAACTGTTTAGGTAGTTTTAAAAAAAATTATTGTAATTTTTTTGCAAATAAGAAAAAACAAATTGTAAGAAACAGAAACTGCAAAACAAAGCCAAATAACTGTAAATTGTTCAATTAATGTTACAAATTATTAAATTTGATGCTGCTAACAGACTATCTGATGGTGTATGACAATCATTACGTCCAAACGTCAGTGATTGTTTCAAAAAAACGTTCCTCACAAAAACATCCAATTAAAATCGTATAAAAATAATAGATAATACATCTGTCATAAGACAGTCAGTAACATCACGTCAGTAGCAGAGACATTCTCATAACAACGAATTCATTGTGAAGTGTAAGATTTGATTTAAACATTAATGCAGTTTTTGAATCTTGCACCACAAAACAGCTTATTTGATCTTCGTACTAATGTTGTTATAACAGTTATCACAATTTATGGATGCACGGGTATACGATATAGTTTATATTATTCAGATAGGTTGGGTTAGTAGTGTTTTAGTGTATTAGATGATGTTTTAACATTGTAAAATACATGATCAAAGAACTTAATGTTTTTATATTAAAACAAATCAAGATTTCTTATTTTGTAATCACTTCACTATTGCTTTCAACAGTATATTAAATGTTATGAGTTGTTTAATTTGTAACAGTAGAACAATTCAATTTTTCTTTTAATGTTACAGAAATATTTTCAACCTATTCAGTCATTACCATCCAACCCTGTCGAACTTCATGTTACCAACTTGGATCAGACTATCGAGCCCGTGGAAATTAAAAAAATGTTGTTAGCCGTGTTCCGGGAACATGTAATGGTATGATCACATTGGTTTGCATATAACTAATAAGAGTGGCATTCTGTATAAGAAGTACTAGTTAAATCAGTCAGTTGTTTACATTGCATAAATTAGAGGAAACCTGAATATCTCCAAAGGCTTGCTGTAGCATACAGAGAGTTTATGCAGCAGTTTTGTAAAGGTTGAAACAAAAATTGAAGTAGATTGTTTTTTCCATTAAAATCTATCATATTGGTTGAAAATAAAATTGCCGAATCACTCCAACCTCACAAAATCTCACAGAACAAAACAAAGCATCGTCTCAGTGACATGGATATGCTACACTGATTTAGGAAGCATACTGCTCACCATAGCTAGTGGCAAAAAGGCACACTCCAGCCTCTTTGCACACGCTGTTCAAATTCTCTGACCTTTTGAGTAGCACCTCGCAGGCGCACAAGCAAAAAAAAGTCCTGAAAATAAGTTTCCAAAAAAATGAACTTGTGAAATTAAACCACAGATGGCACATATAACACAAATGTAAGCTACATATTAAAGAACTTGTTTCATGCTGTGGAAATGTTTTAATTATTTTTATTTTTTGTTTGTGTGCTAACTGAATATTTTTATTTAAATTAGTAAAGACAATGTAAAAACAAGATCGAACATTTTACTTTCCAATTCTGGAATGGTAAGTGATTGCATAAATTCATCATATATTCATAAATTCTGCAAGAATAGTTGACATCACTGTTGTTTTATTATGGTGTAAGTTCAAACAATTCTTGCTACAGTCCTTTCTTGAAATGTACATTATTTAATATTTAATACTATTTTTCATTGAAGATTATTTTTCCTTACCTAGTACATGTTTCAGGCATAAATTAGTTTTTATGACTGCAGATGGGCAAAACCATTCGATGTCTGAAACATGTGCCGGGTAAGGAAAAACAAATCTTCAATGAGAAATAGTATTAAATATCAAAGAATGTTGTATGTACTTATTAATGTTTTATACGTTTCAAGACTTATTAGTTTTGGTCCTAATCATATGATATTAGTTCATGAACCTCCCTTCATTAAAACCTGGTAACTGCTATTTCTTGTGTGTATACCTACTATTCTTTTCTGAGACATATAAAGTATTATACAAATAAACAAATAGACTATGGTTTTAGTTTAACTTTTAAATTATACAGAGAAGGCTTTTGTTTTTATGTGAGAACAAAAATAAATACATTGCAATAATATTCTGTCATGTGCTTTGATTCTTGCTTATCACTAGGACTGTCACCTCAGATGTATCTTTATCATATATAAAATATTTGGAGGTTTGCAACTGCATGGTTTGTTAAACTGTGGTGTATCCAAACTTACGTGGGTTGTAACATACAGGCTATATAAAGATTATTTAAAAACCAAGAGTTGTGCTGTAAAAACTGAAATGGTCTTATGAATGTAGATTATAATTTGAACTTAGTTTCAAGTTTTGTAGACTACTGTACTGAGATAATGAACATACAAGTGGTGCTGTATAATATAAAGTGTAGGTTGCTTGATGAATATAGTGACAACCCTCCCAGTTCTTGTTGATTCTATCCTAGCTACAAAGTTGCTTGTTACTAAGAATTTAAATCTAACGATTAGAACTGTACAGTTGACAAATACAAATGGTGGACAGTAGACAAGACAAGAACCAATGTGTACGGTTGTTGTTTGCAGGTGTTACACGTGTCCGTATTTGTACAGTCTGATGCCAGTCTGGCTGCTACTGTCAAAGTACCGTCGTTACAGGATGCCCAGTACGCAATCTCACAGTTGCACAGACGCAAGATTGGACACAAACGGATAATTATATCTTACGCACACTCTGGATCGCCACAAAATCCACAGTACATAAGGTATTGTTACTCTTTACTCTAAAAGTCTATATAGTCTAAAGAACTACCCAGTTGAGTCACTGACAGTTTTTACAATTCCCTTTTCTTTAGTCATAATAATGTCCATCATTGTGTACAGTACTTTTTGGCTTCTGCTCTGTTTTGTGTCCTCTTTGTGCTAAAAAATTACTGTAGACATCTAATCATATACCGTAATTCATCTATTTCATTTCCAAATCCTAACTCACCTGTATATTTTTCCTTATCATTTCTCCTTTTACTTAAACTTTAACCTTTTGTAGGGCATGGTCATATGTGTTCATTTGGTTTTCATTGACTCTCAAACAACTGTCCCTTGTAGTTGTTTTTGAATGACGCTCTCACACAGAACAATCCTATGAATTTAAAGAGCTTAATAATAGTCTAATATTTGTGCTGTGCTGTCTATTGGGAATATATTAAACTACATTTTATCACTAGTTTATTCTTCTGTTTAAAATCAGTCCTTTGCCAATGTTGTCTTGTACTCAGGAACAAACAAAAATTCTTATTTCAAGTTTTGCAATCTATATTCAGTTTAATTTATCAGTTCTTCCGACCTTGTTGTGCCTACTTGCTCAGCTGCTACCTGTCATGCTCCAGACAAGGTCTTTCAGTGTCTCCGCCATGACCAAGATACCTCGTGATATCTGGTGGAGACACTTAAAGGCTTCGTCAGCAAGTAAGCACAACAAAGTTGGAACTACAGAGACTGCTAATTCGAATAACAAGATTTATCGGTTCTGTTGGTGTAGTGAAAGAAAGTATTACAATACTTTCCTGAAGTATTACAATCTGTTATACTTTTAGTGGTTTTGAAAAAAAAATATGTTGGTTTATTTTTTTTCTACAATAACTATATTTTATAATAGAAACAAGAAATATTTTATGCAACTACTCAAATTCTCCACAGATTGTTCACTTGGTCTCTTAGAAAGGGAAATTGAAAATTGTTCAGTTGGTTGTAACATAGAACGTTTCTCTTCTGGTGTCTTCATCAGGAATACGATGTTTATTGTTGTGCCATTCCATTCTGTTGATTGTGTACAGTGCCCTTTTTGCTCTAGTCTAATTGTTACTTGGATGGATCTCATTGGCTGGTGTGTTGGTCTGAATAGGTTTGTATTGTGTTGTGCACATTGTCCTAAGCAGAAAGAAAGTTTGAATTTCCTAAAAAGTCCGTGATTTTTCTGTTCTTTCTCTTCATATAAATATCATCTTCAGTAAGATATTTATGCCATTTCATTATAACAAACCACGGAACTAATGCAAACAAATACTCAGCACATGTGACAATACAACATAAACAACACAAAATGGCTTTGCTTGAAATGCTTGTGTTTACAAACAAAGAAACTAATGCTGTTTGTTTTTCAAGCTGTTGCTGCCCTCTGCAGTTGTATTGCAGAACTAAAATGTTACTGTTAATACCAAACAATCGTACGGATATAGAAGAGCCATGTAGTTCAATATAGACGTTAAAATTGTGGACAAGTTACACTGGAGTGATGTGGACATGTCATGCTCATCCACAGACTTCAGTGTGTTAATAATAAGTGAAAGTAAAACACACACACACACACACACATGGTGTGTATGTTATATTCATAGATATATATGTTATATATTGTTGATTATATTTTCCAGATCTCAGATAGCATCTCTGCTTTCGGAAGTTCCCGGACATCGATTACCATTATTCAAGTTTTGTGAATTATTTGAAAACCGTTACCTAACGTCCATCAGTGTTTCTGATCTAAATCGCATGCGAGATGTGTGTATCATTTCGAAAGAGCCGTCTGGACGTACAATTTCACTTAACCCTGACCACAGGAATACACCATCACCTCTTCTCCCTTCTGTAAACCCAGTATGTATCAATTTTGGATTTTGTAATTTGAAAACCAGAATAACATATCATTATAATATTGAATTTCTTTTTAATTTTAAAACGAATAATGTAGCAAATAGACAAAATTGATGTCACTTTATTTAGAGGACAGAAGTGCTTACTTAATTATTGTGTATATGTTTATTGTATAGAAATCCTACAAGTTTTGTACAGTAATAATTATGTCAGACTTTTTTGCTACCATATTTTTATGTATTTACTAGCTTACACTCATTTTGCAGAAGTAGTCTACATCGCCAGAAGTTATGGTATATTTTTTATATGATGTCATACGTATATTATAGTTCATGCTGATGCATTTGTATCTCTGGAACAAGTGTAAATCAAACCAATAAATATACTTCCCAAAGAAATATGGTGTAATTGTGAACAAACGTTTTTACTCTAAGGTGGAAGACATTAGAAAATAATACAACAGAAAATCAAACATAAATTAAATGTGTATGTATTTATTCATTATAGGAAAATGGCCAGCTGGAGATTGATGTGCCATTCTGTAGAATGCACATGAGGAACCAGTTCAACAGAGGGGAAAAGGGCTGGGCCGAACAAGAAGTTCCTAGCTTGCCAAATATAAGAGTCGGACTGTCAGAATTCAGGGCAAACTTGTTGGCCCTAGTGCAGTCGCATAATAATTTCTTGCCCCTCGCCAGGTTAGTGAGGTGTTCTATGTCTCTGTGTATTGTAATGTAGGTTATTTATATTTAAGTAATTAATACTTATGGTGCAGTATCACGCTTACATTTTGGAAATTTAAATTGGCTCACTTGTACCACCAATCAATCCATTGTCTGCAAAACATCTGTAATTGTATTGGGATAATTATACTAAAGAGCATGATTTGAATTATTTGATATAGACGTGCTTATGTACTTATAACTATAGTATTCATTCTTGTTAATTCTCCTTTTACTAGGTGCCTGCATTTAGGGCTAGTTTCCATTGCAATTGCCATTAATTTGAGATTTCACATGTACAGTTCATTTGGTTGGCAGTTTGTGAACAAAACACTTGGGGAATTTTCTAAACGATTTGTACATACAGTTACATATGTTGGTAGCACTATAAGCTCTGTCTAAATGTTTGTTGTGTGTAATGTGGCCGTATGCATACACATAAGAATCACATAACATTGACTGGTGGTGAATATGCCAACATAGTGGAAGATATTTCAGTTGTATCCCTTTAAAACTGATTTGCCTAGAACTCTGATGTTCCTACGTTTAAAGGGCACTCCACATAATTATACTTAACAAAGAGTATATTAAATTCTACCAAACATGGTAATGTTTTCAGAGGATACACATGTTTGGAAAATGTCACTAGTTCAGAATAATTCGTCAAGACAGTCAGCTGCTTCAGTGATGGAGAAACGCTTTGATGTATACAAATACATATGAGGAGGACAATGGTACCAACACAAAAAGTAAAAAAAAAAACTCTACTACTTTTTACTCTTTCACAGTAATTTCTGTTCATATTTTTTATCCTATATCTGGAGAATCAGGAAATTTTATATACTTTGTAATAATTTTAACTTCATTATTTGTCAGAAATTTTGGTGTTTCCAATATTGTTACAACCGTCACACAGATCGTTGTGTTTAAGTATATGAGGGAAGTTTTCCATGTCAGGCCTTGGAAGGACCAGATCCATTGTTTTTTCAAATGTGACTGGTGCATTACAGTCAAAATGGCACGACTTTAAACCGGAAGAAGCCAGAAGCCACTTGGAGTGTAGAATACTGCCTTTCCTCATCTTCTTGATGAAGACCCATTTGCAAGTATTTGCTCTTCACAATTGTAGAATTAGTTGTACACATTATACATTCATTTGTACAGTTAAATTATACTGTTTTGTTATCTTAAATTATGCATCACAACTTGGTTTATTGATTTAATTATATAACAGCAGTGTAAATTGTCGTATTAATTTTACAGTCTGGTTGATTGTTATGAGTCTGAATGTGGAACTCTAAATACAGATGAAAATGGAGTTCCTCTAGAACATCTGGTAACATGTGTACCTGGAATAGAACTTGCCATTGGCAACGCATGCTCTGCTGCAGTAAAGTATCTTCGTGCTGCTGAGGCCAAACCTGTTCACGAAGAAAAATCTGATGGTAAGTTATTGATGTATAGCACAGATTACTAGAGTCGTGTTTTGAGTTATAATGCATTATTTTTTTATGCAAGCACATTTTATGCTGTTAATGTTTTAGAATCTCTTAACGTCAGGGTGTAGAGCTCTTTTAGAAACTATTTTACAAGTAACTAATTAAATTGTAAGTCCAACAATACTACATGCTGTTCACTGAATCAGTCAGGTATTTCACGAAATACTTACAAACTGTTCTTTCATTGTAATGGCAATACTTATATGACTTAATTTAAACACATAACCTTGTTTAATACACCATATTGATCTACTGTTTGTCGCGCATTGAGAACCAGAATGTTATTGGTTGTTTTGATTACAAATTTTTATTTATTGTTTTTACAATTTTCTCCAAAATGATCATATTAGTTATCTTTTAAAACTTCCCAAATTCATTGACTTTGTGGAGTACCAAAAATTTGATGAAAATTTTTAATTCTTCATAACGTTCTAATTTTTGTTCAGGAACGTTTCAGGAAAATACCTGCTATGTAATTTTAACTTATAATTATAACTAAAGTTAGAAGTTTAATTTAAAGATATGTTTATTTCAGATATAATAATGAAAAGTGTAAGTCCATCATTAGCGAACCAGTTGACCCTGTTTGGTAGAGAAATAGTTGATTTATTGAAAACACAACCGCACTGCCAGCTGATGTTCAACCGATTTATACCTGCGTACCATCATCACTTTGGTCGACAGTGCCGTGTTGCAGATTATGGCTTTATAAAACTAATTGATCTGCTTGAGTCTTTACCGCATATTGTACAGGTACGTTTTACAAGTGTGGTGTGTAATGATAGTGTAGTTTATGGTTCTCTCTTCTTTCTTCAGCATAAAATCTTGTAAAGGTCCTCGCCTTCTACCTTTTATAATTACATATAATACACTCATCATAAAATAATACTTACCACTGCCAGAATTTTACTTACCGTCATAGTCCCCGTAAAACTTACCTTTAAAAATTACCCAGGTCGCCACAATATTTTATGGTTTAATATCGAAACCATTCTACACACTTGCCCTTATAAAAATCCCGCTATCTGACTACCCTTATATATCAGAAGAATCCCAATTACGTTAAACGAGTTGTCAGCACAGAAAACTAGGAAATGGTAATGACATAACAACTTACAACTAACACATATTTATGACGACTTAAGCATTGTTTTATTTACCATAATAATTAACTTCTTTACTCTTCCAATAATTTGGTTAATAGGATTACACTATTATAAATTCTATAGATTATACAAACCAGTAACGTTTTCTTTCTCCCCTTTCTCTCTCACACACACGCTCTCAATCTCTTTATATATTCGAATAAATCTCCATTATTGAGCTCATTATGAATTTACTGTTTACTATAAACTTTTGGCCAATTATTATAAATTTCACTTTTACTAAACTGTATGAAGTCCCCGGTATTGCACACTATGTCTACTCCATCTTCTTCACTTAACTCCCAGTTTTCATTCACTCCACTTTTTTATACACTGTTCCTCCGGTTGAACCACTGTTTACTGTTGTTTTATTACAATACACTCTTTGGTAGACCTACTGTTAATTTTTTCGGTCTACCAACGTTTTTCCGAGGCTACTGTGAAATTACGTCTTCACTGTTTGATGAGTTGTAGTGGAACTGGCCGCACGTTATTATTTGTACACTTTTAATACTTTTGAATGTTTACACACTTTCTTAGATAGGCCGGATTTATTTTAATGGCCTATCTTGTAAACCCGAGGCCACTGTTTTTTAATTAACAAACTTTACTATCTGATGCTGCTTACTCTCTGATGACAAACTGCAGACTGTTTCACACAAGCCTGCTGCTGGGCGGTTACGCAATACGTCTGGCAATTGTTTAGGCTACCTGTATGTATGTTACACTGGGGCTCCCCACAGGTGAAAGTTAACAATTTATTAATTACTGAATTACATACTGATCACACACTTCTGTACCGTTACAATCTTTTCATATTTTTGACTAGATGGTTTTTTCATGCCACAATAATTTTAAAACTGAACAACAAAAGCAGTTTGTTATTTTTGTGGTTTTACCAGCTTCAGCTATTTCCTATTCTTTTCTGCATAGTGAAGTTTAAGGCACACTGGATCTCATTTTTTATGATGCAGTTTGGGGATAGATGCTGTTTCTGAGGCATCAACTTCATAAAATATCATAAAGAAGTAGGCTAGTCATAAGTACGAATATTATCCAAATGTGCTTACATGAATAGTTCCATTACCATTACATGATCGCATATTTGCATTTTATCTGTACCAGTAAATTTACTGTACAGTACTACAAAACTCACAAAATTGTCTGTCAGTTTTGTTATTAATGTAATAGCGTTACCTAATGTACAGTAAATAGTAGGTGAATGCCTGTAAAAGGTATTCTGACAGTATCACCTTGTGTCAAGCTTGTTCATTGCCTGACGTTGTTTTAACTGGAAGAGAAATGGCTGTAGGTAGAATAGCCTTATAAATTGTAAAAAGCTGTCTCATTATAAAAATATCGGTATGGAGAACCATACATGACTTCCATGTTCTAAGATTTATATTTAAAATCATTTTCGAAATGAAATATTTCCATAGAAACCACTTCTTTCTACTTCTTGCTTCAGCCTTAACCACCGTACTGTGGTCAGTAACGTATACCAACTCACGTTACCGCACTCGATTTTCACTGACGATGGCAGTCGATGGCACTGCCGAAACGTCGACTTTTGCGGAAAACATTGAACCACGGCCAAACAGCCCGGGAAGGAATTTTAACAACAAACTACTTCTTTGTTGCTGATAACATAGTAGACATATAAAAAATTATCCCCTCCCCTTTAACTGTCATTTTCATTTAAATAAAATTACCCCCGCCCCTTCAACTACCCTTTTCATTTATAGATATTTCATCTACGTTTCTACGGTGGATTATTAAGATCTTGTCAGGATATTTTATTTATAAAAATTAAGTACTTTACTCTTGTTACAACAAAAAACGTTTCAGGTGAACTACTCTTTCCCCGTAACCAATCTTCACCAAAATCAGTAGGCCGTGAGTCCTCTACAACTCAGGCACGTATATAAAAAATTATTTGATTCTGTTTGAATTTACGGCAGTTATCGTTCGTTATGAAAACATTTCTCTTCTTACAACAAAATGTTGCTGGTAAACTACCCCTTCCCTTAACCGATCTTCACCAAAATCAACAGGCCTTCAGTTCTTTACAATTCAGGAACGTATGCAAAAGATTATTTGATTCTGTTTGAATTTATGGCAGTTATCGTTCGCCATAGAAAAAATTACCCTTGTTAAAACATAAAACGTTACAGGTAAACTACCCCTTTCCCTTAACCGATCTTCACCAAAAACAATAGGTCTTGAGAACTCTAAAATCAGGGCTGCATGCAAAAACTTGTATGATTCTGTTTGAATTTGTGGCTCTTATCGTTTGCCATAGAAAAAAAATCTACACATAGACAGACAGACACACACACAGACACTTTTTGAAAAGTGACTTTTTTTCATGTTTTCAGGGTAGTACAATCAGAATCTGCAATTATCTCGAACACGGTTTTTTTGCCATCACCATACTTTCATTTCCTTATGGAACATTGTTACGTTCTATACTTTTTACTTACCTTACTCTCACGCCACTCTGACTTACCGCTCTCAGAAGATCCCCAACTATTAATCGGTCGCCACGATTTTTTTTTAAGGTTATATATCGAAACCTTTAAATCAAACTGTAATTGCCAGGTTCGTTAAGGAAAATCTTCCATACTGGATAGGTGATGGTAATGTGGCATAATAATTAGCTTACAACATGGTTACACTACTAATTCATTTTATTAAACTTCATTTCAAATTTACGTTCTCCTCCAATTATAATTTTCAACCAACTCTTTACTGCAAATTATACTTTTAAAACATTTTACATTGATGTTAAATCTTGTTTATTTTAATCATCAAAAACTGAGATAATTTTATAGCGTTACTTTTTCTAGTTGCAAACATATACTTATACAACAACATGTAGCGGGTCATTTTTGGGTATTTTTTATTTTAACCGTTTGGGGCATATATATATATTTTATTTCATTTCATTTTCGGTCGGGAGCCTTATAAAATATTGCGAAGTAATTGTATTGTGCAACGTATTTGTCAGTATACCAGAACCATTGTGAAAGAAACAGTTCGAACAAAAGCAGTAAGGCGCAGTTGTTGTCGAGGAATGCGGCAGAGAATTCGCGCCACCCTAAAAATTCGCAGAAATCTGTACTGGTGTGGCAGTGCACACACGTCACTACTCGCGCATGAGCGCTTACCCAAGCGATGGTAAAAAACCAAGATGGCTAGAGAGTATAATATTCATCGCCTTCTTCAAGACCTTGCGGAAGTGCTGTTTTAAATCCCACCCACTTTTATGACATTAGCCAGTGCCTGGTTGAAATCGTCTGCTATCGTCACTCCAACAGCTACATGACTAGCATGAGTCGAAACTGTGACGACTACATACAAGGCATTGGTGTCCGTCGTCTTGACTAAAATACTCCCGGAGTGGGGAACTGAGAGACGCCGGCAGTCTTTGGTCGACTCTCCCTGCGCAGGCCGCCCGTCAACCGGGCTCAGAAATAAAACTTTTCTAAACTGACATCCAGTGCAATAGTAGAAAAATTTGGTGTGACCGCGGTCCAGTAAAAAGAATAAAGAACGTAATTGTGCAATTTTCGGACAATAATAAGAAGTTTTACCGGAACAATGAGTGCGTGTGAGAAGACCGCGTGGCTGACGGGGGGAAATATCATTTAAAAAATGTTCAGGGATTTATAACTTTTTGTGTGTTTGGGTGTGTACTAAATATGCAGGTTGGGCAGTCTTGTGTGTGTGTGTGTGTGTGTGTGTGTGTGTGTGTGTAAAACATTAAGGTAAGCCGTAGAGTAAAATAGATTAAGGATGACCTTCGTATAACCAGGCAATATATATATATTCTCACAAAATTATTTCAGATGTAAAATTTATAAACAAATTTTTAAATGATTCAAAATTAAAAGAAAAGTTAAATTCTCTTCATTCAAAATGTGTATTCATACTTATTTCGTAGCCTCACACTGTTTCTGATCTCGCTTATAGAGCTCTGGGGGGGACCCTTGTTATTTTTCACTTTTTATTTTAAATGAATATAAATGTATTTGTCATATGAACTATCTAACAACTTGTATTTGGGTTTGTTTACCTTAATCGAATAAAGCACGTGTGTCGCGTCTACCACAATTATGGTATCATAATTATGGTATCTACCATAATTATAGCATCTGCTTATTTCAGTCTCGTTACATAAATTTTTATTACCTAAGGGATCCAGGATTCTGCTCAGCGAGAATGCTGGCAGAGACAGGCACTGAAATGAGAATACGTTCGGTATAAACATTAATCATGAATATTGGTTTATTCCATAAATGCTATAAGCGTTAAAGTTGGCTCGTCTTCATCATAAACTTCTTTATATCTTGTTAATCGTTAATCTAACAAATATCATATTTTAATTTAGCAGCTGCTTTGCTATTTACTGATTTTAATTATCTTGGCTGAACGCAAACGCAAACCAACACCCCGTTCGGATGTCGACATTAAAAACACGCCCCGCTTTCTCTCACTCATTCATTCTTATAAATTCAAATTACTTTTGTGTACACATATCTAATTATAGGGTTAACGAGCTCTTTAGTAAAATTTTGTTTTGCACTTCCCTGTATCTGTAGACTAGAAGTTCTAGAAGAGGTTTCACATGTTGAGGCCTTAAGTTAGTTTGGTTACGTTTTTTTGATACTATCACTGACTCTACTGCATAATTTTGACAACAGTTACTGCTCACTGTTTGGCTCACTTCTAATTATCACATAATGATATTTTTGACTACATTTTGTACAGTTTTAAAACACTTTGCCGGTATAAATTGCCGGCGGCCTATAACAAGTTGTTACTGCTGCTGCTGTTGTGTGTCGACTGGGGCGAAAATTATGCAAATTCTACATATGTGTGAGTGAGCACACGTCATCGTTCTTTTGTCTCTGGTTATATAATAGCTTTGTTTGTTACGTATTTTTATAACGTCATAGTGGTTTTAATGACGTTTTGAGCTGTTGGCCAATGAAACATGAATATGAAGCGCCTTTCTTAGTGGCGGTAACCATTATAAGTCTTTTTAGCTGCACGTCCACTGCTGTCCTTGAGATTATTTTGTCGTCTCGGAACTACGTCGTTGCCGGCAAAACAAAGGGAAATTATGTAACCCATAGAAATGACTTTAAAACATCGGAATACAATAGTTTGCTACCTCGCATACCATATTTTTTATATCAGACTTTTTTGTACTGTCACAAAACCCCCTTAATGAAAGGTTTTGTGTCGAGACACAAAAACTTTCATTGACTCATTCACACTTCTCTAAAAGGATCAGCTCAGATATGGAGCCACAACCCCCTGTAGTGTTACCAAAAAAAAAAATATAAATTCAATCACTTACCCTTGGTCCAATGATGAGGTTCGCACCTCCTGACCTTACTGGACTTCTCCAGAGAGATCCCTACACCATAAGGCCATGAGGCACTTTACGCTCCTGTTCTGACACACCGGCCAGCTCAGGACCGCGGTCACCACACCATAAAACTCTGAAACATTCAATACAAAATTTTAAAATAGTGGCTTTCCTTACATCCATATCCATAACTGATATGTTTCCTCTTAGCACGTTGGTTTGCGTTTTGGGGCATTGGTTTGCTTAATTCTAAAAATTTCACACAAAGTATGACAAGAATTAGGCTAGAAATTACTTCTCCTTTTTACCATATGAAAACAATTGCTCTTAACCTATAGAAACAATTCATTTAACTGCTTTAGCAACAACCATTAACCCTAATAATTTACTTCCTATAATCTTACAATATCTATATCATGGCAGACAACTTAAAAGTTTTATAATTCCTTTACTACTTTTTCTTACATTTAACCTTCTTTATAGCAGAATCATTTCTAGAGAATGGACAAACTTTACAAAATTTCGATATTATAATCGTTACTCTCTTGGTAGTAACCTCCTATCCACACACTCTATTGTTGATATAATAAAACACAATAAAACATTGTACATCATAAGCATTAAACACTAACATTGAACAATTCACATTACTTAATTCATATTTACATAACTTGTAGCAGAACTTTATAACATTATTACTATCGACTCTATTGACTTTTACCATTTAACATTCATTTAGATTCTATGCAAAATTCTCAAATTTGTCATTTACCTTTCCATTTACCTTATCTTTCAGTTACATCACCTTTCTAATCCTTTTATCCTTACTAGTTTGGGTGACTCTCTATTATTCATTTTTCTCTATCTTATTTTGGTATTTGGCAACCTAACCTTACTCACCTCTTTTTTCCACTAACAACCGCTTCTAACCATTTACATATAATATGACACCAATATCTCAATAACAACCCCCTTCACAAATCCCATTTAAAACCTCTGGCACCGCTCATTTTTGTACTAGTATGTGTGTACTCGAACTCTAACCAACTCATTCCCTTATCGGTTCCTGACCCTTTCAGATAACCCTTTCCGGCGCTAAACGGTCCCTTCCCGTCTCAACATCTCTCGTTGGACTCCCTACACCACTACCCTTATTACAAAATATCACCATCAACAACAAATATAATTACCACTCACATTACTCACCTCTACATATAATCCCTACCTACTGTGTCCCTAAAATATCTAACACCTCTTTATATATTATCAGCATCTCAGCACTTTATTTTTCCTAACTCCCAATAACTTTATTCAACTAACTCCAATGCCCTGATTTATCCTTATTCCCAAACTCTTTACAACATTTCCACTTAATACACCATTACAAAATTCATCACTTACCAACTAACAACAATACCTTTCATATCCAAATACATTACCTGCTTAATCATTTATTAACCCTTTAGAATCTAAATCTCATAATATCATTTAAACTTTCTTCAGTTATTTAAAATCGTACAATACATGCTTACATAAAAAAAATACATAAAGTACACAACAGCAAAATACACAAATACATAGACATCAATACACAAAAATATACAACTCACATAATCATTAAATCATTTACCATAATCAGTCCTGATCAGTCCATTTTTAAAAACACTGTCCACACAATTAAATGTTCATAACACAATAAACAATACACAACTACCCCATATCGTCAAATAATAATCTTATCTTATATCTATATACATTGCTTATTATTGAATCTCTTATATTAACATCATAAATGCATCTACCATTCCAATTTTCATTATTTTCCACAAACTCATTTAATCTGTCATGATTGGTCATTGTCCTGTCACCTCCAGTATAATTCGTCACCACTAGGTATGTTATAAAGTCATTATTTTCATTATCATCTCCTACGACTGCTATATCCGCTTCATTACAAAGTAAGTACTTATTATTTTTATTATATATCATCTCTACTCCTAACCTTCCCTTAAACTCTTCATAATCTCTGCTTATCTTAAAAATTTCTACCTCCCTCTTTCTCTCACAATATCCCTCACTATCATACCATCTCTCTCTTTTAAAATATCTCTCATAATAACTCTCCCAATAACACTTCTCTCTCTCAATATATGCAGGGGACTCTACTACTTTATCACTGCACCACCTATGAAGTGCACAAAAAACCAAGGGAAATCTATCTGTAGACCTATCGTCTTTCACATACTCACGTGAAGCCATTTCTTCACCCCCCACTACAACATTACGGGAAAAATTTCCCCCCTGCAACCCCTTTATCTGTAAATTCTCTCTATACTTTCTCTCTAATTCAACACTTTTTATCACTTCATTATCAAATTCTACTCCCATTATACTTTTATCCCCACTCTCAATACTCATACAATTATTTTCTAACACCATATTTTTAACTCTATTATCATAAATCTCACTACTACTTACCTTGTCTTTATTTTCATTCAATTTATCTGATTCTCTACTATTCTCTACCCCCATTTTACTCTCGTAATTTTCATCTACTTTATTCTTTTGTCTATCAAACTTCTCACTAACTAATGCAACTATTTTCTCTTCCGTTTTATCGAAACGTGCGTGCATTTCATCAACTCGTTTATCAAAATTAAAATTTTGTTTTTCGATTTCGTTTTTTATTTCATCAAATTTTATATTAAAATTATTCTGAATTCCTCTAATTTCGCTTTTTTGTTCACTAAACAGCATTTGCATCATCTTCATGATCTCATTATTCTCAACCCTGTTATTTGAAATTGGTGTTGAGTGCACTATTTCTTCACTCATAACTACTGATTCCGTCATGCTTATTTGGCTATTGTTTATACTATCAGTTGTGTTCAATAAAGAATTATTTTCTTTATTCTCTGCCATTATGAAATTTGTTAATGGTTTGTCGCTTTATCTTATCGTTATCATCTACTTTACAACCGTATTCTCACTTTCAATGTCCACCCCGCCACCATTTAGGCTTATTATATAAAATATATTAATGTATTTTATATAGTCACCAGTTCGGGCCCATTTGTTATTTTTCTTAATTTATTATGTCCCTAGTTCTGGGCGGCATTTGTTATTTTTCATTTTTTATTTTAAATGAATATAAATGTATTTGTCATATGAACTATCTAACAACTTGTATTTGGGTTTGTTTACCTTAATCGAATAAAGCACGTGTGTCGCGTCTACCACAATTATGGTATCATAATTATGGTATCTACCATAATTATAGCATCTGCTTATTTCAGTCTCGTTACATAAATTTTTATTACCTAAAGGATCCAGGATTCTGCTCAGCGAGAATGCTGGCAGAGACAGGCACTGAAATGAGAATACGTTCGGTATAAACATTAATCATGAATATTGGTTTATTCCATAAATGCTATAAGCGTTAAAGTTGGCTCGTCTTCATCATAAACTTCTTTATATCTTGTTAATCGTTAATCTAACAAATATCATATTTTAATTTAGCAGCTGCTTTGCTATTTACTGATTTTAATTATCTTGGCTGAACACAAACGCAAACCAACACCCCGTTCGGATGTCGACATTAAAAACACGCCCCGCTTTCTCTCACTCATTCATTCTTATAAATTCAAATTACTTTTGTGTACACATATCTAATTATAGGGTTAACGAGCTCTTTAGTAAAATTTTGTTTTGCACTTCCCTGTATCTGTAGACTAGAAGTTCTAGAAGAGATTTCACATGTTGAGGCCTTAAGTTAGTTTGGTTACGTTTTTTTTATATTATCACTGACTCTACTGCATAATTTTGACAACAATTACTGCTCACTGTTTGGCTCACTTCTAATTATCACATAATGATATTTTTGACTACATTTTGTACAGTTTTAAAACACTTTGCCGGTATAAATTGCCGGCGGCCTATAACAAGTTGTTACTGCTGCTGCTGTTGTGTGTCGACTGGGGCGAAAATTATGCAAATTCTACATATGTGTGAGTGAGCACACGTCATCGTTCTTTTGTCTCTGGTTATATAATAGCTTTGTTTGTTACGTATTTTTATAACGTCATAGTGGTTTTAATGACGTTTTGAGCTGTTGGCCAATGAAACATGAATATGAAGCGCCTTTCTTAGTGGCGGTAACCATTATAAGTCTTTTTAGCTGCACGTCCACTGCTGTCCTTGAGATTATTTTGTCGTCTCGGAACTACGTCGTTGCCGGCAAAACAAAGGGAAATTATGTAACCCATAGAAATGACTTTAAAACATCGGAATACAATAGTTTGCTACCTCGCATACCATATTTTTTATATCAGACTTTTTTGTACTGTCACACCCTTAGGAACAACGGTAAGTACGAAAAAATGAATTAAATGTATAAATAAGTGAGTTTTTATACAAACAAGAAATAAATGTTCTAACCAACTTACTCTACATTTTTTATTTTGTTATTTTAAAGCGACCCAGCAATGCCCACGCTCAACTCACACACCATTTCACCCCCTCATTTCATTGATTAATTTTTTGGCCTCATTAAAATTTTAGGTAAAAATACGTTTACTTGGGTAACGGCGTCTCCTCCGATCTCATAGCATGGCCCGCACCAAGTCCTCGTTTACATGTCCAAAAAACTATGAGTTCATCTTCTTAATTTCGACTCACTCACTGCACTTCTGATTTAGTTAGTTCACTTTTGAATAATGTTCCGGTTTTTTACCGGCTAGGTCGGCGTACTTGATTACATTTTTTAGAATAAAATTTAACCGGACCACATACGGTCTGTAGGTGAGATGCACTGGGCAGAAGTTTTTTTCTGATTCCCTCTCCACAGTTTTGCAATACAGGAACTCACTGCCTGCTGGTGCGAAGTCATAGTCACTGTTCATAGTACCACGTACAATTCCCGTGTGTTGGACGTTGACGAAATTACACTGCCACTGGTTTACGTCACTGGAGTAGGCGTGACTTATCCATACTCCCTCCAGCACGGACTGTATGTCGCACAAAACTTCGTCTTTGCGCCATTTTCGGCAGCGTCGGTTGATCTGCTTAACGTCCCGTCCGCACGCCTGGTTGTGGTTGCGCGTAACACCGTATTACAGTTCTGAGAATTTTACAGTTGTGGGCGACACGCACATCCCATTGTACTGACTTCACCTTACTGTTCTTTGTTTGCTACGATTTATATTCAACATGTGACTGGCCACGCAGATGAAAATGAATTGTTACAAAATTTTTAATAAGATAAAACCCTTCCCTTTTAGCCCCGTTACAATACCCCCCCAATGAGAGATCTTCTGTCGAAACAGAAGAAATCTCATTGCTAAACCCCTAAGAGGATCGGTGAGGATATGGTGCCAACAACCCCCCGTTAGTCCTTGTACATCATGGGTAAACTACCCCCCTGGCTCGGCGACTATGGCCACATCTGAATGAGATTACTGGACTTCTCTATTCGACATCCCAACACCATAAAATCGAACAGACACGCACCACAGCGCACCTAACCTTCTAACATGCCACCCCAAACTCCAAATCCCTGGCCTTACTCCATGCCAGATCCTCAACCGATATGTTCCCCCTTTTCATGCATACTGGGTCGCCTTCGGCAATACTGGGCGCATCCCAGTATTACTACATCCTAACAAAAATTTATTCTTACATTCAAAAAGTTCATTTAAATTGAAATCAAACTCTCCATTACTTTCTTCAAAATCAAAAAATAAAATCTTTTACATGACTCTAGTAACTATTAATTTTCTCCACTACAACAATCACAAAGAAAAAATAAACTGAACATCTTATTAAACATGAAGTCGCTTACTCTAACATTTGTTTACACATATATTCTAAACAATATAATTCAATAAAACCCTCGCAATACACCTAAACAATAATACACTTAAAACTCTAAACATCAATTAGATGGCAGGCACAAAACAAAAATCTTTTTTTTTTTTTCAAAAAACTTTAAATTTATCAAAATATTATTTTTACCAATTTCGGAAAAAATTAAAATCTTTTAATTCAATTAAATGACAAAATTGCATCAATCAATTGCCAAAACTGGTCTAGTTTATAACATCAACCATCAGCTGACCTCTCTGGGTCAAGTCAACGACCTTGACATACATATGGTATACACAGAACTACATCATAAAATACCTAGAACATCTTCAAAATTATTTATCCTTAAACACAATAAAACATAATAAAATAAGACATTTAAAATTAACATAGTATTATTACTATTAACAATAAAACTGACATTTAAATTAATCAAAATTACACATTTTATAGCTTTAATTGGTTTCAACTTCTATCAAAATCTGTCACTTGCTTTAATTAATCTTATCATTTCAACTATGATTTACTTTCTTTAACATTCTCAATAAATTTGGGTGACTTAATTATTCATACTATGTTCGATATTTCGGATCGAACCGGTCATTCTTTTCATTTTCCGAGGTTGGCACTATGGCTTTTGTAGAGCTCATACATGCATGTGAACTTTTAGCTTCTGTCGTACGCCAGCCATCTCAGTGTCAACGTCCACGAGTCGGGCCCTTCTCGGCAGGTAGAAATCCATGCATTTCACCCATCCTTTTCCCAACCAGTCTATCCTGCCTGGAGTGTCAGGATCACCCAGTCGTGAGATACGGTAAGTCATTTTTTATATTATTTATGTCTTGTTAGCAATTCTGCATGCTACTGCTATAGAGCTCACCAGAGGCTATTAAATTATCAAGTAAGAAAGCCGTCTTACTTTCCATCTTTTTAAACTATTATCTCACATCTATTTACCACCAGAGGTTCATGAGGTTGCTAGCTTTTCAATTAAATATTTTGCCGTCACGACTGGGAGCACGTGCTTCGTAATTTTGTGCATGATGCTGCTGGTGGGTTGAGTTTCAGTAATTGAGTTGTAAGTCAGTTTTGGCTGCGTGATTTTTATTTTAATTACCAACGTGCCGTGCCGTTTCGTTTTTTGTGCCTGCTCGTGGGTGTTTTGCATGCGGTTAATTTTTTAAATTTCATGAATGTTTGTCATTTGCATGCTATCGCACGGAAGCACGTTGGTATAATACGTAGGCATGTGAACTACGAGTTTGCGTTTATGGCTGTAGCTTGTGGTCAGCCGTGTCGTCGTGTGTGCATCGCCAGGTGGGCAGATTTTGTGTCAAAATTTTGCACCTTGTTTTTTGGGGTAGTCGTTTAATTACTGGGTCAAGTCTGGTAAAGTTTGTTTCCGTCCTGTTACGGTTTGCGTCCCACGTGAAATTGTGCGCTACGTGTTTGTGACTGTCAGGCGTAAAGGGAACGGTTTTAGGTTATCCGGATTTCGGATTAGCCTGCCTTTGTATTTAATTTAATTTTTTGGCATGACTATTTACCTTTAGGTGCGATTTATATTTTGCATATGCGATATCCTGTCCATACACGACGCGTTGACCATCAATTTTGGCATTTAAGGTGTCCCAGTTATTTGTGTTTGGTTCGGTAACTGGTGAATTGTTGTACATTGTACTTTGCTGTGTTTTGTGTGTATTTATTCTATTTGGTATTATACATGTTTGTTTTTGGGTGCACTTTTGTGTACCATTATTTTGCACCGTATGTGCTGTAATCTTGTGTAACTTGTGGTTTTGTTGTCGTGCTTTTGCACTGTGTAAATCAATTTGTTGCGTGTTTAATTTATTGTGTTTGGCATTATTTGCCTGTTGGATTGTGTAAGTTGTATTTTGCCGTGCACTAATTTACTTTTGTATTTATCTTGCTCGGTATTGTTTATGCAAAGTAGTTGTGTGAGACGCCTAGTTATCTCGAGCACTGTTAGGCTAAGTCGGTGCGTGATTATTGTTCAGTTTCTAATTCTCTTATTAAGGGTAGTTGTCGGTTGCGCGATATTTTTTAATTCAATATGCCTGCTAAATTGTCGTTGGCAGCTTTTGACCGGACCACTTCGGTGGGAATACTTGCGTTGCAGCATTTGATAAATAAGTTGGAAGGGTTGCCGCAATTGAGAGCCGTGGATCAACATGAAGCCGGTATTTTGGCCTCCAGGTTGTCCGAAGAATATCAGGACCTTCTAGGTAAGGTCGATCCTTACCTATCGGCCGAGTCATTGCCCCAGGGATTGGACGAGGACCACATTTTTGCGGTGGTAGCTCAAATTAAGGATATTTATGTCCGGGGTAGCATTTTAGCGTCCAAACTAACAAAACCAGAGATACCGGTTGGTTCCGGTCGATTTTCATCGGCAAGTGGCGGGCACCCAGGTGTGCTTGTTCATGAGTTGCCGAAGCTTTCGTTACCTTGTTTTGATGGCCAGGCCAAATGTTGGTCCGAGTTTTGGTCAAAGTTCACCACATTGGTGGACGAAAGTCCTGCCCTCACTCCGAAGCAAAAATTGTTATATTTACTGACTCATCTTAAGGGTGAGGCTTATGAGAAGGTTGCCGCGCTTTCCATAGTTGATAGTTATTCACTTGCACTGTCAACTCTTAAAAGTCGTTATCACAATCCTCGTTTGGCCGCTCGGGTTTATTGTACCAATCTGCTCCAGTTACCAGCCGCTTCTATGCGATCAGCTGCGTCTATTAGAAAGTTGGTGGACAGCTTCAATGCTAACTTTTCAGCGTTGTCAGCTCTAAACATTGCTGATATATATCAAGCAATATATGCGTCTTTTGTATTGTCTAGGCTGGATCTATCATTGCGTGAACGTTTTGAGGCGTCTGTTACGGACAAAGAGAATCTCTCTGCCCTAACAGAAATTATGACATTTTTAACCGCTATGGCGGAACAGAAAGAACAGGCATCTTTGGAATCGGCTTTACCTGCTCTTCCCAGCACTAGCCACCAGAAAACCCAGAAGGTTTCTTTTTCTAAGGCTACTCCTCTTGCTGTGTCTACGTTATCTGCGGAGGTTACGCAACGGGATGCATCTGGTTCACGTTGCCTTCATTGCGATTCCCGGACCCATTTGCTTCTCAAGTGTCCGGCGTGGCTGAGTAAGGACCCTAGGGCTCGATTTCAGAGTCTTAAAAATAAAAAATGTTGTCTTTCGTGCCTCCAACATAAACATTCGGGCTGGTGCAAAAATAGGTGCAAAACGTGTGGCTCTAAGTACCACCACACTTTACTTCATTTCAAAAGTGCCCGTCCGTCTCCGTCTCGTTCACAGATTTCTGACACAGCTGAACTTAAGGCAGCGGAGTCATCGCTTGTTGATCTGTCGAGCACTACTCTGACCGTGTCTCTGCCCCATCCTGCAGGGGTTCTGTTAGCCACCTGTCTAGCAGTCTTGTCGTCTCCGAATGGTGGTTATATTGTAGTTAGGGCCATCCTGGATAGCGCGTCCCATGCTTCTTTCATCACTGAAGCATGTGCAGCTCGCTTAAAATGTGCTTGTTTTGACGCTTCGGTAAGTGTCAGTGGGGTAGGTGATATTGCCACCAAAGCAAAAAAGGTGTGCCATCTGTCCTTGGAAACTTTAAAACGCGAGGTTGTGGCATCTAACCATGCCTTTATAATTCTTTCTAAGATCTCGTCGGACTCACCTAGGTTCCAGGTGTTGCCTGAAGTTAAGCAGGCTACAAAAGATCTTTTGTTAGCTGACCCTACCTTCGATGTAGCAGCCCCAATTGATGCGTTGTTTGGAGCCGATATTGTAGCGGCTATTCTTATGGGAGAGACTATTCCTTTGGGTGCAGGTTTGCCTGTTGCAGTTAGGACACGTTTTGGGTTTGTGATTATGGGTAGAGCCCCAATTGCACTTAATTGTGCATTGACTTGTGCTAGCGGTCTCACTGGCCTTCCTTTGGATCTGGCATCTGCACATCAGCTTCATTGTCATTTCCACCACTTTTATCCTTCCGTCACAACGTTATCTACGGAGACAACCAACCTAATTGAGCAAGTTCATCGTTTTTGGGAGATCGAAGAGCCTCCAGCTGTACCCCACCAAGTATCTGAAGAGGATCACTTTGCTGAAAGGTTTTACATGGAGTCAACAAGTCGGTTGCCGTCGGGTCGTTACCAGGTGCGCTTGCCGTTCTTCAAAAACTCTTCTCACATTTTGGGAGATTCCCTTAAGGGAGCCATGTCTCGGTTTTTTGCGCTAGAGAGGAAATTTGCGGCGAACAGTCAGTTTAAGAGCCAGTATGTACAATTTATAACGGATTATGTCGCCCAGGGGCACATGTCATTGGTGTCTGACCCCAATTTTCCAAAATATTTCATTCCTCATCATGGTATCTTTAAAGTTAGAGGTGATACTTCAAAAATAAGGGTGGTGTTTGACGCCAGTATGAAGACGTCCTCTGGGATTTCCTTAAATGATGTGTTATGTGTCGGCCCTAAGTTGCAGACCTTACTGTCCGACGTTTTGACTTTGTTTCGGCGGTTTAGCCATGTTATTATGTGCGACATCGAACAGATGTACCGCCAAATTGCTATGCATCCTGATGACTCGGCGTACCTGTGTATTTTATGGCGTGAGGAGGTTACCGCCCCACTAAGGATTTTCGCTTTGCGTACCGTCACTTACGGGCTGGCTTGCGCCCCTTTTCAGGCGTTGCGAACCTTGCAGCTGCTGGCTCAGGATGAGGCAGTTAATTTTCCTGCGGGAGCGGCGGTACTTAGCCGTAATATTTTTGTGGATGATATTGCTGCTGGCGCTGATTCAAAATCAGAGCTTTGCAAACTACAACGGGAATTAATTCTGTTGTTGTCTTCAGGAGGGTTCAATTTGAAAAAATGGTGCACTAATCAACCCGACTGCCTACCTGAATCAGCCGCTCCAAGTGATTCCGTCATTGCTAAGGATAAGGATATTCTGGGTTTAAGTTGGGACCATTTTACCGATTGCTTTTCCTTTCCTCCTTTGGCCTGTTGCAGCAATGCTCAGGTTCAATTTACCAAACGTGTCGTGTTATCTCAGATGGCACAATTATTTGACCCATGTGGTTGGCTTTCGCCAGTGATTTTCAGGGCCAAGGCTTTTTTCCAAAAACTCTGGGCTGAGGGCTTGGACTGGGACGCTCCTCTAAGTGATGACTTAAACGAGTATTGGAGTCAATTCCTGTCCTCTTTGAATCATCTTCCGGTAATTACTATTTCCCGGCCATTCTTCCCTAAAGGTGGGCATATTGAAAGGGTAATATTGCATGGTTTCTGTGATGCTTCCCAGTTGGGTTACGCGGCCGTCCTCTATCTGTCCATTTATACTGACTCTGATCCTCCGGTGGTTTCGTTGGTGTCGTCTAAAACTAAAGTGGCACCTCTTAAAACTTTATCAATCCCACGTTTGGAGTTGTTGGGAGCTTATCTTTTAGCCAAACTTGTTCGTCATTATGTTGGCTTATTCTCATCATGTATTCAATTGAGTCAAGTTTTCTTATGGACGGACTCGACGATTGTCTTGGATTGGCTGAATATGCCTACTTTTAAATTGAAGACATTTAGTGCTAATCGGGTGGCTGCCATTACCGAGTGGACCGATACTAAATCTTGGCGTCATGTTCATGGTGTTTCTAACCCCGCTGATTTAGCTTCTAGAGGCACGTCACTCTCCAGCCTCCGGTCGTCGACATTGTGGTGGTCAGGGCCAGATTGGTTAAAGCTTGATGCTCTGCGCTGGCCCCCTATTAATTATCGCCCGAATCATGACGTGCAAGATGTTGCCTTGGAGACCAAGGTCTCTTCGTTTCTCACTCAGGAGCCCCGGGTGGAATTGTTTGAGCACTTGTCCTCGTGGCCCTTAGTGGTAGGGGTTACCTCAGTCATCTTAAGGTGGGCTATGCCTTCGCGGATTGAAGCTTCCACAGCCATGGTTTGGAAGAAGTTGGCTGTTAAATATATTTTACGCTACATTCAGCGCAGCGTGTTTGGACAGGAGCTCGCGGCTCTTCGTTTAGGTAAGCGGCTCCCGGTCCGCATTCAGCGCCTGGTCCCGTTTATAGATGATTTTGGCCTCATTCGAGTACACGGTCGCTTGACCAACTCTGCGGTTACTAGAAATTGTTTTCCGATTTTACTGCCCAAGCATCACCACCTAGTAGGGTTGCTAATTCATCACACCCATGTGTGGTTAGGTCATGCTGGGCCCTTGCAAGTTCAATTTCAGCTTGCCCAAAATTATTGGATTTTGTCCGCCCGTCAGGCAATAAGAACCATAATTTGGAAATGCCTTCCTTGTTTCAGGGCGCGTCCTCACCCCACCAACCCGTTAATGGGGGATCTGCCAGTTCCTAGGGTTAATCCGGCACCTCCATTTTATTCTTCCGGCATGGATTATGCTGGCCCCTTTTTGGTACGGGCCTACGCTGTTCGGAAGGCACCTATAGTCAAAGCGTATCTCTGCATTTTCATCTGCTTAGCCACTAAAGCAGTTCACTTTGAAGTGGCTATGGATCTTTCATCGCCCCAGTTTATTGATGTGTTGAGACGGTTTATTAGTCGCCGTGGGGCTCCGGAAACACTGTATTCGGATTGTGGTAGGAATTTTGTGGGGTCGCGCTCCGAACTCTGAAACGGGAGCTCCAAAATGTGCTTTCCAATCCTGACCAGTCAGCTCAGATAACAGCTTTTGCTGTTGACAATAACATTGAATTTAAATTTATCCCTCCGTCTGCCCCTCATCAGGGTGGCTTGTGGGAACGGGCTGTCCAGTCGGCCAAGTTTCACATGAAACGTATGATTGGGACCAGGTCGCTGACCATAGCAGAATTTTCGTCGTTATGCATTCGCATTGAGGGAATCTTAAATTCCCGTCCTTTGACTGCTCTATCCTCAGATCCGAGTGATTACCAGGCTCTAACGCCTGGTCATTTTTTGGTTGGCCGCCCCATTACCGCGCCCCCGGAAGCTGAAGTCTTATTAAATGAAGGGACCGTCCGTCATTACAAACAAATTGCCGCTTTGCTCCAAGCCTTTTGTAAAAGGTGGCGTTTGGAATACTTGACGGCACTTCATGCCCGATCGAAGTGGTCGTCTAAGTCAAGAAATTTAATGGTTGGGGACCTGGTGGTTATGGAGGAGCAGAATTCTCCCCCCCCCCCTGATGTGGCCTCTTGGCCGAGTTTCAGCTGTGTTTCCGGGGAGCGACGGGGTTGTTCGTCGCGCTTCAGTTAAAACATCCACAGGTTCTTTTGAACGACCGGCTATTAAATTATACCGGTTGCCCATATCTTCTTAATTGGGTTTATCTTGTTTTTTCGGGTGAGCAGAATTAGTTTCAATGATTGTTGTGGACTAACTGGACACTTTGCTGGGATTTCCCAGGTGATTCCTTCCAGCTGTTGTCCGCAGTGAATTTTACATTGTGGAATGTTTCTGGCATGGCGTTGTGCCAGTTCATTGGGAGTTATGGATGCCCAACAAATCAACAACAACAACAAAATAAGGAAAAAAAGGGGGGGAATAAAGGGAACAACAACAAAAAAATAAAAAGGAAAAAAATGTAAAAACTAGGGCACTAACTAAGTTGATTTGCTGAGTTTTACATTGTGTTTGGCTGGGCCATTGTTTATTGTATGTTATTGGGTTTTGTCTGCTCTACCCGAACCTTTCAGATTGCTTGCCTGGTTGATGCGCCCGCGGCGGAGTTATTCGGCATGGTTTTCTGATTCATTGTATGTTTTCTGTATGTTTGTTTTTTCTTGAGTTTGCGTGTGACCCTCTCCTAGGTTGGAGGGTAATTTTCAGAGAATGTTCCTGTTCACCAAAAGCCAAATTTTTGTACTGCATTTTTGGCCATGTCTTTTGGTGTAGTTGGTGGTTGACCCATTGCGGTCAACGGGGACCGGTGTTCGATATTTCGGATCGAACCGGTCATTCTTTTCATTTTCCGAGGTTGGCACTATGGCTTTTGTAGAGCTCATACATGCACGTGAACTTTTAGCTTCTGTCGTACGCCAGCCATCTCAGTGTCAACGTCCACGAGTCGGGCCCTTCTCGGCAGGTAGAAATCCATGCATTTCACCCATCCTTTTCCCAACCAGTCTATCCTGCCTTGAGTGTCAGGATCACCCAGTCGTGAGATACGGTAAGTCATTTTTTATATTATTTATGTCTTGTTAGCAATTCTGCATGCTACTGCTATAGAGCTCACCAGAGGCTATTATCATCAAGTAAGAAAGCCGTCTTACTTTCCATCTTTTTAAACTATTATCTCACATACTAACTTGATTTACCACTTGGCATTTATATATTTATAATCTTTACCCCTCTGACTCTAACACTCATTAACAGCTTTAACTAATATGACACCCCTCTATCAAAAACATCTATCAAACATTCTCTAAACCCAACTTACTACTCAACTCATATCGCATCATTCTACCCTTATATATAAAAAATACTCTCTACCCCTTTATACTCTGGATGTGTGTTCCCTCAACTCACCACCGTCTCCACATCTTGCCCTTCCTATTTACCCGGCAATCACTCACTGAAAACCCACTGCTACCCGCCACAACGCCTGTCGTTGCGGACTCCTTACACACCACCCCCCCCTTACAAAATTCCCATCAACTAATTACCCTTCCAATACATCACTTTCAACTACTACAAAATATCCCCACTTATTTATTAACTCAATATATCAATCATTACTCTACATATTTTTCCACATAGCTACTGTGTCACTATTACATCTCAAATTCTACCTTACTTTTATTCCCACAATAATATTATTCTCTCTAGTACCCTTTTAACTCAACATGGACTGATTTACATGTCCTAACCAAATATTAATCACCCAACTCCCAATATTTACCATCTTTTACACATCAACTCCCTTTTACACATCTTTTACAAAATTCTCAACTATCTCAAAGTACCTCCTGTAATAATCCTCCTCTATCAATAATATTATTACATATATTTAGTAAGATATATATGACCAATACCATAATTCGGTATTGCTGGTACTCACCAAAATTCATTATTTGCCGGGCTCATCTTCTGCTTTTATACACTGCTTTATACCTAAGGGTTCCAGGGTTTCGGGTACAGGAAGATTTCGAAACACAGTGGACGACACAATTGATAATACAATATTCTTGAGGTTAACCATTAAATTTAATTTCACTATACGTTCTTACATACAAACCATGTGTTTACTATAATGACGTCAGGTGGCCTGACTTAAACAAAATGGCGGTTGCCCTTATTATATCTCGTGGTATTCTTTAATTGCTTTATTGTTGGATTAATATCAGTTTAACAGTACTGCTGCAGCTTCAAATTTATGAATGAATAGAGTTTTAAAATTTATTACACAAACCAATGCCCTCGGCATGTTTTTTATGGCCATACATCCACTCTCTCATTTGCACACTCAGTTTTCGACACATACATTTTTAAATTAACAATTGAATATTAATGAGCTCATAAATAGAAAAATAATGAAAGGAACTTCTCTGGTTTAATCGGTGCTGATGTCCATCCGTTGATTGTGCTTACTGCCCATGGTGATGGCCGGTGTTCGCCTTTTTTTAGTCTGCCGCTTAATTAGGTTGATATTGCACTGAATTTACATTTGAAGTAACTGTAAGTGAACAAGTTATATGAGCCTTTATTGCTCCACTATAATGGCCAACATTTTGCCAGTTGTATTTAAATTATTATAAAATTTTGTGCACCCAGCGATACATCGCTGTGGCTGCTATGAAGGATGGCGTTGAAATGAGAGCGAGGCAAATGTAAAATTACGCTTGTGTGTGTGTAGTTCTTACGTCATTCTGCTTTGTCTTACTGGACAACGCCTCGTTACACACATTGTACTCAGTGCGTCATTGTTCTTAGCGATGACGGAGCCGTGTTATAGCCCAATCATAATGCATATTGTTGTACTCCGTCATAAACACCGCCATGGTATATTTTGATGTTTTCACGTCCACCGGAGACCTTGGTGTTTTACTCTGGCCGAAATTACGTTGTTCCTTTTTCCAGAGGGACAATGTACCTAACCATTCTGTATGTTTAAAAAAAATACATAATATAACATTGAAAATCCCCATAATTCCCATAATTCTGGTACTGAGTCAGTCTGTACTGTTACAGACCCCCTCAAGGAAAATTTTTGTGTCGAAACACAAAAAATTTCCTTGACTCATTCACACTTTCCTAAAAGGATCAGTCTAGATATGTCACCACAACCCCCTGTAATGTTACCAAAAAAATTTTATCATCACTTACCCTTGGTCCCATGATGTTGGTCGCACCCTCTGACCTTACTGGACTTCTCCTGAGAGATCCCTACACCATAAGGCCATGAGGCACTCTACACTCCTGTTCTGACGCTCCAGCCAGCCCAGGACTGCGGTCACAACACCACAAAACTCTGAAACATCCAATACAAAAATTCAAAATAGTGGTATAATACACTTACATATCTACAACTGATATGTTCCCCTTTAGACGCATTGGTTTGTGTTTGGGGCATTGGTTTGGTCTTAAAATCAACAGGTTCAACCTCACAACTACAAGACTTAGAATACCTTGATTTTTTACCACCACCTAAATCAATTTCTTATTTGTAAGAAAATAACAACATATCTATAACTACACACATAACACAATATATCAATAATTCTTTAATATACCCCCAAAATACCTTCACCTAATTAATTCTACAAATTCAGATTACAATTATCATGGCAGACATTTTTTCTTTAAACTTTGTTGCTCAACTTATAATCAGTTATTTATTTTGTAAATGGCAGCTTACTAGAATATTTTATTTAACTTCATTTTTAACTTTAAACTTCTCACTTTAAAATATACTATCTCTTAACACTTATTATCGTCCTTACCCCTGTAACGACCTCCTAGCCACACACTCTATTGCTATCAACATAATAAAACATTGTACATTACATATTAACATTGTTATATTTACCTTACTTTAAACAATTTACATTTACATGACTTGTACCAAACTTTATCACATTACTACTTCAACAATTCTCTATTAACTTTTAATTATTTGACCTTCATTAGATTCTATACAACAATTTCAAATTTATCCTTACCTTTCTGTTACAATTACCTTCCTTTGTTACCTCACCTTCCTACCATGAATTCTCCTTTCTCTAACCCTTCTATCCTTACTCGTTTGGGTGACTCTCTATTACTCACTATTTTCTATGTCTTATTTTGGCATCTGTCAACCTAACCTTACTACCCCTTTTTTACACTAACCGCTTCTAACCATTAATATATTTTGACACCAATATCTCTATAATAAACCCCCTTCACAAATCCCATTTAAAACCTCTGGCACCGCACCTTTTTGTACTAGTATGTGTGTATTCCCTCACTATGCTCATTCCCTTATCGGTTTCTGACCCTTTCAGATAACCCTTTCCGGCACACAACGATCCACTCCCGTCTCAACATCTCTCGTTGGACTCCTACACCAATACCCTTATTACAAAATATCACCATCAACAACTATAAAATTACCACTCACATCACTCACCTCTACATATAATTACTAACCACTGTGTCCCTAAAATATCTAACACCTCTTTATATTTTATCAGCATCTCAACACTTTATTTTCCCTAACTCCCAATAACTCTAACTAACTAACTCCCATGCCTCTATTTTATCCTTACTACCCAAACTCTTTACAACATTTCAACTTAATACACCATTACAAAATTCATCACTTACCAACTAACAACACCTTTCATATCCAAATACATAATCATCTACTAACCATTAGAATCTGAATTCTCATAATATCCTTTAAAATCATTATTAACTTCCTCCAATTATTTAAAATCGTACAATACATGTTTACCTAAAAATTACATAAAATACACAACAGTAAAAATACACAAATACATAGACATCAATACACAAAATATACAATTCACATAATCATGAAATCATTCACCATAATCAGTCCTAATCAGTCCATTTTTAAAAACACTGTCCACACAATTAAATGTTCATAACACAATAGAAGGTCTACCCTCCATCGTCAAATAACAATCGCACCTTAAAACTATATACATGGTTTAATATTGAATGTCTTATATTATTACAATCAATATACCTACTATTCAAATTTCTATAATTTTCCACAATCTCATATAACTCATGATCGGGTATGGTCATGTCGCCTTTGGTATAGTCTGTTACAGCCAGGTATTTTGTAAAGTTATCTTTCTCATTATCTCCTACTACTTCAGTTTTATTATAAGGTAAGTACTTGTTATATTCATCAATCATCTCTACACCTAACCTTTTCATAAACTCTTCATAATTTTTCTTTACTTTATATATCTCAATTTCTCTCTTTCTCTCTCTCTCAAAACATTTCTCACCATCATACCAAGCTACACACTCTTTCTCCATATATGCAGGGGACTCTACTACTTTATCACTGCACCACCTGTGAAGTGCACAAAAAAAACCAGGGACCACTTTATTTGTAGACCTTTTGTCTTCCAAATACTCATTGAAGGCACTCTCGTCCTTCCTAAACACACGTGAAGTCTTTACTTCACCCCCTACTACAACATTAAGGGAAAATCTTACCCCCTGCAACCCCTTTATCTGTAAATTCTCTCTATACTTTCTCTCTAATTCATCAACACTTTTTATCACTTCATTATCAAATTCTACTCCCATTATACTTTTATCACTACTCTCAATACTCACACAATTATTTTCTAACACCCTATTTGTAATTCTATCATAATTCTCACCACTACTTACCTTGTCTTTATTTTCATTCAATTTATTTGATTCTCTGTTATTCTCTACCCCCATTTTACTCTCGTAATTTTCATCTACTTGATTTAATTTGACATTTTGTAAAGTATTCTGCTTTTTTATCTCACTCTCCAAACTATCTAGTTTTACGTTAAGTGTACTGTTCATCTGATTTATTTTGTCTTCGAACTTATTGTTTTGTTTTTCGAATTTGTCATTGATTAATGTAAATAAATTTTCTAATGAAATTTTATTTTCGACTATTTTGGGCGTTGAGCTAATGTGTCTTTCCAATAAAATGGATTCTGTCTCTGAATTTTCTATTTCTATGCTATTGTTATTTTCTGCCATTTTGTATTTTAGTATTTTAAATAGTTATTTATCTCTATTTGTATTTGACTACGCAATATACTCAACTCGTATTTAACTATTTACCTTTAACAACATAACCTCTCATTCATTATATATCGTCTTCTGTGTTTCTCCATCTATCTGTTTTATATAAATTAATTTTATATAGAGTCCACTGTGAGGGCGACCAATTGTGAATTAACTCACTACTTAGAATAATATTATTACATATATTTAGTAAGATATATATGACCAATACCATAATTCGGTATTGCTGGTACTCACCAAAATTCATTATTTGCCGGGCTCATCTTCTGCTTTTATACACTGCTTTATACCTAAGGGTTCCAGGGTTTCGGGTACAGGAAGATTTCGAAACACAGTGGACGACACAATTGATAATACAATATTCTTGAGGTTAACCATTAAATTTAATTTCACTATACGTTCTTACATACAAACCATGTGTTTACTATAATGACGTCAGGTGGCCTGACTTAAACAAAATGGCGGTTGCCCTTATTATATCTCGTGGTATTCTTTAATTGCTTTATTGTTGGATTAATATCAGTTTAACAGTACTGCTGCAGCTTCAAATTTATGAATGAATAGAGTTTTAAAATTTATTACACAAACCAATGCCCTCGGCATGTTTTTTATGGCCATACATCCACTCTCTCATTTGCACACTCAGTTTTCGACACATACATTTTTAAATTAACAATTGAATATTAATGAGCTCATAAATAGAAAAATAATGAAAGGAACTTCTCTGGTTTAATCGGTGCTGATGTCCATCCGTTGATTGTGCTTACTGCCCATGGTGATGGCCGGTGTTCGCCTTTTTTTAGTCTGCCGCTTAATTAGGTTGATATTGCACTGAATTTACATTTGAAGTAACTGTAAGTGAACAAGTTATATGAGCCTTTATTGCTCCACTATAATGGCCAACATTTTGCCAGTTGTATTTAAATTATTATAAAATTTTGTGCACCCAGCGATACATCGCTGTGGCTGCTATGAAGGATGGCGTTGAAATGAGAGCGAGGCAAATGTAAAATTACGCTTGTGTGTGTGTAGTTCTTACGTCATTCTGCTTTGTCTTACTGGACAACGCCTCGTTACACACATTGTACTCAGTGCGTCATTGTTCTTAGCGATGACGGAGCCGTGTTATAGCCCAATCATAATGCATATTGTTGTACTCCGTCATAAACACCGCCATGGTATATTTTGATGTTTTCACGTCCACCGGAGACCTTGGTGTTTTACTCTGGCCGAAATTACGTTGTTCCTTTTTCCAGAGGGACAATGTACCTAACCATTCTGTATGTTTAAAAAAAATACATAATATAACATTGAAAATCCCCATAATTCCCATAATTCTGGTACTGAGTCAGTCTGTACTGTTACACTCCATCATTTAAATTAAAATCTTTTAACACATTAAAATCATTCTATTCAAACATTAATTACATTGGAAACTTGCAAAAATTTATAAGTGACATTCTACAGCGGATCAGCTGATTTTCTAGGCAAGGTGAATGACCTTACTATAAACACATTTCAAAATTATACAAATTACACATTTTATCAATTCTTACCTCTAACACAATAAACTAATACATTTACAAGACATAATAAACACCGTATAATAACATCTAATGCACCTATTTATCAAATCAAGAGACAATTCTTTAATTACTTCAAGAGCGAGTCACCATCCTTAAGTTACAAAATTTTAATTCGTTGCTCCCCTGAGCAACGCCCTGCCACACACACTATTGTTTTCTGAGGGAGGACTGTTGCGCCCATTTGCATCCACAAGGACGGCATTGGTGGAGGAATGTATCATCTCTGTGTCCTTGCTTCAGCGTTACATTTTAAAATTATGTAGATATCATCATATCTATGTTATATTGTAACATCTTTTCACCGTGTTACAAATCCAGGGAACCCCTCGTAATTAAACTCCGTTAATTAGATGGGCTGCCTACGTTGTAACAGAATTGATCACAAATAATTAATATAACAAATTACTTACTAACTGTGTAAGGAAACAATGGCAAGGTATACAATTGATTTAAGCACTCCTCATATGTGTGTAACAAGAAGACTTCTCTTTATTTAACATTTAAAAACATATACTGACAGATCCCATGACTTTACTAATTCAATTATTAGGTTATTTGAAAGGTTTCTTTAAACTTTGAGATCAAACTTGATTTTCTATAGCTATACCTCAGATCCGGGTCAACTTTCTGTATTTCAGTAATTAAGATTTTTAATTATACTCATTTCATGATATTAGCTTGCAAGACTTTCTTTGATTCAACCATTGGAAGAATGGTATTATTGCTTGAATTATATTACTCTACATTAGCATATAAACTGTTACAACGTATGAAGTTAGAATAGTTACATGAAATTATTAGATTTAATTTATAAGTCTTTACAAAGTTAATAGTTTCTGAAAAGTCTCTTTCAAGATGTGTTGTGTAACAAATATTAGTAACCCTCGATAGACAGGCTATCGAGTCACCTTTTAATTGGTATGCAGAAGACTCGTCCTGGGGTATCCGTCTTGGGAAACAGGAACAGCTACGTCGTCATCTCGGTCTGGCCTTCCTCTGTAAAGGGCTCCAAAAGTTCCCAGGTTGAACAATATGTCGTGTAGATATCTACGATGATCTTGTAGATTCTCGGATGTCCTGATCTGCATATTCTGTCACGTGCAGTAGAGTTTGTGGCTTCTGATAGTTCACATCTCCGGGTATGACTTTGGAATTGTTGTTATTAGTTGAAGCACGAAGTCATCTTGTGTTACACTCCTTTTTTTTTTACGTTTCGTTTTTTTTACTTTAAATTTCTTGTCTATTTACATGACTATATTAATTAACACATCCAGATGCTTTAAACAGCTACATCTGGTACACCATCTTAAGGTGAGACAAAATGTAGTTAACATATTTTAAGCGCACAGCTCCTACGTCTATACTGTACGAAGTCACCATTGCAAGAGAGAGAAATTCCGCTCCCTTCGCCTGGTACTGGGCAAAAGTTAGTGGGACAATTTCCGCGCGAGAATATAGTTCCTAACTATATTTAAGTTAACATTTTTATTTATACAAACTATCCCTAAACAAATATATATAATTTAAATCGGTTGTTTTAGCGACTATTTATGTCTTCAGATTTTTTTATTATTAACATTAGTTTTTTTTATCTTATTCTTACTCACACAAGACTCGGAAAACATGTCGAGTCTGGAATCAACAGGACAGCGCCTGCTTACAAGCAAAGGGTTAAATACGATATTAATAACTCTTTACAATTTATCTTTTTATTAGAGTATCTTCTAAATAACTAATTAATTACTGCTTCCTCTCATACTGAGTACATACAGGTATTTTATATTAATACAGTGAGATTTAAATGGCTTAAGAGCTCGCAACCTTAATTTTTTTTTAATTTTTATTTTCTTGATTATTTCTTTTATTTAAATCGTCACATACTCCACCGCTTAAATTGCACGCTACGGTTAAGCTTTTTGAGTCTAACTCACTATTGGGGGCTGGGATATTGAATGGGGTTAGTGTGTGTAATTTCTTTCACATAGTTGTTGTACACTTTACAACGTTGTCCACATAGTTATTACCTATAGTTACAACACAGTACACTTTATATTCTTATGAACTACCTTTTTTTTTTACATACAATTTACACTAAATATTTACACAATTAAAACACAAAACTCTTTCTTATCTCTATCACTTAATTTTACTACCGGTTTTTTTGTTTGTCTTACTCTCTCTTCTATAGAGTAACTTTCTAAATCTTTACTATTTAGAATTCTATCTTTTCTTCTGTGAGTCCTATATAACTCATGTAGTTAATGAGTGTTAGTACCCATCTAGTTAATGATTATTCATTAATGCATGCTTCGCAGAACTGGAACTCAGGTTGATCAGGCCTCATTTCCAAACTCTACGTTTTACATTTTTTTTACGTGGATTCAGAAATATAATTTTCTTTACTGCCTAGTATTCCCTTTTCTTTTTTGGGTTATACTATACCGTCACTTCTTCTTATACAACTTTAGTTGCGAAATATGCGTTCTCCGCACATATTTCTGAGTTGCAGGTTCGCACAGGGCTACTGTAACTGGAGTTAGGTACTTTTGGATTTGGTAAGGGCCACACCATCTGAATGATAGTTTCGAGGTGGTCTTATCAATCGCACTACTAATGGGGTGAGTCTTGTACATTACTAAGTCACCTACTTGGTACTTGACTGAGTTGCTATGATTACCTTTCTCGTGGTATCTTCTGGATTTTTCCAAGCTTGCTCTTAAGTTAGAGCGGGCTTTGTTCCATATTCGCTTTATCTGCTTATCCGTTATTTGCGGAGGCAGCAGATCGTGTATATTCCATCTTGTGGACAAAGGGTGGTTTGGTCGATACTTGTATAGTAACTCGAACGGGGTCGACTTGTGACCTTCGTGGTAAGCTGAATTAAAAGCGTATTGAATCCAGGATAGATTTTGGTCCCACGACGTGTGATCGTTCGCATGATAGGCGATTAGCGCAGATTTGAGGTTTCGTAGATACCTTTCAGCAATATTGCCTTGCGGTCGATACTCTGTAGTGGTTATATGGTCTATCCCTAACTTGAAACACATATTCTTAAATTCTTTTGCTTTAAACTGCGGACCGTTATCAGATACTATACGTACTGGAGTACCGTAATCTTTAAATAATCTTTCCTGTAGTATTTTAACTGTTGTCGACGCTAATGCTCGTCGCATGGGATACATCCAAACAAATTTGGTGAACGAATCTACACATATCAGTAACATGGTATTTCCTGATTTGGATCGTGGATACGGACCTGAGAAATCTAGATAAAGTTTCGAAAAAGGGGTCTTTGGGATTTCCGATATCAATTGGCTTGCTTGAGTATTTCTGGCGGGTTTGCTAAGGGCGCATAATGAACATTTCTTTACGAAGGTAGCTATTTCGCAGTTCATATTGTTCCAATGATATTCCTTTCGAATACGATGTATCGTCTTATTGATTCCCATATGGGCTCCTATGGTAGATGAATGGAAGTATTCCATTAGCATGGGCTTAATTACATCCGGGGCTATTATTCTTAATTCCTTTCCGTCTCTTATTTTGAGACACAGTACATTCTTACTCAATACGTACTTCTCGGATTTAATACCTTGGGTAAGTTGTTCTATAATAGGCTTCAGTAAGGGGTCTTGTTGTTGATATAGGGCAATGTTAGTAAAGGCAAGGGGGAATTCAGTAATTACGGCGTTCGCACTTGCTATTTCCGGCTTCACTACGTTTTCGGAAGTTTTAGTGGGTGACTGGAACATACGGGACAGGGTATCGGCGACTACATTTTGAGTACCTTTAATATGCTGCACTCTGAATTTGTAGCAGTTTAATTTCAATATCCATCTGCCAATTCGTCCTAATTGTTTAGGGTGATTCAATAACCATGATAACGCCTGATTGTCGGTTTCTAAAAGAAATTCTTTATGTTCTAGGAAGGGTTTAAACTTTTCGAATGCAAAAACAATTGCTAAACATTCCAATTCATATGCAGAATACTTTCTTTCTTGATCGCTCAGTGTTCGTGATGCATAACTAATTGGTAGTCTACAGTTATCTATCTCTTGGTATATCACTGCACCTAACGCTACACTGGAACTGTCGGTTTGCACGACGAATGGTTTTGTGAAATCAGCTAATTGCAAAACTGAGGGAGATATAATGCTTTCTTTAAGTTGCTCAAACGCGTTTTGATGTATTGAGCTCCATTCGAAATTTGTTCCCTTCTTTCGTAAGGAGTTTAGGGGTGCTGCTATTTCGGCAAGATGGGGAATGTATTTGTGGAAATAATTCACCATACCTAAAAATCGGGCTATACCTTTTGCATCTCGTGGGGGTGCAAATTCTCTAATAGCATGGGTACGTTCGGGGTCAATGCTTACCTTTCCATTCGCTTTCACTATGTGTCCTAAGAAAGAAAACTGAGGGACAGCAAAACTTACCTTATTTGGGTTCACCGTTAATCCTGCTCTTAGTAAACGAGATAACACTTCACGCAAATGTCTGAGATGTTGTTCCATTGATTCACTGTATATTACGATGTCGTCCAAATAGTGGTACACATATTTAAATTTAATGTCGTGAAATATCTTCTCCAATAGTCTACTATATACGGAACTTCCTTGAGATATTCCAAAGGGTACCCTAGTAAATTGGTACAAGTTAAAAGGAACTGCAAACGCGGTTAGACGTTTGGATTCTTCTGAAAGAGGTATTTGGTGAAAAGCTTGATTTAGATCCATTACCGTAAAAACCATTGCTTTAGTAAAATAATGAAATGCACTATGGATGTCTGGAAGAGGGATTGATTCAAATTCTATTCTTTTATTTAATTGCCTGTAGTCTACAACTAGTCGGTGTTTATCTGGTCCTTTCGGTACTAAAAAGGAGGGTGAAGAATATGGGGACGTAGAGGGTTCTATGACTCCTTGATCCAATAACTTATTGATATGGTTTCGCATGACTTCCATCTTGGGGGGAGACAACTTGTACGGGGGTAGTCGTATTACTTTCTGATCACTCAGATTAATTTTATACTCTATTAGGTCCGTCAGTCCTAGTTTTGGTGTAAGAACCGAGGAAAATTCTTTTATTAGTTTTACTATTTTGACTCTATCTCTTCGTTCTAGGTGAGATAAATCTGAATCTTGGTGTATTACATGTGCAGTAGATGAACAACGTTTATCTTCATTACTATCAAATTTATGTTTTCTTGCACGGTCAAATCTGAAATAAAATTCTCGCTCGTAGATGTCAAGAATCATTCCTGTCTTACTAATAAAATCTGCACCTAATATTAAATCAGGTCCTAATTCTTTACATACTAACATTGTAAATATCCAACTTAGGTTTTTTATTTTAACCTTAACGGTAATGCTCAGGTTTATATTTATTTTACGTTTATCAGCGGTAGCACACTTTATATTCACAGGTTGGTTCCGTTTTACTAGATGATGTTTAGCTAACATGTCCGCTAATTCTTGGCTGATTAAGCTTCTACTAGATCCCGAGTCAATTAAGGCGATGGGGAATGTAACGCCTAAGTCGACTTGTATTAATGGTAGTAGATTTTTTTTCCATTTACATCTATTAATCGCATTACACTTTTCACGAAATTCTCGCACATAGGGGTCGATTTCTTTCGCACCTTTTTTGTTTTTCACTTGGTTACAGAATAATTCATTCTTATTATTATTATTGGTTTCTTTTAGTTTACCCAATTTTGAGTAGCTGCGGAAGACACAGGTTTTCGGGTCTCCCTGCCTTACATGTTTTTTTGAATTGGGGTTATTCCGTTCCAATGGCTTACTTTTGCACTCTCTTCTTATGTGCCCATATTTGCCACAATTATAACAGGTGGGTTTTCTGCGAGGTGGGTACTTGGTTTCCGCTTTATCTGGGTTTACAGTTAACTTACCAGCTTTGCGCACATGGTGAGGTCTACTAGAAACTTGTCTTTCATACGAGGTTGTTACATCAGGCAGTAGTGCTCGCAATTGATGTCTATTAGTTCCAGAGGTTTTCATTGCTTCTCTATTTTGATCTGAGTACCATACATTTGAAGAATGGATACTGCACTGTTCTAGATCAGCAATAGTATTGGGTCTATTCATCAATGATAGTCGAGATCTTTCTTCGGGTGACACTCCTATTAAAATGGTGTCCACCAGTTGTGTTTCATTCCAGCTTACACGTAGTAGTCGAGAGGACTCCCTAATATCGGAGATGTAGTGAGCTAATCTCTCCTGATGTCCTTGTACTCGGAGTACTGTCTTCCTTTTTATTTCCTCATAGATGCCGGTGGGAATAAAGTATTTTATTAAAGAGCTATGTAGCTCTTCTACTGGGAAAGTAGAGGTTAGGGCTTCTAGCACACGATTTTTTAACGGGGGTTTACACTTTGGTAACAGAACTTGTAAAATTTGCCAGTCATTCAGCTGCTGTAGATCCTTTATCTGAAGAAGATAACTAATAAATGTTAGTAACTTGAAACATTTAAACCATCTGTATAAGGGATTTCGGTTAAAATCTTCTCCACAGGGTGAGTCATTTTTCCGTATAGATCTGCGTTATAGTTCATAGGGGTAATTCCTCGATGAGGGTGATTAGATTCATTGGGGGTGTTGGTCAATTCATTATTTCCGGGACGAAACTGAAAATGCTCGGGAGGAGGGACATTTACATCTGTATCAGTTTTTTGTTCTGGGTTCGCTTGCACTTGCGATACGATAGGTGAGTTCCGATCCGAGTTAGGCGGAGGTAAACCAGTGGTGGGGGATTGTACTGGGGAGATGTGTAATTTCATTAATGATTTCTCTATTTCGTCCATCCTGAATGAGTCGGATTTTTGTCTTAAATCGTTGATAATTGAAGGTAAGCGGCGTAGAGCTTCGTCTGCTAGCTTTTGTACATCAACGGGTATTTCTGTGAGATTCGGCCAGATCGACAAATTTTTTATTCGCCTGGTTAAATGCTCTATTCTCTGGGTAGTCCGCAAAATTTTTGCCGGAGATTTCTCGTCTTGGAGTGTTTGAGACAATAAGTATAGTTCACTATACATGGCATTACAAATTTCTTTCTCGCTTTCATAATCGAGTTGGCTTAGATTGTTTAATTGCACGGGCGCATCAAATCCACATTCGCGAATTGAACTTCGTAATTCCGCGACTGTTACATCAGCATGGGGTAGTCCACGCAAAAGGGCTTCGTAAGACAGCTCGTCTTTTAATAACAAATCCGGGTTAAATTGGGCCATTTTGTTCTAACTCATTAGCACATACTTAAAATTAATACTAGTATATTACACATATATTACATATATATATAATAAATTCATAAGTAATCAATTTACACAAATTAGAAAAGAACAATTTCTCTTCTAAGGGAGAGACAGAAATCACACACACATATTTTTCAAGGTTAAATAGCCGATCAGCTGTTTACTGGAATGTAGGTCAGAGGGTGGCCTACATATTTAGTTAACAAAGGAGGGTTGAGCGTGTCAGTGAGAAAGGGGGTTTTACTCTTATTGTTCTCCACAATGCGACTGAATAACACAACTACTGTATACGTACTCTAAACCGGTATAAACACGAGAGAAGGGGAGCGCAATCTTATGCAACACATTTATTATTACTACGCTTGGCAACACTTTGGCTCCGTTCATTCATAAACTTTTCTCAATTAAATAATTACTTATTTTGTTCACAAGTTTTAAATCACGAACTTCTACTTAATTACTTTATTATTATTAACAAAGTTATTTTTAATCAAAATTTTTTTAATAACACATACTAGTGTATGTAAGCTTGATAGTTGGACATACACTGCGCAGAATGATTCAGGAAACAACAGGTCATAGTTTGTCGTAAACAAACCTGTTACAGATTGTTCGGTTGACCAAAATTGTTATGCTTGGTCACAATTCATGTATGCAAGTACTTATATCGAATTATGCAGGTTCCTACTGGCCTATAGAATGCAAAAGCTACATGCATTGTATGACGCTAAGGATATTTTACTTATACATACTACCATCTACGTAACTTAATACACTATTAAATATGTTTCGAACATTACACTTATTAAAGTAACTTTCTGAGTGCATATATCAATATTATATATTTAGTTATTGATCATACAATTTATCCACGCATAGTGAATGCAATTTTGTTTGTGACACTATATACACAATTAAAACTCTTTCCTTTGTTTCCTTTATTTTTTGAATGACGCAATTTTGTTTGCTTAAAACACCTTTATAAAATTTAGCATAGTGGCGCACTTTTGTGACACTCTGTAAACAATTACCCTTTTATTTTTTTTTACAAGAAAGCAGAGTTGCGCACTTTTGTAACATCTTTTCGCCGCGTTACAAATCCAGGGAACCCCTCGTAATTAAACTCCGTTAATTAGATGGGCTGCCTACGTTGTAACAGAATTGATCACAAATAATTAATATAACAAATTACTTACTAACTGTGTAAGGAAACAATGGCAAGGTATACAATTGATTTAAGCACTCCTCATATGTGTGTAACAAGAAGACTTCTCTTTATTTAACATTTAAAAACATATACTGACAGATCCCATGACTTTACTAATTCAATTATTAGGTTATTTGAAAGGTTTCTTTAAACTTTGAGATCAAACTTGATTTTCTATAGCTATACCTCGGATCCGGGTCAACTTTCTGTATTTCAGTAATTAAGACTTTTAATTATACTCATTTCATGATATTAGCTTGCAAGACTTTCTTTGATTCAACCATTGGAAGAATGGTATTATTGCTTGAATTATATTACTCTACATTAGCATATAAACTGTTACAACGTATGAAGTTAGAATAGTTACATGAAATTATTAGATTTAATTTATAAGTCTTTACAAAGTTAATAGTTTCTGAAAAGTCTCTTTCAAGATGTGTTGTGTAACAAATATTAGTAACCCTCGATAGACAGGCTATCGAGTCACCTTTTAATTGGTATGCAGAAGACTCGTCCTGGGGTATCCGTCTTGGGAAACAGGAACAGCTACGTCGTCATCTCGGTCTGGCCTTCCTCTGTAAAGGGCTCCAAAAGTTCCCAGGTTGAACAATATGTCGTGTAGATATCTACGATGATCTTGTAGATTCTCGGATGTCCTGATCTGCATATTCTGTCACGTGCAGTAGAGTTTGTGGCTTCTGATAGTTCACATCTCCGGGTATGACTTTGGAATTGTTGTTATTAGTTGAAGCACGAAGTCATCTTGTGTTACACTCCTTTTTTTTTACGTTTCGATTTTTTTACTTTAAATTTCTTGTCTATTTACATGACTATATTAATTAACACATCCAGATGCTTTAAACAGCTACATCTGGTACACCATCTTAAGGTGAGACAAAATGTAGTTAACATATTTTAAGCGCACAGCTCCTACGTCTATACTGTACGAAGTCACCATTGCAAGAGAGAGAAATTCCGCTCCCTTCGCCTGGTACTGGGCAAAAGTTAGTGGGACAATTTCCGCGCGAGAATATAGTTCCTAACTATATTTAAGTTAACATTTTTATTTATACAAACTATCCCTAAACAAATATACATAATTTAAATCGGTTGTTTTAGCGACTATTTATGTCTTCAGATTTTTTTATTATTAACATTAGTTTGTTTTATCTTATTCTTACTCACACAAGACTCGGAAAACATGTCGAGTCTGGAATCAACAGGACAGCGCCTGCTTACAAGCAAAGGGTTAAATACAATATTAATAACTGTTTACAATTTATCTTTTTATTAGAATATCTTCTAAATAACTAATTAATTACTGCTTCCTCTCATACTGAGTACATACAGGTATTTTATATTAATACAGTGAGATTTAAATGGCTTAAGAGCTCGCAACCTTAATTTTTTTTTTAATTTTTATTTTCTTGATTATTTCTTTTATTTAAATCGTCACAATATATTAATATGCCCTTAAAACGGGTCTACCACCTGGTTTACTGTTCGTACGCGAACAGAGTGGCAGCCGCTGTTCCATAGTTCCGGGGATTTCCCCTAAAGTCACCCCCCATTAATTTCAAATATACACCAATTTCAAGCCAGCTATGGTCAAGGTTCTAACTTTTTGGCCATAGCTGACCGCTATCCAAAACCACGATTAGTGCTGGTAAGGCAGTAATCGCCCGAAAAGTCGGGGAAATCAACTCTAAATTCAGACATGTTCTCTTCGTCATTATTATACATGGCACGGCAATCAATCAGCATATAATATAAAATTATATAAAAGGGTGTGCCGTGTACTTTACGCCACTTTGGCCTCCGATGGAGGTAACACTCTCTGTTACCCCCGACACTTACCGCTACCTACCGTGGCACATGCCACCACGGCAATAGCATACTACTAACTAAATTAACCCTTCTACAATTGCTGTCTGTACAATCCCTAAGTATAGCACTTCTATTAACACCACACAACCCCCCCAAAATTACCCACGTATCTTGTATGAAAACCTAACATAACATAATAAACAAATACACATTAACCTTGATCATTAGCATTGTTACATTTATATTAAACAAACAATTCTCTTTTAAATAATTTATACAGAAAATAATAAACATTATAATTTGAAATTTTTATTAACTCTTCTATATAACATCATTTCATTATTTATCACTTACTACAGTTATATTCCTCAAAAATTTCAAAATTATTATTAGCATTTATTTTATCTCATATTTCAGTTATTTCCACCTCTTGAGTATGGTTTCTATTTAGTATAATTACCTCAATTTCGTTTCATCATTGAGTTTAAAATCTTTTCAACACCTGTAAACATTTTAGTCTATTTAACTTGTATTATAAAATGTATACTCACAGTACATTGCTCATACCCTGTCATAAGCACACAAATATAAACATCAATAACTCCCTGTACCTTCTGTAACATTTTAACAACAATGTTATTCCACACTAAACAATTTAACTTTTATTTATTTATTAATTATTGTCAAATTCACATCTCATGAAATAATTTAAATTTATTAGAAAAATTCAATTATATAACATTTAAATCCATCAAAAATATTTAAACATCTCAAATTATTTTAATTAAATCAATTATGGAAAACACAACATTTTTCAATTATTATCAAAACAATTGCAATTCATCAATTACTGTCTGTAAAATTATTTTCATTATTTATTTAGTCTACTGAAATAATCTTATTATTATTAAAACAATTACCTACACACATATACATATACATGTTTACTTTATATACTTGTTACAATGCACACAGCTAATTTCACTATCAATTATTTACAAATTCTTCGTCATTAATTGTTCAATTTTACCACACCTCATTTCCAAAATCAGCAAGTCAGAACCATAAATCAAAATATTTAAAATGTCCATTTATTAAGTTTATGTTCAGCCTCCATCATCGAATAATAATCTAATATATTTATAATATAAATCATTCTTGTCCACACTCAATTTATTAATATTATCATAATAATAACCCAGTAACTCTTATGTCGTTCATTATACCATCATAAATTGTAGGATTATTCCCTATTATTATTTCATAAACCTTGTCACCATTAGTTATTCTTGTCCCGTCTCCGTAAGTATTTGTTGTTACACCCAGGTAAGTTATTTTATCATTATTATATTCTTCTACTACCACATCAGGTAAGTTATTATCTTTTATACCAGTATTATTAAAATATTCATCTCTCTCTTTCACAATGTAATTCACTTTTTTCATCTTCTCTCAATATCTAACACCTGCACCAACCTTTCATAACCTCTATTAACCTCAAAAATTTTTATTTCTCTCTTTCTCTCATTACAACACCTCTCATAACCACACTGAACTATCTCATTCCATGCAAAGGGCACCATTAAATACTTATTACCTCTACCAGGTAAACCACAAAAAACTAAAGGACCATACAAAGACACCTCGTCTTCCACACCACCACCAGAGGAAACTCCGTCCTCATAAAACACCTGTGAACATTCCATTTCACAATAAACTTGGGGAAAACCTGCCCTCTGCCCCTCTACACACACACTCATACCCTCGTCAACACTTTCTCTGCTCACAACCTTACACTCTAATACCACGTTTTTAATTTCACCACTGTTATTACTCATTAACTCATTGTCGTAATTATCGCTACTACTCACCTTGTCTCCCGCCACCTGTTTTGCATCTAAATTACTACCACCGTTAATACATATCTCTCCGTTATTTTCACTTATTTTGCTTTTACCTGTATTTACCACCCACACTCCCATTCTCTCAATATTCTGCTCTATGTGAAGCTACTTACCTTTTTGTATCACATAAAATTAACATAAACATTGTATATTTCTCGGGCGCCATCTTGCCAACTGCAAGAAAATAATTTATGAGGGTTCTTTTTAGGCGAACAGGAGATCAGAATGGTTTATTTGTAATAATTAATTTAATTCATATTGGCAATGAACCTAAGGTTTATTTATTCTTTAATACACACAACAACAAAAAATAAAACTTCTTTTCCTACACTTACATACTATTGCCAACTTAACTATGAACTCGTGAAATGAATGTCATTAAAATTATTTTTCTTACATCTTTTTCATTATTAATTTGGTCTTATTTATTAATTATATTTCTTTGATTATATTTCACCAATAATTACATTTAATGATTATATATCTTTTCAAACCAGCACTTCTTTTAAATTTCTATATTCGCTCTCTCTCTCTCTCTCTCTACATTTCTATTCCCCTCCCATGTTTAATTGATTCATTAATTTAATTTTATTTTTAGGCTGCCAGTTCTTTGTTAAACATTCTCAAAATTTGCTTTCAAAAGGTTTTAGATTTAACCAATGTTGGTTACTTATCTGCCAAAGATCTTGATGAGTCCGTCTCTACCACGTATTTCGTTTCGATTCCGCACATTTTCTTATTTTATTCACTCTCCGGAACTGTAACTCTATAAAACTGTTTATTTTTTATTGAAAGTTCACATTTTGAAACCAATTGTTATATACGGGCGCCCGATTTGCGTTCCGGAACTTATATCTGTGACCGGCCGGTTCACTGACTAATTTTATACTGGGACTTAGCCACTGGCGCTATTTTATGAAGTCGCCGTTGTTCTTTCAATTCTGATTGGTTTACATATTGTATTCGTGCGCCAGTGGACTGTTTTTGGCTTGTTGACAGAACTGGTGACACACATCGTTATATAATTTGCTGACGCAACACATCGCCTGATGTCTGGTTGTGTAACGTGTTTACAGATCTTGTTACATAACGTGTTTACGTTTTCCGGGTTCGTCATTGTCCTTGAACTGAGTTTGGTACAGTTGCCGGTTATTAAAACTGTTTATATGAATATTGTCGAATCATATGGTCTTCACCGTCTCAAACAATGCTGCCATCGTCTCGATCGCTCCAAATAAGAAATTTACCGTTTGGTCATAACATTTTTCTATCACTTGACAAGTTATTTATTATTAAAAAATACAAATTATGTCATTACCCCAGGTATGCCCAAAAATGCCCCGCTACAATACCCCCTCAATGAGATATTTTATGCCGAAGCATAAAAAATCTCATTGACACATTCATACTTGCTAGAGGGATCAGCCAGGATATGTCGCCACAACCCCCTGTACGGTTTACACAAAAGAATAATCAACTCACCCTTGGTCCGGTGACTGTGACTGCATCTGCATGACAATACTGGACTTCTCTCTCGAGATCCCAACACCGTAGAGTCAGACAGATACTCCACGCCCCTGCTCTGACGCGCAGGCCAGCTCAGGTCCGCCGCCACAGCATCACCAAACACTGAAACAACAAATCAAAATATTAAATAGTGGCCTTACACAACACCATATCCCCAACTGATCTATTCCCCCCTAGCGGTGCTGGTTTGCGCTAAGAAGCACTGGTTTTGTTTTTACTCACTTATTACTAACATGTATATATCAGAATACCTAACATAACTTAACATAAGAAAACACAGTACATTAATAATTCATTTTAAAATAAACAACTTACAATTAAAATGTTACACACTTTACATCATTAAATTAGCATATAAAATCAAAGAATTACTTTCAAACTTGATTTACTCTTATTAATGCGTTTCTCAAAATTACAAAATTTATTTATTTTATTTTATTTTTTTTTTTTTTCAATTATGGCCATCATTATTCCATTTCATTACTTTGGGTGATTCTACGTTATTCATTATTTCATTATAATTTACTTCATCCACTTGGCATTTACTCATAAACTTCCCCTTTTATTACTCTAACGTTCCCTTACAAAATCTCTAACTAGTATGACACCCCACTATCAAAATTTTACTAACCCTTCTCTACCTCTAACTACTTACTACTTTAACTCCAAACGCCACCTTCTACTCTTATATAAAAAAATACTCTCTAACCCTTTGTACATAGGATACGTGTTTCCTTCCCAAAACTCATTCCCTTATGTTGGTCCCTGGACTCACCCTAGGTAACCCTTTCCGGCGCCAATCGGTCCCTATCCCGTCCCAACCCTTGTTGCGGACTCCCCAAATACACTACCACTACTACAAAATTACCATCCCCAAAAAATCTCAATCTCATAACCTCACTACAATTACAACAAATTAACATCAACAAATAAACAATATATCGCTCAAAACTCTACATAAAATCTCCATAACTACTGTGTCTCCACTTATTTCTCAAAATTCTATAACATACATTAACTCAAACAACATTGCATTATTTTCATTTCCACTATTACTTTAACTTTTACTTCGATTTGGACAAATCTATGTCCCACAAAATTCAACTTGAACTGATTCCAACATTTTATTCAACTAATTATTATCACCCATTTCTATCTTTTACAACCCATTGAAAATTTTACCTATCACAACTATTTTTCATTTTATTTTTAAATCTATAAACACATTGAAAACATATTATTATATTTTTATAATACTTATTCCTAACATACTAATGCAATCAACACACTAAGACATAATAACACAATATAAGAAGTAGTTAGTGCATCTATTTTTTAAATTCAAACAAAATTATTGAGTAGCAAATCATCATTATTAATTAAAATATATCAAATTTTTAATACGTTATCCCCTTGGATAACCTCCCAGCCACACACACTATTATAATACATCACATAACACAATACACAAATAGCAATAAACCTGGATTATTAGCATACATCAAACAAACAATTCTCTTTTAAATAATTTATAACAATTTATAAACATTATTATTTAAAATTTTTCATTAACTGTTTTTATTTATCATCATTATTGACTTATCCTGTGTTGCAATCAGATTTTCAAAATTGCTTAAAATTTATTATTAACATATATTTTTAACCATTAAGTTATTCCACAAAATAGACCATTTAACATTTATTTATTTATTCATGATTATTAAATTAAAATCTCACCACACAATTTAAATTCATTATAAAATTCAAACACATAATATTCAATCACAATATCTAAACATCTCAAATTATTTACTTCTATTGATTACTAAAATTGAATATTCATTTGATGATTAAAATAACATATCTCAATTATTCTCAACATTCTACAAATCATTAACTATTGTCTTCATAATTATTTTATTATTTAATTAGAGTGCAAAAATATTAATAATATTATTATTATTAATACAACATTTTCTAAAACATATACACATTACTTTTCTAACATTTCACAATACACACAAATGAATTCAATATTATTTACAAAATATGCGTCAAAACTGTTCAAGTGTATCTCACTTCAGATGTCCAAATCAGCAAGGTCATTACCAAAAATTTACAATGTTTTAAAATGTCCCAACACTGATCTTTTAGCTCACCCACCATCGTCATATATATATCTAGTGTATTTGTAACATTCATCATTTTTATCAACACACAAATTATGATAATCATTACTATCATAATAATCTATCAATTCTATTTCATCCATTGTACCACTATAAATCATGTCAACATCAGTTAGGATTGTCCCGTCTATCTTAGTATTATCGTTTAACGCCAGGTAATTTGCTTGTTCATCATGTAAGTCATTTTCATTTATAAAAACATTATCAAAATAATTCACCCCTACTACTCTTTCTCTCAATTCATCATAATCTCTTTCTAACTTATATATTTCTATTTTATTCTCAACATATAACTCTCTTTCTTCATAGCACCACATCACACTCTCACAATTATTACGGACAGAGGGTACAACATTATACAACATTACTTCATTTAACAATAAGGGTCTCTTACCCTGAAAAAACAACATTAAATCATCATCATCATTATAAACAATAAGGGGAAAATTTGCCCTCTGTCCCCATTCAATTACTACATTATTCTTCCACTCTCTCTCTACTTCATAAACACTCATGAACATTTCATTATCGCATTCTAAAACTTCATCAGTACTATTTGTTATTATATTTTCATCATTATTCTTCACCCCCACTATACTCTCAAAATTGTCTACTATTTCGTCATTTTTACATTTTGTCTTACTGAAAACATTGTCACCTAATTTCTCGAACTTCTGTTCTAACTTATTTAAACTGTTTCTTATTATTTCGTTAGTGCTTTCTAACTGTTTATTCATTTCTTGTATTTCATGTTTCAACTCTCTATTCTGATTTTTTAATAACTCTTGCATATCGTTTTTCTGTTCATTAAAAAGTAATCTCATCATCTTGATCATATCATTTTCTTGTATCTCAGCCATTTTAAAAGATTTTATTATAATACCCTTTATACTATTTAATAATTATAATACATACTAATTATTGTGTATATTACCTCATAATACTCCTTATATAATTCGACAAATAATTCACTACATCCATAACACTATCAAAACATAACCTCATACTTGCGTCTATTTTACGTATATAAAAAAAAAATTTATTTTACCTTAAACAACCATTCTGCTTTCCCAGTGGGCCTATATTTATATAATATTATTATATAAATCGTCCCTACGTTCGGAAGCCAAATGTGAAGCTACTTACCTTTTTGTATCACATAAAATTAACATAAACATTGTATATTTCTCGGGCGCCATCTTGCCAACTGCAAGAAAATAATTTATGAGGGTTCTTTTTAGGCGAACAGGAGATCAGAATGGTTTATTTGTAATAATTAATTTAATTCATATTGGCAATGAACCTAAGGTTTATTTATTCTTTAATACACACAACAACAAAAAATAAAACTTCTTTTCCTACACTTACATACTATTGCCAACTTAACTATGAACTCGTGAAATGAATGTCATTAAAATTATTTTTCTTACATCTTTTTCATTATTAATTTGGTCTTATTTATTAATTATATTTCTTTGATTATATTTCACCAATAATTACATTTAATGATTATATATCTTTTCAAACCAGCACTTCTTTTAAATTTCTATATTCGCTCTCTCTCTCTCTCTCTCTACATTTCTATTCCCCTCCCATGTTTAATTGATTCATTAATTTAATTTTATTTTTAGGCTGCCAGTTCTTTGTTAAACATTCTCAAAATTTGCTTTCAAAAGGTTTTAGATTTAACCAATGTTGGTTACTTATCTGCCAAAGATCTTGATGAGTCCGTCTCTACCACGTATTTCGTTTCGATTCCGCACATTTTCTTATTTTATTCACTCTCCGGAACTGTAACTCTATAAAACTGTTTATTTTTTATTGAAAGTTCACATTTTGAAACCAATTGTTATATACGGGCGCCCGATTTGCGTTCCGGAACTTATATCTGTGACCGGCCGGTTCACTGACTAATTTTATACTGGGACTTAGCCACTGGCGCTATTTTATGAAGTCGCCGTTGTTCTTTCAATTCTGATTGGTTTACATATTGTATTCGTGCGCCAGTGGACTGTTTTTGGCTTGTTGACAGAACTGGTGACACACATCGTTATATAATTTGCTGACGCAACACATCGCCTGATGTCTGGTTGTGTAACGTGTTTACAGATCTTGTTACATAACGTGTTTACGTTTTCCGGGTTCGTCATTGTCCTTGAACTGAGTTTGGTACAGTTGCCGGTTATTAAAACTGTTTATATGAATATTGTCGAATCATATGGTCTTCACCGTCTCAAACAATGCTGCCATCGTCTCGATCGCTCCAAATAAGAAATTTACCGTTTGGTCATAACATTTTTCTATCACTTGACAAGTTATTTATTATTAAAAAATACAAATTATGTCATTACCCCAGGTATGCCCAAAAATGCCCCGCTACATCTAATTTATTCAAGTTATTTTTAAATATTTCATGGGTATTTTCTACATGCTTATTGATCTGATTGATATGGTTTTTTAACTCATTATTCTGCTTTTTCAACTCATTGAAATTACTCTCACATTTTACTTTCTGTTCATGTATTTCACTACTCAACTCATGGAATTTAACATTCAACATTGCATTCATGCCACACAAATATCTCATTACATCACTATTGTCAGATTGATTATTTTTGTTAGTCGATATTGGGGTTATTTGAATCCCCGAATCATCTGTACTACCTGTTTCATTCATACTACTTGTATCCATAGTTTTGTCGTCTTGACCTACATTGGGTGTTGAATGTACTTCGGGGCTGTTTATAACAGCTGATTCGTCAAAATTAATTATTTCACTTACAATACTTTCATTTCCTGCCATTTTTATAAATTTACTGATTTAAATTTTGTGCCGTACTGGGTTCGGCATGTAGGCGATGTGTTTTTAAAACGAGCGGCTTTGACGTCACGCGCGGCCGCTGCATTTCGTCGTCGTGGGCTATGCAGACTGTTTGTTGTGTGGCGATGATATTCAGTTGGCGTGTCCAGCTGTTTTTGTGTATTCCTGCTTCACCGAGGTTTCGTGGTTAGACAGACACTTCGAATCTTTCTCATTTCTATTTGAACCCTCAACCTGGTCATCTGCTCTCGGCTGACGGCATTCATCAGTTCAAGACTTCGCCGCTTTTCTCTATGAGTGGCTGAATAAAGTTCTGCTCCAGGTGCTCGAACAAGGGCGAGATGGGTGTCGGGTGTTGACGACCAACTGTCCACCCTCCTGGCAGAGACGACCCTAAGCCATGATATGCCGTCAGTCGAGATCCATGCTTTCAGACACACTTATGACGCTACGCTGCCCCAGGACTTCTTAGTACAACCAAGACACTACTGATCAGCCAAAGTTTTGCTTAAGTGCACCGGACGATCCAGGTGGGATCATTCTATTTATTTAATTCTATCTCAACTACACTGTGAATTCATGGAAGCTCCCAGAAGCTCACTCATGAAGTTTTAACTGTTAAACTTTTGCACAAACTCTCATGTTCAGTTCTGTGACTACATGTGTGAACATTACGTAATTAAACCTAATGAAATCTATTATATCTGCTTATAATGTGTAAGAAAATTACACACACACACACACACACACACACACATATCCGCAATCTGCTCTAAGTTCTACCTTTTATCAAATTAAAGCTATTCGAGAGTTAGTTATTTTGTGCTTTCATGTCATGCAGTCATGGCAGAATTCCAGTCACAAAGGGGGGCTGTCTGATGTTTTTAAGTTGTGAAACTATTTTCATGGTCACATACGCTTATTGCTTATCATGATTAAAGTGGTGGTTGATAATTATTTTGAGTCTCTGGTTTGGTTGGGAGCACTTACATTATACGGTGCTAATTACCTGGACATATTAATGATCTGTAACTGAGATGTATCTAATTGCCTTGTTAATTATATATATATATATATATATATATATACAGTATATATATATATATATATTTGTGTATTTATTTATTCTTGTTGAAAAGGGTTATTATGAGGGGTTTTGTACAGAAATGAGGGATGTGTGTCATTTATGGTGTATGTGCTTGTGTGTAATCTTCATTTTTTTTATTGGGGAATATGTGATAAATTATGATCATAAATGTGCTTACTAAGTTACTAAAAGGCTAGCCTATTTAAAGTCTTTTCTATACAACACTCATGGATTAGTGATTTTCTATTTTGTGAGTAATATTCTTGCAACAATTAACTTGAACATAACGTGGTAGGATCTATGCAATTTATGTTAAACACTCACATCTTATGCCATAAAGAATATTAATAGGTATATATAATCCTGCAGTTAATTTTGCTCATTGTTGAATCTATAACTTGTCATCTCATGTAAGAGTTGCAGGCTTAATAAAGTACATGCTTGTTTGTTAATAGACTTTTTCATTTGCAAGTCCTGTCATTCACCTGGGGGGACATGTCTGTAATTGTAACTTGGGCCTTTGCACACTTATGCTTCCTCTAGGTTCACCACCTAATTCTAAATATTATGTTTCTCCCCTTTACAAAAAAAAAAAACTTGATAAAAAAAAATAAAAAAATAAAACTTATAAAATAAAAGGGGGTTTCAAATGGTAGATCGGAGCGTGGTTATGATTCTAGGGATGTAGTGGATATTATTTCTGCTTTATTTTTTTTTTTTGAACTTTGGAAGTTTTAGAATCTGGGGACTTGCATTTATTTTCTTAAATGAAACTTGGTGTGGCTACAGGCATGTCAGCTGGTGTTGGGACTTGCAAATTATTTCAAATTATTTTTTTTAATTGGAATCCAAGTGTTGAAAGAAAAGTTAATGGTAATGTAACGATTTAATAAAATGAATAATCAGAATAATAACATATTTTATAAAATGAATAAGGGGTTGATTAAGTTTAAAATGAGTTAATATGTGTTAGTGTTTCAGTAATTATTTTGTGATGTTGAGTGTAAGGTAGGTTTTGGAAGGGGGTTATAAGCATGTGATTAATGGTTTTCAATATGAATGTGAGCTGATGGATTTTACTTGGGCATACTCTGGAGCTTAGACAGATTTTGAGCATGATGAGAGCCGTCAGTACTTGTTGATTTTGATTGCGACTTGTTTCATGGAATAGACAACGTGTTTTATAGCACCCCCGTTATGTAGTATTTGTTTATTGAGGGCGTTGCATTGCGGTATCGTGTATTCTGAATGCGGTCATGGTCTGACCAGATGTCATGGACTTGATAGTTATATATTTTCGATTATATTGAATTTTATGTATACTTTGTGGATTGTATAGTGAGTCAGTTTTGTTGTTTTGTGTCGTGTTCTCTTGTGGGCATTTTGAATGGCTGTTTCTCTGCCTTTATGACACCCATCTCGTCGCATCGCTAGAGCACTCTAGGGCGGCTCAAAGGAAGAATAGTACTTGGGTTTTTTCCGGATTCTTTGATTATGTTGTGTAGGTTAAGTTTGTGTTAGGTGTTTTATTGGGATTTACATTTTATTGTGTTGTGTTTGAGAATTGTGCCATTCTGGCGACGGTATGTTACCAGGAATTGCCCCACCCCATTTCGGGGATTCTCCAGAAACTTTCGGTGTTGGATGGAGTAGATGAGGACAGGTTGTTGGTCTTCTTGGAACTGGTCCTGCAGTTGGCAGATTTCCCGGGTGTGTCCGATGAGGAGGTCTTGTCCCTTATATACCCATATTGCCGGCGTTCATTGGCCGGTCTGGTCACCAGCACTCTGCGTCGGGGCTGCGGTGTCGACACCTTCCATGGGGAAGTGTTGGATTTCTTCATACCCCATCGACGACGTTCCCAGCTTAAGTTAGATTTATTCTGTCGCCTACAGACCAACGGAGAGGCATTGGGGGACTTCGTGCAGGATGTGCCCGTATATTAAGCTTGGGGTTGCCCGAGACGGAAGTAATACAAGTAATACGAGAAGGTCTGAATCCCCAAGAGAGATCCCGGCTAGTTTTCGCAGATCCTCCACGTTGTTTTGCGGACCTGGACCAGTGGTGTGCGCATGCTAGGAGAGTCCAGGAGAATTATGAGTCCCGGGAAAGAGCTGCTAAAGATGTCCAATACTCCAGTGGTTCATTAGGAAGAGCTAAAAAGGACAAACATGGCGGTTGGAGGAGAACACAAGAGACGGTCAGAAATACTGAATATTCCGGAAGTAATGGAGGCTACAAGGGGGTGGCAAGTGTGAAGACGGTAACAACGGTTACAGTAAAGAAAGCAAATAAGTATGAAATTAACAGGGGAAGAAGAAATTATGTTAGGGAATAAACATTGGCAAGTAGGGAGCCTGTAGTTAGGCGTTATTCTTATTTGGAGAAAAGTGAGAGTTTAAAGGTTCCAGAGGAATTACAGGTGCCTAATAGAGTAGGGGATGAAGAAGGTGAAGCAGAAGAAGAAAAGCGGAATAACTTCTGTGGATCAATACAAGAGCATAAGAACACGTCAGTTAATACAGAATTACAGGACTCAGAGAGGACGTCATGGTTGAATCCAGATGCCGCAGAATTTGTTCCGGTATTGTTCGTGAGGGATCCAGATCCTGTGACATCATCATCGTCTACGCAGGGATATGAGAAGTCACTTGATGGTGTAGCTTTACCATCGCCAATAGAAATTTAGTCATTGCACATGAACCTGGACAGAGGATTCCGAAGAACGGAAAGAAGTTTCAGGTGGACCAAGTGAGCAACTAGAGGAGGACGAGGATGTGCAGTGTTCGGATGGTGGTAGTGGACGTGATGGCGATGATGTTGATCATGAACGTGTTGGTAAAAAGGTTGACGAAAATGAGATTGATGAAGAAGTTTGTGAAGCGGCTGGTAACGAGTGTGATGAAGAAATTGGTGAGGAGTTGAGGGAAGATGAGGTTGAAGATGGATCAGAGGAGCAACTGGAAGATGCTGAGGATGTGCAGTGTCGTGATGGTGATTTGGATTATGTGAACGAAGAAGAGAAAATTGTAGAAGAGAAGAAAGAAGTAGAAAAGGAAGAAAGAAAAGCAGAGGAGCTAGACGATGAGGATAATCCAAGGCAGAGTGAAAGTAGCGAGGTAAGTTGCCTTGATTCTGATTCAGAAGAAACAAATCAGTACAGCTCAACGCGAGATAATCTCTCGGAGAGTGGTGTCCAAAAGGAACGAGTACCTAAAGTTCGCCACAGAAAGGTGAGAAGAAGCGGTTAACGGGTAGCGGGTAGATGTTCCTCACAGTCCCAGTGGTGTTCATCTATTTCAGGGTTGCGCCCCTGCCCACGCGAGCCTTGGGTTCCTCCATTCATCCTTATTTCCGGAGGGAGCCATGTCCTTACCCTTACTCCAAGCTATTGAACCTTTAATGATCCGTGCCCCGTTTCATCTTCCCGATTTTCCTATCCCTCCCCTTAGTAAAAAAAAAAAAAATCAATAAGGAGTTAGAGAACCTTGCCGAAAGTGATTAGATTGTGGTCCTGGAGATTGTAAGTTTCCCCTGTTCTGGAAGGTTATCATGGAGAAAGTTAGAGAGTTGGAGAGTGCCCTTAGATTGTCATGGTCTTGGAGATCGTCAGTTTCCCCTGTTCTAAGAATAAGATGGAAAAGTTATGTGCTGTTGTTTCATTGTTAATAGTGGTTGAATTTGTTGATCATTGTAGGGTCGGTCCATGCCGCATTCCCCGGGTTGATTTCCCTGTTCTTTTGTTGAGAGTTGTGTTAGACGAGACGGTGAGAAGTAACCCCCCCCCCCCTGTTAGTTACGCTGTATTTGAAAAGGTAAGAGAAAGGATTGATGTTCGCGTGCCCTCTGCGTGGTCTTCTCTGCCTTGTGAATCGGGTCCGCCCACCCTAGTGTGGGGAGGTGGGCCAGTCATGTGTCAAGGATTGATGATGCCTTGTTTGCTGAACATGGCTGGTCGGTCCACGAGGTGGACGGTTCTCGAAGGGTACTCGCATATCAAGGTTAGTAGCACCTTCTTGGCCTTCAGGCGTGAATATGTGAGTACCAAGGAGAGTTAGGTGGTGGTCACCGGAGAGGGTGACGTGTTGGGGCGGTCCCGAGAGTTTGGCATGGAGGAGAGGATTCGCATGGGGGATGGTCGCAGTGTGGTAGAGATTTTCAGTCCTGGGAAGGGGGGAATAGTGTCTATGGTCCTGGATGTAAAGGTTTTGTTCCGTGATAGAAGTCTGTGGTCCTGGGTCTCAGTTGTTAGGTTTAGGAGGCCTTGGTGGTCAGTTCTCAGCGCTGGTTCCGGCGATTCTTCTCTTTCTCCTGTTCTCTTCTGTTCTTTATATCTGCATGCGGACCAGGGCCCGGCGAGCATGCAGGACGCACACTTACATCTTCTCTTTCAGACACACATTGACAGACTTACACCCCTTCCTTCTGCCTCTTTCGTTTTCCTGAGTAACTGAACTCACCAAGTGCGATTTAGAATCTGAGATTTTTCCAGGATTCCCACAGCCGTCGAGCTTGAGTACTGGTTTGATTTGGGTCAACCATGTTGCCTTTTTGGGGTGAGGGTGTGCCGTACTGGGTTCGGCATGTAGGCGATGTGTTTTTAAAACGAGCGGCTTTGACGTCACGTGCGGCCGCTGCATTTCGTCGTCGTGGGCTATGCAGACTGTTTGTTGTGTGGCGATGATATTCAGTTGGCGCGTCCAGCTGTTTTTGTGTATTCCTGCTTCGCCGAGGTTTCGTGGTTAGACAGACACTTCGAATCTTTCTCATTTCTATTTGAACCCTCAACCTGGTCATCTGCTCTCGGCTGACGGCACTCATCAGTTCAGGACTTCGTCGCTTTTCTCTATGAGTGGCTGAATAAAGTTCTGCTCCAGGTGCTCGAACAAGGGCGAGATGGGTGTCGGGTGTTGACAACCAACTGTCCACCCTCCTGGCAGAGACGACCCTAAGCCATGATATGCCGTCAGTCGAGATCCATGCTTTCAGACACACTTATGACGCTACGCTGCCCCAGGACTTCTTAGTACAACCGAGACACTACTGATCAGCCAAAGTATTGCTTAAGTGCACCGTACGATCCAGGTGGGACCATTCTATTTATTTAATTCTATCTCAACTACACTGTGAATTCACAGAAGCTCCCAGAAGCTCACTCATGAAGTTTTAACCGTTAAACTTTTGCACAAACTCTCATGTTCAGTTCTGTGACTACATGTGTGAACATTACGTAATTAAACCTAATGAAATCTATTATATCTGCTTATAATGTGTAAGAAAATTACACACACACACATATCCGCAGTCTGCTCTAAGTTCTGCCTTTTATCAAATTAAAGCTATTCGAGAGTTAGTTATTTTGTGCTTTCATGTCATGCGGTCATGGCAGAATTCCAGTCACAAAAGGGGGCTGTCTGATGTTTTTAAGTTGTGAAACTATTTTCATGGTCACATACGCTTATTGCTTATCATGATTAAAGTGGTGGTTGATAATTATTTTGAGTCTCTGGTTTGGTTGGGGGCACTTACATTATACTGTGCTAATTACCTGGACATATTAATGATCCGTAACTGAGATGTATCTAATTGCCTTGTTAATTATATATATATATATATATTTGTGTATTTATTTATTCTTGTTGAAAAGGGTTATTATGAGGGGTTTTGTACAGAAATGAGGGATGTGTGTGTTTATGTTAAACACTCACATCTTATGCCATAAAGAATATTAATAGGTATATATAATCCTGCAGTTAATTTTGCTCATTGTGTTTGAATCTATAACTTGTCATCTCATGTAAGAGTTGTAGGCTTAATAAAGTACATGCTTGTTTGTTAATAGATTTTTTCATTTGCAAGTCCAGTCATTCACCTGGGGGGACATGTCTGTAATTGTAACTTGGGCCTTTGCACACTTATGCTTCCTCTAGGTTCACCACCTAGTTCTAAATATTATGTTTCTCCCCTTTACAAAAAAAAAAATTACCCTTGTTAAAACATAAAACGTTGCAGGTAAACTACCCCATTCCCTTAACCGATCTTCACCAAAAACAATAGGTCTTGAGAACTCTACAATTCAGGGCTGTATACGAAACATTATTTGATTCTGTTTGAATTTGCGGCTGTTATCGTTTGCCATAGAAAAAAATTACCCTTGTTAAAACATAAAACGTTGCAGGTAAACTACCCCTTTCACTTAACCGATCTTCACCAAAAACAAAGGTCTTGAGTACTCTACAATTCAGGGCTGTATGCAAAAAATTATTTGATTCTGTTTGAATTTGCGTCTCTTACCGATTGCATAGAAAAAATATCGGTATGGAGAACCATACATGACTTCCATATTCTAAGATTTATATTTAAAATCATTTTCAGCCAAACAGCCAGGCTGTGTCTTACCTGCCTTTTTATTGCTGTATTAAATGAAAAATATTATATTACATTAAAATGAAAAAATTATAATTTTATTGCCTGGCAACAAAATTATTTTATTTTTAACAATTACCATTGTTTCAAAAAGTTTAAATAAATTTTCAAGTACTTTACTCTTGTTAAAACGTAAAAGGTTGCAGGTAAACTACCCCTTCCCCTTAACCGATCTTCACCAAAATCGAAAGTCATTGAGACCTCTACAATTCAGGGACGTATGCAGAAACTTATTTGATTCTGTTTGAATTTGCGGCTGTTATCGTTTGCCATAGAAAATACGCTTGATAAAAAAACGTTGCAGGTAAACTACCCCTTCCCCTTAACCGATCTTCACCAAAAACAATAGGTCTTGAGTACTCTACAAATCAGGGCTGTACGCAAAACATTATTTGATTCTGTTTGAATTTGCGGCTGTTATCGTTTGCCATAGAAAATACCCTTGTTAAAAAACGTTGCAGGTAAACTACCCCTTTCCCTCAACCGATCTTCACCAAAAACAACAGGTCTTGAGAACTCTACAATTTAGGGCTGTATGCAAATAATCTTTTGATTCTGTTTGAATTTCCGGCTGTTATCGTTTGCCATAGGAAATACCCTTGTTAAAACATAAAACGTTACAGGTAAACTACCCCTTTCCCTTAACCGATCTTCACCAAAATCAGCAGATCTTGAGAACTCTACAATTCAGGGGTGTATGCGCAACATTATTTGATTCTGTTTGAATTTGCGGCTGTTATCGTTTTCCAAACAAACAAAATTACCCTTGCTAAAAAAAAACCGTTGCAGGTAAACTACCCCTTTCCCTCAACCGATCTTCACCAAAAACAATAGGTCGCGAGTACTCTGCAAATCAGGGCTGTATGCAAACAATTATTTGATTCTGTTTGAATTTGCGGCAGTTATCGTTTGCCATAGAAAAAAAATCTACAGACACACAGATAGACAGACAGACAGACAGACAGACACACAGACAGACAGATAGACACACACACAGACACTTTTCGGAAAACGACTTTTTTTCATGTTTTGAGTGTAGTAGAATCAGAATCTGCAATAATCTAGAACACGATTTTTTTTGCCATCACCATACTTCCATTCCTTAAGGAATATGGAAGTAATATCGGTATGGAGAACCATACATGACTTCCATATTCTAAGATTTATATTTAAAATCATTTTCAGCCAAACAGCCAGGCTGTGTCTTACCTGCCTTTTTATTGCTGTATTAAATGAAAAATATTATATTACATTAAAATGAAAAAATTGTAATTTTATTGCCTGGCAACAAAATTATTTTATTTTTAACAATTACCATTGTTTCAAAAAGTTTAAATAAATTTTCAAGTACTTTACTCTTGTTAAAACGTAAAAGGTTGCAGGTAAACTACCCCTTCCCCTTAACCGATCTTCACCAAAATCGAAAGTCATTGAGACCTCTACAATTCAGGGACGTATGCAAAACATTATTTGATTCTGTTTGAATTTGCGGCTGTTATCGTTTGCCATAGAAAATACGCTTGATAAAAAAACGTTGCAGGTAAACTACCCCTTCCCCTTAACCGATCTTCACCAAAAACAATAGGTCTTGAGTACTCTATAAATCAGGGCTGTATGCAAAACATTATTTGATTCTGTTTGAATTTGCGGCTGTTATCGTTTGCCATAGAAAATACCCTTGTTAAAAAAATGTTGCAGGTAAACTACCCCTTTCCCTCAACCGATATTCACCAAAAACAATAGGTCTTGAGAACTCTACAATTTAGGGCTGTATGCAAATAATCTTTTGATTCTGTTTGAATTTGCGGCTGTTATCGTTTGCCATAGGAAATACCCTTGTTAAAACATAAAACGTTACAGGTAAACTACCCCTTTCCGTTAACCGATCTTCACCAAAAACAATAGGTCTTGAGTACTCTACAAATCAGGGCTGTATGCAAAACATTATTTGATTCTGTTTGAATTTGCGGCTGTTATCGTTTGCCATAGAAAATACCCTTGTTAAAAAAACGTTGCAGGTAAACTACCCCTTTCCCTCAACCGAACTTCACCAAAAACAATAGGTCTTGAGAATTCTACAATTTAGGGCTGTATGCAAATAATCTTTTGATTCTGTTTGAATTTGCGGCTGTTATCGTTTGCCATAGGAAATACCCTTGTTAAAACATAAAACGTTACAGGTAAACTACCCTTTTCCCTTAACCGATCTTCACCAAAATCAACAGATCTTGAGAACTCTACAATTCAGGGCTGTATGCGAAACATTATTTGATTCTGTTTGAATTTGCGGGTGTTATCGTTTGCCAAACAAACAAAATTACCCTTGCTAAAAAAAAACCGTTGCAGGTAAACTACCCCTTTCCATCAACCGATCTTCACCAAAAACAATAGGTCGCGAGTACTCTGCAAATCAGGGCTGCATGCAAAAAATTATTTTATTCTGTTTGAATTTGCGGCAGTTATCGTTTGCCATAGAAAAAAAAATCTACAGACAGACACACAGACACTTTTCGGAAAACGACTTTTTTTCATGTTTTGAGTGTAGTAGAATCAGAATCTGCAATAATCTCGAACACGATTTTTTTTGCCATCACCATACTTCCATTCCTTAAGGAATATGGAAGTAAAAATCTACACACAGACACTTTTGAAAAATCACTTTTTTTCTTGTTTTGAGTGTAGTACAATCAGAATCTGCAATTATCTCGAACACAATTTTTTTGCCATCACCATACTTCCATTTCCTTATGGTACATGGAAGTAAAATTACTCTCGTTAAAACAAAATGTTGCAGGTAAACTACCCCTTCCTCTTAACCGATCTTTACCAGAATCAATAGGCCTCCAGAATTGAATCCTCTACAATTCAGGGACATATGCAAAAAATTATTTGGTTCTGTTTGAATTTGTGGCAGTTATCATTCACCGTAAAAAAAATTCTACACACACACACTTTTTGAAAAATGACTTTTCTTCATGTTTTGAGGGTCAGAATCAGCCCTTGTAACGGGACAATTCAGCCCACCTAATATTTTGGGAACCATAAAGATAAATATATAATAAGGGTAAATTTTATTGTAGACAAAAGTATAAATAATAATTGTAAAATATTATTCACAAATTATAACGACGGAATATGAAATGAGTGAAATCGTGTCAAGGTCAACTCCAGACGCAAGGGGAACCATTATTTTTAGCTACGTGACCTGTAAATTATGTAATTCAGAGGTCACACCATATGTCATCAGAGACCAACACAGCTGCAGATCGTCGCTGGAATGTAGAGTCAAATTAATACTCTCGTCAAAACTGAATTCAAAACTCATAAGAACAAAAGGTTGACATCTCGTGATTCCCTCACTACTTCAGAAATTGAGACATTAAATTTCGCACCAGTCTGCAATAACAACTCGTGCTGTACAGTCGCAAAGTTCTTGAACTAAATCGCGGCCGCCCACAACTCATAAAATGTGATTTATTCAAATTTATAGTGTTAAAAATCATGAAGTGACAGTTTTGGCGATATGTAAAAACAAGTTATCAGTAATCGAATTGTGCGAAATGAAGGCAAATACGCGAGGAGGCTGGACTATGGAAGTACCATGATCAGACGAAGCTTCATTTGACATAACAAACCTATACACCAATGTACCCATAAAAGAAACTTTAACTACATTAGAACAATTACTAAAAATAAATAACACACCTGAAACACACATAAAAGAGATCATCCATCTCACTAAAATTATCACTGAACAAAATTATTTCCCACACAATAACATGGTTTACACACAAACAGGTGGACTACCCATGGGCTCCCCTATATCAGGTATACTAGCCGAAATATTCGTACATACCATAGAAGAAGAACACATATTAAACAATAACAAATACACCAACAAAATAATATATTGGCACAGATATGTTGATGACATTTTACTCCTATACAACGGCAACAAAAGACAAATTGAAAATTTCCACAAATACATTAACACTATACACCAAAAATTAAAATTCACACTTGAATTAGAACAAAACAATAGCATAAACTTCCTGGACCTTACAATTACCAAAACAAACAACACACACACATACAAAATATACAGAAAACCCACCACATCAGTCATGGTCATTCATAACTCATCCAACCACCCAACTCAACACAAACATGCAGCTTTCAACTACATAGTTGTCTTGATTATTCATCTCTTCTTTCACCGCACTAACACTTATCTAAAAATGAACTTTTTCTTGTGAAACTTACTGTTTTTCTCTGAACGCGTTTCGGCGTACGTATCCGCCTTCTTCAGCTTTGAGACAGACTGCCATCATTTTGTAACGGTTGTTGTGTGGAAGGTGTAGTGGGGGTGGTGCGTGGAGGAAGGGGATTGGCGCGGGGATTCAACTTAATGTTTGTTTTTTGTATAATTGTGTCAAAAAAGTGTTTATGATTTATATTGTAATTGATCATTAAGTATGTTGTTTGGTTGGGTTGTGTGGTGTTTATATATTTCGTATATATTATTCAACACAACTGAACAGTAAGTTAACCATGATTTTAATAAAACTTAAGGGGGTTGTGGCGACATATCCTGACTGATCCCTTTAGGAAGTATGAGAGTGTCAATGAGAGTTTTTATGCTTCGGCAAAACATAAAAGTATAAATAATAATTGTAAAACATTATTCACAAATTATAACGACGGAATATGAAATGAGTGAAATCGTGTCAAGGTCAACTCCAGACGCAAGGGGAACAGTTATTTTTAGCTACGTGACCTGTAAATTATGTAATTCAGAGGTCACACCATATGACTTTAGAGACCAACCCAGCTTCAGATCGTCGCTGGAATATAGAGTCAAATTAATACGTCAAAACTGAATTCAAAACTCGTAAGAACAAAAGGTTGACATCACGTGATTCCCTCACTACTTCAGAAATTGAGACATTAAATTTCGCACCAGTCTGCAATGACAACTCGTGCTGTACAGTCGCAAAGTTCCGGAACTAAATCGCGGCCGCCCACAACTCATAAAATGTGATTTATTCAAATTTATAGTGTTAAAAATCATGAAGTGACAGTTTTGGCGATATGTAAAAACAAGTTATCAGTAATCGAATTGTGCGAAATGAAGGCAAATACGCGAGGAGGCTGACTATGGAAGTACCATGATCAGATGAGTAACAAAACGGAGGGGGGGGGGGGCAGAACAATCTTTAAATAAGGGCTAAAACCAAATTTCAACCTTATTATATTTTAAACTGAGATCTCACATAAGGGAAAGGGGTATGGATGAATGTGTGCGTGAATAAAGAATAATAAATAAGGAGCGCTGGTTTGCGAACAACAATAAATTTAAGTTTGTAGCTATTTTATTTTGTTAGTGGCCATTTTTTATTTTGTTAATCCAGAAATGAGAATATAGTAGCACAATAAATAAATGTGTAAAGGAGAGCGGAGTAATGGCTCCGTTTTGTATTTCATGATGGTTCGCCTAGTGTTTTATTTTATAAAAAGATGAATTTTGATTGAAATAAATAAGACAAATTTGATTGAAAAAAAAGTGAATTATTAGTCATTTCAAAATAACCATCGTGTTTTCAGCTCGTCCAACTTTGAATCCTGGACTTAGTAAGAAATTTTTCAAGGTTGGTATCAAACAACATGGCGGCTATAATAGCTGAAAGTGTATATTTATAAACAAAGTTTATTTATAAATTTATAAAATAAATAAAAAGTAACACCCTTATCTCGAACACGATTTTTTTCGCCATGACCATACTTCCATACACATTTACAATTGAATAAACAAGACATTTAATAGTAGTAATGTATTAAAAACCCCATTAGAGCTACTGATTGTATTTGTAATACTGTTATAGGAAATTTAAGACCTCTTTTGTATTTTATTCCTTGAAATTTTCTGCTGTTACATTGAGTAAGTGAAATATTTGATTCAGTGCAATTGTTTTGTACTAGGTTTATGGCGAAGGTGACAGTAGGATGGTCACTCTTTCTCATCGCTCACAAGTGCGCCGTTTTACTTCAGACTTGTTGCGAGTATTGAAATCTCAGGCTAGTAGACAGCTTATGGTTTCTGAGATAGGCACTTTGTACGAACGTACTTTCTCTCGTACTTTTGATCCTGTCGATTATGGCCTGTGTTATTTGGAAGACCTACTAGCTCAGCTGTCTGAAAATATTGTTGTAATTTCTGGAAAAGGTCCTTCTGCCATCATTGCAATTCCCAAAAGGGAGCAGACACCTGAGGAAATAGAACGGACTAAACAGTTTGCATCAGCAGTAAGTGTTCAGTCATTATTTTATGTTACTAATTAATTATATGGTTCTATTATTGTGTGTCTGTGTGTGTTGCTGTGGGTGTATGAGATACAGTACAAGACATGTGATAGAATTGTAACAAAACACATGATGAGATGAAAATTTCTTTAATTGGTATTTGATTCAAGATTATGAACACCAAGTTCGTATTTGGAATAAAATTCTTCATAACTTGATGCCTCACATACACTGTTTAATTTTCTTAAAATTTTGGGTACCACTTTCCCCTGTTGTGCCCCTAATGTTAAAAGTTTTTAGAGTAAACACTATATTTGGATTTTGATTAAAATTCCCTGTATCTGGAATGGATTTTTCAGATCCTTGATCTGCTTTTTGGAGCTCTTGTGTCTTAAAATTTTTAAATTTCCAAAGCTGAATGCTATATTCAGACTTTTGTTAAAATTCTTTATAATTGATACCCCACAATGGATTTTTGTCTTTTTTTCTTTAACTTAACCCCCACTGTATTGCCTTGTGCGCCCTACTTTTAGGGATATCAGTGTCAAAACAATGGAAGGTTGATAGGGATGTCTGTGGGAGGTGATGTTATTGCATAGCCGATATTGGGCAATCCTAATTAAGTATACTCATTATATCCTTAAATTTTTAGTGACCGTCAATCAATGAATGTTTTAGTGGATGGTTAGTGAGGATCGGTCAATAATACAAATTTTAGCTATTTTGCGTCGACGTTTCGACAATATTTATTGTCATCTTCAGGACCTGTGTATGAAATACAATAGAAATATCAAACATAACGAAACAATTAAATATTTGGGTGAACGTGTTGGTGATGTGAGTGTGTGCGTGCGTTTGTATGTATCATTTTATATGTGAAGACTTATGATAGTTTGTTTACATCTACAAATTATCTTTAAGAAAACGAGCAAATTATAGTATGAGAGAACTTAATTTATACAGTATTACAATTTAAATTACTAAATGTAATGTTTTAATTAATTAAACAAACAGTAATCAACAATTGGATATTAGATTGGTACATAAATTGTTTATACCTACAACAGTCAACATATAGCAAAGTAATATATTACCTATAAATGAAACAGATTAGGGGATGTTCACTACGTAATTATTAAAAGTTATTTTTACCATGTTTCACTCCCTACTGGTGTTAACAAACAATCATAATTTAGAAACATACAATTTACACAATACTGTAAAACATTATGACTTAAATTAGATAGTTGACAAAGGTTACAAACAAAAGTTTCTGGTAAATTTTACTAACTTGGATAATAATTGTAATCATTTTATAAAATATACTCAAGAGTATTATAGAATAATGTAATTTATGTATGTGTCCACAATCACCCTTCTCTCTCACCCATTCTCCCCCTGCCAGTCCTTCTCACAGCCTCTCGCTCTAACCTGAAATTGATCTATCACTCACTATTACCCCCCCTCTCTCTCTCTCTCTCTCTCTCTCTCTCTCTCTCTCTCTCTCTCTTTCTCTCTCTCTCTCCTACATCACACTCACTGTCTCCCTTCTTCCCTCTCTCACTCTTCGACCCTTCTCTCTCTCTCTCTCTCTCTCTCTCTCTCTCTCTCTCCCCCTCTCTCTCCCTCCCTCCCTCCCTCCCTCCCTCCCTCCCTCCCTTCCTCCCTCCCTGCAAGACGCAGGCCAAATTAGCGACCATGTTTTTAGGAGAAAAAGTGCGGCTTGTATTCAGAACAATACAGTATTTGCATGATATTAATAGTATTAAAATTTCAAGTGTTATAGGCCTATTTGACTTAAATATATCCTCAAAAAACAAAATTTGCGATTTAACGGACTTTCGATTTAACGGACACCCCTCAGCCCCAATTAGTCCGTTAAATCGAGGGTTTACTGTATATATATATATATATATATGTATATATATATATAAATCTTGTATCTTACTGACTCATACAGCACCTTCTCACTCACGTTAACCACTCTGGCGATCTGTCTCTCTCTCACTCTATTCTAAACAGATATATACCACAAATCTAACACGTAGACGTGTACATACACACACGCTAGCACTATATACGCACACACACAACAAAATAACCTCACAAGCCAACTACACATTCGAGAATCCATACATAAATATAACACTATTTTATTCTCTTCTTTTTATCATCTAAGTGTAAATTATGCACAACGGAAATGCCCACTGTACTGAGTTTAAAATTGATCGAATATGTGTCTATAAGAAATGTTATATGTTTCTTAGCTAATACTAAATAATATGATCAGTGAGACACTTACAATTGTTGCTGACGCCAAACACACAAATGTAAATTTTCCCTGACCAACACCTTATTATAAAGCAGAACAGACGACCCTTGTACAGTTGTAGGAAATTAAGTAACATGTGTTCGGAAGAGAGTTGAGAAACATTTGCACTAGGGGGGAGTGTGACACTAATTAATATCTGACGACAAGCTGGCCATTAAAATGACCAACACATCCTGTAGGGAGACTACTGATTATTTCTTAAAATTCATGTTTTGACGGTGTGTATAAGTTGAGCATAACTGGACGGTTTTGAGTATCAATGCGAAAGTTAATGGAGTGAGGGTCATTTTTAATTTGAATCATTTCCAGTACGCATCTTTTGAAAGAATTATTTTCGTAATGTTTAATTTGGGTGTTGTTGAAGTCGAATTCATGGCCAGTGTTTAAATGGTGAGATACTAAAGCGTTGGGGTTATCATTATGGGTTTTTTTATGGCAATCATACCTATGTTGATAAATTCTCTTATGTAAATATTGGGACGTAATACCAGTGTATGTGGCTGGACAGTCATTGCATTGGATAGTGTATACGACATTAGATCGTTTGTCTTAGGATGTCTGGTCTTTGAGGCTTGAGAAGAGAGATCGAACAGTATGTTGGTTTTTGAATGCTAAAGTTTTTTGAATGTTTGATAGGCATTTTTTAAGTTTTTCAGAAAGCCCTTTAACATAAGTTGTAGAAAAGTACGAGCTGGCGTTAGGCTCAGGTATATTAGATTGGGCAGATGTAAAATTGGGGCTCAGCTGAGTTGTGCGATGTTTATGAATTACCTGTTTGATTATGTGGTCTGGTAACCATTGTTTTTGAAAATCTTAAATACTAATTGTGTTTTTTCGATGAAATGATTGATCACTTAGACCGGTGGCTCTCTTATATACCGAGTGGATTAAGTTAGTTTTTAGATGCATGGGATGGTTGGAATTAAAATGCAGATATCTACCGGAGTTCGTGGGTTTTATGAACCAATCAGTGACTATAGTACCATCTGTCTGTCTAATAACCATGGTATCAAGAAATGAAATGGAACTATTCTGTTCGTGCTCTATTGGGAACTGTATTCGTTCAAAGCCCATTAGTTTGGAATTGAACAGAGATAAGATAGTGTCATGTTGGTCATATGGAATATATGTTATAATATCGTCCTCGTATTTATATAAGAAGGGGAGTTTAAATGGTAGCGTAGGGATAACTGTGTCAAGAAACTGGTTCATGGTAATGTCAGCTAAGATGGGCCCGAGACTGCTACCCATAGCAGTGCCATATGTTTGTTTAAAAAATTGTCCCTGAAATGTGAAATAACCATTATTGCAACAATGCGACAGAAGTTTAAGGAAACTATCCTTATCTAAAGTCTCATAATTCACCAAAACAATTTATTCAATTAGCTGTGAGATCTAAACTATGCATCCAGTAGGACTAATTGTCCTGTTTAGATGATTGTCACAAGGATGTGTAGCAACATTGCATAAATAGAGTTTTTTTAAACAGACTTGTAGGTACAGGAAAGAACTCGTAGGTCAGTGATTTATTGTACCATAAACAAATATAATAATTTGTCATTGTAATTTGTATTTGTTATAGAAATACTACATTAACTAATACATGTGTGTATGCGTGTGCAGGTAGTGGAGTTGTTAAGCCACAGTCCACAGTGCAGCATGCTATTCAACAAATTCGTACCAGCATACCATCACCAGTTTGGACATCAGTGTCGTGTGGCTGACTTTGGCTTTTCTAAACTTATTGAACTGTTTGAAGCTATCCCTCATGTTGTTAAGGTATGCTTTAAAGTTGTCACTTATTCAAGTGTCATATTGATGTGTTCGCATGAATATAAAATATACCTTCAATTATCCACACTATACTAATTGGGAATGATATAGCAGATTGCTATTAAACATAATAGCAGTTAATCCAGTAATCAGTGTCAGTGGAACATTAATCCATTGCTTTGTATAATTTTTCATAAGAGGATTTGTCATAGTCATATTTTTTCAACTCATTGGAATAATCTGAATGTGAAGCAAAATTTTCTATCACTTTAAATCTTTGTCTCAACTAAAAACAAACCTTTTTCTAAGCTCTATCAGTTGTTGGGTGGAAGGCAGCTGGCAATGTCTCTTTCCCTTCCATATTCCGGAGACCCATTCCTCATAAAGTTATTTTTATTGTTTTTTTTCATAAATTCTGTATTTTAAATTAAAAAATCAAGTAAATTTGTTTAAGTATGTATGCAATTTTTTGTATTCTAGTTGAAATGTTTGTATAATTATGATTGACATCCTTTTATACAAGACACGCAAATTAAATAAAATGAAAAACTGATTTCGATATTTTTTAATTCTGTTCATCTATAGTTAATTCATGAAACAGCTGTCTTTTATACATACAGATGTTCATCACAATACTAAATTCAGTTTGTGTCAAATTGTCAACAGTATTAAAAGAACCAAAAAAATGGTCTTAGGATTGTTTTGTCACTCACTTTAAATATATGCTTCAATGAGATTTAATAAAATATTGCTTTCACTCTCATTAATAATTCTTTATGTCCAGTTAATACTTTATATATTACAAAAAAATTAAAAATTAAAAAACATGCAATGACAGCATATTCACAGTAGTGTTTTAACATAAAACATAACCTACCCTTCAAAGTTAGGTTTAATGCAAATTGAATTTATAACACCAGAACGTAAATAAACGTATTGTTTATTGTTTGAATATAAATAACTTGTAACAAATAAGTACTCTGTTATAAACAGCTTCAAATTAAACGTTAGTATTCCTTATGATATTACACTTTGATGCCAGGACACTTACAATAGCCTTCCTTCATCCAGGCTGGGTCTTTTTGTATTAATTTAGAATGGTGTAGCTTTTATGCCATGCAGTTAAAATATGTATTAGCCAGATATTTATAAAGATCCAAATGTCCTGATTGAAACTTATGTTGTATGTAATATAATGTCTATGTTATCTGTAATTACTTCAATAAAATCTATATTGTTAACTTGATCATCGTAGGTACAGCAGAAACAAAATCAAGACACCAATTAAGTCACTAATCACCAGCTTTAATTTTCACAGTTAAACACAGTTGTATTACAATTATCCTGTCCGATTATAAAACACAACACTTTACTAATAAACACTTGAACGCACAGAGTTATGTAGCCCAATAATAACTCTCAAACCGAACTGTAAATATATCGCAACTATACTGAAAACTAAGGCCGCTGCCGCCATGTATTTATACCTCCCCTCACAGACCATATCGTTGCAAACTACGTCTTAGCGCCAGTGTGTACTACGTAATTAATTGCGGCCCTGACAAAGTCTGCGCGGCTGGCGGCTTCGAGAAAACTGTCGCTAATGCGTCTTGAGTCACGTATGCCACACACATTAGATGGAGATTCTTCTGGCACATTCGACAAACTCGTAGACTGTTCTGTATTGTCGTAACACTGCCTGCCCCGTAAGCCTGTTCATCCCGAACTGGCAAACCGTCTCTGAAGTAATGCTCGACCAGGCAATCTAGGGGGACATCCTTGTGAAAGATAATTCTCCGGTTCTTCGTATTCAGTCTCGTGTGATCTGAACATCACGTTCCCAGGAGTGCGAGTCTTCCGCTTAACCACTAGTTTTGCTGGAATCTCTCCCGTTGCGTCATGTACTGATGACCTAAACACCACTGGCTGATCCAAGTTTGTTTGGATCTCGTCAACAACCACTTGCGTAACCTCATCTTCAGCCACTTTTCCCTCGGGCGCTTCTATCAGCTCAGGAACAAGCAAGAGTTTTGTCTTGACATCCGTAGTTGGCTTTCCAATCATTTCTTTTGTCATTACACTTATTTGTATTTCTTCTGCTAGTTCTTCCTCCATTTCTGCTTGCAATAGGGAGGGTTCCTCTTGACCAGACCTGTTGACTTTTTCTTCGACTAATGCCACTCGCTTAATCGAATGGTTGGTAGACCCTGTCATTTTAGCCATGCAAAGCTTTATCTTCTCTTGGCCAACCTTCAGGGCATTCTCTCTTAAGTCCACAATGAATCCATAGGCATTCATAATGTCCGTGCCAAGAATCACTTCATCGACAATGTCTGCAATGAGCATTTGGTGGCTAAACTCGAGAAGACCCAGGCGTGCACGTACATCTACCTTTCCTAGCACCTTGACGGGGCTTCCAGTCACAGTCTGTATTGTACAAGAGCTAATTAGAGGCTGGCGGTTGCTGATTAAGTCAGGGCGCACAATGGACACTGTTGCGCCCATGTCAACTGTAAATGATGTTGGTTTACCTCCCGCAAATCCATTAACAATAAAGTTTCAACTGGTCTTATGTAGCGTGGAAACTGTGTGCTGTTCTGGGGCTTTACTTCTCCAATTGGTGCGATCACTCTCTTCTCTCGGTATCTTCTTCTCCCAACAGTCTACCTGTAGATGACCACGTTTTCCACAGTTGTAACATTTCGGTCTTCTGTCTTTTTTAAATCGTTGCGACTCTCTTGAACTTTAGAATTGTTTGTCCGACAACATTGTTTTTCTGCACCCATCGTAATGGCAATGTGATACAGGGATCTTCTGACTGCAATGTGATGGCACAACCCATTAATGTAGCGGGACGCTGACTTGGCAGCTTCAAACTCTAGATAATAATTCTCGAACTGAACTGTAAATATATCACAACTATACTGAAAACTAAGGCCGCTGTTGCCATATATTTATACCTCCGCTCACAGACCAGAACGTTGCAAACTACATCTTAGTGCCAGCGTGTACTATGTAATTAATTGTGGCCTTGACACAGTCCGCGCAGCTGGCAGCTTCGAGAAAACTCTCGCGAATGCGTCTTGAGTCACGTATGCCACACACATTAAAGCGAGATTCTTCTGGCACATTCGACAAACACGTAGACTGTTCTGTATTGTCGTATTAATATTTTGGAAAATTGCCCAACACATGTATAGTTAGCAAAACTAACTAATTATAGTTATTATTTCACAATACTATACTATAATACAATACAATTACTTCACAGTATTATTATTATTATTTGTTATAAACATATTTGCATAACGTTTCTACTATAACCAGTTTTATAAATTTACATTTGTGCTAGTTTCTTAGTGGAATAGTTTAAATCATGGTTCTAAGCACTTTGAAATTTTACATATAACATGCACTGAGTTTTTGTCGTCAGTTATTGTTATGAAAGTTAATAGCAATACAATCTAGTGGATGATTTAAGTGCTATAAAAATATTTTTATTTCAAAATAATTCCAAAGATGTATTTATATGCTATAAGGTTAGGTCTTCTGCAAAGGCCCCATGACCTGCCATTCTTATCCAGAACCCCCCCCCCAAAAAAAAAAAAAGAAAAAACAAATACCAAGGTCACATATATATTTTTATAGGTGGTATATGAGAACCGCTTCATTATCCCAACTGTGAAAATACCAAGTACTCTTGCAGCATAATATTGCACCGTTGGAACTCAAAGAGTTAAGTAACACTCAGAGATTAGAAATTATTTTACTGGTTTTGTACATTTGTGTAGATATAATGTGTAGGTTTTTGTATTTTTGGCTTTGATTCCAGTTTTCTCAACCTATCTTTTCCCTTTACAAAGTTAACATTGTCGAGCACAGATTCAACAACGGCGATGTTTTGCAGAAACCTTTTCAGTTAGTAAGAGAATACTGTACTGTGTTCATAAGCTTTATATTACAGGCTGGCTCAGGGATGTGTTTAAAGTTATAGAATAATTACTGTTAATAATAAAACCAATTTGAATTTCAAAACAGACATCGTACAACATTTCTGCTGTCTTGATTATATTTTTGTGTGAATTAATATATATGTATTGTTTTATATGATGTGTATATATATATATATATTGTATTAAGTAAATTGTTTGTGCAATCAGATTTATGAAGACAGCGATGGCAAACGGTATGTGACACTAACAAACGAGGAAAAACTCAAAGTTCTTGCCAATCACATGGCTGAACTCGTGCAGTCACGTTATCCACCAGGTTTACCAGTGAATGAAGTCGGCTCAGTATTTCTGTGGCAACATGGATATGCTCTTAAGCCTGAAACATATGGCTGCGACAACCTGCAGGAGTTGATGGAAAAACTGCATTCAACAGTCAAGGTAGTTACTATTGTTTTTTGACATAACATACGTTCTCTAGGTATAATTAGTTTTGATCATATTGAATCTGTTTCTGTGGAATCTGTGATCACTAGTTAAGCGAGGTCTTGCATAGTTAATCTAATGCAACATTTTTGTATTTCATACAGTCTTCAGTGATCTTAAAATATATGTGTTTTGAATTTGGGCAGTTTACTAATTGTAACAGTTATAATTGTGAAATATAAAAAGCAGCATGTACTGACAATAAAGTTAGTGAACTCGTGGCAATGAAATTTGTATCTACATATTGCTGATTGTCACTGTGATCCTCATTGAGAATAACCTTGTTGGTAAATTACACACCAGTGCCAATATATATACTGTAGAAGTGGTTATATGGAATCACTTTCAGTACTTCTATCATATTTTTATGGTAGTCGTGTTGGATCATCGTGGGTACAATGGAAACAGAATAACTGACACCATTGAAGTCTAATTACAAACTTTTTAATTAGACACAAACTATGGTTAGAAATCAGAAAGCAGTTTATAAAAAATAATTCAAGTTAAAGTTGTCCAACACACAATAATAAATCTCACCTTATTACAATTCTTTTCAACTGCCACATTTTTTCGTGTCATTCCCTGGTGAACCACCATTTTTAGCGTTATTTCAAAAAAATTGTAGGAAATTGTATGTTTTAAAAAAGTAATACTTAACAATATATTATTTTTAAGCTCTTTGTATGCAGATATGACACGTAGTCTTTGTATTTTGATTAAATGTGTACAAGTTTTAACCAATTGTAGCGGGACAAAAGGAATAGCGTTTTTTATTTTATTGTAATAATTTGTTTGGTTCAAACAAAGAACTATTCTTCGTATTGTTTAAATTAGCAGCCATCCTTACTATTTCTTTTATGAATTCGCTAACTGCTATAATTTTTTATTGTTCGAATAAGCTTTTCGTCATTACGAATGTCATTTCGTAATGACGAAAAGCTTATTCGAACAATAAAAAATTATAGCAGTTAGCGAATTCATAAAAGAAATAGAAAGAACTATTCTGTGTAACACTTTGAGTAACAGCCTGTGGCTTATCTGTTTATAAAAAGAGATCTCAAGTAAAGGGGGTGGAACAAGTGAAAGAGAGAGAGAGAGTAAGAGAGCGTGTGTATGTACAAAAGTGAAGTACTGGTTTGAATGTAAAAATGTTTATGCTTTATTGAGTTAAGATATTTAAAAATGTTTATGCTTTATTGAGGTAAGATACATAAAAATGATTGTGCTTTATTGAGTTAAGAGATTTAAAAATGTTCATTCGGGTTAAGTTGAGAATGGTTTGAAGTATGACAGAAAGTAGAGAAAGAGTATAATGTTGAATCAGAATAAAATGAAATTTGGTAGCTTCACATATCTGTGTTAGAATGATTATTTCTACATAACCTTATCTTGGTTTCTGTCCATAAGACTCGCCTACTATGGGACCTGGGTAAGTTTAGGAGCATTAAAATTATTCAAGAGTTATGGTGTACATATTCACCTCAAAATATGTTGGCGACCTTGAGTTTGGAATCTTCTGATGATCTTATTAAGACGGTGAGTTTAGTAGAGTGGGGGTAAGTAGTTGTTTTACGTATAGTGAAAGAGTAGGAGTGTAATAATGATAAAGTTACAAAAATAGTCTTAAAGATATTGTTTCATCACAAAAATTTGTTTGAATCTTCATTATTTAAACTTATGGGACTTTTATTTGCCCTCTAATGCCTAATTTAATTAGTCATCAAAAAGCAATTAAAAACAGTGAAATTCTGAGCAGTTTTTGTCAGATTGGGACTATTATAACAGATTCTCATTAAAACATGGGGGAGCTGGCTGGATATCATTATCAGTCCAATCAGTGTCAATGTCATTGTCACTATTTCCTCACCTTTGTCCAGCACTGGTTATTTTTGTGCTGCATCTGTATACAAGTAATGCCATCTGTAACTACTACAGGACAAAATATATGAAAAGATGCGTAACTCATTTACATTATGTATACAGAGTTATATTTCTGTTTCATCATCAGAAGTGTAACTACGAAAAAATATAAAAATAAAAAGAAGAGATTAAGCACCGATTATTACTATTCTTTTTGACTTACCTTTACAAAGTCAGAAGATTCCCAAGGTCGCCACCACCTTTTTTTTGGAGGAAATGTGGAAACCATTTCACTTTCCCGAAGAAAACAATTTTGATAAATTAACAAAGACTCCCACAGAAAAAATTCCAGGGCTGTTTAGGCGAACTTATTGACACAGAGAATAGGGTTCGGGTAGACTGCGTAATTAACTAAACTAACACATTATAAAGAGAAATCTGTTTTTATTTTATTAAAACACATTGTACTTTAATTTTTTGATGTTAAAAAAATATAATTCCAAAAAAGAAATTAAATCATGTAAGGGGACATATCAGGGACGGGAATGAATTTTAATAATTGAAAATAACATAATTCAAAAAGCAGTCAAGGTTCACCTTTGGTGTACCCCATTTTAACCAACTATACACACAATATTACAAAACAGCACGTCTGTGTTTCTACTTGGAGTCAGCCAGTCCAGACATATTACGTAACTACATACAGTTCGTGGCATCCGTGAATCACGGGAAAAATGAAGCCAACGTGCAGATTTCACCAGGCGGCAAAATGTTGCAGAAGTCGCTGGCCTAGCTTCTAGAACTTTTTAAAACCACCAATCAGGGCTTGAATTGGTGATCACGTGACCGGCCAGAAAACACCTAGAACTTCGCCCTAACGCAGATTAAGTGTCAGTCAAGTCATATCTTTCGGACCGCGCGGTGCTGGTAATCAGTGTTTGAATAATATGTCAGTCGACGAACTCTTTCAGACCGCGCGGTCAACAAATATAAGTGCTCGAGTAAATTAAAGTCTGCTGACTATAAATTATAATGTGTATATATATGAAATCAAAGTAACCAAAAGGTGATAAAAAGAAACAACTAAACTCAATATAAACTAGTGTCAGAGTGCGTCAAAATGAAGAAAGCGGTCAACATGAGGCGGCGCAACAAACCATATGAACACATAGCGGATGGGTAACTAAAAACACAGAATATTAATACTTAAACCAATTTTAAGTAAATGGTGATTATTCTTTATAAAATGAAAATTTAAAATGTAACTCCATTAATAGAGATCTCTAAGGAAAAGGGGGCTTATAAAAGAAAGAGGGAGGGGAGAAGATATAAAGAGTACTGGTTCGTTTAGTAGAAACGTAATTAAAATGTAGTTAAGGAAAGTTGTTTTTTGATATATACTTGTTTTTGTTTGGTAATTATTATTAGAGAATGTAAGCGATTAGCATGAAACCATATGATTTTGTTTGGTAATTATTATTAGAGAATGTAAGCGATTAGCATGAAACCATATGATTTTGTTTGGTAATTATTATTAGAGAATGTAAGCGATTAGCATGAAACCATATGATTTTGTTTGGTAATTATTATTAGAGAATGTAAGCGATTAGCATGAAACCATATGATTTTGTTTGGTAATTATTATTAGAGAATGTAAGCGATTAGCATGAAACCATATGATTTTGTTTGGTAATCATTATTAGAGAATGTAAGCGATTAGCATGAAACCATATGATTTTGTTTGGTAATCATTATTAGAGAATGTAAGCGATTAGCATGAAACCATATGATTTTGTTTGGTAATCATTATTAGAGAATGTAAGCGATTAGCATGAAACCATATGATTTTGTTTGGTAATCATTATTAGAGAATGTAAGCGATTAGCATGAAACCATATGATTTTGTTTGGTAATCATTATTAGAGAATGTAAGCGATTAGCATGAAACCATATGATTTTGTTTGGTAATTATTATTAGAGAATGTAAGCGATTAGCATGAAACCATATGATTTTGTTTGGTAATTATTATTAGAGAATGTAAGCGATTAGCATGAAACCATATGATTTTGTTTGGTAATTATTATTAGAGAATGTAAGCGATTAGCATGAAACCATATGATTTTGTTTGGTAATTATTATTAGAGAATGTAAGCGACTAGCATGAAACCATATGATTTTGTTTGGTAATTATTATTAGAGAATGTAAGCGACTAGCATGAAACATATGATTTTGTTTGGTAATTATTATTAGAGAATGTAAGCGACTAGCATGAAACCATATGATTTTGTTTGGTAATTATTATTAGAGAATGTAAGCGACTAGCATGAAACCATATGATTTTGTTTGGTAATTATTATTAGAGAATGTAAGCGACTAGCATGAAACCATATGATTTTGTTTGGTAATTATTATTAGAGAATGTAAGCGATTAGCATGAAACCATATGATTTTGTTTGGTAATTATTATTAGAGAATGTAAGCGATTAGCATGAAACCATATGATTTTGTTTGGTAATTATTATTAGAGAATGTAAGCGACTAGCATGAAACCATATGATTTTGTTTGGTAATTATTATTAGAGAATGTAAGCGACTAGCATGAAACCATATGATTTTGTTTGGTAATTATTATTAGAGAATGTAAGCGACTAGCATGAAACCATATGATTTTGTTTGGTAATTATTATTAGAGAATGTAAGCGATTAGCATGAAACCATATGATTTTGTTTGGTAATTATTATTAGAGAATGTAAGCGACTAGCATGAAACCATATGATTTTGTTTGGTAATTATTATTAGAGAATGTAAGCGACTAGCATGAAACCATATGATTTTGTTTGGTAATTATTATTAGAGAATGTAAGCGACTAGCATGAAACCATATGATTTTGTTTGGTAATTATTATTAGAGAATGTAAGCGATTAGCATGAAACCATATGATTTTGTTTGGTAATTATTATTAGAGAATGTAAGCGACTAGCATGAAACCATATGATTTTGTTTGGTAATCATTATTAGAGAATGTAAGCGATTAGCATGAAACCATATGATTTTGTTTGGTAATCATTATTAGAGAATGTAAGCGACTAGCATGAAACCATATGATTTTGTTTGGTAATCATTATTAGAGAATGTAAGCGATTAGCATGAAACCATATGATTTTGTTTGGTAATTATTATTAGAGAATGTAAGCGATTAGCATGAAACCATATGATTTTTTTCTATGTAATATAAGAGCTGAAGTTGTAATGGCAAGAAAAGGTAGAGCCAGTAAAAATACAATAATCTGTTATGTTATTAGTTCATAAAGTAAATTAAAGAAGTTTGTGCTTAATAAAGAGAAAGAATTTGTTAGAATCGGAAAGACTGTGTTAGCGTAATTATTTCGCACTTAAACCCAGATAACCCCTCTGCAAGCAACTCCTTTCGTCTATACCACCCAGGAGATCACCCGAAGGTAAGATAAAAACGAAGTTTGTATAAATTTAATATATTTTATTATTTGGATAAAAATTAGTAGTCACAATCAAAAGACAATCTTTAAACGCAGATCAGTACTTTTTTATTTGTGAAATTTCCCCCTCCTTTTTTCTTTCACTCACGCTCACACACCCTATTGAGATCTCATTATTTTTAAAAGGTAATTTTACTGTTTTTCATGATATTGTTTTAAAAAGTCAATTTTGTATACTTTCACCAAATTTACTACGCCTTTATGTTTACTTAACTCTTTCGTCGAGGAGCCTCCTACTGGTTGCACAATAGGTCGTAATTCGCTTTTCCAACGAAAAATGTTCCAAAAGTTCAAATTTACGTTTGCATTTTTTGTTTAGATTTAACTCACATGATAACCACCATTTTTAAAACTTTTTTGCAAGAAACTCGGTAGGCCTACCGTAACTGCCCGTGGGCACTAATAGAACACGTGTACTGTTCGGTTGTTGAGTGGAGACTGGGGTGGTTCGTTTCCGTTCCTGCACCACAATTCCGTACAAATACGCATTTGAAACCAGTCTATTCGGTTACCTCCCCCGTCCCTCCTTTGGATTGATGTCATTTGTTTTTCACTTGATGATCACGGCGCCTGGCTGTCGACCGTACCTCAACTCTGCCTTACTGCATCTTTGTCAACAAAATGCTTTTTGGTGTGATTCACTGGCCAAAAATAGAATTCGTTCATAACATACCGTTACATAAGATTCATCAAGTTTGTGCATACATTCTTGCCCATACAATCAATTTCAGAATTAAATACAAAATCACATATATTTGAATTTTGTTGACATTAGAAACATGTTGCTTTGTTGATCCTAGAACATGCAGCAGCTGAAACTGAGCACTTAATACTTCAGTGGTTTGTAGGACACATCTACTAGTAAAATATCAAACTAAACTATAACAGCAGGCTATGAATGAATAAGCTTCATTCTGCAGACTTCAGTCGGACAGTGCACAGGGAAATGCATTTAAACACACGAAAACGTATGGTGTACGGGCATAGTCTGCTGCACCATTTCCACTGCCTGTATTACATATGGACAAGATGTTGAAAGTGTTAATGGACTTTTGTATATATGTTGTTACTTTTTTGCCTCTGACGCATTTCATAATATACACTATTTGCCTTTCCTATTTTGTTTTACAACTCAGTCTCTTGTTTTCCTGTTTCTTTCAAAGTAATCACCAAGCTCTGTCAATTCTTTTTCTAATCTTACTTGTATTTCTTTGTCTTTTAATATACAAAGCAGCTAATTTTTTTTATGTTTGTCCATTTCCATTCCATCCTTGGTCAAAACCTACCCATACTTGCTTGATAAATGAAATGTTTCCAAACAGCATGTAACATTTATTTTTGGTAGGTTGCTCATCTGGATTATGGACCAACATTAATACCAGTTGATCAGGCTCGGATCCAGCAGCTTTCATTTTGCGTACGTCATGTGTTAATGACAAAAGGAAATGCCAAAATGACTTGTGAAGAGTTTGACAATTTATTTCAGAAGTCATACGGTCACAAGTGTACATTGGAAATGTTAGAAAAGTATCTGCAAGATATTGTCAGGGTGAGTTATTGTTTTTACTGTAAACAATTTTAATGTTATTTAAGTTGAAAGAAATGTAGGGTCCTAATGTCATTGTTCAAAATATTTGTTTCACTTAATAACAAAACTAAGTTCATAGGTATTGATTTTTGCATTTCATCCAGAGTTTCAAATTTAGTTAAATTTGTTCTGTTTCTTATAACTAATAATGTTCTTACATAAACAAAATCTATACAATTAATTAAAAATATCTAGCCTAAAATTAAAAGTAAATGTGTGTGTGTGTGTGTGTGTGTGTGTGTGTGTGTGTGTGTGTGTGTGTGTGTGTGTGTGTGTGTGTGTGTGTGTGTGTGTGTGTGTGTTTTATATAAAGTGTTTCTTAGCATAAAGTAAAGGACTTCTTGAAAGCAAACATGTGTTAGATCATTTCTAGATTACATCTCTTTTGATACCTAATGACAGAAAGAAATACTTTTTCTGTTGTGTCATTTTGAAGAATGAAGAATAAGTGTTGACACATGAGGGAATGAGTTATCGGAACCTTAACTTTTTGTAATAAGCAACAGTGAAATTGGCATCTTTATTTTAAAAATCTCAGCTTTTGTAGTTGTCCCCTTTTTTACTACTGGGCAACAAACTGTGCGACTCTTTCTATTTTCAGCTATGAAGGTCATTCGAATAATAATGTCTGGTAATATATTTAAAAAACACTAATATGTATAAGTTTATTGTATTATACATTTTTTGGGCCTTAAACTGTTTTCCAACATAGTCAGCAGCGTTCTGAAGGCATACTTCACAGAGCAGAACAGACTGCTTTATCATCCCCTCTTCAAAGATGCTTGCCGGCAGAATGGTGACAATCTCTAAGTGTAAGTCTGGATTGTAAATAAAGATAGCAAAAATATTACATTTGGATTTCTGAAGTGTTACTGATTAGGGACAGGTGTGTGTGTGTGTGTGTGTGTGTGTGTGTGTGTGTGTGTGTGTGTGTGTGTGTGTGTGTGTGTGTGTGTGTGTGTGTGTGTGTGTGTGTGTGTGTGTGTGTGTGTGTGTGTGTGTGTGTGTGTAATACTGTCAGTTAGCTTGCTTATTATGAAACATCTCGTTTCACAAATGCATTTATTAATCAAGAATTTGTTGGATGTTGGCAGGAGACTTGAGATAACCAGTCTTCAGCATGTTTTGCTAATCAATTTCTGTTCTACTTACTTTCTGACAAACAAACAGCGAGTCTGAGAATGGGCTTCCAATTTGGCAGAATTTTCTACAAAATCAGTCATTGTTAATAGGTGTACCACCACCCACCACCATATATATATATATATATATATATATATATATTACATTTAATATTTATAATTAAATTTACCTCAAGATGTTATTTTTATCCTTTATTGGAACATGTTTCGGGTACTATCTTGTACCCATCCTCAACCTTCCGGATTTTTTGTCTGGTGAAGTACATATGTTTTGTTGGTTGACTATTATTATTGTGGCTTCCTGTTGGCTTCTGGTATTTCAAATTGGTTTTATTGTGTGTGATTGTGGTGTATGTGTTAGTTTTTTGTGTATTTTCTATGTTGAGTGCTTTGAATATTGTGTCATGTTTTGTATTGATTTGTATTTGTTCAGGTATTAGTTTGTTTTCTGTTTTATGTTTGTATATCTGTAAATTTTCCCAAATGTTCATTATGGTGCCTTTGTGTGGTATATGTTTTATTAGTGTTACATTGGTTATGTCTGGGAATTCATGTCCTGTGTTTCTTGCATGTGTGGCTAAATTGGATTTATATATTTCTGGTTTTTTGTATGCATTTAGGTGTTCAAAATAACGTTTTTTCAGCTGTTTTTTTGTTTGTCCTATGTAACATTTATTGCAATCTTGGCATTCAATTTTGTATATGCCGTTAGTTGTTGTATTATCTATGTTGTGTGAGCTATTTAGATTTTGTAATTTATTTTTATTAGTTTTGTATGCTATTTTTATATCTGTGTTTTTAAATAGTTTTGTTAGTTTTGTCATTTTATTATTTATGTATGTGAATGTGGTCCATTTTTTGTTGTTGTTATTATTTATGTGTTGTTCAGTTTGATTTATTCTTTATAAAATCTAAATTACAAAATCTAAATAGCTCACACAACATAGATAATACAACAACTAACGGCATATACAAAATTGAATGCCAAGATTGCAATAAATGTTACATAGGACAAACAAAAAAACAGCTGAAAAAACGTTATTTTGAACACCTAAATGCATACAAAAAACCAGAAATATATAAATCCAATTTAGCCACACATGCAATAAACACAGGACATGAATTCCCAGACATAACCAATGTAACACTAATAAAACATATACCACACAAAGGCACCATAATGAACATTTGGGAAAATTTATAGATATACAAACATAAAACAGAAAACAAACTAATACCTGAACAAATACAAATCAATACAAAACATGACACAATATTCAAAGCACTCAACATAGAAAATACACAAAAAACTAACACATACACCACAATCACACACAATAAAACCAATTTGAAATACCAGAAGCCAACAGGAAGCCACAATAATAATAGTCAACCAACAAAACGTATGTACTTCACCAGACAAAAAAACCGGAAGGCTGAGGATGGGTACAAGATAGTACCCGAAACGAGTTCCAACAAAGGATACAAATAACATCTTGAGGTATATTTAATTATAAATATTAAATGTATTATATATATCAAGAAACGGACTGTAGCAAGAAGTGACTAAATATATATATATATATATATATATTGTAACATAACAAAATGTTACCTAACCTAAATGTATGTTATAAGACTTTATAAGGACAAAACAACAATGTAAATGGGGATATAGTATTAAGAATAACCAAGAAAGGAGAAATCAAGAAAGAAGAATGAAGCAGAAGTACCACATGAAACAGTAACCCAAAGACTGTTTGACACTACAACCATACAAAGACTAACACAAACTGATGGACAGAGTAAACTTACATTAAGCTGTCAATCAAGTCAGTAGTTAATGTAAACCGAATATTATATGTAAATAAAAAATGAATCAATAAGTATCTGAATACTGTGAAATCAGAATTAGCATTTTGCTGATAATAAATTTGACCATGACTAGTAAATTATGAATGCCAAAAACTAAAATTAGCAATGGCTACATAGTGAGAACAAAGATGTATTTCAATATCAAATATACTTGTGAGAAAGAAAAACTATTTATAAGAGGGAATCTTATACAAATAAGGTACCTCCACAAATTACCGAATTGAGAACCAATGAACGTTGTTAAGGCAAAATTCCAATATGAGCGATATGTCTTAACAACGCCTAGACCAAGCATTAGTCAGTGAATTGTTTATTGGGAGCTAACGTAAGTGTAAATTAAAATACACACAACAATTGTTATGCTCTGACGTAACAAAAAACATTATTAAAATGATAAATTTAATCATAATTCAAGTGTTAAATAGTAGAATAGAACGAGTTAGCATAAAACGAAATGTCATAGTAATTAGGATTGTTCATTACAGTGTATAAAGTTTAGGTGTACTCATAATGTTCAGTAAAAATGTCAGTACAGAGTTGATGGTGTTCCCACATAAACGTTTGAATAATAAAATGATATGTGAACACAAACAATATTAACCAAAGTGTAAAATCGGCGATTCAGAAAAAGCAGACGACATGAGAATGGTGTACCCAAACATTGATTTTATAACAATGTCGGTCAAAGTGAAAGTAATTCAATGTCGAGTGATATCAAATTAAAGAAGAAAAAATGATCTTTAATTTGATAATGATATCGACCCAATCGCAACTGTATCAAGTGCGGGAAAGATGTTTAGCATCATTTGCAAAATATGCACCAGAAATTTGTTTATGAATAACAACAACAATGAAAGCTATCTGTCACATCAGCGTTTGATGGTTAAAAAACCGTTATCAACGGCCAAAATAATAATACGTCATACCCTTCACACCTGCAAGAACCAATCAGAAAATTAGTTAGTAATTAACAATTTTACCTAAGACCGATGGACAAGGAGAGTATATAAGGGAGACGCGAGCGTTTCTCAACAGACACTGACCGACTTCATACAGCACAAGACGTGTGCTCGTTATCTCTGCATTTTTAATAACTATTAGCGTCATCTACATAATACATCGAAATAAATAGTTCAACACCAAGAAACAACTACTTCAAGTTAATCTACAGCAAACAACAGTGATTATGTGCAGTATTATTTCAATTTAGTGCGGGAAATAATGAACAGAAAATAATTAATTATTATCATTCATGATCCATTTAGTCAGAAGAGGATCGCAATATTCTGTTCTTGTGCGTGTGTTGTGCAAAACCTGGTAATCATTATAATCCGATTACCAAAGTGGTTAATGAGTTTTAATTAAATAATTAAAACCAAAAGGTAACAGTGCAATCATTATTCAATTTTTATCTGAGCGCCATAACCTGTACATTTTTCTACACTGATCTGTACTGATGCAAAACACAGAAACATTTCAAGATTACACCATGTCTCAATTTATTATATGAATTTGTTATTAGGAAATAAGCTGTATGATAGTTGTAAGTGTTCTCACATGATAATTTTTGTAAATCAAAAAGCAAGCGTTGACGAACGCAAGGCCATCAACAGGTCATTTTTATTTTGTTTACTTTATGAAAGTAACCTCAAAAACGTTGTTGATCAATTTTATATAAAAAAGATTATTGGATATTGTGTAGGCATAATTTTCTTTTTCGTGTTTCAAAGAATTCACATCTGAGATTTTCATATTTTTAATGTTAAAAATAAATAACATCTGGACTGAGCCAGATTTATAATTCATGTTCTGAGCAAGCCGTATAAGGCATATAATAACTGATTTATAATTGTACAACTTTGTGTATTTTCATTATATTTGTTTTTGAATTCTCTATAAGGGTGTAAATAAAACCCATTATTAACAGCATCACTTGATTTGATTTATTTCTATATGATAATTAAATATTTTATTTAAAAAACTTAAACAACCTTCAGTTGTGTTTTAATATTTTGGAATAGCATTGCCAAAAGGTGATACACAATTATTTTAAATTTTTTAATCATTCAGTAATTCTATTTGTGGGTTTTACACGGGATTTTCCCTAAATAAATCCGTGTGGCGCCCACTAACTAACAAACAAGGCAATCTAACCTTGCTACTAAAGTGAGTTGGTGTTTGTAAACTGAGTTGACAGCTTAGTGAACGTCTAGTAAACACGACCAGGTACGTGAAAGTATATTTAGTTATTTATATTGTCCAGACATTACGAGACGTAACATACTTAGACTATCAGCAACCTGGAAGAGAAGTTTTACAGCCAGTATCAACCAGACGATCATCATTATCAAGCAACCAACTATTGTACTTTACATTTCAGATTAAGCAAATTTAGCATTTAATTATTATCAACTCAACTATTTTATTTGTTTCATATAAGGGAATTCTTTTTAAACAAGTATAATTACACCATTGTGAACACACTGTGAGTAACCTCGAATGTTACATTTTAAATTACTTTACTACGTTAGTAACCTTCAATTAGAAACAACTATTTCAAACTTTGATTTATCTCAAAGGAATACTTCACACATAATTGAACTTTGTTCAAACAAGACCTTTAATATTTTAAACACAAACAATTTTAAATAACAACAGCAACACTTTTATTTTATTACAAGCTAACGTATACACCGTATTCGATCGATTTATTTACAGTATAAACCTAATTCGTAAACACACCGAATCTAGTTACGTTATAAATTGGCTGGCCCAACAGTGTGGCTTTTAAACGTAATTTAAACATTATATTAAAAAAGAAGAAACCCTAATTTAACCCTAATTATTTAGATTATTACAAATTGGCGCCCAACGTGGGGCAGATTTAACCACGACACACACACACGTTTTATTAGATTATTACAAATTGGCGCCCAACGTGGGGCTTAAAAAATATTAAATAAAAATATATTTTATATCAGCCCGGCAGACACGAAAGGACAACCACGCCTTACCTAAACAGACAATAATATATACAAAGTCAACTAAAACAAAGATGTACCGGAGAAATAGAAGGAGAAGGGAGAGAGTAGACTGGGACCAAATATACAGAATATTGAAAATCGATGGTGAAGAACTGAACCGAAAAATGGAAGAGGAGAAGAGATGGATAAAAGAGGAGTCAGACCAATTAAGAAGTAAGAGGGAAGAAGGCTTTGCAAGACTCCACGAATGGGAAACCCCACTACCAAGGAGGAACCGGAATACAAGATGGTATAATAACCAACCAACATGGCGAAACGAGGAGAAGAGGGACTACCGTTACCAGAGATGGGAAGATGAGCGTAGTAGAAAAGAAGCAGTAGAAAGAGAACTAAGATACCACAAGATAAGACAAAATGAAGAATTATTCTATAGCCGAGCAGCACAGAAGGAGGAAGAGGAAATAAGACGCCAGAGCGAGAGACGGGAAGAAGAGCGTAAACGGAGGGAAGCGTTCGAAGAAGAATTGAGGAATGCCAAGAAGTTAAAAAACGAAAAGAGACGGATAGGTGAAGACTTAACGAAGAATGGGAAAAATACTAACGACAAAATTGAAGACGATCATAACCAGAAGGAATCCATGGAACCACCACAAGAAAATATGACTAAAGATATCCCAGAACAAGACGTCAATAATGATATAAAAGAGGAGGAAGTATTAATAGCTGACCCAGAGACCGGAACAATAACAAGGAAGGACCAGAATGAACTATATGAATCTCCAAGTGAACACAGTGAAGTCACTAACGAGAACATAAAAACCCCCTACCAAGAGGAGAATAAAGATAATGACACGACAAGAGAATGATGAAGCGATCTGAGAGATGGTAAGTGATAACGCACCGACCGTGAACGTCGAATATACAAATATAAACTCAAACACAGAAAATAAAGAAGTAATGGAAACGCCGGACACAAACACGCCTGGAGGGGAAGCAATGGCAAGTGACACCATAAAAAACCAACCTAAGGAAATAGCATCGATGGAGCTGCTAAGTTTCCAGAAGATGATGATGGAATGTAGGGAGAAACAGTTCCCCCACCCCGTAGAGAATAGCTTTGAGAAGGCAAGGGAGGAAGTGATGAACGATATCAGATCATGGAGAGAAGAAATCATCCAACAATGGAGGGAAGAAATGGAAACTAATGATGAAACCATGGAAGGATTAAGTTTACAATCCGAAGACACTGGTAAACAAACTGAGAATAAAGAAGACTCGAAAGCATTGGTGCCTGAGGATACACACCATAGGAATGAAGAGAACATTCAGCATAAAGAAGCCATCATTAAAAATGTAAAGAACAAGATAATTAAGAAAACGAGAGAAAGAGACAAAGATAAAAGGAATAATACGCTCTAAGAAAACAAGGATTACAAAGGAAATATTAGAGATGACTAGGAGTGGATTAATTAACTTCGTGGACAACCCAAGTATTCGTCATAGAGCAAGAACCAACGGTAAGAAGTGTAAACAGGACTTCATAAAAATATTAAAAGTAAATCACCATAAAACCGTGGGTAAAAAATTAAATAAGAATCCAATTAAATTAAATATACCAACAAATGAAATACACCAAACAAAATCAATTGATTCCTTAATGAATAACCAACCATTAAACTATGTAATTAATAATCCAAATGACGGAACGATTAAGACAACGTTACATGCCAATGAGTATGTTATGACGGAGAAGGTTATAAACAATGAGGTATTTAAAGTGAATACTCCTAGAAGAAAGATGCTTCACAAGAAGAAGGAAAATTATCAAGAACAACTGGACCAGCTCATTGAAGGGTACGCCCAAAGAATAAGGGAAATGCGGAAGAAGAGGGACCAAGCGATGGAAGAATCCAACCAGGAAATGAACAAAGGTCAACCCGGATTAGAAGAAGGGCCAGACATCAATAATAGCCAAGGCCCAGAGTACAATGAACACAGGAATACCAAGGATGATGAGAGGAAGAAGGCAAGGAAACGGGGGGCCAATGACTATCTGGTAGCCGCCAAATGGAAGAACCGCCTGATAGGAAGGTATCTCCAAGACCACTAGTACTGAACATATGTAAGGTATCCCGAACATGTAATATTAGCCATAGAGTGGAAGAGCACAAAATAACCCCATGAATGCCAACCATAAAAAATGATTACTATTAAGAACAGATAATATGTAGTAGTAGACAACATTTATCACCCGAATGTTTAGGGTATAAAAGAAAAATATATGTTTAAAAGGCCATTACCATGAACAAACGCATTTAATGTTTAACAGAATCACATATTAAGCTACAAATTATTGAAGGTAACTAATTGACTATAACAAATCAATTTGCCCTATCGAGTTACAAAAGTGTGATACAGTCTTAAACAAACTGATATTTGATAAACCTAAGGGATTTGATTATTTAATTCAATTATTTACTAAATATCTCCTTCGAGCGCCATCTTGTTACCAACTGTAATAAGAAAATTACCAAGGTTCGTTTAAGCGAACTAGGAAATGCAGAACAGGTTATTTATAATGATTAATTTAATTCACATTGGCAATGAACAAAAGGTTTATTTACTCTAAAATGCACACAACAAAAAAAATAAAACTTCTTTTACTACACTTACATACTATTGCCAACTTAACTATGAACTCATGAAATAAATGCCATTAAAATTAATTTCCGTACATCCTTTTCTTTTTATTATTGATTTGGTCTTATTTATTAATTATATTTCTTTGATTATGTTTCCCCCATAATTACATTTAATAATTATATACCTACACAAACCAGCACTTCGTTTAATTTCTATATTCACTCTCTCTCTCTCTCTCTCTCTCTCTCTCTCTCTACATTTCTATTCCCCTTCCATTTTTTAATTGATTTTAATTAATTTTAATTTTAATTAATTTAAGTTTATTTTGTAGGCTGCCAGTTCTTTGTTAACCATTCTCAAAATTTGCTTTTTTTTTTTAAAAGGTTTTAGATTTAACCAATGTTGGTTACTTATCTGCCAAAGATCTTGATGAGTCCGTCTCTAACACGTATTTCATTCCGATTCCGCACATTTTCTTATTTATTCATTCTCCGGAACTATAACTCTATAAAACTGTTTGTTTTTTGTTGAAAGTTCACATTTTGAAACCAATTGTTGTATACGGGCGCGTCGGCGAACGCACAATAACTTCGCCCGAAAACCGGCGCGAGCCGGGCAGACGCGACAGTTTATTTTGCGTCTGGTCCGCTGAGATGTTGATAGCTGACTACTTTGTTCTGTTCGGTGCGTCACACAGTTGCTGGCGTGACACACCCAGGATAGGCTCTGACGAAACCGATGACACACAGTTGTTATGTAATTTGCTGCCGCAACACATCGCCTGATGTCTGGTTGCATAATTGGTTGACAGATTTAGTTACATAACGTGTTTACGTTTTCCGGGTTCGTCATTGTCCTTGAACTGATTTTAGTACAGTTGTTGGCTGTTATTAAACTGTTTATATGAATTTCATTAAATAATTGTCACAGTCAATGCTGCCACGTTGCGATCGCTTCCACATAACAAATTTACCTCTCGGTCATAACATTTTTCTATCACTCGACAAGTTCATTATTATTTATGAAAAAATACAAATCCTGTTATTACCCCAGGTATGCCCAAAATGCCCCGCTACAATACCCCCTCAATGAGATATTTTATGCCGAAGCATAAAAAATCTCATTGACACATTCATACTTGCTAGAGGGATCAGCCAGGATATGTCGCCACAACCCCCTGTATGGTTTACACAAAAGAATAATCAACTCACCCTTGGTCCGGTGACTGTGACCGCATCTGCATGACAATACTGGACTTCTCTCTCGAGATCCCAACACCGTAGAGTCAGACAGATACTCAACGCCCCTGCCCTGACGCGCAGGCCAGCTCAGGTCCGCCGCCACAGCATCACCAAACACTGAAACAACAAATCAAAATATTAAATAGTGGCCTTATACAACACCATATCCCCAACTGATCTGTTCCCCCCTAGCGGTGCTGGTTTGCGCTAAGAAGCACTGGTTTTGTTTTTCATTTATCGCTAACATGTATATATCATAACATATTTACCAACAATATATATATACCCCTCTTAAAATTCCATCTACTTACCCTTATCAACTTTACCCCAAAATTCAAAATCATTGCCCTGATTCCCATCAGAATTTAAGCAAACAGACGACTGACTTATTAACATTTCCCATTACCATATTACATTTCTCTCACCCCCAATTTAAAAATGCATTTAAAATAGTTAACTTCATAAAATTCTCTTAAACTAACAAACACAATATAACATAAGAAAATATAATACACTTCTAATTCACATTAAAATAAACAATTGGTATTTAAAATGTTACACACATTAAGTTGGCATATGAAATCAGAAAATTACTTTTAAACTTGATTTACTCTTATTAATTCGTTTCTCAAAATTACAAAAATTTTTTTTTTTTTTTTTTTTTTTTTTTTTTTTTTTTTTTTTTCAATTATGGCCATCATTATTCCATTTCATTAATTTGGGTGATTCTACATTATTCATTATAATTTACTTTATCCACTTGGCATTTACTCACAAACTTCCCCTTTCATTACTCTAACGCTCCCTTACAAAATCTTTAACTAGTATGACACCCCTCTATCAAAATTTTACTAACCCTTCTCTACCTCTAACTATTTACTATTTTAACTCCAATCGCCACCTTCTACTCTTATAAAAAAAAATACTCTATAACCCTTTGTACATAGGATACGTGTTTCCTTCCCAAAACTCATTCCCTTATGTTGGTCCCTGGACTCCCCCTAGGTAACCCTTTCCGGCGCCAATCGGTCCCTATCCCGTCCCAACCCTTATGTTGCGGACTCCCACATTACACTACCACTACTACAAAATTGCCATCCCCAAAAAATCTCAATCTCATAACCTCACTACAATTACAACAAATTAACATCAACAAATAAACAATATATCGCTCCAAACTCTACATAAAATCTCCATAACTACTGTGTCTCCACTTATACTTCTCAAAATTCTATAACATATACTAACTCAAAACAACATTGCATTATTTTCATTTCCACTATTACTTTAACTCTTACTTCGATTTGGACAAATCTATGTCCCACAAAATTCAACTTGAACTGATTCAAACATTTTATTCAAACAATTACTATCACCCACTTCTATCTTTTACAACCTATTGAAAATTTTACTTATTACAACTATTTTTCATTTTATTTTAAAATCTGTAAACACATTGAAAACATATTATTATATTTTTATAATACTTATTCCTAACATACTAAATGCAATCAACACAATAAGACATAATAACACAATATAAGAAGTATTTAGTGCATCTATTTTTTAAATTCAAACAAAATTATTGAGTAGCAAATCATCATTATTAATTAAAATATATCAAATTTTTAATACGTTATCCCCTTGGATAACCTCCCAGCCACACACACTATTATAATACATTACATAACATAATACACAAATAGCAATAAACCTGGATTATTAGCATACATCAAACAAACAATTCTCTTTTACATCATTTATCTAAAATTTATAAACATTATTATTTAAAATGTTTCATTAACTCTTTTTATTTATCATCATTATTGACTTATCCTGTGTTGCAATCAGATTTTCAAAATTTCTAAATTTATTATTAACATATATTTTTAATCATTATGTTCCACAAAATTCCACAAAATAAACCATTTAACATTTATTTATTTATTCATGATTATTAAATTAAAATCTCATCACACAATTTAAATTCCTTATAACATTCAAACACATAATATTCAATTACAATATCTAAACATCTCAAATTATTTAATTCAATTTATTATTAAAATTGAATATTCATTTGATTATTAAAATAACATATCTCAATTATTATCAACATTCTACAAATCATTAACTATTGTCTTCATAATTATTTTATTATTTAATTGGAATGCCAAAATATTAATAATATTATTATTATTAACACAACATTTTCTAAAACATATACACATTACTTTTCTAACATTTCACCATACACACAAATGAATTCAATATTATTTACAAAATATGCGTCAAAACTGTTCAAGTGTATCTCACTTCAGATGTCCAAATCAGCAAGGTCATTACCAAAAATTTACAATATCTAACAAGGTCTATACACTGATATTCTAGTTCAGCCACCATCGTCATATATATATCTAGTGTATTTGTAACATTCATCATTTTTATCAACATACAAATTATGATAATCATTACTATCATAATAATCTATTAACTCTATTTCATCCATTGTACCACTAGAAATCTTGTCACCATAGGTTAGGATTGTCCCGTCTATATCAGGGTTATTCGTTAATGTCAGGTAAATTTTCTCATCTTTGTATTCCTCAACTACTACGTCAGGTAAATCATTATAGTCAGGTAAGATATTATCAAAATTATTCTCTGTCTCTCTTTCAACAGGTACGTACTTCACATGATTCATCGTCACCCCTTTTATTAATTTTCTCAATTCATCATACTTTCTTTCTAACTTATATATTTCTATTTCATTCTCAACATATAACTCTCTTTCTTCACAGCACCACATCACACTCTCACAATTATTTCGGACAGAGGGTACAACATTATACAACATTAATTCATTTAACAATAAGGGTCTCTTGCCCTGAAAAAACAACATTAAATCATCATCATCATTATAAACAATAAGGGGAAAATTTGCCCTCTGTCCCCATTTAATTACTACATTATTCTTCCACTCTCTCTCTATTTCATAAACACTCATTAACATTTCATTATCGCATTCTAAAACTTCATCAGTACTTTTTGTTATTATATTTTCATCATTTACTACTACATTATTCTTCACCCCCACTATACTCTCAGATTTGTCTACTATTTCGTCATTTTTACATTTTGTCTTACTTAAAACATTGTTACCTAATTTCTCGAACTTCTGTTCTAACTTATTTAAACTGTTTCTTATTATTTCGTGAGTGCTTTCTAAATGTTTATTCATTTCTTGTATCTCATGTTTCAACTCTTTATTCTGATTTTTTAATAACTCCTCAAAACTATTCTTTTGAATATCGAATTTACTGTTCTGAATATCTAATTTCTTATTTATACTACTTTTGAAATCTTGCATTTCGTTTTTGTGTTCATCTAACTTTACACTCTGGTTTTCTATCATTGCTTGTATTGCTTTCAACATTTCATACGTATCGTCATTTTTTTTATTTTGGATAGGTGTCGATTGATATTCGACATCTTTCATTATTTTTGATTCGGTCAACTGACTCTCTACATTATCATTCGTTTGAACACCCGAATCGCTACTAAACTGACTGTCAGATAAGCTGACAGCACTATTATCTGCCATTTTTCTTAAAAAAAAATTTTTTTTTTCTTTCTATATTTCTTTATATAATCTTATTATCCGTAACACATACTTATTGAAAACATTCTACTCACCCATATTATACATAACCTCTTACGTCTATTTTACGTATGCACAAAAAAAATTTATTTTACCTTAAACAACCATTCTGCTTTCCCAGTGGGCCTATATTTATATAATATTATTATATAAATCGTCCCTACGTTCGGGCGCCACTGATACAGTCTTAAACAAACTGATATTTGATAAACCTAAGGGATTTGATTATTTAATTCAATTATTTACTAAATATCTCCTTCGAGCGCCATCTTGTTACCAACTGTAATAAGAAAATTACCAAGGTTCGTTTAAGCGAACTAGGAAATGCAGAACAGGTTATTTATAATGATTAATTTAATTCACATTGGCAATGAACAAAAGGTTTATTTACTCTAAAATGCACACAACAAAAAAAATAAAACTTCTTTTACTACACTTACATACTATTGCCAACTTAACTATGAACTCATGAAATAAATGCCATTAAAATTAATTTCCGTACATCCTTTTCTTTTTATTATTGATTTGGTCTTATTTATTAATTATATTTCTTTGATTATGTTTCCCCCATAATTACATTTAATAATTATATACCTACACAAACCAGCACTTCGTTTAATTTCTATATTCACTCTCTCTCTCTCTCTCTCTCTACATTTCTATTCCCCTTCCATTTTTTAATTGATTTTAATTAATTTTAATTTTAATTAATTTAAGTTTATTTTGTAGGCTGCCAGTTCTTTGTTAACCATTCTCAAAATTTGCTTTTTTTTTTTAAAAGGTTTTAGATTTAACCAATGTTGGTTACTTATCTGCCAAAGATCTTGATGAGTCCGTCTCTAACACGTATTTCATTCCGATTCCGCACATTTTCTTATTTATTCATTCTCCGGAACTATAACTCTATAAAACTGTTTGTTTTTTGTTGAAAGTTCACATTTTGAAACCAATTGTTGTATACGGGCGCGTCGGCGAACGCACAATAACTTCGCCCGAAAACCGGCGCGAGCCGGGCAGACGCGACAGTTTATTTTGCGTCTGGTCCGCTGAGATGTTGATAGCTGACTACTTTGTTCTGTTCGGTGCATCACACAGTTGCTGGCGTGACACACCCAGGATAGGCTCTGACGAAACCGATGACACACAGTTGTTATGTAATTTGCTGCCGCAACACATCGCCTGATGTCTGGTTGCATAATTGGTTGACAGATTTAGTTACATAACGTGTTTACGTTTTCCGGGTTCGTCATTGTCCTTGAACTGATTTTGGTACAGTTGTTGGCTGTTATTAAACTGTTTATATGAATTTCATTAAATAATTGTCACAGTCAATGCTGCCACGTTGCGATCGCTTCCACATAACAAATTTACCTCTCGGTCATAACATTTTTCTATCACTCGACAAGTTCATTATTATTTATGAAAAAATACAAATCCTGTTATTACCCCAGGTATGCCCAAAATGCCCCGCTACAAGTGTGTAGGATTAAGATATAAGCCAGACTTTGTTACTGATGAAAAAAGAACCAGATCTATCACACCAAAAGATAGAAAATTATGTAATGTCAACTAAATGATTTAATAAGAAAAGGGACATCTATTATGTCACAAAAAACCAGTAGTGGCATATAACTACAATTACTATACTATACTTAGAAAAAAAAAAAATGTGTATCCAAATGAATATTATATGTAACTAGATTTTATCAAATGATTATTGTATACCTCTTGTAAAACTCAAATATTAAATAAAATCATCCAGAATAAAGGTTCACCCAACTAACCTTTGAAGGAGTAGAGAGGCAGAATAACAAAGTGTGTGAAATAAAAGAAGGATATTATTATGGAAAGTATAAGGAAAGAGAAAAAATGTTTATAAAACAAACCATGTAAACCCCAGAATGTCTATCAAATTAGATATTAGTATGTTATTATATTGTCAAATGAAATTGTAATTATAGAATATTGTATATTATATAAAATCATCCAGAATAAGTGAGAACCACCATCACTTGAAGGAGTAGAGAAGAAAAATAACAAAGAGTGTTAATTGTAAAGATAACTATTGTTATAATGGAATGAAAGGAAAGAAACGTGTTTATTAATTATCAAATATGGTACATCACCAAATATGTCAGAGAACATCAAACAAAAAACCATTTAGTATACGAACAATGTACGCCCTGATAATTCAGGATGAATATCAATTATTATTAAGAAAAACTTAATGAACTATTGTGAAAATAAAACTATTGTAAACTCTAGAAATAAGAAACCAACTGCATAAGTACCTAAGCAGCAAAATAAGCGTATAATCTTAAGAATACTCAAGTGAACCAAAGCAAATTGTCAACTAGTACAAAAAGTAACTATATAGCTGATAAAAGCATAGCTAAGAATATCAAGTCTAAAAAAGAAATAATTACCTGTAAGAAAGAAAGTATGTTAGCTAGTATAAAGATGGAAATGTGATCTAAATGAAAACCTCTGATACCTTGAATATTACAGTGAATATATTATATTATTGAAAATGAATGTTATGTGATATTATGAGTTGTGATAGTGCAACTATTGCCAGGTGCAATGTTTATTTTTTTTCTCAGACAGAGAAGAGTAATGCCTCTGAATCTGAGTATGTGTATTGAGGAACGGCAGAGGATGTTAGCCACAGTGAGCCACCCTGATTCCGAACCCTCTACAACAGTTAGGGAGTTATATTGTACTAATGTATCAAGGACTATTATGGAAAAATCTGTGAGGTATAAATTATAATAACCATTAAGATAATCACGAATGTAAAGATATGTAGTAAGAAAGTAGAATGTGAATAGAACAGGAAATTGTTAACTTAAGGAATGAGATCTATTGTAGTTAAATGACTTAGAAAGTAAGCTACTTGAAAATACTAGTAAGTTAAGAGTTGTATCACTAGACAGAAATCAAGCTAGAGTAATACACCAATAGTATGTTTAAAAAATCAAAGAGTACAAGAAAAAAAAAACTATAGAAGTATACTAAGAAACTGACATGAATTGATAATTTTATAAAAAATAAATTTTTCTCAAATGATCAATTTTAAGGAGGGTGTATATGTAACATAACAAAATGTTACCTAACCTAAATGTATGTTATCAGACTTTATAAGGACAAAACAACAATGTAAATGGGGATATAGTATTAAGAATAACCAAGAAAGGAGAAATCAAGAAAGAAGAATGAAGCAGAAGTACCACATGAAACAGTAACCCAAAGACTGTTTGACACTACAACCATACAAAGACTAACACAAACTGATGGACAGAGTAAACTTACATTAAGCTGTCAATCAAGTCAGTAGTTAATGTAAACCGAATATTATATGTAAATAAAAATGAATCAATAAGTATCTGAATACTGTGAAATCAGAATTAGCATTTTGCTGATAATAAATTTGACCATGACTAGTAAATTATGAATGCCAAAAACTAAAATTAGCAATGGCTACATAGTGAGAACAAAGATGTATTTCAATATCAAATATACTTGTGAGAAAGAAAAACTATTTATAAGAGGGAATCTTATACAAATAAGGTACCTCCACAAATTACCGAATTGAGAACCAATGAACGTTGTTAAGGCAAAATTCCAATATGAGCGATATGTCTTAACAACGCCTAGACCAAGCATTAGTCAGTGAATTATTTATTGGGAGCTAACGTAAGTGTAAATTAAAATACACACAACAATTGTTATGCTCTGACGTAACAAAAAACATTATTAAAATGATAAATTTAATCATAATTCAAGTGTTAAATAGTAGAATAGAACGAGTTAGCATAAAACGAAATGTCATAGTAATTAGGATTGTTCATTACAGTGTATAAAGTTTAGGTGTACTCATAATGTTCAGTAAAAATGTCAGTACAGAGTTAATGGTGTTCCCACATAAACGTTTGAATAATAAAATGATATGTGAACACAAACAATATTAACCAAAGTGTAAAATCGGCGATTCAGAAAAAGCAGACGACAGTGAAAATGGTGTACCCGAACATTGATTTTATAACAATGTCGGTCAAAGTGAAAGTAATTCAATGTCGAGTGATATCAAATTAAAGAAGAAAAAATGATCTTTAATTTGATAATGATATCGACCCAATCGCAACTGTATCAAGTGCGGGAAAGATGTTAGCATCATTTGCAAAATATGCACCAGAAATTTGTTTATGAATAACAACAACAATGAAAGCTATCTGTCACATCAGCGTTTGACGGTTAAAAAACCGTTATCAACGGCCAAAATAATAATACGTCATACCCTTCACACCTGCAAGAACCAATCAGAAAATTAGTTAGTAATTAACAATTTTACCTAAGACCGATGGACAAGGAGAGTATATAAGGGAGACGCGAGCGTTTCTCAACAGACACTGACCGACTTCATACAGCACAAGACGTGTGCTCGTTATCTCTGCATTTTTAATAACTATTAGCGTCATCTACATAATACATCGAAATAAATAGTTCAACACCAAGAAACAACTACTTCAAGTTAATCTACAGCAAACAACAGTGATTATGTGCAGTATTATTTTAATTTAGTGCGGGAAATAATGAACAGAAAATAATTAATTATTATCATTCATGATCCATTTAGTCAGAAGAGGATCGCAATATTCTGTTCTTGTGCGTGTGTTGTGCAAAACCTGGTAATCATTATAATCCGATTACCAAAGTGGTTAATGAGTTTTAATTAAATAATTAAAACCAAAAGGTAACAGTGCAATCATTATTCAATTTTTATCTGAGCGCCATAACCTGTACATTTTTCTACACTGATCTGTACTGACGCAAAACACAGAAACATTTCAAGATTACACCATGTCTCAATTTATTATATGAATTTGTTATTAGGAAATAAGCTGTATGATAGTTGTAAGTGTTCTCACATGATAATTTTTGTAAATCAAAAAGCAAGCGTTGACGAACGCAAGGCCATCAACAGGTCATTTTTATTTTGTTTACTTTATGAAAGTAACCTCAAAAAACGTTGATCAATTTTATATAAAAAAGATTATTGGATATTGTGTAGGCATAATTTTCTTTTTCGTGTTTCAAAGAATTCACATCTGAGATTTTCATATTTTTAATGTTAAAAATAAATAACATCTGGACTGAGCCAGATTTATAATTCATGTTCTGAGCAAGCCGTATAAGGCATATAATAACTGATTTATAATTGTACAACTTTGTGTATTTTCATTATATTTGTTTTTGAATTCTCTATAAGGGTGTAAATAAAACCCATTATTAACAGCATCACTTGATTTGATTTATTTCTATATGATAATTAAATATTTTATTTAAAAAACTTAAACAACCTTCAGTTGTGTTTTAATATTTTGGAATAGCATTGCCAAAAGGTGATACACAATTATTTTAAATTTTTTAATCATTCAGTAATTCTATTTGTGGGTTTTACACGGGATTTTCCCTAAATAAATCCGTGTGGCGCCCACTAACTAACAAACAAGGCAATCTAACCTTGCTACTAAAGTGAGTTGGTGTTTGTAAACTGAGTTGACAGCTTAGTGAACTTCTAGTAAACACGACCAGGTACGTGAAAGTATATTTAGTTATTTATATTGTCCAGACATTACGAGACGTAACATACTTAGACTATCAGCAACCTGGAGGAGAAGTTTTACTGCCAGTTTCAACCAGACGATCATCATTATCAAGCAACCAACTATTGTACTTTACATTTCAGATTAAGCAAATTTAGCATTTAATTATTATCAACTCAACTATTTTATTTGTTTCATATAAGGGAATTCTTTTTAAACAAGTATAATTACACCATTGTGAACACACTGTGAGTAACCTCGAATGTTACATTTTAAATTACTTTACTATGTTAGTAACCTTCAATTAGAAACAACTATTTCAAACTTTGATTTATCTCAAAGGAATACTTCACACATAATTGAACTTTGTTCAAACAAGACCTTTAATATTTTAAACACAAACATAATTTTAAATAACAACAGCAACACTTTTATTTTATTACAAGCTAACGTATACACCGTATTCGATCGATTTATTTACAGTATAAACCTAATTCGTAAACACACCGAATCTAGTTACGTTATAAATTGGCTGGCCCAACAGTGTGGCTTTTAAACGTAATTTAAACATTATATTAAAAAAGAAGAAACCCTAATTTAACCCTAATTATTTAGATTATTACAAATTGGCGCCCAACGTGGGGCAGATTTAACCACGACACACACACACGTTTTATTAGATTATTACAATATATTTCAATCACTTTCTGCTACAGTCCGTTTCTTGATGTATATAATACTATAATACTTATAACTATTTTACCTCAAGATATATTTTTTCCTTTAGGGACATGTTTCGGGAGATCCTGTTCTCCCATCTTCAGCCTTCGCCATCTTGCTTCTGGTGCAGTATTTGTGTGTTGGCTTCTGGATGTTATTAAGGTGGTTTGTTGGTCTTTGGTCCTTCAATGTTGCATTATTGTGTGTGGTTGTGGTATCTGTTTTTGTATTTTGTGTATTTTCGATGTTGAGTGCTTTGAATATTGTGTCATGTTTTGTATTGATTTGTATTTGTTCTGGTATTAATTTGTTTTATGTTTGTAAATCTGTAAATTTTCCCAAATGTTCATTATGGTGCCTTTGTGTGGTATATGTTTTATTAGTTTTACATTGGTTATGTCTGGGAATTCATGTCCTGTGTTTATTGCATGTGTGGCTAAATTGGATTTATATATATTTGGTTTTTTGTATGAATATAGGTGTTCAAAATAACGTTTTTTCAGCTGTTTTTTTGTTTGTCCTATATAACATTTATTGCAATCTTGGCATTCAATTTTGTATATACCGTTGGTTGTTGTATTATCTTTGTTGTGTGAGCTATTTAGATTTTGTAATTTATTTTTATTAGTTTCACATATATAAATAATAAAATGTCAAAACTAACAAAACTATTTAAAAACACAGATATAAAAATAGCATACAAAACTAATAAAAATAAATTACAAAATCTAAATAGCTCACACAACAAAGATAATACAACAACCAACGGTATATACAAAATTGAATGCCAAGATTGCAATAAATGTTATATAGGACAAACAAAAAAACAGCTGAAAAAACGTTATTTTGAACACCTAAATGCATACAAAAAACCAAATATCCAATTTAGCCACACATGCAATAAACACAGGACATGAATTCCCAGACATAACCAATGTAACACTAATAAAACATATACCACACAAAGGCACCATAATGAACATTTGGGAAAATTTACAGATTTACAAACATAAAACACAAAACAAATTAATACCAGAACAAATACAAATCAATACAAAACATGACACAATATTCAAAGCACTCAACATCGAAAATACACAAAATACAAAAACAGATACCACAACCACACACAATAATGCAACATTGAAGGACCAAAGACCAACAAACCACCTTAATAACATCCAGAAGCCAACACACAAATACTGCACCAGAAGCAAGATGGCGAAGGCTGAAGATGGGAGAACAGGATCTCCCGAAACATGTCCCTAAAGGAAAAAATATATCTTGAGGTAAAATAGTTATAAGTATTATAGTAATATATATATATATATATATATACATATATATATATAAAACAGCCAGTGGCAGCTGGTGGTTTAAAATTTGGGGGGTTGCAGTTGGGTTGGATGGTATTAAATTGTTTTATTCTGTGAATAGAAAATGTCCAAGTCTCCTCGCCTCCAAACAATACACAAGGAAAGCAAAATAATGCAATTTTACTGTCACACCCATGTCCCCCCGCGAATATTTATTGTATGAATCTTTTTTAAATTTACGATTAAATTTCTGTTACCTGATTTTACACTTTGATTAAAATTTGAAAGGTCTGGTGTAGGCCTACCTACTCTCTTTAATTTCAATATTTTCTTTAATAGGACGTAAACTGAACAGCGTTTTTGTTAAGTTTACAACAGAATTAATTGCATCCTACCAGTTAAATGTAATAAGTATCTTACACTATGACACCTTAATTCTTTATATGTACTATTATTTACATTAAACAATGAACTGGACTGACACTTAACCGACACTAACAACGAACTTCCAACCCGGTGCACCACGTGTTATTTACCAACAAACATACTGATGGTGCCATGAGATACAACCGGGTTGGATTTGCAGTCCCTAATCACACCAAGTGAGCCTATACCGGTGCAATAGGAACAACCGAGTCTAATCAGCCAGAGCACTTCTCCATTGTATTTCCCCATATACAAAGCACGTCACAGTTGGTGCACACATGCCATGTTCACCGCAGCAAGAGCGTGTATGGTTTTTAGTAATTGCTGTGCGTTTTTCAAAACGGCAAATGATTAATTATGATGATTTAGCTTGAAAACACTATTATTACTTATTGTCTTATTCATAATTCTATAATATAAAATACCATTCAGGATTTAATGGGGGTTGTGCAACCGTGCAACCAAAGCACGGGCCGCCACTGATAACAGCAATCCCATACTCATACTGGCACTTGCTTGCTAAACTAACACATACTGCATATCCACACATGTATTTGATGAGACCACACATACAAAATTGTATGAGCAATTCGACATTACTTTCCAACTGACTCTTGAAGTTGTGAGGTTGTGATATTCTATATCTCTAAAGATCTGCTTGGGAACAGATAAAAATCTGTAACTTATCAGGTCAGATATAAAGGTCATTATCAGGTTATTGTAAAATAATTTTAAAAAAAACACAGAATCAATGAGAATTACACCAATTCACCAATTAAATCAACCTTGGCACTGGCGCGAATATTTAAATTGTGATGGTACAATCATGGTACATTTCATAATTACCTAAAATATGGTAAAGAGATCATAAATATTGTATTTTCCTATTTTTTGACATACCCAATCCAATCTCAAACACCCGATATCGAATTTACAGTGAGTGGACTATATTACAGTATTTGCCAGGATTTGAACTAATTCATGACAAAAAACGGTGTCATCACAAAAACAGTGTGCAGTTATTGAGATAAGCAGAGCCAAGCCTTCGTTACGTCAGAGGCGGAGAATGTGTTGACAACTACAAACGGCGATGTCAACAATTTAGACAAAGGAATGTGACGTCAATACACCCCACTTCCGCAGATTTCAACCAGAAATTGCCGTCATTTCATCTGCAGCTCTGATTTGAGCCGGCCGGCCGCCCATTCACTTACGAGTGAATTTTAACTTTTTAGACCACTGTAGGTGGTTAATAAACAGTATAATATCTACTATCAAAATGTATTAATGAAAGTAATAGTTAGGTTTGGTGTAGGCGTCCTCGACCGATTAAATCGTTCGTAAACAAGATCGACGTATAGAATCGGTCCCACGACGGTGGGTTAAGTCCCGTCAAGCGCAGTAAAATAAACCGATTGTGCCGATATTACGAACGAGACTGGCAGTGCGAGGAAGCCAACACGGAAATTGGTGAGAGCGTTCCTTATATATTTTGAATCCTTTATTTCCCAATATATGTTATTGTAGAAATCAATCATTTAACAAATTATTCAAAATTTCAATCTAAATTTAAGGAGCTCCAAAATTTAAATAAGTTGTACCATGATAATGAAAGGGTGAGTGGTTGTGTGCGTGCGTAATTATTCTAAGTGCTGGGTTGAGCACCACTATATAAATATAAATATATACATGTTATTATTGTATAATCATTTAAACATATAATCATTAAACTTAATCAAAGTTATTATTACACATTATGTTTTTGGAAGGGTTACAGTTGGTTTTAAAAAATGTTATGTAACAAAGTAAAGAATAAAAAGGGGTATTTCATTGGTAACAATTAGAACAGCTGTTTTGTTATTTCAAGCAATTTCCGTTTCCTATGACTTCGCGTAACGAACTTCTGGCCCATGACTTAGTTAATTGCATAGATGGCGTCCTAGTTTTGTATACATAACCACATTTGTGAGATATATCGTATTTATAAATTCAAAAATAACGTAACAATACAAAATTTGAATGGCGGGAACTTTGTTACAAACCGTTACAAAACATCTAAATAATACTGTTACATATTTATTGCTTACAGATAAATCACGACAAAGATGGCAGCATAACAATTCAGCTGACAAGTTTACAGTTATTTGCCAGGGATGTGTACCGTCTTCTGTCAGCTACAGATGGCAGGAGGCTTGCTCTCAATTCATTTGAAGCAGCTTACTTGAGAACGTTCGGCACAGCCGTCCAGCCGGCGCAGTATGGTTACCAGTCTGTCGTCACTCTGTTACAGGCCATTCCGCATACCGTTACTATTCGTGGCAAGGGACCCAAACGTGTACTTATTTTAAACAAGGAATTGGAGTGTAAGTTACACTAATTACTAATTAAAAATTGTTCTTAGTAAACAGTGTAAGTGCTAAATTAGAATGCATTTTGGGGATGGGGGAGTAAATCCTAAGTTAATGCTGATCAGATAAAAATGAAAATTAAAGTTTAATTAAATGCCACATTTTAATACAAAAATTATTTATAAATGAATAAATGAAGAATTTATTTATAAACTTTCTTAACTACCCGTACAATATTGCAGTTTAACATACAGTCTTCCAACATTTCTAATTTGTTTTCATGAACACTTGGAGAAAGGTTGTTAAATGTTTTTACTGTTGGAAAATGGAACATACAAATTGTCTGTTTGAAAGTACACGGTTTCAAACAAATATTAACCTGCATTTTGTAATGTTTGGCTTTAAGCCTGTAACGGGACAAACTATTGGGGTTTATTTTATTCTTAAATAATTGTAAAATATAGTAGCCACTCAAACTGAACAACATTTTGATCACAAACGCTTGACATTTTTTTTTAACACCTTGCAGTCAGTTTGGGACCAAGCCGTACGCACGTGTCGCACAAAAGCAATTAAAGAGTCGGGGAATGTAAAAGTTATCAGCGAGGGTGCGCAGTCACGCATACGCGCGCACTTGTCGGCCAGCTTCCACACAAAAATGTTATGTACGAAACATTCCAGAGCCAAACATGCGATGGAAACAAAGAACTCAATGCAGTACAATCCGCCCCAGTTGAAATTACACTTTTAAACCGGCCGGTTGTAAAGAAAAGTTCCGGAACGAAAATGCGGGCCCGTATAAATAAAATGTGATTTTAATTCAAATTAATAAATTTTACAGTCATGACGTGATATGAAGTGACAGTTTCGAGTTATCCAGCGAGAATTACGACAAAAGAACGAAATGTGCAGTGTGATGAAAGAAATAGAAAACGTATGGAGGCTGGACTGAATGTTAGGGACGCAATTGCAGATAAGAGAACAAATTATATTATATTCAATTATACTCATAAATTATGAAAAGAAGAAATTTAAAACAAAAAATTATAACCATTCAAAATTGAAACCTTTTTAAAAAAAATAAAAATTAAATGGGGAAATTTAAATATGTATCGTGAGAGAGTGGATGGGCGTGTGTAATAATCATGTAATAAAAGTAAGAGGCGCTGGTTTGTGAATAAATGGGGTATAACTATTTCTGTGTTATTTTCAATGTGTCTATTGTAAGCAAGGTAATACCAATTTTCTGAATAAGGAATCGTTGTAATTTTACTGTGAAGGGTAATATCAAAATTGTAGAAGAAGAGAGATTTTATTATGATGGGATGGTAAAAGAATCTAAGTTTTTCTGTTGTTTGATTAAATGCAAGTGAATTGTTTTGAGGTATTAAAGAATAAGATGTGTACAAGAGTAACCAATATGTTTGATTTCAAATAACCAGTTCTGAATTTCCTGTTTGCTGATTCGAACACCTGGACCCTGGTGAGTAAAACTTTAGGTTGGTAATAGACAACATGGCGGCTGTAAGAGTATAAAATTAGTAAACAAATAAAATCAAGTTTATTTATTAATTTGTAAAAGTAAGTACTAGTACAAGTGGTGCTTCCGAACGTAGGGACGTTTATATAAATAATTATATAAATACAAGCCTACGGGGAAGAGCAGAATGATTACCGTATTTTCTCGCATAATTAACGCCCCCGCATAATTTACGCATCCCATTTCTGGGGGGTTCAAAGTGGGAAAAAAGAAATATTCGCGTATTTGACGCACCCACTTTCTCGATGATTTCATCACGCAGTTACGGATGCGTTTCGAAATAAATATGTCAAGTAGTAGCTTTCCTATTGCGCAACCTAGCATTTCAAACCCTCGTGCAACTTCCTGTTATTACTCACTGCGGTATTCAGTCCGGTGAGTGAATGAGCGAAGACGTGATTAGTGACGATTTATTCCAGTCTGGTAGAAACTCATTTTACGAGTGTTTCGGGTACACGGATGTTTTGTGATCTCAAAGTCGTTCATTAATCCACAATGAGCAAGTATTCGAGTAATACTGCGTCATATAAACTTGCGGTGATCGCTTACGCCGAACACACTGGAATAGGGCAGCAGGCCGCAAATATTTTGTGTCCGAGTGTAACGTGCGGTACTGGCGAAAACAGAAAATTGCCCTTCAAGAGACCAACAAGTCTCGTAAAGCATTTCGCGGTCCAAAAAGTGGCAAGTTTCCGCAAGTAGAGGAGCATCTTCTGAAATATGTGATTTCGTTACGCAATGATGGATATGCCGTTTCTTACGAAATGCTGTATTTTAAAGGACGAGAAATAGCTGCAGCACATGGGATCAGTGTCTCGAATTTTAAGGTTAGCCAAGGCTGGGTGATTAAATTTATGAAGAGAAATGGACTCTCTCTTCGAAGAAGAACATCCTTATGTCAAAGAATGCCGAATCATTTCGACCAAAAAGTCATTGATTTTCATCGCTTCGTGATTAGGAAATGGAAAGCGAAGAAATATTTGCTTTCCCAGATAGGAAACGCAGATCAGACGCCCATCAGTTTCGATATGCCACAAAGTCGAACAATCGATACGAAAGGAACATCGAGTGTTATTGTGCGCACTACTGGAAGTGAAAAACAACGGTGTACAGTAATGCTTGCTGTAACAGCTGATGGCAGAAAGCTTGCACCGTACGTTGTCCTGAAGCGAAAAACAATGCCGAAAGTAAAATTTCCACGTGGGATCCACGTTCGTGTCCAAGAAAAAGGGTGGATGGACACGTCACTCGTAGAAGAATGGATACGAACGGTTTGGGGAAATAGAGCGGGGTCTCTCCTTCGGTGCCCGGCTCTTCTCGTGTTGGACAGTTTTCGTGGCCATCTGACGGAAAACACTAAAAAATTATTGGAAACCATGAAAACCGATTTGGCTGTGATTCCTGGTGGACTGACATCAGTACTTCAACCCTTGGACGTTTCAATAAATAAACCATTCAAGGAAAATGTGCGAAAACTCTATCAGTGCTGGATGGCAGAAAATGTGCATGAACTTACTCCAACAGGCAAAATTCGGAAACCATCTGTGGAACTCCTTTGTGAGTGGATATTGCGCGCTTGGGACATGATTTCTTCGAAGGTGATTGAAAAGAGCTTCAAAAAGACGGGAATCTTGAATGCGTTAGACGGGACTGAAGATGACTTCTTATGGAGAGATGTGAGCAGTGATAGCAGCACCAATTCTTCCTGCAGTTCCAGTGGCGACGACCAACTCGGTAGCCTATAAAAGGTAAGATTATTTTTCTTCCTTTTTAGCAGGTATGTCATTATTACTTACGTCGTTAGTACTTTCGTTAATTCATATTTATTTTGCTTCAGGTCGTACTATCAGCTCGAGACGGGAAGAATATTTTCCGGTGTCCGTACTTGAAACTGTGTGTCCTGTCAAATATATCATATGTATAATTTAAATATGGTTAAACAATGTATGTACAATACGCATGCGCATATTATTATTGTTATAACGGATGTATGTATTCTATGAAGGTTAGTTCTAGTGAATAAAGTCTTTTCTAATCAACGTGTTGTCTAACTGTATTTGGCAATATAATTCCAATATTAAATAATATCTCTCACATGTCCAACTTGCCTAATGTACTCTATTTGATTGTTCAGAAGAAAACTCAACCGTAATTTTATGCCAAATGACGATTAACTTCAATGAGTTGAACTGATTTTGTGTATAATATATTTAATGTATCTTTTAAATGTCAATAAATTTCAAATGAAATTTGGGTATACAGTACAACCTGTCACATCCGGACCTGTGATATCCGGACGTATCTCCAAACTACGTAATTTTTCAATTTTGGTTAGCGAAATGGTTAGGGATGGAAAAGTGAAAGTTGCAGCTGGAATGTTGTTTGCGCGCCTAGTCTATTCCGAGCGGGGCTGTGGCCTTGACTCAGTCAATGGCTCTTTCCCGGAAACCCATTCCTTTATTCTCAACCTCGGCTGCCATCTGCCTGCCACTTGCTACCCACAGTCTGTGTTTGCGTGTCTTTTTAAAGAGTACAGTGTACAAATACAAATGCTAAACCAATAGAAACACGTAAAAAAACACGTTCTTCTGTGTATCTTCTGTAATTGTTAATTATATTAATTGAGATTTTGGCTACTTATAGAGCTTTAATTACTGAACACAATGCAGTTTTCAGAATTGCTGTATATTTATTGGTTTTGAAGTTATCGCAGGTTGAACTGCAAAAACGAGTTGAGTAAAATTCAAGTCTGATCCGACCGCGTGCTTCACTGTGACGAAGTTAGAGTGAGATAGTTGCATATTATACGCTCTCTGTCTTGCTTATGGCACACAGCCTGTCCCTTTCATATAATGCTCAAATATGAGGACATATTATGAATCGTTATATATACCCCTCCTCGGTATAAAAAAAATTGATTATTTATTAGTTTGCTCTATCTTATTATTAACATCATTAACTCCAACTTGCCTAATGTACTCTATTTGATTGTTCAGAAGAAAACTCAACCGTAATTTTACGCCAAATGACGATAACTTCAATGAGTTGAACTGATTTTGTGTATAATACAGTACAGTATATTTAATGTATCTTTTAAATGTCAATAAATTTCAAATGAAATTTGGGTATATCTGAAATCCTCGAATAATTTACGCACCCGAAATTTTCGCCGGCATTTTTCATCAAAAAAGTGCGTTAATTATGCGAGAAAATACGGTATTTGAAATAACATTAAAAATTTTTTTTTGAGTTACGTGAAAATAGACGTACAAGGATAAGGTTATGTTGTGATCATGTGTAGTATGAGTAAATAGAATACCTCGTTAGATAATAAGTTTGTGTTATATTATATGTTAGTATTTCGAAGAAAAAAAATATATAATTTTTTGAGATGGCAGATAATGATGAGAATGTCAACTTAACTGATATTGAAACAGAAAGTCAAGTAAATATTGAACTAAGCGAAACCGAGTCAAAAATAATGGCAAGTGTTGAACACCGATCAACACCGGTACAAAGTAAAAAGTCTGACGATAGTTATGAGATGTTCAAAATGATACAAGTAATGTTAGAAAAGCAGACTATAAACATGAATAGTCGTTTTGATGTAAACGATCGAAAGTTTGATGAACAGAATGAGAATTTTAACAGTTTCAAAAATGAAATTGACGGTAAATTTGAAAAAATTGATGAAAAATTTTAAACTATAACGAATAGAATATTAGAAGCGGTCAATACGCAAATAGACAGTTTAGAAAACAGAATGATTAAAGTAGATGAAGTATTGTGATGTTAAAAAATAAGCCGAAATATATTAAATACATACAATTCACTACCAGGACTTACCTGTACGCAATCCCAACACTTACCTGTTATTTGAATTTTACCAGAAGACCAAGGTCGCCACGATTATTTTTTATATAGGATAAAATATCGAAAACCTTTACACTCCACCTTAAGTAAAAAGGACAATTTTGCGATCTGACCCCACCCAATTAATAATTCAGAAAGATTCCGGCCCGTTAGACGAATTTCGCAACACAGAAATGAGAAAATGGTAATGACGAAATAACTTAGTCCAACACATATTCAAGGTAAACCAACTGATTTTAATGAATGTTAAAAGACACTGAAAAAGTAGGTTTTAAAATATACATTGATCCCTCAGATTTAACTAACATAAAATATCCTCTAACCTATCAAGTATTATAATAATTAAGGTAGCCCATTCTGCATCACTCACACACACATGCCATTTTACACTTTACCCATTGATGTTTCATATTGAATTCCCGGTAATAGTATTTAATTCATGTTTTAATTCACCGTTCACTGCCGACTGAACACGTGTTTCTGTTATCCGATTCCTCTTTTAAAGATTACGTATTTAGTTAATCACTCCATGTCACTACACCAACTGCCCGCCAATCACGGTAATATGGTTATTAATTTCTTGGGTCCCGGTTGGTCTTATTGAATGAATTACATTTTATGAAAACTCGACCAACCGGGCCCGAAACGAAACTGTAGGCGTCTGTAGCGGTACTCTGTACCTCGTGGACCGCTTAGCGTCTCTGACTAATGTGGACTGTGAACGTGGACCGCGAGCGGGAGGAAGCGGCGGTTCACTGCCACCTGGTTTTAGTCGCCGTTCATGCTCCATTTGTTGTGGCGTATTCCTTCTATGCGTGCAACATAGTCTTTATATGTGTGGTGACCGAGGACGATATTTGCCTAGGCTACACTGATGTCACTAGTAGTAGGCGTGGCTTAACGACATTTCCTGTAGCTGGCTGGTTGCTGCTACAAACTGTTCGTTCCAGCGCCATGTTTTACAGCTTCGTTGGATTTTTCACGGTGTCACTCACAGCGCCCCGTCCTGATTGTTACGTGCGGGCGTGGTCACACATATGCACATTTCTCCGAAAATTAGGGTGGCGCGAATTCCTTACAGAGTTACTCAACACAAACTGCGTCTCTGCTTTGTTTCAGCACTGTTCCACTTGCCATGTGTTCTGTGGTAATAGAAATAACGTTGGCCGTATAATAAAACTTTCACAATAAATTTATAAAATCCCACACAAAATGAAATAAATAAAAATGCAAATGCCCCCTATGGTAGGAAATAAAATGACCCAATTTTAGACACGTTACAGTATTTAAAAGTGATATAATGAAAATTAATAGTGTTGATGATATTTATGAGATTTTAGTGGGGGTAGAAAGTGGTGAAAAGTCCAATTAATTAATCGAAAGTAAAGACAATCAGTTAATATATAATACGGTAAGTAGGGGTGAGAAAAATGATAATATAATTAAAAATATGGTGTTGGAGAGTAAGGTTGTGAATATTGAGAGTGCTGATGAAGTTTTAGGGGGAGTAGAATTTAATAATGGAATGTTAGTGAGTGTTAATGAGTTAAAGAGAAAGTGTAGAGAGAGTTTACAGGTAGAGGGGTTGCAGGGGGTAAATTTTCCCCTGGTTTATCGTGAACCAAGGTGTTCACTGTTGTTGAAGGGCAAGAGTCCCTTAATATTGGAAGACATGAGGTCTTCGAGTTGTTCCCTGAAATTTTGTGATGATTTAGTGCCCTCTGTATGGGATGGTAGAGAAAGTGTGAGATGGCGTTATGGTGAGAGATATTTTGAGAGGGAGTGGTATTTAGATGGGGAGATAGAGTTGTTTAATGTTGGTAGAAATTATAAAGAATTAGTAGAAAGGTTAGATGTAGAGAGAGCTGGTAATTATATTGAGTACTTACTTTGTGTTGAATCTGATATAGCAACAGTAGTTGATAATGTAACTTACCTGACTTTAACAGAAAATACTAAAGGAGAAATTACCATACCCAATGTCGACAGGAATTTTGAAATAATAGTATGCAATAATATTTGTAGTCACTATATTGATACAATGGAAAAAACTAATGATGATGACTATTATGATTATAATATCAATATATCTTCAATTGTAAATGAATGGTGTATTCTTGGATTTCGTTGTCCATGACGTGTCCGTTACTTAACTAAATATCACTATTACATTAATGACTCGGAACACTAGGTTTTTTATAAATAAAAGCATAAAGTTTTACCTTACAGTCTGAACCGGTTTTCTCCTTTAAAAGGCTTCTTCAGAGGCTGCCGCTGGTAGCGCTGTCCGCTTTGTTGTGGGTGACGGAATCGAATTTTGAAAGATCGATGCTGTGTGTGTGGGGTGAGATATGTTCGAAAACCCCACACACACAGCATCGATCTTTCGAAATTCGATTCCGTCACCCACAACAAAGCGGACAGCGCTACCAGCGGCAGCCTCTGAAGAAGCCTTTTAAAGGAGAAAACCGGTTCAGACTGTAAGGTAAAACTTTATGCTTTTACTTATAAAAAAACCTAGTGTTCCGAGTCGTTAATGTAATAGTTAGTGAATGGTGTAGTCGTAAGATCAGATTATTATTCGATGATGGTGGTTAAACAGTTGTTTATGAACATTTAATTATGTGAATAGTGTGGTTTTGAAATGGACTGTATTGTGAAATGATTTATGGTAAACGAGAATGAATAATAATTTGGATTGTATATACTTGTGTAGTAATGGTAAATGTATTTGTGTTGTACATTGTGTTGTACCTTGTATTTTAGATAAACCATGTATATATGTAGTAGGAATTGATTTGATAATAATAATAATAATAATAATAGTTCACCAAACTAAGTAAATAACGAGAATAATTGTGTTTATAATGAAATTAACTGATTTGGAATTGTTTGGACTATAGTAATTAAAAAACTGAGTGTTTTTGGAAACTGATTGAATTAAATAATTTGAGAGGAATTAATTAATGTTGTATAAATGAACTTTTATGATGGTACATAGGACCGTATAAGGATTTATTGGTACAGGAGAAATAATTTTATTGTGTTTTCATGTGTTAAAAATGCTTAGGTTAACTTTTCCCAATATTTTTACATACAACGCAGTTTGCCAGAGTAGCTTGACACCAAGGTCATGTGCGGACGTGACTTTCAACACATATTTGGACAAAACAGGCATGGAACAATAAGAAAACGTCATAATACATACGACACACGTAACCACAGTGACGTGAAACAATGCCGTCGTCTGCGTCAGACAAAGGATTAATGACGATTAATCCCCTCCACCTGTCGAATTTACAACAAAATGTCGGCCCAGTTTGCAACATAAACTCAGTGCAGCAAGACGCTGTAAAATTTGCTGGCAATTTATTGTCAGCCCAGAAGTGTTTTAAAGTATAACAGTGTAATCCAACATGTAACTAATTAGAATCAGTGAACAACTAGCATAAAATGTAGAGTAAATTCAGTGCAGTCAGAAGAACGGACATAGAACAGTAAAACCCGGCGAACAACTGCCAGCAACGGAGAGCGCCTGAAGAGAAACAGCTACATCGCAAATACAGGAAAGTCAAAATTTATATCAACCTTTTTATTAAATTTGAGCTCAAACAATTCTAAATTAAAAATGTACCAGTAAATTGCTGTATTGGGGGTAGAGAGAGTGTGTGTGTGTGTGTATGTGAAATCGCCGGCACATACAAGCAAAGCCATGAAGCGTTGGTTTATGTTCTAAAGTAAGCACTTATCAATTTGAATACATAATAACTGCAGTTTATTAAGAATACACTTGTTCAATAATGAAGCTAGCGCATGAATAATTGAAATTGACGTAGTTGGAATATACCAGAAACACGTCGCCGCCATTTTGTTAATCTATGTAAGAGTGAATCCATTTTGTTTTGTTTTGTGTCAATTTTTAATGTCAGTAAAAAACAAATTTATCTACTATACATTGTTTGAGTTAGTTATTTCGAGCAACCGTCCTGTCTCTGATGATTGCTTAACCAGAATCCTGGAACCCTTAGGTCAATTTAAAATTATTAAATTGGTACTACAAGATGGCGCTGAAACAAGTATGGCATATACCATAAATATGGTAATCAAAGGTAAAGTATCAATAAAAATAAGTTTTATAAAAGTGGAGAGTAACACTTTGATAATAACTTTAAATGATTTTCTGAGATTTGAATAGTAAATAGTAAGTGATGAAAAATACCATGCGCTTAGGTATTGAGTTGTATTGTTATAATGTATAGTAAGTTATATTTGTGGTGATAAAGGTTTATATTTTTGAATTTATGACAGAAATCATATTGTATTTGATTACACGATTGACCATATCTAAGTATAAATGTGATAAAGAATTGAAGTAAAATAAAATGTTTTAACAATGAAATTAAATGACTTTAAAAGGTTTTAAATTAGGTGATTAAATTAGTTTAAGGTAATTATGAATTTTCTAGTATAATTTTCAATGGTTAACTTAATGTAAAAGTTGCAAAAGATGGAGTTTGGGTGATGATTATTTCAATAAGGCATTGAGTCAGTCAGAGATGAGACCTTTAATGGGTGTTAGACAAAATAAGAATTTGTGGAATAAAAGTAATACAGAAACGGTGTAGTAGTAGGAACACAGTAGTGAGAGTGGTTGTATGTAGAGAAAGCAAGAGTGATGAAAATGGAGAGTAAATAGGTGAGAGCAGGGTACATAAATTTTGTAGTGAGGGTGGAGGTGTAAGGAGTCCTCAACGCAAGACGTTGTGGCGGGAGGGGACGTTTTAAAGAGGGTTGGCGGAGTTACCTGGGAGAGGCCAGGAACTAATAAGGGAGTGAGTATAAGGGCGGGAACACACATCCTAGGTACAAAGAGGGTATCAGGTATTTTGAAATAAGAGGAGAATGATTTAAGTGGATTTAGAGAATTTAGTGGAGGTAAATATTATTGAGAGATCAGTGTCACCCTATGCAAATCCGTTAGTGGTTGTTAGAAGGAAGAAGGTGAATAAGATTATATTTTAATGCCCATTCAATAAATCAAATCATTGTGAATGACTGAGAATCACCCAAACCAATTGATGATGAAAATATTAAATAGAAATTCATAGTTGAAATGTAATAATAAAATGTAACAAGTGAAAGATTTAATAGAATTTGAAACTAAAGTAAAACTTGTAATAGGGCAGAATTGTGCGATAGGTATAATTTTAATTGTGAATACGGCACAGTGTACCCCACACAAGGCCTCATAAGGCCAGAGTCCCTTACAGGAAAACAAGGTGTTTTCAAGTAATTCTTTAGGTTTTAGTAGGCTTTTTTATGATTTAATACCCTCTGTACAGAATGACAGAAAAAGTGTGAATTGGTGTTATGGTGAAAGGTATGTTGATAAGAAGGTAGAGTTATTTAAGGTTAGTAGAGGTTATGATGAATTAATAAAGAGGTTAGATATGGAAAGAGTTAGTGGTAATAAGTACTTACCTTGTGAAATAGTTAGTACAGCAAATGATGGTAAGGTTGATGACATTGATTACTTACCTTGTGATGAGACTGGTACAACAATAGATAATAATAATGATGAAACTGTAATTGACATAATTATGACAGATCATACTAAAGGTGACTGGACTATACTCGGTGATAATAAATTATATGATTTAATAACATGGAATAATCCTGTTGGTATTGTGGAAGAATATAAAAATTTGGATAATCTTTATATTAATAAAAATGATATAGTGAGTTATTAAAAAATGAGTGGTGTAGACGTAAGACCAGGTTATTATACGATGATGGGGGGTAAACAATTAATGTTTATGAGCATCTAACTATGTAATTAATGGTTTTGAAATGGACTGTTTTATAAAATGATTTGTGGTAAACAATAAATAATGTAACGATAACAGTATTTATATATAAAAATGATTGAATCTTATTGAAACGTGACGTAGCCTCACCTCAGGTTCGTCTATTTGTAACCAGAGAATATTTCGTTACATACAATGTTATTGTGAATAGGTTACTTGTATATTTGTCGTGTGCACTTGAATTACACCACCCGTAGGAAGTGTGAACTTGTAATATATATAAATAATGTAGCGACAAACTCGCACTGGAGTCGTCGATGTGTAAATATAAATGTGTTATGTTGAACGGCGAATGATTTTGTAAATTGCCGCTTACTCCCACTATGCTGCTTCTTTTCCGTGACGTCACTCCACGATGCCAACTGTCGGGTTCGCTGCAACCTGTGAATTCTATTTACTAAATGTAACAGCAATAATAACGACACACAGTTACCATCAAACATATATCCTTGTGGAATCCTTTATTCGGAAAAAACACTGGTTAATTGTTTTAATATATTTTAAACAGGATAATCACAATTGTATCGTAAGCTATAAGTCTTCTTTTACCAGTTGGCAGCAGTAGCCAAATGTTTAGTATTTCTTCGAGACCAAAACAATGCTTTTTGTTAACGTTTTTAAATAAATATTAATTATCTCAGGGCGTATATGGTTCGGGGATTATAAATTAAACAAAATATTACACTATTAATCAAAATACAAGTTTACAATTTTAGGATATTACAACGTTAGAGTGATACGTGCATACAGAAATTGTATAGTGGTTACCAGTTTTAAAAGGTTATGTCCAGTTCAGGCTTTGATAGTTATTATGTAAATTAAAAGTTCTTGTGTTTAAAAAGGTGTTATTCTTATATGGTGTTATTAGTGATTGTTTTTAGTGTTTGTGTTATATGGTGTCTGTAGTTTAGTTGATTATTACTTAAAATTCGTGTATACAAATGTGTGCGTTAAAGTACGATATAATGAGATGTCAGAATCACCAAATCCTCTTCTTGTACTCTTCTTGGTTGAAGATAGGGCCCACGTACACGTCAGATCTTCCTTCTCGTCCCTCGTCCACTTCAAATCTTCTTCCTGGTTATTTATCTTCTATTCCATATAATGGGTGTTCTTCTGTTATTGCAAAAAGTTCGTGTAGTGTACCTCTAACTGTATTTATCTGGTTGTATAGTTTTTTCACACTTTATAACACATAATGTAAGACGATTTAAGAACGCGTCTATCTGCTAAGATCGTTGTCAAAGAAGTCTCCTTTTATTTATCCGAAATTTCTGGTTGCTAAGGGTAATCTTGGAATCTGGTTGGCCAATTCGAATATACATTGTCATATACTTTCATTATTTCGAAGTCTAAAATTTGTTCAAAATCTTTAAATTAACATAACTTTTCTATACTGAATGGGAGTTTAAAACCATTATCAGCATTATTTTGATCTTCACATTTGATATATTTAGACACCAAACGTGCCTATTTTTGCTTAAGAACTATGGATGTTACAAATTTGTTATTTGGAATTTCCTTAAATAACTTGATATGTGTTATTTTGTTTCTATATTCCTTGTATACATTATTACCTATAAATACATCTACCCTTTCACATTTGCTTTACAAAATTTCTAATATAATTGTTCAAAATTTACTAAAGTTGGTTTCACCTGGCCTATGTAATAGTATTATTTTCATCACCATGTTTTAACATCTTTAACAATTAAATTAACTTCTAACACTCATCAAAATGGTTTAACATATAACGTTATTTTAATAACACAAAAGATATATTATTCTAATAGTTAAATTCATGCCCACATGGCTATGATTATACCAAATCCTTGCACAAATAACTGTTTTCTACTCAAACTGTATAGGTGTTTGACACTTAACAAAACATCTTTGTACAGTCCATTCTGCTTGGTCAATTAATTTACCATGGTTTAACATCAGCTCTATTGTTATATTTGTTAACACAACATAAAAAAATGGAATTAATATCATTAAATTGACATTCCTTTAAACTAACTGTATCACCTGTTACATACAAAAAATACAACACAAATACTATGATATAACACTGTGCTATAACATAAAACATGCACATTTTACAAAACAAATTCTAAACTAATTAGTTAGTCCATTGTCAGCTAATTTACTCGTTATTCTGACACTGTCTATGTCATATTTACTATTTATATGGGTTTCAACATCCGTATACTTACTGATGTTTGACTTACAAAAATTACAATAAAGTGAACACTGTTGCTCTACCTCACCACACAGTTCTAATAATCTTGTTACACTTACTGTTTATCTGGGTTTTACTCTTGTTATAAATGTTATTGTGACCATGTTATAATTTGTTGTTTACTGAACAACCCTATGAACTCTATATGTGACAATTATTTGTATGGTTCATGTATCTATAATCATGTGTATTTATATTTTCATTACATCAATTAACTTAATTATTTACTAATATTTCTCTTACATAATATTACATGTTTGGGCCTATTATCCCTCACTTTGTATTTTGATTATCTGGATATAATGATACATTAACTGAAACCATTTGTTCTTTATAGTCCTGGTTCATAAACCGTTTGTCTTTATAATTCTTTGTTTGGTCAATACTGAAAATTCATGTCATAGTTGGGGTTAAAGGTGTTTTGCATCACTTAGCCTAAATCATTAATTTGGGTACGGTCAGTTGTCTTACTAGTCAGTCTAAAATTATTAGTCGTTCCTCTTCACTATCATCTTGGAAGATATTGTTCTCCTTGTCAGCTTCTTAACCAAAGTCTTCATTAAATCAGGTACGATGTTATGTTGTTCCAAATGTAATGTTACATATTACCCTGCCACCAAATTTGATCATTTTAATAAAATATTGTTTTTTGTTGAAATTATCAATTATCTTAACTTTCACATTGTCATTTGTTATTCTTATTATGATCTGGTATACTTGTCTTTAATTATAAGTGTTCTATCCCTGGAACATGTTACTTCCCTAACAAATTAATCACCATATATTCTGGAATCAGTCGGGGGGCTCTCTTGACCTAATACCCCGCTGTCCTTACAATACATAATACATAAATAATATCGATTGCTGGAGCTATCTCGTCAGTCAATCACATTTAATAATCACTAGTCTATTCACGACTAAAATAAATAAAATAATATAATATATTCTTGGGATTGTTCACTCAGTCTAACTTCTCAGATCTAAATATTTCTTTCCATTGATTCTTTCAGATGTTTATTTTCTTGTGGCGATATTAATAACATTTTTTATTTTCTATTGGTACTATCTTCCTTCCTTCTTTATCAGTACTGCTTAATCTTCATTTTTCATCCACTATCTTCATTTAAATTAAAACATAACAAGTATTTGCATCTTCAGTTGTTGATTCTCTCACAATCATGATAGGTTATTTGCAATAAATTCGTTTCTAGTCTTGTCTCATTTTCATCGTCGATTGTCTACATTTGTCTTTTCTTATTCATTTTATATCACTATAGTTTCTTCTAATTTATGGATGTTGCATCTTTCTTTTATATTCCAATAATAAGTTCATAACTGTGTTTGATAAGAGGTGCTTATTTTGTTTAGAAATTGGAAATTTATTCCCAGTTGTTTATCTGCTTGATTCATAATTACATTATTAAACTGTACTGTAATTGGTCCTTACTATTTATCTAAATTCTGAAATATTCAACCTTGTTTATTGGGCTTCATTTAAAATTATATCCTGAATTATCAAAGTTGGTAAGATGAGCTTACTATATTTTTTCAATTTCGTGGTATTGTAATCATAAATTCTTCAGTTTCATATTAATTCTCATAAATCATTAGTTGTAAGTTGTTCTTACTCTTTGTTTGGAATTTTGTTGGTTTTATAATAACAAATTCTTCAATTCCATGTTAATTCTCATAAATAATTAGTTGTAAGTTGTTCTTACTATTTGTTTAGAATTTTGTGGTTTTATAATAACAAATTCTTCAATTCCATGTTAATTCTCATAAATAATTAGTTGTAAGTTGTTCTTACTCTTTGTTTAGAATTTTGGTGGTTTTATAATAATAAATTCTTCAATTCCAAATTAATTCTCATAAATAATTAGTTGTAAGTTGATCTTACTATTTTTTTTTTAGAATTTTGTGGTTTTATAATAACAAATTCTTCAATTCCATGTTAATTCTCATAAATAATTAGTTGTAAGTTGTTCTTACTCTTTGTTTAGAATTTTGTGGTTTTATAATAATAAATTCTTCAGTTCTTATTATAGTGCTTATTGTCATATGTCCTTCTGTACCCAGTATTGATGATCCTTTGGTAATTTTCGTTATGTCGGTCAGTTGCTCATACCTTCATTTGTATGGTTCTGTTTCTTTATTCTTTATTCATATTATTGTTCCTCAATGAAACTTATTTCTCGTCTCCTTAAAATGGTTCTTTGGCCGTAGTCGGTTAGCGTAGCATCCGTCCCTTTTCTTGATGGTGTGTGGTATATAATTTATCCCGGGTCCATAATCTCAGTTGACCTTATTGTCCGCACTACCATTGTCTTTGTAATTATTTCTTTCCTTGTGGCATCTCTCGCTTCTTCCTTGTACTTCATTCTTCCCGTTCTTATTCTTTCATTTGCTGCAAAGCTTATTCGACTCATCCTATCATATTGTTGATTAAAACAATATGTTACTGGTCCATCAATGACTAATGATATCATTGATATTTTCCCACGTATTTCTATTTCTGGTATTTCCCATTTATCTCTGGTCTTCTCTAAGTTGTAAACTATAGTTTTATGGTAAGTCATTATTGAAATTGCTTTTAACCTCCTCCTATAGTCTCTGGCATTCATGATTTCTTCATTGTTGGTAATTGGGATATTCAGTACATTTATTAACCCATTGTTCATCATCTCCCACTCTTCCGGTGTTTTTATCAAATTCTTTAGATGCGTTCTTCTTACTTTCTTTGGTTCCACTTCATTATCCTTAGTATTTTCTTTGTTCCCGTTAGTTTTCTTTTCAGGTAATACTACTCCTGGTTCCTCTGTTTTGGCGTTTGGTATTTCTTCTATTTCGGGTTGCTATCATTTTTTATTTCTTCGGTTCTCTCATTTCTTAATACTTCCCTCCACAGTCTACTATCATTTATTATTTCTTCCGTCATTTCCTCCATCTTCTTACCCAAACCTTCCTTCAATTTTTCTAAGTTCTTACTGAAGTTTTCCTTCATTTCCTTTCTCATTTCCTTAATGTCCGTTTTTAATTCCTCTATCTTTTCTTCCATAGACCGTCTATTCTCCTTCATTTCGTCCGTCAGTTTCTTACCAATTTCCTGCATTAACTCCATCATACGTTTGAACATTCCTTGCGTCTTCTCGCCTTCTGTTTGTGTGGTTTCTTCTGGTTGTTTCTCCGGATCTTTCCTTGTTATAATTTCTATTTCCTCGACCGGTGTTGCTTCTTTGTCTTCCATATTTAACTCGTCTACCTTCTCGGTTTCGGCCGCTCGTTTTCGCGATGTTTCTCGCTTCCTCATCTTGTTTATTTCGGTTTATTTGTCTATTAATAATAATTTAATTTATATTAAATTACACGCCTCACACGTTGGTGCGCCAATTTGTAACGATACCAGTATTTATATATAAAAATGATTGAATCTTATTGAAACGTGACGTAGCCTCACCTCAGGTTCGTCTATTTGTAACCAGAGAATATTTCGTTACATACAATGTTATTGTGAATAGGTTACTTGTATATTTGTCGTGTGCACTTGAATTACACCACCCGTAGGAAGTGTGAACTTGTAATATATATAAATAATGTAGCGACAAACTCGCACTGGAGTCGTCGATGTGTAAATATAAATGTGTTATGTTGAACGGCGAATGATTTTGTAAATTGCCGCTTACTCCCACTATGCTGCTTCTTTTCCGTGACGTCACTCCACGATGCCAACTGTCGGGTTCGCTGCAACCTGTGAATTCTATTTACTAAATGTAACAGCAATAATAACGACACACAGTTACCATCAAACATATATCCTTGTGGAATCCTTTATTCGGAAAAAACACTGGTTAATTGTTTTAATATATTTTAAACAGGATAATCACAATTGTATCGTAAGCTATAAGTCTTCTTTTACCAGTTGGCAGCAGTAGCCAAATGTTTAGTATTTCTTCGAGACCAAAACAATGCTTTTTGTTAACGCTTTTAAATAAATATTAATTATCTCAGGGCGTATATGGTTCGGGGATTATAAATTAAACAAAATATTACACTATTAATCAAAATACAAGTTTACAATTTTAGGATATTACAACGTTAGAGTGATACGTGCATACAGAAATTATATAGTGGTTACCAGTTTTAAAAGGTTATGTCCAGTTCAGGCTTTGATAGTTATTATGTAAATTAAAAGTTCTTGTGTTTAAAAAGGTGTTATTCTTATATGGTGTTATTAGTGATTGTTTTTAGTGTTTGTGTTATATGGTGTCTGTAGTTTAGTTGATTATTACTTAAAATTCGTGTATACAAATGTGTGCGTTAAAGTACGATATAATGAGATGTCAGAATCACCAAATCCTCTTCTTGTACTCTTCTTGGTTGAAGATAGGGCCCACATACACGTCAGATCTTCCTTCTCGTCCCTCGTCCACTTCAAATCTTCTTCCTGGTTATTATATCTTCTATTCCATATAATGGGTGTTCTTCTGTTATTGCAAAAAGTTCGTGTAGTGTACCTCTAACTGTATTTATCTGGTTGTATAGTTTTTTCACACTTTATAACACATAATGTAAGACGATTTAAGAACGCGTCTATCTGCTAAGATCGTTGTCAAAGAAGTCTCCTTTTATTTATCCGAAATTTCTGGTTGCTAAGGGTAATCTTGGAATCTGGTTGGCCAATTCGAATATACATTGTCATATACTTTCATTATTTCGAAGTCTAAAATTTGTTCAAAATCTTTAAATTAACATAACTTTTCTATACTGAATGGGAGTTTAAAACCATTATCAGCATTATTTTGATCTTCACATTTGATATATTTAGACACCAAACGTGCCTATTTTTGCTTAAGAACTATGGATGTTACAAATTTGTTATTTGGAATTTCCTTAAATAACTTGATATGTGTTATTTTGTTTCTATATTCCTTGTATACATTATTACCTATAAATACATCTACCCTTTCACATTTGCTTTACAAAATTTCTAATATAATTGTTCAAAATTTACTAAAGTTGGTTTCACCTGGCCTATGTAATAGTATTATTTTCATCACCATGTTTTAACATCTTTAACAATTAAATTAACTTCTAACACTCATCAAAATGGTTTAACATATAACGTTATTTTAATAACACAAAAGATATATTATTCTAATAGTTAAATTCATGCCCACATGGCTATGATTATACCAAATCCTTGCACAAATAACTGTTTTCTACTCAAACTGTATAGGTGTTTGACACTTAACAAAACATCTTTGTATAGTCCATTCTGCTTGGTCAATTAATTTACCATGGTTTAACATCAGCTCTATTGTTATATTTGTTAACACAACATAAAAAAATGGAATTAATATCATTAAATTGACATTCCTTTAAACTAACTGTATCACCTGTTACATACAAAAAATACAACACAAATACTATGATATAACACTGTGCTATAACATAAAACATGCACATTTTACAAAACAAATTCTAAACTAATTAGTTAGTCCATTGTCAGCTAATTTACTCGTTATTCTGACACTGTCTATGTCATATTTACTATTTATATGGGTTTCAACATCCGTATACTTACTGATGTTTGACTTACAAAAATTACAATAAAGTGAACACTGTTGCTCTACCTCACCACACAGTTCTAATAATCTTGTTACACTTACTGTTTATCTGGGTTTTACTCTTGTTATAAATGTTATTGTGACCATGTTATAATTTGTTGTTTACTGAACAACCCTATGAACTCTATATGTGACAATTATTTGTATGGTTCATGTATCTATAATCATGTGTATTTATATTTTCATTACATCAATTAACTTAATTATTTACTAATATTTCTCTTACATAATATTACATGTTTGGGCCTATTATCCCTCACTTTGTATTTTGATTATCTGGATATAATGATACATTAACTGAAACCATTTGTTCTTTATAGTCCTGGTTCATAAACCGTTTGTCTTTATAATTCTTTGTTTGGTCAATACTGAAAATTCATGTCATAGTTGGGGTTAAAGGTGTTTTGCATCACTTAGCCTAAATCATTAATTTGGGTACGGTCAGTTGTCTTACTAGTCAGTCTAAAATTATTAGTCGTTCCTCTTCACTATCATCTTGGAAGATATTGTTCTCCTTGTCAGCTTCTTAACCAAAGTCTTCATTAAATCAGGTACGATATTATGTTGTTCCAAATGTAATGTTACAATAATAATGTGTATTGTATATTTTTGTGTTGATATTAAATGAAATATTGAAACTGTATTTTTTTTTTACTGCAAATAGATAATATCTTACTCTTACCTTCCGGGATAGGGTCCAAAGTCGTACAGACGAAAACAGCTGCAAACAGGGTTACTTAGGTTGGCGTTACGACATATAATAACACAGTTTATTCTGGCTAAAATAACTTACTTGGATTTTATTTAATGAAATTATATAAAGTTTTACAGCTATGCAATAACGTGGTTGATTACTACATTGATCAAAAGTTTCTCTAGTTTCCTGTTATATGGAAATCACATGTAAAGTATCGATATATCTGAATAAAAAAATTCTTACAATTACTATATTTTTATAACTACAACAAGGTTTTAAAATGTTTAGTGCCCAGTACTTTGTCTCACGCACTCATTCATACTTTTTACATTTTATCTTTTAACCCCGTTCTTAGAGCTATGTGTTTATTTTTATTCATGGATTTATAAAATTGATTTTGTAATGTTGAGAAGGGTACTTAACCAATCCACGGCGTTTTTCACAGTTTCATCACCGTCATGGGTTACTCACGGTATCACTCCGAACTGTCATTTATGAATATTTTTGATGTCACAGTACACTACTCCGACTTCTTTACTTTAACATATTTGAGTTTAGTACCAAAATTACACTTTTGGTAACGTTTTGTCGGCCGACATTTGAACTAGCCGCACGTTCTACTGTTGATGCACTTTTATAAATGTTTTCCCACTTTTAATACTTGTTACTGCTTTGAAAGATAGGCCTACTCTTAATTACGGCCTATCTTGCACCCGAGGCCCCCGTTTTAATTTTAAACCACTTTTTACTGTCTGATGCTGCTTACTACTGTGTGTTGTGCACTATCTGATGACAAACTGCAGACTGTAGACTGTGTCACAAGGCTGCTGCTGGGCGGTTACGCAATACGTCTGTACAATTGTTTTGGCTAACACTATGTATGTTGCATTGGGGCTCCCCACAGGTGAAAGTCTGACAATTTGGAAAGTGCTTAAAATGATGATTTAATTAATATAATATTAAACTGGGGTGGCTCACAATTTGTACCGTTACAATATTGTACAAGATAAATGTTAATAACAAGTTAAAAAAGTTTTTGGAGAATTAAATGGTGTAGTGAATGCTAAATATTTGATAATTGATTAGTATAAAGGTCAATTGAAATTAAAATGTAATATTTATAATCGTATATGCAAATTTTATTCTGAGGTGATAATGTTTACAATGTGTGTATTTAGTAGGAACCGATTTTAATAATGATATTTTATTAAACCAAACAATGAGAATAATTATGAAGGTGATAATATGAATTATAATTGTTTTGACTATTGTAATTAAAGTAACTTGGTAAAAAAAAAAAATGATTTGAGATGAGTTAGTTAATTAATTAATGAGGTATAAATAGATTTTGATAATGAATTTAAACGATATTTATAAGATTTAAACTTGATAATAAACAGTAAATGAGTCAAAATAAAAAGGTGTTTAGTTGTGGAGTCATATGGTTGTTATATAATGTATCAGAAAGTACATATGGGTATTATGTATTTGTTGTAATGATTGTTGAATTTTTGTTGAGGGTTAATGGTACAACAAAGGATAAATAAATAAAGGTTGATATAAAAAGAGTTAATAGAAAGTTCAAGTTGTAATGTTTATAATTTTCTATACAAATTATTTAAAGGTAAATTGTTTAATTAAATGTAGCAAAAATGTTCAAGGTTAATGTTTATTATGTTATTGTACAAGATTAATGGGTGATGTTGGGGGTTGTTAGTTGTCAACAGATGAGAAAATAAATTGCAGAATGTGGTGTTAGTAAATGAAGAAGGACTTGAGTTTAGTTATAAGTTAGGCTATTGCAGTGGCGGCATGTGTCACTGTAGTTAGCGGTAAGTGTTGATGAGTAACATCACAGCATGTTACCATCATCGGAGGCCTAAATAGGGCGTAAAATACACTGTACAACTTTATGTAATATTATATTATATATGAATTTCAAACGTACAGTGTATAGAAATGATGAAGTAAAAACATGCTAATGAAAGGCGGGGAGCCTTTTCAGGTGATTACTGTTTCACCAGCACTAATCGTGGTTTTGGACGACAATCAGCTGTGGGCAGAAATTGTAAAACTGACCATGGTTGGTTGACTTTTGAAAATTGGTGTGAATTTGAAATTAACACAAATTAATTAATTAATTTTGGGGTGACTCAAGGGGAAATCCCCGGAACTATGGAACAGCGGCTATCACCTTGTTCGCGTGGGAGCAAATAAAAAGGTGATAGACCCGTCTTTAAGGTTGTAACTATATAATCAGGTATTATGATATCTGAATTTTAAAATGTAAGGCTGAAGCAAGGACAGGAGATGCCAAAATTCCTCCCTAACTTCAGTCCTTGTGGAAGCAACTGGGCGCTACAGTCCAGGGGGGGGCATAGTGTGTGTGGAAGGAGGTTACTAAGGGTAGTAACGAATTAAAACCTTAAACTGAAGTATGTGAATGAGCTGATAAGATAACAAAATGATTGTATTTTGGGTTAAGAAATATTTTGACAATGGCAGATGATTAATGTTTTCCAGTAGATAACTTGTGCAGAAATAGTTGATCACCATGTTATACTCTCTATGATAATTTTATAAATGACTTTACTGGTTGAAAAGATTAATTCTAGGAGAGAAGGTGTTTATTATGTTATACTATATTAGAGTGTAGGAATTATAAACATGTGTTATGCATTTTACATTGTATGATTTTGTGTAGTGTGTCTAGGGTAAGGTCATTCACCTGACCATAAGGTATCAGCTGATGACTGGTGTTAGAGATGTAGTATGTTTCTTATAATTGATTCATAGCTTCTTTTGTTAATCAATTTAATTAAATGATGGAATAATTATTTTTATTAATTGGCAAAGTAGTTTTTTTGGAAATTAAATTTTTTGGGGAAAAAAAATTTTGTTGTTCTTTGCAGTAAAGAATTTTATTTTGATTTTTAATGTTCAATATAGGTAGAGAAGGTGTCAGCTGATTCATGATGTTTATCTTATGTTATTTTTTGTAATCAAGTGTTGTTATTTTTGAATTTATGGTAGAAATAAGTTGTTTGTTTTTATTTGTTTATTATGATTGTTAGCATGATATCATAAGAATGATAAAGTAAATTCATTTAAAAGATTTTGAGAATTTTTGGAAAGATTTAAAATTTGCAATGAAATTAATTAATGGAAAGAGATGATGTAAATTAACATCAATGTAAATAATTAATGTCTAGATAGTGTGGTTAATGTAGTAATGAAAAAGTGTACGCACCCAGTATTTTGCTAAAGGCAACCCAGCATGTATGTAAGGGGATACATATCGGTTGAGGATCTGGTATGGTATAATGCTAGTTTTGGAATTTTATTGGGAATGTTATAAAGCAAGGTGGTACTGTGGTGAGTGCCTGTCCGATTTTACGGTCTTGGGATCTCGAACAGAGAAGTTCAGTAATGTGCAGATGCAGCCATAGTCGCCGAGCTAGGGGGGTGGATTACCCATGATGCGTTAAGAAATTAAAGGGGGGTTGTTGGCACCATATCCTGACTGATCCTCTCAGATCCTTTAGCAGTGAGAGTTTTTCTCTTTCGGCAGAAAACCTCTCATTGGGGGGTATTGTAATGGGGCAGAATTGTCCGATAGGTTTAATTTTAATTGTGAATACAGCACAGTGTAGTTACCCACACAAGGCCTCAATCTGTAACAATAGACATTCCTGTAGGTGACGCCCATCCGCATGTTGGTTCAGAAAATCTGTCAACAAGTACCATTTGCAGGTACTCTGGAATGTTTCAAGCACCCGCCTGCTTGCTCGCGTATTTGAATAAGCACGAACTTTTTGGCGAGCCCCAGGTCGACTGCTACTCGGCCAACCACGGTAAACTTGCTCTCAGAAAATTAACTAATTATTGTGCCACGTGGTTCCTCCCTGGGCCAATGGCAAGCCAAGTTGCCATGGATGAAGCACGCTGGACATTTTGGGACGCTGGTGATGTGCGTCTGTCTTACTATGGTGTTCGGACCGCGAGGTCGTATAAAAACTTAGCTCGAGCAAATTAGGGTCGGCCAACCAGTAAATCATGTGATTTTAGTTTAAAACAACAGTAAATCATGTCATAGTGATCAATCAGAAGTAATCTGCAAGTAATAACAGTCTAAACTTATTTTCGGAGTGTGTTAGCAAAATCGAGAGTTAACAGTGATGGTGCAACCACGTGGAGACGGCGATGAAAGGATGAGTATCTAATATAAGCAGTTGATGAACAGACAAAAACATTTCAATTTTAACTAAATTCAACACCAATATTAATTATGAAAATTAAATAAAAGGCGCTTTATAATATAAAATGTATAATGAATGACTGAGAGTGTGAGCAAAGCTGGGTCGCCTTCCAAAGTAGATATAATTTAGAAATATGTAAATATAAGGTTATAGGAATTATTTTTAACTATATTTCAGAATCTGTTTTCAGAATACAAAATGTAGAGAAGACAAAATTGTTGATGTGGTAGTTTAACAAGAATGACAGAGTAAAACGAAATAAAAATAATGTGTTATGTGAACGTATAAATATGTATTTGTTATTTGCATTTACCTATTTTTCTTTGCCGAGTACACTAGACGATACTTTGGTTAATTTGCACAAGAACGTCAAGATTTAAGTTGTTTCAATTGACGTCCAAATAAAGGTAGGTGACACAATTTAAATATTTTAATCATTTAATTCACGAGTAATACTTTAAACGACGCCTGAAACAGGGACGAATTTTAAATATTTTAATTGACAATTCATTTGAAACACTTCAAACTGTAAGGTATGTTATTTTTGGTCAAATTTGAATTTGAAATGTGATGTAAAATGAATGTTAACAATAAATTTGAATTTTGGAGAATTTAATGGTACAAGAAATGATAAATAATTAAAGGTTGATAAAAAAGAGGTAATTGAAGGTTCAAGTTGTAATGTTTATAATTTTCTATACAAATTATTTAAAGGTGAATTGTTTAGTTTAATGTAGCAATGTTAATGTTCAAGGTTAATGTCTGTTATGTTGATTATGTATGTGTGTAGGAATCTAAACATGTAATTGTATTGTGTGTAATATAAACTAAAGTGATTCCCCATTTTCGGGCGGTCACGGCCTCACCACCGAACCCTGACCATGGAATTGGCTCAGCTTTGACTGGCTATGGTCAGGGCATATTGCGTCTCGTTCTCCCTAAGTCTGGCCATAGCTTGTTATCGTTGTAAGAGGTGAATTTAAAAATTAACCGGGGGGGTAAATCTGGGGAATCACCAGAACTATGGAACAGCGGCTATCCATCGAATGGGATGGTAGACCATTTAAGGGCATATACCTAAGTTTAGTAGGATTACTGGTGTCCTCGGACATCAGTAATACTGAATGTTTTGTAACGCCTAAGCAAGAACAGGAGTGACAAAATTCCTCCTTAACATTTCAGTTCTTGTGGAGGCAACTGGGCGCTACAGTCCAGGGGGCCCATAGTATGTGTGGAAGAAGGTTTTTAAATTGTTACTAAATAATTTCTGATTGAATAAAAAGAAGATAAAATTGATGGTTATTGTAATGATGCGGTAACAGTGAAGTATTGAAGGAGGTTGTTTTGATTATCCATGTATCTGTTGTATCGAATAACTTTATATTTTTTATTAATTATGTTCTGCATTAGCTAATGATAGGAGTAGTCATGTTGAAATGAAAAAGTAAGATGATGTAGTTGATTTAAAGATGTTTAAGAGATTTTTGATGATGAATTTAATCATGACGTTTTATATCATGTTAAGTATGTATCCATATATATGTGTTAGGAGTTAAGGAAAAAACCAGTGCTTCTTAACGCAAACCAGCGCAAAGCTAAGGTGAACCAGATCAGTTAGGGATATGGTATTATACAAGGCCACTATTTGATTTTTTGATTTGATGTTCCAGTGTCTGTTGAAGCTGTGGCGGTGGTCCTGAGCTGGTCTGCGCGTCAGAGCAGGAGCGTTAAGTGCCTGTCTGGCCTTGCGGTGTTGGGATCTCGAGAGAGAAGTCCAGTAAGGTCATTCAGGTGCGGTCACAGTCACTAGACCAGGGGTAAGTTAACCATGATTTTTTAATAAAACGTAAAGGGGTTTGTGGCGACATAGCCTGGCTGATCCCTTTAGGAAGTATGAGAGTCTCAATGAGAGTTTTTATGCTTCGGCATAAAACCTCTCATTGAGGGGGTATTGTAACGGGACAAACTATTGGGGTTTATTTTATTCTTAAATAATTGTAAAATATAGCAGCCACTCAAGCTGAACAACATTTTGATCACAAACGCTTCACATTTTTTTAATACCTTGCAGTCAGTGCGGAACCAAGCTGTACGTACGTGTCGCACAAAAGCAATTAAAGAGTGTGGGAATGTAAAAGTTATCAGCAAGGGTGCGCATACGCGCGCACTGATCGGCACATACAAAACATTCCAGAGCCGAACATGTGATGGAAACAAAGAACTCAACGCAGTACAATCCGCCCCAGTTGAAATTACACTTTTAAACCGGCCGGTTGTAAAGAAAAGTTCCAGAACGAAAATGTGGGCCCGTATAAATAAAATGTGATTTTAATTCAAATTAATAAATTTTACAGTCATGACGTGATATGAAGTGAAATGAAGTGACAGTTTCGAGTTATCCGGCGAGAATTACGACAAAAGAACGAAATGTGCGGCGTGATGAAAGAAATAGAAAACGTACGGAGGCTGGACTGAATGTTAGGGGCGCAATTGCAGATAAGAGAACAAATTATATTATATGCAATTATACTCATAAATTATGAAAAGAAGAAATTTAAAACAAAAAATTATAACCATTCAAAATTGAAACCTTAAAAAAAAAAAAATTAAATGAGCTCAGGGGAAATTTAAATATTGTTACAACACAAATAAGCCACCCCAGTACCAGGGATAAAAAAGATAATTCTAAATGTAAAAATACTTCATATCAAATAAAATGATTAAAAATAAATAAAATATAAAAACTATGACACGACGTACGACGGCATTACCCAACCCAAGTGATTGACCCAACAACAAAAAACCAAGAAGAAGGGGACCAAGAAAAATACACCGAAAACAGTGATTAACCAAACAAATATGAACTAACAAAAGAAGGTAAGAAACCAGAACCAAAGAAGAATAAAAGGAAGTGAACAAATTCCTACAACTAAATAGAAATTAAACCAGATGAGAAGAGGAGAACCGAATCAAAATGAAGACAATTGAAGATGAAGAAGAAGAGGAAACAAAGTGAAACCAAGAAATAACAAACACCACATATAAAAGGGAAAAATGGTATACTCAAAGATAGAATACTGTAAATAAACCCCAAATAATTATCCACTAATGAAAACAAAGATTATTGTGGTAAATGAAATAATTTATTTACCTGTTTTAAACAAAAAACAGTGAAAAAATAACTTGGTAAAGAAAAGTACACTAACCCAATTATTAAAGTTAGATTTAGTGAAATGTAAATAACAAAATGTCATTAATAATAAGTATCATGTTATAATGAAATAGTGAGAAATAAAAGAGAAATAAGTATAGGGATTACCCACTAAGTAACACTTAATATAAACAGTGAAAAAAGTGCAATAGTGAATGTGTAAGTACCCCAAAATAGTGAGTGTATCAGTGATAAACCCCAGTTAGTTAAAGGTGAAAGTGATATGTGGAAAAAGATATTATCAGTAATAAAAAGTAATAATAGATAAGAAAACACTTAATAAATCATTGATAAACCAATAAATGATTTAAGTGAGCTTATGAAAAGTATATAATTAAGGATAGTTAGAAATAGTATTTAAAATAGAGATAAGTAAAGGATGTAATATTATTCAGAGAGAAAGCCCATGTAAAAACAGTTTGTGTTAACATGGAATGGAGGAAGGTAGTAGTAATGAAATAAGAATTTAAGTATACAATTAAAAAACACCCCATGTTAGAAGGGGAAATAAATTTAATAAGTTTGAAAGAAGTGATGATGTTTCTCACTCAAAGTAATAGCGAAAGAATGAAATAAATGTTAAATCAACAGTAACTAATAACTTATAAAGAATAGTTTGTTTTAATGTTATGAATAGGATGTGGCTGAAAGGAACTTACAGTCCATAAGCCTAATTGTTATATTTTAAAATGTGTATAATGAAAACTATATTGACTTGTAATCAGAACACAAACAGAATCAAAACGCAACACAAATAATTATCATAACAAGGTGAAGCCCATCAGACTGAATTAAAATGTAATTTAAAAGAAATAAGTAAGATAACATCATGGCTACTTTTGGCTATGAAAATGTCTGTCAGACACACACAAATGTCAAATGTAACAAATTCACAAGGAAATTTACAAATCTAAGGCAAGTAAATAGCCAGTAATTATGAATAAATCATTTTAAAAGAGAAATATTATTATAAAAGTTTAATTTAAGAGAGATATGTAATTTATCAGATGTCAAATAATTAGACTAAAGTTAATGTATAATAGAATATGACCGTATGAGGTATCATTTTAAACTTTGAAAGGAAATAAAAATAATAGTGATATTATTTATTAGCCCAAAAGGAAGATAGAGGAATAAAATCATTCAGAAAATACATAATAAATTCGAATACAAATTCAAATCTAATAACAATGCTTTTGATCGAGGCCTTAACCAATCAAAGGGTTTCTGTTACTATAGAAACGGGCCGTTGAATACTAATTTTCCGTTAAATTTTTTAGACTTGAAAAAATGACGCGTGGGTAAGCGGTACGCAAGATTGTGATGACCAAAATTTTACTTTAAAAAGTTCAAAGGACGTTCAGAAGTCGACAACAAGAACCAATGACGAGTAGATGCTGAGCTTCTAATATTAAACGAGATCCTGGAACCAAATAAAAGAAATTAAATAGCAGAAAGTCCCAAGACGAGATAGAAGAAAATGCCCGAAGCCTAAAACAGCCCCAAAATCGATGAATTTCCATCACCCCAGACGACAACATATCACCTCCATCTGAACTGATAAGTATCAACTAAATTCAATTATCCCAGAAACCAAATTACTTTAAATATTTCTCAAAACACTCAAAATTTCTCACTATTAAACAAAATTAATTTTCTTTCAAAGGTTTGAATAATAATCAACTTACGTAAAACAATTGTTAATTAAAATATAACCTCACATTAGAGACGAAACTTGTAACAATTAATACGACACTACCGAACAATTTGTAAAAACGCTTTATACTAGTTAAGTACGTATGAGGTATGGTAGTGTACTTTTTTAATGTAACCAGCTTTTATGTTTTATTTTATAATCCAAAGAACCCCAGATTTTGAACAGACTAATATATTGTATGTAAACAGAAGCCATCACGGCATCAAAATAGTTCATTTCAAAGTCAATTTCGCCAACCTGAAGATATATGTGTTTCATGTTCTAAGCCGGAGCAATTTGTTAAAAAATCAATTATCATCCTTTTGTCATATTAATTAATGACTGAATTTGCATTAAAATTACAGTACAGAGTATTACCATCGTTTTGTTTCGTAGGACGTTGTATAATATATGTGTGTGTTAGCAAATTTTTAATAAGTAACCAACTAGCGCACGTCACGAGTGGACAATACGACAAACTGTACAGTGGCGGGAATTATTTGAACGCTCCAGCCGTCAACGCTGACAACACTTATTTAACTTGTAATTTAACAAATTTAATTGTTTTAATATAAACAATTTGGCGCCACCCGGGATTCGCAACCCCTATGAGTAAACAGGTAGGTTGTACTGATAATTTAGACCACGCTACAGACTCCAGTAGTGACAACCATTAGTGTAATGACCGGTTTGAGGCGAACACACCACATTAACACTTATACACATACAAAACAATTGTAAACATTTTATACAAAGGTACGACTAGAGTTTCTCGTTACAATATGTATCGTGAGAGAGTGGATGGGCATGTGTATTAATCATGTAATAAAAGTAAGAGGCACTGGTTTGTGAATAAATGGGGTATAACTATTTCTATGTTATTTTCAATGTGTCTATTGTAAGCAAGGTAATACCAGTTTTCTGAATAAGGAATCATTGTAATTTTACCGTGAAGGGCAATATCAAAATTGTAGAAGAAGGGAGATTTTATTTATGATGGGATGGTAAAAGAATCTAAGTTTTTCTGTTGTTTGATTAAATGCAATTGAATTGTTTTGAGGTAATAAAGAATAAGATGTGTTCAAGAGTAACCAATATGTTTAATTTCAAATAACCAGTTCTGAATTTCCCGTTCGCTGATTCGAACACCTGGACCCTGGTGAGTAAAACTTTAGGTTGGTAATAGACAACATGGCGGCTGTAAGAGTATAAAATTAGTAAACAAATAAAATCAAGTTTATTTATTAATTTGTAAAAGTAAGTACTAGTACACAAGCCTTATTGATTGTCATCACAAAAGCAACATTAATAAGAAATTTTTTTACAGACAGCATTAAAAAAAGATAGCAGGTTGTTTTACTGGAAGTAAAGATAGCAGGATGGAGTAGAGATGCTGGAAGTTTTCACTACCTGTAGAGTGAGAAGCAGGATCAATGTAGAAGTGGCTAAGGCCCAAGCACTGTAGAAGGGGTAGCAGCTTTAATGGCATCATGGGATCTAAAGGGATAGCATGATTCTTTGTGTTATTACAAATATGTGGGGACAAATAATTTTCAAACAATATTAAATACAGTTAAGTGGACCAGCCCTGCTCCATTCATCATGGGTACAAAGCCCTTTTAATTGAGTACAGAATTTAAGAGTCAAAAATTGTTCAAACAAAATTGAAGGTTATAATACAGTACATACTTATTATGATCCAAACATGATTGAATTCATTTATTACACATTCTGTTTTGGAAATTTTCAGTTGTTGGTTACATGCCTTTAGAATTGGCTCATTTCTTTTACAGATATTGGGCTCAGGAAAATTCTGAAAAAACTAAGCATGTGAATGATTTTGTAATGGTCAGACGTGTGGCTCCAAAAATACCAAAGTCTCCCAAAAATATAACAAAAACAGTGCCTCCAGAGTTGGGTCTCTGGCAACTCCAGGAGTGTGGACCAGTGCCTGTCCTGTGTGAATTTTGGTACTTTGTTACCTATGAATTTCCCATGGCGGAGGCCATGTTATAATGTTTTTTCTGATTGTAACTGTTTGTTTGTCTAGTTTGAACCACGCATACAGCGGGTACATCCATACGATGTGTGGGAAATTGGTCACTCACCGCTTTGGAAATAGAGAGTTTATATGGGTCACATAGGCGTCAAATATCATGTTGCATAACATTAGACTCCACCGATAAAATAATTTAAGAAAAAAGTTCCATTACACTGTGCTTGTAAAACGAGTTAGTGGTGGTATAAATTTCCTTTAAAATTTAAAATGAATTGTTTCCATACAAATTTAAAATATCCGTTATATTTCTAATGGTACCACTACTGTCAGATTTAATCATAGGAAACATTGAGGATGTGAAAGAGAAAGGCTGCCATATTCCTTCTTAGTGCTGATTGGTTGTTGCTAATCTATATTTAATTTTCAATTGTTGCTTATTAATCACTGAATAGGATGTTGCAGTATAGTATTATTTATCAGAGTCAATAAACGTATCACTTTTATCAGATTTTTGTAAAGAGGAAAGAAGGTGTGTTGTAAAGGTACTGACTTTTTTACCTTTTATTTTATCTTATTACCATCAGAAGATTTCAGAATAATACTTACTGCTCACTGCTGCCAGAATTGTACTTGCCGTCATATTCCCCTGTAAACTTACCTTATTATATTACCCAGGTCGCCATGATATTTTATGGTTCAATATCGAAACCTTTACACTCTTGCCCTTATAAAAATCCCGCTATCTAACCACCCTTAATTCTCAGAAAAATCCCAAAGAACGTTAGACGAGGTTTTCAGCACAGAATAGGAAATGGTTATGGCATAATAATTTACAGTTAACACATATTTAAGTGAAATCGAATACTATTTTATTTTATATTTCTTTCTATATTTTTACTTCTCTTTGTACCAGTACTTTGATCTTTTTCCCACACACACACACACTCTCTCATTCTTTACAATTTTAATGAAAGTCCCCGATTAATAGAGCTCTTTAATTTATTATTCGCTTTAAAACTTTGGCCAACTAAATAAACTGTACTTAACTTCTCACGTTATCCAGCTTGTTACACCATCACGCCGTTCACTTTCACTTTTACGATTTGACCACCTTCGATTGTTATTAACTTTTAGTTGCTGTTTCGTCTCACTGTTTAAATTTGCTGTAACTTTTAATATTTTCTAGTAGGCCTACTTGATACTTTTTCGGCCTACCAGAGACTCATCCGAGGCTACTGTATAAAGTTTTACTTATTTAACTGTATGCTGCTTCTGTCTGATGCTGACACTAGTGAAGAACTCTGCTTACTGTGATTCACCAAGGAGACTGCTGCTGGGGCTATTACGTAATATGTCTGAGCTGTGCTCCAGACATCAACAATTTATACTAACAATGTGTTGCACTGGGGCACCTCACAGGTGGATACTGACAATTAAAAATTAAAACTGAATTAAAATTGAAACTGGGGTAGCACACAATTCTGTACCGTTACAATACCCTCCCAATGAGAGGTTGTAGGCTGAAGCATACAAACTCTCATTGTCTAAAACCTAAGAGGATCAGTGAGGATATGGCGCCACAACCCCCCTGAACTCTCTACTAATGGGTACTCACCCCCCTAGTCTGGCGACTGCGGCAGCACCCATCCAATCTTACGGGACTTCTCTTCTCGAGATCCCAACACCATAAGCTCGGACAGATACCCGACACAGTATCACCTGGCTCTATGACATTTAATTAAAAAATTAACAAACGGCCTTCCATCACTCCATATCCACGACTGATTTGTATCCTCTTAGTAATACTGGTTCATTCTCAAAGTACTGGTTCTTTTATGTACAAAGTCCTGGCTTAATTTTTTAATTTTAATAATATAACCTAACTGTCTACTTACAGCTAATTCCATACAAATATGCCATACAAATTGAATAGTATTCCCAATACATTATTACCCCTCCAAAATAGCACATTGATCATACAAACATTTTTTATTATTGTTACCCAAAAATTTCCTTCATTTTCCATTTAAATAAAGTACATATTTTACTCATTATTTTTTCATCAGTTATTTATTTTGCAATTATGGTCAAAATTCAAATTAAAATAGTTTAAATTCATTATTCACCTTTTCAATAAATTAAGTACCAATTTAATTTACTTTTATTATATAACATCCTCTCACATAAATATTAACTGCATTGCAATCAAAACAATAAGTTATTTCATAATAAGATTTTGCTCATGGCACTGATTCATCAAACTACAACATTCTTGTTGTTGTCAACTCAGCATGACTGTAAACGTTGGTCACAACAGACAACACACCTGTTTACATAAACAGTTGTATGCCAGACTTGTTTTATAAACACCATCTCAGTCTCAACATTCTGATTACTACACTACTGACACATAGACTTCCTACAAATGTTTTGGGTTTCTATAAATCTTTTAATGTTAACATATTTATCAATTACTATTTGTTACAATTCAGATCAAATATAATTTTAATTCACCTTTTTTGAATTACTTTATTTCCACCTCCACTCAAAATAATTTAGCTTTAGTTACAGTATTTAAACACTTATAATTTACACACACAATGCAAAATAAAATTCCTTATTATCTCTTGTTCATTATTTTAGTAAATACCATTTAGTAAATATTATTATACCATTCATCCTTATTACAAACATATGTTACACATAAGCTATACTGTACATTACAACAAAATACTATTAACACAATACATTTAACACTAACACATTTATTTACAAAATTTTCGTCATATTTTTTATCATTTACCACACTTCATTACCTAAATCAGCCAAGTAATTTTACCATTACTCACATAATTAAATGTTCATTCAGTATTGCCCAACCCCCATCATCAAAAATTAGTCTTTTCTTCACATAACATTGTTCAATTTTATTGATACACGACATATGGCTATCTTTTATGTAATAACCATACAAATTTACATGTTCCATTGTACCAAAATAATAATACATGGGGTTACCTCCCATTATTATTTTGTCATAAGCCAAGTCAACATTATTGTTTTTTGTCAAGTATTCGTAAGTTTCTGTTGTTACACCCAGGTGCGTTACATCATCACAATTATCTGCTACTACCAGTACACTACTTCTCCCAACAGGTAAATATTTATCATCAATATACACATTGTTTACTACTTTACAAGGTAAATCTACATTATTTACCATAATATTAATATTCAAACTCTCTATCAACTCTTTATAACTTCTATTTAACTTGAAACACTCTAACTCTTTCTCTCTCTCATAATCACTTTCATCACAATACTTCTCACAACATTTCACATTCTCATTCCACACAGAGGGCAACACAACATTATTACAACACATCCTGGCCTTACCAGGGGAACCATAATACATAAAGGGACTATTATTTGCAGACCTTTTGTCTCCCAAATAAACTAATAAGGAACCTTTGTCCTCATACAACACTTGTGAAGCATTTACTTCATATATACTACAAGAAAAATTTGCCCTCTTTTTATACTCTCCATTTAAACTATCTCTCCATTATTTCTCCAACTCATCAATACTTATTACCACTTTCTTACCAACATCAATTAACTTTCTACTCTCAATATTACTACTATTATCTACTGTATCACTTTTTGATACCCCATTTTCAATTACATCACCATTTTTAATATCATTGTTATTACGTGTTAACATCTCGTTATAATCATCGGTACACACCTTGTCATTAATTTCTTCACTATTTGTGGTCATATTACCACTGTTACTTACCGTTGTGTCAACTATCTGATTTGGCTTACTTTTAATTTGTTTCTCTACTGATTCTACCACTTTCTCCATATCTCGTTTTAATTCATTACACTGACTCACACACTTATTTTTTACATTATTTATATCAATTTTAAGTTCATTAAACTGTCTACTCTGTTCCTCAAATTTAGCGTCAAATTTACTGTTAAATTCACTTTTAATTTCATTAAATTTTATATCAGTATTATCAAAACGATTACTGAGAAGGTTAAATAGGTCATTCATTGACATTTCTTTTGCTTTTATATTTGTTTTATTTGTTATGGGAGTGGAATTTGCTCCCGCCTCACTAATTAATACAGATCCGTCTACATTACTGTCACTTATTGACAGTGACTCTGTTTGAATACCTGAATCGCCTTTATTGGCCGACTCAGTTGACATATTTTCGTACATCGATTTATTTTCGGCCTCATTGCCGACAACTACATCAATTTCATTTATTTTATTCTCTACTGTCTCCATTATGAAATTAATTTATTTAACAACACCCTCACTTCCAAATAACCCTTCTCTTACACATTAATTATTCAACTCAACTCAAAATACCCCACACATGAAATTAAACACACAATAGCGCTACCAAAACATAGCCTAGTTTACGCACTGTAATTATATACAAAAATTATTCACACATACGCCATTACCACAACCTATTTTCTGTGCCTCAAAACAGATCTAGTTCATATAATATTTATACGAGCATCCTGGCAGGGTCGCCAATGTAAAGGTACTGACTTTTTTACCTTTTATTTTATCTTATTACCATCAGAAGATTTCAGAATAATACTTACTGCTCACTGCTGCCAGAATTGTACTTACCGTCATATTCCCCTGTAAACTTACCTTATTATATTACCCAGGTCGCCACGATATTTTATGGTTCAATATCGAAACCTTTACACTCTTGCCCTTATAAAAATCCCGCTATCTAACCACCCTTAATTCTCAGAAAAATCCCAAAGAACGTTAGACGAGGTTTTCAGCACAGAATAGGAAATGGTTATGCATAATAATTTACAGTTAACACATATTTCAGTGAAATCGAATACTATTTTATTTTATATTTCTTTCTATATTTTTACTTCTCTTTGTACCAATACTTTGATCTTTTTCCCACACACACACACTCTCTCATTCTTTACAATTTTAACGAAAGTCCCCGATTAATAGAGCTCTTTAATTTATTATTCGCTTTAAAACTTTGGCCAACTAAATAAACTGTACTTAACTTCTCACGTTATCCAGCTTGTTACACCGTCACGCCGTTCACTTTCACTTTTACGATTTAACCACCTTTGATTGTTATTAACTTTTCGTTGCTGTTTCGTCTCGCTGTTTAAATTTGCTGTAACTTTTAATATTTTCTAGTAGGCCTACTTGATACTTTTTCGGCCTACCAGAGACTCATCCGAGGCTACTGTATAAAGTTTTACTTAGTTAACTGTACGCTGCTTCTGTCTGATGCTGACACTAGTGAAGAACTCTGCTTACTGTGATTCACCAAGGAGACTGCTGCTGGGGCTATTACGTAATATGTCTGAGCTGTGCTCCAGACATCAACAATTTATACTAACAATGTGTTGCACTGGGGCACCTCACAGGTGGATACTGACAATTAAAAATTAAAACTGAATTAAAATTGAAACTGGGGTAGAACACAATTCTGTACCATTACAGTGTACAATAGAAAGAAGATAAATGATTAGTAAAATTGTAGAAATACAACTGTTCTGCAGGGATCTGTGTATGCTAAAATGCCAGGAATTTATATTTTATATAAATACAGTAAAATAAATAGTTCCTATTTTTATCCATGTAGTTTAAATGAGTCGTATCAAATTTAAGGCCTCCTTGCTATTCATAGTTTCAATGGACTTTCGACATAATGGATTCCTCAGAGCCCCTATTAGTCCATTATAACCGGGGATTACTGTATATAACTTGTCTTAATATAGAATTATAACCTGCTAAAAATAAAGTACTTTGCCTACATTATTATATGACTGTATTTATTTACTTAAAAATAAAAATTCATGTTCTAAAAGAACTGCTTTCTTCAATCAGACTACAGAACTTTCAGTCTTCTCTTCAGAAAGTGCAATGAATTTTAATGCTTCTATTTTTGAGAACTTGCTGAAACATTTTTAAGCACTTTTGGTACGTTTGTTATTTATTACAAGATTCACATTTTCATACAGGTTGATAGTCAAACAGAAATTGATCCATATGACACTGACAGTATTCCCTCCAAGAAATCTTAATTTAGTATATTAAATACAAGTTGTGCGCGCGCGCGTGTGTGTGTGTGTGTGGAAACATATTTTAGTTTGCCACTATAGAATGATCCAAAATTATTGTATTAATAAAGTGAAGCCTTTAGTTTTTCAGAGTGTAGTGTACAAAATAGTAGAGAGTAATTTTTATGATTGATTCAGTATGTTTGGTCAAGCATTATAACGTATTGCATTGTGTTGATGTTTGGATTAGAGTCAAAATTAGATTCAAGTTGTGGCTTATAGTATATCAAAAGAGGTGCTGCATATGATTTGTATCTTGTCTTATTGTAGAAACCTACAACCCACTGACATTGGCTTTTTGAAGAAACAGCATTGTGGTACCATACACTACTCTTGTCGTACAATACTCTGTCAGATATATATATGTCGATGGGAAATGTACAGTTGTGTTAATGAAATGCTTAATTTTTTCAGCTGCTGGTATTATGTTGCCACCAGGCCCAACCAAAACATCACCGTACAGTGAAAAGCCTATGAATGGTGACAGAAACCAAAATACAAGTAAGATCCAGCACTTGTGTATGTATACACTAGTTAGAAAGGTTTGCTGTGCTTGAACAGTTCTTTAATTAAGAAAGTTGTGTTAGTGGTTTTAATCACAAACAGAATTATCACTGTTGCACACCACTATAGAAATATTAGTTATAGTGGTGTGCAACAGTGATAATTCTGTTTGTAAACAGTTTTTGTTTCAGTCGCTTGTATTACAGGCCTTTGTATATATTTGCATAATGGACTTTTTGTATTATTTATTAAATTGATTACAAAGTAAGTTTAGGTGTTGTGTACAGATGTGTATTCTCAAGAGTAATATATTTTTAAAACCATGTGTAAAATTTAACTCTCTGTGTGTGTGTGTGTGTGTGTGTGTGTGTGTGTGTGTGTGTGTGTGTGTGTGTGTGTGTGTGTGTGTGTGTGTGTGTGTGTGTGTGTGTGTGTGTGTGTGTGTGTGTGTGTGTGTGTGTGTGTGTGTGTGTGAACAAAAACCACATCACCATCTCCATCATAGTGTGAGTAATAAGCATCGATGTATAATATATGGATTGTGTGTTATGTTCACTGAATTCAGTCCGACCGCTGCTTGGCGCTGTCCCCACCACTGGAAGGCAAGAACACGGCGTATGCCATACACTGTACCTGTACAAAGTCTGACTTTCTGTTTTGTTATATCTCTTATTGCTTTAGTGGAGCATATTTATGTTAAATGGTATAGTTATGTCACATTTTGACAGTAATTAACGACTTCAAAGTGAGAAGTGTTTAATAATTTCTTTTGCAAAATAAACACATTTGTTTTGCTTTAAGATTTCAGTATTTTGTCATGTTATTTTAGTTTATTGTGAGTTCTGTTGCGTTCATACATACTTATTTATGAACATTTAATGTCGAAGCCACTAATGCAATTTCAGACGAATAAGTATTAAAAATAAGGGAAGTAAAGAATAAAAGTCATGAACCATAAATTTTAAAATGTTTGTTGTTATCATTTAGCTGAATTTAATCTTCTCACCTAAAGTCAGAATACAGTAGAACTCCATTTATCTGAACTCCAGTTATCCAAATAACCAATTTCCGAGTTGATACCAGGAAATGGCATGGAATAAAATTAATGGAATTTCGACAAAACAACAAATTCAGGAAGAAAAAGAAGAGGCAATGAAAAGAAGGAAGAGGAAAAAGAGCAAAAGAGAGTGTCAAAGAAAACAAAGCTGTATCAACTAAAGACATCCTCCAGAAAATCATTGTAAAAAATTCCTGGCTGTTCTGAGTATGATGTGGACGACATAAACGAATTTGCAGTGCGACTCACTGGACCCTGGACTTAAAATTTTGGACGACGATGGTAAACTATGAAATCTCAGCAGATGGACGAAAGCGATGACAGCGTTGCTTCAGTTTAACCGGAAAAGGAACCTACGGCGAGTGAGGCATTCGCTTGTTTTGACATTGCCTTAAAGTGGATGGAACGGTAGCCTGAATGCGACCATGTACAGCTTCCTTCCGTCAACCGATTGCGGGACCTGGCTGCATGCAAACGAGTTTCTACATCAAAACAATTAACTTTGACATTTTTAAATGAAAAATTATAAATTATGTGTGAGTATTATTTTTAATTTTTTTGTAGTACACGTAAACATGTTGCAAAACACTGTGACCTGGTTCTTATTAAGATACTGTATTCATGTAATAAAAAATAACAAAAGTGATTTTTGAGCAATTTTCGCATTTGCTTTCACAACATAACCTTTATCTTATGTTTGTCCCAATTATCCGAATTACGTCTGGGACACATTAGTTCGGATAAATGGAGTTCTACTGTATTAAAATATCAGTATTAATGTTAATTATTTTTTTATTTTACTCAATTAGTAACATGTTAATTACATAAACATGCTTGTATTAAACATTACTTAATAAGACAAATTTATTTAACTTTTGGTGGACACCAAGTTTAAAGAATGTACTGCAGAGATTCTTTCGCTTGCAACATTGTACACAACATTTTATAAAATAATATCCCTCATATTAACTTAAGTTTCAATTTTACAGCTGTCTTCAGAAAAATTGTTTGAAATATGTTTTCTAAACACTATGCCGGCAAGGTTTTACAAGCTGATATAGTCTTTTTTTATATTAATTTTACTATCTGATCTAATCAACAAATTATATATAAATTTTACAATCTTTTAACACGTCTGATGATGCTCTAATTAATTTTTTGCTGGACAAAAAGTCAGTAAAATGAGTGTAAACGCTAAAGTTATTGTCATTTGTTATCATTAAATTAATACAGTAAATCCACACAGATAATACAGGGTATTATCTTTCTATGAGTTAACGTCTTTAATCATATTGCTAATTCCCTTAAAATGTTTTATTTCTTCATTATCAGTTTCATTTAAATCTTGTAACAGTACAGAATTGCCTGTACCAGAATAATGGTATGTAGGGACATTTTTATTGTAAATCTTATTATAATCATGAAGTTTAACCAGGGCAAGTTAGTTTTGCACAAGTCCCAATAAGACGCAAATTCATCAGAGGGGAGCCGATCCAAGGTCAGCGGAGTACGAGTGGAATTAAATATGTGTAATGGCGGTTTTAGGCGCTACAAATTGACAATACGAACTTTTCATTGGTCCATTGTAACAAATCGTCACCAAAACACAATGACGATATAAAACCATTACGTATTAACCAAGGCGGTGTTTGGAAACAATAGACAATGACGTCAGATGCACGACCACTTACATAACAATTACGTCTGACCCAGCCTCAGTCATCAAAAGTAACTCAGAGAGCATACACGCTCTAACAGTAGTGGGCAGTTTTCTGCCACAAAAATGTAACATTTGCTACTAAAAATGATCTAATCAATACCATAGTAAGCACTAACAGTTATTAGAATCAGTGAACTTAACGAAAATGTATTAAAAGTAGAGTCAGTGGGAAATGACTACCATAAAACTGGACGAACGCCTGCCAACCGCATGGAACCACTAAGGAGGAAGCTACACCACTTCTATTCAGGAAAGCCCTACCTTTTATTACCTAAATTCAAAATTATAAAGATGAGCTCAATTTTCATAAAATTTGTTTAAATTCAAGTGAGAGAGAGAGAGAGTGAGAAAGCGAGTGTGTAAACCGGTGTTGATCAACGCAATATTAAATGAGGTTTGTGATGATGTTTGACCAGTATTAAGATTAAAATATTAAAGAAAACTATAATTTTGTTTAATGATGATACTCACAAGAATAAAAGAAGTCATTTACATAAAAGCATAAAGTGTATGTAATTAACCTTGAGCAAGGTCAAGGGCGGAATATCATCGCCACCATTTTGAAATTTGAATCATTAACTTGGGTTATGCTTATATCAATTTGCCACATATACGATGAAATAAAATCAAATTCGGTACATTTATCTAATGTGTTGTGTTATTTCTATACCCAACAACCTCTGCCGCTGTCTGCTTAACGCAATTCTGGACCAAAAGCCTAATGCATGTAAATGAGCTGAGCACGTGTTATTCCGGTGATGAGATGTATTATGCAAATTACATACAATTTGAATGTCATACCTGTATTATTATTTATTATGTATGTTAGTAAAAGGAGTGAAATATAACAGATGGCAGCCCGAACTTGGACTTATATATAAATAAAAATATATAAATTAGCAGAAAAGCAGAGGTAGACGGGTAGTGAAATATACGAAAAAATAGAGGTTACCTGTATAGGTTATGTATGGTACGAATAGAGTACAACACAACAACTAAAATAAATTTATTATTGTTAATATAATAATATATATATAAAAAAAGAAATGGCAAACAGTAACGAGACGAGTAGAACAGAATCAGAAATGATGGGTGATAGTATTCATTCAACACCAGCCCCAACAAAAAGAGTTGAGGAAAATGACATAATAAGAATGATGAAACTGCTTTTCAATGAGCAGAGCATCAAATTTGATACTAAATTAGATAATTTTAACGAGAAACTAAACCAATTTGATGTACAATTTAGCGAGATCAAAAATGAAATCAAAAAACAAAATTTTAATTTTGATAAACGAATTGATGAAATGCACGCACGTTTCGATAAAACGGAAGAGAAAATAGTTGCATTAGTTAATGAGAAGTTTGATAGACAAAAGAATAAAGTAGATGAAAATTACGAGAGTAAAATGGGGGTAGAGAATAGTAGAGAATCAAATAAATTGAACGAAAATAAAGACAAGGTAAGTAGTGGTGAGAATTATGAAAATAGAATTAAAAATATGGTGTTAGAAAATAATTGTGTGAGTATTGAGAGTGGTGATAAAAGTATAATGGGAGTAGAATTTGATAACGAAGTGATAAAAAGTGTTGATGAATTAGAGAGAAAGTATAGAGAGAATTTACAGATAAAGGGGTTGCAGGGGGTAAATTTTTCCCTAAATGATGGAGTAGGGGGTGAAGAAAAAACTTCACATGTTTTTAGGAAGGATGAGAGTACCTTCAATGTATATTTGGGAGACGATAGGTCTACAAATAAAGTTGTCCCTGGGTTTTTTTGTGCACTTCACAGGTGGTGCAGTAATTGTGAATTAGTGTCCCCTGCAAATATTGAAAGAGAGAATGTAGCTTGGTGTGATAGAGAGAGAGACAGTGTAGAGAGGTATTGTGAGAAATATGGTGAGAGAAATAGAGATTTTTAAGATGAGTAGAACTTATAAAGAATTTGTGAAAAGGTTAGGTGTAGAGATGGTGTATGATTATATTGAAATTTTACCTTGCACTGATATAGCAGTAGGAGAAGATGATAATGGAAATAATGACTTTATAACGTACCTAGTGGTGACTAATTATACTGGAGGTGACAGGACAATAACCAATCGTGACAGGTTGTATGATGAATTGATAGGTAATAGCCCTATTAATGATGACGGTTTTGTAAAATATAAGAATTTAAATAAGTGTTATATTAATGATGTTAATATAATGTATTTAATAAAAAATAAATTGTACAGACCAAAGGTAAGACTATTATTTGACGATGGAGGTGAGCTGTTCTTATTGTGTTTATGAACATTTAATTATGTGACCAGTGTTTTTCAGGATGGACTGTTTATGACTGATTTTGGTAAATGATTTAATGTTTATGTGGATTGTATATTTTTGTGTATATTAATGTCAATGTATTTGTGTAATTTTGCTGTTGTGTACTTTATGTATTTTTTTATGTAAACATGTATTGTAGAATTTTAAATATTGAAGAATAATTAAGTTAATAATGATTTTGAAATGATATTATGGAATTTAGATTCTAAAGGGTTAGTAAATGATTATGCTTATGATATATTTGGATATTGAGAGGTATTGTTGTTAGCAGGTAAGTGATGAATTTTCTAGAGGTATATTAAGGTGAAATGTTGTAAAGAGTTTGGGTAATAGTTATAAATAAGGGCAGTGGAGTTAGTTGAATAGAGTTGATGGGAGTTAGGGAAAATAAAGTGCTGAGATGCTGATAATATATAAAGAGGTGTTAGATATTTTAGGGACACAGTGGTTAGCGATTATATGTAGAGGTGAGTAATGTGGATGGTAATTTTATAGTTGTTATTGATGATATTTTGTAGTAAGGATCCGTTGTTAAGGAGTGATCAACGAGCGACGTGGCAAGGGACCAGCGTGCAGCGTTGTGGCAGGCGGAGCAATTTTGGGTTAGAGTGTTTGCCGATATTGGTGGAGGGCAAAGGGTTATGAATGGATGGCCAGTTAAGTAACATACATCCTTATATAAAAGACAAAATGAGCGGTGCCAGAGGTTTTAAATGGGATTTGTGAAGGGGGTTATTATAGAGATATTGGTGTCATAATATATTAATGGTTAGAAGCGGTTGTTAGTTAAAAAGGGGGTAGTAAGGTTAGATTGACAGTGCCAAAATAAGATATAGAAAATAGTGAATAATAGAGAGTCACCCAAACGAGTAAGGATGAAAGGGTTAGAAAAAGAAATTCAAAGTAGGAAGGTAAGGTAACTGGAAAGGTAGATGATAATTTTGAAATTGTTGTATAGAATCTGATATAAACAGATGTTAAATGATTAAAAGTTAATAGAGAATTGTTGATAATAAAGATCTTATTAAAGTTTTGCTACAAGTTATGTAAATATGAATTCAGTAATGTGAATTGTTCAGTGTTAGTGTTTAAGGTACAATGTTTTATTGTGTTTTATTATGTTAATGGTACAATAGGTCAGGAGACTACTATAAAGGTAGTGACTATAATGATATTAAATTTTGTGTTAGAGTAACCAGTCTCTGGAAAAAATGATTCTGTTGAAAAAGTGGTAAAATTAGAGTAAAGAAATTTAGATAGTTTTGAAGTACTGCCATGATAGATGAATATACTGAAGTTATTTGAAGTAAATGAATAAAAAAATAATAGTTGTTGTTTGAGAGTTAAAAGTTGTTGTGTGTTTAGTATAAGAGTATAATTTCTTATGATGAGAGAAGCAATTTGACATTGACTGGAGTCAGAGAACTTGATAAAAATATATATAGGCGTGTTGAAAAGGAGAAGGATGATCTATCTTAAATCTTGTTATATTTTATTGTGTTATTTGAAATTGTATTAGTAAAGAAACCAACGCCTCAAATCACAAACCAATGCATCTAAGAGGAAACATCAGTTGCGGATATGTAAATGAATAAGGCCACTATTTTAAAATTTTGTATTGAATGTTTCAGAGTTTTTATGGTGTTGTGACCGCGGTCCTGCGCTGGCCGGAGCGTCAGAACAGGAGCGTGCAGTGCCTCATGGCCTTATGGTGTAGGGATCTCTCCGGAGAAGTCCAGTAAGGTCTGACGGGTACGATCGGCACTATAGGACCAAGGGTAAGTGATTGAGATTTTCTTTTTATTAACACTACAGGGGGTTGTGGCACATATCTGAGCTGATCCTTTTAGAAAAGTATGAATGAGTCAATGAAAGTTTTTGTGTCTCGACACCAAACCTTTCATTGAGGGGGTTTTGTAACAGTACAGAATTGCCTGTACCAGAATAATGGTATGTAGGGACATTTTTATTGTAAAATCTTATTATAATCATGAAGTTTAACCAGGGCAAGTTAGTTTTGCACAAGTCCCAATAAGACGCAAATTCGTCAGAGGGGAGCCGATCCAAGGTCAGCGGAGTACAAGTGGAATTAAATATGTGTAATGGCGGTTTTAGGCGCTACAAATTGACAATACGAACTTTTCATTGGTCCATTGTAACAAATCGTCACCAAAACACAATGACGATATAAAACCATTACGTATTAACCAAGGCGGTGTTTGGAAACAATAGACAATGACGTCAGATGCACGACCACTTAACATAACAATTATGTCTGACCCAGCCTCAGTCTTCAAAAGTAACTCAGAGAGCATACACGCTCTAACAGTAGTGGGGCAGTTTTCTGCCACAAAAATGTAACATTTGCCTACTAAAAATGATCTAATCAATACCATAGTAAACACTAACAGTTATTAGAATCAGTGAACTTACGAAAATGTATTAAAAGTAGAGTCAGTGGGAAATGACTACCATCAAACTGGACGAACGCCTGCCAACCGCATGGAACCACTAAGGAGGAAGCTACACCACTTCTATTCAGGAAAGCCCTACCTTTTATTACCTAAATTCAAAATTATAAAGATGAGCTCAATTTTCATAAAATTTGTTTAAATTCAAGTGAGAGAGAGAGAGAGTGAGAAAGCGAGTGTGTAAACCGGTGTTGATCAACGCAATATTAAATGAGGTTTGTGATGATGTTTGACCAGTATTAAGATTAAAATATTAAAGAAAACTATAATTTTGTTTAATGATGATACTCACAAGAATAAAAGAAGTCATTTACATAAAAGCATAAAGTGTATGTAATTAACCTTGAGCAAGGTCAAGGGCGGAATATCATCGCCGCCATTTTGAAATTTGAATCATTAACTTGGGTTATGCTTATATCAATTTGCCACATATATGATGAAATAAAATCAAATTCGTTACATTTATCTAATGTGTTATGTTATTTCTATACCCAACAACCTCTGCCGCTGTCTGCTTAACGCAATTCTGGACCAAAAGCCTAATGCATGTAAATGAGCTGAGCACGTGTTATTCCGGTGATGAGATATATTATGCAAATTACATAAATTTTAACTATCATACATTCAGTATTAATAATTATTTATGTTACATTATACGTAAAGTAACAATCTTTCTCTACTTCTCCAAGACTCTCGATTAAGTTTGGTTAGTAAAACAAAATCTGAACAATTACTTTTGTTAGATGCCTGTACACTGTTTCAGAACATAAGTTTTCTCAAGGCCCACTGAAACTGTTCAACATTGGGATTGTTATTATGTCCTCCACTGGATCTGATACAAGAAAACAAGATTTCCAAGTGGTCTTGAGAAAATTTGTGAGTCAAAATTCTGACCAATAGTTGAACGACCAATGTATTCTGTACATGATAGTACACTCTTTCAAATGGTAAATTAAAATTGCATATACTAATCCAGTTATCATACTGAATAGAATAACTGTTTGTGACGTTATTATCACTTTTAAATATATAAAATACAAAATTACAATTTATTTTCACCTACCTGTAAAGGTTCTTTTTGTGGGTCCAGGATCCGATCGCACGTACATCAGACGCAAACATGTGTTTCATAGGTTAGTGAAATGACTTACTCTACACATTTTATGAAGAGAAATTATGATCTTTTAATGTTTCAAATGTTAAATAAATTTTAACAAATTTTACTCATGCGTCGCATAAAAAAATGGGTTCTTCTTCTTGTGATACATTACAGTTATGCAATTTCTATTCTATCCTAGTCTACTAGCTTACCTTATTTTAAGTCATACTTAAACACAGACAGAGCCCAGCCTGCAATTTCTCACACTCACAACCACACAGAAAATTACCCCGCCCTTAACATGTTAATAAAAAAAATACCCATTCCGGCCGGCACGTGGTAACCCTTCGAACTCGTTTTATCTGAGTTGGTAATTACGTCGCTGTCTAATATAACTGATTTTGTTCCTCTCCCATACTCACTGATACCACTGACACGTTTTGGTCACTTTGAATTCACTTTTGAGATTAAAAAACTGATAAAATTTAGTAGAGCGCACTTGGCTCTGTGTCGGCCGACACAATCAGCGAAAAACTGGGGAAAGAGTCTCTTTGAGGCGGACGGATATTGATGCCCTGCCGGACGAATTTCGTCGATGCTCATACTTGAGTTGTTGCAGTTTAGTCGCTATGCGCATGATACATAGTGGTTTTTTCTGTAGTGTGCGCCGACGATATTTAGGCGCTTCTGGCTTGATGTCACAAAAGAGGCGGACCTTACGTTTCATATCCGCCGTTTCAGTCAAGGAGACGAAACAGAAAATATACTTTTCACCATCTTGGCAGTTCACGACCGCGTCAGTCCGCGCGTATACCCGTCTCATGCATACAGGCGCTGGTCACATACAAGCAAAGTTCTTGGAAATCTAGGGTGGCTGCATACCTCGGTACTGATTGCACAATGCTATTACGTCTTGCCTTTGTTATAAACTGTTCTATTTGACACGTGTTCTGGTTTGTTGGAATAAAATTTACACAATACCTTTGTCAATCCCCGAAAATGAAATAAATTTAAAAATACAAATACCCACAATTTTGGACCGTTACAATACCCCCTCAATGAGAAGTCTTCTGTCAAAACAGAAGAAATCTCATTGACAAAACCCCTAAGAGGACCGGTGAGGAACTGGTGCCAACAACCCCCTTGTTCTTACACTTCATGGGTAAACGACCCCCCTGGCTCGGCGACTATGGACGCATCTGAACGAGATCACTGGACTTTTCTGTGCGAGATCCCAACACCGAAAAATCGAACAGACACGCACCACAGCGCACCTCGCCTTCTAACATGCTGCCCCAAAAATTCTCAATCCCTGGCTTAGATTATGCCAGATCCTCAGCCGATATGTTTTTCCCCCTTATATGCAAGCTGGGCTGCCTTTTGCAGATACTGGGCTCACACACACACTGATATTATATATTATAAAATTGAAAAATTCTTTAAAATTTATTTACATTACAACTCATTGGTCGTTTTCATTTAAAAATCAAATCACAAATTTTGTATCTATTTTGAATTATTCTCTTCATTGGGTTTTTTCTTTTGTTTTTTGTTATCAAAAAAATTAAATCAATTAAATATTTCTTAAAATAAGTAACATCCTTAACCTAACATGTGATTACACCTAGAGTCTAACAATACAATTCAACAAAATAATTCAATAATAATAAACATGGTTAGTACACAAGCAATAAAATAATCAAAGCTTAAAATTATCCATTAGCTGGCAGGCGCAAAATCATTTTTTTTTGTTTTTCCAAAAATATTTCCAAAAACAAATTTTCCCAAAAAAAATTTTAAATTCAAATTTCTTAAAATATTTCTTTCCATATTGAAATTATTTAAAGGTTGTTCAAATTAATTTAAAGCAAAAACTGGATTAACTTCCTTGCTAAATATGCCTAGTATCTGACCTCCCTATCAGCTGATCGAAACTGGGTCAAGTTCAAAAACCTTGACCTACATACGTTATAACTAAGTCACATCTGAAATTACATTAAATATCGGTAAAATTCTGTCTTGAAACACAAAAACATAGTAAAATAAAACATTTAAAAGAACCAAATATTATTATAAATAACAATCAAATTGATATTAAAATTATTCAAAATAAACACTTTTTAACTTTACATTATTTTCAAACTCTATCAAAAACTTGTCACTGGTTGCAATTAACAAAAAAAATTTATATTTTTATTCTAAATCTCTTTCTTTATTATTCTCATTTTCTCTTACCTGGGTGATTTAATTACTCATTTAATTCACTACTTGACATTTATACATATATCATCTTTACCTCTCTCTAACTCTAACCACTAACAACTGTAACTAACATGACACCCATCTCTATCAAAACATCTACCCACCAATCTCTAAACCCAACTTATCATTAAACTCTAATCGCCACCTTCTCTCAATATATAAAAAAAATACTCTCTGACCCTTTGTACTTAGGATAAGTGTTCCTCCCCCCCAAAAAGCTCATTTCCCATTATGTTGGTTCCTGGATTCTACCTAAGGCAACCCCTTCCCCCTAAATCGGTCCCATCCCGTCCCAACCCTTATGTTGCGGACTCCCACCTTACACTACCCCCTATTACAAAATTGCCATCCCCAGAATCTCAATCTTATTACCTTACTTCAACTACAACAAAATAACATCATCAATTATAAACATCAATATATCACTCAAAACTCTACATATATTCCCCATAATTACTGTGTCAACATCAATACTTCTCAACAACATTACATTACTTCAAAACAATATTTTCTCTCCTATTTCAACTTTAACTTCAACGTGGACTGATCTACATGTCCCACAAAATATTCATCACCCAAAAACTATCTTTTATTAGCTTTCACAAATTATTACTTTATTTCTCACTTTATCAAGTTACTTTTCTCATTTTTTTAAAACAATATCTTTAACACATTGAAACATTATTCTTAACAGTAGTTACCTTGAACATCTATAAACAATTTACCAGTGACACTCTACTACAGATCAGCTGACATTCCTAGCTAATTGTAAACACATTTCAAAATCGTGCAAATTACATGAAATATATATTTTTAGCAATCCTTACATCTATTATGTTAACCGCCTGCCAGTCGGTTTAGTTATTTACTTAGTTTCAAAATACACACATTATATAAACACATATTTTTTCTCAATTCTTATATCTAACCTACTACAATAAAATATTACATTTAAAACATATAGAATGGACAAATTATACTAAATGTATGAGCACCTGTTTATTTAAGTGGAACACAAGCATTTTTATTAGAGCCAAAATTTAGAGTTAGCAATTTTTATGACATAAAATTTAAATTCGTGGCTCATCTGAGCCACCTCCCATCCACACACGCTATTGCAATTTATGTTAGGCTGTAGCGCCTATTTGCTTCCACAAAGACTGCATATTTGGAGGGATTGGACACCTCCGTGTCTTTGCTTCGGCAGTTACATTTTAACATTTTTGATATTGACATATCCTTGGTTATATTTAAACGCCCTTAAAACGGGTCTACCACCTGGCTATGCTGTCCCCATGTGGACAGAGTGGCAGCTGCTGTTCCATAGTTCCTGGATTTCCCCGAATTTCACCCCCCATTTAATTTCTATTATAAACCAATTTCAAGTCAGCTATGGTCAAGGGACTTGGTATGACCATAGCTGGCCACTAGCCAAAGCCACGATTAGTGCTGGTAAGGCAGTAATCGCCCGAAAAGTCGGGGAAATCTAACTTGCATTTCAATGCCTGTTCTACATCGTTATTAATATGTGCGACACGAACGTCTATCAGTGTACAAATCGAGTTTGTACAAAAAGGTTGTGCCGCACATTTTCGCCATGTTGGCCTCCGATGGAGGTAACACTCTCGGTTACCCCCAACCCATTCCACTATCTACCAGGGCACAGGCCACCCCAGCGATAGCGCCTTAATAACTAACTAATTAAAAGTAATGAACTAAAACTTTCTACTATTGCAGTTCCACACTCCACTGTTCTATCACTTCTTCGAGCACCAATCTACCCCCCAAAATTATCCCCACTTCTTGTATTGACAACAAGTCTTTACTTTATTTCACATCTTTTAAAACGTTCCCAAGCTCACTGATACTAAAACTTGACAATTATATTTGGTCACTTAATTCTAAAATTTATTTAAATTTAAAATTATAAACATCCAAAATATTTTGGGATATATATATATATATTTTTTTTTTTATTCTAGTGGTCAGTATCCCCGCCTGAAACGGGGGTGTTCTTGCTATGAGGCAAGTTGGGTGATAAGTTAGATTTACTTTGTGAAATTACTTCCCCCTATACTCAACTCTACTCCCTTACCGTCCTCATTTCTTCAGACCCGCCGTCTAACCTATCGCCAAATCTGCCTCTCAGCAAAACTCTTCATTTCGGCTTAAACAAAACTATTGTCAATGGTTCAACTTTAATTTTGCCATTGACACTGAACATTTTTTAAATTTGCACGCACTGCCTTTTATTTAGGTGCAGCCTCCATTATGTACAGACACTCTAAGGCAGTGCAGGCACGTGACAGGTACACCAAGACCGCTGTACCTGGAGTGTATTAAAAATAATAATGCGTGTCACGTACCTTTGGGGTCCCCCTCCCCGTTCAAATATGAAGTTAGTTTTCTAATTTCAACCAATTTTGGTGGAGCCGGACCATCGTTGTTTTCACCGCCCGAAGGAAGATCCGCCAACCGTGGCCCGTCTCCAAGTTCCGAATACCACGGCCAGGACTGGTAAGATCGTGACCCCCCGAAAATGGGGGAGAGTCCCTTCTGTCAACACAAAACAACATCTTAAAATATCATACATAAACATTACGTAATTAAAGTGACCGATATAATTTTAAATTTGTCGCATTTTGAGTACCTACTATTTCCTGCGTAGCTGGGTTCCTCAACACATACGCATTCTGCATTTTTATCTCTATAATTTCGTACGGCCCTTCATATAACAAGAAAAACTTCTTTATTTCTCTATCTTGAGCACTGGACAAATCATGCCTTTTTACTAACACTAATTGACCTACCTCGTATTTGGTCCACTTACCCTTAGCATCATGTTTCTGTTTCCTCCGCTCTCCTTTCGTAAGTAAGTTCTCATTCGCCAATCTAATTTTCATGTTTCTGTCCAAAGCTTGACCTTCTGGTGGGTATTCGAAGAGTTGTTCCAATATCCTGGGCGGCCTGGTTCCCCTGATCAACTCATGCGGCGTAAATCCTGTGGACTCATGGGTGGTACAATTCAGCCACTCCTCTACTTTCTTCACGTAGGATGGCCATTCTGTGTGTTTGGCGTGACAATACGCCCGAAATATCCTACCAATCTCTCTCATCACCCGTTCTGCTTGGTTCGACTGAGGATGATACACTGCCGTATGCTTGGGTATGATGCCTTCCCATCCAAGCGTCTGTCGCCACTTGCCGCTTATAAACTGTGGTCCGTGGTCAGATAATATAATTTTCGGTTTTCCAACATTAAGCATGTAGTCTCTTACTATTTTTTCACTGAGTACTTTACTCGTCGCTCTCTTAATGCTATACAATTTCACAAATTTTGAAAAAGTGTCTAGAACTACAAATACATACAATACACCCCCTCAACCTCTGGGTAATGGTCCATATAAATCTACTGCAACTAAATAAAATGGTTTCTCAACTTTTATGTAATTCATCTCGCCTTCTACTTTATAATTCACTACTTTCGATTTCTGATATAAATCACACACTCTTAACTCTCTTCTCCATATTCTTAAATATACATGACTCTTTCAAAACATTAGCACATTTTCTCGCCCCAAAATGACCATACCTTATATGGCAATCCCAAACAATTTTATCTATTAACCCCTCGAGTATAACTAACCTCCAATCACGCTCCCCACTCTCTCCTTTTTTAAACAAAATACCTTGATATACTTGAAATCGCTCATTATGTTCAGATCCCTCTACCTCCATCTCTAAACTAACAATTACTTTACCCAGTTTACTATCAGATCTTTGCATATTTTTAATGTCACTTAATTCTTCACCAAAAATTCTATCTTCTCTAGTTAATCTAAAAATTTCTATCTCCTTAAGATCCCTACCAGTTTTATTGTCTATAACGTCTACTCTAGAAAGTGTGTCTGGTACCTTATTATCTGACCCCTTTATATACTCCCATGAAAAGTTATATTCTTGCAAAGCTAATACCCTTCTGGTTAATCTGCTATGCGTCAGCTTACATGTATTTAGGAATGATAAGGCCGTATGATCGGTCCTGATGACGGTTTGGTTCCCAAGCAGGTAAGTGCGGAATTTCTTCACAGCAAAAACGATGCTCAGCAATTCCTTTTCGGTAGTTGTGTAATTCTTTTCTGCTGGCGAAAGCGATGGTCCTGTGCTCCTGATCCTCACCCTCCTGGTAAAGCTCTGCGCCGAGGGCTATGTTGCTGGCATCCGTCTGTAAATAGAACTTTCTCTGAAAATCGGGGTGATTCATCATAATGGTGTCTATAAATTTCTCTTTGATTTCATTGAAAATAGTTCTCTCCTCCTCTCCCCATTTCCATTGTTTATTCTTTTGTAAAACAACACTCAATTTAGAGGTAATATGTGCATAATTTCTCTGGAATTTTCTATAAAAGGTGCATAATCCTAGAAAGCTCTGTAACTGTTTAATATTCTTTGGTTCTGGAAAACGTATGATAGCTTCTACTTTGTCTGGGTTTGCTAAAATTCCTTCAGGAGTTATAATGAAACCCAAAAAATGTATTTTGGTTTGTAAAAATTTCGATTTATCCCAATTAACAGTTAATCCCCCTTGTCGCAATTTATTTAAAACGTACTCTATGTGTTCTACATGTTCAGAGAATGTTCTTGATGCTATTAGTATGTCGTCAACATATACAGTCAAAAAATCGAAGTCTTTCGGTTGTAATATCATGTCTAAACACTTAATAAAACTTGCTACACTAGTGTTAAGCCCAAATGGCAGGCGTTTAAATTGATAGTTTTTTCCATTGAAAAGGAATGCAGTAAACTTACGGCTTTCTGGCGCTAATGGGACTTGCCAGTAGCCCGCCGTTAAATCTAAAGACGTCATATATCTGACTCCACTAAACTTTTGAAAAATTTCGTTCATGGCTTCCGGTGATTCCCGGTCAGGTATTATAATCTGATTAATTTTTCTAGCGTCTAAGCACAATCTTACCTTTCCATCCTTTTTGATGACCACTGCCAATGGATTCGAGTAAGGCGATATGGATCTTTCGATGATGTCCCCTTCCATCATGCGGTCCAACTCTTCTTGAACGGCTCTCCTCTTCGAAAATGGCACTGGATAACTTCTCTGCATGTAGGGTGAGTGCTCTCGAATCTTCAGCTCGCATACATAGTCCCTGGCTTTCCCAGGCAACTCAGCAAATACATCTCTAAAGCGTTCAATAACTGCCCACAACTCCTGTCGTTGGGGACTCCCTACAACTCCACCCTCATTAAAAAATTTCTCTGCCCTATTTTCCCATACTCTCTCATCATTCTCCATGCTCTCACTCTCTTGACACACATTCACCCTTGTTTCTATAATTCCCTCGCCTACTCGGTTTTGTATCATCTTTACACCCGCAACTCTAGCCTTATCTAACACCCTCTTAAAGTCCACCCTGATTGGTTCATGCCCCTTATTAAATTCCACTATTCTCTGGTTAAAATCAATTACTGCTTTATTTCTCTCCAAAAAATCATTTCCCAGAATTATATCTAAATTCAAACCCGTAAATACTAGAAAAGTATTCTCAAATGCTATTCCATTAATATATATGTTTAATTGAACTTGTTTAGTGACTCGTTTACTTCGTACTCCCGTCACCCCCACTACTGTTACCCCCGCAACTGGTAATGATGGAATATTCTTATTTACCCTTTGTAATTCACCCAGTACATTCTCTGAAACTACTGATATCTCGCTACCCGTATCAATCAATGTTTTGTAATCCTTACCTTCTATGGTTATGAATACCTCCGTCAGTCCGGTTTTGGTTTCTGTCATTTGTGCAGCGTCCTCCTCCAGTAACTCCTCCGCCATGTCTCTGATAATTATGTTGCTGCGGTAGTTATGCTCCTCTTGGACCCCCAGGTTCTCCTCCGACAATGGATGGGCCCGGTTCTCCATTGTCTCCTCTAGTTTCCCGTGGATGGACCTGCTACTGCCTGGCTGTATCCACCTCTGCCTCTGTTTCCGCTTCCATTTCCCCTCGGTGCTGCTCTGGTGTTCTCGGCTCCTCTCTGCGGTTGAATCTGTTGCTGGTACGTTCTCTCACTGCGTTGACATTCTCTCGGTTTGTGACATCTAAAACAGGTTGTTCTTATAGCATAGTTTTCAACATTACAATCGGCACATCGCCAACCCTCGCCTCGATTATCATTATTTCCCCCACGTGCCCCTCGGTGAAAGTTGGGTATTCCCCTGGGTTGATTATGATTCCCATTTATATGTGATGCTGGTGTGTTTATCCGCCTACTCATATCCCGTTCTCTTATATTCTGAAATATATCCAATATTTTCTCTAGTTCCGTAATTTCTATAATCTCTCGGGTCATTAATGTAATTTGTATTTCTCTCGGTAAATGCTTACTTATATGACGGACGAATGACCGAAACGGTAACGGTGGCTCTAAATATTTTGCCTCATTATATAGTCGCATTACGTACATAGTCACGTTACCCCCTTGGGTCCCAAAATTACCTGGTCCCATAATTTTACTCCGTAATATTTCTTGTTCCTCCTCCGACCAATATTTCTCTCTAAAAGCCGTCTCAAAACACTGATAATTTACCCAGTCTACTTTATGCACCTCCGCCCATACCGCGGAATTCCCTCTAAAACACTTCATTATTTTTAACAATTGTACTTCCCAGCTACTTCTACAAAACTGATTAAATTCTCTGACTCTATTTAAAAACTGCATAGGGTGTACCCCCCTGTTTTCACAATTAAACAACTCCAAATCAATATCGCTATTCACATCTTTAGTAATGACTATTTGTTCAGTAACCCTATTAAGTTTTTCGTTTATAGCTATATTCAATTCATCTTTAACATTAACTATACTCTGCTCAATTGATGCAAATATATTGTTATTTAAACTCTCAATTTGTACATGACGCTTATCTATAGTATTCACTGTATTTTGTATAGCTTGTATCTCTGTTTTGCAATTACTTTCTATTTCATTGATTTTGACATTAGTACTAATTTCATATGTTTCAATCTTATCAACTACACAATTCAACTTGTACTCACTACTAACATTACATTCATCTATTTTACGTTCCAAATTTTCGGTTACCTTCTGTATTTGTTTATCAGTTTTTTCTACCATATTACTCTCTATTTCGTCAATTCTAGTGTTCATACTATTTAATGAGTGACTCAATTTCTCGTTTAATTCAAATTTCAACTCGTTAAAACTACTTTCGCATTTCATTTTTACCTCATCAATGTCAAATTTAAGTACATCAAATTTACAATTAAATTCGCTTTTAATTTTGGTCTTAATTTCATCAAAACGATTATTTAATTCACTACTTTGTCTGTCTAATTTTATGTCATTACTATCAAAACGACTATCAAATTTACTATTCATTTTTTCTAATTGATTAAGTATAATACTCATTATATCATTATCCCCCTTATTGTATTTTGTTGAGGTCGGGGTTACTTGAATCCCTGAATCTTCAGTTATATTGCTTTGGTCTGTTATATTTATTTCTGTTTTATTTTGACTCGCACTTGGAGTCGAATGTACCTCAAAATCACTCATGTTTGACTCATCAAGATTTTCGAGACTAGTCGTTTCATTTACGTTATTTTCGTTATCTGACATTCTTACATTTTATAATTGATACTTGTGCGTACATGTAATATAATCAATATGTAATATACTGTATAGCCAATTTTGTGTGAATGACGCACTTTTTTTTTATATTCCGCTAACCTAAAACACACGTTTGCATCTTTGTAGGTGTGGATTTTATATCAGCACATTTTTTAATTTATAAAATCGTCCCTGTAATCGGCTGCGCCATTTGTGACGTTATTATCACTTTTAAATATATAAAATACAAAATTACAATTTATTTTCACCTACCTGTAAAGGTTCTTTCTCTGGGTCCAGGATCTGATCGCACGTACATCAGACGCAAACATGTGTTTCATAGGTTAGTGAAATGACTTACTCTACACATTTTATGAAGAGAAATTATGATCTTTTAATGTTTCAAATGTTAAATAAATTTTAACAAATTTTACTCATGCGTCGCATAAAAAAATGGGTTCTTCTTCTTGTGATACATTACAGTTATGCAATTTCTATTCTATCCTAGTCTACTAGCTTACCTTATTTTAAGTCATACTTAAACACAGACAGAGCCCAGCCTGCAATTTCTCACACTCACAACCACACAGAAAATTACCCCGCCCTTAACATGTTAATAAAAAAAATACCCATTCCGGCCGGCACGTGGTAACCCTTCGAACTCGTTTTATCTGAGTTGGTAATTACGTCGCTGTCTAATATAACTGATTTTGTTCCTCTCCCATACTCACTGATACTACTGACACGTTTTGGTCACTTTGAATTCACTTTTGAGATTAGAAAACTGATAAAATTTAGTAGAGCGCATTTGGCTCTGTGTCGGCCGACACAATCAGCGACGAACTGGGGAAAGAGTCTCTTTGAGGCGGACGGATATTGATGCCCTGCCGGACGAATTTCGTCGACGCTCATACTTGAGTTGTTGCAGTTTAGTCGCTATGCGCATGATACATAGTGGTTTTTTCTGTAGTGTGCGCCGACGATATTTAGGCGCTTCTGGCTTGATGTCACAAAAGAGGCGGACCTTACGTTTCATATCCGCCGTTTCAGTCAAGGAGACGAAACAGAAAATATACTTTTCACCATCTTGGCAGTTCACGACCGCGTCAGTCCGCGCGTATACCCGTCTCATGCATACAGGCGCATGGTCACATACAAGCAAAGTTCTTGGAAGTCTAGGGTGGCTGCATACCTCGGTACTGATTGCACAATGCTATTACGTCTTGCCTTTGTTATAAACTGTTCTATTTGACACGTGTTCTGGTTTGTTGGAATAAAATTTACACAATACCTTTGTCAATCCCCGAAAATTAAATAAATTTAAAAATACAAATACCCACAATTTTGGACCGTTACATGTTACATACTACCTGCCTGTATAATTTTAGTATTATTATTGTATTTAATCCTTATATGTGTTCTGTTGTTAAATGGATATGATGAGTTGCGAGACTTGAGCTGTCTAAAAATGCAGGTTGAGTCTGAGGTCTGGTAAGATTGTTTAGCTTGTATAGCAGTCGAGTCAAACTGAACCTGAACATGACTCCCTGTAAGCTGTGATTTTAAAAAGCTTTGATCTTATCTGATCCATTAACAGCATTAACAATTTTAAATTATATTCAACAGTAAACATACTTGTCGTAGTAGATATTTACATAAACATAACATATGATAAATATACTATGTTAAAGATGTTTATAAATTAGAAGAAATTTGGCCTGTGTTAAAAGTAGATTTAAATTTATATACCTCAAACTGATATTTATAATTTCGCGTGTGTGTGTGTGTGTGTGTGTTGAGATGTTACTCACCTTTATCACATTTATTAATTATTATATAAATCAAACTTACCTTGATTAGCCCAGGATTTGGCACACGAACTGTGAACTATAAACGTGATTGAGGGTTACGTATTTCAATAACTATGCTCATTGTCTATATTAATCATCTCAGTTTATTATTCAATTCCAGCATTTATTTTACTTTTCTTTTAAATTTATTCGATATTCATTTTCTTCTCAAAAACTACTACGGTTTATCTCAATTACTTTTCTTCAAAAATTACAAAAAATTTAGGCTACTGTTACATGACAAATATTTTCATAGCTAGCTTCCAACTCTAACGTGAATAAACAATCAAATTAACTAATTAATTTATAAAAGACAACCCAGTAATTGCTCATTCTCTCATTCACACATATGTAAATTATTCCCCCAAAATATAGAGCTCTTAACTTTAAAATTTTCATGATTGATTTGATGTGATACATAGTTACTTAGGCGGCGTCTCCTCCAACCACGTGTCGCACTATATATGTGTTAAAACGTTTAAACTGTTCACTACATTTTCTGTATTAGTTAAATTTACTCGTTGACTTTTGTGTTGTCCATTTGTCCGCACGTTAAATCACTTTAAATGATACTTTTTACCACATTTTGAAAGTCTTAAAAAGATTTTTGGCTCGCGAGCCTGTTGTGTTCATCCGGCCGGATGGATGTTTGGTAGTCGACAAATGACGCCAACCCCGGCGTCTAACATGGCTACTTCTTCTACATGTTCATCAACTTGCGCTGTGATTCGATAAACGGAATCATGTGACACAATAATTAGTTGTCATGTGGTATCACTTGTGGAGCAAGTCTGGGTATAATTATTCTGCGTTTTGGGGCTCGCAAAACGTTCGTGACAAAAACTATGGTTGGGCCAGCAGGCGCGCACTCATTCACATTCCTGAGCACCTGGAAAACTGTGCTTATTGCAGGGCATACTGACAAAATGTGCGACTTGGTGCCCCGGCAAGGAATGTTTCTTGTTCTAAACTGAGTCCCTGTGTAGGTAAACCTTGTGTGTCCCATTTACAATTACAATAAAATTCATCATTCCATTCTGTCCCGTTACTGTGCGTGTGCGTGTGTGTGTGTGTGTGTGTGTGTGTGTCCCAAGTGGTTGCGCAGCTTGATACTCCTCTCTGCATTGAATTCTTCAGATTTCTCATCATTTAACGATGTCTCTTACTCTTGATTCTTAATTTGACTTTTCATGTCACTGTTCATTTGTTCATTAATTTATTCTCAATTACTGAATGAGATTGTTTAGCTGGGTTATTTTGCATTTAAGCGATTTTATTTTATGCATTCCATGGATTTCCCTATAGTTTTTAAATTATGATTATGGCTAAGTTACCATTAAGTAAAACAAAAATTTGATGTTTCTGATAGTCGTGGACATTGTGGTTACTTGTTATTAGGTTCCCAGTACAACTGGAATGGTTCTTCACCTCAGCACCAACTCTTACATGGCTTGGCCTGCAGTAAAACTAAAGACACACAGGTAACTGACTTTTTGTTGTTTTGGGCTTATAATTTGTTAGGTTTAAACAAATTGTTATCATAAGTACAAGTTTAATGTGAGTTTTTTTTTTCTTTAAGTAAAACGTAGATTTCACGATTAAACTACAGTATGAAGTGATGACAAAACATGAGGCCGAGTCTGAGCTGATTGTAGAGAGTTGAGCTGGAAATTGTTCCTCTCATCAGTACAGCGCTGATAAATTGTGAAGCGTTCTTGTCTGATCATTGTTACTGACTGCAGCAGGAGTGTGTGTGTGTGTGTGTGTGTGTGTGTGTGTGTGTGTGTGTGTGTGTGTGTGTGTGTGTGTGTGTCCATCACTGGTGACTGATGCATAAACCCTGTCACTGGTGGTTTAAACAAAACAAAAATACCAAACGTTTTACTAGACTCTTATTAATATAGTCTTTATATTTTTATTATCTTTTTTATATGTCGCAAATAAAATTATATAAATAAGATGTTCTATGTAATTTTTTAAAGGAAAAAAATTCTTTGAAATCATTATTTAAACTAAAACAACTACATCAGAACATAGTTTACACATATTGTTTTTTATAACTCAAGTTATTGTCTTTAGTAAAACAAAGGTATGTAAAACTTATAAAAATTACTCATTTCAACGTGTTTTAGAGTAAAGTTTAAGGCACAGATGGACACGCAAACTCTTGGAGCAGTACGAACTATTGGGCCAGAAATAATTATATGTTTTCCAGAATTTGAAGATTAATGATAGTCTATAATTGGTTTAATGAGAACAAAATAATCTGGAAAAATAATGGAAATTAATAAAGAAAAGTTAAAATAGCATGTATAGTGTACTACTACATTGTGTTATGATGTTATGAGCGTATCATTATTTCTAGGTTATCAACAAGTTGAGAGTATAGTGATTTTTAGTATATCAGTTTTATAATGAATAATGTGATAAATATATACTAATGTGCTAAATAATACATTCACAAATATATAAGAACACTAAACAGACTCACAAAATAATGTTAACTTTTGATAAATTTAAATTTCATTATAATACAACAATAGACTTTTTGCAAATTTTGTGGTGTTTTTAATTTTCCTTTTGATTTATTTTTGCTTACTTTTCTGTCATTTTGTTGAATACTTTTAAACATTTTCCAGTCTTTACATCTACTGCTTGCTTATAATTTTAGTGGTATAGCAAAGTGAACATTTCTTGATAACATTACTACATTCATTGAAGACCATGTGTGCTTCATCAGAAACACTATATTGTTACATGTTAAAAGAATAATTTTGTGCTAACAGGATTTGAACGGCGAGATTGTGCCTAGAGTTTCAAGTAGTACTGATAAATGGAACACACTTTGGAACAATGGAGACTCTATATACAGTCAGGAGGAGGATGTATGTAAATATTATTGTTGTGTACGTGTGAGTGTTTCTTCTTATTCTTGTGTTTAATCCTTATGTGTGTTCTGTTGTTAAATGGATATGATGAGTTGCGAGACTTGAGCTGTTTAAAAAATCAGGTTGAGTCTTAGGTCTGGTGAGATTCCTTGTATAGCAGTTGAGTCAAACTGGACCTGAACACGACTCCCTGTAAGCTGTGATTTTAAAAAGCTTTGATCTTATCTGATCCATTAACAGTATTAACAATTTTAAATTACATTCAACATAATAAAAACCTGCTTTAATTCTATATTGGATATTGCTTACATAAATTAATTGTAATTGATATATTTAATATGTTCATGACATACAAAGAAATCTTATCTATTAAATACAGTTATATTATTTAAACTTTCCATTTCCATGCGTACTACATAAAAATTAAAATCGTTTGTTTTTCAATTTTTTTGTAATATATGTAGAATCAGAAGGGCTGTTTCTGTTCTGTGTTTTAGTTAGTTTGTTTGTTTTTTTAATGTTATGGTTGCTAGCATGTCATTGTTTGTACCCTCTCTAAGATCTTATACAGTGCAGAGTCAGTAATCGGAACCCTCAAACAAATGTTCACCTGGTATTAAAGTATAATAAAACAAATTGTCCCATGATGTTAACATATCCTTCATTTATTTCAACTAGTAATATTGTGGTTAAAAATAAGTAGCTTAATGTGGTTTGCTGTAAAAAATAAATGAATGAACTCAAATAAATGAACACAGTGAAGAAAAAAGTAGAATTATGGAACTAGCAGAAGCAGGAAGCTATAAATATTTTTGAACATGAAATGTTATTAGCTTTAATTAATTAATTAAATTGTTGACATACTGAAGAAACTGTCACTTACCAGTTGCAAATATATACAAGGGTTTACCAGGATGTCGTCTGATGTACTCAGGCAGAGAAACACGACAGGCATTGCAATGACAAACATCTATTTTGTAGGCACAAATAAATGTTGCTTTATTTTTTATAGCATGACAAATTGTTTACTTTTCAGTTTATTCTTAGAATATCATTCTGAACAACAGTTTTATTAATTTGTATTTAGATATAAGCTTACGACTAATTAATATAAGTTAAACGGAAACCAGCGCTTTCACACACCCACACATACTATTACTTAAACTTTTAGAGATCTCATTTTATAATTTATAGTATTTTAGTAATTTGTATTGGATTTCAAATATATGGTGGTATTCAGCAGAATACTTAGCTGTTCGAAGAGTTGATCCGAAATCGTCCCCTCCGCATTGTTGTCTCGCACTTTTTGTTTTACACAGTTATTATTGCCGAACAGTTATTACATTTTGGTTGGTCACCACACAGTCTGTTTATATTATGAATCATTTTTTATCTATTTTAAATCATTTGAAGTTTTTTTAAAACACATGTTGCACTGCGGTATTTATATTTTAGGTTGCGGGCGCCCGCGATTTATGTTTCGAAACTTTTATGTATATATTGCTCGCGCGAGCGTTGAAATGAGACTGTCTAAATTCTGAACTGTACACAGATTCACATTTTGGTTTTTCTGCGGGCCAAAACGGTACGCAGTCGGCGGCGACCGGAACTGCCCACGTCTGTCTGGTGTTGAAATTAATTGCCGACTGGCTTTGTTCACTGGGTGCCACAACGCTGTTGGCGTCGACACACCTACATTCTTGTTATGCAACGCTCTGACGTCAGATGTTATGATGACTCGTTACACAACTTGTTAATTGGTTTTGTATGCGTTATTGTCTGACCTTGGTACAAATTGCTGGTTGTTGACAATGTCTTTTAAAATATTACTGGCTATTCGTCACGTATGCAGTTACAGCAGTGTTGCCACGGTTAATTCTGTTGCTAAAAATAAATATACCTTTGTTCATAAATTCCGTCCCTACCATTTGAAAAACATTATCGGTTTTATAAAAAAAAAAAAAAATACAACTTTCCTTGTTACCCCAGGTAGGCCAAAATGCCACGTTACAATACCCCCCTCAATGAGATATTTTATGCCGAAGCATAAAAAGTCTCATTGATACATTCGTACTTGCTAGAGGGATCAGCTAGGATATGTTGCCACAACCCCCCGTATAGTTTACAAAAATATTATCAACTCACCCTTGGTCCGGTGACTGTGACCGCATCTGCATGACAATACTGGACTTCTCTCTCGAGATCCCAACACCGTAGAGTCAGACAGATACTTAACGCCCCTGCTCTGACGCGCAGGCCAGCTCAGGTCCGCCGCCACAGCATCACCAAACTCTGAAACAACAAATCAAAGTATCAAATAGTGGCCTTATACAAACACCATATCCCCAACTGATCTGTTTCCCCCTAACGGTGCTGGTTTGCGCTAAGAAACGCTGGTTTCGTCTATTACTTATTTCTAACATATCAGATACCTATTAACAACATGAAAACCCCTTTTAAAATTCCATCTCCTTTCTCTTATTAACTTTATACCAAAATTCAAAATCATTGCCCTGATTCCCATCAGAATTTAATTAAACATTTCCCATTACCATATTACATTTCTCTCATCCCCAATTTGGAATGCATTTAAAATATAGCTAAATTCATAAAATTCTCTAGTACTAATAAACACAATATAACGTAAGAAACATAGTACATTAATAATCCACATTGTTATTATCATCTTAAAATAAACAATTTATATTTAAAACTCACACACTTTACATCATTGAATTTGCGTATAAAATCATAAAATTATCTTTTAAACTCACTTTCTTGTTGTTACTTCGTTTCTCCAATTTTTTTTTTTTTTTTTTCTTTTTACTCATCGAAAAATTTATTTTATTTTTAGCAAAAATCTTTAAACACAGAAAACTTATTATTATATTTTTATAATCCTTATTCCTAACATACTACATACAATCAACACAATAAAACATAATAAACACAATATATAGAATATCTAGTGCATCTATTTTTTCAAATTTTAATAAAAGTATTTAATAGCGAGTCATCATTACTAAAATGCAACAAAAAATTTTTAAATCGTTACCCAATTTGGGCAACCTCCCAGCCACACACACTATTACCCCCCCTGGACTGTGGCGTCCAGTTGCGTCCACAAGGACTGAGGTTTTGGAGGAATGTTACATCTCCGTGTCCTTGCTTCTGCGTTACATTTGAAATACTAGATATCATCATACCTTTGTTTATAATTATACGCCCCTAATACGGTTCTACCACCTGTCTCTGCTACCCCTACGCGGGCAGAGTGGCAGCCGCTGTTCCATAGTTTGGTGATTCCCCTTTTATTACCCCCCATCAATTTCAAAATACACCTTTACAACGATAACAGCTATGGCCAGTTATGGTCAGCGCGTAATCGTAATGTGCCCCAACCATAGCTGTTAAAGCTAAACCAATTCCACGGTCAAGGTTCGGTGAGGCCGTGACCGCCCGAAAAGTTGGGGAATCACAAGTATAATATTTTTTTTAAAATTAAAAATGAAAATTAAAATTAACAATTTATATTACATGACATTTCTAGTCTTGGTGGTGTTTTAACATCATACATTTCTTTCTTAACTTTCCCTATCTTAATGTACATTTACATAAAATACATAATGTGTGTATAAACAATAGTAACAATTTATAATAATAGAATATAAAAATGTCTGTTTATTTATGATAATTTTAATATGTACAAATACATCCATCATCACTCAGCTAGATAATACTTTTTTAATTGGGTCACATTATAAGTTCCTTTTATTTCTCGAGTTTGCAAATCTATTAAAATATAAGCATTCTCCATTTTCACTTGGCTAACCTCATATGGACCGTCATACAATAGGAAGAATTTCTTAAAATTTCAAAATTATTAATAATATTTATTTTTAACCTTTATGTTATTCCACAAACTAAACTATTTAAGATTTATTTAGTCATTAATTGTTTTTCAATTGAAATTTCATCAAATAATTTAAATATCTCATAACAATTCAATCATACAACATTAAATCACAATATTTAACCATCCCAAATTATTCACTTCAATTGATTATTAAACACAACATATTTCAATTATTATCAAAATTTACAAAGCATCAATTATTGTCTTCTTAATTATTTATGTAAACTGCAAAATATTAATAATATATATACACAAATGAATTCACAAATTATTTACAAATCATTCGTCAAGAACTGTTCAATTGTTTCACACTGCATACGTCCAAATCTGCAAGGTCATTACCAAAATTTACAATATTTACCGATGTTTATACACTGATATTTTAGTTCAACCTCCATCATTATATATATATCTAATGTATTTGTAACATGCATCATTGTTATACACACTCAATTTATTATTACTATCATTATAGTAATCATCCATTACCTTTATTCCATTCATTATGTCATTATAATTGATAGGGTTATTCCCTATTAATATTTCATACAACTTGTCAACATAAGTTATTATTGTCCAGTCTCCATCGGTAAATACATTCATGATTGGGTTAATTACTTTTGTCAGATAATTATTTACATTATTCTTCAAGTATACTGTTAAACTTTCTCTCCATTCGTCATACTTTCGATTCACATTATATAATTCTGTTACTTGATTAACATACCATTTTCCACTTATATCTCTCTCACCACAATACCAAATCATACTTTCAACATCATTATTACAGACAGAAGGTACAACATTATACAACATCAATACGGGACTCTTCCCCTTCTTAAACAACACTTGTGAACACCTTGGTTCAGAAAAATTAATAGGACAATTTACCCTCTGCCCCACGTACTCTATTCTCTCTTTCCACTTTCTCTGTAACTCATAATAATTTCTTTTTAACTTGTATAATTCTATTTCTCTATCTGCATACAACTCTCTATATAAATCTCTCTCACTCACATTAGTTAATATCTGATTAATGGTTACATTTAAGTCTTTTCTGACTTTAATTATTTCACGCTCATGTTCTGCTTGTTTATTCTTTAAGCTAGTTACATTAATGTTAATTGCATCAACTTGTTCACAATTACTTCTGAATGCATCATTTATATTTTCTTGTATTTCACTTTGCTCACACTCATTAATTAAACATTGACCATTACAGTCCATTTTGTCATTTGGCTTTTTGATTTTATCATTACATTTACTTGTCAATGTGTCAAATTCTTGATTTGTCTCTAACATTATTTTTCTATCGTTTCTCATTTCGTCTTGTACATTATTTATAACGCTAGTCAGTTCATCTCTCACTCCAACAATAACCTCATTCATACTTTTCAAACGGTTGTTCATATTTATTGCACTCGCTCTCAATTCGCTCCTCACATTTATAAACTCGTTATTTAAATCAGTTAGTTTATCATTTATAGAATTTACTTCTGATTTAATCTCAGTTTTCATTCCTGACATTTCATTTTTCACTCCTGACATCTCATTTTTCACTCCTGACATCATCTCCATCATCAATGCTAATTGGTTAAATATATTTATATTATCGCTTACTTTTGCGTCTACTGTCTCAATCGTTAATTCGTGTGTTGTATTGTCTATACTTTCGTCAATATTTGTCGATATTAAATCGTCTTGCGTAACATTGAGAATTGACCCCTCCCCAACATCTTCACATAAATTTACACTCTCGCTTTTCTCTGCCATTTTTCGATCAGTTTGTAAATTTGTATTATACTAATTTACAAAGTCACTGTCAAAGGGCGCCATTGAAATGTTATTAGCTTTAATTAATTAATTAAATTGTTGACATACTGAAGAAACTGTCACTTACCAGTTGCAAATATATACAAGGGTTTACCAGGATGTCGTCTGATGTACTCAGGCAGAGAAACACGACAGGCATTGCAATGACAAACATCTATTTTGTAGGCACAAATAAATGTTGCTTTATTTTTTATAGCATGACAAATTGTTTACTTTTCAGTTTATTCTTAGAATATCATTCTGAACAACAGTTTTATTAATTTGTATTTAGATATAAGCTTACGACTAATTAATATAAGTTAAACGGAAACCAGCGCTTTCACACACCCACACATACTATTACTTAAACTTTTAGAGATCTCATTTTATAATTTATAGTATTTTAGTAATTTGTATTGGATTTCAAATATATGGTGGTATTCAGCAGAATACTTAGCTGTTCGAAGAGTTGATCCGAAATCGTCCCCTCCGCATTGTTGTCTCGCACTTTTTGTTTTACACAGTTATTATTGCCGAACAGTTATTACATTTTGGTTGGTCACCACACAGTCTGTTTATATTATGAATCATTTTTTATCTATTTTAAATCATTTGAAGTTTTTTTAAAACACATGTTGCACTGCGGTATTTATATTTTAGGTTGCGGGCGCCCGCGATTTATGTTTCGAAACTTTTATGTATATATTGCTCGTGCGAGCGTTGAAATGAGACTGTCTAAATTCTGAACTGTACACAGATTCACATTTTGGTTTTTCTGCGGGCCAAAACGGTACGCAGTCGGCGGCGACCGGAACTGCCCACGTCTGTCTGGTGTTGAAATTAATTGCCGACTGGCTTTGTTCACTGGGTGCCACAACGCTGTTGGCGTCGACACACCTACATTCTTGTTATGCAACGCTCTGACGTCAGATGTTATGATGACTCGTTACACAACTTGTTAATTGGTTTTGTATGCGTTATTGTCTGACCTTGGTACAAATTGCTGGTTGTTGACAATGACTTTTAAAATATTACTGGCTATTCGTCACGTATGCAGTTACAGCAGTGTTGCCACGGTTAATTCTGTTGCTAAAAATAAATATACCTTTGTTCATAAATTCCGTCCCTACCATTTGAAAAACATTATCGGTTTTATAAAAAAAAAAAAAATACAACTTTCCTTGTTACCCCAGGTAGGCCAAAATTCCACGTTACAAACAGTACTGTACGCCACTGTAGTCATGTTCCTACAAAACCAATGATTTTTTTACAATAATCAGAGTTGAAATAGCATTGTGCTTCTAGTCGAAACAGGTAGCATTCCATGCTAAACATTTTCTAATGTATTCACAGTGTTAATATGTTAACAGTTTAAAGTGTGTTTAAGAGGTTGTTAATACATGATACCAATGTACATGGAATAACAAAACATAAAAGTATACAAATCCGACTTGTATTAACGTAAGTTATAAATTGTTGTTTATATTTACTTGTCAACACAATTTCAGGTTTACAATTTTGACATATTCTTTTCCTTGCTAAGGTTCTGTAATTGGAAGAGATCATGGTTGGAATCATATCCAGTCTCAGTTAGTAAAGTTTGTATATTTATCATGCTAAGAAACCATTTCTAATTTGGGATTCATGGACTCTGTCATTAACCTATCAGAACTGCCACTTGTCAGTGAAGTGTAGTGTAACAGATGTATTCTGTACCATAGAGAGGAATTGACAATAATATTAATGTCTCTCTAGAGAGTTCATCTTAGAATTGTTGACATAATGAGGTACTCTTATTGACATCTGATGAACAACAGATAATGCACAGGCTTTCAGTACATACTTATCAACTTTACATGATGTTATTTAATGGCTGTCATACTAACCATATATTTTCCAGGTCTTAGTGACTTCTTGAAAGTCTCATATTGTAACAAGACATATGTATGAGCCCAATATTTAAGTAACCAAAATATTAACACGTCATAATAATTGAGTCAACAAGACACACCAAGTATTTAATCTGAAATGCCAAGAATGAAACTACATGAGCAACTCATCAAGAAGACTAAACTCACAACACAGGAGTTAATAAAATGTATTGTTAAATAACAGTAACAATAACATATAAGAAGAAAGAAGATACAGCAAACAGTGATTATACCACAGGAACCAATAACCCAATAGTTTCGGTCAGTAAGGAACAAATGAAAACAAGGAAGAAACATACTACGAGAAAGACACATAACAACCATGGCATAAAATATAGATTCCAAGAGCCAGTCAACTATAGATTAACATCTTACCCATATAAATAATAACTGAAGAACTTACAGAATGAAAATATAGACAATAATTGACTAACTTAGATGACCCATATACAACTAATAATATTGTAGATGAGTAGGACATCCTATATTAGACAAAGAGTGGAAGTAACAATAATGTTAACATAAAAGAAGCTGTAAATAAATGCATAATGACATGTTATACACAGCATCAATGTAATATAAAGTAGAATTAAAATTGTCTCATAATTATAATAATTGTTAGTCAGGTAATCAAAAAATCATGTAAGATAGAAGAACTAAATAATGAATTACCAGTTTTCATTAATAACATTAGACTTGAAAAAACAAGGTTAAAAAATGTAAATTTGTATCAACTCAATACACCCATTGTTGCTACAAATAATAAAACCACATAACCTCGATACAGGTACTTTCCACCCAATTTCATATTTAATAGTAGGTAAAGCATATCTAAACTAAAATATTTTGTACCCCAAATCAAGTAGAAGTAATAAGGTTTCTACCAATACCAATATCAGATACCAAGAGTAATCTTTATATAAGAATTCAAGTAAAGAAAGTGAACAAAACCAGTCAAAATGAGATTCACTATGTGAAACATAGACAAAACCACATTGTAATGCTAAATAGGAATAACAGAAAGATACCTATGTCATAAGTAAGATATAAAATCACTATTATAATAGCATAAAAGAATTATACGCAAGGACATAATGTGTAATAAGAATAAATAAGCACACCTGTCATAGGACACTAGATGTAACTACTATTATCCAATGCTATACGCTAAGGGACAGACTAGTGTGATAAAAACACAAGACTAACTATCAATATACTACTACTAGTAAACTATTCTAACTAAATAATGGTCTGAAAAGACACTACATTCCCAAATAAGAGTTAAATTAAAGGTACACTTCATAGTGCCATATAGAGGTCATATTAATGACAAAAATACCAAGGAATAACAATATATTCCAACAAACAAAGACAAACAGTAGTTGTAACAACTCAATGTTTACAACTGGGGCAATACAGAAGTTACCAGATACCTTTTATTATAAATAATTTGTAAATACAATTAATAGACTCTTAGGCTAAATCAGTGGTAGCATAAGAACTATATTTTGTCAATAAATATAAGTAACAAATAAGTGAGAAGTGTTGAAGGACTTGGAAGGCATGCTCACAAGGAGATATGATTGCCATTAAATAGTTTTAATTTAAGAATAAATATAATTAATAGTGAATAGTGTAATGTGATAATCTCAAACATTAACTCCCTTAATAATGAATGAAAGCACACCATGGGTGGACTCTAAATAAAGAGCCAAGTGTTACCAATACAGTGATAAGCTTAGATTTTAAATCTATGCCATAATAAGAAAGTTATTACAATTATAAAATATTTGTGTCAAATCGAGCAAATGTTTATAATCTCAAACCCAGACTCCCCACGCTAAGAACAACAATTAAAATATTGCGCGGAGGGGGTATGTGCATCAAATTAAAGATCGTCAACCAATCAGATCCAAGAAATTAGCCAATTTTACAACGATCACAGGACGGAACGGCAGATTGAGATGCCATTTCGAGACACTTTTTAATCAACTTTAGAGGAGAGCAGACGGCTACTCGACACCGCAAGGAAACAGCTGTTTACATAATTTGTGCGCATCACCGTTGTCAACAAAGCAACATAACCTAAATTTGTGCCAACATAACTACACTAGTATTGAAGATGTTTTAAGTGTAACAGTGCGTTAATAAGGATTGCTAAGTGTATAATCCATAGCAATTCCGGGATTTAAAAAAGGTAGTACAGTGATTTTCTCAAAATTAGTTAAGAATTTGAAAAAACGATATAATGCAACCACATTCTAATAATGTGTATAAATAAAGTATGTAGATTATGGTGCATTATTAATATTATTCAATCAACAGTACTAATGACAATCCTCAACTTAATTTGAATATTCTATTATTAAGAGTTTTGCAAACAATTAATCATTTATTATGTATGAATACTGAGTATGATATAACCACACCTGATTAAGTTGTTGTTTAATAAACCTAGATCAACTAACAAGCATTCATAAGCGATTGAGAATTGTCGACTGTCTGAAGCAATTAACGAAAGTTAATGAAAAATGCCAATGCTATTTATGTTTTGTAATTTAGGGAGAGTCTACTACTATTACTATTTAAATATTTATGTCTATTATGAATAAGAAACTAAGGCTGTTAAGCTATATAAATACTTACAACTAAACAATTACTTTTTATAGAGTCAAATGATGATTCAGATGTTTCATTCAACAACACTGTTTCAACATATTATTTTATTGTTCACATTTTAAATGTTTTATCAAGAGTTATTTTAACGTTAACAAACGTTCTTTGAATCATTTATTGTCGGTTGACTAATAATTTAGTTAACCTAAAATGTCCAAAGCAGGCATAGTTATAATTTTAAATGTTAAATATTAAGAGATGATTGAGTTGTAATCATCCTCAAACTGCCTAATAACAGTAGAGTAAGAGTTCGTTCTAGTAAATAATTTGGTATTCTGTAAGCTAAAAGAACCCACATATGAATTAATTTATTTAACTAAAAAGCATTATAATCACACTGACGTTGTAGGTCAGTTTTACCACCCTGAGACAATTTTTAAGAAACAAACAACTAATGTTATTTAATTTTGAACTAAAATGGTTAATGATACCTTAGATCATTAAAAAGAAGTGTTAAAAAGAGTAAATTATCATTTTATACGAGGAAACGGAGTCAGTTAGTTCATTTCAGTAGACTAAGTGTTATAATATTAACAATGTTATAAATAAAGTCATTAGTTCTTGGCGACATTTGTTACCTTAATAATTATTAACAAATTTATTTCTATAGTACTTACCATAATTATGTGTTGGGGCACATGATTCACTGCCATGTGTTTCTTTCTTTGTAGGGTCCAGAGTTCTTTAAACCAAAATTAGAGACTGAGCTGTATCTTGAAATAATGTTTTTTAACAACAGTAGTGATGGCATAAAACTTTGTTTAATGATACTGCATTGTTTTTTACATTTATTAACATCGAAATTATGGTGTCTTATAACATTAATCAAAATGGCGTCTTACGTTACTTCCGCCTTCTACTGTTCATCAACCTCATTTTTATAATAATAATTTTTCTTTCATTTTACTTTTGCAACAGGAATATCTTTTATACTGCAGTACTTATTTTTGTACACATTAATGGTTAATGATATGAAACAAACCAACGCCTCATGGCTTTTTGCCTGTGTAAATGCCGGCTTTCATCCACTCTCACACACGCTCATTTTACCCCAGAAATAGATTAATGATACATTTTGAATTGAATTTTGAGCTCAAATTTTATTATAATAGATTGAGATAAATTTTGCACTTTCCTGGATTTTGAAATGTAGCCGTTCCTCCAGACGTCCACTTTTCGCCGGCCGGTGTTCGCCGAAAGCTTTACTGCATCATGTCTGTTTTTTGTTGCTACACACTGAATTTACTTTGTTACATTTTAAATCATTCACTGAATTGCTGCTGTAATTACATTTTGTTAATTTATCACTTCTGCTGGCGATTAACTACCAGCGAATTTTACGTGTTAACGCTCTGAATGTCTGATGTTAAATGGGACGAAAAACAGCTTCCGTTCTTGCATGTGTGTGTGTGTTATGTCGTCAGCGTTCCATTGTTTCATACGGCTGACGCCCTTATTAAACGTCATTCTTATGACATTTTCACTGATTGTATTACGTCGCATTATTGTCTGTCCATGGTTTTTACATAACGTATGTGGCGGAACGCACGTAGGCTCTGACCTTGGATTCGATCTACACTGTTGAAACTGCGTCGTTTTGTTAATGATTGGGAGAGTTGTTCTAACCATGTTTTACATATGAAAATACAATAACAAATACAATAAAATATTTCCTTGTACAATAATTCCCTAAGACGGACGTTCGTACCGTCACAAAACCCCCTCAATGAGAGGTTTTATGCCGAAGCATAAAAACTCTCATTGACTCATTCACACTGTCTAAAGGGATCGGTCAGGATATGTCGCCACAACCCCTGTAGTGTTTATGCAACAACAAAAATACAATCACTTACCCTTGGTCCAATTATGATGATCGTACCCATCTGACCTTACTGGACTTCTCAGGAGAGATCCCAACACCATAAGGCCATTAGGCACTTAACGTTCCTGCTCTGACGCACCGGTCAGCTCAGGACCGCCATCACAACACCATCAAACTCTGAAACATTAAATACAAAAATTTAAAATAGTGGCCTTATCTACTCTCATATCCACAACTGATATGTCTCCCCTTAGATGCATTGGTTTGTGTTTAGAGGCATTGGTTTGCTTAGCTCTAAAATTTCTTCAACAATCAAAACATACAAGATTTAAGACAGAAAATCCACTTCTCTTTTCAACATTCCTGCATTTATTAAAACTTTCTGACTCCAGTCAATATTAACTTACTTCCTTCACCACAAGAAAACATATTCTTATACTAAGCATAACACATAAAACAATTTTTTAATTCCTAAACGCAACAACAACACTATTCATCTTTATTCTATAAAATTAAAATATGCTATTGTGGCAAACACTTCACATATTTCAGATTTTCTTTACTCAGCTTTAATGATACTCGTATTTCTTTGCAACAGAATCATAATTATATTTTTATAACCAACACCAATATCAATGTTACTTCTTTACTTAATATTTGTTACCGTTGCTACCAATAACAATAAAACATACTAAAACATTGAACATCAAACATTAACATTGTTACATTTACATTACACAATTCACATTTAAATAACTTGTATCAAACTTTATAACATTATTATTATCAACTCTCTATTCAACTTTTAATTAGTTAACATTTATTGTATCATTAGATTCTATAAAAAAAAATTTCAAATTTATTAATAACCTTTCTGTTACATCACCTTTCTACTATGAATTTTCTTTTCCAACCTTTTCATCATTACTTATCTAGTTTGGGTGACTCCCTATTATTCACTGTTATTTATATCTTATTTTGGCATTTATCTCTATCTAACCTTACTCACATTCTTTCTAACAACCACTACTAACAACCATTTCTAACAGATTTATATAATATGACACCAATATCTCCACAACAACCCCCTTCAACCTTAATTCTATTTATATCGTTCACTTCTTTAAGTGAAATTTCTATTACCTCTTTGTACTAAGATGTGTGTTCCCTACCTGGCAATATACACGTTCATAACCTTTTGCCCTCCACCAAATATCGGCAAACACTCTTACCCTTCTCTAATTACGGGAACTGCCACAACGCCGCACGTTGATCACTCCTTACACCACTATCCTTACTACAAAATATCACCATCAACTATTTACTCCCTAATCACATTATTCATCTTCACTACATATAATCACTTCGCTACATATAATCACTAACTACTGTGTCCCTAAAATATCTAACACCCTCTTCGTGTATTATCTGTATCTCAACTTCTTATTCTCTCTAACTCCCAATAACTCTGCTTAACTAACTCAAATGCCTTTATTTCAATAATTATCACCCAGGCTCTATCCCTTGTTAACACTTTACATTACTGTGATCATTGACAATTGCATTAGAAAATTCATCCCTCCCCTTACAATAATAAAACAACTCAATATCCAAATATATTACATGCTTAATCATTTATTATTCATTAGACTCTGAATCTCTGTAACGTGTCAAAAATGGGGTATTTTATTTTATTTCATTTTCGGGGTTTCTTAAAAATATATTGTAAAATTTAATTCCATTGTAACAGACCCCGAGTATAGAACAGTGTTGAAACGCAGCAGCAACGCAATATAACGTTGTGAAATCAGTACCGAGGTATGCACCACCCTCGATTTCCAAGAACTCTGTTAGAATGTGACAGCGCGCACGCACGCATCAAGTGAGTATACGCTCGGACTGACGCGATTGTGAACCACCAAAATGGTGAAAAGTACTTTTCTGTTTCATCTACTTGACTGAAACGGCGGATATGAAAACCTAAGTTACCGCCTCCTTAGTGACATCAAACCGGAAGCGACTAAATATCGTCGGCGCATACTACAGAAAAGACCACTATATATCATGCACATGGTCTATCAACTGCAACAAATCAACTATGAACGTCGACGAAATCCGTTGGCAGTGGACATCGATTTCCTCCCGCTCGCAAGCGACGCTTGCCCAGTTCTTCGCTGATTGTGTCGGCCGACACAGAGCCGGGTGCGCTCTGCTAAATTTTATCAGTTTTTTTTTATGATATAACAGTGAAACCCATGTGACCGCGGTCGAATAAAAAGTGGAGAACACTTCTATCGATTTTTCGGACACTAACAACAAATTTTAAAAGACTAATAATGAGCAATCGAAGACCACGATGCCGGCGGGGGGGGGGAATATTCCAAAAATGTTAAGGGTTTTATAATTTTCTGAGTGTCTGTGAGAATGTAAATTGCAGGCTAGGCTGTTTGTGTTTGTGTGATGTACAAGGTAAGCTATAGCATGTAAGTAAATACTGTAAAATTATCTATTACTAGGAGCTGTATTCCAGTTAAAAGGTACACTAAAAGATAATAGGTTTTGTAGACAGACCGAAATGGGTAATGAATAATTTGAACAGAGTATATTCAATGAATAATAAAGCTTAAATAATTCTCTTCATAAAAACGTGTAGAGTAAGTCATTTCACTAACCTATGAAACACATGTTTGTATCTGACGTTCGTGCGAGCAGAATCCTGGACCCAGAGAAAGAACCTTTGCAGGTAGGTGGAATAAATGGTATTTTGTATTTTATATATTTAAACTGGATTTGAACGTAACAGTGGCTTCCGAGACAGGGACAGTTTTTATGAATTAACAAATGAAGTAAAAACCGTACCTACAGAAAAGATACAAACATGTGTTTGAGGTTAGCGGAATAAAACAAAAGTACGTTAGTCACGCAAAATTGGTGATACAGTACATTATATACTGATTATATTATATTTACGCACAAGTATCAAGTATAAAATAAGAAATGGCAGATAACAATGAAGTCAGCCTTTCTGACAGTCAGACCGACTCTAGTATTCAAACAGAATCAATGTCAATAAATGAGTATAATGTAAAAGTATCTGTAATTAGTACGCCGGGAGCGATATCAACTCCCATAATAAGTAAAGCAAAAGAGTTGTCGCTGGACGATCTATTTAATTTCATGAGAACCATGTCTAGTGATATTAACATAAAATTTGATATACAGAATGACAAGTTTGATGCAATTGACAAAAAATTTGAGAGCCGTTTTAACTCTAGTGACGAAAAATTTGATAAAATAGACCGTCGGTTTGACGTTCAGAATAGCAATTTTAATATAAAATTTAAAGACCAGAATACTCAGTGTCAGCAGAGTATTAGTGTACAATTAGATGGTCTAATAAATGATATACAAGAAAAGAATAAATGTCTTGAAAATGCCAATGAAATAATGAGAAATAATTTGAATAAAGTAGAACAGAGTCAGTGTAATACAAATGAAAATTGCAATGACAGGTGTAGAAATATTGTATATTAGATGATGATGTTGAAAATAATGAAAATAGTATTGAGAATAGCAATGTATTTGAAGAGTTAGTATCAGAAAGTGACACGGTGAAAATAAATAATGAAAGTACTGATGAGTTTGTAGAAGGAGATTATGAAATGTTAATGTGTGTTTATGAGTTAGAGAAAGAGCGGAAAAATAGTATAGTAGTAGAATGGGGGCAGAGGGTGAATTTTCCCCTTATGTTTTCTGAACCAGAGTGTTCACAAGTATTGTTTAAGAAGGGCAAGAGTCCCGTGGTAGTAGAAGATTGGAGTTGTTTATATTTGTTGTATAATTCAGTACCCTCTGTCTGGAGTAATTTTGAGAGTGTGATATGGTGTTATAATGAGAGAGATTTAAATAGAGAATTGTATGTCGATAAAGAGACAGAATTGTATGAATTGAATAGAGAGTATGATGAATGGAGAGAAAGGTTAGAGGTGTGTCTAAAGAATAATGATTTCATTGACAATACAAATGTAATTAACCCGATAATGAATGTATTTATTGATGGAGACCTAACAGATGTACTTAACGTTGACTTGTTTAATGATTATTTTGGTAAAATGAATGAATTTGGTTTTTATAGTTATGACACACAAAGTAACCATTTGTTTGTCAACAAGACTGAACAGTGTTATAGAAAACCAAGATTAATCTGGGACGATGGAGGGTAGGCTGTAAAACAATAAAAGACAATTATAAACATTTTGTTTTATGGGTTTTGACCTGGCAGATTTGGACAATGAAGTGCGAAAAAATGGAACAGTTAATAACAAAAGTTTGTAAATAATTGTAGTGAATTTATTTGTGTGTATTGTAGCAGGTCAGATAAATAATGTGTGTACGTAAGATAATTGTTGTAATAATAATATTAAAATATTTGCAATTTAAATAAATAACCGAATTAATTTTGAAAACAGTAATTGACTAATTGTAATTGTTTCGATAGCTATATAATTTGTATTTTCAGTAATTAATATAATTAAAACAATTTGATATGTTTTAAATATTTTGATTGGTTATTTAAATGTTGGGTAATTAAATGATAAATTGTTTGATTTAAACTAACATTTGTGTTAAATGTTTCAGAGGTGAGGTGAAAGTATTGGTATGGTGAATATGTTTTGTGTATGTCATTTTGTTATGTAAGTTATGTCAATGGACTGTAAGTATAACAATTTTACAATACGAATCATGTATAATTAAAAAAAAAAATGTTTACAGGTGTAACTCAGATGAAAAATTTTAATTCTAAAATGATATGATTTGAAATAAATTGTGTTAAATAAAAATGATAGTTAAAAAATTTAATAATAACTGAAAGATGATATATAATAATTATTAATAATAAATTTGAAAATTTTAAGAAAATTCAATGGTAGAAAGTGATGAATGATTTGAATGTTGATAGATAAATGGGTAATGAAATGTTACGATAGAAGGTATATACAATTTTTTAAGTATTTAGTTATTAAGGCGCTATCGCTGGGGTGGCCTGTGCCCTAGTAGATACTGGAATGGGTTGGGGGTAACCGAAAGTGTTACCTCCATCGGAGGCCAAGATGGCGAAAATGTGCGGCACACCCTTTTCGTACAAATTTAATTTGTACACTGATAGACGCTCGTGTCACACATATTAATAACGATGTAGAACAGGCGTTGAAATGCAAGTTAGATTTCCCCGACTTTTCGGGCGATTACTGCCTTACCAGCACTAATCGTGACTTTGGCGAGCGGTTAGCTATGGTCATACCAAGTCCCTTGACCATAGCTGACTTGAAATTGGTATACAGTAGAAATTAACTGGGGGGTGAAATTAGGGGAAATCCAGGTACTATGGAACAGCGGCTGCCACTCTGTTCGAGTAGGAACAGCAAGGCCAGGTGGTAGACCCGTTTTAAGGGCGTTTAAATATAACCAAAGATATGTTGATATCAAAAATGTTAAAATGTAACTGCCGAAGCAAAGACACGGAGATGTCAAATTACTCCAAAATATGCAGTCTTTGTGGAAGCGAAAAGGCGCTACAGTCTTACATAAATTGCAATAGAGTGTGTGGATGGGAGGTGTCTCAGAGGAGCCACGAATTTAAATTTTATATCATAAAAATTGCTAACTCTAATTTTGATCTAATAAAAATGCTTGTGTTCTGTTTAAATAACTAGATGCTCATACATTCACTATAAGGTGTTCATTCTATGTTTTAAATGTAATATTTTATTGTAGTAGGTTAGATATAAGAGTTGATAGAAAGTATATGTTTTATATGATTTGTGTATTTTTTAAACTAAGCAAATAATTAAACTGACTGGCAGGCGGTTTGCATATTATCAGAGTCAATAAGGGGGAAACAATGAGGGTAGATGTAAGGATTGATAAATATATAGATATTTCATGTAATGTGCTCAATTTTGAGATGTGTTTTCATTGTGTTAGGAATATCAGCTGATCAGCAATAAAATGTCACTGTTAAATGGCTGTAAATGTTCCAGGTAATTAATGTTTAATGTAATGTTTTAATGTATTACAGATACTATTTAAAGTAATGAGAAAAGTAATTTAATGTGGTAAGATTTTAAATGAATTGTCAGAAATAATAAAAGATAGTTTTGGGTGATGAATATTTTGTGGGACATATAGATCAGTCCTAGTTGAAGTTAAAGTTGAAGTAGTAGAGAGAAAAATATTGTTTTGAGTAATGTAATGTTGTTGAGAAGTATTGGTGTTGACACAGTAGTCATGGGGAATATATGTAGAGTTTTGAGTGATATATTGTTGTTTATAATTGATGATGTTATTTTGTTGTAGTTGAAGTAAGGTAATAAGATTGAGATTTGGGGATGGCAATTTTGTAATAGGGGGTAGTGTAATGTGGGAGTCCGCAACAACAAAATGGTTGGGACGGGAAGGGACTGATTTAGTGGGAAGGGGTTGCCTTAGGTAGAATCTAGGAACCAACAGAATAGGAAATGAGCTTTTGGGGGGGGGGACACGTATCCTAAGTACAAAGGGTTAGAGAGTATTTTTTTATATATTGAGAGAAGGTGGCGAATTGAGTTTAATGATAAGTTGGGTTTAGAGATTGATTGGTAGATGTTTTGATAGAGATGGGTGTCCTGATAGTAAGAGTTGTTAGTGGTTAGAGTCAAAGGGAGAAAGATTATATATGTATACAGATCAAGTAGTACAGTGAATGAGAATAAATAATTTAAATCACCCAGAGTAATGTAGAATGAGATTGTTAAATGAAGAATGTTATAGTTGAACATATAAAATTTTTGGTTGAAACTAGTGACAAATTTTGATAGCATTTGGAAATGTAAAGTTAGAAAGTGTTTATTTGGAATAACTTAAATGTCAATTTGATTGTCATTTGTAATAATATTTTGTTATTGTAAAGGTTTTATTTCATTATGTTTTTGTGTTTTAAGAGAGAATTTTACAGATGTTAAGTGTATTCACAGATGTAACTTATACATAACGTATGTAGGTCAAGGGTTTTGACTTGACCTAGTTTTGATCAGCTGATAGTGAGGTCATATAAGTTAATAGTAAGGAAGTTAATTCAATTTTTGTTTTTAATCAATGTAAACAAATTTTAAGTGATTTCAATATGAAAGGAAAAATATTTTAAGAAAGTTAAATTTTTTTTTGAAGTTAATATTTTTTTTTGGAATTTAAAATTTTGAAAAAAAAGAAAATGCTTTTGCGCCTGCCAGATAATGAACATTTTTAAATTTTGATTTTTTTATTGTTTGTGTACTAACCATGTTTATTTTTATTGAATTATTTTATTGAATTGTATTGTTAGACTCTAGGTAATCACATGTTGGGTTAAGGATGTTCTTAATTGTAAGAAATGTTTAAATCGATTTATTTTAGATAAAAAACAAAAACCAATGAAGAGAATAATTCAAAATAAATACAAAATTTGTGATTTGATTTTAAATGAAAACAACCAATGAGTGGTAAATTAAACAAATTTTTAAAGAATTTTCAATTTATAATATGTAATGTGAGTGTGTGTGAGCCCAGTATCTGCTAAAGGCAGCCCAGCTTGCATATAAGGGGAAATATATCGGCTGAGGTTCTGGCATGATCTAAGCCAGGGATTGAGGATTTTTGGGATAGCATGATAGAAGGCAAGGTGCGCTGTGGAGCGGGTCTGTTCGATTTTTTGGTGTTGGGATCTTGCACAGAGAAGTCTAGTGATCTCGTTCAGATGCGTCCATAGTCGCCGAGCCAGGGGGGTCGTGTACCCATGAAGTATAAGAATAAGGGGGTTGTTGGCACCAGTTCCTCACCGGTCCTCTTAGGGGTTTTATCAATGAGATTTCTTCTGTTTTGACAGAAGACTTCTCATTGAGGGGGTATTGTAACGTGTCAAAAATGGGGTATTTTATTTTATTTCATTTTCGGGGTTTCTTAAAAATATATTGTAAAATTTAATTCCATTGTAACAGACCCCGAGTATAGAACAGTGTTGAAACGCAGCAGCAAAGCAATATAACGTTGTGAAATCAGTACCGAGGTATGCACCACCCTCGATTTCCAAGAACTCTGTTAGAATGTGACAGCGTGCACGCACGTGTCAAGTGAGTATACGCTCGGACTGACGCGATTGTGAACCACCAAAATGGTGAAAAGTACTTTTCTGTTTCATCTACTTGACTGAAACGGCGGATATGAAAACCTAAGTTACCGCCTCCTTAGTGACATCAAACCGGAAGCGACTAAATATCGTCGGCGCATACTACAGAAAAGACCACTATATATCATGCACATGGTCTATCAACTGCAACAAATCAACTATGAACGTCGACGAAATCCGTTGGCAGTGGACATCGATTTCCTCCCGCTCGCAAGCGACGCTTGCCCAGTTCTTCGCTGATTGTGTCGGCCGACACAGAGCCGGGTGCGCTCTGCTAAATTTTATCAGTTTTTTTTTATGATATAACAGTGAAACCCATGTGTCCATGGTCGAATAAAAAGTGGAGAACACTTCTGTCGATTTTTCGGACACTAACAACAAATTTTAAAAGACTAATAATGAGCAATCGAAGACCACGTTGCCGGCGGGGGGGGGGGGAATATTCCAAAAATGTTAAGGGTTTTATAATTTTCTGAGTGTCTGTGAGAATGTAAATTGCAGGTTGGGCTGTTTGTGTTTGTGTGATGTACAAGGTAAGCTATAGCATGTAAGTAAATACTGTAAAATTATCTATTACTAGGAAGCTGTATTCCAGTTAAAAGGTACACTAAAAGATAATAGGTTTTGTAGACAGACCGAAATGGGTAATGAATAATTTGAACAGAGTATATTCAATGAATAATAAAGCTTAAATAATTCTCTTCATAAAAACGTGTAGAGTAAGTCATTTCACTAACCTATGAAACACATGTTTGTATCTGACGTTCGTGCGAGCAGAATCCTGGACCCAGAGAAAGAACCTTTGCAGGTAGGTGGAATAAATGGTATTTTGTATTTTATATATTTAAACTGGATTTGAACGTAACATCTCATAATTATTTAAAATCATCCTCATAATTAATTATCTTGATTATTTAAATTCTACAGTACATGGTTTACATAAAATACACAACATCAAGAATACACAAATACATTGACATTAATACACAAAAATATACAATCCAAATTATCATTTAATCATTTACCATAAATCAGTTCATAAAAACAGTCCATCTTGAAACCACACTATCACATAATTATATGTTCATTAACACAATAAAATAATTATCCTCCATCGTCAAACAATAATCTTATCTTAGGTCTATACAACTTATTTACTATTGGATACCTTATATTATCATTATAAATGTACCAACTATTCAAATTTTTATCATTTTCCGCAAACTCATATAATTCATGATCGGGTATGGTTCTGTCACCTTCAGTATAATTAGTCACAATCAGGTAAGTTACTAAGTCATTATCATCTCCTACTACTGCTATATCAGCTTCCACCCAAGGTAAGTATTTACTATAATTATCAACCATCTCTACTCCTAACCTTTCCATAAACTCTTCATCCTTTCTACTTATCTTAAAAATCTCTATTTCTCTCTTTCTCTCACAATGTTTCTCACAACACCACTCTACACTCTCTCTCTCAATGTATGCAGGGGACACTAACTCACAACCATTGCACCACCTCTGAAGTGCACTAAAAAACCTAGGGACAACTTTATTTGTAGACCTATCGTCTTCCAAATATATATTGAAGGCGCTCTCGTCCTTCCTCAACACATGTGAAATCTTTACTTCACCCCCTACTACACCATTAAGGGAAAAATTTACCCCCTGCATCCACTCTACAAATATACTCTCTCTCCACTTCCTCTCTGACTCAACACACACTAACCTCTCATCATTATCATATTCTACTCTTTCTAAAATTTCATTATCACTACCAATGTTCACATAATCATTTTCTACAATCATACTTTTATTTTTATTATTATAATTCTCCCCATTACTTACCTTGTCGTCTTTGTTTATATCTAATTTGACTATTTCTCTACATTGTGATTCTATCTGGTTTTGTATTGTCTCGTTTACTGTCTCATTAATTTTATCGATTCTGTTGTCTAAATCATTTATTTTAATATTAAATTTCTCATCAATTGTTTCTATTGTTTGTTTCTGAATATTATTACAACGTATCTCTATCTCATTAATTCTCTCATCAACATTACAATTTTCCCTTCTGATTTCTTTAACATCGCTTTTTAAATCGCTATTTTGTTCTTTCAGTTCGTTAAATTTCTCGTCAAATTTGTTACTCTGTATTTCGAAAAGTGTTTGCATTATCTTTACTATCTCATTCTCGTCAGTCCTTTTTGTCGGCACTGGCGTTGATTGATAACCTTCGCTCATAATTTGCGATTCGGTAATACTCATCTCACTGTTGTTTGCCATATCGAATACAAAAGAACTTTTACTAACGAGAATAATTTTTTATAAAAGTTTAGTTTTGTATTGCCTTAACCTTACAATATAACATAACCTCTATCTTGTGATATCTACTACACACTATCTCAATGCCCCACCCCGTCTCTGTATTTGGGTTTATTATAAAAATTTACTTTTTATAATGTCGCCAGTTCGGGCACCATTTGTTATAGTATTAACAATATTATAAATAAAGTCATTAGTTCTTGGCGACATTTGTTACCTTAATAATTATTAACAAATTTATTTCTATCGTACTTACCATAATTATGTGTTGGGGCACATGATTCACTGCCATGTGTTTCTTTCTTTGTAGGGTCCAGAGTTCTTTAAACCGAAATCAGAGACTGAGCTGGGTCTTGAAATAATGTTTTTTAACAACAATAGTGATGGCATAAAACTTTGTTTAATGATACTGCATTGTTTTTTACATTTATTAACATCGAAATTATGGTGTCTTATAACATTAATCAAAATGGCGTCTCACGTTACTTCCGCCTTCTACTATTCATCAACCTCATTTTTATAATAATAATTTTCTTTCATTTTACTTTTGCAACAGGAATATCTTTTATACTGCAGTATTTATTTTTGTACACATTAATGGTTAATGATACGAAACACAAACCAACGCCTCATGGCTTTTTGCCTGTTTAAATGCCGGCTTTCATCCACTCTCACACACGCTCATTTTACCCCAGAAATAGATTAATGATACATTTTGAATTGAATTTTGAGCTCAAATTTTATTATAATAGATTGAGATAAATTTTGCACTTTCCTGGATTTTGAAATGTAGCCGTTCCTCCAGACGTCCACTTTTCGCCGGCCGGTGTTCGCCGAAAGCTTTACTGCATCATGTCTGTTTTGTTGCTACACACTGAATTTACTTTGTTACATTTTAAATCGTTTACTGAATTGCTGCTGTAATTACATTTTGTTAATTTATCACTTCTGCTGGCGATTAACTACCAGCGAATTTTACAACGTGTTAACGCTCTGAATGTCTGATGTTAAATGGGACGAAAAACAGCTTCCGTTCTTGCATGTGTGTGTGTTATGTTGTCAGCGTTCCATTGTTTCATACGGCTGACGCCCTTATTAAACGTCATTCTTATGACTTTTCACTGATTGTATTACGTCGCATTATTGTCTGTCCATTGTTTTTACATAACGTTTGTGGCGGAACACACGTAGGCTCTGACCTTGGATTCAATCTACACTGTTGAAACTGCGTCGTTTCGTTAATGATTGGGAGAGTTGTTCTAACCATATTTTACATATGAAAATACAATAAAATATTTCCTTGTACAATAATTCCCTAAGACGGACGTTCATACCGTCACATAGGGTTTTCAGAATAGGTGAACGACTCTTATTGGATAGCCCGACACACAGTGCCGAATTTGAATACGGTAAGTCAATCTACAGATTAGATTGCTACATCAAACCTGCAAGATCGCCAAGACTCACTACAAGTAAGTGATCATTTCTTACCAAATATTTATGCTTTCAGCGAGGAATCTACGTCACCAATTCACCTAGTCGACGGAAGAATAAAAAATTAAAATAAATGAACCGAATGCACTGGAAGACTTCGCTAACTTCCAGTGCATTCATCGGATTTATTTACATTGGATTCAATGAGCGATTGAATTGAATTGAATAAATCAATAAAAAAAAGATAAAAAATTAAACTATAATACAAAATACAAACTCGCAACGGTTCTAAAACACCGGTACCCGTTTACGTTACAATATTAAGTTCTGTTTTTATCAGTTAACTACATGACAGGATATGCTCATGTGAGGCTTGCATATTTATGCCATTCATGCTTACAATGTGTGTGGTTTTATTCTTCTGTAATTCCAGTTCTCTGGCATCTTTTGTAAGCGGCCACCATAAAAATATCACAAAAAGTTCCATTTAATATTTAAAAACTTAGAAGCGTTACAGTATGCAGAACAATCTCGGTAGTCTGAAGTGTGTGTGACCAGTGACTACTGGATTAATGAAAATACCAAATTGCTAGAAAAATGTGAACAAGTTTATTAAATTTTGTCATGTTTTACTGAGTTCTGTCAAGTCATCATCTGAAGGTTTGAAGTATGTTCAGTAATTAAGTTATTAAATTTGTCCTTTAGTTCGGACTCCAACTAAAACTGTATTGTATTTATTACATAATAATAGACTTTACGTGTTGCAAAGTTTAACCAGGATTTCGTGTAGTGTACTTTGGCAGAGAATAATAGGCAAACACAAATAACAAAATGCGTATTTATCAAGTTAAAATAAAATATTACTTTATTTTCTTCAATATGACATTCTTTCTTTTTCTGAATCTACTGTTATAACCCCATTCTTGTCATCGAATTACTTGATACATAGTAACGGCTTCTGCGCCACGCCACCCCCACTAATACAGACAATACATTTTACATCTTCTAAAATCTTAATTACTAAATTATATATTCTATAATTTAAGACGAACCAATTCTTTGTTATCACACACACACATTCCAATTACCCCATTTCTAGATTTTGTTCAAAAAATGAATTTAGTTTTGAAAGTTATTTTCTTTAGTGATAATTATATTTAGGCCTTTATAAAATAATGTTGGTTACTTATCCTGGCATAGATTCCACGTTGTTATGCGACACGGGTCATGCACTGTCTCACTATAGTTTCTTCATTTTATAATTTTAGCCTTCCGCCACTTATTACGATTAGTTTCTTAATAACATTTAGTTTTTTGTTTAGCTTCACCACATTTTATTTATTATTCGGTTCAAACTACTCCGATGACTTACACACATGACCGGCCTGTCTTATCCCTAGGTGTAGAGTGACGCTTCGCCACACTAGATGTTGGCGGAAATACGATGACGTCTAAGCTTCTTACCGTGACGTTTCGATGGTTCATTGGTTCTTTCACCGCCGAAGTTATTCTGTGGCGATACCACAGGCAGTGGTTCACCATTTCCTTCGTCTTCACAGACACACGGTGCAAATTTGTCGTCTCTCGCCATTTTTTGTTACGGCGTCCTTTTTACTTGCTTGGCGCGGGTGATGCGCCTGTGCGTGTGGATTCACATTCCGTACATGGCAATTCTCGAATTTTGTACCGCGCACACCGTTCCAGACTAACGTACGTTCAAAAAGTTCTGCTGTAGTTCTTTGTTCAAACTGTTATGGTAAATCGTAATGTTACTTTTAATATAGAAATTAATAAAAGAAACCTCCCCATTTTGTCCTATTACATGTTCCAACTGCCTGTCTGGTCCCTGAAGCTAGATTAATAGCCACAGTACACAGCTGTCAGACTAGCAGACAACCAGATTACCTAGATATATTGTTTTTTACAAAAGTTTCTTTAGAATGTTTTCACATAGTAATATAGAACAAAAGCATAAACAACAGTTAAGAACATAACATTTGTGTCATTTCAAAAGTATTATGTAGCGTTAAAATGTTTGTAACGATTCTGTTGTAGGTTCCAGTAGTACAGATGCCAGAACTGTGCACCCCACCTGATCCTGATCAGTGCGCTATGTTGCTCTCACCGTGCAAATCTCTGATGCACGCGACACCTTTGACACAACTGCCTGTACCATTAATTGTACCTCCTGATCCGTCTGAACTCCCTCTACCTCAGCTGTATCTTACCAGTCCACCTCAGGTAAGTTTCAAAAGTCTTTATGTATGTACAGGAAGCCCATAGTTTAGGTTCCAATAGAACAGATGCCAGAACAGTGCACCCGCTTGATCCTGGTCTCCCTCTACCTCAGCTGTATCTTAACAGTCCACCTCAGGTAAGTTTCAAAGTGCTTTATGAATGCACAGGAAGTGTATTCTTTGCCAATGTGGGACTCCCTATATGTCAGTCTACTCGCTAAAAATGTCCTGCATAATCACAAACCTTAATTATGCTAACTACAGAACTACCAATCGTACAGGAAATATACTGTAGTCTTCCGAATACAGCTGGACGCTAAAAATCATCATCATCACGTCATGGATAGGATTTCTCCTGTTCCAGCCTCATGACTCCCGGCATCTTGTGACTGGCTTGGCTACATATCTTCTTCCAACCGGCTCATACTCATAAGCCAACTTTGGAAAGCGGGTATTGCCCATTCTTTCTAGATGTTGTTTCCAGCAATTTCTATAATTCTGAATGAGTTTATATCAAGTTCTTGTCTAATATACCCGTTTCTTATATGATCGAGTCACGTATATCCCTTTACTGGTCTCAAACAGCCTATTTCTGCAGCATGTAATTGGTACCAGTCCTTCCTTATATAGTCTAGATCTCATCCATACAGCAGTGCTGGTACTGCCATTGTCTTATAGAATTTGATACACATCTCTTGTCTGGCATACCTTTTTAATATCCTCAGTATATAATCTAGGGATTATTGTCCTCAGTAATGTCCATCTAGGGAGGATATCCTGAACAACATCAATGCATCCTGAGATTCAAAGAAGTGGCAGCCGCTCTACTGAGTTAGCCATGTGCAGGACCTAGAGCCATCTGCAACGCTCGTAACATGGCCAGGGTGAATTTTTTCATTACTGGTAAGCCTCAAGAGAATAGCCGGACTAGAAATAATGGATTTAGACTTGGAACGCTAAAAATTTGGTGGAAAATCTTGCAAAACTGTTGAGTCTAGTTCTAAATAAAATCATTTAATTTTATTAAGGTAGTGAAACAAATATCAGCTTAAGTTATGTTAGTATTATTATTCATTTTTTATTGTTTTTAGTACTGGTAATTTTAAGTTATTGTTATAACGCCACAGTTCATATTTTATAGACTACAAATACCTTTTAATCTTATATTTTAACCACAGTAACTATCTTCATTTTCACTATCACTAGATGTCAACTCACATCCACTTTCATTTTTCAATCACTTTCACGTTGCTCTCTTCATAAATAACATGTCTTCTGTTCCATCCATATAAAAATGTACTGTTTTGTTTGGAATTAATCTGTAATACTTTTCTGCCCATTCTTGATCCAGTTGCTGAGTTCTGTAACAGATGGCTTTCTTATTTCACCCATAGAAGTTAAGGGAAGATTCCCTCTCACCATTTAATTATCATATAAACACTATATATAATTTTTGAAAGCGTTAAATTAGTAGTGACCACCAATCAATAAATGTTTAACGATGGAAGGTTCAGTGAGGTTCGGTCAGTGAGTATATACACAACTTTTACATTACTTGTGTTGACGTTTCGACAATATTTCTCATCATGTAGACTGATCATCATCTAGACCTGTGTATGGACAATAGAGAAATAATCAAACCGATAACCACATCAGCCTTCCACCGCTAAACCTTTTAAAGTTTTATTTACTGCAGCATCCAAGACCTGTGCACTCGTTGACCAGTAATTACTCCAGGAATAACTATAAGGTTAGTGTTCATTTCTTTATAAATAAGTTTTTTTAGTTCTTCTGTAGAATGTCCACGAAATACGTCTAACACTATAAATCTTGCTACATTTAAATAACACATCTGGCCATTTATTTCATACAAATTTTAACCAATCTATCAAAAGAACATTAGTTATCCAACCTTTTACTTGGCAGTGAAATATTATACTTAATTGTATTTTCTTTTTGGAGCAGTTTTTGTTCTTAATATTACAGGAAAATGGAAGCTTTCACTCATTGGTTATTTCAGTAAAACAGAGTTTTACATTTCCTGATGTCTTTCTGTTCTGTTCCATTTTGTGTCCACTGTAGCCGTGTCTACAAACTACAGGCATCTCCCGTCTGTCTAGTAAATAATTGTTTCTTTTGCAAATTAATGGTAAATGGTTGATATCAAAGGAATTTTTCTTCATGATCACACAGTAGTTTTTGAGCAAGGTATATTGTCTAATAGCAAATCCATTTCACCATATCTTTTGTGTTATCCACACAAAAACTAGCTTCAAACGTGGGGCATTTAATTCTGCTGAGATCTTTAAACTTCTCTAGTGACAGGAAGTCTTTGATTCACAGTCTCATGTATTCACAAATATTGAAAAGTCTGCTGTTACAAAACATCAAAGCTCGTTGCATCGGATTTGCATTCAAAACTGATTCTTCTGTTTTTGCTAGCGTCTAACACATGATTCCTGAATATTGCATTTTCTTGCACTTCACGATTGGATGTTCTGTCTGCATTTTATATCACAATGAACTTATAAATTGCAGTGTACATATTATGTGTATGTGTGTGTGTGTGTGTGTGTGTGTTATTTTTTTAAAATTTGATTGGAAAATATACCTTTACTCACCACAGGTCTAACTACAAAAACGCAGAATGTAATAAAGTACAGGTAAGAAATGTTATCGCTGTTAAACGCAAACTGCACTGGAGTTTAGTGACAGAAACATAAACATATGACTACTCACTCCCCTCCATTCGTCCTTTCTATTCACACCTACAAAAGGAACACACACACACATTTTCTCTTTCTACTACTTATCCAGTTAACTATTAAACATTCAGGTAGTATCTGTAATTGGTTGTTATAGAATTTACAAACAGCTAGACAGTCCACTGTGGCTTAGGCAGTTAATATGTTGTCATAGAAAATAGTAAATGTTTCATCCCGCCAGAAGAAATCGAGTACAATTATAAATTAGAATTTCGTTATTGCAAGGCACAGGTCAAATTATGGCATATATTTTTTAATGTGGTTTGTATTCAGATCAACAGGGTAATAATGCATTCATCTCAATATTTTTCAAATGCTATTGTGCAGACTGTCAATTAATTCTGATTTCGTGAACATAAATTAAAATTCTTTGTTTTATCTACTTTTATAATTTTGAGTCTGATTTTACTTTCCTTTTCATACACAAAACTTTTGTTTAATATCTGAAACTTTGTACCATATACTTCAAAGAGTGTTATGGTGAAAAAAGGTCTCAAAATGGGTATTTTAAGTGTGTGGCATCAAAGTATTAAACACGTGTAGCACCCAGTACAGCATTGAAGTGTTATATCTTTGTACATAAGAATTGAGAATATTATTCAAGTGTTGTCATTGTTGGTGTCAGTGTTTATAAAATTATCTGTTCCTATTTGTAATAATTTTTAATTAATGATGTTAAATTCCTACTGTGTGCAGCAAACACGAGGTGGCGAAGATACAGAAGAAATTGATGAAGAAGGAAGTGTAGATGATGAAAGTACAACTCTTGGAGTTGATGTATTACGTGATTCTGAAGCATCGTGCTCCAGTTCTGATGCAGGGACCCCATCTGGGCAGAAACGTAAATATTTTACTTTTACTGAAAATCATATATACTGTCAGTTCATTTTTATAGCATTTCCATTTGTAGTTATGAGTTGGAAGTGCCGTTTCCACCTCTAAGGTGGATTTAGCGTCCAGATGAAAATGAGTATCTAGGCACAGTGAGGGTGTATACTATACCAAGTACCATAAATATTATTTGGTAAGTTATATGTTGTTTTGGGTTATCTTCTGTAAACATGTCCCTGTAGTGTTGACTTGCTATTCTCAACATTTTTACTTCCATGTTCCTTAAGGAAATGGAAGTATGGTGATGGCAAAAAAAATCGTGTTCGAGATTATTGCAGAATATGATTGTACTACACTCGAAACATGAAAAAAAGTCATTTTTCGAAAAGTGTCTGTGTGTCTGTCTGTCTGTAGTTTTTTTAATGGCAAACGATAACAGCCGCAAATTCAAACAGAATCAAATAAGTTTTTGCATACAGCCCTGATTTGTTGAGTACTAAAGACCTATTGTTTTTGGTGAAGATCGGTTAAGGGAAAGGGGTAGTTTACCAGCCACGTTTTTTGTTTTATCAAGGGTATTTTGTATGGCAAATGATAACAGCCGAAAATTCAAACAGAATCATATAATATTTTGCATACAGCCCTGAATTGTAGAGTTCTCAAGCCCTATCGTTTTTGGTGAAGATCGGTTAAGGGAAAGGGGTAGTTTACCTGCAACAGTTTTTTATCAAGGGTAATTTTTTTCTATGGTAAACGATAACAGCCGCAAATTCAAACAGAATCAAATGATGTTTTGCATACAGCCCTGTATTGTAGAGTTCTCAATACCCATTGGTGTTGGTGAAGATCGGTTAAGGGAAAGGGGTAGTTTACCGGCAACGTTTTATGTTTTAAAAGCGTATTCTCTATGGCAAATGATAAGAGCTGCAAATTCAAACAGAATCATATAATATTTTGCATACAGCCCTGAATTGTAGAGTTCTCAAGCCCTATCGTTTTTGGTGAAGATCGGTTAAGGGAAAGGGGTAGTTTACCAGCAACGGTTTTTTATCAAGGGTAATTTTTTTTATGGTAAACGATAACAGCCGCAAATTCAAACAGAATCAAATGATGTTTTGCATACAGCCCTGTATTGTAGAGTTCTCAATACCTATTGGTGTTGGTGAAGATCAGTTAAGGGAAAGGGGTAGTTTACCAACAACATTTTATGTTTTAACAAGGTTATTAATATAATACGTAATTTTATATGACGAACGATAACTGCCATAAATTCAAACAGAATCAACTAGGTTTTTGCATACCTTTTTGAAGTAAAGAGAACTCAAGGTCTGTTGATTTTGTTGAAGATGGGTTAAGGGAAAGGGTAGTTTATCAGCAACGTTTTATGTTTAAAAAAGGGTAATTTTTTTAATGACGAACGATAACTGCCGAAAATTCAAAGAGAATCAAATAAATTTTTGCACCCTTTCCTGAGTTGCAGAGAGCTCAAGGTCTACTGATTTTGGTGAAGATCGGTTAAGAGAAAGGGGTAGTTTACCAGAAACATTTTATGTTGTAACAAGAGAAACGTTTCCATGACGAACGATAACTGCTGCACATTCAAACAGAATCAAATATTTTTTTGCATGCATCCCTGAATTGTAGAGGACGGAAGGTCTATTGATTTTGGAGAAGATCGGTTAAGAGAAAGGGGTAGTTTACCAGAAACATTTTATGTTTTAACAAGAGTAAAGTACTTAATTTTTATAAATAAAGTATCCTGATAAGAAGCTCATAGTAATCCACTGTAGAAACGTAGATGAAATATCTATAAATGAAGAGGTTAGGTGAACGGGCTGAGGGTAATTTTCTATTATTAAAAATTATAGTTGAAGGTGGAGGGGAGAATTTTTTATATGTGTACTACGTTATCGGCAACAAAGAAGTAGTTTTTTGTTAAAATTGCTTCCCGGGCTCTTTAGCCGTAGTCCAATGTTTTCTGCAAAACCAGACTTTTCGGCAGTGCCATCGACTGCCATCATCGGTAAAAATCGAGTGCGAAAACGTGAGGTAGTATACATTAGTGACCAATTAAGAATAAACTAAATATAAACAAGATTAGCATAGTAACTGTTAAAAGATTTGTTCAATTAAGTTTATGAGAAGGAATATGGCTGAAAAAAGTATACACACCATAAACCTAGATTTTGTGTTATGTTTTATAAGTAATAGTAAATAATAGACAAAGTATAAAAAACAGCAATATAGAGAAGTAAGGAGATAAATTCTTACAAACCTAATAATACTGGAAAAGCAATTAGAAAATAATAGACAGGCCATGATTTTGTAAAGTAATGAGAACATACAATTATTATTGTTAACTCCCTCCCTTTCTACATTTATATAAATACATAAATATGTAAAACAATATGTACTTATGGTACTTACCACGTGTTGATCACACTTCCGTAGACGCTTACTACCCACACATATCTGTTTTATACACAGGGTCCAAAGTTCTTTAAGTGAAAGTGCAGAAACATTGGGGTTGTACGAAATAATAAGACTGATTACCATTGAAAGGTGAAAAAAAAAACTTTGTTTAATTGTTACTTCCTTTGCATAGTTAATATTTAAAATACAAATGGCGGCTTATACCGCACCTACAACATGGCGGCCAGTTAACTTTCGCTCCTTATTAATATCTTACGTTTCCAATAATTATTCTCTCTTTACTTCTATTACATTAAAAAAAAAACATTTTATACTGCATTATTTAATTTTCCTAATATTATCATTGAATCGGGTTATTGAACACAAACCAACGCCTCTTCTAAAAAAAAGCGGCCAGCCTGTTTTCTCACAATTTCTATCACTCTCTCTCTCTCTCTCTCTCTCTCTCATTACATCTTTAAACAATTTTGATTTACTAAATTTTGCTGTTCATATTATCTCGAGCTCGATTGCTTTGTAAAAAAGATATTATTATTTAAATGTTGCACTTTCCTGAAATGTTGAGGTTTCCGTGTGGTTCAGATGCTGCCCATGGCTCGCCCGATGTTCGGCGTATTTTGATTCTGATTGTCTGTCTTGTTGGCACTGACTCTACATTGTTAGACTGTTATTTAGTTTAGTTATATTTTGGTGACTTTTACATTTTTTAACTACTGATAAACACTATTTCTGGCCTATTTGGCACCAGTACACTTTAATACATGTTTACTTCATGACGACTTGTAGTTGACTGGGCGGATGCAAAGCACATATTTTGCGTATGTGTTAGCGCATCCACGTCATTGTCTTTTGTTTCAATCTGGCTCACGCCCTGTTGTCATGTCATTGTTGTTAGGTCATCTTTATATTTTAATGACGTCCCACTTTATGGACCAATGAGAAGGGATATTGAAAGTCTGTTTCCACTTATAACGCCATTGTGTATGCTCGGCTTCACACGTCCGCTCCTGGCCTTGGAATCGTTTTGCTCTGCTGAAATCTGCGTCGTTGTCTCTTTACAAAGGGAAATCGTCCTACCCATGTATGTGTGTGTAAAACAATAAAATACAATAATTTGCTACCACTCATACCATAATTCCGACATCAAGATTTTAAAACGTTACGAGTTAAAATTAAATTATTAATATAGAATTTTGTCCCTTTTTAGGGCATCAATTAAAGCAATACAGATTAATGACATCATAAATATTGTATTTTATGGTAACACCTACCTTTCATAAAACGTCCAGGGTCTCGTCTGGTGTACTCATTAGCAGAGAGAAATAGGTAAACGCAATAACCAATACATCTTGATATGTGAAATTAACCCTGTTTTATTATATCTACTTCAACCTCTAAATAGTATCAAACAATTTATTTTATGTATCACTGTAATACTCATTGTATATAGTTGACTTTACTTACGTTATATACAGGAAACCAAATTTGTTATGCCATTTAACACTAATGCTTATACCCTAACCAAACTAACAAAAGTTACTAAACTAATTAGGCCGCCCAGCCTGCTCACGCACAACATTCATTCCTTTTTAAAATCGCCTTTTGTTTTAATTAATTGAATTGAACATTTTTAATAGATGAAGTTATTTGGATTGAAGTGGATTACCCAACCGGCGTCACTCCTCTCGTTGCAATGTGCCGCGTGTTTTTTGATGTCCGAAAGTTTTCTTTAGTTCATATTTTTTCTTTGTCCCGTTTACGTCACTGACTCTATTTCGCTACATTAGTTCATTTTTAACTTCTGGTTAATACTTTTTTACAATAGAAATTCAAAATTGTTGTGCACACGTTTTTTACTTCGTCCCTGGCCGGGGTAACGATGCAATTCAACTGGGACAAGAGTCACGAACCAGGTCTCCCACCAGAAGTTAGGCATAGCGGAACTTACAATGCCTTATGATCGAATCGTCCGTCACTGTTCATTCAACAAGGGTTACGCCTGTGTGTTGGGCGTTGACGAAATTTAGTGTTCACTGGTTGACGTCACAAATGTGGGCAGGACTTGATCTCGTTTCCGTCAGCTCAGACCACGTGCAAACAAAGTTATTCTCCAAACCATATTGTTTTTTGCTTCTTGGCGTGGGTCTGCGCTCCGCCGATGTTAGTGCGTTTGAGCGCATTACACTGTTTTGCCGTTCTGAGAATTAAGCAGTGGTGTGCGATACGCACATTCCGTTGTACTTGCTTCATCACAGTTCCTTTGTTCGAACAACGCTGCATTTGAACATGTGGCTGTCCCACAGATGAAATGAATTGTGAAATTTAATAAAATGAAACCCAAAGCTAATAAAATAAAAAGACCCCTTTTGCCCCGTTACAATACCCCCCCCCCCAATGAGAGATCTTCTGTCGAAACAGAAGAAATCTCATTGCTAAACCCCTAAGAGGATCGGTGAGGATGTGGTGCCAACAAACCCCCATTAGTTCTTATACATCATGGGTAAACTACCCCCCTGGCTCGGCGACTATGGCCGCATCTGAACGAGATCACTGGACTTCTCTATACGAGATCCCAACACCATAAAATCGAACAGACACGCACCCCAGCGCACCCAACCTTCTAACATGCCACCCCAAAATCCAAACCCCTGGTCTTATACCACGCCAGATCCTCAACCGATATGTTCCCCTTACCATGCACACTGGGCTGCCTTTAGCAGTTACTGGGCTCGTAGATACTCTCATAATATCTTATAAACAAACTCATCATTTAAAAGTCACAAAATATTTATCTTTAAATTCACAATTCTTTTAAGTTCAACATCAGATTGTTATTATTATTTTCATCGAAACCAAAAAATCTTTTATCTACATTTATCAATTTTCTTCATTACTATTAATACTCAGAAAAACAAACAAATTGAACATCCACTTAAAACATGAACTCATTTATCCTAACATGTGATTATACATACATACTAAACAATATAATTCAATAAAACCCTAATAATACACATAAACAATAATACAATCAAAATTCAAAATATCAATCAGATGGCAGGCACAGAAAATCCAATTTTTTTTTTCCAAAAAAAATTTAAATTTATTAAAATGTACTTTTCTCAATATTAAGAAAATTTAAAATTATTTAAATTAATTAAACAACCAAATTTGCATCACTTCATTGCCAAAACTGGTCTAGTTTCTAACATCACCCATCAGCTGATCAAACTGGGTCAAGTCAACAACCTTGACCTACACACATTATACATAGGCTACATCATAAAATACATTAATCATCTTTAAAATTTTTACCTTCAAACATAATAAAATAAGACATTTAAAATTTACATAGTATTATTACGATTAACAACAAAACTGACATTTAAATTAATCAAAATCACACATTTTATAGCTTTAATTGGTTTCAGCTTCTATCAAAATTTATCACTTGTACCAGTAAATTGTTTAATTATATTCAAATATGTAACTCCATTGAGAAATTTTCAAATCATTTATAAGTGATACACTACAGCTGATCAGTTGATTTTATAAGCAAGGTGAACGACCTTACTATAGACACATTTCAAAATTTTACGTCATGTGAAATACATTACACGTTGACAAACCTTATATCCTAACATAATATAATAAAACACAATCAGACATACTAAATACAATATGATAAACATCTGATACCTATTTGTCAAATCAAACTACAATTCTTTAATTACTGCAAGAGCGAGTCATAATCATTAAGTTACAAAATTTTCATTCATTGCTACCCTGAGCAACCACCCAGCCACACACACTATTGTTTTTTTCTGTTGGACTGTTGCGCCCATGTGCTTCCACAAGGACGGCATAGGTGGAGGAATTTAACATCTCCGTGTCCTTGCTTCAGCGTTACATCGGAAATTATTAGATATCATTATATCTTTGTTACAAATTTATACGCCCTTAAAACGGGTCTACCACCTGACCCTGCTGTTCCTACTCGAACAGAGTGGCAGCTGCTGTTCCATAGTTCCCGGGGATTTCCCCTAAATTCACCCCCCATCAATTTCTAATATAAACCAATTTCAAATCAGCTATGGTCAAGGTTCTTAATTTATGACCATAGCTGACCACTAGCCAAAACCACGATTAGTGCTGGTAAGGCAGTAATCGCCTGAAAAGTCAGGGAAATCAACTCTACTTTCAAGCATGTTCTAAACGTCAATAATATGCATGGCACGGCAATCTATCAGTATACAATATAAAGTTGTATAAAAGGGTGTGCCGTGCATTTTACGCCATTTTGGCCTCCGATGGAGGTAACACTCTCTGTTACCCCCAACACTTATCGCTACCTACGGTGGCACATGCCACCACCGTACTAGCCACTTACTAACTAAATTAAATCTTCCACATAACAGCATTTCATTATTTGTCACTTACTAGATTCCTCAAAAACATTTCAAGTTTATTACATTTATTTTACATCACCTTTCAGTTATTATTATTTTTTAATTATAGTTTCTATTTAGTACAATTATCTCAAATTATTTTCATTATTGAATCAAAATCTTTTCACACCTGTAAACATTTTACTTGGTATTATAAATTTTATACTTACAGTATATCACTCATACATTGTCCTAAATACACAAATAAAAACACCAAACACCCTGTACCCTCTGAAACAATAACAACAACAATGTTACTCCATACTAAACAATTTAACATTTATTTATTAATTAATTATTATCCAATTCACATCTCCTAAAATAATTTAAATTTATTAGACAAATTCAATTATACCACATTTAAATCAATCAAAAATATTTAAACATCTCAAATTATTTTAATTTAATTAATTATTGAAAACAACATTTTTAATTACTTTCACCAATTACCATAATTACAATTCATTTGTTATCCTCTTCAAAATTATTATTATTTTTTTTTTTTGTTATTTATTTAGACTGCAAAATATTATTCACAACAATTACCTACACACACACATTGTTTACCTAACATTTTACAATACACACAATTAATTTCACTATCAGTTATTTACAATCTTCACCACTAATTATTCAGTTTTATCACACTTCATTGTCCAAGTCTGCAAGGTCAGAACCATAAATCAAAATATTTAAAATTGTCCATTTATTAAGTTTATGTTCAGCCTCCATCATCGAAAATTAGTCTGGGTTTCACATAACAGTTTTCAATTTTATTTACACAAATCGTATGGCTATCTTGTGTGTAATAACCATAAAATTTTAGTTTATTCATTTTACCACAATAATCATACATAGGGTTACTTCCTATTATAATTATTTTATCATAAACCAAGTCAACATTATTTATTTCTGTCCAGTTTCCATTAGTAGTTATATTCAATATCAGGTCAGTTATTTTCTCATTCATTACAACATAAGGTAAATTATTATTATTTAAACAGGTATCATCAAAATAATTCTCACTCTATTTTAACAGGTAAGTATTTCATATCATTTATCTTTACCACTCCTAACATCTCTTTCAATTCTTTATAATTTCTCTTTAACTTATATAATTCTATCTCTCTATCAACACACAACTCTCTCTCAAAACATCTTTCATCATCATAACACCAATTCATGCGTTTGCTATCATTCCGTACAGAGGGTATTGACTCATAAAACCGCCTACTAAAAATTAAAAAATTATTTAGATATACATCGCTTTCTTGTAAGGGACTCTTGCCCTTCAAAAACATTTGTAACCAGCTTGGTTTACCATAAAACTGGGGGAAATTTATCCTTTGCCCTATATTCACAAAATCATTCTCTTCATACTCCCTGTGTAACTTACAAACACTCTCTCCTCTCTCTCTCTCTCTCACTGTTTCTATATTATTATGATTGCTAATTATTTTCACTGTATTATTTTTATATATCTCGTTTTCAACTATCTTACTACTATCGGTTGTTAATTCATTTTCGTAATTATTTGTTATTTTATTATTACTCTGGTCGTCTGTTATTTCGTCACAATCACTCGTAACTGTGTCATTTTCTACCTTCTCCTTCCGTGTTCTACTTTCGTTTATCTCGTCTTGAATATTATTTATATTTATAATTATCTCACCTCTCATGCCCGCAATAGTTTTATTCATACTTTCTAATTTGCTATTCATATTTATTTCACTCACTCTCAATTCGCTCCTTACGTTCATGAACTCGTTATTTAAATCAGTAAGTTTAATATTTACCATGTTTATTTCTGATTTGATTTCGGATTTTAAATTATTATTTTCTGATTTCATTTTCTCATTTTGTTGTCAAGTTTATCATTCATTCCTGACATCATCTCCATCATCAATGCTAACTGGTTAAATATATTTGCATTATCGCTCTTATTACTACATTCAACATTTACCGTTTCAGTTACATTTGGTATTTCTAATTGTACATTCTCATCACTACTTTCGTTTGTTGAAATTAAATTGTCTTGCGTAACGTTTAAAATAGATTCCTCTACCCTTTCACCTAAATCTGCATTCTTATTTTTCTCTGCCATTTTCGACCAGTTTGTAAATTAATTTAATTTAATTTACAAAGCCACTGTTAAACGGGCGCCATTTAAAACGTAACGAGTTACAATTAAATTATTAATATAGAATTTTGTCCCTTTTTAGGGCATCAATTAAAGCAATACAGATTAATGACATCATAAATATTGTATTTTATGGTAACACCTACCTTTCGTAAAACTTCCAGGGTCTCGTCTGGTGTACTCATTAGCAGAGAGAAATAGGTAAACGCAATAACCAATACATCTTGATATGTGAAATTAACCCTGTTTTATTATATCTACTTCAACCTCTAAATCGTATCAAACAATTTATTTTATGTATCACTGTAATACTCATTGTATATAGTTGACTTTACTTACGTTATATACAGGAAACCAAATTTGTTATGCCATTTAACACTAATGCTTATACCCTAACCAAACTAACAAAAGTTACTAAACTAATTAGGCCGCCCAGCCTGCTCACGCACAACATTCATTCCTTTTTAAAATCGCCTTTTGTTTTAATTAATTGAATTGAACATTTTTAATAGATGAAGTTATTTGGATTGAAGTGGATTACCCAACCGGCGTCACTCCTCTCGTTGCAATGTGCCGCGTGTTTTTTGATGTCCGAAAGTTTTCTTTAGTTCACATTTTTTCTTTGTCCCGTTTACGTCACTGACTCTATTTCGCTACATTAGTTCATTTTTAACTTCTGGTTAATACTTTTTTACAATAGAAATTCAAAATTGTTGTGCACACGTTTTTTACTTCGTCCCTGGCCGGGGTAACGATGCAATTCAACTGGGACGAGAGTCACGACCCAGGTCTCCCACCAGAAGTTAGGCATAGCGGAACTTACAATGCCTTATGATCGAATCGTCCGTCACTGTTCATTCAACAAGGGTTACGCCTGTGTGTCGGGCGTTGACAAAATTTAGTGTTCACTGGTTGACGTCACAAATGTGGGCAGGACTTGATCTCGTTTCCGTCAGCTCAGACCACGTGCAAACAAAGTTATTCTCCAAACCATATTGTTTTTTGCTTCTTGGCGTGGGTCTGCGCTCCGCCGATGTTAGTGCGTTTGAGCGCATTACACTGTTTTGCCATTCTGAGAATTAAGCAGTGGTGTGCGATACGCACATTCCGTTGTACTTGCTTCATCACAGTTCCTTTGTTCGAACAACGCTGCATTTGAACATGTGGCTGGCCCCACAGATGAAATGAATTGTGAAATTTAATAAAATGAAACCCAAAGCTAATAAAATAAAAAGCCCCCCCTTTTGCCCCGTTACAATTTTCGTACTGTCACATTATAAAACACCCCAAATCAATTCAAAAAGTAAACAAGTCATTTGTGACACAAAGCAATACATGTGTAAATGTAAAATAATCTTTAATTTGTGTAAAATAAGACAATATAGCCAATTACTACTTAGGCCTAGAAAATGCCTAACTGTATAAATCCAAAATCTACAAATTGTAAGAAATTAACTATTGTATTAGAAAATCCAGGGCAAGTAACTAGTTAAGTACAATTAGTGAATCATATTAAGATGTAAAGGTTAAATTAAGAACATAAAATAAGAAAGAATGTAATTACATAATATTAACATTATTGTCAAAACTTTAATACAGAAACAAACCCAGCTTTGTGGGATGTCAAAATGATCTTTGAAAGAAAATATAAACAGTTGTGATAATATCTCATACATAGATAAGAAGGCAGAAGAATAATAGTAATCAGAAGATATTTAGTCATTTTGAATTAAAATTCAAATATTATAACAATGGGCTTAAAATATGAATAGGCAATGAGAGACAGGCAGTTGCCATAACAACCGAATAAAAAAACAGTTAGTTCATTATTGACGCTCAAGACCTATAGACACCAAACCGTAATCGACTCAATTTTAATTTAAAATAGTAAGAAAGCAATCAAAATTTATAACATGAAGAACCAAGAAGTCTGATGAGGAACTAGTCCATTCAACTGAGGCCACAGACCAGAATATTAAATTCCAGATTAATTATTTAGACGAACATATCCGAAAAAGATGCCAGGCGTAATTAAATTCATAAATGATGGAAGATTGATGACTGAATAGATCCAACCTAACGAAGAACTGAATAACTCGTCACCCTAATTCAACAGATTTGATAAGTATTGCTGAATTACCCGAATTTATGGAATAAATTCTTATTAACTTTTTCTCACAACACTATTAACTCTCACTACGAACTGATAATCAAATTTCTTTCAAGGATTAATTAAAAACAAAAAACTAAACTTGTATGAAACCAGAAAATAACCTGGGTAAAAATTATGAACTTTTAACACACTTTTTAACACTTCAAGAACAAATTATAATTAAAACTAATAGTATATAAGTACCCATCAATGTAAGGTAGTGTACTTTATTGTAATCATATTAATATTTTTTCGTAACCAAAAGAACTCAGATTTATTGAACGAAAGAAAAATAAACATTTGTCGGCGCCATGTTGAAATAAATCGTTCTGAATCAGCTTTCGCCAACCTTGAGAAATAATTGTCTTTTTATTGCCGGAGCAACTTTGTTTAATAACCATATATAATTTTGTATAATATTGAATAACAGCTAATTACAAGGTAATAAATTAGTACAAAGTTGTAACCACCGTTCTTTATTTCATAGTAAATTGCATTATATGATTTGTGTACATTAGCGACGAGCGAAAGTGATGGCAAGCGCTAGATGTCAGCAACTCGGCGAACTCCCAGCGAGATTAATAAGCCCGCCAATTGCGTGGGTAATTCGAATCCACTATACCGTTTAGAACGACCGCTCGATAGTCATATTTTTTAATGTGTTTTCAGTTTAAACAATTTGGCGCCACCCGGGAATTACAATCACCTATTAAAGGACAGGTAAGGTTCACACTCGCGAGTACTGGTAATTCGTGACATCGCGACGGACATCATCATTGTTACAAAAGTAAGTAAGTAAACACAAAGTAACGATTACAACGTGTGAGGCGAACACACGATAATCCAACACTTTTATAAAGACGACAGAGTCTACTCGTTACAATATATATACATATATATATATATATATATATATTTAACATAACATGAAACATTTCATCTTTTACTATCAACGTTCTGTATGCCACTCTCTTGTTAATTCTTATTCCAAAAATACACCGTTTCCTTTTATCTTACATTTGCAGGCTGTAAATCTCGTGTTTGAGTCGAGTCTGTCACGGCCAACCTTGTTCTCTATTGTACAGCTATGTGAAGCGTACTTGTATTGTCTGAAGCAAACGTTAAAAATATTTCCCTGATTCCAATCAGAATTTAAATAACCACTTCCCATTACAAAATTACAAATATGTCATTTCCCAAATTACATCTCAAAATCATTAAATTCATTATTAAAATTCTCTTGAACACATTTAAATCAACTACATAATAACAAATTATATACTTATATCTTTCTCAAAATCTGTTAATCATCTCCATAATATACCTCAAACAACACAAAATCATTCAATTACATCATAAAATCAATTACACATTCTATATTATCAACATATTTCCCTTTAACCGGTTCATTTTATCCCATTTACAGTAATCATCAACTTCCTCCTTCCACACACACTATTGCCCCCCCCCCTGGACTGTAGTGCCCAGTTGCCTCCACAAGGACTGAGGCAGAAGGGGTGAACACTTTTTCTTTTCTTTCACCCCCATCCTTGCTTTGGCGTTACATAATCTTTAGGGTACTAGTACCCCTACTAATAAACTTATTGATATGCCCCTAATCGGTCTACCACCCTGAAGCTGTACGAGTTTATTAATGATTGAAATATTTAAATTTGTCCCTGTTTAGGGCGTCATTTGAAGTACGACAAGTTAATTAGTATTAGAAATATTTAAATTCGTATTACTTACCTTTAAAGGTAATGTACCAAGGTGTCGTCTGATGTACTTTGGCAGAGAAAAAACAACAGGTGGTACAATGACAAACACATTTTTATATGTCTAATTAACACATTTTATTTTTATCTTATTTTATCGTCAAATGATATCAAAACTTTACATCGATAATAATTGCTGGGTGATAACTTTAATTTATGTATTACTCATTGTCTTCAAAAAATTACTATTTCTTTTTCAACAAAATACAAACAAGAATTTGGATTATTTCACATGGAATATATTCTAACTTAACATTTACTTATATTCTATGTCTATTAAGGCAGCCCAGTATATACCCACTCTCCCATTCACACCCATTTTACCCCCCATTATTTACTGAAGAGATCTCTTTATAATTTAGTTTTTATTTTATTAGAAATGGTCGTTTTACTTTATAAGGTGGAGCACGTGTTGCAGGCAGTTCCTTTTAAACACTGGTTGACTGCAGTGCTGTCACTGTTAACTTTTTGTAAAACGTTTATCCTGATGATCTAAGTTCAATTATTTTGATTCTACACTGTTATATGTTTTTAGTTTACATTTTACACTTAATCAAGATTTCTTTCGGAGCGTGCGTCCATTATTCAGCCAGCCGGCCTCGGGGATGGTAAAACACAACGCAGTTCTCTTGGCGTCTATATGAAGCCCCGCCTTCTTGATACACGGCAACTTGGTACGTGATTCGCCAACCCGCATCACATGATATGTTAATGGGTGGTCACGTGTTATTACAAGTGGAACGGGTTCATATACCTTCCTTTGTTGCTGGTGGCTCGCTACAAAGTTTTTACTTTTCCCCAACGGAAAATACAGGCATGCGCGCACAGGTTCGCATTCCAACGCTTTATCACTTCCGTACCTGCCTCTGCTTGGTGCCGAGTTGCACATAGGCTTTTACACAAATCAAGTCCCCGTAACCACAAATGGTGTCCCAACAGATTGGCCCCAATATTATTATTAAATTGAAAAATGGATATTTCCCTTTAAATGCCCCGTTACAACCCATACTTAGGTATGTAGCCGTGTTCAAAAAACAAAATTCTTAGATTCCCCTTTTTTCCCCATTAAATTTCTGTTAAACCATTTTTTAAAAAAACAACCAACCATGGTCAGTGTACAATAAATCCGCCCATAGCTGGTTGTAAACCAAAACCACGGTCTGGGCTGGTAAGGCCGGGACCGCCCGAAATTTGGGGAATCGCTTTTAAAACATACAATTACATGTTTTAGATTCCTACACAATTACATAATCAACATAGTACAACATAATAGACACTCAAATTGAACATTAACATCATTACAGTAAAATAAACATCTCACCTTTAAATTTGCCTCCAAATTACAAACATTACAACTTTAATTTCTATTGAACCTTTTAATAATCAACCTTTAATTATTTATCATTTATTATACAATTAGATTCTCCAAAAATTTAAATTTATTACCAACCTTTCATTTATTACCTCCTTTCAAACTAATTCAACTATTTTATCAAACACATTTTAGTTATTTTAATTACCAAATTGCTTTAATTGTTTTAACATAATTCACCTTGACCAACTGTCAATTCTTACAGTTGAGTATACTTAACTTTACTACCTAAGTACATTTAACATCAACACAAAAGTATATACAATCTACATTATTATCTGTTATTGTTTACCACAAATCATTTCATAATTCAGTCCATTTCAAAACCCACTACTCTCACATAGTTAAATGTTCATGAACAATAAATATTTACCCACCATCATCAAACAATAATCTTGTCTTTTACTTATACACAATTCATTTTTAATTAAATACATTTTGTTACTATTATTATTATAATAACCATCATCATCAATTTTATCCCTTGTATCAAGATAGTATTTAACATCATTATTACATACTATTAATTCATAAAACCTGTCGACATTCGGTATGGTCAATTCTCCTTTAGTATTATCTGTTATGATTAAATCCTTTATCATTTCCTCAGTATAGTAATCATCTACTACCAGTAACCCCACTTTATATACAGCTAAGTTATCAACATTATTATCACCTGTTGCTGCACTAACTACATCGCAAGGTAAGTATTCAATATCTTCATCAACTCTCTCACTATTCATTCTCTCTCTTAACTCTTTATAACTTCTATTAACCTCAAACAACTCTATCTCCCTCCCTCTCTCTCTCTCTCTCTCTCTCTCTCTCTCTCAAAATACCTCTCATCATCACACCATTTCACTTTCTCTCTATCATTCCATGCAGAGGCCACTAAATCATAAAAACACCTCCTAGCTCTTCCAGGAACACCACCAAAACTCCAGGCACAATTATTTGTAGAACTTTCATCTACCCAATACACTCGTGAAGGCTTTTCTTCACCTCCAACAACACCACGGGAAAAATTTAATCTCTGCAACCCCTCTACCTGTAAGCTGTCTTTCCACTCTCTCTCTAACTCATCAACACTCACTATCTCGCCATTAATTTCTACTTCCACTAAAACTTCATCACCACTATTAACGATTTCTGTATCATCCTTAAATACCCCGTTTTCAACTATCTTACCACTATTACTTGTTAACTCATTAGTATGACTAACACTTACCTCGTTAATTATTTCTTCGGTATTTTTCGTCATTTTATCACCATTATTCTCACCTGTTTTGACACTATTTGCGTCTGTTACTTCGTTATTTTCGTTTATATTACACTTACCTATATCTGTTCTCCACATTCCCATCCTCTCAATACTCTGTTCTAATTCGTTAAATTTACTTTCAATTATCTCATCGGTTTTATCCAAGTGTTTATTCATTTGCTTTATTCCGTCTCTAATTTCATTATTTTGTTCATTCATGTTAGTGTTGACTTCATCAAAATGACTATTTACTACATTAAAATCACTCTTTATTTTGTTAAATTTTACCTCTAACATCGCATTTGGTTTTTTGAACTTTCTTTCATACTGCACACCATGCTACATAAATATTTCATATATCATTATCATCAGCTTTTTTTTATTTTGGATTGGCGTTGATTGATGTTCAACGTTTTCCATTATTCTCGACTCAGTTAACTGACTTTCTGTATTACTGTCAGTGAGGCTGACTTCATCATTATTATTTTCACTTGTACTCATTTTGATTATTTAGTTCTAACAGTACACATAAACAGATCATATATTATAACATAACCTTAATACATGCGTTTGTTTATCTCTTAATTATATCTCATTTGATTACCTCAAACAACCATTTTGTTCTCCAAAATAGGCATAAATATTATTTATGCAAATATCCCGGGTTTCGGCACCATTGTAACTTTTCCATTATTCTTAAATTAACTATTCTTTCACTCTCCCTTATTTGTTTACCTTTCGGACGCCATCTTGCATTGCTGCCAATTTCTGAAACTCAAATACTTACCCATAGTTCGTGAAGGCGTATTTTGTGAGAGAAAATGGTTGTTGAAATAAATTCTCAATGAATTAAAATTTATTAGTCATTTACTTTCATCAAATAATAAAAATCCTCTTTACATCAATTACTTCCCTCACGTCAAAATATTCTTTCCCTCTCCCTTCTCTGTTCTGACTTTAACAATAACGATGCCTTGATTCATTGAATATAATAAAAAATAGAAAAGAAATTATATATATGTACTGCTGTTAAAATGCACACAGTACATAATAGGGAAATAATAAATTTTAAAAGAGAAAAAATACAAATTTAATATTAAAGGGAACATATGTTTTAAAATGTAAACAAAAACATTGGGACTATCGACTCACCCAGTCAACATAGAGGTCGATTCCTATATGATATAAAACAATATTGAGTTAGATGTTCTGAAAAGTTCTTGGATTTCGTTGTCCATGACGTGTCCGTTACTTAACTAAATATCACTATAATATTGACGACTCGGAACACTAAGTTTTTTATAAGTGAAAACGTAAAGTTTTACCTTACAGCCTAAACCGGCTTTCACCTATAGAAGGCTTCATCAGAGGCTGTCGTTAGTAGCGCTGCTCGTCTTGTTGTTGGCGACGAGATAGTGTTTCGAAAGATTGAAGCTGTGTGTGTGTGGTGAGATGTGTTCGAATAATGCGTGCGATTTGAATTGTGTCTGTTCGTTTAGGATGTCGTTTTTTTTTTATCTACCCGGTGTATATAAACTAAATTGTTCAAATTGCAATAAATTCTACATAGGCCAGACAGGACGTAGCTTCAAACAGAGATACATTGAACACACAAAAGCACTCCACACCACTACAGAATCTACCTTCGCAAACCACCTCATTGAAGCAAACCACACATATAAAAACATCGACAATAACATGAACATACTACACGTACACACAAAAGGCCAAAAACTAGACACTCTAGAACAATTAGAAATATACAAACACACAAAAACAAAAAAAAACGACATCCTAAACGAACAGACACAATTCAAATCGCACGCATTATTCGAACACATCTCACCACACACACACAGCTTCAATCTTTCGAAACACTATCTCGTAGCCAACAACAAGACGAGCAGCGCTACTAACGACAGCCTCTGATGAAGCCTTCTATAGGTGAAAGCCGGTTTAGGCTGTAAGGTAAAACTTTACGTTTTCACTTATAAAAAACTTAGTGTTCCGAGTCGTCAATATTATAGTGATATTTAGTTCTGAAAAGAATATATGAAATTGGAATGAATGTTATAATAAGAGTAAATAGTAATAAAATTATAATTTAATAAATACCAACTAGAATTACGAATATTAGAGATAAAATAAAGATGTTTAATAAGAAATAGAAAAATGATATATGTTTTTAATAGGTATATGATAAACAGATGTAAAGAAAGTAGGGAATTATCAAAGTGACAAATTTGTAAATTTTAAAAATTGTATTGTATAGAGATGAAAGGAAATGTTTTTAGTCTTCAATTATATTCAATAAGAGTAACGTTATAAGTCTTCAAATATATCTAAGAAAAGTAACATCAGTAGTCTAATTTTATACATAAGAAAAGTAACATCATTAGTCTTCAATTATATAAAAAATTTGTACATCATCAAGCTTAATGTAATATGTAAAAGAAAATACAGTAATGGAATTTAATTTGTGATACCAGAGTTTTGATTATAAAGTTAATAAAGTAAACAATCAGGAGGAGAGATTCAACATTCCTATTGAGTTTAGGAACATCAACTAATATTTAATAAATAAATATTAATACAAGAAATATAAACATATCCTTAATAGAACGCCGATAGAAGAGGGAAATCCTGGACTGAAGAATAGTTTAAGTGGCCATAAAATATAATTAAATATTCCAAGGAGATATCTGTTGTGCAGTCGTCATAGAAAACAATCTTCAGCAGTAAACCAATAAGAAATTCACGTAGAGGAATGGATCGACAAGCCTGATATTGAAGTTAAAAATAATAAACACCAACCAGAAGTGAACCCGTGGCAGCTGGAAGAATTCAGAATCAGTCAAGTTACATTAGTAGGGTAGATATTTTTTATATAGTTATTTATCAAAATACTACATACTAATGGTATTTGGTGTGGTTTAAAGAAAAGAAGATACTATATATGATCGGAAATAAGATCAAACAGCTTAATAATCATTAACCCTGAGAGAGAGAGTTTCTTTTCATGTACTGATAACAAAAAATATAAGTTACATATCATAATTACATAATTACAATACCTGTTAAAATAATTACAGAACAATTAATGACGCATCCAATGTGGTGCAAATACTGAATATTATACTATCAGTAAAAAACGTCAGTACAAATAATGGCTGATCCAACGTGGAGCAGATTATAATTACCATAGTATAAAATAATTAGAGTACAATAAATGGCTGTCCCAACGTGGAACATATCTTAAATACTAAATACATTAACTAGTAAATAAACACAGCACATAAATGGCGCCTATACGTGAAAGCAAAGATTTTCTTTAAACCAGCACCAAATAACACAATTTTGTTAAATTTAATTAGCATCAAAAAATTTTCCTTGTAATTAAATTAAGTTAAAGATTGTAAAATGGCTAACAAACCAGAGAAACGATATGAATTAAGGAGTAATAGTGTTGAAGGAGGAGATTAGACAAAGTAACGAAGAGTTAAAAGGACAATTGAAGGAAAAGAGCGAGAAAAATAAAGAGGAATTGAAACAACAGAGAAAGGAAAACCAGAAACAAACAAAAATGCCAGGACCCACACAAGAAGAGATGAAGGAATTTATGAGGATTATGATGGAGCAATTCAGAAGAATAGAAGAAAACAATAAAACACTGAATGAAAAAATGGACAGAGGTTTCAAGACCTTGAATAAAAAACTGGACAGCACTTCTGAAATTATTAAAGAAACATTGGATAAGAACAGGGAACCAGTAAATCAGAAAATAAAAGGTAGTAAAGAAATAGAAATAAAAAAGACAAAAGTGTATTGTTATCTGAAAAGAAACATAGCAGAAACAAAGAGAACAATAAGTATGTGGAAAAGAAGACAAAGAAAATAGGTAAAAGAAGTCCCCAGAAACAGAAAAATACACAGGAAGAATTAGATATGATTAGGAGTGGGCTGGTTAATGTACGTAATATCCCAATCGCTAATTACATAGAAAGAACAGAATTAACAAATTATAGAAAAAACTTAAGGAAATTTATATTTAAAATGAATACATCAGAAAAAGAAAGGGATAATAAAATATGAGCTATATTATCATCAATAGTTGATATACCAGTGACATATTTGGTTAATGAACTAGATAATAAAGTGTTAAAAGTAGGCGAAGATACCATTGAAAATTTGGTGTTCGAAAAATTGCAATACAGAGTGATCGAAAGATATGTCATTAGGACAGAATTGATTGGAAATTCAATAGTAGGTCTTGAAATGAGTGAAGACTTCGCAGCAGAAAAATCAGAATACAAGGTAGTAGTGATAAAGTACTTACTTACTTACTAGCCAACGCCCACCCTTGGCTGTTGAGCCATTAGGCGACGCGCTGACCAGTAGCGTCGGGCTTCGGCGATCTCGGTGTTCTCGTTGGACGGGGTGTGGTCTAAGGCCGGGCAGTCTCTCAGATGGTCGGCGTCCATCGTCGCGTGGCCGCACAGCTGGCACTCAGGGGTTGTCAGCGCGTGGAGGCGGTGCAGATGTGAAGCGAGATAGTCGTGACCGGTTTTTAGTCGGAAGTTGGCGACACACACTGCACGTGGGAGGTTGGGGTTGATTGGACCCTCGGTGATGAGGCTTTCCCATTGTTTACCAGCGGCTGCCTCAGACAGTCTTCGCTTATTCCATATGCTGACGGCGTAGTTTATTTGAGCTTTAGAAGATTGTAGGGACTGCGGGCAGGTAGGCTGGGGTAGGGTTGTGCCTTGCTTGGCCAGTTTATCGGCCTCCTCGTTGCCCCAGATGTTGACATGACTGGGTATCCATTGGAGTTTTAGGATCCACCCTCGACTCGCCAGGGTCTCCAGTTTCCTTCTACAGTCGATAGTTCTTTGGCAGTCGGTTTGAGAGTTCCGTGATAGACTGCGTATTGCGGCCTGCGAGTCGACTAGGAGCACGGCTTTTGAAGGGGGAGTGATTTTTTCCAGTTCATCAACGGCAGCGTGAACTGCTTCGATTTCCCCATCGTAGTTACTAAGGGGGCTGCCTACGGCTAAGTGTCCTTGGAAAAGGCGGCTATAGTACCCAGCTCCTGTTTTTCCATTGCCCGGAATTGATGAGCCGTCAGTGTAGATATGGATCCACTCTTGCTCGGGATAATCTTCGTGGATGGTTTGCAAAGCTGATTGCTTTAGTTCTAAATCTGTGGATGCATGTTTAGGTGCTGAGTGGTTCTTAAGATGGTAGCTGGCTTGGGGTAAGAGACTGAAGAAGTCCTGATGGGTATTCAGCGGCGCTGTTTCTGTGAGGGCAATATCGTATTTTTCGGCGATGTTTTTATACATGGTTAATGGGGTTATTTGTGTCATTAGCCTGGGAGTAGGTTGTCGGTAGTCGTTCCATAGACGCTTGTAGACATGCCTGGAACGCTCCCAGAATCGCAGTGCTGACCTTTCTCTATATGACTGTAATGGTTCTATCTGGGTTTGTGCCTCCATGGCCTCGATGGGGGTGGATTTTGCAGCGCCTGTTATTACTCTTGGGGCTGTATTTTGTGCGAGATCGAGTTTGTTTTGTACGCTGGCGCTTGCTGTGACGGTGACTTCGCTTCCATATTCTAGCATGGGTCTAATATATGCTTTATAGGTAGTCTTTAGGACATCTTGGTTAGCTCCCCACTTAGTGGCTATCAATCTCTTTAGTAGTCGTGTTCTTTTTAAAGCCCTTTCCGCGCTTTGGTCCACATAAGGTTTCCACGTTAAGCGCCTATCCAATTGTACTCCCAGGTATTTAGAAATGGCGCTTTCTTCCAGCGCTGTCCCGCTGTAAAATAGGCTAATTGGCGGTACTTTTGTAGAGAGTGAGAACAGTTGAAAGGTGGTTTTGCCAGAATTTACTGACATTGCGTTTCGCTTTGCCCACATCTCGAGTTTTATTAAGGCCTAATAAATCGAGGCCTTTTATTATCACTACTATCGAGTAGTGATAAAGTGGACAAGGATAGAATTCATACTGAAAACAATAATAGTTCGGGCAAAAAGGACAACTTATGTATTTGACAATGGATGAACTAAAGATGAAAATATGGAAAGAAAGGACTGATTTTTTGGGAATGGACTAAAGCAAACTAATGGTACAAAGATTGTATTGATTATTAATACAAATAACATAATATGGAAGTTATTACAAATACAAAATTTTATTTTATGAATTAAAAGAAAGGAAAAGAAGATATCAAAATTCAAAATATAATAAGAACAACTTATTGAAGATAAACGAGAAAAATAATTTAGCAAGAAAAAAATAACACTAATTAAACCTAATAAAAATCATCAAAACCAAAAAACAAAATGAGTGTATCTGATGTAATATAATAGTGAGAAATGTAATTTAGAATGTAAAAGGAATAATAATGATTGTGTCAGAAGAATATAATTACATGATGTAATGTATAACACTAACCAAAATCTCATAACAAGCTGTATTAGTAATAAAGGAATATGAACCAAGGAAAATAAGAGAATGAAGAAGCCAAAATGGAACCGTCAAAAGGATCACAAGAAAAGAAGAAAAAAACAAATATTTAAGAATTATCTTTAAGAAAGCCAATTAATAAATGTCAATAAAGTAGCCAAGTATTGGAGATGAGAAGTGTATAATAGAAGGAAGAATTAATATGAAGAAATAATATGATCTGAGTTAAAGTACAGTGAATAATCCCTAGAGTATTATTATTAATTATTTTATTGAAGGTCACATGATGACTACCTTACGAGGTTTATTAATGAAGATTGACTGTAGAATATTCCAGCAATCATTTAACTGGGCAGAGATGATGTTCCTCTGATCTCAGAAAGTATGTAATGGACGACGGTATTTGGTAAGCCAATAGTGCACCACTTTTTTTTTCACAAATTAAATTCCTTTACTGTATTTTCTTTTATATATTACATTAAGCGTGATGATGTACAAATTTTTTATATAATTGAAGACTAATGATGTTACTTTTCTTAGGTATAAAATTAGACTACTGATGTTACTTTTCTTATATATATTTGAAGACTTATAACGTTAATCTTATTGAATATAATTGAAGATTAAAAACATTTCCTTTCATCTCTATACAATACAATTTTTAACAATTTACAAATTTGCCACTTTGATAATTCCCTACTTTCTTTACATCTGTTTATCATATACCTATTAAAAACATATATTATAACATCGCCAAATTCAGATCATATTTGATGACTATAAGTATGTATAAAAAATGCTAAAAAAAATAATATATTTTAATAAATAAATAATGAAGAGAATAAAAATATAAAATGTAATTAAGAAAGAAGGAGAAAGTTATAAACCAAAAGTGATTAATAAAGAAACTCAACGACTAGACTGACAGACAAATGACATTGACCCAACCCCAGAGATTGGCCAGCTAAGAACCAAAATGAAAGTAAACAAGATGAGAAGAGAAGGAGAAGAAAAATGAGAACAAAGAGGGAACAAACCAACGATGAAGAAAATAAGATGAAACACGTCAAGAAAACACAGACAAGGCATAGAGAATAGAGAAGGGAGAAATAATGTAATCAAATATAATAAAGAAAATGAAACCGGTAAAGAACCAATATAAATAATAATTGTTAGTATTGATTGAATGACAATTGTAATTAGTCATTAATAAAAAACAATAGCTAAAAATACACTAGCCAAAGAATTAGAAGTACATATAAGTTAGTAATAGAGAAAGACATGATATTAATAATTATATATAATATGTATTGAGAAAGAGAGAGATATTGAAATAGTGAGAAGTAAACGGAAGTTAACATAGTGAAAGTGAAATTACCCTAAAGTGAAATGATAGAAAAAGAAACACTAAGTAAATTATAATAAACACAAACTAATTTAAAAGTGCAAGTGATAAATAAATAAAAATATTGTCAATGATAGTAATAGGGAAAATAGGGAAGGCTAAGATAAACACTTAGTAAAAGTAACAAACACTTGAGGTTTGATAGTGAGCAATAACATTTAAGAAAGTTATTAAGAATAATATTTAAAATAAACCATTGATTCAGTAATAATGAACACTGAAGAGTGATATTAACTGTAGTGATTATAAAATAATATTATAGTAGAGCTTAAAAGTGTATTGTAGAATTTAAAGGTGAGAATCACATGACAAAGTAATAAGATAGTGTTGACATGGAAAAGAAAGCAAAGAGTTTTTATAAATTAAGTAGTTTAAAACCATAAGTAAACACCCATGTTATAAGGGAAGAGTAATGAAACAAGTTCAATAGTGGTGAGGTTGTTTATCACCCAAGCAATAAATCAGAGTTAATGAATTGTACACAAATATTGGATAATAAGTGTTAAATAATTATCTAAACAATTGTTTATGAATAGGGTATGGATTGGGTAATTATCCCAAACATAGACCTAAATGTTATATGTTATATGATGAAAAAATAGTAATTAATAGCCATATTGTTGACATTGGCAGAGTAAATAAATAAGAAAAGGAAGCAATGTTTGAGTTAGAAAAGAGAAAACCGTTAGTAAATAATTAGCAAGAAATAATGAATAAAACAATTGTAACACAATAAAATCACACAAAGACTGAACCAAAACACATCCATAGATAATAAACATAATTATAAAAACAAAATAACGCTCTAGGACAAAATGAGATATAATATATATGAAATAATCAAAAATCAGTAATGGCTACTTAGAATTGAGACAGGCCTAACGGTCAAACACCAACAAATACTAATTGTATGAAAATAGCCAAGTAATTAACAAATCCAAGGTGACTAATTAACCAAGGATAAATGGTAAATTTTATTAAAAACAAAATATTAAAATAAGGAGTTATATAAGCAGAGAAATGTAATTAGTAAATATTAAATTAATTGTAAACTTAGAAAACATGAAAAAGCCCAATATTGTGGGATACCAAAATAATCTTTGTGAGAAAATACAAATTACAGTGTTAATAATTAATACTTAAGAAGGAAGAAAGTCGAAGATAATGGAAGGAAGAAAGTCAGAAGATATATGAAGATTTGAAAAGCATTCAAATTTTGATAACAATGGATTTATATCAAGCTAAGCCAATCAGAATTCTTTGGTAACCATGGAAACCACCGTTGAATATCATTACTCAAAAAGTGACGCTCATGAAAAACAGACGCCAGAATTCTGAACAACGAATTTTCTTATTTAAAATGTTTTAAAAGTCAAATTGTCAAAATTGAACGAGAAGGAGGCTGACTTATCACTGAACTCAATTACCTGATGGAGAAGACGTTTTAATTCAAGACGAAGTGAATAAATTAATCCCAGTACTTTGAAAAAGATGCCAGAAGCCCGAATAAATGAACACTGAATTATATTGCGGCTACAGTCCTTTATTCCAGACCAACAGATTAATCACAGGCTACGAAGCTGTTAAGTATCCTATAAATTATCTAAACTTCCGAAATAACACACTTTGAATATTTCTCACTATATTCTGAAATATCACTGAATCAATTTTATTCTCTTTCAAAGATTAAATAAAAATATTAAGACACTGAAAATTTGTCAAATTATAAAGCTAACCTAGTATTAATGTACAAACCTTTAAAACACTTTTACTACACTCCAGCAAACCACTTATAGCTACACGTTACAATATTTAAGTAGAAACATTGTAAGATTGTGTATTTTTTATTATTGATTGTGTATTTTTTATTATTGATTGTGTATTTTTTATTATTGTAATTGCATCTAAGCCTTTTAACGTGATCAAAAGAATCCAAACATTTGAACAAAATTATTTGTTGTCTAATTTGGTAGAACGCCATACTGTGTGTTAGTTACGTTCAAAATCGATTTGTAAAACCCAGAGAGAAATTGTCTCATAAATAAATAACCGGTGCAAAATTATATAAGAAATCAAATATAGCTTGTGTCTATGAAAACAGTAATAACCAATCGTTAATAAATCAATACTGTGTATATAAAAATGTGTTTTATTTTCAGTAGGAAGGTGTATTCTTAATATTATAAATTATAGCGGACGTCGATGAAGTGGTAACTAGCGCTCAAGCAGCGAATACGGCAAACTGCTGACTTGATCATACAACTCGATAAGCGGCGGGACAAATTGAATTCTTCACACCGCCTGAGCGGAACCGCTGATAATAATACATTTTTAATTGTTTTAAATAAACAATTTGGCGCCACCCGGGAATCATACACTTCTAGTGAACCTCAGGGCAGTACTACGATACCTGGTTATCCGTACGTTCGCGATGGACTCAAGCATCGTAAGTTACGTTACCGAGCAAGGACGAATTGGTAAAACACACATACACAAGTTACACTCTGACACTTCTACATTTTACAGACTTCGTTAAGAACGACGTTACATGCTTGCAGAAAAAAGACGGACAGCAGTCTGGTTATAATATCATTTTTCTATTTCATATTAAACATCTTTATTTTATCTCTAATATTCGTAATTCTAGTTGGTATTTATTAAATTATAATTTTATTACTATTTACTCTTATTATAACATTCATTCCAATTTCATATATTCTTTTCAGAACATATAACTGAATATTGTTTTATATCATATAGGAATCGACCTCTATGTTGACTGGGTGAGTAGATAGTCCCAATGTTTTTGTTTACATTTTAAAACATATGTTCCCTTTAATATTAAATTTGTATTTTTTATCTTTTAAAATTTATTATTTCCCTATTATGTACTGTGTGCATTTTAACAGCAGTACAATATATATTCAAACATAGTACAAAATTTAAGCATCAATACTTAGATCTATTTTTTGCAAACCAGCGCTCTTTTATGATATAATTTTCATCCACACACACATACACCCGCACCCCATGCCCTTAGAGATCTCAATTTAATAATAAAATTAAAAGAATGATGTTGAATTTGATAACCCCGACTAATTTTGTTTTACCCCCCCCCCCCCCAATGTTACTTAGCTGTTTATCTGTCCGAAAGAGTCCATTTTCCTGTGTAATTTTTCTTTTTCACTCCGCACTTTTTGTACTACCTTTACTTTTTACACCAAACTGTTATTTCATATCAAACTACTTCTTTGAACTGATTTTTTCACATTTACATTACATTGTTATGTACGGACGCCCGTAATTTCGTTCCAGAACTTTTTATGGCTGTACAGCATGAAGGTGTAATTTTCACTGGTTTTTTGCGAAATTACAGGCGATCACACGGCCCGCGTCCGTCGCCGTTAGGTGTTGTATGACAACTGACTTTCTACACTAGGCGCAGATTGTTGGCGTCGTCCTGCATTCCAAACTGACATAAACAAGAGTTTGGTCGATGACGTCGTATGTTGCTTTGTCAACATGCATAGTTCAGAGGTCAGATGGCTAAAAATAACTGTCTCCAACAGTTAAACTGTTGACCTTAAACCAATTCGTGTACGACGTTTATAATCCCAATAATATTTTTAAATACAATTTATTTATGTTTATATTTCCCCAAAATATCCCTGGGTGGGCTTAACTGTACTGTTACAAAGCATTCCTTCAGCGGCCTTTAGTCCGTCACTGTGAGTCATCTTTTTAACTTTTCCGTTGTCTTCCATCTCTTCGTCTTCTGATTATTCTTCATTTTTATCCTCGTTCTCTTTCACTAGTGCAACTATTTCACCATCCCCTAAAAGTTCACAGTTTTCATCCTGCCCCATCCATTCTCCAACATTACCATCAGTAACTTCTTCGCAGCCTGGAATTTTCTTCAATAAGTCCACTATTTCACAATTTTCTGTCTCTTCTCTGCTTTCTTGAAACTCGTTTCCTGAATGGTCCAGCAACTTTCTCCAGGAACGAATGAGGCTTATATGCTCGATTTAATTCCAAGATTCAGATATCCACCCCGCTACATCCAACATGTCTATTTTGTTTAGTTTATCGAACATGTCGAAAACAAGAGATGAAAGAAGTTTACATCTGTATCTCTTCTTCAATGCTTCCAAAATGCCCTGGTCCATTGGTTGACATACCGAAGTCACGTTAGGAGGGAGAAACATGGCTCTTATGTCTTCGTCTCGTAACTGTTCCGCATCAGGATGGGATGAGGCATTGACAAGAATGTGAGTGGTAATTGACAGTGGCTACCTGACTTTCTTCAGCCACTTCCTTACTGCGAGGGGGAATGGGGTAGATTGGAATTTCCATGAAAAGAACAAAACCTGTCACCAAATTCGTTAGACAGTTCCAAGAATTAGTGTCACAAAGGGAAAGGGACAAAAATTTAATACCGTAACAAATCTTTGAACAGATCAGGAAAACATAGGGACATTCATATGCCTAAATATGTACTGTAATTACAATAATACAGTAATTAAAATGTACCTATACTGTTTGCACCGTATAGGCGATATTAGAAATTATTACAGTCTAGCTTTTAATAGACCACCACATTATTTCAAAGGTAATATTCTGCTTGACCATCAGAAATCATTTAGCGATTAAAAAAAAAGTGATCGTCGAGTTATATGGAATGTCGAGATATCGGGAGGCGAGTTAGCGGGATTCTACTGTATCTATCAGTAAGTTATGGAACCACAAAACAGAAACTTGGTGGTCAGTTGAATTGGCCACAGCCTTTTTATCACCGACTGAAGCGCGTTCAGTAATTAATATTTAATTACATATAGATTTTATGTGTAAAGGTTGATCCAGGCAAGTTTAGTATACTTCGGCAGAGAACAATAGGCAAATACAAATAACAAAATGCGTATATCAAATAAAATATAACCTTATTTATTTTCTTTTGATAACATGAAACAGGTCATGAAAACATTTATTCCACCTTAAGGCTTAAGACTGATCATCAATAACTATTACCTCAAAATAGAATATGTATATTGTAACGTCTCTCGCTGAGCTCACCCAAATAAACTCTCTTAGTAGTTAAACCCAACGTTTGTACGGTCATCTTGTAACGTCTCTCACTGAGCTTATGTCTCGAGTAATTTACGTCTATTTGTTATTTTTCAGAACGCTCGCTTAATTAAGAGTCACAGAATTTGTTATTTTTATGTTATATGCTTTCAAAATCGAGGGTGTGTGATTATGCAAAGATTTTTGAAAGAATTTCTTAAATTTTGTTTATGTGAAACCAATACCGTTGTTTGACAGTAGTTAGGAGAGAGAGAGTGTAAAGAGAATTACTCTCTTAGTATACGATTGAGTATTTCAAAATTTTCCGCTCGTGGTACCAGCTGACTGCTACTTTTACGAACCCATTTGAGGTTAAAGTGACTCCAAATGATACGTAATAAATGCTGGATGTCCGTTCTCCTCTCGATCTTCTTACAATCTGTAACTAACTACCATCTACTAGAAATAATACACATTTTATTATTTAAACCATAAGGCATTCCTTGAATTTATTTAACGTTTTTTATGGTCTCCCAAAACAAAAATGGATAATCGATTCTTACATAAAACACAGAGTTAATTCGATCTTGCTTAATAACAAGAAAGAAATAATTAATTAATTTCCCAGGGTTATTTTAGAGTTCTTTGTACTTTGAGAAAGTCAGAAATGTATACAGGTCAGTACCAAGCTTTACATGAATTATTTTAAAATTTAGTATAATCTATATTATGCAGTTGATTTGTTGACCGCTAGAGCGCAGATTACGTTTCTTCACAGATGACAACAAGCACTAAACATCATGGCTGCGGGAATGTTAGTAACAAAACTACGTTTTGTTGTTTTTTGGGTTAACAAAATAATAAAGTTTATGTTCACCTCCTTTCCAGAAGTATTTAAAGGGATTGTGCTGGTTCTAGTGTTATAAGTTTATAGTTGAGGTGTAATTTAGTTAAATTTTAATAGGTAACGATCTCACCAACAATGTCAAATTTCGGTAGGCTAGGCTTGGAAATGGAAGGCTGATTTTTTTTCAAATTTTCATCAATTTGCAGGCGTGAATTATTCTGTTCGAAGTATGTCGAAGATGTAGTGGATATCACTCATTAATTTTATTAATTTGTCACTGATTATTTCCAAATGGTATTTATAAATTTCTTAAATTTTTCTAGACATTACACTTTTTTTTAAACTGCTCACTTCCAATATATTTGAACAATTAATTTAAATTCTTGTTAGTTAGTTACTCTTAGTAACCAAGAATTTTTATGGTTTTTTTATTGGCTAATCTATATACCTTTTAGTATATAGGCTATTAATAATTTGTATTATTTCATTTCTTCTTTTTACAAAAGATAATCCTTTATAGATTTTATCCATAATCAAATTTAATTTATTTACGGTTTTTCTTTATATTTTTTCTTAAACTTGTCCACTGGTATTTTATATTTTAATCCCTTTTATTTTGATTTATTTACGATTTATAATTCATTTAATGTATCCTTACTCTACACTATTTCTTACATGCCATCTTACTAACATAGTATTATTTGATATATTATTATTATTTTATATATAACCCTGGATTATCGTACATTTAAACAAAATAATTATATTAAACAAAAATATTATTCCTAGTTACAAGACCTTTGTGGCCTACACAATATAAAATTACAAAAAATACAAAACTTGTCAGTAGTATCATAGACTATTGCTACAATACTGATTGTTTTTTCATCTCCAGCACAAATTTGTGAGATGCTCTCTTTGAGATGTTTGACACTTTCACCGAGTACACTATGTTCCACTTTGTACACTGCACTTTTAGTATTATTGTTTACAGTGTTTTTAGAGTACAGAGTTTCTTATAGCTTGATACCTAATCCCCATTTCTGACTTAAAAATGGGTGATTACTGGTTTTAACTCTGGTGATTATGTTATCATATTTGGGCAGGGGTTATGTAACGTTAGATAAAGCTCCCCCACTAGAACAGATTTATTTTTATTTACTTGTTTTAAAAATAATCGTTGAACTCTTCAGTCTTCGGATTCTTTCATCATTCTTCATAATATCTCTTTATTTCTGCTTGGTTATATTCACCTGTTATTCGGTTAATGGTAATAGGCTTGATTTCATACTCAACTCTCTCTCTCTCTTGGAGGCAAATTCATTAATGATTTAATTTCTTATGGTGTTGGTCTTTCAAACATCCCTTGATAAGGACTGGTCACACTAATCAATAAAAACTTATTTTAACACTCATATTTCTATTTACTTTTATAAATTTGCTTTCTCAATTGAGCTTCTGTCTGCTATCTTCCTTCTGTTTCTTCCTTCATACTTCTGGAATCTGTTATCAATCTTTTCAGCTATTTTATTATCCCTTAAATATTCAATTTTCCTAACTATCCCTACTTAGTAGCTGAAATCGATCCGGATGGGCACTATTGGCTTACCTAACTGCGTCGTTCAAAACTACACTTTTTCTGAGATCAGGGGAACATCATCCCTGCTCAGTTAAATGATTGCTGGAACATTTCTACAGTCAATTCATTATAATGAAAAACTTACAAGTAGTCGATTGGTGACTAATAATAAACACTTTTAGGATTCTTCACGCTGTTGCTGTTTGCATTTAATTATATATTTCTTTTTCTTCTTGATTCCTTCTTATTTTTCAGTAACTAATTGCAGATAACATTATTGATAGGCATTATTTTAAAATCCTTTTGACTTTCCTTCTTGTGACCGATGTTCTTTGTATCATTTCTTCCTATATCATTTTCAACTCCAAGAAATTCTAAATTATAGTTGTATTAATTATTATCCTTCTTTAGCTTCATTGTAGTCATTAAATTATTCGTTATTCTTCTTATTTTACCTTCTTATCTGAGCACATTACCATTAATTGTTTTTCTTTATTTATTTATTCTTTTTTTTTGTTCCCATCAAAATATTATTTTTTCTATTATTTCATTTTAAATCTGCTATTTATAAATAGTATTTAATAATCTGTTCTTACATACTCTTGTTTTGTTTTTTTGCTGTTTATTAAATCAAATTGTTGCAAAATATCTTAAGTAAGTTGTATTTACGTAGTTTTTGAATTTTTGAGTTTTTCTTTCCAATGGGTTGCTTGGTCGGTATCAGAAAATCAGTCCCCTTTTTCTGGTTGGTTATTATTTAGTTTAACCATGGTCCATTAACTCATTTGCACTCGTCGTTCGGATTACTGCAGTGTCCATAATGATTTTTGTCCTTGTTAAATAGCTCTCTATCATCTGATATTGTAACTCTGCTGATATTGAATTTTCATTAAATTCAATGGTTACCATCGTTTTCCGAACTCTTTCTTTCTTTGTAACATATTCTTCTACTACCATGTCTTGTAATTTTTCTAATACACTTATTTCTATCATATTTATATGTAGTCTATTACACAAATATGTTGATGATATATCATTTACTGGTGATGTCACTGACCTTTTATTTACTGGTATATTTAATTTAAATATAGATTTAGTTAAGTTTTTTCTATAACTTTTCAAAACAGTCAATTCTCTGTAATTAACAATTGGGAGATTAAGTACATTAACCAGCCCACTCTTAATCATATCTACTTCTTCCCGTGTATTTTTCCATTTGTTAGGACGTATTATTCCTCTTTCTTTCGTTTTCTTAATTATTTGTTTCTTTACTCCCTTAATGTTAACTTCTATGTGCATCATCTTTTCTTTGTCTCTGTGATTTCTATTTTCAGATAATATTACATTTTGGTCTTCTCTAATTTCTATTTCCTTCCTGCTCTCTTCTGTGTTCGGACTTACTTTAATACCTTCTGAAGTGCTGTCTAGTGTTTCATCCAACTTCTTGAAACCACTATCCATTTTTTTCATGAATGTTTCATGATGTCTCTTTGAGTTTTCCTCCTGTTTCCTAAAACTTTCATTCATTTTCTTGAAACCACTGTCCATTGTTTCCTCTAACTTTCTGAAACTTTCATCCATTTTGTCAAATTTTTTGCTCAAGGCTTCATTTTGTTTCCTTGCGTTTTCATTTATTTTATCGAATTTTTGTTTTGAGTTTTCCTCCTGTTTCCTAAATTGTTCTACCATAAATTTCATCATTTCCTGCCAATTTGGTTCTTCTCTGGCTACCGCTTTATCTGGTTGGTCCCCTTGGGCATCCTCTTCAACTCTTTCCTTTTCCGTGTTTGTGACTACTTCAGTTTCTTCTTTATCACCCGTTGGTTGTTCCATTTCACTGTCCGTGACTACTTCTATCTCTCGTTCCTGTCCACCTTCTTCCTTATCCGTGTCTTCTGCTCTCTTCTTCGATCTGCCTCTGGTATTATGCATTTCTTGTCTTCTCATAGTTGCCGGCAAAAAATAAGATTTTTCGTTATATTAACTTGCGTATATCCCGAAATTTCCTTCCTAATTAAGGCCTTTTAAGTTGAGCGCCATCTTGTAACGTCTCTCGCTGAGCTCACCCAAATAAACTCTCTTAGTAGTTAAACCCAACGTTTGTACGTCATCTTGTAACGTCTCTCGCTGAGCTTATGTCTCGAGTAATTTATGTCTATTTGTTATTTTTCAGAACGCTCGCTTAATTAAGAGTCACAGAATTTGTTATTTTTATGTTATATGCTTTCAAAATCGAGGGTGTGTGATTATGCAAAGATTTTTGAAAGAATTTCTTAAATTTTGTTTATGTGAAACCAATATCATTGTTTGACAGTAGTTAGGAGAGAGAGTGTAAAGAGAATTACTCTCTTAGTATACGATTGAGTATTTCAAAATTTTCCGCTCGTGGTACCAGCTGACTGCTACTTTTACGAACCCATTTGAGGTTAAAGTGACTCCAAATGGTACGTAATAAATGCTGGATGTCCGTTCTCCTCTTGATCTTCTTACAATCTGTAACTAACTACCATCTACTGGAAATAATACACATTTTATTATTTAAACCACAAGGCATTCCTTGAATTTATTTAACGTTTTTTATGGTCTCCCAAAACAAAAATGGATAATCGATTCTTACATAAAGCACAGAGTTAATTCGGTCTTGCTTTTACAAACATATATCATATAACAAATATTTTTATTTTCAGTCTTAATAACAATAAAGAAATAATTTCCCAGGGTTATTTTAGAGTTCTTTGTACTTTGAGAAAGTCAGAAATGTATACAGGTCAGTACCAAGCTTTACATGAATTATTTGAAAATTTAGTATAATCTATATTATGCAGTTGATTTGTTGACCGCTAGAGCGCAGATTACGTTTCTTCACAGATGACAACAAGCACTAAACATCATGGCTGCGGGAATGTTAGTAACAAAACTACGTTTTGTTGTTTTTTGGGTTAACAAAATAATAAAGTTTATGTTCACCTCCTTTCCAGAAGTATTTAAAGGGATTGTGCTGTTTCTAGTGTTATAAGTTTATAGTTGAGGTATAATTTAGTTAAATTTTAATAGGTAATGATCTCACCAACAATGTCGAATTTCGGTAGGCTAGGCTTGGAAATGGAAGGCTGATTTTTTTTCAAATTTTCATCAATTTGCAGGCGTGAATTATTCTGTTCGAAGTATGTCGAAGATGTAGTGGATATCACTCATTAATTTTATTAATTTGTCACTGATTATTTCCGAATGGTATTTATAAATTTCTTAAATTTTTCTAGACATTACACTTTTTTTAAACTGCTCACTTCCAATATATTTGAACAATTAATTTAAATTCTTGTTAGTTAGTTACTCTTAGTAACCAAGAATTTTTATGGTTTTTTTATTGGCTAATCTATATACCTTTTAGTATATAGGCTATTAATAATTTTTATTATTTCATTTCTTCTTTGTAGAAAAAATAATCCTTTATAGATTTTATCCATAATCAAATTTAATTTATTTACGGTTTTTCTTTATATATTTTCTTAAACGTGTCCACTGGTATTTTATATTTTAATCCCTTTTGTTTTGATTTATTTATGATTTATAATTCATTTAATGTATCCTTACTCTACACTATTTTTTACATGCCATCTTGCTAACATAGTATTATTTGATATATTATTATTATTTTATATATAACCCTGGATTATCTTACATTTAAACAAAATAATTATATTAAAAAAATATTATTCCTAGTTACAAGACCTTTGTGGCCTACACAATATAAAATTACAAAAAATACAAAACTTGTCAGTAGTATCATAGACTATTGCTACAATACTGATTGTTTTTTCATCTCCAGCACAAATTTGTGAGATGCTCTCTTTGAGATGTTTGACACTTTCACCGAGTACACTATGTTCCACTTTGTACACTGCACTTTTAGTATTATTGTTTACAGTGTTTTTAGAGTTCAGAGTTTCTTATAGCTTGATACCTAATCCCCATTTCTGACTTTTAAAAATGGGTGATTACTGGTTTTAACTCTGGTGATTATGTTATCATATTTGGGCAGGGGTTATGTAACGTTACAATATTAAAGATTACGCAAACTCAACACTTCTTATTAGGCCTATTAGGCATATTCTTCACTCACACAATCATACACATTTCCATACTTTTAGGTTTTGTTGAGCTCAATTTGTAAAATTTTGTGAAAAGCCAGTATTTAATTATTGTCGAAATATTTACTTTCCTTTAATGGTGCGTAGGGTTTCATCACATGGGCCATCTCCTGATGCGTGCACTGTTTTGTTGTTTTCACTTTTACATTTTATGGCTGAACTGTCAATTTATTCCCAGTAGTCACTGATATGAATGAACCTTTTATCCCAACAATTTTTATTTTTTTAAATATATTAAAATTCACATTTTTTTTGGATTTGCGGTTTATGCGGGCGCCCGCGATTGCTGCTGCACAGCGCAAAGGATGATCATCGACTGACTTTCAATGTTAAAAATTTCCGTTTGTGTCGTCTTTAAACTCGTTCACTCCGCTCCCCGCCATACGTCTTGTCCTCACTATTGAAAAGTTTCGCTGAGCTTAGTATCACCTTTTTAACTTGCCATGAACTGATTTTCGTCAACAGCATACTAGCAATGTTAATCACTGGCTATAAATAGACTCTCGTTATGCTTCCTAACCATATATGGTTAGGAAAATCTCACTGGCAATTGCCTCACCCTAAGGGGCCTCATCTGCACATGTTACAGACTTTATAAAATTTGAAAATAATATTTATGTAAATTTAGACCCATTACACGATGGTGGGTACAGATGGGATCAGTAAGAGTTAAACATTGGAACACTGATTTTTATTTTTATTTGGAAACTGTCTTTTTTACCATCGAGATCATCATGAACGATATACCAAGGTGACAGTGGTGTTCAGAGTTTCAGAACCACAAAAGAGTGACAGACGTGTAGTAAATATAATTGTGTGTGAGGGTGATGTGTGAGGGTGATGTTTATTAAATGTAACGCTTGCTTCTTGTGATTACAGGTAAGACACGGTTAGCGGCACAGTTCCATACACCAATGCAATGATGTAACACAAAGCAGAAATTGTGAAAATATGTACCTGATCCAACAGCACCTTACTACTAGCTCACAGCTGTTCTTATAGTCATGAGTAATTATGCCTTTTTGCAATTATAGCAATCAAGGCAATGCTTAAAACAATACAAATGGATTGTTTTACCTAAACACGTACTTTTTTTAAGAAAAAAAAAAATTGGAAATGGTTTTCATCATATAAAAAACAATGTTTATTCTTCTTTTTTATAATGTACTATGTATTTGTGTGTTTATTGCATGTAACCTTGTTGTCTTTCATGTGAATGCTTATCAGAAGAGTAATTATTTATTTGTACACATAAAAAATGTTTTCACTGTTCTATAGCATTTTGTTTTGGTTAAAAAACGCCACTTTTTGCTGATTGCATGTGGAAGAGTAAATGAAGAAGAAAAGATTTTTTATGTGTACGTATAATATTGTTTTTATTATAGATTTATTATGTGTAATATTCAGATCATTTTTAATAGATTTTAATTAATTTTTATCATAAGAAATATACATTATTATTATTATTATATAGTATGTATTTGAATTTTTATAGATGTTATTATATTTAGTTGAATCTTGAAAGATGTTTCTTTTAAAATTTACAAAACAAAAATATGCAATTAATTTTAAAATAATTCTTCAGCTAAATAATAAGATTTTTATTAGAAATAAACTTGCAGTATTATAATAAATAAATTTTTGAATTTATTGTTATTATTTTTAGGTAATTTATGATTTTTTTTTAATTTTATGGTGATATTGTTGCAGTGATGTATTTATGTGGAAATTGTTCGTTGTATTTAAGAAGATAGTACAATAAGTATATTATAGTCAGGCCGGCATTGTAAAACTGCCATTCAGTGTAATTGAAAACTTAAAAAATAATATTTTAACCATAATAATTATTAGCTTTACATGAATATTTTTGTGTCTGTTGATATTTTATTATGTCCATCGTAAAGTTATACTGTTAACAGAGAATTGTAGAATGTATTGTCTGCTCTCTGCTATAGAATATTAGACGTTTGTTTCTGGTAGACCAGATTGCATTTGAATCCGTGTGTTTGGCGCAGTGTACGTCACTCTTATATTAAAAGTTGTTTAAGTGTGCCAACGTATTTGAACATAGTAAGAAGCGATATAATTATAGATAACATTAACAGACTAAATTCTTTGTATCTTCACTGTACCAGGTTCTTTTTGAAGAACATCCATGATTAATACAATTAATTTTTTTTTTGTAATCTTCTGTGTTATTTCCAGCTATTGCTGTTTCTTTGTAAACTACAGTAAAAGCTAGCACACTCTGCAAAACCTATTGCCTTGTTCGGAAACACACACACTACAAAACAACACTAGTTGAAATATTTCACTGGAACTTGCTGCTTCATCAGTCGTGGATTTGTAGTATACATAAGGTGTTCCCGTGGCTTCTTCCACGAAGACTGCTATTAGTTACAGTTGTTTAACTTCCAAAATATTACAGATTTTAAAATTGGGCACTCAGATATTCATTAATGATTGTGAACAGTAATAAAACATTAATATTTCGGTATTTTCCCTCCCAAGATTCTTTGTTTAAATTCTGGAAGTAAAAACTTATTTATACTTAGATACAAATTATCTTGCACTTATTAATTAAATTTTAAATACTTACAATTTCTGTAGGAACATTTTGTATGGTTCTAGTGGAACTTTTATTTAGCAAAAAGTAATAGTTAATGTGTTTAAATTGAACTTTGCTGCTGTAAAAGTTGCTTGTTCTCTGGGTACCACACATTAACATAAGTTCAGTAGTCAAAATTTGTTCCAAGAGTTTTTGTAGTTTAAAATGTGGTATTCTCTGCTTGACTAACAGTGAGAATTTGGTGGCATAATCCACAGAACGATAAACTGCATCAAGTACGGACAGATCCAGCGTAGCCTTTTTTCAACATCATGTTGGATGCCATCTGTACAAGCATTTTCAGTGGTACAATATCAGGCATTTGGTTGTACCTGGTTCATACTCTTGTCAGCTGTGTTGCTAGGATTTAAACAAGTTCTGTTTGCTTGTTTTCTGATCACGTTTTCTTCCAACAGATGCAGGACATGTTTTCTTTCATTGTTTGCAGCAAACACTTCCTGTTGTCTGATTGCAGCTCATCCATAAGTTAGTGTTTGTGAGCCATAAATCCTGCTGACAGGCACTGTTTATCCTAACAGTTTTAGTATGTTGTTGTTGTTTTCCAATGGCTCCCCCTTGGTACATTTAACCCATTTGGTACCGAGCTACCCAATAAAGACCACTGTAATTTCTGAGTTCTTGCATTTCCCGGTTCAGCTTCACACACTCCAATAGACGATTTTTGTTCATTTTTGAGTATTCTCTCCTGCACAATACACATTCTTCTGTGGTGGAAATTTTTAATTTGTAGAGATGCGCTGAGAGACAGTCGTGGCCAGTTTCCAGTCCAAAGTTGGCGACTGCTTCCTTCCTGGGTTTTCTACAGTTGTTATTCCATAACTGTTCAATCCCTGACCATGTTTTTCTTTCTGATATGTTTCTTGCTTCTTCCAGGAAGCGAGAGTTTGTTTTCCTTGTCATCAGTCTTCTTAGGGTGCTGAAGTCATGGGTACTTTCCTGGTGGTAGAGGTTTGTCCCTCGCTTTGCCAAGGTGTCTGCTGTCTCATTTCCCGAGATGCCTATGTGAGATGGAATCCACTGAATAACGATCTCCTTGTTAAGTGCTGTAAGCTGCCTGGTGAGTCGTCTTGCTTCCAGTGTACTCCTGGATTCTGCTCCTGTATTAGAGAATGTTGCCTGGATGGCAGACTTAGAGTCCACTAAAAGGACAGCTTTTGAAAAGGAATTTGGCCTCCAAATGAGGTTTTGCAATGCCACTTTGATAGCCTCTACTTCAGCATCATAATTTGATTTATTTTGTCCCACTGCAATGTAGTGAGAAAACAATGAGAACACTCCTGCTCCAGCACAACCCACTTTGTTGTTGTAGTTTTAGTATTTATATTGTAGCTTAACGAAATAGGGCCCTTTAGATTATAAACCACATGTTGGCGTCAATTTGTAGAAGGACGAGATAGGTCCTATAGATTCTTGTTATCTGTTTTATAATTATTATTAAGGTTTTTGTTTTTTATTATTAGTTTCTTGGTTTAGTGATTTATTCAATCCAAATTGAATCCGATATAAATAAATCGGTTCACTTACTCTTGAAGTTGTTTATGAATTATGTTTAGATTTTGTATAATGTTTTTGTTCAATATCTTGAGTTCGGATCTGAATAAGTTGCGTTGACTTTTCTGCCATTAGCTGCGGTGAATCGATCGGTGCATTACTGTATGGAAATTAACATAAGCATTCTTATATTAACATTTATATGATACTTACCAGCAGTTGTAGTATGCTAATGTATGAGATAATATTGTTGGTGAGAATCATTAGATTTGAATTATCGCTCTGGCTCCTGGTACCAACCGTCTCTGGTTGCTCACCTAAGCTGTAATTCTATTCTTTTCAATAAAGGTCAACACTTTAATTTGTTCGTGAAACAATAGTTATTTATTTAACTCAAGTTGAATGATTGTTGTTACAATTCTATCATTTATTTTCCTTTATAAAATAATTAAAATTGAACATGGACTCTTAAAATTATTAAACTCTCAGGGTGGTATGACTGCATTTTGCAAATCGATTATTTTCTGTTTGTAAATATTTTGGTTATTATGCTTTATAAAATTAGTAGGTTCTTTGAGTCTGCAAGATACACTTCAGTAATAAAATGCTCTACTGTGATAATGAGTAGGCGGAGAATAAAATTATTAATTATTGTTTTAACATAACATAAAATATGAACGATTGTTCATTGTTTACCATTGAGGTTAATTACGGTTCATTGCAACCTTACTTATTTGAAATTAATTAATTGATGCCTTACTTAGTTTGTACATCGTGATAATGTATTAAATTCAGTGTTATTTTCCTGAATGGTCTCCAAGATTGGCTATAAACAAAACAGGTAATTCAAATTAATTCGCTACGACTAGGGTCCACTCATGTGTGACTTTGAGTTCATGTACTACAATTAAATATAATAACATCTTAAAATTATTAATTGTTAGGGTTCATTTTCCCTCATTGACTATTCAACATCTCTTCTTAAACTATTACAATTGATTTCAATCAAAGAAAGTTAAAATTGTCATTAGCAAAATCTTTCATTTGATTAGTGTTTATTTTATTTTTCAAAGTCCCCTTCCTTGTGGAAATAGGGTTATTTGTTATTTAATTTAAACAAATTAAATCCGCTATTAGCGTTCCTTAATTGATTAATGATTTGTCATATAATATAATGATCATGTGCACTGATACTTGTGTATTCTGTTGATTCGAAGAATTATCACTTTTTAACTTTTAATAATTAATTAATATTTTAATTAATTTTCATTAATACACATCACACACTGCCTATACGCATGAACTCCGTTATAGAACACTTGAAAATAGACTTCACTGTCCTCTCGGTCCGACGTAACCTCAACTCAAAGTTTCGAGGTTAGCAGTGCATTATCAGCTGTTGGCTGTCAACTCAATGTTGTGATGGCCGCTCCGCTAACGTGGAGTATCTCTCGAATGTTGGTGATGAACTGGTTATTGTTACCTGGTCGGGATTCGACACTTCGTATTTTTTTTAATGAGCTCTGATTGGCTAATTGTCTTTATGTCGTGTATTCTCGGTAAGGTTCGTCAAAATAGACGCTTAACCTAGCGTCAGTAGCTGGGTTTGAGACTATGATTTACTGGTCACATAGCCAAGCGCAAGGGCTTGTCACTTTCTAAATTTTTTCTTATAAGTCAAATATCGTATCTATAATTACACTGACAATATTTTTATAACTCCCATCGTTTCTATCTTTTGATTACGAGTAATTTGCATACCCTCATCATATAGTTCTGATATGGGGTTGATAAAACCGCACTTGGTATAAATTAATAATACTTCTTAAGTTACCTAATACCTTAAATATATTGTTTTTATCCCGTGTGTTCATGGTGATAACATATTATTACAGTATTATGCACTTTTTACGTCTAGTCATGTACTAATAATTATAAAATCTCCATTTTCCTAGGTTCAAATCCTAGGCTTATAGTCACATACATTGTTTATCAATAATATCACAATAATAGTTGTTGATAATAACATTCTATTATGGCCTATGCATAATGCATTGGTCATTATCACTTCTGATAGTGTCCTTTTTCTCTATCACTGGGTTTTATTACCTTAATTATAGTCTTTTAGGTGAGTTTCAATACTCTTGAAAGTTACATTTTTTCATGAGTTGTTATTCTTTCAAATTAATCTCATTATTGCTTTATTATCTATTATCAGTGTTCTGATAACACTGTTAGAATTGTGCAGTAGTTAATTCTGCCTTTACAATGACAATTACTTTGGTTTGAATTTACCATGATTACTTGCATCTAGCTGTCACTATGGTTTACTTATTATTTATGTTATTATTATTATTCAGGTAGCTATAATCATTGAATTCACTTATTTAAATGTTATTCTGCCTTATTCAATGTTATTAGTTGAGTTCCTACTCTTTTATTACAAGTTTACTAGATAATTTTGTTGTCTCATGCAACCATTCTATGTCAGGCATATAGTTATATTAAATTACATCAATTCAGTCTTTATATTCCCTTAACACATAATCTGTTGTACAATAAATGTTCCTTATATTATCTATTTATGTCATACTACAACACATTTTAGTTCAACATTGCTTTAGCCTTATTTTTCTATAGTTTTATTGAAAACTAGTTGGCCAGATTAGGTTATGTTATAATCCAATTATTCAACAATGGTTGATTGTCAGTTTTGAATTTCTACATTACATCTGGTTTATTTAACTTTATGTAGCACTGGTATATTTATTGTTTATTACTAGATTTCAATTTGTTTATTTTCACAGTCTTTATCATTGGTAATTAGTGGTCATTTACAATTTCATTTCCACTTTACAATCTGTTATTAGTGTTTTGGACATAGTCCTTTTGTCATGTTTATACATAATTTAGCTATGAAATTATCATACTGTTACTCATTCTCTTTATTAACTTCTGTTTTCAATAATTAACTCTTATTGAGTACTGTTTGTATTACATTGTTAAGGAAGGTATTTGCTTAATAAGTTTAGGTCAGTGTCAATTTTACAGCTTAGGGATTTAAATCATGTTGTTTATTTCGTTTATACTTTCTTCTTCTATAATAGTACTTTTATTTGCACCTGTTAATTCATTGTAATTCATATTATCTCCCTTTTGGTGTTTGACCTGGATATGTTTTCTTCTTCTCTGCACTGATTCCTTCCTCACTCTTAATAAGTTTCTTCATGATGTTGTTGTCACTGGTTTCCTTCTCACTGTTTGATCTATTGGGTAATTATGTATGCCGTCTTGTCGTTAGTCTTGTTTTATTTTCTTCAGTTGTACATTTACTGGTAATTCATCATTCATTTTATTCACCTATTTTGGCTTATGATACTTCCTTTATCCATGATTGTATGTTCAACCTTGTAGATAATTTTATTTGTAGTGGCTTTCAATTCATTTGTGATACGTTGGTGTTGGTTGTGTTATATGTACCATTACAATATACACATTTTTTATGGCCCTATAACTGCTAATACAAGGGCTATTCTGAAATTAACCCCCGCTTGGTTGATATAGACAGATTAGTTGTCTTAGGAATGCACAGTACCAACCAGTTTACTATTACATTATTATTGGCAAATCCATGGTACATTTTCTTTATTTCTCTTTGAGTATGATTGGTGAAACATAAACCTGTCAGCGCCTCTCTATGTGGCTGAAGGTGCATGGTTATATTAGTGAAATTCCCATCATGTTCTGGGTACATTTGGAACTTTGCCCCAAACTACTGAATAGTGTTAGACAACAAGTCTCTTGGTGACAGAAAGGTTGGAATAAACGTGTACAGTGCTGCTGTGCCTCTGTCAATATCCGTTGGGAGAAAGATAACACTAAGTCATCAATATGACTATCAGGTGCGTTTCTCAGCTCAGAAAGATCCCATTGGCGAGGGTCAGAGGAAAGTTTACAGAGGGAATAACTGACAATCATGTCAGTCCTCAGTCTGAGCAGATGTGCCATCGTGTCATCTACTGCTATTCAGCACTTTGACACCAATGAGTATCCCGTTAATTGCATCACCTCTTGGCGGGGGTACTTTGGTGGCAGCGTTCTTCAACTGCATAAGTTGATGCAGTAATATAATAAGTGCCTATATAAGAGTGGTGATTTCGTGTACATAACTTTTTGTATATGACAATATATTTCTCATATTTTCATTTTCCGTCACTTGCTAATCGGAGGTTAATTTTAAGTAGCCCTCAATGACATCAAGATAACCATAGTTTCTTTGGAAGTTGATGAGATGAACAAGTATAACAATCTGTCCTCCTTTATAACATTCATTTAGGTCTTTTGTACGTTTAGGATAATTCCAGTACCGATGAAACTGATTCATCACAATGTGGATTTTCAAACAACTGTGTGTGTGTGTGTGTGTGTGTGTGTGTGTGTGTGTGTGTGTGTGTGTGTGTGTGTGTGTGTGTGTGTGTGTGTGTGTGTGTGTGTGTGTGTGTGTGTGTGTGTGTGTGTGTGTTTTGAAAATACCTTATCTTGTATAACAGATTTGGTAATGTAACTCATTTTTCTGAGAGGGGCTTCTTTTAAAATATTCGTACGAATAATCTTACAAATACTTTGTGTTATGAATGTAAATTACGTTAATAAAAAACTGAGATTCTATGTAATATCATTATAACTGAATATGGAAGCTGGACTTGCCAAGAGTCGGACACAATCTGTATTTATAATAGGTTGTTGATGGTAAATGGTGTATGTTTTTGTTTTTGAAACACCAGTTTGTACTCAGAATTTTAAATGTGCTTCATTTTTGTTAGTGATCTCACTGGTTAGCCATTTATGATATTACAGTGTTTTGTAACTGGGTTTCCATAATCTATTCATTTCTGTGGCAGCTAACTTTAGTAACAATTCAATTAGTATGTTTAACTAAATAACTTAATGTTAAGTATACAGTACTTTTTTTTTAATTATAGCGGTATTTTCATTTTCCAAATACAGACAACATTACGTAGATGTTCCCTACTGACTTTTCTTGTTCATTTCCATATTTAAGGCAAGACTATTTTGTGATATAGACCTTCACAGCACAGGATTTACAGTAACAAAACTTACTTTATGAAAACATTACATTTTGTATTGCATCGTAACAGTGTTTTTATTCTTAAACATTTTAAGTTGTTATCATTGTTATTATTATTGTGGGTAGTAAACATTAATACAAATTAATTAATATGTAAATTGATTTGTGAATTAATACAGTTACAAATAATTTTAATTGTTAGTACCAGTAATTCAATATTGTCTCTGATAAATGCGACCTGCTGGCTGCTTCATTAAAAAAAGTATTGCTGGCGAAAAAAAGATCCACAATAAACTTGCAATTTAGTAGGTAAGAATTGAGAAGGCAAATCAATTTTGGCTATAACTGAAGACAGTTAAATAAAAAAAATCTTTGTTCATGCTTTGAAAAGCGAGTTTATAACAAAAAAGACATTGCACAGAAAACCAACTTAGCATATAGGTTAGTTCTTAAGTATAGCCATGAGTCTTGGGTACTGAAAGGGAAAAATCCAAGCTCATGAAGTAAAGTATTTATGCAGAATGAAGGAATTATGATGCAAGAGTTATATATGAAGCGATGATTGTAGAAGAAATGTACAGATAAAGAGAAGAGTTGCAAACTAAATCTGTATTGAAGTTATGTAAGAAAGGCAGTTCAGCTGGTGAGACAATATGAAAAGAAGGAGGGAGAACTTGCCTGTAAAAAATTATATATATATATATATGAGGTCAGAGAGATCAAGAGAGGACTGGAATTCTGTGATAACATGATTAATAATGAGTTAAGGAAAGCCGATGAACAAATCAAAAACAGAAACTAAAGCCAGGAAGAAACAGGCAATGTGTGAAGATACACTCCTAAACTGAACAAATGTTTTGTTGTTACACCCAAAGACATACGTAGATTGTTCTGTGACGTCGTAACAATACATTTGGCAGTTACTTGTCAATTGTATTCTGATTTAGCTCCTGTGTAGTCTGTACAGAGGAGATTGTTGTATGGAATAGTGTATAATTTTTCTTACAGTGTTGTATGATTTCTTTAGACAATTGATTTCGTTGTGAATTGATGTGATACCGAAAGGTAAAAGGGATATTTTTTAACAATAAAATAATTGCTTCACAATAGATGAAATGGTCGCTTCACATTAGATTAAGCCTTTCAGTGTCTTCACCATTTTTAAATACTATCTGACCTCCACTAATGGTTGAAACATTGATCAGTGAAGCAACTTGCCAGTGTTTCACTGCAATTGTCCATGACACCTTTGAAATAGTAGATACTGATATGATTATGCAATGTGATACTGATTTTTTACATGGAATGTGATATGATCATTACTGATATAATAATAATAATAATAATTAACTTTATATGACGTGATGAATACATATACACAGTGAAACAATTACAATAGGTTTCACTTTGAATTATGTAGTAATAAAATATTTGTTTGAAAATTTTGTGATAGACTGTCATTAAAAGTGATTAGGATAAATTTATTTAGACAGAACAATTGACATGATTATAATTAATTACTGTGTTTAACAGCATTGGGATACACCTAATTGATGGCATGGTGACTACACATTTTGTTTTGCAGACAATCCAAGTAGTGATTTCCCAAGGTTATTATGACACTACTACCGTGGAAGAATGCAGAAAGTGTGATGGGGTTAGAGGTAAACATAGGAAAACCAAATACCTACCTATCAGTAGGCAGCAACAAAACCTGTTCTGGCTTATGGGAAAAATAAAAAGCGGTGTAAACAGTGAAAGTATGTGGGGCTGAAATTTTCACAGGAGGGAAGACTGATTACTGCAATCAAGGAACAAAGAGCGAAAGAAAGTTAGTAGCATACTAATTGGTATCATATGGCATAATAACATCATAAAGGAGTATAGAAAAGCAAACTTGTAATACAATAATAAATAGTACAAATAAAATAGAAAATAAAGTTTAAGAAGTATATATTATCTTGTAGAATAGAAAATCCTGGGACCCAGAGAGATATCAGCAAATAAGTTTGCATTTAATTTGAGGCCAAACCAAGAATTCTACAAAACGTTTAAGAAAATCTCAGCCACAATAAAGACAGAGACTAATGGCTTTTGTGGACACCATAGACGAATTGAACCAGAATGATTAGCAAACAGGAGCACAGAAAGATACAAGTTTTGTGGGTGAAGGAAATTCATCAGTATCTAGAAAATGTGGATTCTAAAAAAAGGCATGTAACAGGGAAGAAGATGTGGTAAAGAGAGAAATGTTCAGAAGGAAAATTGCAGAAATGAAAGATATGTCTTGTGAGAAAGTCAAGAAGGTGTTATCAGAAGCGATCAAACAAGAGTGAGCAATACTGACAAAGGAGAAAAGAACTTCTTAAAGTGAAATAAGGAATAAAAAGTGCAAATAACCCACAGATCAGAGATACAGCCATTAAGAAGAGAACACAAAAAAAGTGGCAAGAGCAACCAAAGTAGATTTTTGCATACAAGCAGCTAGAGGATAAAGGATGATAAATGAATAGATAACGTATACATTCAGTAATAGCTGACTGCAAAAATAAACAGGTGATCTGTTATGGACATATGGTTGTACACAGTAGCTCAAAAAAAATGTTGAATTTCAAAACAGATGCTTTCAAGATATTATGAAAATTTTAATTCTTATTTGGCCAAGAAAGATGGATAGTGTAAATCAGAGTACACTATAAACCAGTTATATTGATTACCCAGTATAGTAAACAAATTGTTAAAATTATGTTTATTGGTCCATTTTAGTGTTCACATATTTTAGAATGCGAATCAGTCAAATAATGGTGTGGTTTTGTTTTCATTTTCATTTTACACCTAGAATGTTTGATTTACTTTTGGGTTTGGGTATTTGCATGTAACAGTATGGTTGTGTCTTCAGACATGTCATCTGCACCAGCATTCCTTATCAGTATCTGTTTAAACAGTTTCACTAGTCCACAGCATTTACTTTTCCATTCAGAGCTACAGCATGACTTCTTAGTTGTCAGACCAATGTTGTTGCTGGAAGAATGCTACCACAAATATAGACGAAATGTTCAGTTGAAGAAATGACATTGAATTGTGAACTACAGCCGTATACGCAGAAACCCACCTCTACATTATGTTCTGGTTACAGGACAGTATTTATAGTAAATATAGGTCATAGCTCATGTGCATAAAATGGCATGTTGTCTTAATTCTGTACAATAGGCTTGTAGCTAGTTCCAGCTTCACAACAGTCTTCTGTAAGGGGTACCCACCGATCTTCCATCCTGTAAATACCCTAAACTGCTGTTGTTTCCTTTCTTATAGTAGTTATAGAAAATATACTTAGTTCAGTCTTTATACCTTCACGATGTGATGACTCGTTGGGTACTTGGTGAAACATATTACTACAAAGGTTTTTAAAGACATACAAACACTTGGTAAGTTTCACAGTTTGTTATTTACTTCTGACAATTGTTTCAGCCTATTAAGCTATTCTCAAAGAGCTCCTCTCTTAGTTGTTCTTACCAGCTCTTTTTGAGAATAGCTTAATAGGCTGATACAATTGTCAGAGGTAAAGAATAAAGTGTGGAACTTACCAAGTGTTTGTATGTTTTTAAAAACATTTCCCTTATATCTTCATTGGCCATCTGATCTCTCGGTCAAGAACATCTTACTTGTCAAACAAACTTCATTTGAGCTGTTTATTTGAACTGTTTTCCTTACCTGTTTCATCCTCCCAGAGATAATAATTTATTTTTTTATTATTGAACGATTTTGATTTATGTAGTACTATTTGAATATAATAGGTTTTTGTAATAATCATTGTATCCAAGTACAGAACAAGTTTTAATTTCTGCATGTCTCTTGCAAACTATGGTTGATCGATAATTTTGGAAAAAATAGAATGTCTTTTTGTATGCCTTTCAACAAAAACATAGTTAATGCCTTGTTACAAGACTCCTGAAGATTACATAGGAGTCGTACTATGTCAGTAATTGTATTAAAAACCACCAACATTTTGACAGTGTTGTGAACTGACGATAGTAGTTTTGTGGCAATGGCAATCGAGAGTTGTAGTGGTATAATTGTAATTTATGTTTTTATATGAGTATAAAACATGTACATATTGACAAGAAGTTAATGTGTGTAGAAGGAACTGGAATTGTGGCCGGCAGTAATGATTTTTCTAGTCACTAAATGGATCAGATGTTGGCATGTATTCACAGTGATTACACATGGTATGCTAGAAGGAAAATTGTACTTCTTATATTTTATAGCCAAAGATGTACGTTAAAGTAAATACATTTCAGTTTAAATGTACTTACAGTGTGCAATGTTGAATGTAAAAGTATAGGCGTTTTAAATACTTTTACTCTCATTAAGTGATAACTAAGTGACAGAAATTTTGTAAAGAAGTTTGACGATAGTATGCTATTGAATAGGTTAGAGTTTTGTTAGGTTGTTCTATATAATATTAGGGATTTGTTAATGTACATGTTTTATACTTATGTACATGGTTTTGTGGATCCTTATGTATGTTAAAAAACTGATCAAAATTATTATAATAGCCATTTAGTTGCAAGATTTAAAACTTATGCCAAGACAAATTGACTGCATATTTCCCCATCAGTACGATTTTACAGTTGTCTTCCCCTTCATTGGTAGCATTTACCCAGGCATATTTTGTAATAAGTTTTTTAGTGTTACTCCTCTCAAGTCAAAACAAATTTGAATGCAAAAGTAATGCTCATTACATGTGACAAATGGTGACTGGATATATGCTACTAATGATGAAGATGGCTGTATCATACTGAATCTGGATCTGATATGTTTTACTTAAAAATATGATTCTAAAGGCTGCAGATTAACATGTAGGTTAGGTCTGGCTTTATCAAAAGAATAAAACAGTTTAATGTATTGTATCATATGTAAACATTGTACAATCCTCTGCCATATGTCAAACATAAAAACACTACAAAACATGACAGTGTTAAAAGTTTTAGAAATTTCTCTGCATTGGGAGAAACAGAAAATGGGAATTATCAAAACAACAGTCCTGAAAGTGTTTTGTTTTCTTGATAATTAGGTGGCTCTGGCCCTGGTTATTAGGCGTAAGCCAGCAAATTCAAGTTTAAGTGTATGTTTATTGAAAATTATTGGTTTTGTTAAATTTTCTAAAATATTGTTTGCATTTTCTGTGTGCCATAGATATCAGATTATATTGTCATCTTATGGATTAGATCTTAAGACTGTAATACAAACAACAAGTATATGTACTCTCACCGGACAAAAGGCTTGCCGCATGACAAATAGTGCCAATCGTACACTCTAGTTATTTGGTGGCCCTAAAAAGGACCGAGTGGCGAGAACGGTGATGTTGGTAGTGCCGCGCTGAGATGTTCGGCGGCTGCGCCCGCTGTTCGTGGCGTACTACAGTCCTCCTCTTCTTTCGGCACTGGTTGTAGAGTCGGCTGCCAGCCCAGCGAAATCCATCGCTGGCGCGGAACTGGAGGGCGAAGACGCAAGAACGCCGGTTCTATTCTTCGGCCGTTCCTTCCGGCTGACTCCGCCTCGATGTCGTCCGAGAGAGGAGAGGAGATGAAGTGTGTCCAATGGCGTGGCGATGAAGAGTGCTTCAGAATTTTGTCCCGGGGCTGGTTTTATGCACTAACCGGGATCGCTGAGTGGCTCGCTCCGAGCACGTTAGTTGGTTACGTCTCGGCTGCTGATCCCTGATTGGCTCACCTCGTATCCGCTGGTACAGGAGAGCAGATGTTCGCATACCGCTGCCGTCACAGTACGTAAAAGATACAGGGAATATAGTTCTATAAAATAATGTGTAAGAAACAATTGTCGTCATAGAAGATTTATTGTGCGCACAAAATATACAAGAAATTTAAGATTTTTAGAAAAAGTCATTGAAGGGCAATTGTCACATACATGAATTCCCTGGTTTATAAACGTACCGGTTAATATCTGTTTATTGTTAATTATTTCAAGGTTAGAGCAAACAATCAGAATGCTTGGTTTACTATAGCTTGAATTGAAAATAGTGTTGTCCGACAATGATCCTGTAATCAGTCAGGAGAGATGAAATTTTTCCCATCTACAGAGACTTGTTTTTTAGCTAATCGGTGTATATGATAATACACAGAAAACTTGTAACTGAACCAGAACTGATTGAGTTACAATAGAATTATACAGAATAGCCAGTAACTGTAAAAGATGTTGATCACATTTTGTGAAGAGTCATCTTTCCAATAGTAAAATCCAGTACTACTGGATAGCATTTATGACATTGAATGCAAGTGTTAGAGTATGTGGACAGGTTCCTTATGGAAAATAATTATAATTATTGACACAAGTAAGTGGGACCAGTGGAGGCTTAAGGTTTAGGTTAAAATCATTGTGTTATTGTTATTTGGCACACAATATATCTGATGATACTCAGGTGCTCATGTAGGTGAATTCTAGAAAGAACAGCAAGTTGGGTAGACAACAGGAAAGGATATGTCAAGGTTACAAACTTTTTGATAAAATTATAAATATTATGTTAGAAATAGAATTTTAAATAGTATGAGTATTATAACATAACAAGATTACACCTCAGAATAAAGACAAGTATACCATCAAAATTCACTGTGAAATATGCAGAAACGCAATCTTATTAATATTAAAAGAAATAGAAGAATAAAATAAACTTAATAAATACAGTAATGAAGAGTCATCTTTACTTAATATATTAATATAAATATATATTACTTAAAGATAATTAATATTTTCAAGGAATAAAAAGAAATAGAAACAAAAAGGGAAGTATTATCATAAATAAATCATTGGGAAATAGGGAAAAAGAGAATGCAAATTTAGGAATTAAATAATGCAATTAACCCGACAAAACAATAACTGATGATGACAAATACCCAGAAGAGATGATCAAATGACAAAAAGATGTAAATAGTTATTAGTAGACATAAATATAATGTACAAATGTTCAACTTAGTATGTAAGAAATAAGACATTGAGTATAGCCTTAGATTAAAACTATGAGGAGGTCTGTGAACTTCAAACAGTTATTTTGTATAAGTGAACTACAGACTGTAAGTCATATAGAATTACAAATATAATAATATTGAACAATAATTATAAAAATCAGGTAGTGTAACAGTATAAAAAGGTGAGAACAACAGTGATAGGCTTTAAAAAGTAAAAACAGTGTATAGTGTAAGTGAATAAACATATTTACAATATGAACATTGTATGAAACATGTAATTTATATGAAACAACAAGGTAACTAATATAGTGAAATAAAACCAAGGGGAAATAATTAAAAAATAAAGAATCTTCCGTTACAAACTTATAATATAATAGGGACGAAGATAGAATAAGATTCTATGGAATCATATTAATTATAAATTGTGAAATCGAACCTGTGACCCATAAACGTATCATTGCCAAGACCTGAAATGAATGAATTAGTGTTTTAATAAAAGGAAGGTATTGTTGGAAAAATATTGAAACCAGACAGAACATGTCAGCTTTACTCCTGGATTTTATACGAATTAAAGGCAGATACGAGACGAAATAATACAGAAAAACTATGGAAATAACTAAAAGAAGGATGTTTTAATCGATGGCATAAAAAACTTGAAGTTCAGGAGCGAAGGATCAAGAAATAAGCTTGTAAAGAAAACTCCAAGATTGGTGAGATTACTCAATGATCAACCACGATATTTGAAAACATTTTAACATTTAAAGATCGAGTTACAGCGATATACTATCACAAAAACAATAAAAACTTTATAATAGTGAATACTAATTATACACAAATAATTATTAGTATTAAGAGTTTCTTTTTCAATTGTTCATTTGTTCTTTTGTATGATCCAAAGAACCCACTGATACACAACATACATCAACAACACGTAATTACCAAACATTATTTATAAATATTATGTTTTATGATATGTTTACGATTTGTACTATACTTTGACATGACTAATAGATGAACCCTGAGATTGAGATTTTTCATGCTGTACAACAGAAATGAGTTTCGAAAAGAGTAAATAAAAATAATTGAATACGAAAAAAGAAAGTAAGGAGTTTGAGTATTTATTTAAGAATAAAGAGTCTAATTACATATTTAAAGAACAGCAGCTAGGGGCTAATTAAGAGATGTAATTACGGGTAGTTACAAATTGGTTCCCATCGCGGGCTTAAGAGAGGGCAACCTACGACATCATAAACCCCATATACAAACAATATATTAAATAGTGGCGATCCCAACAGTGAGGCATAAGATTAAGATACTAAAACAAATTATATTATTACAAATTGGCTCCCATCGCGGGGCTTAAGAGAGGGCAACTTACGACATCAAGAGAAATATATTACAGAGTGGCGCATACAACGTGTGACTTGAATAGTACGACACGAGCAGCATAGTTACAGTATAATAAGCATCAGACACTGCTATAACTACAAACATGGCTGCACTAGTTTCTTGAAAAGTGACAAGTTAGAATACAGTAATATTAGGGGAATTAAAGTAGAAAATGTTAAATGAAGCGTGTAAATAATTTTGCGTCCTTACGTAAAATCATTTTTGACATGCAGAAAATGATGAGAGAGCCCTCAGGCGTGAGTGTATTCAGATAAAATAAAGTTAATAAAAAAAACAAGATTATAAGCAAAGTATTAAGGAAGTCAAAAAGAATGAAGAGCAAGCACAGATGAGGATTTCGTTACATCATTTTCTCATGTTATTTTGTGGACCTAGAAAGAGACTGCTGAAATAGGTTATATAAGACACAGAAAATTATATTTTTGGAAGACTGTGTTAGAATATGTAATTTGTAGTGTTTATTATTGTTATATCGAGGCATATATTTACAACGTGAATACTGTTGGGATACACACACACATATATATATATATATATATATATATATATAAATCAAGAAATGGACTGTAGCAAAAAGTTGGAATATATATATATATATTACATTTAATATTTATAACTAAATTAACCTCATGATGTTATTTTTCCTTATTTGGAACATGTTTCGAGAGCTCCATGTACCTAAACGCATACAAAAAAAACAGAAATATATAAATCCACTTTAGCCACACATGCAATAAACACAGGACATGAATTCCCAGACATAACCAATGTGTCACTAATAAAACATATACCACACAAAGGCACCATAATGAACATTTGGGAAAATTTACAAATATACAAACATAAAACGCAAAACAAACTAATACCAGAACAAATACAAATCAATACAAAACATGACACAATATTCAAAGCGCTCAACATCGAAAATACAAATACATATACCACAGTCACACACAATAATACAACTTTAAAATACCAAAGACCGACAAACAACCTTAATAGCATCCAGCAGCCAACACACAAATACTTCACCAGACACAAGATCGCGAAAGCTGAAGATGAGAGCACGGGAGCTCTCGAAACATGTTCTAAATAAGGAAAAATAACATCTTGATTTAAATTTAGTTATAAATATTAAATGTATTATATACATCAAGAAACGGACTGTAGCAGAAAGTGATTGAATATATATACATACATACACATGGGCAGATAAGTTGAGGAAGGAACTCATTATAAGAAGGTATTGGTATTGGAATTGGAATGGATTGGAATCAGTTCCAGGCGTAGTGTAGTCTAGTGGACCAGACTGTGATTTACGGAACCTATACGTACATTTTAAAACAACATAGTGTGACAGAATCGATTAGCATGTTGAGTTGTCATGCCTTCCACCTTCTTTGTTGTATTTATTATATTATTATTATTTATTAGACTACAAGTTGGTGGAGTGGGGCGCAGGCGAGGAAGACACAAACTTCTGCCCGCATCCCTTCGGTATACTCACTCTGTCATGGATTACTAATTGTATTAGTGCAATGTGTTCACTTCTCAGTGATGTTTATTTAGTATTGCTTTGCAACATTCAAGGGAAATTCCATACCAAGTGGTCCAGAAAAAAAATAATTGGTTGCTTGACCATCTCAGAAAAAATTTATATTTGGTAGGTGGATTCCCTTATGTTTTGGGGGCTCAAAAATATTTTTTTCAAATTTTTACTGTTTACCATTTGGAAATGGCGGCCATATTTGTTTTAGGCCGCACGCTATTTTTTCGCGTTTGCAGGCATCTACGATTTCTTAAATTATACAGCAATGGGTTGCCCTAGCCCTTTCAAATAAACTGCATTGAGTTCAGTACACTCTGGCCTACAAAATAAAACCATAGTTACCTAGCTAGATGTATTTCTTAATATATTTTTTACAGCTTAAAATTATTGGTCGCAAATTGGCAAAATTCAATTTTTGAAGGGTAATTCTTCAAAGAAGGAATAATTTCTCAGCCTTAATCTTTTTTGTGCTGTTACACTACACAGTATAGTTACTTTTTATAAAGTATTAATGGTGAGAAGCTTAGCCTTAAAGAAATATGCCCTTTTAAAAAACCAATTTTTGATTTTTTTTCAAAGTTGGACCAGTTAAAAATCTGAAAATTGCATACATAAAAGGTCTTTATGATATTAAACTTCAGTATAAATTTCAACTTTGAGATTCAACTGGAAGTTAGTAAAAAAATTTCAATTTGAGCCAAAAATACGTTATTTTCACATCCGCGATATGTGGGCTAATAACAGTAGGTATAGTAATTTTATGATTAAAGCATATCCAATCAAAGATAACTAATTATAATAACATAGGATTTTGAATAAAATGCAGGTTATATTGTTCTAATATTGTATAATCTTACATATAAAAGGCATAATGAAATTCAAAATTTTATAAAGCTACAAAATCAACTAGAAGTAAAATGTTTTACTTCCATGTTCCTTAAGGAAATGGAAGTATGGTGATGGCAAAAAAAATCGTGTTCCGAGATTATTGCAGATTCTGATTGTACTACACTCAAAACATGAAAAAGTCATTTTTCGAAAAGTGTCTGTGTGTGTGTCTGTCTGTCTGTCTGTCTTAGATTTTTTTTCTATGGCAAACGATAACAGCCGCAAATTCAAACAGAATCAAATAATTTTTTGCATACAGCCCTGATTTGTAGAGTACTCAAGACCTATTGTTTTTGGTGGAGATCGGTTAAGGGAAAGGGGTAGTTTACCTGCAACGGTTTTTTTTTAACCAAGGGCAATTTTTTTCTATGGCAAATGATAACAGCCGCAAATTCAAACAGAATCAACTACTCTTTTGCACACAGCCCTGAATTATAGAGTTCTCAAGACCTATTGGTTTTGGTGAAGATCGGTTAAGGGAAAGGGGTAGTTTACCTGCAACATTTTATATTTTAACAAGGGTATTTTTTATGGCAAACAATAACAGCCCCAAATTCAAACAGAATCAACTACTCTTTTGCACACAGCCCTGAATTATAGAGTTCTCGTGACCTATTGTTTTTGGTGAAGATCAGTTATAGGAAACGGGTAGTTTACCTGCAACGTTTTATGTTTTAAAAGGGTATTTTCTATGGCAAACGATAAGAGCCGCAAATTCAAACAGAATCAAATAATTTTTTGCACGCCGCCCTGATTTGTAGAGTACTCAAGACCTATTGTTTTTGGTGAAGATCGGTTAAGGGAAAGGGGTAGTTTACCTGCAACGTTTTATGTTTTAAAAGGGTATTTTTTATGGCAAACGATAAGAGTCGTAAATTCAAACAAAATCAAATAATGTTTTGCATACAGCCCTGAATTGTAAAGTTCTCAAGACCGTTTGGTTTTGGTGAAGATCGGTTAAGAGAATAGGGTAGTTTACCTGCAACATTCTGGGTTTTAACAAGGGTAATTTTTCTATGACGAACGATAACTGACATAAATTCAAACAGAATCAACTACTCTTTTGCATACCTTTTTGAATTATACAGAGCTCAAGGTCTGTTGATTTTGTTGAAGATCGGTTAAGGGAAAGGGGTAGTTTACCTGCAATGTTTTATATTTTAACAAGGGTATTTCCTATGGCAAACGATAAGAGCCGCAAATTCAAACAGAATCAAATAATTTTTTGCATACAGCCCTGAATTGTAGAGTTCGAAAGTCCTATTGGTGTTGGTGAAGATCGGATAAGGGAAAGGGGTAGTTTACCTGCAACGTTTTTTTATCGGGGTAATTTTTTTCTATGGCAAACGATAACAGCCGCAAATTCAAACAGAATCAAATAAGATTTTGCATAAAGCCCTGTATTGTAGAGTTCCCAAGACCTATTGGTGTTGGTGAAGATCGGTTAAGGGAAAGGGGTAGTTTACCTGCAACATTTTATGTTTTAACAAGGGTAATTTTTTATATGACGAACGATAACTGCCGCAAATTCAAACAGAATCGACTACGTTTTTGCATACCTTTTTGAATTAAAGAGAACTCAAGGTCTGTTGATTTTGTTGAAGATCGGTTAAGGGAAAGGGGTAGTTTACCAGCAACATTTTATGTTTTAAGAAGGGTAATTTTTTTTACGAAAGATAACTGCCATAAATTCAAAGAGAATCAAGTAATTTTTTGCATAAGTTCCTGAATTGTAGAGAACGCAATTTTTTGTGAAGATTGGTTAAGGGAAAGGGGTAGTTTACCTGCAACATTTTATGTTGTAACAAGAGAAATGTTTCCTTGACGAGCGATAACTGCCGCACATTCAAACAGAATCAAATATTTTTTTGCATGCTTCCCTGAATTGTAGAGGACTGAAGGTCTATTGATTTTGGTGAAGATCGGTTAAGAGAAAGGGGTAGTTTACCTGCAACGTTTTATGTTTTAACAAGAATAAGTACTTAATTTTGATAAATAATGTATCCTAATAAGAAGCTCATAATAATCCACTGTAGAAACGTAGATGAAATATCTATAAATGAAGAGGTTAGGTGAACGGGGTGGGGGTTATTTTTTATTAATGAAAATTATAGTTGATTGGGGAGGGGAGAATTTTTTATATGTGTACTACGTTATCGGCACCAAAGAAGTAGTTCTTTGTTAAAATTCCTTCGCGGGCTGTTTAGCCGTAGTCCAATGTTTTCTGCAAAACCAGACTTTTCGGCAGTCCATCGACTGCCATCATCAGTGAAAATCGAGTGCGAAAACGTAAGGTGGTATACGTTAGTGACCACAGTACCGTGGTTAAGGCTGAAGCAATAAGTAGAAAGAAGTTTCTATGGTAATATTTCATTTCGAGTATGATTTGATTTTAAATATAAATCTTAGAACATGGAAGTCATGTATGGTTCTCCATACCGATTTTTTGATTGTCCCATTGAGCTTTGAGGGAATTTATCACGTAATTTAAAATCAATCAACTGACAACAAACAATGCCTTCTCACCTTCAATTAGTTTTTACTTAATTGTTCATTCATCTTTTGTGAAATTTCTTCGCATAGTTTGGGCGTTAGATTAAAAGTTCTCTCAGTTACAGTGGTAAATTCCAGAGGAGTCAGCTTCTTCAGTATATTTTTAATTGGCATCCAAACTTGGTCTTTTTCATTTTTTTTGAATGAGGTCTTGGGTCCTGGTGGGTAATAAAATGTAACATGCATATCTTGGTTTTGATTATTAATATTATCTACTTCCGCAATCCACCATTGTCCATCGTAAATACAAGCCACTACATCTTTATTTTGAAGTGTTAATGGTACAAATTTTCCAGTTGTATGAAGTTCACTATCAGGTGATGTTGATGTGAACTTACATTTAAGCAAATTGTCTGACTGCGGTATAAAACAATGAAAAGATCGAGTGCCTTTAATCTTCTTACAATTGTTGAATCTTTCTTCCAAGACATTGGCGTGAAGTTCTTGTATTTCCTCTGTTTTTACAAAAACATAGGTAATTCCTTTAAGATGTTCTTTACAGAATTTGAACATTTCCTGAGGTGTCAAGATCTGGTTCTCATACGTCCGCTGCAGACTAGCTTTTGTGACAGCTCGCTTTGTAGTACCTCCGATGCCATTGCACGCATTCTTCCCATGACATGATGCGAAAAATGCCACTCTACATCAAGTCCAAAATCTTCTTTGTGAAAGCACATGTTGATAAAATTCTTTTTGTTTTTGTATTGGCTTGCAGCCCCATCAGAGAAGTAGATCAATTTCATTATGGATGGGTGGTGCTCTTTTATGTAGTTTATTAGTTGTTGAAACGCGTGCACTGTTGTAGTATTGTGTTCAAGATGGTCACTTATAACACAAAAACTATGACTCTTTTAATTTATCTTGATCCTTATAATAAAATACAAATGGATGAACCGTAGCCTGTTTGTTTACCCAGTGGTGTCCCTGTACTTCATCTTGAACAACGAAGGAGTAATTCTCTGAAAAGTCGGCGAGAACTATGCATTCATTAATTGCTAAGATTTGCTTTTTGTCTTTCATAAACTTCCCTTGAGATTTCAAAATAAAATGATGCATTTTCAGATTTTCAAGTTTGGCAATTAGCATTTCAATAAACTCTTCTCGTGGTTTTATGATTGTCACCATTTCAGTTCTGTCTTGGATCACCCATTGTTTGTATTCTATATTGTCTGGCATTGAGTCGTCTTCTTCAAATTCTTCAAACATGTCAAGTAAAGCCTGCTTGCCTGGACAAACTTCACATTTTCCCATTATACAATTGTAACTGTAAGTTTTGCATACCAGAACATCCAAAAGGTCTTTGTAATCAACCTTAAGATTGGCCCCAGCTATCATCAACTTTACGTTCTGGTGATACAAACAAACGCATACATTATGGGTGCCAGATGCTCCTGCAATAATACACCATTTTGGTCTCAACTTGCAGAATTTCGACCTTCCGATTTTAATGCCAGGATTTTCGTTTTTGAATTCAGTAAATAGTTCATTTAAATTACACAGTATTAACCTTTTTTGTCTTTGAACCTTAGTACCATTTTCTTTCATTGAAATACAATCTTTTTTGCCAGGCATCAAACGGCTATTATTGTCATCTTCATAAAAACTTCTAACTTTTTTGATTGTGTTTTCATCTATCAAATTTGATGCGTTCTTGTTTTGTAATTCAGGTAAAATACCCTGTACTTTGACTAAGTGCCTTGTTAATTTAACTAAACGTTCTGACACTTGAAATTCATCGCTAATTTTTGCTCGGTTCCAAGAGTTTGATAGTAAACTGATAATCTTGATCTTATCCTCTTTGTATGAAATGGAACATTTAGTTTGTAGCTTTTTTATCAAATCATCATATTCAGTTATTAAATTTTTTAGGATTTTCAACTGGTTCATTAGAAGGAATTTGCTTTTGAAAAGAAATTTCCAAATTCTTTCTAACTGTACTAGAAACTTTCTCAATTTTTGCTTTTAAGGCTACAGATCTTTTTTTTTCGCTTAGTTTTCTAATTTTACAAGCAGGCGATAAACCTAGGATTTCACAAGCTGAATCTACTTTTTTTAAAGTTTCTGATAAGACACTAAATTCTTTATCTGAACTATCACTATCCTTCTCTTTGTTAATTACAAATATTTTGGAATAACATGTTGGGCACAATGATTTTCCTGGTACAAGCCTAACAAAAGGGCTTTGATTCTTTGAATAATGATCAAAAGTTATTTCTCATATACCTTTTATTATAGGCTTTTTATGTTTCTTGAAAGGGTCTGAGCAAGACTTGCCAAAAAGATGATGAAATTTTTTCAAGTATTTTATTTCATGGTACTTACAAGTTGATTTAACCTCTGAGTCAATTCTCAAAGAAAACAACACTTTTTCTTCTTCACTATAATCTTCAATTAATTTAATGTCTTTAGAAAATACTCCATACACACTTTTATGACAAGCTTCATTAATAAGAACACCTATAGAACACTTGAGACTCCATTTTAAAAGGTCATACAACTGTACACTTTAGAGTTGTGTCACTCATACAAGATGCACCTCAAATGTACCATACAAATCAATAGAATGTCCCAACACCTCAAAAATAAATTTTGTACCACTACACTACCGTGTCACAAATATACGAACGAATGAAGTATGAACCGAGATGTGACGCGACTCGCGACTTGAAGCGAGCAGACAATGTTTGTTTCACTCCCAAAGTGTACGAGCGACTGCGATGCGTGACATGTGCGAATAAATAGGACACATTATGAAGTTCGTGACATTGTCGTGATTATTCGGTAACTTTCGGTTGTTTGTTTTGCACTGCTCAACTCGATGTATTTCATTGTATTAAACGTCTCAGAAACACGACATTGTCCCACCTCACCATGCAGAATGAGTTACTCATACAAACTCATCGAATTTACATGTCATGCCCAACTCTAGTACACTTGAAGAGCTCGTAGTAAATTAAGTGCACGGAAAACCCGAAGCACTGTAAATACCAGTTAGCGTCTCGCTAGATAGGGACAGATAATGGTAGAGCGGGGAGACAATACACAGACTTGTCCAGACTTACAGAATTCAAAATCCTATGTTATTATAATTAGTTATCTTTGATTGGATATGCTTTAATCATAAAATTACTATACCTACTGTTATTAGCCCACATATTGTGGATGTGAAAATAATGTATTTTTGGCTCAAATTGAAAATTTTTTTTACTAACTTCCAGTTGAATCCCAAAGTTGAAATTTATACTGAAGTTTGATATCATAAAGACCTTTTATGTGTGCAATTTTCAGATTTTTAACTGGTCCCCCAACAAAGACATTGCAGGTGAAACTTTGAAAAAAAATCAAAAATTGGTTTTTTAAAAGGGCATATTTTTTTAAGGCTAAGCTTCTCACCATTAATACTTTATAAAAAGTAACTATACTGTGTAGTGTAACAGCACAAAAAAGATTAAGGCTGAGAAATTATTCCTTCTTTGAAAAATTACCCTTCAAAAATTGAATTTTGCCAATTTGCGACCAATAATTTTGAGCTGTAAAAAATATATTAAGAAATACATCTAGCTAGGTAATTATGGTTTTATTTTGTAGGCCAGAGTGTACTGAACTCAATGCAGTTTATTTGAAAGGGCTAGGGCAACCCATTGCTGTATAATTTAAGAAATCGTAGATGCCTGCAAACGTGAAAAATAGCGTGCGGCCTAAAACAAATATGGCGCCATTTCCAAATGGTAAACAGTAAAAATTTGAAAAAATATTTTTGAGCCCCCAAAACATAAGGGAATCCACCTACCAAATATAAATTTTTTCTGAGATGGTCAAGCAACCAGTGCTGGACCACTTGATATGGATTGACCCTCAATAAACAGCTTACGATCTTGTACCCATGACTTATGCCCAATTCCACTTTAGGTGTTTTCGCCTTGCACAGTTTTAATTATTATCAGTCTTGTCTTCTTGACATTCATCTTATTTAGTTTTTTAAACATTTATTTGCCTATATGACTAGCATGTATTTGTAACACAAAGTCAATGTTTCACATTCTGTTGCCATCATTATATCGAGTACAAACAGTTATCATTGTAATGTTATAATTTTATAGTTGGTGTGTTCTAAGATGAATACCTGTTAAAAAATCAAAAAGTTCAAAATTTTCATGTTAATCTGCTGTACTCCATGGTAAAGTTATTTGGTCTGAAGGCGTTTCCAGTTTTCCATGTACCGTGTATTTCCAGATCAGCTAGCCAATGAACATGGTTTCTTTAGTAACTGCAGGCTTCCCTATAAAACTTGTTGACAAGTTATCAGCAAGAATATTGTTATTGAATAGAATAGTGTCTATAGGACCTTTATTTTTGGATAATATGTATGTGATGTCCAATTATAGAACTGGATTATAAACGGAACAAATGTTAAATTGTCGACAAGCATTACATAATAAGTACTGCAAAGATTATTTCTACTTTGTGTTTAACGCATTCCACTGATCATTCCCTAACCTTGCATTCTTCAAGCGCACATATAATGTGCGCACAGCCCACAAACTATAATTGTTAAGATAATAAACACTTGCACATAGTGTTGTAACATGTACTTAAAATGTTAATACATAAGAAATAATAGAATTTCAAAGTGAGTGTGTTGACCAAACAAAACTAACAGTAGAGATAATTGAAATTCGCCCATTGTGTGTTTACTTCGTTCAAACCATGCATCACAAATTTTTAGAGAATTTATACCACACTCTCACAGTGAAACAGATTTTTCTAATTAAACGTGCATTAGATTAGTTTTGACATTAGATTAGATTTGTTAACAAAAGCAGTATAGGCAAAACAAATTATTTTTTAAGTTGTAGAAATTCTCAACTCAAACAGTAAGAGTATACATACTTCCTTGTCCCCATGGCTTGCAGAATCTTGGCTTCCTTTGCAACTTTTGTCCATTCTTCTTGGTCTTCTGTTTTCATTTGTCAACCACACACTATGTAACATTTGTTTAATGAGTAATGAACTATCATTGTACGATCTTTAAACGTAAACTTCGATGGTATGTGAACATTAACAGAAGGGTTAGTTTGGAAAATTACCATCGTTATAATTTATCGCACATTTCAATCTATGGTCATCTTCAGGAGTAAGTTAACCTAGTAAATTAAAAACAAACTTCAGCCTACCCGAGATTCATTCACTAACAAGCGTGAACCGTCAAAAAAATGAATAAACCACCACCATCTACAAAGTTAAACACAGATGTAGAAAAACTGTATACCACTACTTACCGTCTAAGTGTACAGGACAGAAACAGTAAATACCACCAGACTGATGTAAGCTTTTTGGTTTGTTTGTTGTGTAAACTTACATCAATGTGATGTTGCTTCCCTGTTTTGGCCAGCAGACTTGGAGGGTAAGTAGTGGTTCTTTTGTATATAATTTTTCCATAGTTACATTAACTTTGTAGTTGGTGGCAGTTTATTAATTTTTTTGACGGTTCATGCTTCTTAGTGAATGAATCTCGGGTAGGCTTAAGTTTGTATGTAACTTACACCTGAAGGTGACCACTGTTTGTGTAGTGGTTGAAACGTTGTGTGATAAATTGTAATGATGGTGATTGTCTCAACTAACCCGTATGTTAATTGTCATTGTGTCTCACTTATCTTGGCAACGACTTTTAGTTAAATTAAGGTCCATATCTATATTAAAACAGTTTTCCTCCGTCTTGATTGTGTCCGTAATATGTGATTACATTTTAATGAAGTGGGAAAACTACAATTCTGTGTAGTCACCTCTCTCTCTCCTAACTGACTTGGATGGAACCGGACCCCAAACTGTAATTGAAAAGTGAGTTGCTCATCATGAACAATGAGTAGATTATGTTCACAGTGTAATCCCCACTTTATGTTAATAATTTAAAAGTATTAATTATTATTAATTTGGATAAAGAACTGCAATTACATTAAAAATATAAACTGAGTACTTGTACAAAATAAATAGCATTCATTTTGATAAGAAATTATGTTTCTGAATTATGAAAACTAGAAAGAAAATACTTTATACTTTTATGGTCCTTAATTTAGTTATATCAATATAGAGTCATATCAATATAGAGTTATATCAATATATTATTTACTTACTCTTCCAGATGTGACTAATAGCCAATCATAATGAAGATTATACTTTATTAGTTGCTATGATTCATGTTTGAATATTAATCAGAACGTATGAATGACTTAAATGCTTTGGTTTGTAATATCAGTTTGTCAGTTTTTTATCTTTAATAAAATAAAAATTTTACAGAAAGTCCTGTAGTCAAAAGAGTTCATATCAAAGCCGTGGATTGTATGTAAGATTATTATTAATTATACAAGCTTTGAGGTAGCTACAACTTGACTGTAGTGCTGATGCATTTTTGTTACAACTAGCAGTGATATTTTGTGGATTGTGAGCTTAAATCTTGTCCATGCTTGTAAAAGGCCAGAGTGTTTATACATATTGTTCAGTTCCCAAGAAGAATCAATTTTACTTTTTATTTCTCAGATTCTTGTCTGTGGACCAGAGAATACACTTACTTGCCCAGCACACATCATATTGTGTGATTTTAAAACAATCATGGTTTTATTTATTTTATCATCTTCACTGCAGGCACCATACTTGTTCAATTCTTTTCCTCTATTCCTCCAGCCACTGTTCCGCAGTTATGCTTTTTAATGAAGAAAGTTGTGTTAGTGGTTATAATCACAAACACAATTATCACTGTTGCACACCACTATAGAAAAATTATTCTGATTAGCTGACGATGATTCCGAATTATTCCGATAGATCGGAATTTTGATCTGACGATGAGCTGAGAAGCTTGAAAGCGCTAATCGGAATAATTTTTCTATAGTGGTGTGCAACAGTGATAATTCTGTTAGTTATGCTTTTGGCATTGTGTTTGTTCATGTTCTTGCCACTTCTCTTAATTTTTTTTTATAACGTATGTGCTGTATGGTTCTTGTTATTACACATTTTCTATACAAACAAATGATATTTGTTAAAGAATTTCATTTCCGATTGCTGTGGCCACTTTCCTACTTTCTTGTTTCCTAATCACTTACATACATACAGCATCAAAGGGGCAGTTGTATCACTACATGGAATTTTGGAATTTCATAATGGTTTCCCAGATCATCTGGAATTTGTGCATTTTGTTATTGCATGTGCGTTAAGGGACATACAGATATAGAGGAGGTCCTCAACTTTCGAACATAATGTGTTCCTGAAAACGTGTTCAAAACTAAAATTGTTTGAAAGTCGAGTACTGTGTAGTATATACAGTATGGAGTATTCCTTGTAGGCATTCTGTGCACGTTGTAAGTTAGTAGATAGGATTGGTCCTTTGAACTGTAAAACACTGTACTGTAATGAAATCAGATCGTATTTCGGTTAAATTTGTATCGTATGACCACTCTTAACTGCAAGAAATACATAATACAGTAGTATACTAAATTAATAATTTTTGTGTATTAGTAAAGTTTGTAAGCAGTGTTTGTGGAACAGCCTACAACGCAGTATTAGTATATAAAAAACAATCATCAACACTTTGAATTCTTTATATTAGTAGACTAACACTGATTATAAACACCATAGTATTGGGAATAATAATGAATATGTGCACTCGTAACACTTATTTACATCCTCACATCTCCGTTAGTGTTTGAAAGTTCAAAGCTGTAGTTCAGCTTCCTAAAGAGCGAAAGTCGAATGTCCGAAAGTAGATAACCTTCTGTACTTGTATCAGATACTCACACAAAATGTGTGTTTTCAGTTTAAAGAAAGCAGTCAAACAGATTTCATTTTTATAAGACTCGTATTGGTTATGTGGTGTTTTTGAACCAACTATATTCTTGATAGTTCTTATTGTCTTGTGTACTAGTTTCATCTCCTGTCTCCTAGCTTTTTTTTCAGCAACAGAAACAATCTTGGTTAACTGGTACTTCTGTCTAATAAACGTCCTCATGTTTTCATTGCTTTACAGTTATAGTTCATGATTCAGGATTTAAAATTGTATGAATTATGTTTCCAGTTGATATGAGCTTATTATGTTTATACATGCTGTATGCAATTACCTATATGTGGTAGATACGACATTACATACAGATGTACAGGACCAAGAAAAATAGAGAACATCCAATTAAAACCTGGATGAAAGCAGTTTTTCTAAAGAAGACATGTTTGTGGTTACAGTTATCATTAGAGATTAGTCATCATTTGTAAAATTTTTAAAAATAAGAATATAATTTTAAAAATATAATTCCATACATTCGTTCTTAAATTTGTATTAAACATTTTCTAATTGTATTTGCTTTTTGATATCTTTTAGTTTACAAATCATTTTCTCCTGAAAGAGTACTGAGATCCTGAAAAAAGTGAAGCAAATTTTCAGTTATTCGGAAAGCCCTTTACAATTTTAGACAGTGCAGTCTAAAATAGCTGCTTGTATTTTGTGCAGTATTTTATATATAATTTGTATGTATCAGTTGTTTTTGATGTGTAATAACAACGCTCTTTCTGGTGGACAATCAAGTTCTCTGGGTATTGTTATGAACACCAAATGTTTCACTCATAAAGACGCCATTTGGCAAAACATTTGATGTTCAAAATAATACTTGTAAAACATGGTTGTCAACCGAACAAAAGTGTTGTTATTAAAAGTCACAATCACAAAAGTGTACAATGAAAATATTAATTTGTTGTTCTTGCTGGAATGTTTGCTTATTCTTTCTTTACAATTCTATATTATTCATGCATATTAGTATTAATATATAATATCTACTGATGTCGTTAAATAGATTTTAGAGTGAGAGCTTAACTTCTGTAAAAAAATCTGAAGATAATTTTTCAACTCTTAGTTATATAAAAAATTACCTTCAGAAGATGTTAGCTATTAAGATGAATATTTCCAATATTTATATAATTATGACTAAAGTAAAAAGTTAGAAAAGATATACAGACATGCAATGACTACATAACATTGTAACAGATGTATGCATGTAATGTTTGCAAATATAAGTAGGTCTTATCAGTTACCGAAAATCATTATCATGAATTTAAAAAAGCACATTTTTTTATAACATTTTCATAAATAAATCACTTCGATAAAATTAGTTAATTTTTATAAATAAATCATCTTTTAATGTGAAACGACCAAAAGAACAGCTGTTTTTAGTATTAAGAATGTGTTCAATTCAGTGCATGAACAGGGTCATGCTTACTGTTACTCATTTTAAATTGCCCAACACTTTTTGGCAATATTAGTAAATGATACACAAAACATGTTTGAGTAAAACATATACCTTGCATTAAGAATTAATGTATTTTTAGTTTTTATTATTTGTAGATTGTAATTTATTGTGTGTGTGTGTGTGTGTGTGTGTGTGTGTGTGTGTGTGTGTGTGTGTGTGTGTGTGTGTGTGTGTGTGTGTGTGTGTGTGTGTGTGTGTGTGTTTCAAGGAGGCTGAGTATGTTGTAAGGTAAACCTGTTATAAAGAACAAATGAGTTTGAATGGGTCAGGGGATTGGAGAAAAAACACGTACTGAAACAAAACGTAAAGAAAAGAAAGACTTAGTTTTTAAGTTATGTCTTAATGTGTAGTCTAAGTAGACGAGAAAAGGAAATAAGAAAGATATGTAAAACTTACTGCAGTGTAAGTAATGGCATTAACTAATACTATTCACTTACTTGAGGTGATAAATTTTGTTATCAAGAAATATATGTGTTAAGTGATTAGCATTTTTATAGAGAATTATTATTAGTAAAAATGTTTTGTAATTCACAAAATGCTTTTTCTGTTTGTCAAAATGTTGAATATAAGTAACCTTGTATCTGATTCTTGAGCAAGTATCGTATGTATGTCTGAAATCATGAGTAAATCACGTGTGTGTGTGTGTGTGTGTGTGTGTGTGTGTGTGTGTGTGTGTGTGTGTGTGTGTGTGTGTGTGTGTGTGTGTGTGTGTGTGTGTGTGTGTGTGTGTGTGTGTGTGTGTGTGTTACTAGCTACAGCAATTATTTAAGTTGATTGCCACATAAATGTAGTTAATTAAATTAAATTTAAGTAATCATTGTAGGTAATAAGTTCTTTATATGAAACACAGTAATAAGAGGAACATTTTGTAAATATTTAATTTAGCAAATTGTAAATAATATAAACTTATATTTGTGTGTGTGTGTGTGTTGCATGGAGGCTGAAAGAATATAGATTATATAGTAAGGTTAAGTAGACTGCACTATACTTGTTCACGAATAAGGAGGATAAGGTCTGTACTAAATGTGTGGTGTGTGCTTATTAAGCAAAATTTACATTCTGTAACATCAGACTACAAACGTACAATACAAATATTTGGCAAATCACTAGATTACGTCAATTCAGATTTTTGTAACTTCATAAACTGGGAGCCAGAAGTTTTAACACACATGCGTGTGTGTGTATCGATACAACTTAATTTCTGATAGCATGTCATTTATTCTTGTGGAAGATAGTTCCCAGTTTGTTGGGGTTGAAACAATTTCGTTGTACAACTTGTCTTGTGATTACTGTGTACCTAGTTACTAGTTACAGACAGCGGCAAATCCGAAAAGGGGAGGACAGGATTTAAGAAGCCAGATTTCTACTTTCAAAAGAAATCTGCTTTTTCCTTTAACCCTTTAAAGGAGCAATTATTAATTTGTTAAAATTTGGGTTTTTTTGTTAATTGTTAAGCCCTTTAATCTTCTAATAAAATAAAATGTATTTTAAAAAATTCTGCGTGTACCCTATTGTGGGGAGGGACACAAGGTGATAACACTTGATTACCACGCTCCGTATAAGCATTTCAACTTTCTGTCCCCCAGAAGTATGTTTAATTCACATATTCAGATAAACCTTTATTTTATTTATGTGTTTTGTTGCATGTGTTCATACAAATATAACATACTTGTTTTTTACATAACTCCCTTATAAATAACCTAACCTAACCCAACCCAACCACACCTAGAAATTTAAAAAGAAATGTATTAAAATTGATTGCTTCCTTTGTAAATTTCTGAATCAGCTGTAAAATAAAAAAAAAACATTAAATTATAATAAGGTAGTTAAGTACTGACACTTTAAGTGTGCAAGTTGTGTCCTTATAGAGAGGTGGTATTCGTGCAATACCACTTAGATTATGAGTCACACAATTCTCCTAAATTAAAATTTTTTAAATATGAAGTAAAAAATTCAATAACACTATAGCAAAGCATACTACCAAATTTTGTAACTTCCACCAGTTAGAAATTAATTTGTAACAACCTAAACTGTACACTTAAACAAAGAAGCCAAACGTCACACATCAGCTGTTACACTTATCATTCGGAGCTACCCGTCCACTTTTCACCAAGTAACAAAATTATCTACTAAAGTGTATAATGATCAAGCAATCCAGCCATGGTGGTGTAAATACAATATCTCCTTCCTTCAAAGGGTTAAAATATGGTTTTTGGCTATTCTCAAACAGTATTTTTGAATTGAAAATATACGAATTATAACATTGTAGAATTTTTTCAAGATATTGGATGATAGATTTCCTCCCTCGTAGGATCTGTCCCTGGTCATAGACGTATAGTTAGCATACATTGTGTGTCGCCTATTTTCACTGTTGTGCCTGCTGTAATTTAGCTATGACTTTGAGATTTATTCTGATCATTGCAGACAACACAGGCAGCAAGTGTAATAGTGCAGCAGATACTTGCAACTGTTTGATTGGTTTTCATTAAGATAATTTGTGTTTACAACGTCCTTGCTTATATAAGGCTTAAATTCGGGTATCTATCCTGCCGCGCTAAGTAAAAGCACTACATTGGGTTGTGTATCCATTGTCTGTAACTCTAATGAAATCAGTTTACTGTATCTGCTACCAAAACGTAGAATCTTTTCCTCAGTTTCAGGTACTCACTGTTCCTGAGGAATGCATTGTACAAGTTTTGTCTTATTTTGCATTTCCAAGCAATATTGTCCACATCTTTCTTCTTCTGAAATATAACGACTTGTAGTAATAATAATACCATTATCAAAGTGCAGTGGTGAAAAGCGGTGACAGAAGAGAATTAACTTAAGTATTAAGGGAATGTAACAATAATGCGAGAAGATTGTAAGTTGTAGACGAATTGCCTATACAACTAATAGATTGTATTATGTTAGAACTTAGGCTTGCCGGGCTGTGCTGCAAGGTTGTTGGGTGCTAACATTTCAGCCACTAGCCTTAACCACATTTGAGTGGTCACCGACTGCGAAACCTTGGTCAGCGTGTTGCAGCCATCTGCACTGAAGATGGCTGTCGAAGACACCGCCAAAACATTTGCATCCAACAACCTTGGACCATGGCCATGCAGCCCAGCAAGCCGAAGTTCTGATAACCTTGAAGCCAGCTGTGAATGTCTCAGACAGATTGTATTATGTTTGTATAGATGTACTGTGCGGGCGGATGTATGTGTTTTATTAAAAAAAATAATAAATAAACTTTGTAGTTCAGTGCAGATTATGGTTGAAACTAAACTAATCAAAAACTGGATGATTCTGTTTTTGCAATAAATGTAATCAAAAAGTAAGCTGTAAATTTTAAATCATTTGTATCGTGTAAGATGGTTATTGTACATTAATTACTAAACAGTATGGAACTGTACCAGTCAAGACCATTGTATTGTTAGTACATTTGTATGTATGGCTGTTGTTCTTGTAGCATTTAGATTTATCTAAAGAAATAGTGCAATATTATACGACATAAGGTTTTTAAGTATATACACTTGGTTCACAACTAAAGTGATATTCCAAACTGTAAGTGAATATTTAGAGGTATATTGTTTATGTTAAGATTTTACGTAAACTGGTACAGCGTAATGGTTCAGCTGTATCAAAATAGTTCAAAGTGCAATGATTTAACATAATTTAGGAAATTGTTTCAAATAAAGTAATGCTGTTTAAAATACAGTGTAGTCCCAGTAATTCAAAACAAAATATGTTTGGCCATTACATATTAGAGATTTTTTTAGTGGGATGTGCATATGGATGCTACACCTCAGTGAAACGAACATGTTATAGTGTAAAACTATTAGACACGTCTGTAATGAATAAAATTAAACATTTTTTATCATAGTAGTGTGCAACGATGGGTCACAAATTCTTTGAGCGGTGTAGCAACTTTTTAGAAGAGAATTTCATCAACTCCTGTCTCATGTTGATTCCTGTCTTTTTTTGTACATTTCTTGAGTCTTCCCAAAACCCCATTTTAAGCATTCACTTCCACATAGAAGCACCGGTTTCGCTATCATACGAGTTTACTTTCGTATCTCCAGTCTTCTAACATAATATTCTAATTATTGTATCAGAGATGGTCTGAAATTTTTTTAACATTAAAGGTTTTAACATCAGTATTTCAGTTATAAGTGATATTTCAGTCAAGTGTATTGTAACGCCTGTTCAATAACACTCTGTCTATGATAATCTTGTGGACCATAAATGTCATGTTTGCTGCAATTTTGATACTTCTTACATTCTTGGCTTACCTTTTTTCTTTTTTTCTTCTAATTCTCTTGGAAAATTTGAAGTCATCTGCAGACAGTAAGGTGTTCAGGTGAGTAGACTCAGCCAGCTGAATTCCAAGTTCCACTTCCATCCGATTGCTGATTATGTTATCTATATATAATTTTATGACCTGCAAACACAAACTTTTTTCATGGCACATACTTTTTAATTACGCACCTGTGAAAGCTAATACCATCAGCATGTTTCCTGTTGTTAGAGTCAAATAGAAGACAACTGGAGATATTTCAAATACCGTAGCACAAGGTAAACTAACTTGTGATAACATGAGACTTAGGTAGAAGACTCACATTCGGGCAGCCGCCATCATGATAGGTCAACCCGCTTCACCGTTCAGTACAGTCGTTGACTCTATAATTCTTTGCTCGTTGGTGTTACAGTAAGCTGTCAGTATACAACAATGACAATATTTTGCTTCCTTTTGTTTCTAAAATACTGTATGTTACAGGCACAGTAAAATGTCAGAATGCATTGTTTGGTTTTAATTGTTAATGTCAGAAAAATGTAAATTACAAACGTGACGTGTGCATCTGAAATTATTAAAAAGAAAACTTAGAAAGAATTCAATTAAATAACAGAACTGTCAAAATCGACAATATGGTACATCACTTGTATTATAAAATGTTTATGTAAACTTTTACAAGGCTTCCCTAAGAGAATGCCTTGGAGGAAAACACCATTAAATTCAGCATTGAGTTTTGTGAAAGTACAACTCTGCGTGCGTGCGTGCGTGCGTGCGTGCGTGCGTGCGTGCGTGCGTGCGTGCGTGCGTGTGTGTGTGTGTGTGTGTGTGTGTGTGTGTGTGTGTGTGTGTGTGTGTGAAGTAGAAGCCGACTGCTTATTGACGAAATTGTGTCTACTGTAGTTAGTTACAACATTTTGTAATCTATTTAATTGCATGATGGTATTTTAAGTAACGCCTAAGATAAACACTGTGGCTTTCATCGCACACTAAGTTGTTATACAGAGCCTAGAAAAACAAGCATGTTATGTTTGCTGAAGTATCTTTACGTAATGGTCATTCAAAAAACTGTTTTTATTTTACAATCTTCAATGTTTTGGTCTTAGGCCTCTTCCAGCATTGTACTGTTCGCTTCTTCCTTAGCTCATGGTATACTTCCCTTTCCTGATAAGACACACTGGAAGACGGTTTTCAATAATTTTTAAATATCTGTGTTTTCAATAAAAGTTAATTATATACATTGTTTCCCACTTAAGTTGATGTTAATGTACTAAATTCCATTAAATTATGGCTTTATTACACTATCCTGAATAATATACACTTTTTGTCTGGACCGCCTTATGTCTTGTATGTGAACCCCTTATAAAAAAAAACCTTTGATAATCCTACAAATACGCCTTTTTATTAAAATGTTAACGATTCATTTTCATCAAGGTTTGTAACAAATAGGACTACTACAGCACTGTTCTGGTCATTGCTACTTTACGAGCCTTCATCTTTAACTTAATGTTAGACAAATCATAATTTTTCAAAATATGCAAAATTGAAAAATTAAATATTATTATTTCACTACGACTCGGAACACAAAACGTTTTATGGGTAAAAACATAAAAGTTTTACCTTACAACCTGAACCGTTTTCACTTTTAAAAAGCTTCTTCAGAGGAGGTTTTAAAAGTGAAAACCGGTTCAGGTTGTAAGGTAAAACTTTTACGTTTTTACCCATAAAAAGTTTTGTGTTCCGAGTCGTAGTGAAATAATTATATTTAGTTAAGTAACGGACACGTCATGGACAATGAAATCCAAGAATTGAAAAATTGTGTTGCAGAAAACAAAACAATGAAAGTGTAACAGTGCTCCTGCAGATTGTGATTATCCTGTAGTACTGGAAAACTATATCGGTGACACATCTTTGGTTAAATACATTAAGAAACTGTCTTGCCTTTGCAAGGGCCTATCATGCATGTGTACTAGTGTACTGTGATTAAAAGGTTCGGACAACAAAATATTAAAAACCAAGCACAAAATTTGTTGTTAGTAGACACTGGCAGTACACCAAAGTGGTTAACCATTTGTATCACAAATGAATTAGTTTTGAAAGAAGTAAGTAAATACAGAGGAATAAGTAACAAGTGCTTAAATATGTTAATAATGGTAGTGTACATTGAGAAATATGTAATACTCTATATATTTGTGTTTTTTTTTTCGAATCCTGTTTAAAACATCATCCATTGAAGAGTATTTCACCAAGGTTTTCAATGGAAAACCATACCAGTAGCTGTGTGGGGGGGGGGGACATTAATTGTCAGTAACAACGAACACTCCACGCTGCCAAAACTTGAGACAAAATTCATGCTTTCCCCTGGGTACAAAATTTTGCACAGTGCTTAATGTTAGTTTTTCTAGGCTTGTGATTCTTGGTGATATTTTTGTAAATATTCGTATATTGATTGTCAGCGTATAAAGCAGTGCAGTTATTTGCTGATAACATATACATCTCGTTGTAATGTAATTAAATGTACTTTACGTGTTTTATGACATTAAAATAAAATAGTTTTTTGTATATCATTGTGAATTTTATTAGGGCTCTTCAGCTAGTGGACTGACATAAGTGATTAACTGACAGTTGGTGTATGTTGTTTTGAACGCACCAATAAAATCTGTACATTCAAGTAATGTTTTGAAAAGAATCGTACATGTGAATTTCTGAAAATTTACAAATTATATAAAAGTTAGCAGACTTAGCAAATTCAATGTTTTACAATAAATATACATATAATATAACCAGTGGTGGTTTCAAATATCTAACTACCGCACCGCAGACATCTTCATCAGTGATAGAGAAACTCACTCAACTCTAGGAAAGCTTTGTTTCTTTTTTCCTGTGTGTTGTACATGTCATCACACTGATAAGAGTATTCATTATTATATGTTTATTGGCAAACAATGGATTTAATAAGTTATTGGATTTCCCTATAGTAATTAATTACCTTAATGCAATCCGTCATGTGATTTACTGTATCCGTCATGTTTCGGGAACAAGTTCTCATCATAAGGTTCTAAAATTCTTATCCTCCCATGAGTACATGTCGGCCCCTGTCATGAGGCGTGATGATGGGAACATGTTCCTGGAACATATCGTATCAGTAAAAACAGCAAGTCATAAGACGGGTTAATTTAAGGTAATTAATTAACATATTACGAACTGGATAGTGCATATAATATATTCCTTATAATAATTTTTATGTATAACAAGTTTCAGTTTCATAATCTAAAAACGAACATGAAAATTCATAGAGAAATAAATCTGAATGATACAAAATGAAAACATCTACTTATATAAAAGTTGGAAACAGGTTGTACCTTGTGTTGTGGGGGGGGGGGAGAGAAGATAACAATGTTAAAAATCTTACATTCTTCTTCTGTGGGTGTTTTAGCAGAAGGTGGCAAAATAGCAGATGCCAATGCTGTTTGTCAGTTTCCATGAAATTGTCAAAATTCAAAACAAATCCATTTTTGACTGTTGTGGAGTTGAGACAACTTTCCCCTGTCAGTTTGATGTTTTCTTCTTATTTTTAACTGCAACTGAATAATATTTTCATTTCACAAGACACGTTCAAGATAAGATGTTTTATGACAAGTTCTTTTTTATTTGAACCATTTAATCAGTTTTGAACCTTCACACACACTTCGTAAGACTCCTCTTGGTCAAGTCAGTTCATCTGTTAATGAAGCATTTTCTGTCACAGAAAAATTGTAATAAAAAGTCACACAAATAAGGCTTACGTATTTCAGTTAAGAGGACTAAACAAGCAGTTTTCTGTGAAGTATTTGTCAAAGGTCACTTGTTATTACCGGTGTAATGCCATATGTTCACAGTATATACATGGCATAAGATATATGTATCAGTTTAAAAGTGTTACTAATTGTGTGAGGTTTTAATGCCCTTAGTACAAATCTTGCTGAAGAGCCCCTATTTTTACTATACATGTAGTGCTGTAGTATTGTTTAAATGTATGCCAATTGATTACACAAGTGCTTTAGAAAGTACTTGAGTGGTAAAATTAAATGTGAATGTTTCTCAATTGTATTTTGAAGTAAATATGTGACTCCCTTTTTGACAAAATAGCTCGTTAATTGTATTTGCCCTTGGAATATTGTTACAGAATATTTATTTTCTTCACGTATTAAAAGAAAATCGTAGTTTAATGCTTAAGTGTCATATTGTCAGTTGTATAAGAATCAGTTGTTTGTAGGTGTATTGAGTTTTATGTTGTGGAAATAGTAGTTAGAATTTTAGAGGCAAAATTGTAGTAGAAGTTTGGACATGTATTATTATTCTAACCACTAGTTGCGTTAATTTTTTTATGTAAACAGTGTAAGGTGTTTAGGAAAAAATTTATTGGATATTTTATACTGCTCAGAACGGTTGTAAACTATTTTTTAGAATACAGACTAACCCAACTAATTTTTTAATGTGTACGATACAATTAAAAGTCATGGGTAGCCACCGTTTGAGCATCTGCTCTAATCAGCATAAAGCAGTTGTCAAATAATCTTAATCAGCACTCAAACTGTGTTACCAATGATAAAAATTGTGAATAAAAATGGTACTGAATGCCATTTAAAATATACATAAAACATAATTGACATAACAGCTCTGAGCATTATTGTTTTATTACAATGTAATAAATGAATAATGATTATTGTAAAGCATAATGCTGATGATCATTGAGTATATTATTCTGACAGCATTTTAAAAATTATTATGATTGCAATAAACACTTTGCACTGTATAGTTAAAAAATATTTCAATAACAAAATTGTTGGTACATTTGTTTTGGAATGTGCCATCCAGATCAACAAATCCTTATTTTCAACTACGATCATTCAAATACTTTTTGAGTTCTGTCAGTCGTAAATAATGATATTAGTCAATTCCTGATTTTCTGGGTGTTGATCACATGGTTTGGGGATTATCTTTGTCAGATCAGAAAAAGGTGGAATGTAAGAATTATATTTAACATGATATGAAAAGAATAAAATATTGGAATAGAGGATTATTGCATTTTGAATTTGTTTTTAAATAGGGGCAGAATAGTTTGCGTTATTCAGAATGTATAGTGCTGTCACATTGAGTAACCTAAGAAGAGGAAATGGAAAGCCAATAAGTTAGCAAGTTCAGAAAATTTTGTGCATCAGCTTTAAGAAGACCAAATGGTGGCAAAAACATATTGGTGACAAAGTAAAATTTTAAACAAATTTAAAAATTATAATTTGCATATTATTCTGTCTTAATTTATTTTTAATGTGACAATATCATATTGTACACAGACTAGCTACAGTTTCACTTTTATAGTAGTTTTTAGTAAAGCACAGATTTTTATAAATGTAAATTTCTTCTCCAGGATATATAATCATGAGTCAGTGCAAATACTACATTTTTATTAATACGAGTTTATTGTTCTTTCAAAGAATGTAACCTACCTTTATCAAACCGTTACCTTTTTCTTGATGTTAGGAAAATGTTCAAAAATTAGTCATGTACCCTGTCCTCTCCAACACCAAAAGGTAATAGGAAATTGACTGTATTAGAGGTAATTTTATTAATTGGTTATGGTATTAATTGTTAATTAAATGTGTATGGACTAATAAGAAAAATGTATATGTGACGTATACAAAGCTTACATTTTCTGTTTTGTTTGAAATCACAGTTGTTTTTCAGAATTCAAATTGCACTGTGACATAGAATATCAGAGAAGATTCTCGTTGTGAATGTGAATCATCATGTAAAACACAGTCCTGTGATTCAGAAATTGGAGATAAAATGTTTAAAGGTTGAGGTCTTGTACTGTAATAATTTTTCAAATACTCAAAACCTTACGTACTAATTGTTTTAACTTCTACCATATCATTGTTAGGTCTGACAATAAAGCTGTTAGACTGTAAATTGGTATATTTTCTTGCTAAATATGACTGTGTTCCTGTTTTAAAATAACCTCCATGAGAATCCGTTCACTGATGCCAGTCAGGTATTCAAACCAACTTTGAAATGTCTTTTGTACGATTGCCTTCAGAGCTCCCATCTTATTTCTCTTAACGTAATCAGGTGCACTCTTTTCAAGTGTCCTTTATCTTTAGTAAAAGTACTAATCACAAGTCGTTTATAGTGAATAGAGTGCTGTGTGAAATTGTGTTATCATAATACAAAATCCACAAGTTACTGACAAAAAGTTCATATCATTTTCATCCAATTTTGTTACATAGTCTTTTAGTAATTCCATTCATGGTGTCAGGTAAAACAGTATGGGAATGACAGTGCTGCCACAACAAACATATAGTACTGAATTTTTGAGCTTTATTGTAGGACCTCAATGCATAAGTACACTTGCTGAAAGAGATACGATAGGGTAGGTGTCAGTAGGGACATGAACAGATAATGCATAAGTGTATGAATATTCATTATTAGAAACAAAGTTTCTGGATTTTTAAATCTGTTAATACATTATTGCATTTATAGCAGTAACAACCGCAGTTTTACATTTTTAGACATGACATACGAGATCCAACCTTTTCTTTCCCCAATTCCGGACACAGACTGTCACAGTTGTTGGTTCAGAATATAACATTACATGTCATCTGGCTGTATAACATTATAATTAATACCTTTAAATAAATATCATATCTCAGAGTAATAAGTTACGAGTTTAATAATAATGTTTACAGTCCTTGTCAGTGAAACTAAGTGTTGTACAAATATGTAATAAGTATACATTTTTAACGTGTTGGAAAAAAATCGATGTGACTTTTTTTGTCCACTGTAAGATTTATTTTATATAGAAAGTATTGTAAATATTTGAAATAAATTGCAATACTTTTTGTACATGTGTGCTCTTGTTGTGCTGACCTTTTCCTGTTTCGTTATATGCAACAATTTATGAATACGCTCATAACCAGTTTTGCCAACGCATGTCGACATTGTATGCTAAGATTCCAAAAATAGGTAGGTCAGTGAAAAAAGCTGTTAAGATCTGTTTAATAGAACTTACTAACTGACATTTGGGAACATACGAGGGTCAGTCAAATATAAACCGGATTGTTTTGTAAACAAATTTATTTATTTATAAACTATACATACATCAGTTTTCCACATAGTTTCCGTTAACATCCACACACTTTTCCAGCAGATTAGAAGTTTTTTCATCACATTTTCATAAAATGTTTTGGGACGTGTCAGAAGCCAATTGAGGACAAATTCTTCTGTCTCTTTATTAAATAAAATCGTTGCCCCCTAATGCTTCTTTCAGAGGTCCATAGAAATAGTAGACACTTCAGACTGTAAGGAGGATGTTCAACAATCTCCCAATAGATTTTTTGCAACTTCTTTTGGGTTAAGACAACAGTATGGGTTGCAACATTATCGTGTAAAAGTAACACACTGCAGATCAGGACATTACGTCTTTTGGAACAATATGTTGCCTTCGCTTTGTCCAGCAGTCTGCTGTCGTATGCCACATTAATTGTTCTTTGATCAAGAAGAAAATCTATTTAAACAACTCCTCTTCAGTCCCAAAAAACAGTGGCAAGAACCTTACCTGCTGACAATTTCGTTTTGCCTTTACAGAAATGGTTAATTTTGTGAATGGTATTCCATACTCAACTGCTTAGTGTCAGGGGTGTAGTGGTATACCCATGTCTCATCACAAGTACAAATGTGCTTCAAAAATGCATTCTCTTCTACTTCATATAGAGTCAAAAGTCTGACAATTTCAGCTCACTCAGTTTTTTTAACGAACTTCAAAATGCGGGGAACCCATCATGTAGAAATTTTCCGATACTTCAACTCATTTTTAATAATAGATTGCACATTTCCATGGCTTATTCCAATTTGTGCACAAATTTTATCTGCTGCTGTGCGTTGGTCACTTATGTTGTGAACTTCATACATTTTTTCAAGCGTTGTGTTGGTTGTCAACCAGTAGAAAAGGACTTACACCATGCTAACACTTGTATTTTTGATAATGTCTCATCACCAAACTGTGAGTGTAATATTTGCAAAATTTCACTTGGTTTAATGTTTTCATTTGTTAAAAATTTAATTATAATATTTATGCAATGGCACTACGCAGTGATCACTCATTCATCTTCTAACGACAAAATGATAACATGGGGATACAGACTGCAACAGTGAGTCTAGGTCATGCCCAATGTTTGCTTCTGCATAGTACCTATTGACACCACATGTTCACACACACATTCAGCTGTTGCAAACAATTTGCAGTTCTCATTTGACTGACCATCATAGGAGTGAGACTTTGGAGTTCTTTGAAGTGGCCATTCATTGCAGATACTTAAAAGACATGTAATGGTACATTTCCTTCAATGACTGGTTAACACAGGAATGCGGAGCGAGGTGGGGGTAGGACGCTTCGGCGTAGCGTCAGTCAGTCACAGTTTTTATGCCAAGTAGAACAGACGGCAGTGACTCAAAAAGGCCGTGCCTTGGTAAAACATAGCGAGGTAAAAACAGTGCCAGGAGTGCCTCGGATGGCATGTTACTAAAGAGTAATTAACATTGTTAACAATTTTATAGTCCAACAGTGCGCGCACGTAAAAAGAACTGGCTACATAAAGTAAGTACGTAGTAGCTACCTCGTATTGTGCAAGAGAGAAAGCACGTGCTGATCGACGGATAGTCAACAGATACCAAAAATCAAAAATAACAAGCAAGGGAAAGTTTGTTGGCCAAACAAAGTTGTGAACTAAAACTGTAAAATTATATATAATCAGAGAGAGAATAAAAAAGAGGGGTGAGAGTAGAAATAGAAGTGTGAGAGAAAGATACTGATTTTCTGAACTTCCCTTATAATAAGTTGTTGGATAATACATTTATATTTTGGTTAAAAGGTGAGATAATAATGTTTTATTAAAATAAAATAAAAATGTATACTAATATTAATATGTGTTATTTTAATGTCATCAACCTAACCTATGATCTGTATTCCAATAGTTTGTCTAAACGAATTTGCGAGTCTTCTGTGAGGGGTGATACGGTTTCCACATTTCCTCCTACAAAAATGTGGTGGCTTTTGGAATCATCTGTGAGTAGGTAAGTAAAAAATTAGTAACAGGACTTAATTTCTTCATTCCTTTTTTATTTTTATTGCCTGAATTAATTCAACGATTACAACCCCCCCCCCTTAACAACTTAAATGTGTTACGTTACCTGTTCTTATCAATAGGCAACAAACCGCCTGTGTTTTCAGTGAGTACAATATATTCCACTTTGCATTGCAGAGTTAGTTTTTTATACCACTTATTGTAAAAAACATTTACAAAACCAGACAGGTGAATCACAATTGAAAATAAATGAAACGCAAGAAATTTGTTTGAAAATGTTACTTTTATTCTTGTACTTTATAATTATATTACAGTTTACCTATGTACATACACAATTCACTACATACACCAGAAATGCTATGACGCTTCCATTTATTCACTAGCACTTTTCTCTTCATAACCTGGAGGCCTGTTGCCCACCATTCCAGTACCGACTGCTCCGTGACGGCGTTCCCATGCCATACGATGTTTATGTTTATAATAACATGCTTCAGCTGTAGCAATGACACCTAAATCGCCATCTAAAAATAAAATGCAAACAAAAGTGTGTTATTTAGAGATCATGTTTTCTTTTTGCAATTAGTATAAGTCCAGTTTATTCAAAATCACAAATTTATTAACACATTGTTTCACTTCTGTTCAGTAAAACAAAACAATACGGTTCATACAAACATTAATACATAAATATTTACTCTTTAAGGACACAGCTAACTAACACACTTTAAGTGCATCCTTCTGTTTCTGTCCCACCGCACTTTCAATTTAATCCAAATTATTCAAAAGATTTGACAATACTCTTGGTTGTAGTTGGGGTCAGACAGTTGTGCACACACTGGATCCCAAAACGTGGGCTGAAAATTAATACCACTTCACAACAGAATGAGTACAAAGCACATCAAATAAACAATCAGAAATTTGGGAGCAATTAAAGCATATAATTTACAGTGTGGGAGAAACTGAACAGACATGTTGAAAGTAATACAGTAGAGCGTCAATAATTCGGACGTCAAAAATTCGGATCGTCGATAATCCGGATTCGATTCTGGCGAAAAAAAAATCGCATGAAGTGAATACATTTGTTTAAAAGCATCGGCACAACTGTAAAACTCGCTGTGCCCTACAGAGTAGAGCGCGAATTGCGTGTTGTGTGGAGGAGGGAGGGGCAGTGAAAGCGGGAGAAGGTCGCACAGTCACATGTATACCTGCCCCTGTCAGTCGCGTCAGGCAACTGACCTCGAGTATTGTTCTCTGTGCGTGCACTAAGTTTTTGTTTACCAAATCGATCGTCTGTGTACAGAAGAGTGTTTGTGTGTGTGTGTGTGTGTGTGTCGGTTTGTCTGGGTTTTGTTTTTTGACAGAGAGCACACCAACCCAGCTCATTCTCCTAAAACGAATCAAGGACTTAGCTGCAAAAAAACGAACCACTACCGCTGTTCAAAAGTCCATAAAAGATTTTTTTAAAAGCTCAAATACTGTATGATTTACTGTACGTATTTTTATTACTGTACATAAAATAAGACAGTCTGTAAATGCAATACTGTGCATTCAGTATTTTTTTCTGTAATTGAAAAATGTAAAAATTTAACTAAATTAATGGTTTTAATCATCCGCTCCACTTCTGTAACCATCAGAGTGAATTATGAACGATTTTAGCAAGTTTTTTTTACTGAAGACGTTTACCGGCGCTTTTATTGGTTCATTTCGAAAATCCGGACAATTTGATAATCCGGAAGGGGTCCGGTCCCAATTAATCCGAATTATTGACGCTCTACTGTATTTGTGAAACACCATAAGTTACAGAGCTGTGATCCAATTTTTTTGGAAGAGTGATTCGGTAGTACACAGATTGGTTACAAATATCACACAAATGTAGGATCCAAGATCATTGTGTGTTTCAAACTGCCTGCAACTATGCTCATTGCATGAACTGGAACAGTGCAGCTGGGAAGAAGTTGTATGTTGTTAAGTGCACTATTTAATGCCCTCCAGCTGATGCAATAGTGTCATGGCTAGTGGGAAGGTATTTAATGTACTCAAAAAGATGCCGTAACTGTGGCAGTGGTTCTTCAAATACTACCACCACCTGGAGGTACACGATGGTAAAAAACTGTATTGGAAATTTATAATGTACAACCAACGAAATATAAAAAAGTGCTTTCCCAGGTGTGTACAAACTTGTATGAAAATCAGAACATGTAAAAGCCCTCACCACAAATTACATACATTCCACATTTGCCACACATTTACAAAATGAAAACCATAGTTACACAAACATAGAACACAACATGGAAATATTACACTACTTACCAAAAAGTACAAAATTAAACACAACTGAACAATTTGAAATATACAGATATCACGCATTACAACCAAACAACATATTAAATGAACAATTACATTACAGATCACATACACTATTTGATACATTGATCCAAACACAAAATTTGAACCTCGGCGCCAATTCCCTCCCACCATCAATTCCCACCACACACACCTATAGTCCATAATCGTTATTCTGTAACAATGACATTCAGTATTTACTCACACTGAGGAAGAGGCACAACACCTTGAAATGTTTGTGAAAGTGATACCAAAAGTAAGTTCATTTTTGAAAGTTTTTTATATATAATAATATTAGTAAAAGTGAACGAAGAGGATGAATCAACAAGATATTTAATTCTATACACGAGAAGTAGCAAGTAGAGTGTGTTTAACTGTACACCTGAGTCTGATTATTTATGGAGGGTGATGGTTCAATGATTATTTTTTTATTATCCAATTCAGACATAAGAAATATATAAATACATATGTTTTCCTATCATATATAAATCAGTGACAGGATCATAGTTAACAAATTTGTAGGTAATCATATCATAGTATAACTTTGTAGAGCAAGAAATTTAGAACTGACTATTCTTTTTGGTATTAATTTTGTTGTCAAAATGAATGTGTAATACGCATACTGAGTGTGGTTGGCAACAAAAGTAGATACGATGAAAAAATGGGTGTGTCATGGGATGAATTCAGCATCGAGTGATGAGTAAAACTGATTCAACGTGTAAAAGGTTGTGTAACAGTACATAAAGGCCCAATACCTTAATTATGGGATTTGAGGATGTTTTATTGTATCACAGTTGAATAAAGTATGGTTAGGTCCATTGTCCCTGTGTAAAAAATGAACAACGCAGATTTAGTAAGAGGAGCATAATGCCAAGGTCACCGGTGGACGAGCAAAAGCAAGCAGAGATGATGGCGGTGTATGTGATGATGAACTCTTAATAACTATTGTGATTGGTTTATAAAGCTGTGCCGTCATGAATAAAAGACAATGACGCAGAAACAGCGTATGTAATTAGGCGTTGGCCCAGCAAACAAAAGACGGTGACGTCAAATACACTAACACGTACGCAAATCTTACATAAAACCAGTTCTCAGTCCATTACAACTCATCAAGATGTCTACACGCTACATTTGTGGCTGGCACAGTTTTGCCAGTAAAAGTGCTTATTAATCAATCTAAAATGTAATTAACAGTACAAACAATGTAGCATTGTTAAGATGTTTAATTAAATTCAGTGTAACAAAGGAACAAAACAAGATTATGAGAGGCGCCGAATATCTGGCCAAAAACGGAGAACATCTGAAGGGAGACCGCAACTACTAATCAGGAAAGTGCAACTTAATTAACTGTTATTCTTTGGTGAAAATGAGCTCTAAATTATAAATCAAAAATTACAAAACGTACCAATAATATAACATGGGGGTAAGGAGTGTGTGTGCGTAAGAATGTGTCTGTACTTATAAATTACTAATCAGTAAATTGAGGCATTGGTTTCTGTCCTTTTAACAAATGGATAAATAATAGCGAGAGAACTGCAGTCTCTTTGAGATGTATGGTAATAGACTATGTATACAATCAAATAATGAAATAAGTGCACTCAGTATTAGTAAAGGAGTAGAAATCATTTAGGTAGTGATGGTAAGGCGCCATCTTTGTTGTATTGTAAAACGTAACTAAGAAAAAGATAGAATATTAAATCAATCATATGCCCACACTAAAGTTGTTCAAATCATTGTTTCGTATACCTCTATTGTTTCTGAATCTCGCTGAGAGTGAACCCTGGACCCTAGAGAGAAAATTCAAGTGGAATATAAACCACGTGCTAAGACCGAGACTGTTATGGTAAGTATATGTGTTTTATTGTATGTTATTACCATAAGAAATAAAATATATAATATAGAAGTGAGTAAGACGACAATTGGCGCCCGAACAGGGACTTTATATAAAAAAGCCAGATTCAGAGACAAAGAGAGTGACGAAATAATCCATAACCTAATATACGAGAGGTTATATTGACAAAAACATCAAATAGTGTAATTGTGACAAGTGTAATTAAGTAGTCATTTCAATATTAAAGCTTATCAAAATGGCAGAAAATAATGACAGCATAGAAATAAATAACACAGCTACAGAATCAATTATATTAAACGAAATAAGTGCCAACTCAACACCTAGGGCAATTGATAATAAGGTATCATTGGAAGATTTATTTATATTAATTAAAACACAAAATAACCAGTTTCAATTATTAAGAGAACAGATTGACAAGAAATTTGAAGAGAAGTTTAAACAGCAAAATATTAAATTTAGTGTAAAGTTTGACAGTTTTGACACCAAATTAAACGAACTAAAGAAACAAAGTAACTTGCAAAATGTAAAATTAAATCAAGTAGAGGAGAAATTTGAAGAATTAAAAAATGAAATGCACAAACGAAATTTTAATGTTGACAAGAGAATTAATGAGATAGAGTTAGAAAATAAGAGAGGAATAGACAAGTCAGAGATAAACAAAGACAAGGTATGTAGGGGAGAGAATTGTAACAATATAAATAAAAGTATGATATTAGAAAATGATTATGTAAATAGGGGCAGTGATAATGAAATTTTATGGGGAATAGAATATAATAATGATGGAATGATAGTGTGTGTTGAAGGGTTAAAGAGAGTGTGCAAAGAAAGTATAATTGTAGGGGAATTGCAGGGGGTAGATTCTTCCCTTAAGGGTGTATTTGGGGGTGATGTACATGGGTGTTTAGGAAGGATGAGAGTGCCTTCGATGTAGATTTGGGAGACATGTGGTCTACCAATAAAGTTGTCCTTGGTTTTTTTAGTGCACTTCACAGGCGGTGCAATAGTTGTGAGTTAGAGTTCCCTGCAAATATAAAAAGAGAGAGATGTTTTGAAGGTGAGAGAAAAAGAGAAGTAGAGATTTTTAAGATATGCAGAGATTATGAAGAGTTTATGGAAAGGTTAGGTGTAGAGATGATATATAATAAATATAGTAAGAACTTACCTTGTAATAAAACTGAAGTAGTAGGAGGTAAAGAGAATAATGACTTGGCAAATTACTTAATTATGACTAATTATACCGAAGGTGACAGGACCATACCGAATGTCGACAAGTTTTATGATATAGTAATGTGGAGTAATCCTGCAGAGTATTACTATGGTATAATGGACAAAATAAATTTAAATAGTTATTATATTACAAAAGATGATATAATGTACTTAATTAAAAATGAGTTATGTATACGTAAGATAAGATTATTATTTGACGATGGAGGTTAATTATTTTATTGTGTTATGAACATTTAATTATGTGGACAGTGTTTTTTAGGATGGACTGTTTATGACTGATTTTTGGTAAATGATAAGATGATAATGTGGATTGTATATTTTTTGTGTATATTAATGTCAATGTATTTGTGTATTTTTGCTGTTGTGTATTTTATGTATTTTTTGTTGTTGTAAACCATGTACGGTAGAATTTTAAATAATTTAAGGAAGTTTGATAAGGAATTGAAATCATTATGAGATTTAGATTCTAATGAATAATAAATGAAGCAGGTAATGTATTTGGATATGGAGATGTATTGTCATTTGTAAGATAAGTGTATTTGTTATTTCTAGTGGTATATTAAGGTGAAATGTTGTAAAAGAGTTTAGGTAATAGTGATAAATAGAGGCATTGGAGTTAGTTAAATAGAGTTAATGGGAGTTAGTGAAAATAAGAATGTTGAGATGCTGATAATATATAAAGAGGCGTTAGATATTTTAGGGACACAGTAGTTAGTGATTATATGTAGAGTTGAGTAATGTGAATGGTAATTATATTTGTTGATGGTGATATTTTGTAGTAAGGGTAGTGGTGTAAGGAGTCCGCAACGAAAGGTGTTGGGACAGGAAGGGACCGTTTAGCGCCGGAAAGGGTTACCTGAAAGGGTCAGGAACCGATAAGGGAATGAGTTGGTTAGAGTTCGGGTACACACATCCTAGTACAAAAAATGAGCGGTGCCAGAGGTTTTAAATGGGATTAGTGAAGGGGGTTATTATAGAGCTATTGGTGTCATAATATGTTAATGGTTAGAAGCGGTTGTTAGTAGAGAAAAAGGGGTAGTAAGGTTAGATTGACAAATCCCAAAATAAGATATAGAGAATAATGAATAATAGAGAGTCACCCAAACTAGTAAGGATAGAAGGGTTAGAAAAAGAAAATTCATAGTAGGAAGGTGATGTAACTGAAAGGTAAATGATAAAGTGGAAATTGTTTTATAGAATCTAATATGATGAATGTTAAATAATAAAAGTTAATAGAGAATTGTTGATAGTAATTATGTGATAAAGTTTTGGTACAAGTCATGTAAATGTAAATGTAACAATGTTAATGTGTAATGTTCAATGTTCTATGATGTTTTTATTATGTCGATGGCCATAGAGTGTGTGGTTAGGTCGCTACAGGGGTAACGACGTTTGCAAATGTTAAAAGATAGTAGATCTTGAATATTAAAATGATAAAGTTAGAAATGGTGTTGAACAAAATATAGTATGATGTCATTTGAAAAAAATATAAAATGATTATAAAGTTGAGTAATAACATTTGAATAATGAACTTGTCTGCCATAGTAGTTGTAAGTTGAATTTTATAGAAATAAATAGGTGATGGTGTTTTGGGAATATTAAAAGAATTGTTTACGTGTTGTTATTTACAGGAATATATATTTTTTTTCTCTCTTAAGGAGGAGTTAAACATTCTCTTTAGTGTGGGTTAAAAAAAAAAATCAGTTTTGAATTCTTGTTGTTGTTTTGGAGAAATTAATTGAACAAGCCAATGCCTCAGACACAAACCAATGCACCTAAAAGGAAACATATCAGTTGTAGATATGGAAGTATATTAGACCACCATTTTAAAATTTGTGTTCGATGTTTCAGAGTTTTGTGGTGTTGTGACCGCGGTCCTGAGCTGGCCGGTGCGTCAGAGCAGGAACGTTAAGTGCCTCATGGCCTTATGGTGTTGGGATCTCTCCCGAGAAGTCCAGTAAGGTCAGACAGGTACGATCAGCATTATTGGACCAAGGGTAAGTGACTAGAAATTTTTTTTATATATTAACATTACTGGGGTTGTGGCGACATATCTAGGCGGATCCTTTTAGAACCATATGAATGAGTCAATGAAAGTTTTTATGTCTCGACACAAAATCTTTCATTGAGGGGGTTTGTAACAGTACATAAAGGCCCAATACCTTAATTATGGGATTTGAGGATGTTTTATAATGTTTTATTGTATCACAGTTGAATAAAGTATGGTTAGGTTCATTGTCCCTGTGTAAAAAATGAACAACGCAGATTTAGTAAGAGGAGCATAATGCCAAGGTCACCGGTGGACGAGCAAAAGCAAGCAGAGATGATGGCGGTGTATGTGATGATGAACTCTTAATAACTATTGTGATTGGTTTATAAAGCTGTGCCGTCATGAATAAAAGACAATGATGCAGAAACAACAGCGTATGTAATTAGGCGTTGGCCCAGCAAACAAAAGACGGTGACGTCAAATACACTAACACGTACGCAAATCTTACATAAAACCAGTTCTCAGTCCATTACAACTCATCAAGATGTCTACACGCTACATTTGTGGCTGGCACAGTTTTGCCAGTAAAAGTGCTTATTAATCAATCTAAAATGTAATTAACAGTACAAACAATGTAGCATTGTTAACTGCTACCTAAGATGTTTAATTAAATTCAGTGTAACAAAGGAACAAAACAAGATTATGAGAGGCGCCGAATATCTGGCCAAAAACGGAGAACATCTGAAGGGAGACCGCAACTACTAATCAGGAAAGTGCAACTTAATTAACTGTTATTCTTTGGTGAAAATGAGCTCTAAATTATAAATCAAAAATTACAAAACGTACCAATAATATAACATGGGGGTAAGGAGTGAGTGTGTGTGTGTGTGTGTGTGTGTGTGTGTGCGTAAGAATGTGTCTGTACTTATAAATTACTAATCAGTAAATTGAGGCATTGGTTTCTGTCCTTTTAACAAATGGATAAATAATAGCGAGAGAACTGCAGTCTCTTTGAGATGTATGGTAATAGACCATGTATACAATCAAATAATGAAATAAGTGCACTCAGTATTAGTAAAGGAGTAGAAATCATTTAGGTAGTGATGGTAAGGCGCCATCTTTGTTGTATTGTAAAACGTAACTAAGAAAAAGATAGAATATTAAATCAATCATATGTCCACACTAAAGTTGTTCAAATCATTGTTTCGTATACCTCTATTGTTTCTGAATCTCGCTGAGAGTGAACCCTGGACCCTAGAGAGAAAATTCAAGTGGAATATAAACCACGTGCTAAGACCGAGACTGTTATGGTAAGTATATGTGTTTTATTGTATGTTATTACCATAAGAAATAAAATATATAATATATAGAAAGTGAGTAAGACGACAGTTGCTCGTTTTATTTGGAGTAAGACAGATTTTGTTCTAAAGAATTCAAATTCAAATAAGAGTGAATGGATAATTACATGAGACAAGGGCATAGTACTGATTATATGTATTTTAAGAAACTGATTTTTACAACGAACACAAATAGAATCGCATCACATGTATTATTTTCACTAAACAATATGTAACAAATAATTTTTTCTAAAGAAAAGTATCAGGATATGCTATTGTGGGTATTGACCTGTTGAGTGAACTCCTTCTATAGGAAACAACAGCCACTAGGCTGGACAGAAAGAATCTGATGTCTATTAATTGTCTGGGGCAGTGTCACAGCCAGGCTTTCCCCTTCTAAAGCAATTTACATTTTTGTGAATAAAACTAAAATAATTAAAATGAAAAAAACCTATTTGCTATTTATTTTGTTATGACAAAGAAGGTACGTGTTGAAACTGAGAGAATTACATTAATACATAATTAAAACAAATGGTACCAGAAACCTGTCATAAATTGTATTCCATCTTCTGCAGATGCTGCTGAATTTTAGTATTGTATGAATTTTTGGAATCTTTGTCTTAGTGTCTGTAAACATTTGCAACAAATGGAATTATATCAATCTGCTCCTTTTGCCACAGAAATGATTAAAACATTTAATTATTAAATGGGCACTGCACAGCCCATCGTAAACAAAAATTTCAAAACTGTGATACGGGGCGTACAAATATGTGATTGGTCACACACTTTGTTCAAGTTTCCATACAAATGAGTTCAGTCGTAGGAGACTATTGAACTCCTCTAAACAGCATTCTGAATGCAATGTTCAGTAATGCAGTAATGTACGCAATGATAGAGATGTTTCTTTTAAGATATTAATTGTTGATTGCTGTTTTCTAAATGGTAATACAGCACTAAAATAAAAAAAATTCAATACCAATGAAAACACCATGTAAAACTGGATTGAGTGTACTGGTATGCCAAATACACATCTTGTGTAAGATATGAATGGTAAGCAAAAACTGTTTAGTATAGAAACATTTTGAAAGTCGATGTGGAGTGAATTACTACTGTACTACAGAGTTGGATACGTTGTGCACTGAAACCACCTCTTTCCTACCCACTAACAGAGCATAACTTCAAAAACTCCGATACAAATTTGAACTCTCAATTTTACATGAAGCAACTTTATATTCTCAAAACATATCACAATTGAGGACATTGCCGGAAAGAGGGCACATAGGTCTATATGGTCATAGGGCATATTGGTCTTTTTCCGGCAATCGCTTTAAACGATCCGCCATGATGTTTTCTCTATGCACAGTAAACTTCAAATCAAAATCTCTATTCGTTAGCCTTTGACAAAACTTTTTTTACAGCAATGCAGCTGTATCAGCTGGCATCAGACATCAGCTGAGTGGTGTTGTTTCTGCATTTCATTGTATTTGAGGTTATGTTTAGTTAGTTTTGTTGTAACTACTGTTATTTAGTGCAATGGACTCATCAAACGATGAAGTTAGTTTGAAAGTAAAACGTAAACGCAAAGTTTATAGTAATAGTACAAATTTGAAACGTGAAAGTGCTAAGCTAAAACGATGTAGAGGTGAAGAGTATGTTACAAAGTCAGGAAAGACTGTAAGTGGTAAGCTGTTTTTGAATGTAGTTGAGTGCTGTAATGAGAAGTGCTGTAACAGTTTTACAGAAGAACACCAGGAAGAACTGTTTTCATCATTCTACAACAAAGGTAAAGAACTTCAAGATTCTTTCCTTTCTAAGTGCATGATAAAAACAGCACCTAAAACTGAAACTGTCCAACCTAAAAAGCCCCGAAATCATACTTGGACTTATAGTCTTAACATTGGAGGTTTGTCAGTAGCAGTATGTAAAGGTTTCCTAATAAGATTATTTCAAGTTACAACCAAAAGAATAAGGGTAATACAAGGGAAAATTCTAAAAGACGAGGACTTCACTGAACGGAGAGGTCATCATGCAAACCGGCCACGCAAACTGAAACCCAATGTTTTGGATTTGATGAAAAGTCACCTTGAGTCGATTACCCATAGTCAAAGCCATTACAGTGGAAACAAAACCTCTTTAAAATACTTTGACAATCCAGAGTTGAACATTAAAACTCTGTACACTATGTTTCAAGAGTTTTATAAGTCTAAAACTAATGAAAATTTGAAAATGGGTTATCCCCATTATTTTAAGCATTTTAAATCTAACTTTGACTTTGGTGTAGTAAAACCTAAAAGTGATGTGTGCGATTACTGTACAGAATGTAAACTAAAACTATCAAGAAACCCAAACGACCCTTGCAAAGTGCCTTATCAGACTCATCAAAGAAAGTTTAAAAGAAGACTGGCTTTGAAATAAGAGTATATTGAAAAGGCGAAGAGTGATCCGTCTTATTTAGTTTGTGAATTCGACTATGCACAAAATTACCCAGTGCCAAAGCTTAACGTTAACAGCCAATTCTACAAAAGGCTGTTATGGCTGTATGCATTTAACATTCATGTGTTTAATGATGATGAGCCATACTTTTATTGTTTTATGGAATCCCAAGCTTCTAAGAACTCTAACAGTGTTGCATCATTTTTATATGATTGTCTTAAAAAATATGTGGAAAATTTGTCACAGGTAAAAACTGTGGTTCTGTTATCGGACTCTGCTGGAGGACAGAACCGCAACTCCACTACGATCAAGTTTTGTTCATGGTTCAGCAAAATTTTTGATGTAGAAATTCTTCAGCTGTTTCCAGTAAGGGGCCATTCATTCACGCAGTGTGACCGAAACTTTGGCCTAGTGAGATCACGCATCAAGAAAAGAGAGGTCACTGGAACTGCAAAGCCATGGCTGGAAGCCATGGTTCATGCTCGACAGAACCCCAGCCCTTTTCAAATGATTATGGACCGCAATCTCATAAAAAAGTGGGACAAGAGCCTTGAGCCTTTGTTTACTGACATTCAGAAGTCTGCAAAAATCTTAAACTTCACTATAATGAAGTATGCTATGATTAAATACAAAACTGATGGAAGTATACTGTGCTCAAACAGTTTCATACCTATCTACACACCTTTTAAGTTTTTAAAAAATTTGGACAAGACAACCCTAAAAGAACTTCAGCCTAACTCAGTTCCATTTCCTGAAGTATCTCAGGAAACTTACGTTAGAAGTCTCATGAAATACCTGCCCATTGAGGACCAGGACTGGTTGGAACAAATGTTTGATGAGACATCTTAACAAAGCTTCTTTTGTTACCAGTTTTTGTGTAACTTTGTATTAAAATGATTTGTTCTTTGAATTTATTTTTTATTTTAGCTACACAATACAATCCATTAAAGGTGATTGTTGGAAAAAGGGCACATAACATGAGTTAAAACTTTTGAATGTTTTACAGCACACACTTCAATAAACACAAGGTTTGCCTTTATTTTAGATACATGATAACATGTTCTATAAAAAAGGTTCAATCAACTTAAAGTGTAAACTGAAATATAAGAGTTAGATAAAACCTAAATCTTTGATCGCCGTTTACCGAAAATGGGTTTTTGCTCTATGTGCCCTTTTTCCGGCAATGTCCTCAATTAAAAATGTTCATACTCACATAACTAATTACCCTAATTATTTAATTTGACTTACGTCATTAAAATTTTATCAGTACTTCTTTTTACTCTTCTTTTCTCTTTATCCCTCTGCAGGGGAGGGAGTTGCCCCCAAACCCCGATACAAGGATTTAATAAACATAAACATTTGTTTTCATTTCTAGTCAAAACTTGAATATTTTCTGTAATGTTGAATCCAATCATTATTCTTAAATCATTTTAAACATCAAAGTCTTAAACTTAAATTTAAACATTTACAACTTGCATACAAGAAGCACCCCATCACTATACTGCTAACAGTTAATAAAATTATTCCGGTCTTATAAACTTACTGTCCAAAATATAATTGATCTAAAGCATAAAATCTATAAAAAAAAACTACACTGTTCAATAAAATGAAACAAAACGTACATTTAATGAACCAGTTATTTGCAGCTTCTTGGTATAACTGAAACAGTGGCTCACATTTTTTTTCATGTTCAACACCTTCATAGATGACACAGTCTTCGTAACGTTCTCTTAGAATTTGTAAAATTTCACTATCTACCATCCTGTAAAAAATCACACATTTTATTATAAATTCTTCAGATTTCCAGTTATATACTGCTAAAATAACTGCCAAGTTACTGCACATCCTCAAAATTTTTGATTTTTTGTTTTTCAGTGTTTAACTGAAACATCTGTCTGTCTGTCCTCTCCTCTCTCTCTCTCTCCCTCTCTCATACATGGGCACAAATATACACATATACTGGTTACAATGTTATAATACAGTTTAAATGCTGATGTCAAAATGATCTCATGGATTGTCGTGTTTGAACAGTTCTGTAACCGAAACAGAAATAACACTGTTGCACATCACTACAGAAATATATTTCCGATCTGATGATGAGCTGTGAAGCTTGAAAGCGCTAATCAAAAAAAAAATTCTATAGTGGTGTGCAACAGTGTTATTTCTGTTTGTGATTACAACCACTAACACAACTTTATTAAGTTCCATAACAGCTCTACAGCAACCCCTTATAAAGCAGGAATGAGTAAAAGCCTTTCTATTTTTTGAGTAAAAGTTCCCCAGTGAGTGCTTCTATAGTATGTTGGGGCCCCACTACAGTTAATAGTTTTCTCATTGCTCTTATTTTTTGACAGTATGTACCCTGTTAGTCTCAAACATTTTAATCAAAACTATGTGCCCTACTTCTACAGGTCAAGCCGTGTGCCCCACTTCTCCAGGTCAAACTGTGTGTCCCACTGCTACATGTCAAACCGTGTGCCATACTTCTACATGTCAAACTTTTTTGTTGGAGTTCTTAGCATCAAACAATCTACTTGGAGCGTTTTTTGTTCCCACACTCATGGATTTTGTCATTTTAAAATGACAATCTAATTTCAATCTCAGATGTCAATGCACCTTTTAAATTTCAGTCATTTTAAAAGGCAAATCACTGGATCATGAGTTTACTTCAGCCAATGGGGGCTTACTATCACCTACCAGTTTCTTCTGACTGTCTTTCTTCAACACTGGTTTTGGTTCAGATTTTCATTCATTTTTTTATCAGCTGCTAACTGTATAAAAAACATTCAACGCTAACCAAAGTTGTATTTACTTACAATCGCTACTTTATATCATTAAATTGTATAATACAAATCACTTGTATACGCATGAATGTAAACATCTTCAATTTTATTAATTTATTTCACTCTAGTGACATAAACAAACAAACAAAAAATAAATACCTCAAAATGAATACCATTTATATCCCTTACATTTTAAGGAGGTGTTAACACAGAAAAATTGATTAAATTACTTCACGTGGTTTTTATTTTTCTTGAATATACTTTATTTAAAAACACTTGGAAGTTTTTATACTTTTATCTCATAGTTTTTAAGATTTAGCTATTTATATACAAGTATGTATGATGGATCAGTCTATTTAATACACTACTGACAATGTGCAAGTACAATCATGCCTTTTTTTAGAAGTGACATGTACTACATTAAACACAGTTGGTCAATAAAAAGAAACAAATTGTTTACAGCCTCATACAAGAGCTACAGTAACAAAGTTTTTATCGGTTTTGATGTAGTACAGATTGTTTGTGACAAGAAACAATAAACATACAAGAAACATGCTCCAATATCAGCTGGCAACAGATGTTATGCTTTGGGCAGTGTACTGAGATCAAGAAATCTAAATAGAAAGTTAAAAATTAACTTACGACACATTATAATATGCAGAAGTGAGCCATGGACGTTTTAAAGTTAATGAGGAGAGTTAGTTTAAGCGATGGGAAAGAAAGGTCTTGTGAAGGATTTATGATGCCAGGCGGGATGGAGATATAGTAAAACCTCTCTAGTCCGACCCCCGGCTGGTCCGACCGCGGCTCAGGCACCGACTTGTTGATGACTCACCAGCTTGTTTACATACTTGTCAGTTGTTTTGGTGCCTCAGTGAGCCGGCATCTAGTGTCTAGTGTGTGCTAATGACTCGTCCTGTGTGAATTGGTGTACGTAGTGATTGGTGACAGTTTTAGTGTTTACAAATATTTTTTTATACTTTTAATACTGTGTGTCCATACTGTTGTAGTTTTTGCATTATGTCAGGAGCAAAATGTAAACACGTTACTCTTCCTTTAAGTGAAAAATTAAAAGTGCTACAGGGACCGGACAAGGGGGAATCACTCCAAAAAACTGCTAAGGAACTCAATGTGGGAGTTACTACAATAAAGGACTGGAGGAAAAATAGAAAGGATATTGAATCTTGTACGGTGACGGTAGAGGGTGAGAAAGCACTAAAAAGTCGCAAAACATTAAAAAAGCTGTAATGGGGCAAAAGAGAGGTAAAACCAATTTTAAATGTAATTTGAATATTCTCAATTTTATTTCGCCCAAGTGTAGCGTCGAGACGGACGTGGATTGGCATTGGTATGTGTAGGGAGCGAATGCGCCACCACACGCGCATTCAGACGGCCAAGTTTCTCACGCTATCGGCATGTATTAATGCATTCTTTCGCGTAGTGTGCGCAGGAAACTCTACCAGTCGGCAAAAAACATCTCAAAGCAACGGACGCGAACAGTGAGCGTCCGCTGGCTACCAGTTTACATCTCGTTCATTTATATAAAATGTAAACAGTGTCTGTCGTCAACAGCTGTGGCTCGCGCCCGGGCAAATACATAGGCTGCCAAGCCAAAATCTTACTAAAATGTATACCAAAGTGAATTCGATAAAACAGTGAAAACAGTTAATATCAACAGTGCGGATGTGAGCATTTCAGCTCGCCGTCGGCTGCATAACTTTACGCCCGCAACTAAAATGTGAACACAGCAAGTATAAATTATAAAATAACCATCTATAACTTTATCAGAATGCATTGGCAGTTTAAAATACATAAAATCAGTGAACATTAGAAAACCAACACCCATAGTGCGCGTGTAACGATGCGACGTCTTCTGGACAGATTTTCAGCTAAGTAACAAATAAGAAATAAAAAACAAATTTTCAATATTCTATTTAAATTCAATAAAATGAGCTCAGTTAGGGAAGTCCATGAAATTGTACTGCATGAATGAGTGTGATAGCGTGAATAAATAAAAACATAAAATTTAAGCAGTGCTGGGTTGTGAAATATATATAAAAAAAATAAAATAAAAAAAATAAAAAAACCGGAAGGCTGAGGATGGGTACAAGATAGTACCCGAAACATGTTCCTAATAAGGAAAAAAAGGTATATCTTGAAGTAAATTTATTTATAAATATTTATATATATTTATATATATATATAAATAATTCTATAATTTAAGACATGATTGATTATGTTTATTTTGGTGGGATTATGTTTATTTAAGAAAATTATAAATGGGAAAGAAATTTTAACTTGATTCAATAACTACGCCTCATGGCGAATAGCAATGTGTTTTGTTTCCGAAGTAGAATCTCATGTAACTATGTGTGGCTTGATAATAAAGGGTAATGTCATTGGTAAATCTTACAATTAAGAGTAAATTATTTCAAGTAACAAGACCCGCTACTTCCGGTTCGCTTAAACGAACTCGGCCCAGAAAGGTAAGTACATTTGATATTCTTGTATTAATAACAAGATGGCGCCTGAACGAAATGTTTGTGATTAATAGTACAACATATAATTAATAAAAGCACAGAAAAGAATTAAAGTTACAAAGCCAAAATTGGAACTGCTAGATAACGCGTTATGGATATGGTTTTGCGAAGAAAGGAGGAAAGGAACCCTGCTATCTGGGCCTATTGTCAAAGAAAGGGCACTAATTCTGTACAAAAAATTGGAAGTTGAAGGTGACTTCACAGCTAGTGAAGGTTGGTTAGATCGGTGGAAAACCCATCATGGCGTTAGATGTGTCGCAATATCAGGTGAAAAACTATCAGCTGATGACGAGGCAGCAAAAGTTTTCTTTTAAATTTAAAAAAATTGTTGAAGAAAATGAATTAGCACCTGACCAAGTCTATAATATAGATGAAACTGTCCTAAACTATACAATGTTACCGACAAAAACACTTGCTGCATCAAATGAGACCGTGATACTAGGATCAAAACTTGCCAAAGACAGGCTAACCATTGCTACTAGCAGCAATGCTAACGGTACACACAAGCTTCCGCTTTTTGTCATTGGCAAGTCCAAAACGCCAAGGGTGTTCAAGAACATTAATTTATCATCGCTACCAGTTTATTACCACAACCAAAATCAGCTTGGATGGACTGTACACTTTTTAAGTCATGGTTTACTGACAAATTTGTGCCTGCTGTTGAAAAAAACTTAAAGGCCCAAAAACTTCCTATTCGCGCTCTGTTGTTAGATAATAGATAACGCACCATCACACCCTTCTGAAGAAGAATTGATAAAAGGAGAAATAAAAGCTGCATTCCTTCCACCCAATGTAACTTCCCTTATCCAACCAATGTATCAAGGAGTGATAGAGTGGCTGAAAAAGCGTTATCGCCGAAAGTACATCGGCTCAATTTTGGAAAAGACAGGAGAAGGCTGTAACCTTTTTGAAGCTATGAAATCCCTTAGTATCAAAGATGCAATTTACACAATAGCCGAGTCATGGGATGAAATGAAACCTGACACACTGCAAAAATCTTGGCGTAAACTTTGGCCGGAAGTGATGATCGAGAGTGAACAAACTGGGAATGACCAAGACACAGACACGCCAGAAATTGTCAACGACTTACAAACTTTGCAACATGATATCCAAGCAAATGACGATGAGTGGATTGCTAAATGTGATGAAGATTGTGAAACAAATGAAGAACTAAATGAGGATCAGATAGTTGCTGCTATTTTGCAAGTTGATGAAGAAACCATAAATGAAGACCCTGATGATGACAAACTGCCTGCCCGTGTATCGCATACGGAAGCCAAGAAAGCTTTTGATGTTGCTCTTCAGTACATCGAACAGAACTCGTCCTCTACACCTATGGATATCTTGTGGATCAAGAAATGGAGGAACATTGCAGCTAAGTCTAGACATGTAACGGTATTGACCTTTTACCATTTATACAAAATAATACAATAATAATACTACTAAAACTCACTGCTGCCAGAATTTTACTTACCGTCATAATCCCGTTAAACTTACCTTATTAAACTGCCCAGGTCGCCACGATATTTTATGGTTTAATATCGAAACCTTTACACTCTTGCCCTTACAAAAATTAAAATAATCCCACTAGCTGACCACCCTTAAACTCAGAAAATCCCACAGAACGTTAGACAAGGTTTTCAGCACAGAATAGGAAATGGTTATGGCGTAATAACTTACTCTACCACATGTTTTATATTAAACCAAATCTTATTTTATTCACAATACCATATTCCCTTCTTTCTCAACAATTAGAAACACACCTATTTAACCAAAATTCTTTTAACAACTACTTTTAGCTAGGAACCAGTACTTTGATTAATTATTGCTCCCCTTTTTCCTCGCATACACTCTCTCACTCTTTACAATTGCTACATATACTTTTTATCCCCCTTTTACTAAGCGCTTTACTGTTTTAAAATTCAAAAACTTACTGGCCAATGTATTCACTGTACTTAACTTTTCTCGCTATTCCACTTATTCTGCCATCTTCCCGTGCACTTTCACTTAAACCACACTTACCCTGTCCTAATTACTTTACTTTAAGAATTCATCGTATATCACGTTCACTGTTTCTTTATAGTATTCTTCATTGAAGTTTCAATACGTTTCGGTAGGTCTAGGCTACACTTTCTGCTTCGACCTACCGAAATTTCCGAAGCCACTGATATAAAGTTTAACTTATAGACGACTGTTCTCTGCTAGTGTCTGATGCAAAACTGGGGTGACAATGTGTTTTACTGTGATTCACAAAGAGACTGAGCTGGCAAGCTGTTGCGTAATACGTCTGGCTGGGCAGACTCCAGACATCAACAGTCTCCAATAACATTGTATGTGTGGCAGGTTACAATGGGGTACCCCTTAGGTTAATACTGACTACTTTAAAATTAAAACTGATTTAAATTATTATCTTTACCACCCAATTCTGTACCATTACAATACCCACCCAATGAGAGGTTTTATGCCGAAGCATAAAAACTCTCATTGCCTAAAACCTAAGAGGATCAGTGAAGATATGGCGCCACAACCCCCCATAGTTCTTACTAAAATCATGGGTACATACCCCCCTAGTCCGGTGGCTGTGACTGCACCCATCCGACCTTACTGGACTTCTCTGCTCGAGATCCCAACACCATAAAATCAGATAGGCACCCGCCACAGTATCACCTGACTCTGAAACATTCAAGCAAAATATCAATAAATGGCCTTCCATTACTCCATATCCCCCAATGATCTGTCTCCTCTTAGTCGCACTGGTTAGCTATTTTCAAAGTACTGGTTGACTTTTCTCAAAGTACTGGTTGCTTATTTAATTTGCTAATGGCAATATAAAATTGCTGCATACCTACATCTAATACATATAAATCCCCTACAAATTATATACAAATTGTTTTCTCCTACCAAGATACCATCACCCACCAAAATCACAAATGGATTACATAAAATACAAGTATTATAATAACAACCTTACTATAGGATACATATTACAAACAAAATATATTATTACCTTTAAAAACTCGAATTTATGAACATTATAATTTTAATCTCAATCATCCATTACCCAAACCTTTTCCTTGTTTATCTTTTTCAATTAGTTTAATTCCAACTCAAATTTAATTTCATTACCTCATTTGTTCAAAACAATTTCCATTACTCTAATTACATTGTATTCAAAATGATTCTACATTAATAAAATCCTTTCACCTAAATTTTGAACGACATTACAACCAAAACACTAAGTTGCTTCATTATATTATTCAAAAAATTTACCTTCATTTCATCACATCTTGTATTTCTTTTGTTTCATAATAGAATTTACTCATAGCAATTATTCATTGAAATAAAACATTCTTGTTGTTGTCAACTCCAGCATGACTGTAAACATTAGTCACACAAACTACAATGTCTATGCCAACAGCATATCAGCTGATGCACAACCAGAATATTACCATCACCTTAACACAAGCATTTCCTTTAATTTTCACTGTAAATAAATATGGTAATCAGTTACCCTTTATTTTACAATTCCAATCACAGTATATTTATTTTCCTTACTAAAATTCACAATTTTAAATTAATTTCATTTCAGCACAAATCAAAACAATTTAACTTTAGTTACATTATTTAAAACACTTTTGATGTAAATACACAATTTTAAATAAAATTCCTTAGTACCTCCTGTTAATTATTTAGTAAAATAAAATATTATTATTATTATTATTATACCATTCATCTTTCCTACAAACATGTGTTACACATAAGCTATAATATACATTCCAACAAGATAATCTTGACACAATACAATACATTTAACACCAACATATTTATTTACAAATTTTCGTCATCCAATTATTATTTACCACACTTCATTACCTAAACAATCCAAGTAATTACCATTAACTCAAATACTTAATGTTCATTCATGATTTATCTACCCCCGTCGTCGAAAATTAATCGGATGTCCACATAACACATTTCATTTTTATTTACATATACCATATAGCTATTCTTTGTGTAATACCCATTTAAATTTGTGTTATTCATTTTGCCATAATAATAATGCTCAGGGTTACCCCCCCCCATTATTATTTTATCATAATCCATGTCTGCATCGTTATTTCTTGTCCAGTCTCCGTTAGTATTTATTGTTACACCCAGGTGAGTTATGTCATTATCACAATTGTCTGCTACTACAAGTACACTAATTCTCCCACCAGGTACATATTTATCATTAATGTTGATATTATAATCGTCTAGTACTGCACAAGGTAAGTCTCTATTGTTAATAATATAATCATTTCTTTCAATATTTATTCCCCCTACTAACCCTTCATAATCTCTACTTAACGTGAACAACTCTATCACTCTATTTCTCTCTTTATTATCACTCTCCCAACCCAATTTCACATTCTCACTCTCCACACAGAGGGCAAACCCACATTATTATAACTCCATCTGGCCGTACCAGATATACACAAAAAACTTATTTGACCATTTGCCAACCCATTGTCGCCCAAATGTCCTAGTGAGGATCTTTTATCCCCATAAACCACTTGTGAAATCTTTGCTCCACATTTAACCCCAGAAAAATTTGCCCCCTGTTCACCCTCTACATTTAACCTATCTCTATATTCCCTTTCTAACTCATTATGATCACTAACTAGCAATCCCTGATTAACCTCAACTCTCATTCTATTCTCATTATCACCACTATTATTTAATGTATCACCAATATTTTTATTCAATAATGTTTCATCATTACTTATTTTAACACTGCCACTTACCTTATAATGCATCACCTGATTTGTATTTAAATTATTACCATTACTATTCGTAATTATTTCTCCATTATAATTCCCACTTGTTTTACAGTCATCACTTACCTTGTTAACTGTTACTTCCTTGTTTATATTTAAACTAACCCCATTCTGATTATCATTTGTATTGACCTCACTTACCTCATTTTTTATCTCCACCGCACTTAAACTAGCATTATTTTTTGTAGAAGTGTCATCATTTTTACCTCCACTATAAAAACGACTCACCTGGTTTGGGTCACTTTCTTTATTCTCCTTTAATTTATCTGTCTCTAATTTCCCATTTTCATTTCGTTCTTTCATATCATTAATCATGTCATCTAATTTACGATCACTTATGTCAGATTGATTATTTATATAATTCATCAGAACGGCCCATGTTATACCTACTCCGTTTTCCGGTACCTTGGCCATACTTAAGAAATATTATTATATAATACACTTTTATAAAAACTACAATAATTATTCACACATACGCCATTACCACAACCTATTTTCTGTGCCTCAAAACAGGTCTAATTCATATAATATTTACACCAACATCCTGGCAGCGGCGCCACTGTAACGGTATTGACCTTTTACCATTTATACAAAATAATACAATAATAATACTACTAAAACTCACTGCTGCCAGAATTTTACTTACCGTCATAATCCCGTTAAACTTACCTTATTAAACTGCCCAGGTCGCCACGATATTTTATGGTTTAATATCGAAACCTTTACACTCTTGCCCTTACAAAAATTAAAATAATCCCACTAGCTGACCACCCTTAAACTCAGAAAATCCCACAGAACGTTAGACAAGGTTTTCAGCACAGAATAGGAAATGGTTATGGCGTAATAACTTACTCTACCACATGTTTTATATTAAATCAAATCTTATTTTATTCACAATACCATATTCCCTTCTTTCTCAACAATTAGAAACACACCTATTTAACCAAAATTCTTTGAACAACTACTTTTAGCTAGGAACCAGTACTTTGATTAATTATTGTTCCCCTTTTCCCTCGCATACACTCTCTCACTCTTTACAATTGCTACATATACTTTTTATCCCCCTTTTACTAAGCGCTTTACTGTTTTAAAATTCAAAAACTTACTGGCCAATGTATTCACTGTACTTAACTTTTCTCGCTATTCCACTTATTCTGCCATCTTCCCGTCCACTTTCACTTAAACCACACTTACCCTGTCCTAATTACTTTACTTTAAGAATTCAATCGTATATCACGTTCACTGTTTCTTTATAGTATTCTTCATTGAAGTTTCAATACGTTTCGGTAGGTCTAGGCTACACTTTCTGCTTCGACCTAGCGAAATTTCCGAGGCCACTGATATAAAGTTTAACTTATAGACGACTGTTCTCTGCTAGTGTCTGATGCAGAACTGGGGTGACAATGTGTTTTATTTAGGGATGGCAACGAGATATCGATAGTTGAAATTTATTGATATATTTCTAAATATATCGATATATTTTTTATCGATGTTATTTATATATTTGGATTATATCAATACATGTCTAAAAACGCGATATATATCGTTTTTTTTGTTATTGATTTAAAAAATGTAAAACATTAAATTCACTTCTCTTAAAATGATGTTTTAATAAGGTTGTAACAAATTGTGTTTTAGTACTTCAACCTTCTAATGGTAAGGTGGACTTTTATGCATGCAAGGTAAGGTCTCGAAACGCTGCAAATTTATCCTTCATTGGATCTCTTGTAGTTTTGTCGTCAAATCGTAAGTTCTGGATTAGAAAAGAGAATCTTTTCTGTGACATTGAACAGCGAAATACAGCCGGTCCATAGATTACAGAAAACATATCATCAAGACATAAACCAGAGTTCTTCAAAACACCGCTCATATACAACAGCCCAATAAGAGCTCTTATCTCTATCAGGTTTGTGGGAGATGTAAACCACTGTACAGATTGGTATTTGATCTTCGATCTTTCTATTTCACTGTTAGTGTGGAGAACAATTTTTTCCAGCATCTCATCGGTTACAAATAAAGAAAACAATTGTACCTCATCAACGATCCCTCGAGCATCGCCTTTTGGTCCGGGCAGGTGTGTGATAACATTTAAAGATGAGGTTCGTGAAAATTTGGAGCGTACCGGTTTGTTCGTCCAGATGGTTTCTTCGTCTTTCCCCAATTCAAAAATCCTATCATCAGTGTTTTCATAGGCAGTGCTGCCAGGTCAATCAGTCCTCTTTTCCCCACATGGCTACTCAAAATTTCTCCACTTTGCTATCAAAATCCCCACTGCCACAAATGCGTGTGCTTTATGCAAAGTGTCACCACATTTTATAGAGTCTGAGTGTATTCTAAATGTTTAAACATTATTACAAGAATGACATAAATATTAAAAACTTGTCTGAAGTACAATAAAAAAAATCATCAGCACTGCTACAATCCTGTGTCCCTTCAGCTAAGTCGAACTTGTCATCTTCGTTATCGCTGTCTATAAGAATGTTATCTTCATTATCGGAAACTTCTTTGTCAAAATCTTCTTCTAAGTCTGAGTCTTCTTCTTCTTGCCTTTGAAACTCTGCTAATATTTCTTCAGCAGTGTACAATATTTTGTTACAAGCCATTATGCAAAAAATAAAAAATGAATAGAAAATCTAAATTCAATGAAAAAAGTCACAGTAATTAGAGTAAATTGTATTCTATTGTCCACTCAATGGTACTGTCTGGCTCTTACACGTGTTAGTATTGCTATGATGCCAGAGCAATGTCAACCATATACTACTACGCTTTTTCGTGAATCGTAACATGTACACAACGTGTAGACACTCCAAAATATACGATTGTTGATGTCTAGGCTCGACTTTGGAGAAACATTGCAACAGATACAACTCGATAAGTCACTGGTTACAAAATTACAAAAAATGGCAAGTGTTGTGTTCATGTTTAGTCTACAAAACAAGACTAAACATTAGTTACAGTACTACGTATGTATAAAGTTCACGAGCCATACATTCTTACGAAACTGCAAAAAATATATAAGAAGTGTTGAAAAATTTTAAAGCATTTTTGGTAAGGTTGGGTCGCATCCGACCCGAAAAGAGAAGTGCCCGGAAAAAACAAACACAGTGATCGAGGAACAATTACCTGGAAACTGGGGTTATTCCTATGCCTTCCCTATGAATGACTGAGAGGGTATCTTAGTGTTAAACCGTTTGGAGAAAAGTTAGAATGGAGAGATGTTCGGAACAATTGCGCATGGGTTGGACCCGACCTGCACATTGTTATACTATTTTATTACTGCCCAATAAATCTTATATGTAATATCAATAATTTTATTCAACTTTTGTTCCAAGCGCCATCTCGTGATATGATACAAGAATATTTACTTACTTAGGTCCAGAATTCTGTTAAGCGAAACTCGAAGATAGCGGAATGTGTTATTTGAAATAATAACTCTTGCTTGAAATGTTTACCAAATGACATTACCTTTTAATAACAAAACATGTGACTCTATCGTGGGAAATACGCACACTTCTATACACCCAATAGGTGTTACGTCATGAGACGCAGTTACATTGATTAAGTCAAAAAATTCCCTTAAACATTTCAATAGGCCCTCCAAAATAACATTCAATTATATTTTTTATGTTCTAATAACATATTACTACAAAACATGTCTCTACCGTGCGAAATAAGCACGCTATTATATGCCGTTTGGCGTTGCGTCATGAGACGCAGTTCTACCGTATAAGTTTTAAAATTTCCCTTAAACATTTCATAAACCCTCCAAAATAACATATTCAATTATATTTTTTATGATATCATAATTATAAAAGTAATTTCACAACCCAGCACTTGTTATTTTATTATACATTCTCTCATTCACTCACGCTCGCATTCTTGGTTCAATTTTCTTTTACTTTTCCCCAAATTGAGCTCATTTTACTATTATTGAATTCTAAATGAAATATTAAAATACAGAAATATTAAAAGTTTTGTATTGACCACATTTTGTCACTTAGCTGATATTATTGTCCTGCAGACGTCCCATCGCTGAAAACGCACTAAGATGTTAAAAACTTTAACAAAAACGTTTGTTTATGTTTTGCATTGCACTGTTATTTATTTTATATAAATACTTCACTGTTTTACATTGTACAACAACACTTAGTTGTGTAAATTTTAGATCGAATTAGCGTTTGGAGATATACCGGCCGGTACGTTACACTGATGAGTCGAGACTGAGGCGTCTTTGTTTGTTACTGTGCAATTCAGAGGTGGGGGACAAAACTACGTCGCTCAATCCTTTGTTCACAAAAGTATGTATTGCGTAGTAGCATACCTTTGGCTGACGAAATCATGTGCGCAGCTGGTTGACACATTTGGATGACGGCTGTTCTGGACGTATATCCCTGACCTTGACGCAATCCTGTACACTCAAATTGTGCAGTTGCAAACCCTCAATAAAACTTTACCAATTTTTTATATGTGACTTGGAAATGAAAATACAATTTATATCGATTATTCCCCAAAATATAATAGGGCCAGAATTGTAACGTTACAAAAACCCCTCAATGAAAGATTTTATGCCGAAGCATAAAAACTCTCATTGACACACTCATACTTCCTAAAGGGATCACCTAGAATATGTCGCCACAACCCCCTTACTGTTTATCAAAAAAAATATAATTACTCATCCTTGGTCCGATGATGGTGACTGACGTACCTGCATGACCTTACTGGACTTCTCCGGAGAGATCCCAACACCATAAGGCCAATTAGGCGCTTTACGCTCCTGCTCTGACGCGCAGGCCAGCTCAGGACCGCCGTCACAACATCACCAAACACTGAAACAATAAATCAAAAATATCAAAATAGTGGCTTGGTATAATACCATATCCCTTACTGATCTGTTTCCCCTTAGCTACGTGCTGGTTTGTGTTAAGGAGCACTGGGTTTACTTTAACTCCACAAGAATTATACAGAAGTTCCATTCTCTTAATTCACTACTCTTAAAATTATAAAATTTTTTCGATTCCAATCGATAATAATTAATCCTTTCCTATTAACAAGAAGAAACACAAATCTTTATACTAGTGCAATAATACTTGCTAAATATTCAAACACATAATCTAAATTTACTCAAATAAAATCATCTATTTCTCCCTCTTTCTACAATTCTGAAACATTTTCTTATTATTTATTTTTATTATTATTAACAGTAAGTAATCCGGCGGTGTTAACAATATTTACCCCTCTTTCTCCTCCACACACACTATTTCCCCCCCTGAACTGCTGCGTTCAGTTGCCTCCACAAGGACTGAGGCAGAAGGAGTGAGCACTTTTTTCTTTTCTCTCTCTCCCATCCTTGCTTCAACTTTACAAAAACTTCAGGGTAAGTACCCCTACTTTTACTCTTATAATATGCCCCTAAGGTCTACCACCCCTACTGAGGTGAAGTAGCCTATGCTCAAAAATAATCTTAGATTCCCCTTTTAAAAACCCCATTAAATTTCTAAATTTAACCAATTTCAAAGGCAACCAACTATGGTCAGGTTTGACAATTGCTGCCCACAGCTGGTTGTCGTCCAAAACCACGATCTGGGATGGTAAGGCCGAGATCGCCCGAAATGTAGGGAATCGCAATAGTTTGACACATTGTGTCGTATATAGTTACATTTGTAACTACCCCCAAAATCATACATTTATACATACATACAAATTCCTACACTAATACATAATAAACATAATACATAATGATACACTCATAATTAACATTGCGATTATTTCATTAAAATAAACAATTCACATTTAACTTTGATAAAAATTTAAACACCCTACATCTTTAAATTTGCATTTAAATTATAAACATCACATTTTAATTAATTATTTTAATTAAACTTTTATTGATTAGCCATCAATTATTTATCATTTACTACCATTTAATTCTTCACAAAAATTCAAATTTATTATTAATATTGTAACGTCGTGGTTTTTCTAGAGGTAATAGCGAAAACTTTGTATGTGGCTTATTGGGTGTTCGTCTTATTTAATTGAGCTCCCAATGTTGTTATGCGCCAATTCTGTAACGTAGCGGTTTGAGATATTAAAGTTTCCGCCTCTCCGCAGTCGCCACTTATGAATTATAATAACTGAAGTTTTAAAAAAAAAATAAATAAAGTATTTTTTAATGTTACTCAATCTAAACAGAAATCGAGAGTGTGTGATTTGGGGTCAAGGAGGGAAGTTGTTCAGCCTTATGAGGAAGAGAGAGTAAGTACCAATTATTTACACTCGGTTTAGACGATTTCTGATTTTTTCAAATTGTTCGCTGTGATTTAAATCAGCTGATTGTGAGACAAGTTTCCACGCCTAGTTTAACCAGCCTACACTATAGCAAAATATGATCCGATGTGTTGATCTCTTCTGTTTTTGTGCTGAAATCTATTACAACTACCCACTACAAAAATTATAACACACTTTATTATTCAATATCATTTTTCAATAATATCATTTATTTATATTATTGGTTTTTTGTTTCCTGCCACCAAAATACAAGTATCACAATTGATCTTTCCTTAAATAAAACATAATCTCGACTTCATAGAGTAAACATGGAATTGTCTAAAGAAAAGAAAAACATATATGGTTTTGTTTACCAAATTTTACACTATTTTCAAAAACATCAATTAATATATAATTCTTAATAATTCCCCAGGGTTCAGGGTAAGTTCTTTTTGTTATGAGATGGTCAGAAATGGATAATTACTAAGCTTTACAAATACCGAAAAAATATTAAATAAATTTGTTTATTTTTCGTTTAGTATGTAGTTCCAGGAATGGCCATAAGAGAGCAGCGTGCTTTTGTTTACTTTAAAAAACATGTGATTAAATGACTAGTTTCGTGTTCTATATCAACGTTCGGAATGCGTTTTCTTCTTGAACTATTAAACGAAATGTTTATATTACCTCTCTTCGTATGGTTCTTACTGGAATGAAGCTTTTTCTCTGGTGAGGTCCGTCTTGAGTTATAATTTCTTTACCGTCTGGCTCATATTCTATCGTCAACTTGAACTATGGCGAAACCAGGTTGAATCATCAGAAGGTTTTCTTTCACGGTTTATTAAGGAGTATAACCATTTAATTTTGATAAATCATGTATGATTATATAGTGGTCATGTTGTTTTTTTAATTTTGTACTAATTTTCACTCCTCCAAAGTTCCAGAAAGGTTATTTTTATTATAATTGTAGTAGCATCATTTTTTCAACTCTATGGTTTTATTCCAAATTTTTATTATTAACAATACTTGTTATTCTCGTCACTCTTAGTAACCCATAGTATTTTTATTATACAGGCAGTTTGTAATTATTATAAATTTATATTTTATTTACCAAAAAATAATTCTTTTCCATTCCGGTTTCTTTACCAATTTGGTTTACATAATAAGTTTTTGTTCATTTTCTTATGACCTTGTATATAAGTATTTGATAATTTTATTATCTTTAAATAAATTTATATATATTATTTATTAGTCTCTCATAGTATTCCTACACTGCACTACTTCCTGTTGCCATTTCCCTCATAGTATTATTTTAATTTTTTATTATCCTTTGATATTTAAATTTTTATGTTTTTTTTTCTTTTTTAGAACGAACCCTGGGTTATCTTATATTATAACACAAATATTTGAAAAAATATAACATTAACTTAGGTATAACAATTGGTTGTTCATACAATATAAATATTACAATAAATAAATAAAATACAAAATCAGTTAGTAGTATTATAGTCTACTCTCATAGTTTTATAATTCCCCAAACCTACAGCACAATTCTGTAATAAGTTACCTCCATTTTCATTTTTTACCTCAATGGGTACACTATAACTCACTTGTCACTGTCTGAGCTAGTTATAGGTTACCCATTTCTGACCTTAATGTTCTTACATGATTTAATTTATTGGGACCGGGTTATGTAACGTTACATAAAGCCCCCCCACTAGAACAAATTTATTTTAGTTTAACTCGTTTATTAAAATAAATTGTTGACTGGTTCAATTCTCCTAATAGTCTTGGCTTTATTTTCATAATAGTGTTTCATTTCAAACTGGTTGTAAACTGACTGGTAATTCAGACTGGTGGTAATTGCTGTTTTCTTACTATACTCTCTCTCTCTTGGAGGCAAATTCATCAATTATTTATTTCTGGGTAGTGGTACTTCCACATTTTATTTGATAAGGACTGGTCACACTAATCATATTAAACTTGTTTTAACACTCATTTCTATTTACTTCTATAAATTATCTTCATCAATTAAGCTTCGGTCTGCTATCTTCCTTCTATTTTCTTCATCTATACTTCTGGAATCTAATATCACTCTTTTCAGCTATTTTATAATTATTATCCCTTAAATATTCAATTTCCCTAACATTTTTCCCTATCCTGTGCGGTGGTACCAGTCGGGTGGCCACTTTTGGGTCCATTACTCCGCTGTCCATCCTTACACCTTCTGAGACCAGGGGAACATCATCCCTGCTCATAAAAATTATTGCCGGAACATTTCTACGGTCAATACATAAAAATAAAAAAATTATAAGTAGTAGTCAATTAGCGACTAGTACTAAACACTTTTGGGATTCTTCATACTGTAGCTGTTTGCATTTATTTATATATTTCTTCTTCTCCTTGATTCCTTCTTCTTTTCCATTAACTAATAGCATATAACATTATTGATAGGCCTTATGTTAAAATTCTTTTGACTTTACTTCTTGTGACATATTTCTCCGTATCATTTCTTCTTATATAATCTTCAATTCCGAGAAATTCTAATTACTGTATTAATTATCATCCTCCTTCAGTTTCATTGGAGTCATTAAATTATTCTTTATTCTTCTTATCTGAGCACATTACCATTCAACATATAATTCTTTTTCTGTTTGTTACCATTCAAAATATTATTTTTTCCTATTATTTCATTTTAAATCAATTCTTTATAACTCTTATTTACTAATCTGTTATTATTTTTTGTTAAATTATATGGTTTCAAAATATCTTGAGTAAGATGTCCTTACATGCTTTTAGAATTTTGGGGTTTTAGTCTTTCAATACTTTTTCTCAATATTTCATTTAACATTAGTTTAACCGTTTTCGGTATCATTCACAACACGGATTGATCCACTCTTATATTTTTCCCGTGGATTCTGTTGATTAAACTTGTCAATAAAATTCGCTATTGGATTGCCCCATTGCGGATCACTACCATACATTTCAATATTATCGTATGTATATAGCCTCTCATCTTTATTACTGGGACCAGGATCAGACCCTTGATTTTTCCCACGGTCAACTCGTTTGTCCCCTTTTCGTTGTTGCTGTTCATCGGGTCTCCTCGAATCCCTCTCATCAGCCATTAGATAATTTACTTGGGCTTGATTAGTTCCCTGATTGTCATTTGGTGGATCTCCCGAAGGTATGTCCCTATTTCTATCTCCACTTCTGGACCTCCTATATTCGTCATGATCATTCCATTGTTGTCTGTTGTAGTTGTTTCATCTCTTCGATCATAATTTTGTCTCTGGTTAAAATACGGACGTCTTCCTTGGTAACTATTACTGTAATAATTGTTATTAGCATGTACATAATTGACTCTAGGTCGATTATCTCTAGGTGGTTCATTCTTCCGCTCCTCGGTATTCCCTGACCTCCATCTACTTCTCCTATAATAAGATTCCTGTTCATAATTTTCTAGTAGCGTTTCCATGCCTCCAATAGTTTTTATTTGTCCACTTAAGCGTGCACTAATGATCTTCTCTTCGAAATGATATGCCATTTTGGTCACTAGACACTCTTCAGGTATCTTACGGTCTAAATACTTTGCGATACACACCTTCCCTAAAAAGTAAGCAGTAGGTGTTTGTCCCACTGTACGGTCATACCTACCATGACAGATATCGTCCCTAATAATGTTTTGTACTGATTCTGACCAGTACTTAAGTTTGAACATAGTTTTGAAACCCCCATAATCACACACCTCGTTCCTAATTGCTGTCCACCAATTATCACTGATATTTTTGAACGATTCGTCTAATAGACCTTTTATCATATTCCATCGATTCTCCTTTGATCTGTTCAAAATTTCGTCTACTCTCCCTAAAAATTCAATTGGGTTTCCCGAAAGTTTACACTTTCCTTACTATCTTGATAAACATGAGGACTGCTGCATGCAGATCTAGCACTTATTCTATCTACATCACATTGAAAATTGGTTTATATTTGTTGCAAACTATCTAATTTCTCTGCTTGGCTATCACACTGATTTTTTACATTCTCTACTGTTTTATGAAACTCTGAAAATTTACAGTTTAGACTGCTTTTGATACTATCTAACTGGTCATTGTTTTCTTGTCGTATGGCCATTACACGAACTTGATTATCTTGTTCTTCTTTTTCCATTCGTGCCTCGACTCCAGTTTTAATTAGTTCCATCTTCTCTTCAGTTTTATCTAATCTTTGGTTAGTTTCTATTAATTTCTTCTCTGCCTCTTCCTTATATTCTCCTACTCTTTGGCTTAACATATTACTGACCAGTTCAATTTTACCTTCTAGATTTTCTCTTAATTCCTTGTTGAAACTCTCCATTTTACCCTCAAATTGTTTTAAATTTTCTTCGTTTATTTTCTCCATTTGTTTTAAACTATCCCTCAAAGTTTCATTCTGTTTCCTTGAGTTCTCTTCCTGTTTCTTAAAATTCTCATCTATTTTGTCAAATTTCTCGCTCAAGGTTTCATTTTGTTTCCTTGAGTTCTCATCTATTTTATCGAATTTTTCCTCCTGTTTTCTAAATTGTTCTTTAGTTTGTTTATTCTGTTCCTTAAATTGTTCTGCCATAAATTTCATCATGTCTTGCCAATTAGGTTCTTCTCTGGCTACCGCTTTGTCTGGTTGGTCCCCTTGGGCATCTTCTTCAATTATTTCCGTTTCCGGGTCCATAACTACTTCGGTTTCTTCTTTATCACTTGTCAGTTGTTCCATTTCACTGTCCATGACTAATTCTATTTCTTGTTCCTGTCCACCTTCTTCAATCTCCTTTTCTTCTGCCCTCTTCTTCGATTTGCCTCGGGTATTATGCATTTCTTGTTTTCTCATAACTGCCAACGATAATTAGATTTTTTGGTATATATTTTTATTAAATATCAAAATTCTTTTCTAATTACCGCCCTTTTACGTTGAGCGCCAATCTTGTAACGTCGCGGTTTTTCTAGAGGTAATAGCGAAAACTTTGTATGTGGCTTATTGGGTGTTCGTCTTATTTAATTAAGCTCCCAATGTTGTTATGCGCCAATTCTGTAACGTAGCGGTTTGAGATATTAAAGTTTCCGCCTCTCCGCAGTCGCCACTTATGAATTATAATAACTGAAGTTTAAAAAAAAAAATAAATAAAGTATTTTTAATGTTACTCAATCTAAACAGAAATCGAGAGTGTGTGATTTGGGGTCAAGGAGGGAAGTTGTTCAGCCTTATGAGGAAGAGAGAGTAAGTACCAATTATTTACACTCGGTTTAGACGATTTCTGATTTTTTCAAATTGTTCGCTGTGATTTAAATCAGCTGATTGTGAGACAAGTTTCCACGCCTAGTTTAACCAGCCTACACTATAGCAAAATATGATCCGATGTGTTGATCTCTTCTGTTTTTGTGCTGAAATCTATTACAACTACCCACTACAAAAATTATAACACACTTTATTATTCAATATCATTTTTCAATAATATCATTTATTTATATTATTGGTTTTTTGTTTCCTGCCACCAAAATACAAGTATCACAATTGATCTTTCCTTAAATAAAACATAATCTCGACTTCATAGAGTAAACATGGAATTGTCTAAAGAAAAGAAAAACATATATGGTTTTGTTTACCAAATTTTACACTATTTTCAAAAACATCAATTAATATATAATTCTTAATAATTCCCCAGGGTTCAGGGTAAGTTCTTTTTGTTATGAGATGGTCAGAAATGGATAATTACTAAGCTTTACAAATACCGAAAAAATATTAAATAAATTTGTTTATTTTTCGTTTAGTATGTAGTTCCAGGAATGGCCGTAAGAGAGCAGCGTGCTTTTGTTTACTTTAAAAAACATGTGATTAAATGACTAGTTTCGTGTTCTATATCAACGTTCGGAATGCGTTTTCTTCTTGAACTATTAAACGAAATGTTTATATTACCTCTCTTCGTATGGTTCTTACTGGAATGAAGCTTTTTCTCTGGTGAGATCCGTCTTGAGTTATAATTTCTTTACCGTCTGGCTCATATTCTATCGTCAACTTGAACTATGGCGAAACCAGGTTGAATCATCAGAAGGTTTTCTTTCACGGTTTATTAAGGAGTATAACCATTTAATTTTGATAAATCATGTATGATTATATAGTGGTCATGTTGTTTTTTTAATTTTGTACTAATTTTCACTCCTCCAAAGTTCCAGAAAGGTTATTTTTATTATAATTGTAGTAGCATCATTTTTTCAACTCTATGGTTTTATTCCAAATTTTTATTATTAACAATACTTGTTATTCTCGTCACTCTTAGTAACCCATAGTATTTTTATTATACAGGCAGTTTGTAATTATTATAAATTTATATTTTATTTACCGAAAAATAATTCTTTTCCATTCCGGTTTCTTTACCAATTTGGTTTACATAATAAGTTTTTGTTCATTTTCTTATGACCTTGTATATAAGTATTTGATAATTTTATTATCTTTAAATAAATTTATATATATTATTTATTAGTCTCTCATAGTATTCCTACACTGCACTACTTCCTGTTGCCATTTCCCTCATAGTATTATTTTAATTTTTTATTATCCTTTGATATTTAAATTTTTATGTTTTTTTTCTTTTTTAGAACTAACCCTGGGTTATCTTATATTATAACACAAATATTTGAAAAAAATATAACATTAACTTAGGTATAACAATTGGTTGTTCATACAATATAAATATTACAATAAATAAATAAAATACAAAATCAGTTAGTAGTATTATAGTCTACTCTCATAGTTTTATAATTCCCCAAACCTACAGCACAATTCTGTAATAAGTTACCTCCATTTTAATTTTTTACCTCAATGGGTACACTATTGTTTCTATGGCAAACGATAACTGCCGCAAATTCAAACGGAATCAAATAATTTTTTGCATACAGTCCTGATTTGTAGAGTACTCACGACCTATTGTTTTTGGTGAAGATCGGTTGAGGGAAAGGGGTAGTTTACCTGCAACGGTTTTTTTTTATCAAGGGAAATTTTTTTTTTGCAAACGATAACAGCCGCACATTCAAACAGAATTAAATAATGTTTCGCATACAGCCCTGAATTGTAGAGTTCTCAAGACCTATTGTTTTTGGTGAAGAACGGTTAAGGGAAAGGGGTAGTTTACCTGTAACGTTTTGTTTTAACAAGGGTATTTCCTATGGCAAACAATAACAGCCGCAAATTCAAACAGAATCAAAACATTATTGCATACAGCCCTAAATTGTAGGGTTCTCAAGACCTATTGTTTTTGGTGAACATCGGTTAAGGGAAAGGGGTAGTTTACCTGCAACGTTTTTTGTAACAAGGGTATTTTCTATGGCAAACGATAACAGCCGCAAATTCAAACAGAATCAAATAATTTTTTGCATACAGCCCTAATTTGTAGAGTTCTCAAGACCTATTGTTTTTGGTGAAGATCGGTTAAGGGGAAGGGGTAGTTTACCTGCAACTTTTTTTATCAAGCGTATTTTCTATGGCAAACGATAACAGCCGCAAATTCAAACAGAATCAAATAATTTTTTGCATACGTCCCTGAATTGTAGAGGTCTCAAGGACTTTCGATTTTGGTGAAGATCGGTTAAGGGAAGGGGTAGTTTACCTGCAACCTTTTACGTTTTAACAACAGTAAAGTACTTGAAAATTCATTTAAACTTTTTGAAACAATGGTAATTGTTAAAAATAAAATAATTTTGTTGCCAGGCAATAAAATTATAATTTTTTCATTTTAATGTAAATTATGTATGAGTTAATATCTTTATATATATAATTCTTCTGTACGTGTGTATGTCACTGAACTCCTCCATGTATAAAATAATATATCGTTCATGGCAGGTAAGCATATCTCAGTTATGTAATGTTTACGTTTCCATTTTATTATTATGCCTCCAGCAATAAAAAGGCAGGTAAGACACACACACACACACACACACAATTCACGTTATTTCTGGCCTCACTCATGTTTATTTTCTTACATTTGCACGCTTTTTAAATGGAAAGTGCCGAAACCAATACCAACATAACGCGTGCAAGCCGAAAAAATGGACATCAATTTGCTTCCTGTGGATCGCTGGGCAGTGTAACTGCACGTGTTAACAGAGGAACGATTCATAGACAGACTTTTCGTCTTTAGGGAATGAACCCTCTGCAAGATGCTGAGGGTCCATGAGCGACTTCGGAGCGCTCCTTCTTTTTCGCGTGTTTGTTCTGTTAAACATACACTGTAGATTCGCAACTTTACTCTAAGCAACGCTCAATAGGAAATGTTGAAAATTTTTGTCCACAGTGTACCCTCATTCACACTAAACCTGCTCTGATGTTTTAATTACGGACATCATAATATTAAAACTTTGGAAACTTGAGCACTACTTAATGGAGATCAATCATTAACTTATACAAGCCATTAATTTTATGCATATATTTTATATATATGTGTACAATGTTATCGGCAACAAAGAAGTAGTTTTTGTTAAAATTCCTTCCCGGGATATTTGGCCGTAGTCCAATGTTTTCTACAAAACCAGACGTTTCGGCAATGCCATCGACTTCCATCATCAGTGAAAATCGAGTGTGATAACGTGAGGTGGTATACGTTAGTGACCACAGTACTGTGGTTAAGGCTGAAGCAGTAAGTAGAAAGAAGCAGTTTCTATGGTAACATTTCATTTCGAAAATGATTTTAAATATAAATCTTAGAATATGGAAGTCATGTATGGTTCTCCATACCGATATTTTTTAGTTGTACAATGTTACACTACATACAATTTTTTATCTTAAGATTATTGGCAAACATTTATGAAACATTATTCATTTGGTTTAATGATGATAGGTACCTCTAATTTTATAAAAAAAAACATCAAATTTCAAAAATTATTTTCAAAAATTTTTAATTTTATAAACTCCTTATTGGAACAAGAATAGATATTAAAAATAATTGTTGGATATCTCAACAAATATCTGTCAATCAAAGTGTTAGACAAGGATACAGTATGTCACCTAATCTCTTTAACATTTATACTGACAATGTAATAAGGGAATGGAAACATTTAGTGAACCCTGGTATTAAGATGTCGCGAGACAAATATTGATGTGCTGTTGTTTGCTGATGACTTGTTTGTGATTCAAAATACAGAATCTGCTTTAAAAATATCTGTTTTTAAGCTTTTGTCAGATTTCCAAACAATAAAATATAAAAATCATCACTACAGAAACAGAAGTAATGGCATTTCGAGGCAAGGAACCAATCAGAACAAAAGTAATAATTAATGATCAAATTGTAGAAGAGGTGAGCCATTTTAACTATTTATTGCTGAAATGATATTGGTTATTGCTCTTAAATTAGGTAAGTTCTAAATGATCTGTGGGAGCAATCAGCTGTATTTTTATGAACAAAGTATGCCGAGATACAAAATTACGTTTTTTAAAGTTACGGCAGTCCCTGTTCTGTCAACACAGTTGCCATGGCTTTCCTTTGAGACTGGGTTTGCTTGAATTTCTTAGGTTTGGGGGAACTGGAATGATTCCACTGCATGGTTGTTGTTTAGATTCAGCATTGACATACAGAATTCGTGTTTTGTCAGCAGTGACAATATGGGAAAAAAAATTTGTTCCCCTCTTTATGCAAGCGGTCCAAAAGAACATGAGATGTAAATATCTGGTCTTTGTGAGCACTTGTCAACATTTTCGGCACCCACTGTGCACACAGTTTACGATAGCCTCCTAGAGTGTCACTCACAATTCTGAACAATGTTGCCTTTGAAACTTCTGGAAATTCTATGCAAAGATCACTAATCGTAAAGCAACAATTTTCTCTCAATTTTCGCATTCACATGCTCAGCAAGATCGTCTGTCTGGGCTGCCACTCCTCTCTTCATTATGAACATTTGAATAGCCTTCTCTAAACTCACAACACCACTGTCTCGCTTTTCCTTCACTAACTGGGATAGGTGCACAAGTTTTAGACAATTGATGGTGAATTTCATTAGCATTATTTCCTCTTGCATTTAGAAATCTAATCACTGACTGAACTTCACAACTGGCAAGATTGTTTATTTTTACACCATAATAACCTGCCGTCATGCAAAGGCAAACAACAATGGACTGGCAAGATAGTGGTGGTTACATGCCAAACAGACCAGTTGAAGCTTCTGAGCATGCACAAACTAATCAGTGTTGTCAACCACTCTTTACAACTGATCGGTCCTTACTTTTGAAATACACCTCATACCATCAGTTATGGCTAGACCACTACTGTTTTTCTATTTGCATTCCATAGATTTTGAGAATCAACTAAAAGCATTATTTATCATTGTCCACGTTCACAAAGACAGCACTCACACGCACATGATCACCGAAACATTTTACTGTGTGATTTTGGAAGCATTTGCCTTTGTGGTGTTTGGTGCCAACATTTTTAAAAAACTGTGAGTGTATGACAAATGCAAAAAGTATTTGACTACACAACTTGGAATACAAGGCGTGTATGTCATATAAGACCACTTAAAACATTATGGCATTTGCAACTACCAAATGAGGTTATGAGCAATATTAATGTTTTATAACATGGGATGAAGTGGAAAAATTTGAGCAAGATTGAAGTATAGTTAAATTTACATCACTTACGGTAACAGGGTTTTTAAAATGTGCATGCACATATTTATAGTGAAGTGTGCAGCAGCAATGGTGTCTGGGAAGTACACCTGCCTGAAATATACTCACCTGTCTCTTTTAAACTGCTGATCAGCTTCATACTTGCACACAAGATCGTCATCATAACACTCGTCTACTGTTGGTACTCTACGAAACTTCTGATGGTACCATGGGTACTGTTTCTGATTTGGCTCAACAATCGACTCTGAAACAAACAACACATCTTACTGAACACTACTGGAAGAAAATATTTATCACTTTTGCATAGCCTGTAATGGGGCAAAATTTACATAAATATTATTTTTTAATTTTCATAAATAACTTAACAAGTGAAGATGAGGCCCCCATAAGGTGAGGCGATTGCCAGTGAGAGTTTCATAACCATATATGGTTATGAAGCATAACGAAAGTTTATTTATAGCCAGTGATTAACACTGAAAGAATTTTGTTGACAGAAATCTGTGAGTGGCAAGTTGAAAAGGTGATACTAAGCCAACGGAACTTTTCAATACTGAGGACGAGACGTATAGCGGGGGACGAAATGAACTGGTTTTAAAGACGTCACAAAACGGAAATTTTAACCCTGAAAGTCAGTCGACCATCATCCTTTGCGCTGTGCAGCAGCAAAAATTACATAACGAAATCACGGGCGCCCGCAAATCGAAAAATGTGAATTTTAATATATATTTAAAAATAAAAACAGTATTTGGATAAATGTTCATTCATATCAGTGACTATTTGAAATAAATTGACAGTTCGGCCGTAAAATGTAAAAGTGAAAACGATAAAACAACAAAACAGTGCACGCACAAGGAGACGTCCCATGTGGTGAAACCCTACGCACCATGAAAGGAAAGTAAATATTACAACAATAATTAAATACTGGCATTTCACAAAATTTTATAAGTTGAACTCAACAAAATATAAAAGTATGGAAGTGTGTATGATTGTGTGAGTGAAGAATATGAATATAATAAGAAGTGTTGAGTTTGCGTACTCTTTAATATACGTAATCTATTTTGATGTAATAGTTATTTGTGATCAGTTTTACGCCTTAAGGCGGAATAAATGTTTTCATGACATGCTTCATATTGTCAAAAGAAAATAAATAATGTTATATTTTACTTGATATACGCATTTTGTTATTTGTATTTGCCTATAGTTCTCTGCCAAGTACACTAAACGATGTCCTGGATTAAAATTAACACGTAAAATCAATATTCAATTAATAATTAAATACTGAACATACTTCAGTTGACGTCCGAACAGGGACAAAATTAATTACTAATTACTAATAATACTTCAGTTGGCGCCCGGTAACGGGGACATTGTAAATTAAAGTTGAAATTTTACAATTTAGTCGAAAATGGCAGAGAAGGATGCAAATACAAATTTATGCGAGAATATAGATGTGGGGTCCATCTTGGACGTTACACAAGATGATTTAGTAACCACAAATGAAAATGTCGATGAGAATGTAGGCGAAATAGCAATAAATGTAATGGAAACGGCAGGAGCTGTGAGTAGTAAGAATAATAATGTAGATATACTTAGTCAATTAGCATTGATTATGGAAATGACGAATAACAAATTTGACCAACAAAATAATAAATTTGACCAGCAAGATAAGAATATGAGGGCAAGTAGCGTTGAGTTAAATGATAATTTGAACACGAGTTTGAATGAATTTAAAACTGAAATGAGGTCAGAAAATACAAAAATGATGCGTGAGATAAATGCAAGTAGCTTAGAGTTAAAGTCAGAGATAAACGCAAGTAGCGTAGAGCTGAAAATCAAAATAAAAGCAGAGATAAATGAAATAAATAATAGATTTAACGAACAAGACGAGAAATTAAGAGACATAAATAACGAATTTGTGAATATAAGAAGCGAAATAAAAAAAATAATTTAAGTATGAATAACCAATTTGAAAGTATAAGTGAGAGTTTTAATGGAGTGAGTGAGAGATTCGTTGAAATAAATAATAAACTAGAGAATACAGAAGTTGAATTAAAACAGATAAGTGGGTGTAGTGGTGTCAAAAATAATGACGACACAGGTGAGGGTGACGAAAATGAAAATAACGAAGTAACAGACGACCATGGTGTCAATACAGGTGAGAATAATGGTGGTAAAATAACGAAAAATTACGAAGAAATAATTAACGAGGTAAGTGTTAGTTATAAAAATGAATTAACACGTAATAGTGGTAAGATAGTTGAAAACGAGATATATAAAAGTGATACAGTGAAAATTAATAGTGACGATGAGAATATGGAGATAGTAAGAGAAAGTGAGAGAATAATGAGAGTGGGGGGTAGTGAGAGAGTAGAAATCAGTGTTTATAAGTTAGAGAGAGAGAGTATGAAGAGTTATTTTGTGAATATAGGGCAGAGGGTAAAGTTTCCCCAGGTTTACTGTGAACCAAGATGTTTACAAATGTTTTTGAAGGGCGAGAGTCCCTTAATGGAAAACAGTGTGTTTTCAAGTAGTCCCTTAATTTTTTGTAGTTGTCCTGGAAAAGCCAGGAGGTGTTTTCATGTTGCAGTACCCTCTGCATGGAATAATGGAAAAAGTATGAAATGGTGTTGTGATGAGAGGTATTTCAAGAGAGAGTTGTATTTTGAGAGGGAGATAGAGTTGTTTGAGGTTAGTAGGAGTTATAAGGAATTAGTAGAGAGGTTAGATATTGAGAGAGTTGGTGATATTAAGTACTTACCTTGTGGCATAATTAGTGCAGCAAATGATGATAAGATTGATGATATTGATTACTTACCTTGTGATGAAACTGGTATAGCAGCAGATGATAATAATGATGAAATTATAATTGACCTAATTGTGACAAATCATACTAAGGGCGACTTGACTATACTCGATGGTGACAAGTTATATGATGTAATAATATGGAATAACCCTGTTGATTATTATGGTATTATGGAAAAGTATGAGAATTTAAATAGTCGTGATACTGATAGAGATAATATAAATTATTTAATAAAAAATGAATTGTGTAGACGTAAGGCCAGGTTATTATCCGATGATGGGGGGTAAACAATTAGTGTTTATGGACATTTAACTATGTGAGTAGTGGTTTTGAATTGGACTGTATTATGAAATGATTTGTGGTAAACGATAACAGATAATAATGTGGATTGTATATACTTTTGTGTTGATATTAAATGTAATGATGTAACAAGGTGAAGTATGCTCAACTTTGTGAATTTTGTTAAAGTAATGAAATGTGTTTGATAAAATAATTGAATTAATTTGAAAAGAGATAATAAATGAAATATTGTATAAGATGAATGTTGATAATAAATTTGAATTTTTGGAGGATCTAATGGTATAAGAAGTGGTAAATAATTAAAGGTTGAGTATTAACAGGTTCAATTGAAATTAAAGTTTTGGAATGTTTGGACATTTTATTCAGATGCAACTGAGGTGTTTATTTTAATGTAATGAGGTTTATGTTCATTGTGAGTGTTTCCTATGTTTTATTATATTGTATTATGTTAGTGTGTAGGAATCTTAAACATGAATTGTATGTTTTTTAAATACGATTCCCCACTTTCGGGCGGTCGCTGCCTCACCAGCACTGACCGTGGTTTTGGCTGACAACCAGGTGTGGGCAGACATTGTAAACTGACCATGGTTGGTTGCCTTTTTGAAAATTGGTGTGACATAGAAATTAACAAGGGGGGTGATTCAGGGGGAAATCAAACCGGAACTATGAAACAGCGGCTATCACCCGTTCGCGTAGGAACATAAAAAGGGTGATAGAACCGTCTTAAGGGCACATAAATATAAGATCAGTAAGATATTGTAAACCCTAGTGGTCAGATAGTCTGAATTTTTAATTGTAACGCCGAAGCAAGGACAGGAGATGACAAAATTCTTCCTTAACGCTTCAGTCCTTGTGGAAGCAACTGGACGCAACAGTCCAGCCATGGGGGGACATAGAGAGATGGATGGCCGGTGGCAACGTTACATGCTGCGAGGATGCGACTCTGTCTTTGGGGACCTAATCCTCATTGACCGAAGTAATAGTGTCATATCAATATAGGCAAAAACCCTGAGGTATGACAAATGTGTAACGCGGGGTATCAGGGGTTAAGGGAAATTAGTTTAAGTTGGGGGGATTAGTATAAGTTGACGTAGAGTGGAAGGAGATTACTAGATTGCTAGTAATGACGTATTGAGAATAAAAAAATTATTGTGTCAATGAGGTAGTTGATCTTATGAGATAACTAAATGATGTTGTATTGAATTAAGGAGTATTATGAAGAGGCTTAACGATTGTTAAGTAAATAATTTGTTCTAATGTAGTTGATTTAATGTGTCTTACTCTATATAAGGAGTTTATTAATTTTGAAATGTGAATTATATAATGGAAGGTGTTTATACGTTGTAATGGGAAATGTTTATTTACATTTTGATGGGAATCAGAGCAATAATTTTGAATTTTGGGATAAGAGTTAACGAGAGAAGGTTATACAGAATGTTGGTATGGAATTCTTATAATGTATTATGTTAAACTAAGTATCCATCCATGTGTATGAAAAAAAGAAAAAAAAGAAACTCAGTACTTGTTAACGCAAACCAGCACAGCTAAGGGGAACCAGATCAGTTAGGGATCTGTTATTATACCAGGCCACTATTTGATATTTTGATTTCATGTTTCAGTGTCTGGTGATGCTGTGGCGGCGGTCCTGTGCTGGCCTGCGCGCCAGAGCAGGAGCGTCAAGTGCCTGTCTGGCCTTACGGTGTTGGGATCTCGAGAGAGAAGTCCAGTAAGGTCATTCAGGTGTGGTCACAGTCACTAGATCAGGGGTAAATTAACCAAGATTTTGAATAAAACGTAGAGAGGGTTGTGGCAACATATCCATGCTGATCTCTTTAGGAAGTATGAGAGTGTCAATGAGAGCTTTTATGCTTCGGCATAAAACATCTTATTGGGGGGAGGGGTATTGTAATGGGGCAAAATTTACATAAATATTATTTTTTAATTTTTATAAATAACTTAACAAGTGAAGATGAGGCCCCCATAAGGTGAGGCGATTGCCAGTGAGAGTTTCATAACCATATATGGTTATGAAGCATAACGAAAGTTTCATAACCATATATGGTTATGAAGCATAACGAAAGTTTATTTATAGCCAGTGATTAACACTGAAAGAATTTTGTTGACAGAAATCTATGAGTGGCAAGTTGAAAAGGTGATACTAAGCCAACGGAACTTTTCAATACTGAGGACGAGACGTATGGCGGGGGACGAAATGAACTGGTTTTAAAGACGACACAAAACGGAAATTTTAACCCTAAAGTCAGTCGACCATCATCCTTTGCGCTGTGCAGCAGCAAAAGTTACGTAACGGAATCGCGGACGCCCGCAAATCGAAAAATGTGAATTTTAATATATATTTAAAAATAAAAACAGTATTTGGATTTATGCACAGCAATAAGGAGGGATTAGTATTCAAGAGGGAACAATGGTATGAATTAAGTAACGGTAGTAGGGGGTCCGCAAAGGATTCTTGTGGGAGGCCAGAAAAAAGAATTACACCACTGAAATAATTAGTGCCGATCTTGCTTAACATATCTGTCACTACTAATGTAAGTCAATCTAAATATGTGATTGAATTAAATTCCCATACAGAATTAACACTGTTGCACACCACTATAGAAAAATTATTCCGATTAGCGCTTTCAAGCTTTACAGCTCATCACCAGATCGGAAAAAATCTGGTCATTTTTTCCGATCTGATGATGAGCTGTGAAGCTTGAAAGTACTTATCAGAATAATTTTTCTATAGTGGTGTGGATAACAAGCTGTGAAGATTGAAAGCACTAATCAGAATAATTTTTCTATAGTGGTGTGCAACAATGTTAATTCTAACTTTTGCTAAACTTGTGTTGCTACCACTTATACTCATTTACACTTCCATGAGCGCTTTCAAACCTCTCGGCTCATCTTCAGATGGAAACAACAAGATGTTTCAGATGAGTATTGTTGCTGTTTCCATCTGAAGATGAGCCGAGAGGCTTGAAAGCGCTCGTGGAAGTGTAAGTGAGTATTAGTGGTAGCAACACAACTTTAGCAAAAGTTAGACTTAACCACTAAATTGTATTTATCGTTTAAGTGTTAATTCTGTTTGTGATTATAACCACTAACACAATTTTATTAATTAAATAAATTTCCATAGTTATATAAAAATAAAACAAGGCTTAAAATATTCAACAGTTCTATTTCAGAGGAAAAGACAAGAATGTTTTCTACCCAATCATTAATTTATTTTATTCCCAGATGCAAGTTCAGTTTTAGTGTATATTTCATGGTTTACTGTGATGGTTTAATACAACAAATATTTCTGTGACAAAAATCTTTAATTTTTTTGATGTTTTGCTTCACTTATATATTATGTTCAACATGCTGACACAGCCTGCAATTGGTGTACAGAGAGCGAAGACTGTAGTAGCTTCATTACATACTGTACAATACTCATTACACTAGTACTGCTTACATATTCATCACATGATATTCTTTATATATAGTATATACGAGGACTGTTCAATAGAAACACATTTGATCTGCGCAGCCGTGACTTCGTCGTCATGGCAACAGAATTCATTTGTTTATATTGTCTGTTTAAGTACTAGTGACGTGTCTATCAAAAATATTTGCAGTTTGCCCTTTTCTAAGCGTTGTGACTGGGTTGAAAAATGGCATCTATGATACAAAATCCATTCAAAAATAATCTGCATGCCGTTTATTCAGTTTTTGGCTGCTGAGAGGCGTCAGCCATGGAAATTTATACAAGAACGAAAGCTGTATATGGTGACTACAGTTATTCTCATACGGCAGTGGTTGAATGGTGCAATAAATTTCGACAAGGAAGAGAATCCACTAAAGATTTGGCCCGTCCCGGACCTGCACGTGTTGCAGCATCAGACAAAAATCTGAGACAGGCTGAAAACTGCTTTACGCGCAAGTAGGTGCATCAAAGTTGGAGAACTTTCTCAAATGTTGAGCATCAGCGTGGGAACTGTTCATTCCATCATTCATAGTCTTGTCTATCACAAAGTTGCTGCTCAGTGGATTCCGTGACAACTTACTGATGAGCAGAAAAATTTGCGTTCGGCCTTATCATTACAGCATTTGATGTGCTATCACCAACAAGGTAATGCCTTTCTACACCAAACTGTTGCTGGTAATGAGTCTTGGTGTTATCACTACGAACCAGAATCCAAACGTCAGAGTATGCAGTGGAACCATCCACAATCTCCGAAGGCAAAAAAATGTTGGTCCCAACCTTTGGCAGGAAAAGTAATGGTGGCCGTATTTTTTTATTATCAAGGTGTGCTGCTCTTAGATTTTAAAGAACCTGGTGTCAACATCAACGCTGAGCAATATGCAGATAGCTTAAAACGCTTACAGATCACCATCAAGAATAAACGTCCCAGGAAGCTCACAAATGGTGCCATTCTCCTGCATGATAATGCAGAAGACCTCGTGTAGACCAGACGATTCAAAATCTGCTTGGTCGTATGAAGTGTGAACTCTTACAACATCCACCTTACAGTCTCGACTTGTCCCCGTGTGATTATCATGTTTTTGGCCCATTAAAGAAATCACTAAACGGACGGCAGTTCAAATTGGATGCTGAGTAGAGTTTGCTGTTACCGAATGGTTCCGCAAACGGCTGCAAGAAGTTTACCAGCAGGGAGTCTACAAATTAGTGCAACAGTGGGACTCATGCCTTAATGTTAATGGAGACTTCTTTTAAAATCGTTGAATAAAAAATTCTTTACAGCTTCTAAACGTGTTTCTATTGAACAAACCTTGTATATAACTCAATACAGCAGTAATTCTTAACTGTAACAAAAAAATTAGAGTAAATTTTTAGTTTTTAAATCGTTTAAAACAATTACAGATTTCCTCTTTATTTTGTGTTGAACTTCTTAGTGCTTTGTATTAATAATCAAAATTCTGCATTGTTGTTCCAGGTTCACATTGGCAACTAGCTAGACTACTTGCACCGCACAATTTGAATGTTTCAGTCAGAAAACATTTTAATAGTCTTACAGCCATTAAAAAATCTCAGAATCATTAATAACCTTCAATTAATTATTATTGTTACTACAAATTCGGGCTACAAAATAATTTACACAATACACTGGTACGCGACAACAACGAAATTTTGATGGAAGCACTCTGGATAGACGATTTACCCATTAGATATAACCCATTGCTTAGAGGTTTTAAATAATAGACTGTTGATGTTCAGAAAGCTAAAGGCTCTATGTGGTTTGAAGAGATAGAAGTAAGTAAATCTTTGGAAGTTAAAAAACAATGTTTATTTTGTCTCTATATGTTCAAACAGCTTCTATCTGTGATAATCCATGATCCTGAAATATTAATCTAATTTCTTAGTGGAAAAGATATCCATGAAATATGGATGACAGCTCATACAAGTAATGTCTATATAAAAGGTGAACGAAGGATAAGCTCAAACTGCAGATATGCTATGAGGCCCGTTCTACTTTAAATTATAATTTGGTTTGAGCTCCAAATAAATTAAACAAATGCTGAAGTTGGTAGCACAGTAACCAGTGTGCACTGTTGTTCACTGTCGTGAGACTTAAAAGACAGTTTAGTTAGAAAAATGTCAGACATAAGCATCTACAAATGGAGTAAATCTTTAAAATATGGCCAGCAACATGCCGAGATTGAACTGCATCCTCGACGCTCAAAAATATCGACAACTGAAGAAATGATGGCTGACAGGATCAACACACTCATTCAAAATAATCCTCGTATCGCAGTGTGGGATACTGCTTCTACGTTAAATACTAGTTTTAGTAGTGCAGATAGTTGTATCATAAAATCAACTTCATAATAGCTTCATAAAAGCAGAAAGTATGCACGTTGAATTAGAAGAATGCTGACAGATGTTCACAAGGAGATGAACGCAGGTGGCTCATGCGCTACTGGCACATTACAATAAAAAGGATGATGCCTTTTTACAGTTTACTGTTACTACTGATAAAACTTGGGTACACCATTTTACCCCAGAAATCAAAAGAGCATCGATGCAGTGGAGGCATCCTTCACCTCCAAAATCAAAAAAGCAAACATTTTTTTCAGCAGGAAAAATTATGGCTCCATTCTTTTGGGATATAAACCCATTGTACTCATTGACCTCCTAACAGAAGAGCAAACTATTACTAATACCCAAGTATTACTCCAATTACTGAAGGGACCAGTAAAATTTGCCATCCAAAATAAGCATTAAAAGCCAGCATTCTGTATGTTTCTCACAAGATAATGCATGTCCTCTTATTGTTACTTGTATGATAGCTACAATTCCAAAATTAAAGTGGGTTGTTCTCCCCCGTCCGCTCTACAGCCCAGACCTTGCCCCCTGTGACTTCAATTTGTTTGAACACTTAGAAGAATTTGTAGAGGGGGGGAAGTTTCATTCCAATAAAGAAGTCACTCAAGTCGTTCAAGAGTAGTGCATCTGCTGCAAGAAAATTGTTTTCTCAAGGAATAAATACGTTACCAGAAGATGGCGTCAGTGCATTGAAAGGAAACTGTATTGAAAAATGACACTATGTAAATTACTACTCTTCTGTTACTTTTTGAACAAAAAATAAATTGTAATTTAATTTTGAATTTGAATACTTCTCATAATAATTCCATAACACATATATATGAGAAGATATTAAAAAACAATTTTGAATAAAATCATGCGTAATTGACAATGAAGAACAAAATAGATTCTGGACTGAATGGCTTGCACTGGCAGTGACTTTCGTCTTCAACAAGTAGGCCTAATGGGAAAACAACATGCTCATGATCTAAATTCATGTTGTATCATCAGACTATCAAAAGCCTATCCAACAGTCTAGCGAAAATCCATATTGACAGTTCCGACTAAAGCAAATATGGCCATTTGTGAGCGACCAAGGAGTAAAAGAAATTTACATTCAGGCTGCCTATACTATATAACAGACTATGACAGCATAAATATGTTCAATAAGTTATAATTCCACTTAGCAAAACTTAACGTTAATGGTAAGGATGTTGTAGATCCCACTACATTTAAATTATAGGTAGCCTACCTAAAAATGGTGCTCTTGACTACTGGAGGCATCAATAATATAATATGCGCTTTAACAATAAGTTTTCCGCTTCACATTATGCTGAAGATCAAGTTACTTCAGTCCAGGATGAAATAAATATCCACTACATGTTGTAAAAACTACAAGAGGCCTATGAAAAGCTTGTGACATCTATAATTAACTAATGATAATGTGATGTATTTATAATATAAATACACTTATTGTTTACTAATGGTACCTAGGCCTATAATCTCAATTTTCTTTTGTATTGTATTTATTGTTCATAGCCTAAAGGTACCATACATACGATTTGCAATAAAATTTGTATTACTCACATTCTTAAAAACGATCGATTTCGGGTCACAGACCATTGTCAGGTCATATACAGCGCACTTACGGTCACGATATCGTAAAACAGCCACTATTTACAAAAACGAATTCGTAGACATTGATTAATGAACGTGATACGTACGTCGGTGTCCAAAGTTTCTCGGGAAATTTTGTAATAGTATGGTTGTTTCCTTTGTTTATGTTCTTCATTATCAATATTTGTGTCCTTCCTAATAACGAATAGAAAATGTTACAAAAACGATGGAAATCTGCCTGTTGTTGGAACAGACATGACATGGTTTTTATGCCAAACTACTGTATATACAGAATCTTCTTTTGTGAATTATATGGCACTGAATATAGAATCAAAAGACTAGTTTGTGTAAACTTTAGATGCAGTAAAGGAGTACTGACTGCCAGCAATAGATGAGTGGCTATCTTGAAGTGAGTATTACACTTTGAAGTACAGCCAAGTTTGATTAGATCTGGTTAGGTTAAATTACACTGCAATTGTATCCAATGTTAAAATTATTTGAAAACAGATTTTAAAAGTAAACCTTATTCACATATTTAAATATGGAGTGACAGAATTAATAGGTGGCTAGACCAAGTACCCAAAATGGTATGGGTACTTAGGCATGAACACTTCTGTCAACGAAGAATGTAATTATGAAATAAACACCAAATGGACAAAAAAAAAACATAATAAGACAACTGCATGGTATATTAAGGATGGAAAATAGTGCATTATGGCTCAGAACTATAGGACATTAATGATAGAAATATATCCAAAATAAAGCCATCAGAGATAAATTATTATATAAGGTATACATCTATCATTACTATATCGATGTCTCTGCCCAAACTGTACTCAGGCAGAGTAGTTGCATCTGTGTGAGCTGCGTTTGTGTTTTCGTAAAACACTTTATTACCTCACAACTAACAAATAGGATTCATACAGCATCTGCACAGTTAAATTAGTCCAATCTTTTGTTAGTTGTAAAACTCATCGAATGCGGGAGCTAATAATTATGTACTTGTACATGTGTTACACATTTGTGGTCAGGGCTGGCCCCAGCGCTTCTGCCGCCGTGTGCAGTATTTATGAGTGCCGTCCCCTTCCCTATTCATTACACGCCATACAGGAAGTCAAAAAGTTTACTATGACTATGCATATAATCTGTTGGAATCTTTCACTTAAAGCAGAAATGGTAATATCTATAACTTTAAAATAAAAATCGACTTTGTATTGCAACTCTGCATCTTCAATGAATTCGTCTTTTCCCTCGTAATCAAAGTCTCTTTTCAACTTTCTCCTTCGTACTTGTGCTGAGCCTCTGATTATTGGGTTTTCAGTGTCCAATTTAGTGGCTAGTTCCTTGGCGTCAACTATATAGCTTTGAAATTATAAGTCACTTCGGACAGACGTGGAATAAATGCTTGTATTTTCAAGTAGGACTGACTACATCCACATCAGTACTTTGCAGTGTTTTGCTGACGATATTAATATGGAGTAATATGTCGTACCGTATTACTATGGAACACAGAAATGAGAAGTAAAGTACATGACTCACCAGACTGCCAGACTCGTGAGTCACCATTTTATCTGTTTTGTTTTCATTGATATCAACAAGTGCATCGTAGATCTCTTCTATTTGATATCATAAGTGGAGTGACAGCGTCTATTCTACTTCCCCACCTTGTTTCAAATAAAGGTTTCAACGTAAGGTTAGAAATGTGATTTTTTAGTACAGCCCAACGGCAAGTTGACGCAGAGAAGTTATACATTTTTTCCACCAAACGTAACATCTTAGAATATGCCGCCCTTGGCGGTGGCACGGTTCGCCCCTGCCTGGAGCCGGCTTGGGGAGAACGTCCACGGAATGAGCCTCTGGATGACAACGAAATGACTGACACTCTAAACACTGACTGAATTTATTTTATGTATAGAAATTATTTCATTTGATATTGTAGATGTTGAAGCCAAACAGTGGCGTTGGTATGGACATACATGTGTCAGAATTCAAATGGCATCTTCAAGGCCAGAATTGAATAGAAGAAAACCAAAAAATGTTATTGAGGGGTGAAGTGAATACTGCAATGACAAGTAGAACACTTACGTAAGGCGATTAGAAACCTAAAAATAGATGAGACCAGGATGGAAGACACATGACAGCTGTAGACAACTTGCTTGTGTGTGTGTGTGTGTGTGTGTGTGTGTGTGTGTGTGTGTGTGTGTGTGTGTGTGCGCGCGCGCGAGATGTAATTATGGTCTTTACAAGTATATACTAAACATGGAAATTCCACATCATCTCTATATAGATTTCTTTACATAACCAGTTTGTCTGTCAACATTTGTACAGCAGGACCTGCTCGTTAATGAATCTGAACTGTGATGTATTTATTTCTGGTGCGCGCCCGCACGCGCACACACTGATGGTATACTCGCCATCTACATTAATAAAAATTCATATAAAGCTAGTGATACAAATACATCTAAACTTAGACCAAACATACCTAAACACCAAAACACCTGTAATAATTTCTGAACATGTTTAAAAAATTATAACCTATTTAACCTTTTCAGGAACTATATGTAAAATCTATTTCACAACTATTGTACCTAATACACTAGTTACTGCTGAAAGCTAGCTAACAGATTATTTATCTTCTTGAAATTTACAGAAACACTTCATTTAATCGCTTAATTTAAACGTGTCCTCTACAGGTACGGCTACAAAATGAAGGTAACCTCGAACTTACTTCTAAACCAATCAACCGGAACCTCAAATATACTCCATAACCCATCATAAAATTTTACAAAAGCCGTGCGATTGTCTTTTCTTTCTACATCTCCGCCCATTTCTATTAACTATAAATCTATAATAACCGCAAAACTAGAACGAACTGGGCATCAACATCAACCAGAGTCGGAGAACGAACAGGGCATCAACTTCGAAGCGCTCTGGTGAAGAAAATTCACACTTCCCTTCATTTATGTATTTCAATGATTTAACTTTATTTAATCATCTTCAGTTTTATACGTATCCTTTTTTGTAGCCAAATCGGTCGCTACTGACAAGCGATGTACAGTGGAAACCTGACATATTGTTTTAAATTTCACTAATATTAGCGGTTTCATCTGCAATCGTAAAATTTAACAGGAAATTTGCAAATTATGAACATTTATGCCAGCTCTCAAATAAATGTTTAAAATAAATGATTTTCTTTTCTATTCACCATCACTGAAAACATGGTGAGATTTAAGTTTGACAATTAACTACCTAATGTTGGTGTTACTGCAAAACAACGTACAACATACATTCACTGTAACCTATTCGATTGGAGGTTTAGAAGCTAAGATTGTTAAGAAATCCGTTTTAGTTTCTCATGATAAATTTATGTTTTTGGTTATGTCTTCAGTGTGGATTATAAAACATTTAGAAGAATGACGTCCGTTTTAACGTATGTTTTATTATTATTAATTTTTCTAGTTGCACTTATTATTGTTTTGCATGACGTTTAGTTGGTTAAAAGTATCGTTCATGATTATTTTTACGTGTTTTATTCGGATATAGTCTTTGCAGGAGTATCGGATTAGAATGATAGAGTAGTGTCATTAAGTAATAGTTACCTTTAGAATGTATTATTTTTCCGAAAGATACTCAAACAGCCACATTGTTCAACATCATGTTTGGGTCACTGTGCGTGAAGAATTAAATTGTATGTACAGTATAAGTAAACAACAGTTTCAGGTTTCGTAATCTGGTTTAATTACACCCTTATTACCAAAATTAAAAGTTTTATTATAAGCTGTACATTATAAATTGCGTGATACTAACTCTTATGTTCTTCCCCTCCTTATTTTATACACTATGTTTTTGTTTATAAGCAACTAATTTAACTTGACCAAATTGATCCAGAATGTGAGGCAATTTCAGAAAAGAAATTTTTCTTTCATAAAACTTTTTTTGGAACTTTTATATTACACATTGTTTTATTAGACACCACCATTAATACTGAACCCATTATTATTTCAGAGTCTTTGTATTATATTATTCCATTGCTACAATTATTTTTTGATTATAAGTTTGTTATTAGTACAAAGGTTTTTAAATATATATATAAACACTTGGTACTTTCATCTCTTTGACAATGGTTTAAGAAGTCGAAACAGCTGTCAGAGTTAAATTAATTTTTGTTTTGAACTGTATACAATTTGTTTTCAAAAATTCACTCATTTATGCTTACCAAGAATTATAATTTTTAACTAAATTTTAACAATTACTGTTATATTATCTATTTAATGTCCTGCATGTGGACGCCAATTTAACATTATAATATGCCCGACGTTGTGTGCGTCAATTTAACATTATTTGGCTGTGCCCCAAGTTCTGGAGCACCAATTTAACATTAATTACTGTTTATTCTCTTTATCTCAGGGTTAAAAAATAATAATAAATGCTCATTTCTACTGATAGCTCTTAAATTTATTCACATTAGTTTGCTATTACTTGTAAATATTAAAATAGCACAAAATTCTACGTACTCATTAGTACTTGTAAATATATAAAATTAACACATTACCAAAATTTAATACTCATGGCTAAATCGTAAATATCAAACAATAATATATTAATAAACTTGAATACTCATTATTAAATTGTAAATATCAAAATAATAAATTAATAAAATTAGTTATCCAAACTCTCAATCTAATGGTTGCATATTAATGATCATTCATCAATTGCGTTTAGTACTTAAGTAAATTAAAATGTTTAGCTTCATCTTATAAATTCTTAATATGAATATCTCTTAAGTTGTTACTATATTTTGTAATTACGGATTCATTTAGAACTTGGAAATAAACATTACTCCAAAACTGATAAAGAATGATAATTTTACTTCTAAACAAACTTTAGAATCGATTTCTTTAATTCCTTTACGATTACTGTATTGAATTTTAGTGTGTGTGGATTCTTTGAGATGACAGACAGTGGATCTAAATTAAGTAAGACATGTTTTACTATACTTGGTATTCGAATATCCAATCACTCGGTGGTTGCAGTGATGATTCCCTCATGTCGATCGTTCTAGAATCGTGCAGATAACTCCTCCAGATGATAGATGGTACTGGATGAATTCCACGATGTCACTCACAGACACTTCACTCACCAACTCCACGCATTCGGATTATAATTTATGAATAAAAGTTAGCATTCTCTGTTGTACACCGACATCGTAAATTATTTCAAATCTGAATTAATATTACGCACCTTTGTTGCGGTATGTCTGGTTATTAAGTGTTCATGAATGTAGTTTGTGTTGTTAATCGCTCTTAAAAGTTATTGTTGTAAAGTGTTCGTATACACTGAAATTACATTATTGTCTGGTTACTATCTGTTTCAGTTAATGTTCACTGGTAGGCTAATAGTGTGACTCTACTTCATAGTTCGTTTGCTTGTAATGACTGTATTAATTTTTGTTGTAAGTTCGAAAACTATCTTCTCACACTGTGTATCGAATTATTCTAAGTTCGATAAAATGCTAATTTCTCCCGTCACGGACTTCACTCCGATCGCGTCCAAAATTTAGTTAGAACTCCTCGAGCGCGTTCCTGTCTCCTTCCTATATTTTCCTTACCAAATCTCCCACCAGACTTCTGATTCCAACGACGCCGTGTCCTTATTGGTTTCATATTTTTCCCTCCAAGTCCAAATACCACCTATCTTTTCAAAGGCGTTCTCTGATAGGGCTCCTGGTTCCCCACCAGATTCTTCCCTTGCTTAGTATTTTGAGGTTGTTGTCATTTCCAGACAACGCAGCAATAAATTGTATCTGTCGTTTTTTCTAAAGTCTTCAGTGACAACTCTGAGTTTCTCTTCCATTTGCATTGTTTCTGAACTTCATCGCTCTGGCGTTATTATCTATTGTTGTTCAAGGGCCTCGCCTACCCTTCTTTGAAAGTTGGTTTTTTCTTTTAGTTGCCAGGCAACACCCCATCCTTGAGTTTGGGACGTACTGTCTGCGCTTTCGTTTCCAAGTAAGGTCAAAACCCTGTCATCGACCGCTGGAGTCCTTCAAATCAATCCACCCTTCGTCGCTTTCTCCTGACAGCTGGCGTACACATGTATGCTTCACCATTGTTAAGCCTTTTCTCCTCTAATGGCTCTGTACACATTGTATGTAGTTTCCTATGGAATCAGTGTGTTTTCACAAAAAACTGGTGTTCTACGTACCGGGAGCAGTGAACTCTGCTTGTTCACAGGGTATGCGTTGCAGCTGCCTACGAAATTTATGACCTGTCCGTCACTAGAGCGTGTTTGCTCGTTCTCCTTTTGTCCCTTACAAAATATGTTTTCCACACATACACCCTTCGTTATTGCTTCCAGCGACATTCCTTACTGCTAATTATAAAATAAAACTTTTCAAAATTTTTGGTGTTATAAATTTTAATTAAATATTGCTCGAATTGTGAGTTTATTATGAAAACTGAGTTTTGTTGAACGAAAAGTTCTCCCACAATGGGAGGCAAATACAGTAACCTAGCTTTAGTGTGAGTTCTGCAGTGTTTGTGGCTTGTAAAATAAAAGTGAATATTATTATTTCTGGAATTCATTGTTTTCTTTGTAGATAAAGTAAATAAACATTTTACATTGTATTAGAATATTATATAAAATGTAAAACATTACAGGTAACATTTAAAATTAAATCGTTAATTTTATCCAAATTCTGTTGCCACATTTGACAAATGTAGTGATTGGATAGATAGTTGAAATCAAACATATTTGTTTAGTTAAAACATAATTATTTATTGTTGTTCTTAATCACATTTTATTTTTATTTAATGATTATATGAAGTCCCTGTTATAATATTATAGGTTATATCAGTGTTGTCATTGTGTGAAATCTTAATAATTATCAATAATTGTGGAGACACAGTTGTGCCATTTTCTCTGTAAATATCTTTTGTGTTTTAATTAAACTAATACTTAATGTACTCAATAAAAGCTATATAGAATGAGAGATTATATTCTCTTCTCTTCTCTTGTCACTTTGGGTCCTGGCTTCCAACACCAATCAAGTCTCCAATGTCTCCTATCCATAGCCATCTGAGCAGATCCCTCACATCCATTTTTCTTAGATCTTCCAGCACATTGTCCAACCATTTTATTCTAGCTCAGGGCCCCTCTTTTATAGACTTTCCTCAGGATTTTCTTTGGCACAAGCTGATTATCCATCCGCTCTAGGTGACCTAGCCACTGTATTAGTTGAGCCCTTACAAACTGTACAGTGTCCTCATGCTTCAGTAGTTCATCTACGTCCTGGTTATTTCTTATTCTCCATTCATCATCCTCTTTAATCAGGCCATAATTAAAGTGGTTCTCTTTGTATTTGTGAAAAATTATTTTTGATATGATAAATAAATAAGTAAACAATGTGTTGACAGTAATATGAGTGTTTTTATTTCGACTACTGTGTGTGCGTGCGTGCGTGCGTGCGTGCGTGCGTGCGTGCGTGCGTGCGTGCGTGCGTGCGTGTGTGTGTGTGTGTGTGTGTGTGTGTGTGTGTGTGTGTGTGTGTGTGTTCTCATATATTCACCATGCTGTTTCCATTCATACAGTTTGTGGCCAAATCTGTTCTTCTATTGTATTTTTTACTGCTTTTACCTTGTATACTATTAACAATGTGAAAGTGTATTATTAGAATAAATTATTAATTTGTTAACGCTCATTTGTTTCTATTATATGGTTTCTAGAGGAGAACAGCTGGTTAGCTGTCGAGCTAGGCTTGATAGAGAATTACCTACTTTAGGGTTCAAAGAGTTTCAGCCTGCAAACACAGACTTTGAACAGCGACAAATTCAACATGCTCTTGAAGAAAGAAAAGTGCTTCTTAGTGAAGAGAGGATTGAAAAATGGTAACCAGTCTGAATGTTTTGTTGATTCCCTTGTGTTCACTTGTTTGTGAACAACGTATAAGTTATGGTATCTAATTATTCTGTGTGTGTGTGTGTGCGCGCGCGCGTGCGTGTGCACATACTTATAAATGTTTTTGAAAAGTTGATTTGTTCATTATGTAATTACACATTTTTTGTTTTAAGACTGCTATTTAGTAGTGCTCAAAATGTCGTTAATTCGTATTTACCAAGTGGCATTACAGATTAAATAAGATCGAATTTCCATAATTTTATTCCATCTGACTGTTAAAAATGTTTCTTACACAGACAGAAAACTAGTTGAAAATATGACAAAATAAATTATTTTAATAAAAAACAGTGTTGTCAATGAAACATTTTGTTTTATATGCATAATTAAGATGTAAGGTATCATACTTTAATTGTAATATTAAAAGACTGTAAAAAGTGTTGTCTGTGAATTTTCATTTACTGGTTGTCAGTGACTGATGATAGTACTACGTAACACGGTAATTTTAATCTATTGGGTTGGGTTGGTAGTGTTAACTGTTGTGGTCAGCACATTACTGACATTCCTGCTTCTATTGTCTGTATGATTCATACTGTGTTAAATTATTGATCAAGATTAAAAAAAAAAAAAAAACATTAAATCGCATTATTAAACCAAATATACGCCTGAACTAACTCATAATAGTAATGAGAATTAATTAAGAAAATCTAACTAAAATAATTAATTAAAACTGTGAAAGCAAAAGTTAAAAATAATACCGTTAACCCTTTATTAAATTTATCATGCTATGACCTGTGTATTCCGGATCCAACTTGCATACCGACCCGGCATTAAATAAGAAATACCTGTAAACCATAATGTAAATAATTAATAATTTAAAGTCACTAGTAGTAGTTGTAATAAATCCTGTAGACTAGCAAAGTCTCGATTGTTTATTTTGTCGAACTGTAAGACTGTATTATTAATTAAAAGTTGGAACTATATTATGGCGGAGTATTCACTCCGCGTCGTTGCAACTTTCCTGTTGTAACAATGAAGGACTCATGATGCGGCTTTCAAACTGTAAACAGCTCCAAGCGAGGGCTCTTCACAAAATGTTTATTTTTTATGTTTATTTGAGTGTTAGCTTCCACTAAAAGCGTGAAGAGCTAGTTATAAGTATCTAAGATGTAGTGAGTATTTTTTGTTAAACAAAGATGTGAAAAAGTAAAACTAGTGTATAAGGTGACATCTACGGTTAATTAAGACTAACGATCAAGTATGGTTCAAGTTAAGGGTAATTCCAACATAATGTGAAAAGAAGATGTAAACTCCAATACTACGGTGCCCTTAAATATGTGTTGTGCATAACTGCGAATAGTGACGACTAAGACCTAAACAACATTTACCATTACCGCCGAGGATCAGGACGACTTCACGCTACATAACATCCATCTCATCATTAATTTACTCCGAGGACATCCACTGGAAACACTACCCTGATGACAACCCTCGACTAAGAGAGTACAGAAGATTCATGCCCCAGGACATGGACAGATAACACTTATCTAAGAGGTGGCGTGGAAGCTCGTCTTCCGTGAATTATGTATATTTAAAATATAAGTATTTATAAATGACGAAGACTTTTAAAAGACAATCTCTAAGCATTAAGTTTTAGAATGATGTAACCGGTAATTTCTGAAATCATACGTTGTAACATAACTCTTGAGATGTAAATTTGAAACATCGCTTAACTGAATAAAACCATTCTTCAAATGGTATTTAAGTAACAATGTAACCATCTAAACAAGTAAAGTAAATTTGAAACTTCTTAACTAGATTAAAGAGACTCGGATCCGAGGTAAATGCATGATCTGTGTGATCATTTTTAAGACAGAAAACCCCTTTACAATTTCTGTATGAGTAAATTTTTATTTGTAATATGTTACATATCATATGTTAATAAAGAGATGTCATCTTGTTACATACTAAAGTGAGTGCATAAATCAGCTAAATTCCCTCCCCTTGTTTCCTTTAATTAGAGTAATTATAATTGTTAGTGATGTGTTTGATTTTTCAGTTTGTTACAACGTAGGCAGCCTGTATAATTGGCTGGAGTCAATTATCACGGGTTCCCTGGATTATAACGTAGCCGACACATTATAAAATGCGCCACTCTGCTAGATAGAAAAGGTTTGTAAGCATCGTGATGCATATAAAATGCGCCACTCTGCTTTCTTGTAAAAATAATTATTTACAGAGTGTCACATATAAAATGCACCACTCTGCTGATCTATGCACTCAGTTAATGTATTGTATGTAAAACAAAAGGCTAAGTAGCACACAGGAATAGTGACAATATTAATTTACCATTGTAAATTTTGTGTGAGATTACGCACAAACTCGTATATCTCATTTACTTAATATACGTGAAAATAATTGCTTGAATTATTATTGTATGATAATTGTATTACACCAATTCAAGTACCTACATGAATTTTAGTACTTGTCAATATGTTCAGTCTCTAACACGTCTATTTTGAGACAATTCAAGACCTGTAGTTTTCCTGCATATGCCTGCATAAAAATGTAAATTGTATTTCTGTTGCCACTGTGAGTTATATAAACAAGTGACAAAATTAAACAAGTTCAATTACGTGTAAATAAATTGTAAGTGAAATTCTACTCCTCTCTAGTAGCAGAATTAGATAAATTAAAATTAGTACGTAAAACTAAATAATAACTAAATCTCAGTTTAATTACGGGCTGTAACTTGTTTAAAACATATATCGTTGCGCATCACACATGCCACCCTCGTTGAAGCCAGCCGATACAAGTCTGTAAAGGAAGCAGTCAGCTGTTGTTGAATAGAACAATAACATTCTCTCACCCCGAGTGTGATTCTCCCCTTCTTACGCATGCTACAATGCCATTGTTTAAAAGAAAACTAGTTTGACCCACATTCCAGCGTAACAGCTGATCGTTGAAAGTAAAGTTGACGTTTGTGTGAATTTTTTCTCTTTCTCTGAAATGATACGTAATTCTCTTACAAGCAAAGTGAATGTTTTAACCATGAATTAAATTGTGTATACAATAATTGTATAGTGTAGTAGAATAAGTTTTAGTGTGCTAAAACTACTATCTCGATGGTTAAATAAAGTGTTAAACCCCTTACCCCGAAACAAAACCTTTAAACAAAGTAAAATTAACTCAAAGTAAATAAACGAGTCCTAAATAAAAATATCGGTATGGAGAACCATACATGACTTCCATGTTCTAAGATTTATATTTAAAATCATATTCGCAATGAAATGTTTCCATAGAAACTACTTCTTTCTACTTATTGCTTCAGCCTTAACCACAGTACTTTGGTCACTAACGTATACCACCTCACGTTTTCGCAGTCGATTTTCACTGATGATGGCAGTCGGCACTGCCGAAACGTCTGGTTTTGCAGAAAACATTGGACTACGGCTAAACAGCACGGGAAGGAATTTTAACAAAAAACTACATCTTTGTTGCCGATAACGTAGTACACATATAACAAATTCTACCCTCCATCTTCAACTATAATTTTCATTAATAGAAAATTACCCCCACCCCGTTCACCTAACCTCTTAATTTATAGATATTTCATCTACGTTTCTACAGTGGATTATTATGAGCTTCATATCAGGATACTTTATTTATAAAAATTAAGTACTTTACTCTTGTTAAATCATAAAATGATTCAGGTAAACTACCCCTTTCTCGTAACCGATCTTCACCAAAATCAATAGGCCTTCAGTCCTCTACAATTCAGGGATGCATGCAAACAAATATTTGATTCTGTTTGAATGTGCGGCAGTTATCGTTGTAGCGTGACAGATATAAGCATAATATTGAATGGCAATTGATCATTAGAATAATAAAGTTATAATATTTAAATTTGGAAGAAAGCATTAAGTTTAATATAAAAAGATTAATTCATAGCAACTGTGGAAAGAAATCATTATTATAAAGAAAATACAAGTTAAAATAAAAGGAGTTACTAGTGATGAGTCATCCAAAACCAGTCTCATAACCAAAGGTTTTCAAGGTATAACCCAGGAAGGTAAAATAGTAAATAACAAAGCAGTACACAATATGACCAAACCCACAACGAGGGAGAATAAATAGAATAGAAACCCTAAAATAAGCCAAGATCAACCAATACAGGTTGTGTATTTCTGAATTAAAGAAGAAGATGGAGAAGATCCCAAGAAACCTGATGGCAACAAGAAGAAGATGGAGAAGATACCAGTCCCAGAAGGCAGGAGAAAAGAAGACTGAAGAAAGAAGAAGAGGGCAGCATCCTGAAGAAGATGTCATGCTCTTATAAAAGACACCCAAATCCCTATATCCCCAAAATAAATATCTAAAAAATAAAAGTATAACGAAATAAAAACCACATGTATATAAATTTAAGAGAGAGGAGTGTATAAAGTAAAAGTTTCCTGTGAACTAAGATGAAACAATAATATAGTACCCATGGAACAAATCTCCATTGAAAAACGCTAACCAATTTATTATGTTGATAAGACTATACGACCATTTAGCATTAACATAATATATAAGTGAAAGTGAACCAGTGATAGTTTTGGGTATTATAAAAAATGAACCTTGTGTTTCATTCTTGGCAATCACAAACATTGGATGCAATGAAATATGCATTTTTCAATGACTTAAAATGTGTACGGTGACAATATGTTGTTCATAAGACATGAATCAGTTTAAAATAACATTTTTGTTTTACATGAAAAAAGAAAAACAGATTTCATAGTGCTTTTTGAACGGTTCATACTATTTATTTGTTAATGACAGGGTACAATTCCCCAAAGACAAGGTATAAAAGACTGTATAAAAACTGTAGAATCCTACTTATAATAATAGTTAGAAATAAGAATATAAATATAAGGTTTTAATGTATATAGTACAAGAATGTTTAAAAATGTTTTAGATATAAGGCCATTTGTTTGGGTCTGAAACAACTAACATCAGAACTATAAAAATAATTACCACTTGTAAATAGTAGAGAGTAATTAAGATGTTAGTTAGTACAAAACCTTTGTTGTAAACCATATTTACATGTTGGAAATGGGAATTTTGTTGCAAAATGTCTGACTTGAAGACAACCATTTATTTTAAAAAAAAAAAATCTTAATTTGTTTTAACTATTGTTTGTATTGTAACCAATACTAATTGTTTTTGTGTAATTTGAAAACATGTCTAATTTATAATACTATTTGTAAAAAGTCAGAGAGGGTATCACACATCATATATTGTTTGTAAATTATTTTGTAAGAAAAAATTGTTAAAAAATCATAGGCCAAAAGAATGGAAACCAAACTTCATCAAAACAGAGAAATTGCTCAATTAAATGCAAATAAACAAAAGGGGTTTAGACAAAATAAACTTGAGATCATGCCATATAATTGCACATACCATTTAGAGAGATTTTAATAAATTATATTCAGAATTATGAATAAAAACGAAAATGACTAAACTCAGAAATTTAGACATGGGAGTCATATATTTCAGAATAATGTTTCAGAATACAACTAATTCAATTAATTACCAGAAAATAAGGGAATAGGAACCTTTTAATACAATATAGAATTATTAATATTAAATATAACTGATAAAATGGCTGAATTTATATAATGACAGGAAGTAAATTTTAATGTTTTGACTTCCAAACAGTTTGTATACCAAACTGAAAGTAAAATTACTGTTTTTTGGACAGAAAACACTATAAAATGGCATTATTTAATCTGAAAATAACCAGAATGAACTGAAAGATTAATTTAAATCAAATCTAGTGAATAAAATTGACAAATAACCAAAGTTTAGGCATTCATATAGTGAAAATATAAAGTATTCACAGGATGTGAAAATATTTTTGAACAATGTTAAGGATAATATTATATGGGCTAAGAGTTTAATTGAAACTGAAGGAAACAGTTAGTTAATTATTGGTTTTTGAACGGTTAACATGACATACATTTGGTAACGTGCATAACCTAACCTATAATAGACATACCAAGCGAATGTATAGTACGTTATTGTGAAATCGCGAGTGACTTGTGGAATACTTCTAAAAACTATCATATTATAACAGAAACAATCAAGTAACACTCCATAACACAGAACAATATAAATCTACTCTGAAAAACACCACAAAACACAAGAAAACTGTGTAATACATTAACCCAAATTAGTGATGGAACCGGGGAAAGTGTTTGAACTAATAATTATACGGATACACTAAATACAACTCAGAAACAGTACACTAGACACTACACAACATTTTACAAGAGATTCGCAGACATCAGAACAGGAATACTACAGGAAAATCTTTTATTTGGAACGTCCAATATACGAATGACATCTCACTAACTTCACGGCAGCCATTTGCAATATTGGTCTCATCATTGCCAGAACCCCGCCTTCTTTGTTCGACACAGCTGTTGGGTGAAAACAATTATTATATTTACAAATTATTATTCAATGTCTGTGTTTATTAATAACTATTAATTTGATTGTAACGTTATACTTTTTAAATATTAGCCCGATTTCTCTGACTTTGGTAATAACTGGCTGTTTAAAGAACCCTATATAATTTTTATAACATATACTTGTAACTTTTTTCGATATCCTGAGAATCGATACTAATCGATAAGAGTCAATATTGCTGTTACTTAATAAAACATTAATACTTTTCAATACTTAATAGTTCTTTATTTCTTCAATAATACTAATTACCAATAATATAATTCTAATTGATAATCTACAAGGACTTTACCACCCGTAAGTGAAGATAACCTAAAAAATAGAAAGGTAAACAAATATCGATTGGTTTACAGACAGTCTTATGAGTGGTGATAGATTATTTAAATTATACTAAAACTTTAATAAAAATTTTCAGAAGAGCATTACACTGTTTAAAACTTCACAGCCCTATATTAATTAATTGATCCTAATTAATTAATTAATAAAATTAAAATTTTTTTTATTATTTTTTTTATAAACATAATTTTTTTTTTTAATTTTCTTCAAAACAATAATTTTTGTTTTGAAACTTTCGGTGAAGCTGAGCATATATATTTCTTCATCAACTTTATGCTACTCGACCGGTCTTGCTACCATTGGGACTCGACCAGCTGGGAAACTTAAGGAAGTGTTTCAGGCCAGTAAGACGTCGAGAGCCACACCAATTAAACATATTACATTGGACTTGATTACATCGGAGTCACATAATCCACAATAGCTTATATCATCAATCAACTTACAGATTCACACATCAATCTTATTTATTTTATTACAAATTGGCGCACAACTTTAGGGGCTTTAATTAGCGATTGGAAGGCCAATAAATTCTACCCAATCACTAGTTGGAGCTAGGCAACAGCTACAAAGCCAGAGAATTTCAAGGGAAAATGCAACGACGTGCAACATCTAAGAAACGGACGGCGGAGGCCGAGAAAGAAATAGAAGTTGACATGGACAACAAGGAGGCGACGCCAGTAGAAGCGGAAGAGGTATTACCACCGGTGTTGTCCAAACAAACTGAACAACCGGAGATACCCACGCAAACAGGGGAAGTCAATGCCCAGAAGGAACCATTGGAAAAGCCGACACGAATGGAGGAGGGGAGTATACAAGATGTGATGAGAATGATAATGGAAATGAGTAAGAAAATGGGGAATGATAGCCAGAGATGGAAGAAAACAGCAAGAAGATGGAAGAAGAGATGGGGAAGAAGTTAGAAGAATTGAAGGAAGACAACCAGTCCCTGACGAAGAAGATGGAAGAAAACAGCAAGAAGATGGAAGAAGAGATGGGGAAGAAGTTAGAAGAATTGAAGGAAGACAACCAATCGTTCAAGGAAGAATTCAAGTCGACTAAAGAAGAATTGATTAATAAAATTGAAAATACCAATCAGAAAATCGATGAAACCAGGAAGAAGATAGAGAAGAACAACCGACAATTGAAGGAAGAGTTGAAAGAAGATAACAAGAAGTTGGAAGAGAAGATGGGGGAGAAGCTGGAAGAATTGAGAGAGGACAATCAAATTCTGAGAGAAGAGTTAAGGGAGGTTAATCAGGAGAATTTGGACAAACTGGACGAAAGGATGGAATTGTTGCGAGAAGAACTGAATAAAGAAATCACTGTTAACAAAAAAGCGATGAATAAGAAGATGGAAGAAGAAAATATAATGGTCAATCGACAGATTCGAGAGATTGATGGAAAGTGCAACCAGACCGAAAAGGAGGTGAATGAGTTTAAAGAAGTGGTGAACATCAAGTTCACAAATATTGAAGAACATAGTCGTAGGAAGGTAGAAGAACAGAGAAAGGAAAATCAAGAAGAATTCGGAAAAGTACGCAACCAGGTCACAGAACGATGTAATGATATACAAGAGACCATGGCCAATATCACCGGTCAGGTGCGACAAAGCCGAGAGGAGATGGAAGCGATTAGAAACAGACCGACTCATTTCACCGGATTGCCCGTCAACGAAAGCCGAGAGTGGCTCAACTTCCGGCAATACAAACGAAAGCCGATGGAGTTCCTGGCCAGGGTAGAAGAATATTTGACCAAGCATAAAATTACCCAATGGAGCCATAGCAGGGAGATATTCGACGAGTCTTTCCGAGACATAACAGATAATTGGTGGATGGCCAAACGGAGTGAAATTTCCGACTACCAACAGTTCCGGAAAATGTTTAAAACAAAATACTGGTCTGAGACCACCCAGAACTTGATACGTGACAATATTTGTAATGGAAGATACAGGTCACAATTAGGTAGCAGTATGACGGCATATTTCTTGGGGAAGGTGTGTATGGCAAAACACCTTGAGCCAGCAATCCCAGAAGAATGTTTAGTGAATAAGATATCTTATCACTATGATGAGGACATTATCAGGGCCCGGAGAGGTAGCCAGATCAAGACGATCCAGGGAATGACTGAGTTATTGGAGGGATACGAGAATGAAGAGTATTATCGGCAGAGCAGGAAGAGAAATGAGAGACCAGAAGCAAGGCCGACTACTTACCCCAATAACGGCAATAACCATACAAATAACCGGAACCAGCCCAGTAATTACGACGGCCCTAACAACCAGCCGCGTAATAACCAGTTTAACGGAAATTTTAATGGCGTGAGAAATAACAACCCCTACCCAAACAATCGAAACCACTTTTATCAACAAAATAATAATGTTCCATACAGTCAGAGAAATCCATATCCCAACAATAATGGTGACAGACCTTACCCACCTAACCGAAATTACTATAATAATAATATTAGTAATAATAATAATAGCAATAGTAATAACCGAGTGTCGCGCCCTAGGGTAAATTTTATAAGAGCAGAAGATCGCGGACCCAGGAGATATTATCAACCGAGGAGGAGCAGCTTCCACGGCGCCGACCGAAGATGGAGGAGTGCGGAACGAGACGGCCCAAGATACGAACAGGAAAGACGAAGTACCAGCCTGGAAGATCTTGGCAGACAACCGAACAGGGCGTTAAACATCAACCAGGGTACAGAACGTCAGGAAACAAACCAGAGTTTCCCGAACGATGCCTCGGTCAACAATAACTTAAACAATGACCAAAATGCTTTAAACGAGAGGAGGCAGTAATCAACAACGATGACCCGTTACTGCTTATACTTCCTGGGTTAGAAAAGGATGATTTGCAACAAGCAAACAATGATAAAAACATCACTATTATCAGTAACCATTATCTGAAAGACATACGAACTGAACTTTTAGAAGAAAACGAGAAGAGTCTCAGCAACAGTAATAATGAGATAATTTATACAACAGCGGAGGTGGAAGGAGTTCCCGCTAAAATAATGATAGACACAGGAGCTAATATTTCAATAATAAACTCCAATGAGTTGGAGAGAATACAATGTACATGTGGAAAAACTTTGCCAATGTTACCAGTCAACAACATTGTGTTGGTAGGTGCAACTGGCCGCCAGAATAAAACCATTAGGAAGCAAGTTTCCTTAAGTGTCGTTAGCCGTGATATAGCTTTAGACATGGAATTTTTAATCGCCACCGGATTACCATTTGACATCTTAGTCGGTTGCGATATTCTTCGTAGATATTCGGCGGTAATCGATCTCAATTTAAATAAAGTATCACTTTTCCCAGACGGAGTAACATGGACCGCAGATCTGGTCGGAAGCGCAACTATACTTCCCAGCCCAATACATCAACAACTTCGGAAAATTAATATTATAAGAAACAGCCCTCTTTCTAAACCCATAATATACAATCATGGAGGAGAGGATTTATGGTCAGTTAAGATCCAAGAAATACGGAATTTCCAGTGCGGAAGCGATGACGAGAAAATACCAACACATCTGGCTGATCGTCTAATTGCAATATATGAGAAATACAAAGCGGTGTTTTCTGATGAACCAGGGAAGGTAAAAAACTACCAGTGCCAACTTCGTTTTAAAGAAAACGTAGAGTTTAACCGGAGGTCATATCCAATAGCGCAATCGCTCAAAGAAGCCGTGAGAACAGAGATAAACAAGATGATAGAAAACGACATAATTGAGATTAGTCAATCACCTTACACTAGTCCAATTATTGCTGTTCCGAAGAAAGACGGACAAGTCCGGCTCTGTTTAGATGCACGTGAGTTGAACAAGACAATTGTGAATGACAGAACATCTCCCGGTGAAATAGAAGAAATCTTAAAGCGTTTTCATGGTACTAACTTTATTAGCACCTGGGATACGGTCTGTGGTTATTGGCAGGTAGAACTGCATCCACAAAGCCGCCAGTATGTAGCGTTCATTTTCGAAGGGCGCAATTACCAGTTCAAGAGACTGCCATTCGGACTTGTCAATTCTGTCGCCATATTTGTGGCATGCATGGACCAGATTTTGGGACCAGAAGCGCTCCAATTTACCACCGTCTATGTTGACGATTTACTAATCACATCCGGAACCTGGGAGGAGCACTGTTACAGAGTGGAATTTGTACTAAACAAACTAGCGCAGAACAACATAACACTGAAGTTGGAGAAATCCAAATTCATAGCGCGCAAGGTGCAATTTTTAGGCTTCAACCTAGACGACAGAGGTATTACCCCATCAGCAGAGAAAGTGGAGGCAATTCAGAGGTTCCCGCAACCGAGAAACAGGAAACAATTACAATCTTTCCTCGGACTCTGTAACTATTACAGGAAGTTTCAGAGCCGATATTCCGAGTTGACAGCCAAGTTTCAACCACAGTTATCTGCCAAAAACAAATGGATTTGGGGTGAAGATCAAGATATTACTTTCCGATTGATAAAAGAGAAGTTTCTGGAGAGTGTGATACTTCGTCACCCAGATTTTAAGAAACCGTTCTTTCTAAACTGTGACGCTAGCGATCTAAGCTTAGGAACGACATTATACCAGGAAGATGAGGAGGGACAACATCTGGTAATAAGCTTCGCTAGTCGCACACTGAACCAGTGCGAAAAGAACTACAGTGTGACAGAAAAGGAATTGTTGAGCGTGGTGTTCGCATGCAGCAAGTTCCGGACGTACATTCTCGGATATCAAGTCACGGTACGAACTGATCATAAATCCATCTCGTTCCTTCGTAGGTGCAAATTGAGTCACGGCCGATTGGCTAGGTGGGTACTCGCCCTACAAGAATATGACCTGAAATGGGAATACATTCCAGGAAAGAAGAACGTGGTAGCGGATGTGTTGTCACGTATAAATCTGGAAGATCAGACTTTCGAGGGAGAGAAGGAGAGCTTAGTAAAAATTTATAACATATTCACGACCAGAGCCGATTTACAAGCTTTGTTAATAAACATCAGAATCCATCAGCAGTCTGATCCTAAGCTGAAAAACATTGTGAGTCGTTTGGAAGCCAATGATGAAACCATTTCTAAATATTACCACCTTAACAAGGGAATTTTATTCATAAAAACCGCATTGGACGATGAGACATGGAAGGTGATAATCCCGCACCAAATAGAAAAGGAGGTCATCATCGATTACCATGTCAGGTATGGTCACATGGGAGCGTTAAAAGTGATACAAGCTCTAGAGGAAAATTGTAAGATCAAGAATATCAACCGCAAGGTGAGAACATACCTCAAGTCCTGTAAGATCTGCCAATGTGCAAAAGTAAACAATGAAAAGACAGAGGGTATCATGATACCGATAACTTCCAACGCAAAACTGGAAAAAGTGTTTTTGGATATATGCGGGCCATTTCCCCGTAGCGGTGGTCGGCACAGATATAAATACTTGGTAATCATAATGGATCACTACACCAAGTATATAAAGCTATATCCGGTTAATCGGGCAACGACAGCAAAGGTTTTGGCGGTGATTATTGATTTGTATATCCCAGAGATCGGTAGACCATTTTCTATTATTACCGACCATGGTACACAGTTTAAGGGGAGGAGATGGCGAGACACTTTATTAGCACTTGGGGTCAAAACATATAAGACATCAGTCTACCACCCAAGTAGCAATCCGGCTGAGAGAGTACTAAGAGAAGTGGGTAGGATTTTGCGCACGTACTGTCACAACCAACAGAAAAAGTGGCAAGAGTACCTAGCAGCGACAGAAACATTCCTAAATTACGCCCACCATCCAGCTATAGGAATTCCACCGTACTCAGCCATGTATGAGAAGCCGACTCCCCGAGACATTGAACAAATCATTGAATTTCCAACGAACAACAATAGGAAATTCAACCAGTTGAAGTTTTACAATAAGGTAGCAGAAGATCAGGAACAACGGCAAGCCAAATACCAGAAGGCAATAGGGCGAATTGTAACATATAAAGAGGGTGAGAAAGTCCTCCTAAAAAATAGAGAACTGCCTAGCACCTTAGAAGGCATAACCAAAAATCTACTATTACTTTACACCGGACCATATGTTGTGGTAAATAATAAGCATAACAATACATATGAGTTGAAGGAAATCGTTTCAGGAAAAATCAAAGGAGTGTACAATCAAGCTTCTATGAAGAAATATTATGAAGAATGAGTTGTGAGATTTAGAATTTTTTATATTTAAAAAATTTTAAAATAATGTAAGTACATCTTACAACCTAATATTTTGAGAACATTCTGGAGAATTAAAAGAAAAAGAATTTTTAATAATTTTAAAAATTCGAAAATAATGTAAGTACATCTTACAACCTAATATTTTGAGAAGAACATTCTGGAGAATTAAAAGAAGAAGAATTTTTTAATTTAATTTTTAAAAAATTCAAAAATAATGTAAGTACATCTTACAACCGAATATTTTGAGAAGAACATTTTGTAGAATTTTAAAAAATTCAAAAATAATGTAAGTACATCTTACAACCTAATATTTTGAGAAGAACATTTTGGAGAATTAAAAGAAGAAGAATTTTTTAATTTATTTTTAAAAAATTCAAAAATAATGTAAGTACATCTTACAACCTAATATTTTGAAAAGAACATTCTGGAGAATTAAAAGAAAAAGAATTTTTAATAATTTGAAAAAAAAATTCTAAAATATGTAAGTACGTCTTATTACAACCTAATAATTTTGGAACGAACTTTATGGAAGAAAGAAAAAGAAAGACTTTTGAATTGAAATATATTATAAAAATTTAAAATTTAGTAAGAACATCTTACTACCACTGATAATTTTGAACAAACTTTATGAAAGAATTAAGAAGAAAGGAATTTTGAATTTATTTATAAAAATTTAAAATTGAGTAAGTACTTCTTACTACAACCTGATAATTTAGAACAAAACTTTATGGAAGAAAGAGAAAGAGAGAGAATTTTGAACTTAATTTTAAAAAATTTAAAATTAAGCAAGCACAGCTTACTACCACTGAATTATGAGAAAAACATTTTTGAAGAATTAAGAAGAAAGGAATTTTGTAGTTAATATACGAAAAATATAAAAATGAAGTAAGACCAACTTACTATAACTAAGTTTATGAGAAAACTTTATGGTAAATAATTAAGAAGAATTTGATTTTGGAAAAATACCAAAACATTCAGAGATAATAGTAAGATAACAGTACTATAAACAATTCTGAATGAAACAATTCTGGGAATAAATGAATTAAACAGAATTTGAATGTTGATAGAACGTCAGAACTTTGAAACAAGATAAGATCAACATATTACAAGGATTTATGAGAAATATTTTTCAATTAAATAAAAAGAATAGTTTGAATTTTACATTAAAACTAACCAAGTTCCAAAAAATAATTATGTGTCAATTATGATTGAATTGAGAAGAAAATAAAGTGATTAATTCAGAAAAGAGAATTAACGTTAATTCCAGAATAAATGCTAGACATTCACAATAGCATTTGAAGGAGTAGAGAAGAATAACAAAAAAGAGTGTAATATGCCAGAGAAGGAAAAAATTTGGAAGCAAAGAGACTAATTACCTATGAAACGATAATGAAAACAGTTAATTAAGAGCAAAGAAGAACAACTCATACCAAACATATGGAGAAGATGATTTTGAACCAATGATAATAATAAAACCTGTATGAAATGCAAAGAGAATAAATACCACATGAAATATAATATAAATGAATTAATGCTAATGAATGCGAAGGCGGATTAATAACTTTCTAAGAGAAAGGAAAGAACCAAAATGTTTAAATAAAATGATCAATAACAACCTGTATATCTAATGTAAAGATACAATGTTAAAAAATTAAATATAATATATTAAGACCATTCAAATAATGAATACGAAAGACTATTTATAAAGACCATGCTAATACTATGAATAACCAGAAGAAAGTATAAAGAGAATTCAGATGAAGAAGAAAGAGAGTTACACTGTAAACAGTAACCAGAATTATTAAAAGAAAGGTTTTCAACCATAATAAAAATAAATATATCAGACAAGTTAAGAGTTTTGAAAAAAATATATATGTAATGAGTATAATAATGATTATGAAGATTTATTAAGATAGAAAATGTGAGATAATCTGAGAGACTACGAAGTGGAGAATCCAAAGATATTTTTATTAGTCGAAAATGAGACTACTTTTTATTTATTTATTCGATGACTGACTGAAGATAATTCCAGCAGCATTATGTTTTTGAGCAGGGATGGATATGCCCCTGTACTCAATTTATAGAAGTGGTGTATGGCCAGCAGAGAAGTAGCGTACAGTGCCCCTCTGATCTGCCCCAGCCCACGTGATAGGGAATGTTAGGGAATTAATATCCCAAGGATACAACACGAAGTTGATATAGAAAGAAAATGTATTACAATAATGATATATCTTAGAAGACACTAACTATCCGAAAAGGATCAGTAGTAAAACAAATAATTATATATATAAAATTAATAAAACTCTAATTATAGAAAAGTCGATATAAAAATGGAGAAGAAAATGAATTATAAGAAATTATGAAATTATCATAAGAAATTATTTCATCCATAAACATGTCTGAAATAATTACTTCTGGAGGGGAGCAATCTGTAGCGTGACAGATATAAGCATAATATTGAATGGCAATTGATCATTAGAATAATAAAGTTATAATATTTAAATTTGGAAGAAAGCATTAAGTTTAATATAAAAAGATTAATTCATAGCAACTGTGGAAAGAAATCATTATTATAAAGAAAATACAAGTTAAAATAAAAGGAGTTACTAGTGATGAGTCATCCAAAACCAGTCTCATAACCAAAGGTTTTCAAGGTATAACCCAGGAAGGTAAAATAGTAAATAACAAAGCAGTACACAATATGACCAAACCCACAACGAGGGAGAATAAATAGAATAGAAACCCTAAAATAAGCCAAGATCAACCAATACAGGTTGTGTATTTCTGAATTAAAGAAGAAGATGGAGAAGATCCCAAGAAACCTGATGGCAACAAGAAGAAGATGGAGAAGATACCAGTCCCAGAAGGCAGGAGAAAAGAAGACTGAAGAAAGAAGAAGAGGGCAGCATCCTGAAGAAGATGTCATGCTCTTATAAAAGACACCCAAATCCCTATATCCCCAAAATAAATATCTAAAAAATAAAAGTATAACGAAATAAAAACCACATGTATATAAATTTAAGAGAGAGGAGTGTATAAAGTAAAAGTTTCCTGTGAACTAAGATGAAACAATAATATAGTACCCATGGAACAAATCTCCATTGAAAAACGCTAACCAATTTATTATGTTGATAAGACTATACGACCATTTAGCATTAACATAATATATAAGTGAAAGTGAACCAGTGATAGTTTTGGGTATTATAAAAAATGAACCTTGTGTTTCATTCTTGGCAATCACAAACATTGGATGCAATGAAATATGCATTTTTCAATGACTTAAAATGTGTACGGTGACAATATGTTGTTCATAAGACATGAATCAGTTTAAAATAACATTTTTGTTTTACATGAAAAAAGAAAAACAGATTTCATAGTGCTTTTTGAACGGTTCATACTATTTATTTGTTAATGACAGGGTACAATTCCCCAAAGACAAGGTATAAAAGACTGTATAAAAACTGTAGAATCCTACTTATAATAATAGTTAGAAATAAGAATATAAATATAAGGTTTTAATGTATATAGTACAAGAATGTTTAAAAATGTTTTAGATATAAGGCCATTTGTTTGGGTCTGAAACAACTAACATCAGAACTATAAAAATAATTACCACTTGTAAATAGTAGAGAGTAATTAAGATGTTAGTTAGTACAAAACCTTTGTTGTAAACCATATTTACATGTTGGAAATGGGAATTTTGTTGCAAAATGTCTGACTTGAAGACAACCATTTATTTAAAAAAAAAAAAAATCTTTATTTGTTTTAACTATTGTTTGTATTGTAACCAATACTAATTGTTTTTGTGTAATTTGAAAACATGTCTAATTTATAATACTATTTGTAAAAAGTCAGAGAGGGTATCACACATCATATATTGTTTGTAAATTATTTTGTAAGAAAAAATTGTTAAAAAATCATAGGCCAAAAGAATGGAAACCAAACTTCATCAAAACAGAGAAATTGCTCAATTAAATGCAAATAAACAAAAGGGGTTTAGACAAAATAAACTTGAGATCATGCCATATAATTGCACATACCATTTAGAGAGATTTTAATAAATTATATTCAGAATTATGAATAAAAACGAAAATGACTAAACTCAGAAATTTAGACATGGGAGTCATATATTTCAGAATAATGTTTCAGAATACAACTAATTCAATTAATTACCAGAAAATAAGGGAATAGGAACCTTTTAATACAATATAGAATTATTAATATTAAATATAACTGATAAAATGGCTGAATTTATATAATGACAGGAAGTAAATTTTAATGTTTTGACTTCCAAACAGTTTGTATACCAAACTGAAAGTAAAATTACTGTTTTTTGGACAGAAAACACTATAAAATGGCATTATTTAATCTGAAAATAACCAGAATGAACTGAAAGATTAATTTAAATCAAATCTAGTGAATAAAATTGACAAATAACCAAAGTTTAGGCATTCATATAGTGAAAATATAAAGTATTCACAGGATGTGAAAATATTTTTGAACAATGTTAAGGATAATATTATATGGGCTAAGAGTTTAATTGAAACTGAAGGAAACAGTTAGTTAATTATTGGTTTTTGAACGGTTAACATGACATACATTTGGTAACGTGCATAACCTAACCTATAATAGACATACCAAGCGAATGTATAGTACGTTATTGTGAAATCGCGAGTGACTTGTGGAATACTTCTAAAAACTATCATATTATAACAGAAACAATCAAGTAACACTCCATAACACAGAACAATATAAATCTACTCTGAAAAACACCACAAAACACAAGAAAACTGTGTAATACATTAACCCAAATTAGTGATGGAACCGGGGAAAGTGTTTGAACTAATAATTATACGGATACACTAAATACAACTCAGAAACAGTACACTAGACACTACACAACATTTTACAAGAGATTCGCAGACATCAGAACAGGAATACTACAGGAAAATCTTTTATTTGGAACGTCCAATATACGAATGACATCTCACTAACTTCACGGCAGCCATTTGCAATATTGGTCTCATCATTGCCAGAACCCCGCCTTCTTTGTTCGACACAGCTGTTGGGTGAAAACAATTATTATATTTACAAATTATTATTCAATGTCTGTGTTTATTAATAACTATTAATTTGATTGTAACGTTATACTTTTTAAATATTAGCCCGATTTCTCTGACTTTGGTAATAACTGGCTGTTTAAAGAACCCTATATAATTTTTATAACATATACTTGTAACTTTTTTCGATATCCTGAGAATCGATACTAATCGATAAGAGTCAATATTGCTGTTACTTAATAAAACATTAATACTTTTCAATACTTAATAGTTCTTTATTTCTTCAATAATACTAATTACCAATAATATAATTCTAATTGATAATCTACAAGGACTTTACCACCCGTAAGTGAAGATAACCTAAAAAATAGAAAGGTAAACAAATATCGATTGGTTTACAGACAGTCTTATGAGTGGTGATAGATTATTTAAATTATACTAAAACTTTAATAAAAATTTTCAGAAGAGCATTACACTGTTTAAAACTTCACAGCCCTATATTAATTAATTGATCCTAATTAATTAATTAATAAAATTAAAATTTTTTTTATTATTTTTTTTATAAACATAATTTTTTTTTTTAATTTTCTTCAAAACAATAATTTTTGTTTTGAAACTTTCGGTGAAGCTGAGCATATATATTTCTTCATCAACTTTATGCTACTCGACCGGTCTTGCTACCATTGGGACTCGACCAGCTGGGAAACTTAAGGAAGTGTTTCAGGCCAGTAAGACGTCGAGAGCCACACCAATTAAACATATTACATTGGACTTGATTACATCGGAGTCACATAATCCACAATAGCTTATATCATCAATCAACTTACAGATTCACACATCAATCTTATTTATTTTATTACATCGTTCATCATGGAAACATTTCTCTTGTTCCAACATAAAATGTTGCAGGTAAACTACCCCTTTCCCTTAACCGATCTTCACCAAAATCAATAGACCCTGAGCTCTCTGCAACACAGGAAAGGGTGCAAAAAATTATTTGATTCTCTTTGAATTTTCGGCAGTTATCGTTCATCATAAAAAAATTGCCCTTTTTAAAACATAAAACGTTGCTGATAAACTACCCCTTCCCTTAACCGATCTTCAACAAAATCAACAGACCTTGAGTTCTCTTTAGTTCAAAAAGGTATGCAAAAACCTAGTTGATTCTGTTTGAATTTACGGCAGTTATCGTTCGTCATATAAAAAATTTCCCTTGTTAAAACATAAAATGTTGCTGGTAAACTACCCCTTTCCCTTAACCGATCTTCACCAACACCAATAGGTATTGAGAACTCTACAATACAGGGCTGTATGCAAAACATCATTTGATTCTGTTTGAATTTGCGGCTGTTATCGTTTACCATAGAAAAAAATTACCCTTGATAAAACACCGTTGCCGGTAAACTACCCCTTTCCCTTAACCGAGCTTCACAAAAAACAACAGGTCTTGAGTACTCTACAATTCAGGCCTGTATGCAAACAATTATTTGATTCTGTTTGAATTTGCGGCTCTTATCGTTTGCCATAGAAAACACCCTTGATAAAACATAAAACGTTGCTGGTAAACTACCCTATTTCATTAACCGATCTTCACCAAAAACAATAGGTCTTGAGAACTCTACAATTCAGGGCTGTATGCAAAACATTATTTGATTATGTGATATTATTTATTGATTACATTTACAAATACATTATTTATTTATTTCCACCTACCTTCTGTTTTCTCGGGCCAGGATCTTGTCACACGAACGTAGAACCAAGCATGGTTTTCAGGTTATACAAATCACTTACGCAACTCATTATTTGAAGAGAATTAAAATTTTTTAATATGTACTTATTTCAGTTTTGTATTGTTATTCTTTTCCAATAAAAAATCAATACAAATTTAAATTTCCTTACATTTTTCGGCAAAACATATTGACAAAGTTAAAACCCTACATCTTATATTAACCCATTAACTATTCATCTACTACTTACATAAACAGCCCAGTCTGCCAACATTCTCACATTCACTCTTAAAACCCCTTTTTAATATAAAAACGCCCCATTTGATGGAAAATTAATGACCATAATGTTTTCAATGTGAAACGTTACGTGAGTGGCGTCCTCTTCCCCGACCACGTGGTGCGTCTCGCAAAGTCTTTCATTCTCCGGACGTTTACAAGGTTTATAATATTTAATAACGTTCAATATTCACTCTTCGTCACTGAAAGCACTGTTATACATGTTTTTGTAGAGTCACATAGATATTTTGTCGGCCGACTTAAGAAAAAATATGAAGATTTGCCCGGGCAGAAAACTGATAGTTGCCACGCGTGGCCTGTGTTGCTAGTCGACTGGGCAGAGTGTTACCAATATGCCTCCCTCCAAAACTCGGACAGAGCGGAAGTTTCAATGCCTCATGATCGGACTGTCCGTCGCTGTTCATTAAACACATTGGTTTTTCGTATGGTAGCTGTGGACGATATTTGTTGTGCATTGTCCGACGTCACACAGAGGCTGGACTTAGATTTTATTTCCTCCAGCTTAAACGCACCTTGCTGAATCAAATTCGCCCAAGCCATTTTGCTTTTAATCCACTCGGCGTCGTTCTGCGCACATGCTGGAGTAGTGCGTTTGGGCGCAGGTGTCACACAAACGTTAAGTTCTTAGAATTGGCGTCTGGCACATTCTTTTGCAAGTGTTTCGCAAAAGCTACTGCGTACTGTTTCTTGGTTCGCACAATGCTTTTATTCAACCACGTGGCCGTATACACAGATGGAAAATGAATTTAGAATATTTTAATAAAATGAACCTAAATTTAATAAAATAAAAACCCCTCAAAATTTGTCCCATTACAATACACCCCCAATAAGATATCTTCTGCCGAAACAGAAGAAATCTCATTGCTAAAACCCCTAAGAGGACCGGTGAGGATATGGTGTCAACAATCCCCTTTAGCTCTTATACTTCATGGGTAAACAACCCCCCTGGCTCTGCGACTATGGCCGCATCTGAACGAAATCACTGGACTTCTCTATACGATATCCCAACACCATAAAATCGAACAGACACGCACCACAGCGCACCTCCCCTTCTATCATGCCACCCCAAAATCCAAATCCCTGGTCTTATATCATGCCAGATCCTCCACCGATATGTTCCCCCTTATCATGCACACTGGGCTGCCTTTAGCAGTTACTGGGCTTGTACACACACTTACAACTACATCCTATCAAATCTTGTCATCAAATTTAGGAGTTTTCTTTAAATTGAAACCAAATCTATATTACCATTAATCTCAAAAATCAAAATACAAATCTTTTATCTGAAGTGAATAATTCTCTTCGTTATTAGTGATAATTCGAAAACAAATAAATTGAACATTTATTAAAACATGAACTTCCTTATCCTAACATGTGATTCTCCATATATCCTAAATAATACAATTCAATAAAAAAAACTATTAATACATACAAACAATAATATAATCAAACTTCGAAACATCAATTAGATGGCAGTGTGCCGTAACTATGACAGTGTTACGGCAACATAGGAATTTGTTTGTCGCTCTCGCTACGAATTTGGCTGCTCACGCTATCTATGTGAGGTGTTGACAACTTGACTTTTCATTCCCGCGGCGTGGAGCGGTGTTGTCGTTGAGTAGACGGGGAGCGTGTGGGAGACTGGTGGGGGTTGTCAGCTGTTCATGCCGCGAGCTGTCTTACAGGTCTGGAAAAGTATTGTAGTTTTTTTTAAATGCCGGGGTTTTTTTTTAAATTGATTATGGAAGGCTAAGTAAGAAGTGTGCCAAGGGGTCTTAGGCCTGGCAACTGTGATCCTGTGTGGAGAGCAAGATGTATTGTGTAAGTAGATTGAGGAACTCCGAATGAGCATGTGCTCGTGCAAATCGGACAGGTATGCAAAAATGAAAATTATTAAATCTTTCCTAGGAGGTGCTTTCGCACTACTTGTGTTTCGGGTCAAGTGTGGGCCTGGCTAGTTCTTAAAAAAAAGAAAAAAAAAACAGTTGCTTTAATTCTGGATGTGTTTTTTAACTTCACTGAATACCTGGAATATTCAGGTTACTTTTTGCAAATTCTTTCCTGAACACAAGTTTTTTTTAAAAGAAAAGGTCGGTTGAACTTGTCTGGCTTCTGATATTTCTGTTAAATGTGGAGGTCAGCTTCTCATGCTGCTAGTAGTGTCAGTAATAACTTATGTGCAAAACCTTTTTTTTAACTCACAAAAAAAAATTAAAAAAAACTTAAGAAAATGTGTTAGGACCCGGCCTGTGTGCCCATGTGCCGAGTGAAGTGAAATCTAGCTCGAGTTCCTTAATCTCTCTCAGTATTATTCAGTGTTGTTCATATAAATGTCTTGTGTTTGAATTGTGAAAAGCATGTAATGTCCAGTATACATTTTGTCTATAATCTGTGTTGAACTTATATTGTGTCTGCCTTTTATTGGAACGTATAAATTTGTTTATGAAAAGAGTGGCAGATCACATACAATTGCCATAATATGTACTAGAACTGTAATTCAGAAGTGTTCATCATGTTAATAGAAATGACTGAACTTTTGTACAAGATGAAATTTCCACTTTGGGATTTAGTATTTATTTTACTTCTCTATCAGTGTACAGTCACTGTTAAAATTCTTTTGTATATGTATATACTCATAACTCTAATAGAACTTAATAACGTTGGTTCAGTTTCAAACATGTCGAATGACTATATTTAATCGTTGAGTGATGAGTATGTATAAATAGCGTTATGCATCTAGTCCTCCGTATACACATGGGTGTATGCACAAAACATTTTTACATTTTGAGAGATATATACCTGATTATATATTTTTATTTAATAATGGTGTGCACTCTGAAATCAGCAAGCCATTGTGCTACACAAGTTTATACAAGTTTAAGGAAAATTGAGCACACACACACTTGTGAATTCCACACAAAGTATATAATTACCTACCTTATGTTTACATTATACTTTACTAATTATATGATTCTCCGTCCTAGCTTGATTGAGATTTCAGAGGGCGCATGTTGTTGTGTAATATAATTGTTTAAATTGTTGTGGCTGTAATAATTGTTGTAGGGTAAAATTGTTCGTTAAATGATTTATAAAAATTGTCTATATTATTAAAATTGTTTATAGTATAACTAGAGCGGGACTGTAAAAGAAGGAAAAAAAAAAGACTTGTTGTTATTAAATGTATCATATTTCGAAAACCTCTGGATTTACTCTTTGTATTTATTAATGTTAATATAATTATTTCCAAATAGGGAAATTCTATTTGGTGAAGGTTAAAAATGTACTGTCGAGGCTTGTTGCATGTCATGGTTATTTTGAATACCATGTAATATATTTTAAATATTTTACATATTTTATATATTTCTAATACAATACTTTCACAGCCTGGATACTATGAAATCTCTCATTGTAAGAAAAACAAAATTTTATAGAATCAATAAATTTGTTATTTGCGGAATTTTAAAATTGAGGTCACCTCATTCGTCCAATTGCCTAATGGTTCCCCAGCATGTGGCCATTTCCACTAGGAGGCCTCTCCTGGTTCAAGTGAACAAGTGAGCCGGTCATCCAGGTAAGTTGTAGTTTTTTAATTTGTTTTTAGGAAGTCAAACTTGTAAAATGTGTTAAATTCGGAAAGTTGAAAATTGTGTTGTGATGTCATTGGTGATGAGCGGCTCAGCAGGCTCAAAAAAAAAAATCAAATTTTTTTTTTTTTTCAAAAAAATTTAAATTTATTAAAATATATTTTTTCTCAATATTAAAATTATTCAAATTTATTTAAATTAATTAAGAAACAAAATTGACATCACTTCATTGCCAAAACGGGTCTAGTATAGAACATCACCCATCAGCTGATCAAACTGGGTCAAGTCCACAACCTTGACCTACATAAGTTATACATAAGTTACATCAGAAAATACATTGAACATCTTTAAAATTCTATCTTTAAACACAAAAACATAATAAAATAAGACATTTAAAAATAAAGTATTAATACCATTAACAATAAAATTGATATTTAAATTAATCCAAAATTACACATTTTACAACTTTACATTTTTTCAAATTCTATTAAAATTGTCACTTGTTTCAATTAAAATTTTATATTTTTACTATGAATCTCTTTCTTTATAATCTTTCTCTCTCTGACTCTAATACCACTAACAGCTTTAACTAACATGACACCCATCTCTATCAAATACATCTATCAAACCCTCTAAACCCAACTTACTACTCAACTCAATTCGCAACATTCTACTCTTATATAAAAAAAAAAATACTCTATACCCCTTTGTACTCAGGATGTGTGTTCCCCCCCCCAAAAGCTCATTCCCTTATGTTGGTCCCTGGATTCTACCTAGGCAACCCTTTCCGGCGCTAAACGGTCCCTTCCCGTCCCAACCACTTTTCTTGTGGACTCCTACCACCCCATCCCCTCTTACAAAATTCCCATCAAATAATTACCATTCTCATTACATCACTTCAATTACAACAAAATATCATCATTTACTTATTACAGTACGTCAATATATCAATCATTACTTTACATATATTCCCCATATCTACTGTGTCACTATCACATCTCAAATTCTACATTACATTACTTCATAACAATATTCTCTCTATTACCACTTTAAACTCAACTTGGACTGATCTACATGTTCCAACAAAATATTAATCACCCAAAATCTATCTTTTACTATCTTTCGCAAATCATTAAAATCTTAACTTTATCAAATTATTCTCATCATTTAAAATAAACTCTTTAACACATTAAAAACATTATATTCAAGCATTGATTACCTTGGAAATTTACAAATAATTCATAAGTGACATTCTACAGCGGATCAGCTGATTTTCCTAGCAAGGTTATGTGACCTTACTACAAACACATTTCAAAATTATACAAATTACATGAAATACATATTTTTATCAATCCTTATCTCTAACACAATAAAATAATACATTTATAAAACAGAATAAACACAGTATAATGAACATGTTGTTATGTTCAAATTTGTTTGTAATTAACCTGATAGGCCCGTTACAATGTGAACACCTATTTATCAAATCATAATACAAGCGTTTAATTAGTGCAAAAGTGAGTTATCATCTTTAAGTTATAAAATTTAAATTCGTTGCTCACCTGAGCAACCCCCCAACCACACACACTATTGTTTTTTCTGTTGGACTGTGGCGCCCATGTGCGTCCACAAGGACGGCATAGTTGGAGGAATTTTACATCTCCTTGTCCTTGCTTCGGCGTTACATTTGAAAGGTTTAGATATCAACATATCTTTGTTATATAGTTATGCGCCCTTAAAGCGGGTCTACCACCTGGCTATGCTGTCCCTACTCGGACAGAGTGGCAGCCTTTGTTCCATAGTTTCCGGGATTTCCCCTAGTTTCACCCCCCATTAATTTCTAATATAAACCAATTTCAAGCCAGCTATGGTCAAGGGACTTAAATTATGGCCATAGCTGACCGCTAGCCAAAACCACGATTTGTGCTGGTAAGGCAGTAATCGCCCGAAAAGTCGGGGAAATCATCTTTACCTTCAGGCATGTTACACTCATCATTAATCTGCACGGCACGGCTATTTATCAATATACAATATAAAATTGTAAAAAGGGTGTGCCGTGCATTTTTGCCCTTTCGGCCTCCGATGGAGGTAATACTCTCTATTACCCCCAACACTTTCCGCTATCTACTGTGGCACATGCCACCACAGCAATAGCACCCTAATAACTAAAATAAAACTTTCTATAAAACATTATAATATGAAATTTTCATTAACTCTTTTATCCATCATCATTTAAATCATCCATCACTTTCTACAATTAGATTCCTTAACATTTTCAAATTTATTATTAACATTTATTTTATATTACCTGTCAGTTATTATTATTTTTTGAATTATAGTTTCTATTGAGTATAATTATCTCAAATTATTTTCCTTATTGAATCAAAATCTTTTCATCTCTGTAAACATTTTATTCTCTCTGACTTGTATAAAATTATATTATAAAATTTATACTTACAGTGCATTATTCACCTACTGACATAAACACAAAATATACATACCATACACCCCAATACCTTCACGTAACCTCTGAAACATTTAACAACAGTGTTATTTCATACAAAACAATTTAACAATTATTCGTATTGTTTAAATTAGCAGCCATCCTTACTATTTCTTTTATGAATTTGCTAACTGCTATAATTTTTTTTTTTTATTGTTTGACTAAGCTTTTCGTCATTACTGACATCTTCAGGTCTTAAACAACCAGGTTGTTTAAGACCTGAAGATGTCAGTAATGACGAAAAGCTTAGTCAAACAATAAAAAAAAAAAAAAAAATTATAGCAGTTAGCAAATTCATAAAAGAAATAATTTAACAATTAATTACCAAATTCACATCTCGTAAAATAATTTAAACTCATTATCAAAATTCAATTATACAACATTTAAATCAATCAAAAATATTCAAACATCTCAAATTATTTTAATTAAATTAATTATTGAAAACAACATTTTTAATTACTTTCACCAATTACATGTAACGTGTCTAAATTGGGTAATTTCATTTATTACAATTATGGGGTTTTTGTATTTTTATTTATTTCATTTTTGGGGCTTTGTAAAAAATATTGTGCAAACGGTATTTCCATTGTAACAGACCATGTGGCGAGAAACAGTGTTGAAACAAAGGCAAGACACAGTTTCTGTTGTGTAACCAAGCCAAGAATTTGTACCACCCTCGAATTCTCAGAACTCTGTATAAGTGTGACGGTGCACGCACTCAACGACTCAAGCATGGGCGCTGATCCACGCGTTTGTGAAACTCAAAATGGCTAAAAGCAAGAAAACTATACGAGCACATGGTCGTGTAACGGCGGATGCAAGATGTAGGGACCGCCCAGTTCGTGACGTTAGCCAGTGCCACACCAAGATCGTATACGAACAAACACACCAAAAGCATGGTTCAAAGGGGACGAAAGCTACGACGAACAAATACCAGGCATTGGTTTCCTCAACAAACGACGAAATTCAGTTAGCGGTGAACGCCTTGCCGCTCTGCGCAGTTTAGGCCTAGCTAAAGTACCTGCAGGTACCAACCCCGGTGGGCTCTTATAAAATTTATTATAATTATCCGTCAAAGTGAGTTTCGGTTAAAAAATGAACACGGAGTAGTGCAGCAAAAACTAAAATCATTCAGAAACATCAAATTAATTTCGGACACGTCAATTAGAAATCACGAAGTGAAATGTGGTGCTCGAGATATTCCCACGTGCCGGCAAAAAGGGGTTTTCTTTTAAAAAAAATGATAAGGGCTTTATAATTTTCTGTGTGTATGCGTGAGTGAGCAAAGCTGGGCTGTTTGTGTTTGAGTTTATGTGATCTAATTAAGGTAAGACCGTAGAATAAGTAATTACAAGTAGTACTCATGTAGCGAATCAAACAAAAGAAGAAATCAGTAAGAAGTTATGTAAGTTGAAAAAGCATGGTAAAATTTGTTTTCTAATTTGAATTTAAATAACTTGACAAAATTAAAATGCAATTCTCTTCATAAAAAATGTGTTGTGTAAATCATTCACACAACCTTGAAAATTACGCCTGTATCCTAACATTCGTATGACGCAACCCTGAATCCGAGGCTACTGAGTGACGGTAAGTGGAAGTTTATTCACTTTTATTTTGTATTTTTATTTTTATTATTTGTATTTATATATTAATTTCAATTCATTTATTATCTTCTTCCAAATTATTTTTGTTATTTACTTAGGCTGCAAAATATTAATATTATTATTATCATCACAACAATTTCTACTACATACACACATTGTTTACCTAACATTACAATACATACAATTAATTTCACTAAACATTTATTTACAATTCTTCATCATTAATTATTCAGTTCCATCACACTTCATTGTCCAAGGTTGCGAGGTCTGAACCATAAAACAAAATATTTAAAATTGTCCATTTATTGCTTTACGTTTAGCTTCCATCGTCAAAAATTAGTCGTGGTTTCAAATAACAATTTTCAATTTTATTTACATTCCCCATATAGCTATCGTGTGTGTCATAACCATAAAATTTTAGTTCATTCATTTTACCATAATAATCATATACCAAGTCAACATTATTTATTTCTGTCCAGTCTCCATTAGTAATTATATTCAGTATCGGGTCAGTTACTTTTTCATCATAAATTAAATTATTATTGTTTAAACACACTTCTAACATTTCTTTCCACTCATCATATTCTCTCTTTAATTCATATAATTCTATCTCTTTATCAACACACAATTCTCTATATAACTCTCTCTCATCATAACACCATCTCACACTTTCAACACCATTCCACACAGAGGGTACAAACTTATACAAAAAAGGGAAATAACTCAAATCTTCCAATAACACGGGACTCTTGCCCTTCAAAAACAACACTTGTGAACACCCTGGTTCATCATAAATATGGGGGAAATTTACCCTCTGCCACCATTCTACCTCTATACTATCTTTCCACTTTCTCTCTGACTCATAAACACACATTAACATTCCATTATTACATTCTACAACTTCATCAGTACTCTCACTATTTATTTTCAACGTATCACTCTCTGATACTACCTTTTCAAATACATTACCATTCTCAATATTATTTTTATTATTTTCGACATCATTATCATTTGTTAGCTTTTTCTCTAGTACCCCCTTTTTATACATATCATTATAATTTTCATTTGTTTTACTGTCTACCACACACACACACACACTCTCTTATCTGTTTCTCTTTTTGTTTCACTACATATTTCATTAAGTTTTACTTTCAATACTACACAATGAATTAGTTAATACGTCAACCTTAGCATCATTAGTGTCAAAACGTTTGTTTATCTCAATACTCATTACATCGAATTTAATCTCAAATTTTTTCTCATTATTGTCTAAACGATTATTTAATTCGTTAAATTTATTATTCTGTTCCCTCATGTTAGCATCATGTTCATCAAAACGACAATTGATTACATTAAATTGTTGTTATAAAAAACTCATTATATCGTTATCGGGCTTACTACATTTTGTTGAGGTCGGAGTTAACTGCACCCCTGAATCCTCCGTAATATTTGTTTCATCTGAATTATTTTTTATTTTATTCTCCCGACTCACGTTTGGAGTCGAGTGGATTTCAAAATCGCTCATACTATTTGATTCATTACAATTTTCTATATTAGTCATTTAATGTATTTCATTTTCATTATTTCCTGCCATTTTTTATATTGTAAATTTATTAATTTTCTTAATTTACATATACTGCTCTTAGACTTACGTACCTTACATAATTGTTACGCACCGTTATTTAACCTTCAAACTATACTTGCATCTTATTTGTAGGTGTGGTTTTTATATTAAATTTTTAATTTATAAAAACGGTCCCTTTCGGCTGCGCCATTGTGATATTATTTATTGATTACATTTACAAATACATTATTTATTTATTTCTACCTACCTTCTGTTTTCTCGGGCCAGGATCTTGTCACACGAACGTAGAACCAAGCATGGTTTTCAGGTTATACAAATCACTTACGCAACTCATTATTTGAAGAGAATTAAAATTTTTTAATATGTACTTATTTCAGTTTTGATTTGTTATTCTTTTCCAATAAAAAATCAATACAAATTTAAATTTCCTTACATTTTTCGGCAAAACATCTTATATTGACAAAGTTAAAACCCTACATCTTATATTAACCCATTAACTATTCATCTACTACTTACATAAACAGCCCAGTCTGCCAACATTCTCACATTCACTCTTAAAACCCCTTTTTAATATAAAAACGCCCCATTTTATGTAAAATTAATGACCATAATGTTTTCAATGTGAAACGTTACGTGAGTGGCGTCCTCTTCCCCGACCACGTGGTGCGTCTCGCAAAGTCTTTCATTCTCTGGACGTTTACAAGGTTTATAATATTTAATAACATTCAATATTCACTCTTCGTCACTGAAAGCACTGTTATACATGTTTTTGTAGAGTCACATAGATATTTTGTCGGCCAACTTAAGAAAAAATATGAAGATTTGCCTGGGCAGAAAACTGATAGTTGCCATGCATGGCCTGTGTTGCTAGTCGACTGGGCAGAGCGTTACCAATATGCCTCCCTCCAAAACTCGGACAGAGCGGAAGTTTCAATGCCCCATGATCGGACCGTCCGTCGCTGTTCATTAAACACATTGGTTTTTCGTGTGGTAGCTGTGGACGATATTTGTTGTGCATTGTCCGACGTCACACAGAGGCTGGACTTAGATTTTATTTCCTCCAGCTTAAACGCACCGTGCTGAATCAAATTCGCCCAAGCCATTTTGCTTTTAATCCACTCGGCGTCGTTCTGCGCACATGCTGGAGTAGTGCGTTTGGGCGCAGGTGTCACACAAACGTTAAGTTCTTAGAATTGGCGTCTGGCACATTCTTTTGCAAGTGTTTCACAACAGCTACTGCGTACTGTTTCTTGGTTCGCACAATGCTTTTATTCAACCACGTGGCCGTATACACAGATGGAAAATGAATTTAGAATATTTTAATAAAATGAACCCAAATTTAATAAAATAAAAACCCCTCAAAATTCGTCCCGTTACAATTCTCTTTGAATTTATGGCAGTTATCGTTCGTCATAGAAAAAATACCCTTGTTAAAACATAAAACGTTGCAGGTAAACTACCCCTTTCCCTTAACCGATCTTCAACAAAATCAACAGACCTTGAGTTTTGTATAATTCAAAAAGGTATACAGAAGAGTAGTTGATTCTGTTTTAATGTACGGCAGTTATCGTTCGTCATAAAAAAAAATTACCCTTGATAAAACATAAAATGTTGCAGGTAAACTACCCTATTCCCTTAACCGAACTTCACCAAAACCAACAGGTCTTGAGAACTCTACATTTCAGGGCTGTATGCAAAATATTATGTGATTCTGCTTGAATTTGCGGCTGTTATCGTTTGCCATATAAAATACCCTTGATAAAACAAAAAACGTGGCAGGTAAACTACCCCTTTCCCTTAACCGATCTTCACCAAAAACAATAGGTCTTTAGTACTCAACAAAACAGGGCTGTATGCAAAAACTTATTTGATTCTGTTTGAATTTGCGGCTCTTATCGTTTGCCATAGAAAAAACCCTTTTAAAACATAAAACGTTGAAGGTAAACTACCCCTTTCCCTTAACCGATCTTCACCAACACCAGTAGGTATTGAGAACTCTACAATACAGGGCTGTATGCAAAACATCATTTGATTCTGTTTGAATTTGCGGCTGTTATCGTTTACCATAGAAAAAAATTACCCTTGATAAAATATCGGTATGGAGAACCATACATGACTTCCATATTCTAAGATTTATATTTAAAATAATTTTTGAAATGAAATATTACCATAGAAACTACTTCTTTCTACTTACTGCTTCAGCCTTAACCACAGTACTGTGGTCACTAACGTATACCACCTCACGTTATCGCACTCGATTTTCACTGATGATGGAAGTCGATGGCATTGCCGAAACGTCTGGTTTTATAGAAAACATTGAACTAGGCCAGATATCCCGGGAAGGAATTTTAACAAAAACTACTTCTTTGTTGCTGATAACGTTGTACACATATATATAAAATATATGCATAAAATTAATGGCTTGTATAAGTTAATGATTGATCCCCATTAAGTAGTGCTCAAGTTTCCAAAGTTTTAATATTATGATGTCCGTAATTAAAATCAGAGCAGGTTTAGTGTGAATGAGGGTACACTGTGGACAAAAATTTTCAACATTTCCTATTGAGCGTTGCTTAGAGTAAAGCTGCGAATCTACAGTGTATGTTTCACAGAACAAACACGCGAAAAAGAAGGAGCCCTCCGAAGTCACTCATGGACCCTCAGCATCTTGCAGAGGGTTCATTCCCTAAAGACGAAAAGTCTGTCTATGAATCGTTCCTCTGTAAACACGTGCAGTTACATTGCCTAGTGATCCACAGGAAGCAAATTGATGTCCATTTTTTTGGCTTGCACGCGTTATGTTGGTGTGGGTTTCGGCACTTTCCATTTAAAAAGCGTGCAAATGTAAGAAAATAAACATGAGTGAGGCCAGAAATAACGTGAATTGTGTGTGTGTGTGTGTCTTACCTGCCTTTTTATTGCTGTAGGCATAATAATAAAATGGAAACGTAAACATTACATAACTGAGATATGCTTACCTGCCACGAACGATATATTATTTTATACATGGAGGAGTTCAGTGACATATACACGTACAGAAGAATTATATATATATATATATATTAACTCATACATAATTTACATTAAAATGAAAAAATTATAATTTTATTGCCTGGCAACAAATTATTTTATTTTTAACAATTACCATTGTTTCAAAAAGTTTAAATGAATTTTCAAGTACTTTACTGTTGTTAAAACATAAAAGGTTGCAGGTAAACTACCCCTTCCCCTTAACCGATCTTCAACAAAATCGAAAGTCCTTGAGACCTCTACAATTCAGGGACGTATGCAAAAAATTATTTGATTCTGTTTGAATTTGCGGCTGTTATCGTTTGCCATAGAAAATACGCTTGATAAAAAAAACGTTGCTGGTAAACTACCCCTTCCCCTTAACCGATCTTCACCAAAAACAATAGGTCTTGAGTACTCTACAAATCAGGGCTGTATGCAAAAAATTATTTGATTCTGTTTGAATTTGCGGCTGTTATCGTTTGCCATAGAAAATACCCTTGTTAAAAAAACGTTGCAGGTAAACTACCCCTTTCCCTTAACCGATCTTCACCAAAAACAATAGGTCTTGAGAACTCTACAATTTAGGGCTGTACATTTTTTTACATTAATACAATGCGGATCGCAAGTTATCCGTCTACTGACTGGTCTAGCTCAGTTAAGCACAATATAAAAAACTCTTGTTTATTAACAAAATTTTAATCTTAATTAACTAGGTACCTCAAGGGTAAGTTCTTTAAAATACAAAATAGAACGATTATTAATTGCTTTTAATAAATACTACTATGATAGTAATTCTTTTTTGGCCTCTTTAAAACTTGCAATTATATGTTTGGTTAACAAGAATTTCGTCTACTTATATCCTAATTAATATTGTAATAACTAATTCTAACACATATATTCTTACGTCGGGTTATTAAACCCTCTAAATAAATGAATCCAGTGTTCTCTATGAATAGTTTGATTGTTTTTGCGTCAGTACAAGTATGTTAATTGCTACGCTCAATGGTAAAGATATAAACAATAAAATTGGTCACCGTACTACCTTGATTTTTAATCGTATAGATTAAAAATGAACACTTTTCACGATCGGATTATATTGATCGCTAATACACTGCACTTTAATCGCACTTGGAAACGAGAAATAACCCTCTTCTCACTGATAATGGGTTGTTGCCTTTACAGGTTAAGTTAAATTTGCTCGTTCCGAATACACGCACTGTTTAAAAGGTTCACTATTAACTTTCGATGCACTTATAGATGATGACTCGCCTTTCCAATAGTTATTTTAATAAAATTTAAAGTATTTACTACTATTGTGCTGTAGTAGATTATTAAAATATAAGACAACGCTGAGACGCAACTTGTTAGCTCGTGAAGAATGAAGCGAATGCGAAATTTTTAGCGTCCCTCTGATTATATACCCAGCTTCTCGATCGCCGTTAGGAACAATTTTCGCTAAGTAAACTCTTTTGTGATAGGTACAAAATTCCGTTATAGTGACGTAATGTTTTTGTTAGACACCACCGGCGCGTCCTTTGTACTCGACTGTCGTTATTGTTTGTATTCACCGGCAATTTCTTAAATCTGGTTAAAAAATGATGCTAACACTCGTTATTAAATTATTACAATTCCAATCTCTAAGTTATTATCATCAAATTAAAGCTTAGGTTCTGCTCTTTATTTTGATGTGGCTTTATACCGGTTTGAATCTAGTTTTCACTGACAATACATAAAAATACCGTTTTGTAACATGGTTTCTTAGTGTCGTCTGCTAATAATGCAAAATGCGACTATTTTCCTATCTTTTACATTTGATTATTTATATCTGTGTTCTCTTTTGAACGTTATTACATGAATAAAAGTATATGCATTATTAAAACTAAAAGCTGTTTATAGCTGAACAATATTAAATCTTAGTATAATTATGATAATACAGTATTCTAACAATTCCTTATTCTCTAAATACATTTTTACATGGCCTACTTATTTTAAAGGCATACAATATTAATTGAGTGGTGGTATTTCACACCTTATTCGTTATATTTATTATTCTGTAAATTTAACGTTAATTAGGGGTCCTGTTTCCCTATTAATTTACTGACATAAACTCGTTTATGCAGGGTCTAGATACAGTTATAGTACAAGGTTTATTCCCTGCTTATTATTATTTCTAATTACATCTCATTTAATTAAGAAGTTGCTTACACATAAGGCTTCCGTTTATAATTATCCTTATTCTATATTGTTACATCTTTGTTGGTAAAGCTAGCTTTTTATAGCTTTGTGGCTACAACTAGTATAGTAATAGTCTTTGTTATTTATGTATCCTTGTTCTACTATCTTCAGCCAAAATGCTGTTATTTGTGATTATCTTATTTAAAGTCATTGGTTATTTAGTTTATATTTATTTACATGACTCTACACATCAATGTCTTGAACTGGCTCACTTGACAGCTTATTTGTGAACTTGCATGTCCATTAGTTATAGTCAGTCATTGTGTTTAAGTTGTAGTGTCATGCAGTGTATTCATCACTGCTTCTTGGGATCCCTTCTCTTCTTTCTTCTATGCTGGTCCCTTCTCTTCTTTGTTACATTCATTACAATTATTCACTTTCTAACTTTAGTGTCATATTTTACCCTTCTGGTGTGTGTTTTGGTTATATAACATTTTGTGATGTTACAATATCCATTAATTCAATTGGTATGCTGCCTCCAGTTTTGTCCTTCTTGTACTGCTCCGAAAATTCTTCTCAAGACCCGCCACTCAAATCTCAGCAGGGACATTTCATCATGCTTTGTCAGCATCCAACACTCAGATCCATATGTCAGAACTGGTCTTATCAAAGTCTTGTAAGTCATATCTTCATGGTTCAAGAAATATATCTGCTTCTCATGTGTCTCTAAAGCCCAAAATAGCATCTGTTGTGCCCAACCTCCAATTAAACTTCATTGTTGGCAGTCGCTAATGTGCCAAGACATGTGAATGCATCAACACAGTCAAACAGTTTTATACCAGTCTGTCAGCATCACATCCAATATCAACTCATGCAGAAACTTCACCAACTCATTTCCTCCATGCTTCAACAACTCACCTGGCAAACTGTCATGCCCTGGAGCTTTATTATTCTTAAACCTATAAATATCCTCTCAGACATCATCCTTGTCGTGAGGGGTTCCTCAGTAGGGAGGAAAAATAGTTTCTACACCACACCAAGATCTTTTGTTTGTTAAGAGGGTGCCTACACACGTTTGTACTTGGTTTGAACTCCTTTCGGCTGTTGTTGACTAGCTTATAAAATTTTGTAATATCATGATGTCTTAGATTCTCAATCTCCTGAACCCGATTATTTTCCCATAATCTTTTTTCCTTCTATGCAAATGCTTCTCTGTTCTCCTCGTAGCTTTAAAGTCCTCCACTGACCCTCGTGTATGCCTCTGCTGAACCATTAGAGTGTAGGCTCTATTCTTTTGTTCAGTTATTGCTCAACACTCATCATCAAACCAGGGTGCATCTCTACACCTCTCTTCTACACCCAGAACTTCATCAGTGACCTCATAAATAGCACTTTTCCTAACTTCCCACCTTTGACATAAGTCGTCGGGGTAATCTACACTTCAAAATTTCTCATTCATCCTTTGTGAGAAAATTTATTAAATTTAATTTTCAAATAGACACTTGAATAATTAGGAAAACATTAATAGAAAAACAGTAATGTTTATTGCTTTTAAAAGTGCATTCATCATAGATGAAAGTGTTAAGTAAAGAAATATTAGAGGAAGATTTGATTTAAAAAAACACCAAAGTAAATGGTGATTGTGAATGAATATATCAAATCAGATTAATCAAGACAACAATACTTAATTTACTTACACTATTAGAAGAAAACAAAGCAGTATATATTCTAGATGTTAATTGATGGCCCTCAGAACCTTCTAAACACCATCATTTATGAACACAGTTTTGATCTAAGAACACATTTTTTTGGTATGATTCAGTCTAGTACGTCCCCCCTTTGTTTCTTTGTCATAAACAATCTGGGGGACTTATTTGACGCCATACTAAAGCAATTCTTCTCCTCCTCCTCCTTCTTCTTCTCCTCCCCCTCCTCCAACCCCCTCCCCCTACTTCTCCGGCCTCCTCCTGCTCCTGCTCCTGCACGTGCATATTGAAGATCAATAGAAACATTTTGGGTAACAACAAGACATCTCAGTGTACAATTTTATTAAATAATTTCAGAGGAAATGGCAGATTATTTTCTTCAGTATTATGTTTGGTTGAAGTAAAACTTCTGATACGGTTTATGATGAAAGTTAGGATTGTTTTTGATAACTATATTCATTTATATTTTATAATAGTATAATTGTAATTATAAAATTGCTGTTTTCATTCAAATGTAAAATAGTAATGTAATAATAATTATGTTTGCACAAGGGTGAATGAAATTATCTGTATTGCAGTTGCTTTCTGTAGGCTGATAGTTTTGTGTGCGTCACTGGTTTGAACGGTAATATTACTGAAGTTGCTACATCAGTTGCATTGTTGCTACTGTGGTATTAAAAATGGCCTTTGCACTTTCCATTTTCAGCAAATAAGGATTCAGTGTTCAGTTTTTTGTGGTCTAGAAATGATTTTAGGCAGCAAGTAGACCACAACATTTTTCTCAAAATAGATCATATAAAATTGAATTAAACCGGTCAAAAATATTATGTACAAGTGGTGTAGATAAAGAAGATGCTGGACCTGTGTCCTGCTTACAACTTATGATATTGTTACGACGTCACAGAACAATATACATGTTTATCAAACGTTCCAGAGAGATCCATAGTGTAAGCCTGTGGTGTACGTGCTACTAGATGCATTTTGCAAGAATCTTCTCGACTGTGCCGGGCTTCGCTCGGGCGCTCGACCTGTGTCAAGGCCGTAGTTAATTACGTAGTTCACACGAGAGATAAGACGCAGTTTGGAAGCTTCTGGCGTGTGAGCGTGACTATAAATACATGGGGTAGCGGCCTTAGTTTTCAGTTCAATGCGAGATATTGGATAGTGCGGTTCGAGAGTATTAGTGCGATATATTTCCAGAGCGGTTCGAGTTATTACTGTGTACGTTCAAGTAGTTATTAGTGGACATTTTATTGCATGTGAACAATTTTCATTTGATTTGTGATAGAGACTGTGTTGTTAATTACGAACTGTTTTACTGTAACAATTAAAGGTGTGATTAGTGACTTAATTGTTGTCTTGTACTTATTTTGTTTCCACTGTACCTACGACGATCGAGTAGACCGTCATAACAATATCATTAATATTCCATAAAATCCAACTATGCACATCATTTGATAAACATAAATCATAAATATACAAGCTTTGTTTCCAACTTGAAACCCATGCATTTTTGTAATAAAGGCACTTACATGAACGCCTTGGAAGAATTTGAGATATATAGGGCGTACAATGACGTACACAGTCGTGACTTCGTGCTAAACGATCATTTAAATTTTAAATCAAACCCGCTCTACGATACCGCAATAAACCTGTCTACACATTAGCTATTGATAATCAGTGTCCGATCGGTCCGACTCGAGTGCGCACTCAAGTAAAGCGGGTATGTGTGTAATCGTTTTCAAATATTTGTATTTTAATATGTAACGACCTCGCTAAGAGTGAATTTTTATTTTATTTATTTCTGATGACAAAACATATGTCTCGAAACGTGTAAAGCAAATCAAAATGCAAAACGAAGTCACACGATGGAAGAAATAAGGTAAATATTATACAGATTTTGTCATTAATATTCACTTTTTTTTCAGCTCAGAGACAGTTTATTCTGCATGTGAAATTATTCAGAGTAAACTTGATTTTTAGAAAGGCTTGTTTTCTAAGTCCCAAAACAACCTCAGACTAAGAACTATAGGAAAAGGTGCACATGTTGCTTGTCAGCTGAAAACATTTCTAAAAAACGTTCGAGCTTTGTGCAGAAGTCAGCAAGGGGACTGTGTTGAAAAATTATGTAGTTCTCTATTTTCATTGAAACAAACTGGGTAGCTGCATTGTGTGGATAATTGTTGACCCAGCTTCACATGTAGATAATGTCTAAATACACTAACTTAAACAGTCCACAATATGTGTAGATTTCTCAAAATATGTTTCATTACAGTATGGGTCATGTGTTTAGTACAATATTGTGAAGTTTATTTATCATGACTACTCTGGCAGAACATTACTTGTGGAAATGGTGAACAACCACACAATGACAATTAAGTCAGTTGCCTGTTAGAAAACATTTTTTTCCACTGTAAATTTTTTAATGCAACTAACTACAAGACATAGTCTTGTTAGTCCAGTGTTTCAATAGTCGCCAGATGTATATTTTTATTTTAAGAAACATATCAAAGAAACCATTGCAATTGCACTTCTCATGTTACCATTATCTTTGTGTAGGTACTTTCTTTTTTAATTCTTACTACTAACCAAAACTTAATTTTTTGTTTTTATATTATATTTTCATGTTTTTGTTTACAGTGGTAACATATCAGCCGCAGAATGGAAGCCAGAGTTGATGCGAGCTCAGGTTACAAAAAAGGTTGGCAAACACTGGGAAGTTTTTGGCCATCACAAAGACAACAGTGAATGGTTATTTCCAGAAGAAGCTTTGTTTATGCTAGAAACAGTAAGATAATATTTTTAATAGTTATTAGTGAATAGTAACTTCATGCAATTGTATACAGGAATTTAAGTATCGATTTATATACAATATAAACTGTTATACGTATAGTTGTTTCTATAAACATTTGTATAAAATAGAATAGCTTAAAACCCAACCAGAAAACTGCAAACATTAGAAAACTAATACATTTCTAATTCACCATTGGGTATTTTAGACACAATATATAAACACAAGCTTCACCTCTGTTTTCAGTATTCTGGATAGTTCAGAAAGAAAACTAATGTTACTTGTGTTAAATACAGTAAATGTTGGAAACAGAAATAACAACAACAAAAATGTATACTTGATGTCCATAACTTGTCCAAGTATTACTAAGAACCAATAAACACTATTCCAACTCAGAACACAAGTAAATTGCATAAAAATGTTTACCTCATTGCGTGAGCTAGCTTTTGCTCATTGTGAGCTTCACCAGAACACTGTCCTATATGTTTTTGTTTGACCTTAAGTGTCTAGTTTTCAACCTTAAGTGTATATGTGTAGAATTTCCATGTTGTTCTTGATGTTCGTGCATTTGTGGCCTATTTCAGTGAGATGATTTGCAAAGGTGGACTTTAACGCTTTTATATGTTCAATGTACCTTTGTTTGAAGCTGCATTCTGTCTGGCCTATGTAGGTATTTGTTACATTCGAAGCAGTTTAGTTTGTAAACGCCAGGTGAACCAAGTTTGTTTACCTGTTTGTGTGTGTTTATTGACAGTGTGTGTTCTGTTGTAGTCCTGTATGGAATGCTGTATTCTGCTTTTTTAATTTGCAGGCTATATTTTCAGTGTGGTTGTTGATATATGTGAGTGTTATGAATTTGTTGTTTTTCTGTTTTTGTTGTTTGTTTTAGGTTTTGTATACGAGTTTGTTAATTATTCTCCTGTCATACCCATTGGCTTCTGCTTACTAGTCAGTTGTATTTTAATTCATCCTGATAGTCTCTCTGTGTTACTGGAATGCTGTTTAGTCTGTGTATCATGGATCTGAAAGCTGATAGTTTTTGTTGCATCGGGTGACTGGAGCTGTTATGTATTAGTGTGTCAGTTCTTGTGGGTTTTTTTATGGATTTTGTTGATATGGTTTAGGTGTTCACATTGTTTTTGTTTCCTTTGTATAGTAATATGATGTCATCAACATGCTTATGCTAGTATAATATTTTGTGTGTCTTTTTCTGTTTTTAATTATTGTTAATTGTAATTGTTAAGTGTTAATTCTTGATCTACTGTTTCTACGGCACTTGCAAAACAAAAAAATACACATGATGTAGGCTTGGTATAGAATATTAAATAGAAACATCTATAAAATATTAAATAAGAGTTTAACCTAACATATTATGTGTAAGCGTACAAAGTTCTGTTAGTTGCTTTGTACACGGTTGTCTATTGATTTTAACCATTTTGCGACCCTCGCTATTTAGATCTCGAGGCTATGTCTTATTGCTGCAATCACTAGCTTCTGGTTTCACCAGTTTCCTTATTTAGACATACTCTTACATTCTGTTGTTATGATGACATCTTCTAAAAGTATGTTTTCACATTTCTTCTTTGTCCTCTCCTTCCTAATATGTTTTTTGACAACGTCTATGATAAGCCATTAATTTTTATATAATACGTCATGTAAATTTAATCGTTCTAGACTCTGTGTGTTTTTCTTTTATTGCATATTGACATTTCTGCTGCTTTAAGGTACGTCTGCTCATGACTTTCACGTCAGTAAAACAGTGTTCTCTGTACCGTTGATTTATGCAAAAGCTTCTCTTATGTCAGTGTTCACATACATATTTTTTAACAATTTTTTCTGTTCATAAATGTTTGTTTTGTGAAGGCTCGTAGTGTATGTCTCTTCTCTTTCGTAATGTATACTTGCTAGTAACAGAACTGTTTTGTTTTTGATTCCTTTATTATCTACCCTAATACTTGCTTTGATTTATTCTCTGGTCTCCTTTTAAAGATAAACATTCTAGTTTTTTATGTAGACTTTCAGCTTCCAAAGTAAACATTCGGCATCTCATGTATTTCTTTTTCAGAATCTACAATTATTTATAACGTTACCCACTAACCTAACAACACAGTGGATTCTCCACTACTTTGGCTATGATCCCATTTGTATTTAGTCTAATGATTAGAATACATTACTCGTTACTAGATTATAAAACCAATTACAGTGTAATATAAAATAAATATTTTGTTCATTTTAGCTCTATCAATGCTTGATCACATTGGTTGTCCCAAGTTTCAGTCGCCACATTTCTCTAAATATGTGTCATAGTTCAGTTGTTTATTAACAAATTACGATGTTGCTTTTGACACTACTGTAAGAGATATTGTCTCTTTTACACCATAAAAATTTTGTCTTCGTGAAGCAAACACATGGTTCAATATGCTGTTGCTGTTTACATTTTTGTCCTTGTTGTCATGTTTTGTTCATGTTATTTCAGTAATATTTATTGAAAATTAGTACATTAAAAATCTTTGAGGATAAGAAATAGAACACTGAGTTATATTGATAGTCAAAGTGGTTTAATTTGCAACGAGAGGAGTTCAATAAACATAATGAATTGCAGAGCACTAATGTTGATATTCATAACTTTATGACATGTAAACTTTTGAACACATTCAACTAAAACTTTTGATAAGAGTGAAGTGTTAAGCATTTAAAATGATTGATTAATCATATTTTTCAAAATGTACGGGTCAAAACAAATACCTTCTATTTTCAAAATTCATTTAGAATTTTCTGTTCATTTGTAAGTAACTAGCAACATTTTGATGTATAATAACAAATGTTCGAAGAATTAATAAAAGTAGTTTACGCACACACAGCCACGCAATTGTTAGGAAAATAGTAGAAATTAGAGACTTATGAATCAGATTTGTCGATACCAATAAATATTGAATTTGAATTTACCTGGCGGACTTTCATCATCACAGAAAAAATAAAAATGCATTTATATTATTTTTTCTGTGATGGTGATAGTCCATCAGGTAAATTGAAATTCAAATGTGTACAATCCATCACAGCCATCTTCTAAGGAAATTGTCAATAAATATTGCTATTGTACAACATTCCATTGTAAAATATTTATTTTGTGTTGTAAAGTTTATAGTTTAAAATTTTTTTAAACTTGCAAATGTAAACGACGATGTTACTTTGGCGTATTGATTATAAGTTTGTGGTTTAGATCAGTTGAAAATTTCATACGTTTATCTTTAACATAAAATTTTCTAATGACATTTTAGTGTTAACACATGTTTATTGAGAAATCAGATAGTACTGAAATGGTTAAAGATTTTATCTTAATAGTTAATTATATTATATATGTTAACGCTAGTGCACTGTGGGCCAATTAATTATGGGAGCTATTCTCATGTCTGTTGTTATCTGAGCCCTGAATGTGTAGTTAAGTTTCTATAGTATTGTTATAATTATATTATATATGTTAACGCTAGTGCACTGTGGGCCAATTAATTATGGGAGCTATTCTCATGTCTGTTGTTATCTGAGCCCTGAATGTGTAGTTAAGTTTCTATAGTATTGTTATAATTATATTATATATGTTAACGCTAGTGCACTGTGGGCCAATTAATTATGGGAGCTATTCTCATGTCTGTTGTTATCTGAGCCCTGAATGTGTAGTTAAGTTTCTATAGTATTGTTATAATTTTGTAAGAGTAGTTTGTGTTTGATTCCCACAGTGTCAAAAAAAATACGAGGTGTATCAGAAATTTCCAAGACTAGGCCTTGTAAGGTTATAAACAAGAAGACCCCAATTCTTACCTTACAATTTCAAAAAACCGCCAAAAAAAACAAAAGCCTTAGTTGCCACCTCATTTTGACAGGTGGGATGTGGAAACTGCAACACTGTCCCTATGAAAATAATTTAAAAACTTCAATTTTTTCCGTAACAATTTTTTCAAATTCTTGTAGACGAACTCTGTGAGCCCAGGTTAGGTTAGAAATAACTTAACTCACATCTACACAAGCTCATTTATTATCATTTACTGTTGTTGGATTCGTTAACCATAAATTATTATATTCTCAATTTACACCATGGCTGTTAACTCAAATTGAACATATTAAATATTAATATTTTCCATAGACTGAGTTACAAAAGAAATAAAAACACTTTAATAATAACTATATAGTACAAACAGATATACCAAACGAATATTAACCTACAACTCTGTATACAAAAAAAAAAGAATATTAACCTTTAACAAGGTAATCTATTCTAAGGGTTATTATTGTTAAATTTTCATGGTGCAGTTGCCTTCTACATCTTAAAATTTGACTATGTTTTAAAAACCTTACTCTATTAGGCCTATACTAATATTTTTAAAAAAATCAAAGCAATTCAGTATTTTTTGATAGTACATTCTTGACATGGACATCATGAATGCTTACGGATTCATTGTGGACTTAAGAAAGAATGTTCTGAGGTTGGCCAAGAGAAGATTAGGTTTTGCATTGCTAGAATACATGTTTGTATAATGACAAAGGAAGTGATTGGAAAACCTACTATCGTCATCGAGAAAAGGCTCTTGCTTGTTCCAGAGTTAATGGAAGTGCCCAGGGAGAAGTTGCTGAAGATGATGTTATGCAAGAGGTTGTGGACGAGAACCAAACAGACTTGGACCAGCTAATGGGTTATAGGTCATCAGTACATGGCATACCTGGCATGATTCCAGCAAAACTAGCGGTCGAGCGGCAGATTCGTATTCCGGGGTACTTGCTGTTTGGATCACCCAAGACTGAATTCAAATAGTTGCAGAATTATTCTTCCCATCTAGACCAACTGCCTAGATTGTCTTGCCCAGTATTACTGCAAGAGATACGTTACCAATTTGGAATGAACAGGCATAAGGAGAGGGCAGTGTTACAACAATTACACAATACTCTTGAAAATTTTAGAGTCTTCTACACATTTCTCGACTAGCCCAGCGTGCGGTGCCTGTGTCAAGGTTGGCCACTCACGTAGCCTCCAGACTGTTCGAGCTCTTGTAACTAGCATAAATTATGTTGGCATGCTGCCAGCAATATGGAAAATTATTCTGGAATCTCTGCGGCATCGATATAAGCAACGGCGGCCGGCTTAGTCAGTTAGTTACACCTGGCGGTATTGTAGAGTCCGGATCAAGTGATTGTTGCTGATTAGTGGAAAGTGATTATTGTGTTAATTAGTGCGGTATTGTAATAATGTGACATTATTACTGCGTGTGGACAAATTTAACTTGAATTATTGTATGAGAGCACCTTGTTAATTTCAAATTGTTATTTGTGACTAATTAACCTTCCATCGGGCGCGGCTGATCTGATTGATACTCGTCATATGTTTTTTTGTTCCATTTGTTTCTAACAGATGGCAGCACCACCTGTCTTTCAGTAGCTTAACAATTTCCTTCCCTTTATCTGTCAACAGTGTTTAGTGTGCCAACAGCTATTGCAAAGTGAAGATATTGTCTGTTTGTTCAATTTGATACACTGCGCCTGTGCTTGTTATATTTTTGAAGGTTTACAATTGTCTTCTTCAATCGTTTTGGTAAGTAAATTTTGCATATTTCTATACATATTGATACACGGTTTTGGTCTAAAACAATTTATGTACGTATTTCTGAGAAAATATCAATCTGATACACTGCGCCTGATATCGATGGGATAAGGTATTTATTCGTTCGTTTTCATATTTTAGGTTACTTGTACATTGACCATGGCCAGTAATAAAAAAGTTTTTGATCTTACAAATCCAAAGGATATAGAAGAAGTTCAAAGAATATTATTTGAAGATAGTGATGAAGATTTAGAAGAAAATTTTGAAGATGAGGTCGACACAGAAGGTGAAGATGCAACTGAAATTCGTCAGGAAGACTCAGAGACGGAAGAAGACGAAGATGAAAATGAAAGTGATATAACTGAAAAAGATGAGAATTATTTTTTTGGTAAAGATGGAGAAACAAAATGGAATAAGAATCCACCTTCAAGCAGAATACATTCAAGAAGTTGCAATTTACTTCGAAAACTTCCTGGAGTTATAGGCACTGCCAAAATGGCCCGAACTGCTCTTGAATGCTGGAGCCGTCTGATCAATGATGATATTTTAAAAATTATTGTGCAGTGCACAAATGAATATATTGAAAATATCAAAACAACTTTTAAGCGAGAAAGAGATACGAGACCAATTGATATAATAGACTTGAAAGCCTTCATAGGACTGTTGATTCTAGCAGGTGTGCACCGGAGCAATAGACAGAGTCTGGAAGACCTCTGGGGGTCAGGTGGTGATGGGATTGAAAAAATTCGCTTAGTGATGAGTATTAAACATTTTAAATTTATTGTGCGGTGTCTACGATTTGACAACCGAGACACTCGTGAGGAAAGAAGAAAAATAGATAAACTTGCACCTATTCGCAATATATTCGAGAAATTTGTAGAGAATTGTAAAAAGTGCTATTCATTAGGCGAGAACGTGTGTGTTGATGAAAAATTGGAGGGATTTAGAGGAAGATGCAGCTTCAGGCAATACATCCCAAGTAAACCTAACAAATACGGGATCATAATTTATGCACTTGTTGACAGCCAGGTATTTTACTTTTACAATTTAGAAATTTATGCTGGATTGCAGCCTGAAGGAGTGTATCGTATAAGCAACAAACCATCAGATGTTGTACTTAGACTTTGCCAACCTATTTATGGATCAGGCCGAAATGTAACAGCAGACAACTGGTTCACTAGTGTCGAATTGATTGAAGAATTAAGAAAAAAATCTCTTACTTACGTTGGAACAATTCAAAAAAAAATAAGCATCAGATTCCAAAAGAGTTTATCACGAGTGCGGGAAGAGATATCAACAGCAGCCTTTTCGGTTTCAGGAAGACTCTCATGTTGGCGTCTTATATTTCTAAAAAAGGAAAATGTGTTATTTTGTCATCTAGTTTGCATGATGATAAATCAATAGATACTGATACTGGGGATAAGCAGAAGCCATCTGTCATAACATTTTACAATAGAACGAAAGGGGGAGTAGACACTACTGACAAATTATGTGCATCATATAATGTAGCAAGAAATGTACGCCGTTGGCCAATGGTCATATTTTTTGCAATGATAAACATGAGTGGTATCAACGCGCAAGTTATTTATTTTGGGAATGATCATGATGTTGTTAGAAGAAAAGTGTTTCTGAAGACGTTATCTCATGAATTAGTTCTCCCCCAAATCATTCGAAGGAGTACAAACACTTCTGGAATACACAAAAATCTGCAAGATTGTCTAAAACGTTTCAGACCAGAAGACAACGAAGAAAACCTAGATGATAACAATGACATTGAGCGAAAAAGAAAAAGGTGTCAGACATGCACTACAAAGCGACGATTAACGAAGTATAATTGTGTGAAATGCAAAAAACCTAATTGTGTGATACATATAAAGAGCTTCTGCATTGATTGTGCTAGAATTCTTCCAGGTTCATCAGAGCATGTTTCCAGTGAGGAGAGTGACTAATGATACAACTTCATTAGTTTTCATGACAACTTAACTTTTTTTAAAGTGTACTTTTTTTATCTATTTGTAAATTTCAAGTAATGTATTCGTTAATATCTTAATTTTTGTGAATGTTGAACTATTTTATAAATATTTTTCCAGTAAATTTATACATTTCAGATCATATGTTCATTAACATGTCAGAAATAAAATATTACTTTCTTTTTGTAAATGTTGCATTGGTTTCTATTTTTTTTTTTTTCAATTCACATACACATTTCATATAATATATTCATTATAATATCTAAAATACAATACTATTTTACAATATTATTAAAAAAGACAATATAAAGTAGTCGATCAGTATGATTATCAGTTTGATACACCGTGCCTGACGGAAGCTTAAAGCGGGTGATTTCTTTGGTGTTTGTATTTTGTTTCCACTCTATAATACAACGATCATCGTAACAGTATATAAAATAAACTTATAATGCATATTTTGTTTGATTCGAGACAGAATGGCAAAAGGGAAATAAATAAGTTTCAAAATAACAAATAACAGAATACATAGACAAAATATGTAAGATTATATAAAACAAATGGATAAGAATGTGTACAGAGATTTAATACACAGTATAACAACAATAACTTGTATTATGTTACTCAGAATAAGTATACACATTTTGGAAAATATGACTGAACTTAGATTTGAAATGAATAATCCAATTCCATTATGAAATATAAATATGTTTCTGTGTATTTGTTAAAATCAATAAAGATTATTAAAAGTTTTTACTTATAGGCCTCAATATTATTATTATTTTTTTAATGATATAAAGTCTCACACACACACCCAACACTCTGTTTCATGTTAAGAGGAATAGAATATTTTTCTCTGTAGTGTATGGAATGGGGTGAAACATTTCATTAGGACCAAAAGAAGGATAACAGTACAAGGACAGAATGTTTCGTAACTGCACTAAATTGGATCTGGGCCTACATTGTAATGGGAGATATCGAGGGATTGGTGTAGCCTTTTCTGTTGTTCCCTTGCAACGTGTGAATTATGTCAGTCCCCCAGTGCTGAACTCCAGATCCCTATGGAGGTTATTGGTCTATGAACCAATTCGCATTAACAGCGTATCGTAACACTTTATTTTGAAAACATTTACTATTGATAGTGTTGTCTTGGTCCAACCTCAGCTTGGTTAGCATATATCCATAGTGTGTTTAGAGCCTGTTTACACAGTACATGTTTACTATTGATAATGTTGTCTTGGTCCAACCTCAGCATATATCCATAGTGTGTTTGGAGCCTGCTTACACAGTACATGTTTACTATAGTTTGTTAGAAATGACCAACCTACACCCAGTACAACATGTCATATCGTTTTATGTTTAATTCCATTTATTCCTTATTTTTCATCTTATCTTTTCATCATACTTCCTCTAAAGTTTAATATCTACAGTTATAGTAACTACGGCTTTGTTCATATACAATGCTGTTTCATTGTTTGTAGGTAACATATGGTATATATTGAAGAGACCTATTAATGAAATTAATATGAATAGACTTTTGTTCATTAAAGCTTAATGTCAATTTTTATATGTATGTGCCATTTGTTTTCATATTTGTATGTTTTAATATAACAGTAAAATCTGTTTTCTGTTTCAGAACTCTCTGGAGTTATCCTACAGTGGTGTTCCTATGAGTGTACAGAAAGGTTATACAATTCTTATCAATAACAGTAAAACAGACTGTACTCTAAGTGAATACCGTGTTTATTTGCATTTGTCACGCCAGGGTTATCGTGTCCTCAGGCATCTACCGGATCTGACTGTCACAAGTTATGAAAAACAAATAAATCTTGATCAGTATATATTAGATCAAAAACGTTCCTATGATGTAGAAAGAAGTCAACAGTCATATGCAAGTGTGTCAGAACGAACTGTAAGTTTTTCTGAATTAGAAAGTAAGGAAGATGTCAGTAATGTAACTGAAAATATTATGACTGGTATATCAAGAATTGTAGAATCAACACTTGGAATTTTAACACAAGAGAACAGTAAACCTATGACAGACAGTGTACCATCAACAAGTGGTACCGTTTCACATGAAGTTGTCATTTTAGATGAATCAACCGTTGAATCTGATATTATTGAAGAGCCCGTAAGTCGAAGGATGAATTTGGAAGACGGTGACGATCTGGATGTTATTGAAGTACCACAAGAACCAAAAGAGGTCATTATTGAAACAATTGACTCTGACACTAGCAGTGAAGACACTAGTGACAATGCAAATGAAGATTCTTCAAGTGATAGTGAAAGTGACAGTGATGTACACTGGAAGAGAAGGTCACTGCAACGTAGTTCCCCTCCAGTAGAAGACAAATTTAATGTTAGGGTTAATTATTTAACAGAACGGGAATTTTTGTTTGACTGTGAAACTCTTTCAAAGAAGAGTAAACCAGTTCTTATTGATTTAGAAGATGACGGCAAGGAAACTGTTACTAATAATATAGAAGTCATAGATTTGTCATCTGATTCAGAAAATGAGACCAGTTGTGTGGCTGAATATGTGAATAAGTCCAGAAGAGAAATACTAGATGGCATGCCAGTTATGAACAACATCAACGGTTACGTTTCTATTACTTGCCCAGATTTGAGGTTAATTCCAGACAATATTCGCCCACACAAACATGAGTACAGCTTGCTTATTTCACGTGTGAGAGGAGGAGGTAAACCCAGACAGGCGACAAATTATAGAAATTACAGAAATTACAATCAACAGAGAAACTATCCACGTTGGTATCAGAATGCAAATTCGTTATTTAATAGAATGCGTCCAAATCCGTGGTCAAGGCATGGAATGCGTCAAGCCAATGCAAATCCAATGGTATTGCAGCAAGCTACACAAATCCAGTCTGTGGCTCAAGGGATGTTGCAATTTGTATCTTCATTGGTGAATCAGATATGTCATCCTCAGGTGAACCATAACAGCAACTGGAACATGAGTATGCCGAGGTTTAGCAGTCCCGCATGGCAAGGTACAGATGTATACAATACAAATGCTCTTGAGCAGAGAAATTTTTATAATGAACAAAGGGGAAATGACAGTGCAAACTTTTCTGTGTTGCCAGTTAGTCAGAACACCAATCATTACCAACGACATCAGATGCCAGCACAATCGAATAACAGTTTCAGAAGCCAGTATAATCTCACTACAGTAAATAGTTACGCCAATTCAGTGTCCAATGAAAATTCTCCAGTATACCACACCAACGCTAATAATTTTTCACCAACTGTTAACAGTTATTCACAGAATTCAAGTTCAAGTGTTGAAAATGTGTTTGATGTGAACAACGGAGAGTATACGCCAAAGTCAACAAAACGCTATAATTCACCCAACAAGAGGTATCAGAGACGAGGTGGAGGAGGTTTCCACAGAGGGTTGGCAAGAGCAAGACAATCATTACAGCCTAGACATGGTGTATATCAGGTAAATAACATGAAGGTTGAACAAAACAGGTATGGCAGTGAAGACCCAGTAAATTCTCATGAACGTCCATATTCTCATGAAGATCCTGCATATTCTCGTGAAGATCCTGCATATTGCCGTGCAGATGTTCCTTTACACAGTGATGGTTTTATTCCCCTTTCATCTGGTAGTAATAATAATAATAGTAATAGTCATCAAGGTCCAAGATCTAATTTTCGAAATAACAGAAGAAGAAAAAGACAAAATTTTGATGTAGTGAATGTAGAAGATGTTGACGATGACATTGTAGTAATGCATTCTTCAAGAAAACGCTTAAAGCAAGAAAATGGTCAGAAGAAAAAGAAACTTCAAGGTAGAAAGCGATATTTCTCAGTGTCTCCTGAACAGAGTCTAACAAAACAGCAAAAACAAAATGAAGATGAAGCAGAAATAATAGTTATTGATGTTACTTCTGAAGAATTAGATGTTAAGCGAGAAAAAGGTAATCATTCATTGTCAACAACAGACGTATTAAGTACTACAAATGATATGACTGATGTTAAACCGAATGTTTCTGAAAATATCAGTCAGGCTTCACATTGTGCGTCTAACATTAAATTTGAAAATACTGATATAAAAACAGACATTCTTTCAGTCCCTGTGAAAAGAGAATCATTCCGAGAACAAGAGGATCAGCAACAACACCATACAAGCGAAGCCAGCAGGGAATTGGTGAGAGATGTAAAACCAGCCAGCAGGGAATTGGTGAGAGATATAAAACCAGATGTTTCACACCAGCTTGATGTAAAGAATTTGTCACTGACACAAAACGAAGTAGCAGCACAAACAAGTGAAAGCCTTGAAGTAAAAGCTGAATCAGATTTAGAACATCAAATTAGTACTGTAAAAACTGAAAAAGATGTTAGTCACAATAAAGAAAACACACAAGAAGATCGAAGTATAAGTTCAAATATAATAAAACAGGAACCAGAAAGTGGTGAAACAACAGTAGAAATTGTAAACCACATAGAGAATGTACATGAATATGTAACCATAGAACATACCGCAGTTATAGATGCTGGTACAGAAGAAAACATTAACATCACTGATAACTGTCAAACAGACGATGAGAGAGTAGCATCTAGTTGGGCTGAGTTTAAAAACAGACCAATTCCAATTGGAATTGGAACTTCAGCCAATGCTGAAGAAAGTGAAGGCGTGGAAGGCGAAGAAGAAGAAGAAGATATAGAAGACGACACAGTGCAGCCTATTTTAAAACCACAGGACTGTAAAGATATCGGTAAGACTACTTTCATTTGTTTATGGACAAGTAAATAACATTGACATATTTTATTCATTTTTACCTGTTTGTTTTAAACAAAACGCTGCACAGTGGGGCCGAATGCCAAAAAGCTAGCCAAAATATGAAGGCATTTATAAATCAGTATAAAATTTGGTACTTGTACGTTTCTGGGGTCGCTGATTCCGAATCTGAAATCCAAATTTCAAAAAAGAAAATGGCGGACAAATTTGAAAAATTATATTTTTTTCCAAAAAATGAATTGTTTATTGGTTTTGGGGGCCACTAAATACTAATTATCAAAAAATTCAAAGCAATGTAAAAAATATTTATTTTGAATTATTAAAAATTACAAATATAAAACGTCATTTTAAAAATATTTATAATTTTACACTATTCTTCATCGTCAGTAGAATCATCGGAATTGTAGTCCGTTGAGGATACAGATGACGAACCAATATCAATACCACCTGAAATTTTGGTGGAAGTAGCGAGGCCCCTGCTTCGGTTGATAGGCATTTCATTTTTTTTTTTTTTTTTTTTTTTTTGTAGGAATATTTTGTTGACTCGAAACAAATGGGTCTGAATGTACTAACATACACGAAAGTATGTCTTCCAAATTCTGCTATTCTGGTAGCCGGAAAAATTAAAATGTAATATTAATAAAATCAAATTTTTTTGTTTCTGATTATCGCTGATTAGGATTTTAATTAGGACAAATCAAAAAATGATATGATTAAAAAATTGTTTTATAAAAGCAGTCAAGAACGTGAAAGTCAAAAAAATGTAGGTGAAATATTTTTAAGGTGATTAATTAAAAATATAAGGTTACTGTTATTTTAAAATTAAAATTTTACCCTTTGAGGTACAGATATTAATAATGTTAATGTATTTAAAATTAATTTTTAAATAATTAAAATTAAAAACTATAATAATATATAAGAGAGAATATTTAATTATTGTTTAATAATTAATATTGTAATTGAACATAGACTTACACGAGTTAGATAAGTAGCCTATTCAAAAGTAAATATAGCAATGAAGAAGAAGAAGAAGAAGAAGAAGAAGAAGAAGAAGAAGAAGAAGAAGAAATAGTATATGAAATAATTTATGAAATAGTTTATGAAAGAATACGATGGTGTATTTTTAAAAAAATTATTGTTCAAAACATTCTAAGTTAATTAAGAAAATCACTGTAACACAAAAATGCTGCTAACTATTGAAATATTTATAAAAAATATATATTTTTTTTTAATTTTGTGCTTTGTCTAATATGCCCATAATAGATGTGGGATAGAGTGCTATAGAGTGTCACAACACATTTAACTTTCTAAGTGCTGTTGATGTTGTTAAAAGATAATATAAATATTTTACTGCAAAAATCTTTATATTTCAAAAGACAAGCAAGTGAAAGTGAGTTTCACGGGAGCCTTCTCATCTCATTCGTGCCACGCGACTAACATAGCGTTAAACAAATTAACGTTATATGTATTGAGCTAGTTGTTTTTAGTTTTTTTCATTAGGAAATATAAGCTTCACACTAAAATAGGTTTTTCCATCCAACTCTGCTTGATCGTATTACTTTTTTATTATTAAAAACATGTTTTTTGCATAAATAATGTAATTCTTTTTACACGCCAAACATTTGCAAATAAAACTCTCTGCTTATTTTTAGTTAACTTTCATGAAAAGTATGTGATGTCTACTTAGCTAATGATTCCAGAATTTTGCAAAATTAAAATTGGACGATTTTTCGAGTTTCTAGGAATTTTAAAAGAGACGCACTGTCAATTTACGACTGAGTGCTAAACATGCTCCTTGTACGAAGGTTCTTTACAGTTGTTTTTTTCAGGGTTCGATAGAGTTTTTCGGCCATTCACTTGTACACACTGAATCTTGAACTTTTACTCTAACCATCCTTGTAATTCAAATGACCTAAATAGTAACTTTATTTTTCAACTTTTGGCCTGACTGTTTGGCCCGACTGTGTGCCGTATGGAAACGTAACACTTTCTGTGCCAAGCCTGAGCCGCCTGCCTGTGCCACACCTCTGTCTAGCTTACTCTGTCTTGTTTGGCAGCAATTGTTTGCGATTTCGACAAAATCCGCTGGTGGCTGTATACAGCTAGAAAATGTTTTGTTCACTTCTTTTGAATGTTACGTTAATAAAAATATAGAATGTTAGAGCCAGATGTATCCCAAAAAATTGTAAGCCCAAACTGGTGGGCATCAAAGAAAAGTCAACATGGTGGTGAAGTTGGACTATGTTTGCGTGACTGCTTAAAACACACACAATAGTCAAATATTAGAACAATATACAACAGTGAATTTTGCTGTTTTCTTGTTAGTATGGTATACATAAACTAGTTATATTTGTGTATATTGACAAAAGTGATTTACATTTACAAAAAATTTCTGAATTTGTAAAAAAAACCTGTTAGACTTTTTAAAAAATAAAAACATGGTTTGGTTATGGTAACAGTAATGAATCATTTTTTTACGAATAAACGTATATGTTTAATCCTTAAGTTTTTAGTGACCGTCAATCAAAGAATGTTTTAGTGGATGGTTAGTGAGGATCGGTCAATAATACAACTTTTAGTTATTTTGCGTCGATGTTTCGACAATATTTATTGTCATCTTCAGGACAATTGTTGCTGACGCCAACAACAGTTGTGTGTTTGGTGTCAGCAACAATTGTCCTGAAGATGACAATAAATATTGTCGAAACGTCGACGCAAAATAACTAAAAGTTGTATTATTGACCGATCCTCACTAACCATCCACTAAAACGTACATGTTTAATACTGTTTAGAAGAGACAACTCTACTGTAATTATGATGTTTAGATCGTTAACACTGACAAAGATTAATTTAATTATGGTTTTTTAAAAACGTTCAAAAATGCCCGGTTTATGGTATAAAGGGCAGAACTGAAAGTATTATCTTTGATAGATATTAACCACTTTTTGTTTAGATTTTTACTTATGAACATGAAAGTTATGTTACTATGAAAAATGTATTTTAGTAAGACTGAAAATATTCAGTTTTTGTGTTCTCTTGGCCCTTTTAGGACTAGCAGTTTTTGCCATTTTTTTATTCTACATAAATGTTCTCATCCTGTTTCCACTGTATCTTTACAAAAAAATTAGAAGAAGAAATACTTACCCCGTTTACTGACGATCTTTTTTACGACTTACCTTAAACACACAACCAGAAGATCCCAAAGCCCTCATCAAGGTCGCCACGATATGTTGTGGTTCAAATATCGAAACCAATTACACTCTCCCCAAAAGAAATGATTTAGATAATTTAATTCCCTTAATTATTAAAAAACTCTCACAGGTTTGTTTAGGCGAGCTTTTAGTACAGAATAGGTTATTGTATACAGGCGTAATAATTACACTAACACATGGTTATATCCAAAACAAATCTTATTTATTTTAATCAGAAAAACTATTAGTTTCTTTCTTTTTTCTTTTATGACATTACAAAAATTCTCAGACAAAAATTATTATACTGTAAATCATTTTACAAAAACTATTTTACTACAAATGAAATCAAAAATAACCCTCAAATACAAATCAGTACTTTACTCTCTTTCCCTTTCTCTTACATTCTCTCTCTTTATACTTATATACCCCTCCCTTTTCTCTTATCTCTCTCCCCCTCCCCTTCTCTCTCTCTCTCTCTCTCTCCCCTCCCCCTTCTCTCTCTCTCTCTCTCTCTCTCTCTCTCTCTCTCTCTTTTCTGTTTAATACATTAAAAGTGTTGTATTAATACATTTAGTTTTAATAGTATTTTTATTGAATTTTGGCCAATTTATGCTTTACTGTTACTTATCTGCAGACGATATCCAAATTGTTACACCGCCTGATGTATTACACTTTTTTGTCAAACACTCGAAATGATGGTTCCAAACTGTTAATTTACGTTCATGGTTATTGATTGATCATTTTTACTAAACTGGTCACTGTTTTCTCACACTTTAAAACTATTTTGGTAAGCTTACCAGGCCGGCCCGCGGGCACTGTTATAGAATGACCGTACGATCTGATGGTGGGCTGCAGACTGGCGATCTTAACTGGCGTGGGTACGCTAGCCCCATTTTTCCAACGCCGTTCAAACTGGTTTGAAGCGGATTTCCACCCACCTCCTGCCCTGAAGCATGGAAATTTCTCGTCATTTTTTCGTCACCGGAAGCTCGCTGTAGCATTGAAAACACGTGGTGCTCTTATGATTCAGAGATGACGTGAACCAAATTAACCAGATAAATTCATTATCTAATTCTAACACCCGTTTGTTAAAATTAATAATTGCTCTGTGTCTTTTCAGAAAATCATTACCCAAAATAACCTCTAAATTTAACCCTCGGACTACCAAGAACGTATTATCATATTCAACCCCGTTTATTTTCATATTCAATTGGACCTGTTTGGTTACTCTTTTACTTCTAACCCCAGTAACACCCACTATTGTAACCCCTGCAACTGGTAAAGACGGAATATTTTTATTTAATTCCCTTAATTCTTCCAGCACATTCTCGGAAATAACTGATATTTCACTACCCGTATCTACTAATGTTTTGATTTCCTTACCTTCAATAGTGACAATAACCTCTGTTAATCCTGTCTGTGGTTCCTCTACCTCCGGGTTGTCCTCTTCAGTTAGTTCCTTTGAAATGTCAGCTTTAATTAGATGATTTTGATAACTCCTTGTATCCTGGAACCCGCTACCCCCTGACAATGGTTGGGTCCCCTCCTCCATTGTCCTCACTCGTTTTCCGGTTGAGCGGCGGCACTACCCTGAGAGTAACCACCTCGACCCCTGTTTGCATTTCCGCTGCCTCTAGGCGCCCCTCTGCTGCTGTCTTCTCCCCTCTGGTGTTGACCATTCTGGTTGGATGCTGGTTCATTCCTCTGGCAATTCCTTGCCCTGCCGCATCTACAACAAACTGTTCTGAAAGAATAATTCTCGAATCGACAGTCCGGACACCTCCACCCTTCGCTTCTATTATTGTCTCCCCGTGCACCTCTATGTTCGGTCGTTGACCCCCTCGATTGGTGATGAATTCCATTTGCACGTGACACCGGCTGACTCTGGCGTCTACCCAGCTCCTGGTCCTTTATATTCTGAAAAATATCTAACATTTTTTCCAGCTCCGTAATTTCGGTAATATCATATATCATTAATGTAATTTGTATTTCCCACGGTAAGTGCTTGCTTATATGACGTACAAATGATCGAAATGGCAATGGTGGCTCTAAATATTTCGCCTCATTGTACAGTCTCATCACATACGTAGTCACTTTGTTAACGTGGGTCCCAAAATTACCGGACCCCATAATCTTACTGCGCAACACTTCTTGCTCTTCTTCGGACCAATATTTGTTCCTAAAGGCCCTCTCAAAACTCTGATAATCCACCCAATCTATTTTATGCGCTTCCACTCAAACCGTGGAACTCCCCTTAAAACATTTCATTATTTTCAACATCTTAACCTCCCATTTACTATTACAAAATTTATTAAAATCTTTTACTCTATTTAAAAATTGCATGGGGTGTACCCCCCTACTGTCACAACTAAAAGATTCTAAATCGATATCAGTATTCACGTCTCGAGTAATTACTACTCGTTCAGTAACATTATTAAGGTTCTGGCTTATGACCACATTTAACTCCTCTTTAACATTGGTTATACTTTGTTCAATAGACACAAACTTATTATTACTTATACATTCAAATTGAACGCTACGTTTGTCAACAATATGTACTGTATTTTGTATTGATTGTATTTCCATTTTAAAATTATTTTCTATTTCGCTTACTTCAATATCAGTATTAGCTTTATACATATCAGCATCATGACTAAACTCTTCTATCTTATCAACAGCACAACTAAACTTATACTCAGTGTCAGCATTACATTCATTTATTCTAATCTCAAAGTTTTCTTTTATTTCATTTAATTGTTCACCAACTTGTTCTTTTACAGAGTCTAACGTTTGTTTATTTATGGTACTAATACGGCTGTCAGTAGTACTCAGCCGTTTCTCAAATTGTTTTATTAAACTGGTATTATCGCTCATTTTTTCATTTAGTTAATTGAAATTACTTTCGAACTTAATGTTTTGTTCTTTCATTTCATCAAAACTTTTTTTTTCAAAAAATTCATTAATTCAATCATTCGGTCTACTACTTTCTTTTGTTGATACTGGGGTTGACTGCGCCCCCGAATCACTCATTATCGCTGATTCAGTTAAACTACTTTCACCTTCTTTATTTTCCATTTTTGAATTATATAATTTATGTAAATCGTATATTCAAATATAAAAAGAATTTTGAAATTTAACCCAGTGTTTTACATTACCAATCATTAAAATTGACATAACCTCTAATCATAATCTATACACATAACACTTCGTAACCTCTACGAATTATTCAAACAATACAAAAACACCGTAAACCAAAAACTATTTCAGTACTTCAGGCCGGCCTAACTCATACAAAAATTTATACGTGCGTCCTGGCAGGGTCGCCAATTGTATCTTTACAAAAAAATTAGAAGAAGAAATACTTACCCCGTTTACTGACGATCTTTTTTACTACTTACCGTAAACACATAACCAGAAGATCCCAAAGCCCTGATCAAGGTCGCCACGATATTTTGTGGTTCAAATATCGAAACCAATTACACTCTCCCCAAAAGAAATGGTTTAGATAATTTAATTCCCTTAATTATTAAAAAACTCACAGGTTTGTTTAGGCGAGCTTTTAGTACAGAATAGGTTATGGTATACAGGCGTAATAATTACACTAACACACGGCTCTCTCTCGCTCTCTCTCTCCTCTCTCTCTCTCTCTCTCTCTCTCTCTCTCTCTCTCTCTCTCTCTCTCTCTCTCTCTCTCTCTCTCTCTCTCTCACACACACACACACACATTGTACATTTAATCATTGTTTTTACCACTCATGCAACCATTGTCATTTTCTCCTAGATTATGCTCATATCATCCTCTTGTACATTTCCTGGCCATTGTTCGTATTAGTACATCATTTTAAATTGTATATTCTTATCTAAAAAAAAAAAATGGTCTTAGAGAAAGAAAAACAAGGCGTTTAAAACATTCAATCACAACACATTATGTTACAATTAATCATACTTCTTCTTTTTAAGACTTATTGATAGTCATTTATTTCTGGGAATGATATTATTTCATAATCTTTTTTCCAACAGTCAGAAAGTTGTTTATTGTTGTATTGGAGTGTTAGTGGTCTCAATTATTTCTACTAGTAATTTTGTACAAACCACTATGTTGTCTTTGGTATTGACGAGCGCTTTCGGTTTATTAAAGCTTTTGCTTTATTAAAAATAAGAAATAAAGATGAAAAAAGACTAATGAATATAAAAACCACATTTGAAAACCCCAGTTGTAAATTATAAGATAATAAAAGTGATGAGTAAAGAAAAAGAAAGGAAATTAAAGGAAGAAGTGGAAATATTAAAAATAAGAAATAAAGATGAAAAAAGACTAATGAATATAAAAACCACATTTGAAAATTAAGAAATATTTAGCGGCTTATTAGACAACAAAAAAGAGTAGAAGATGAGTTAACGTGAATTGTAACGGCTACAAAATTGGTAATGTTAGACAACCCACTATGGGTGGAGGTAAGACATTACTCCGTCAGGGGGCGGGGCTAGATAGGTCCGGTAGAACGGTATTTAAGAAGTGAACAGTTTCATATTTCTCTGTTGGTTATGACCTGAAGATGGCTTGACTGCCAAAAGCGCTCGTGAATACCAAAGACAACATAGTGGTTTGTACAAAATTACTAGTAGAAAGAAAGTTGTTTGTATGCTCTTTCAGCATTTAACCTTCTCTCTGAACTGACAGCGTCCTTTCATAAGCAGGTTTACTGATTAATTAGATAGTATTATTTGTGAGCACAACTAACAGTATTGTTTGTACCATGAGCGGAGAGTTTATACTTTTTAAACAAAATCTTTTATACTTTAACAGGTGATACTTTTATCCCTTAGTAATATGTGAAGTTTTATTTCCATGTAGAAAATACTTGTTTATTATGTTACAGAGTTTTAAATGACTTGGTAATTTATTTATTTATTTATTTATTTTTTTTTTTTTTGCAGGAAGCATATTGTCAGTACTTCAGATATTTAACAGAGGCGAACCTCCGCAACACGAAGTATGCAGACTGAAAATCAGCTTTGACATGTACTTGCCAAGTACTTCATTTAAAAAAGTTCAACGCAGTTTACCCAATTATAGGATTGTTGTTGTTGAGTAAGTCTTTACTTTACATATCTTTCTCTAATGTGGAGAAACATGAAGTTATTTAAAGTAATGCATACTATTTGTATTTACTTTTTATAACTTCTGTGGGTTTTAAAGTAACAGATAAATCTAAATTACAACTTTAATGCTAAAAGGTGTGTGTGTGTGTGTGTGTGTGTGTGTGTGTGTGTGTGTGTGTGTGTGTGTGTGTGTGTGTGTGTGTGTGTGTGTGTGTGTGTGTGTGTGTGTGTGTGTGTGTGTGTGTGTGTGTGTGAAGGAGCAACAGGTACAGTAATTAGAATGATAATGGAGGGGGGGGAGAACCGGCTTATCAAGAGCTTTATAGTAGACATTACAAGAAGTATAGACACCTTACTAGAAATCAAACTACATTTTCTTTGAGCCATAGAAATCGTAACCATATTTTCCAATGGAAAAGTAAAAATTTATCAAAACAAGTTACTAAACTTAGGCTATGAGATACAGTTTTTTAATTTGTAATAGAATGTTTAATAGTACAGAAAAAATTTACTACAAGACTTGAACATAAAAATGAGGGGATTAAAAATGTGTCAAGGTTAGCAAGACGAAAACAAACGAACTAAAAAAATGGACCCATAATTATTGAACTCGATCTAGAAAATAATTTAAAAATATGAAATATCCATTTTATGTGTATAGTGATTCAAAAAACAAAGAAGGTACCAAGTAGAAAATAATCAATAATTAACCAGTTTTCACTAAACAGGTAAATATAGAATAAAATATTAGATACAAAAGTGAGGACCCAAACCAGAAAGAACATTATTTACTGATGATGATAATAATGTTCAAAAATGAAAAGAGAAAAAAGATGAAAGTAATATAAGAACTATAAATATGAAAATACAGTTCCACAGACTCTGTTGCCCACACATGAAAGAGACATTCCAGCTAAGTTTAAATAAAAATCTGCAAGAAGTAGCAGAATCTACCAGAACCAGAAAGAAGTTGTGGAACAGCAAAGCTAGTAAGTAGGAATATTAAAAAGACACGTTAGTGGACAGACAGTATTGAAAAATCAGTTAACACTTTGAATAATATATGACAGTATTATGCCACAAGTGGACTCAGAGCCACAACGGGGGATCTCTGTCACCCTGGGCAAACATGGTTCCCCCCTCCCCCAATGGTTCATGAGGAAGGTGCTAGCAACTTTTATTACTTTATTACTCACTAAATTAATAAACCTTATTAATCAGTTTGTAGTTTTCTTAAATTGAGCAGCTTAACAACTATGATTGTCGATCATGACTTGCTTAAAAATTTTAAATCAAGGAAAAAAACAAAATTTTTAGGTTTAGGACAAAGTAAGGTAGGCATCTTACAACACTATTTATCACATAAAACTACTGATGTACTTGTAGCTACAGAATCACATAAAGTCGAAATTGACTCCACTGTTATTATCTTCAACATTGTCTGCTTATTATGAAAATTACTGTATTAAACATATGAGTCTTACAGTGATCTGAGGTTACACGAAATAATACTCAAATTTAAAGTAGATCTTGCCCCAAGCCACTTCATAATTAATTTTTAATAATTTTCAACTTCTTAAGATTTCTTTCCTCTGAAGGTAAAAATAACCTTAAGGTTAACTACAAATTTTATTAGTGGTTAAATAATTTATGCTACACTCACTTGTTGCACACACCACTAGTCACCACTTGTGTAGTAGTGTGAGTGTAGCATAAAATAACCTTAAGGCTGGAGTCAAGTTGGATACGCTTCTCCAAGTCTGTGTTTGTAAATTGGCTCGAGAGTATTGTTTCGTCATTTCCGCACCCTGCCAGGACAGCATCCAGGGCATATACCCCTCCCGCCCCACTAGTTACAGCCCTGGGTGGACTAGATATTGTTACAGATGGTATAATGGTACACAACTGACTTTCCAACATGTTCAAAGTTTCTTGCTGTGTACTTCTTGGCTTTCACGTTCATATTAAAGCACTGACAAAGCCATTTTATATGAAACAATTTCAACAGTTGCCAAAACCGTGCAGTGTTTGTCCAGAGCGAAAATTTATTCAAGATTTTCAAGAATTTGTTTCTCATAATTACAGAAAACATCTTACATTTATTTAGCTTTAATTGCAAAATAAAATAATTATGACAAAAATCCGTAGAGTTTATTCAGAAGACGAGTGAGTAGGAAAAGCCTAAAATGATGGTTTAAGTAATAAATTTAAGTAAATGTTTTTCACTAATTACAGAGAATTTGTTACTAATTGTCACAGGGGGGGGGAATATGGATTAAGGTATCGGTACCAAACTGTTAACCAGGAGAAAATCCATCTTTGTTAAAGAAACAAAACAAATATATATATGGAAGTTTTGTTTTACATTTTATAATTGGGACAAAATGTCAGTACCTTGCTTTTTGCCTATGACCAGGTTGTCATATCCAGTAACAAATATACTTTACAAAGAGCATTGCACGAATTTCAGAAAACAATTGAGAAATGTAATTTAATTTTGTCTGTTGAAAAATCTGAAGTAATTGCTTTTTGTGGAGCATTTCCAAAAAGAACAAAAATAGTAATTGAAGATAGAACTATTGAACTTTCATCGTTTAATTTCTTAGGATGCAATATATCATTACCTTGGAGAGGTTGATGTATGGAATAAGATAGAACACTTTAATAGGATGAATACCACTGCCAAGTGTACCTTAAGGAATAAGTTAGGCAATGCCTAAACGTAGGAGAAGACTGGAGAGATCAGTTGTAATGATGGCTTTGAGCCTTACACTTGCAAAGAAGAAGAAGAAAAATTTATCACACTTAAAATCGTTAAAGATATAAGAGGAAATACTGTTAGAGAAGCAACACAGATAACAGAATATTTTAAAGACCTCCGAGAATGAAAAGATGATGGAGGAAATACATTTAAAAATAACCATAAAACTTTTAAGACCACCTTTTCCTTTCCAACTTTAATTTTTGGCAGCTGTGTTTCAATAAGGTCATTTTGTTTAGCATGATTAAATACCATTGGACAGCAATTGTTTCATGGTTTCAAAACCGTCCAACAGCCTGTTTTTGAATCCTTTCCCACTAAAGATTATGCGTGCTTTGGTGGCAAGTGTTTTGTCTGGACATAACTGAATATATTGTATACAATAAAAACAACTTATCCCATTAATTCAGAGACATGAACCCACGGAAATTCTAGTACAGGTTTTTAATGCAATTTAATACTCATCCTGTAAGATGTTGATGAACGGGAAGACATCAGTGTATGGAAGACATGCTGAGTCAGCTTAGGGTGTAATTATATCACATGCTACAGACACTAATGCCATTGGTTGTGACAAGCTTTCAAGATATTTTGAAATTTGGAATTCATCTGCAGAAAGTGGAAATCCTTCATGTGATGCAACAGGATCACTTTTGGGCTCAAGAAAATTATTATACTAGAATTATAAAAATTCCATTTCATTTTATACTTTAGTTTTAGGAGATGGCTGCTTTTGGTCTGTACTCTCCACAGGTTCATTCCCTGTTAATAATATAGACATGTGAATAAGCAAGCAACTTATGAGGCTCAGGACCTCTCAATAATTCCACACAGTATTTGTCTAGTTGCACAAAAGTAGGATTTTTTAGTTAAGTGCCACATTTAGCTAGTTGTATAATTTTATTAATTATAAGAAACTAACATGTTTGTAACATGAGATGTATAGACTTGAAATTCACTTGGAACAAAGCACATGTAAATATTTACAAAAACGTTTCAAAATTAGAAACAGTAAGACCTTTTGACCCATCGGAACTTTAAAATTCAAAATAAGTAGTTGTATTCAAAAATATCAAATCTGTCCATTTCAAGTAACCTTTCAAGCATTATGTTACAAATATTTTCTGTCTATAAACCAGCGTACAGATAGTTTTTTTTTTACTTACCTTTTTCTGTTCTCCTTTGTTATTTAATATAAGCTTTATAGTTATTACATAAGGTTTTTCTTATTAATATTATATTGTATATTATATGCTTCATTCAACCCTTCAAAACCTTGAAATAGCCACAAAAAATATAGAGGCAGTAAAAGAGTTCATATATCTTGGCTCCCAGATAAACAGCACTAACGACATCAACACTGAAATAAGAAGAAGAATATATCTGGCAAATAAAACATGAATTTAAAAAGCACCTGACATCTAGCTTCATCACAAGAAGCACGAAATACAAAATCTGCAAAACCCTTATCAGGCCAGTGCTGACATTTTCTTCAGAAACCTGGACAGTGACAAAAAATAGCAAGAGATATCTAGGTTGCTGTAAAGGATGGATTCTAAGAACAGTATTTAGAGAAGTACAAGAAAATGGAATGTGGCGCAGGCGCTACAATTATGAACTATACCATCTTCACAAAGAGATGGACATTGTCAGGATAATCAAAATATACAGGCTAAGGTGGATGTACACATAGAGAGAATGGAGGAAGGACAGCCTACAAAACATTTTCTACCAGAAACCAATGGGTAGTAGAAAAATGGAAGACCCCGAAGGCGATTCAAAGACCAGATAGAGGAGGACCTCGGAAAGCTGAACATAAGAAACTGGAAACTTGATCACATTAGTGATCAATCCTATGCAATGCAATGGACCCACCAAGGTTGTAGAGCCACGGTTGTTGATGATGATGTACAACGATACAACGTTGCAAATATAAATTTATTTGTGTTTGCGGAGCCCCACAATCTGGGACGCCATATTATGCAACGATATAACGTTGTATATATAATATAATTTACATTTGTGATGCTCCACGTTGGAAGCGATAATTAATATGCAACAATACGATATACATAAAATAGGCGTGACTGGTCTCACATTCAAGATTGACAAATTATGTAACAAATAGCATTTAAATTGGGTTTCAGGTGTATCTGCAATAAGAACTCTGTGTAACTTGTAACGGTATTTCAAATTTATTTGATATTAATAAAATTGTGCACTTAGCACTTACTTCAACTTAAAACATTCGTTATTATTTGTTATTATGCCGTAAGGCTTATGCTATATACATCCTTACTGACTAAATATTCTATTCTACTAATTATTGTATTAAAGAAAAATCTCATTTTCAGACTACTCAGTCAATTAATGTGTTTCAAAACATCAATATTTAAATATCTTTTTATATATTGTAATGTATTCAAAATATTAATAGTTATTGAATTTATCTTTTGTTTCTCAGTACTGATTTATATCAAACACTAATTGTTTTTATTTAAATTCTTTGTATTCGTTTTATTTCAATACTAATTTGAGCTCTTGCTACGTTAATCGTATTTCTAAAACATCTATGATTTTAATTCTACTTTAAAATAAACATTGGCTCTTACTTTTAAATAAAACAAGAATGTCTTTAATTGTCTTTGAGTTCATTGTTTGATTAAGAGATAAATAAGTTGTTTATCACCTTATTGTCGTCAATCATACTCGATCATTTGATCCATCTGTAGTCGTCCTCGTCTCGCACTCCAGCGTCCTCTTGTCCAGCGTCGACTCGCTCTCTGGAACTTCTCCTCGTGCTGTTTCTGACGTCAATGGATCTTCTTATGTAATTTTGTTATTATTTAAAAACAGTTGGTTTGACAATCGAGTTACATAACTGTATGTAACTGGAAGGATGAAATTATTTACAAAAATTTAAATATTCTGTGTGGACGGGCAGAAGCTCCCGCTGCACCGTGGATGATTTAAGGAAGAGAACCACTGTAGCTTGTGTGTCCTATTTATACCCATGTCTTGGTCGACACCTGCAGTGGTACGAAATCGACATGTCAGAAACTGTCTCTGGATTCAGTTCCCCCACTCTTTGTCAATTTCGCTATTTCTTATATTTCTGTGAATTGCAGAGTCCTGTAAGTATACTCTTATACTTATCTTATAACTATTTTTACAACGCATGTTCACTGTAATTTTGGACATTGCAACTTAACCCTTTCGATTTGTACACAGTTATTTCACTATTACACTCGTACGGTGTGGCACTTTCACATGATTTTCGTACACAGTATTTAGTAAATTTTCTTACATTTTATTGTGTTTTTGGATTTTACTCTTTAATTATAGTTTATGAATAATTACGGAAAAACAGTAATTATGCAATTATTCATCTTGGGGTGGTAAACTCGCCTGCATAGACCTGCGTTCACACACACTAGCAAAATACTGGTGTACACACTTTCAGTTACATTTGTGTGTGTGTGCATGTCGATTCAGGTCGAAACACCTGTTCATATTTTTGTCTGAGCCAAGCTTGCAATCCCTGACATGCTTATTTCTAATATATTATTAATTATTTACAGTTTATTAGGTATATTTAAATTTTTATATTCAATGCTCAGTACATCACTTATTTGTACTGTCGCAGATGATATGCTTCATTCAGTGGTTTAAGTCTGTGTCTTCATTTCCTCTCAATCTCCACTACCCGTCTTCACAATTGAACTGAACTGACTTCATAAATAAACTTAGTGTGTGTAAAATATACAACTAGAAGATGAATATTATTAACTTAATAACTGCAGTAGTTAAGTTTCAAATAAACAATAACTTCACCTGTATCAAAAGCATAATGTGATAAAACTCCCAGTGGTGTGATAAAATTCATTTGAAATTCCTTCAAACAGAAATAGAGACAGAAGTACATGATGAAGACAAGAACAAGATACATGCACTGAGTCTATATGCACTCAGGGGAGGAGTGGGAGTAGAAGGAAAGGAGTGTTTGGCAGGGTGTAACGCTATTATACATGCTATTATTGCCCATGTTCACGTCTAACAAACTCTCAAAACTTCCTTGTAGTCACTGTAGTCATTAACATAACTTCCAGGAATGTAGCCCTTTATAGTAGTCATTGGGCCTCAATTTGAAACAATCAATGGCACTCCGTTTGTTTAAATTAAATTTGGTATTCAAATAACAATTGTTATTCATGGTTTTACATTTTTGTGCAAATATCCCCAACCTTAGTGAACAAGAGGATACTACTATTAATGTTTCTGTTGTTTTGTGTTGTTACAGAAGTTTGGATCCATTGCCTGGTCCCGGTGAAATGGCAGAGTTGAGGTTACGTTTCCAGGACGGTGTGCAAATACTGCTTGCTGTAGTCATGCCAGACTCAGTTGCGTTTTATACCTTTGGCAGTGTTAGTTTACCAGTAGATGATACTAGTTACAAAATATAGTCAGAGATAGTATGATGTATTACTTCATTTTTAAAAGAATAGAGATCGTGTATTTTTCAGAACACTATCAAATTTATGATTTAAAAAATCAGTATCTGTAATTGTTGTTATATTACTTACATAGTATAATTTGGTCCAACTGACTATTCCATTAAGTACTTTTAATAAAATGTAAAATTGTTTTGATAAAATTTTTTCCTCTTCTAGTGTATATATTTTCGTTTGTATCAGTGAGTAAACATGAAATTTTATGTGTATTTTCTGTTCACTTTTTACTAGTGACCCCTAAAATTCAGATATTTCTTGTGTTTTTAAAAATAAAGTCTTATTTCTCTTTACTGTTATCATTTAATTACACACGTTTTTCCTTGTTATTAATAGTGTGGCTATTTAAGCTTCAAGATGTTGAAAAAGAAAACTGAATTCGCAAATGAACAAATATGAGAACAGGGTGCAGTAATGCAGTATTGGTTATATCTATGTGGTATTACGTATTGTTTGTACTGCATCTTAAAGCTATCAATATGACCATTTTGTTTAACACTTTCAACACCACCATTTTTTTCGTGTCATTCCCTGGTGGACCACCATTTATAGCAGTGTTTCAAAAATTGTAGCAATTTTATCTTTGAACAAAATAATACATTATATCATTTTTTAGCTCTTTCTCTGCAGATTGAGGAATATTCTTAGTATTCTACATAGATATAAGTTTTAACAAATTATGTAGTCTTAAACATACCCTTTCACTACAAAAACATTTTTATCTTCGTTATTTACTCTTACAGTGACTATATTTCCAATCTTATAGATAATTTAATTAATCTATCAGAAATCAGTAAAACAGTCAAATTCTGAACATTTTTTGTCAGTTGGCATATTATAGCAGATTCACCTTCAAACACAGGGAGAGATGTCTGGATAACGTTATCAGTCCAATCAACATCAATATCACTGTCACGATTTCCTCCCCTTTATGCAGCATTGGTTCTATTTTTGATGCACCTTCATACAAGGAAAACCAATTTAACTACTGGAGGATGAAGGAATAATATAAAATATATATGAAGGTATATGTAACCCATTTAGGTTATGTGTTGAAGTGTTATTAGCTTTAAATTAATTAATTAAATTGTTGACATACTGAAGAAACTGTCACTTACCAGTTGCAAATATATATAAGGGTTTACCAGGATGTCGTCTGATGTACTCAGGCAGAGAAAAACGGGCAATGCAATGACAAACACACATTGATGTGTTTAATTGACACTTTTTATTAACTTTTAATTTTTTGATATTAACTATTAAATTTTAACTCCCTCTTCATCAATTTCTTTTACATTACATCGTTAATAATTATTGGAATATCAGTTCAATTTTAAGTTACTAGCGGTTCATTCGAAAAAACTTTGATACTTGTCATACATGAAATGAAAATAGTTGCGATACTTATGACTAAACACTTAACATTCTAACCATGGTATCTAAATTATGAAAGCGACCCATATTGCTCTCTCTCTCTCTCTCATACTATCAGATTCCCTTTAATTTAGTTATAACCCCCGTTTTTTATGAATTTGAAAAATAATGGAAATTAGGTTTGAGTCGACTACTTAACCAGAGTCCTTCGGCTGACCGCGTGTGGCGTCGCGCATGTAAATGAATGTCCTGTTTATTTGTCACATTTTTCACTTTTGCTATACACTCTGCTAACTTCGTTCACACTGTCGGATTTAACTGTTTATCTTCAAATTTACTGTTACACTTCAGAATATGTTAAAATGCAAGATTTAAAGGTCGCGAACTGCGAACCTTGTCCCGGCCGGGCATGGGGGATTTCGTCGACTGACTACACTACAAATGCGTTGGTCAAAAAAAACATTTCCGCCAGCTCGTGCGGTGATTGGCTGCGGCATCTCACATGGCTGGTTCCGGTGATCGACTTTGGTGTCGAGAGTACAGATAGCGGCACACGGGCGCACACGCACTGCCACATTCCATTGTCGTTGAGCGTTATTCACCAAGTTTTTGTTACTCCTCCCCAACGGAGGATACACGCATGTGCGCACAAGCTGACATTCCACGGTGTTATCGTTGTGCGCTAGGCACGGACCGGTACAGGATTGTATACAGGGTGTCCAAATAAGTGTTAGTGGTCTCGGTGGCCGCAAAGGGTGTCCAAACCGATTATTTCCCAATAGTTGATATTAAATGAAATCATAAAAAAAAAAACATACCTCCTTCAAAATTGTCCCATTACAATACCCCCCCAATGAGAGATCTTCTGCCGAAACAGAAGATATCTCATTGCCAAAACCCCTAAGAGGACCGGTGAGGATATGGAGCCAACAACCCCCCTTTAATTTCTTAACACCTCATGGGTAAACTACCCCCCTGGCTTGGCGACTATGGACTCATCTGAACGAGATCACTGGACTTCTCCGTAAGAGATCCCAACACCGAGAAATCGAACCGACCAGTACCACAGCGCACCTCACCTTCTAACATGCTACCCCCCAAAACCCTCACTCCCTGGCTTATATCATGCCAGATCCTCAACCGATCTGTTCCCCCTTACATGCAAACTGGGTCGCCTTCAGCAATACTGGGCGCATACACGTACTTGTTAATTCCTACCTATCATTTTTTTTTTTTTTTCAAAACAAAAAAAAATTTAAATTCAAAAATTTACATTTTATAACATTTTTTCTCAATAGGAAATTTATTTGAACTTATTTAAATTAACGAATAAACAAAATTGGCCTCGCTTCTTTGCCAAAACTGGTTTAGTATAGAACATCACCCATCAGCTGACCAAAACTGGGTCAAGTCCAGATCCTTGACCTACATACGTTATGTACAAGTTACATCTGTGAATACATTAAACTCCTGTAAAATTCAGCCTTGCAACGCAAAAACATAATAAAATACAACATTTAAAATTAACAAAGTATTATTATAATTAACCATTGGATTGACATTTAAATTATTCAAATAAACACCTTCCCTATCTAATTGTAAACACATTTCAAAATTGAGCAAATTGCATGAAATATATCTTTATCAATTCTTATATCTAACGTACAACAATAATAATAATACACTTAAAATTATAGCATGAACGACTTGTATTGACTTGTCTGAGCAGCTAGTTATTTAACAGAGCACAAGCAGTTTTTTTATAGGATCAAATTTGAATTAGTAAAACATTTTTATGTTATAAAATTTACATTCGTGGCTCCTCTGAGCCACCTCCCAGCCACACACTCTATTTCAGATTATGGAGGACTGTTTCGCCCTTTCGCTTCCACAGAGACTGTATATTTTGGAGCAGGGTTTTACCTCTCCGTGTCTCTGCTTCCGCTGTTAAGTTTAAATTGGTGAACATCATCATGTTCTCGTTAATAATCATGCACCCTTAAACGGTTCTACCACCTGGCTCTGCTGTTCCTACTCGAACAGAGTGGCAGCCGCTGTTCCATAGTTTGGTGATTCCCCTTTTTATTTACCCCCCATCAATTTCAAAGTACACCTTTACAACGATAACAGCTATGGCCAGTTATGGTCAGCGCGTAATCGTAATGTGCCCCAACCATAGCTGTTAAAGCTAAACCAATTCCACGGTCAGGGTTCGGTGAGGCCGTGACCGCCCGAAAATTTGGGGAATCACAAGTATAATATTTTTTTTTTTTTTTTTTTTTTTTTTTTAAATAAAAATTTAAATTACATGACATTTCTAGTCTTGGTGGTATTATATAAAATATTATATAAAATACATAATGTGTGTATAAACAATAGTAACAATTTATAATAATAGAATATAAAAATGTCTGTTTATGTATGATAATTTTAATATGTACAAATACATCCATCATCACTCAGCTAGATAATACTTTTTTAACTGGGTCACATTATAGGTTCCCTTTATTTCTCGAGTTTGCAAATCTATTAAAATATAAGCATTCTCCATTTTCACTTGGCTAACCTCATATGGACCGTCATACAATAGGAAGAATTTCTTAATTTCAAAATTATTATTAACATTAAAAAATTCAATCATACAACATTAAATCACAACATTTAGCCATCTCAAATTATTCACTTCAATTGATTATTAAACTTTACATTTTTCAATTATTATCAAAATTTACAAAGCATCAATTATTGTCTTCATAATTATTCAACTTCATAATTATTATTACGCTAATTATTCATGTAAACTGCAAAATATTAATAATATATCTACACAAATGAATTCACAAATTATTTACAAATCATGCGTCAATAACTGTTCAATTGTTTCACGCTTCATATGCCCAAATCTGCAAGGTCATTACCATAATTTACAAGATTTACCAAGGTCTATACACTGAAATTTTAGTTCAACCTCCATCGTTATATATATATCTAATGTATTTGTAACAAGCTTCGTTGTTATACACACTCAATTGGTTATTACTATCATTATAATAATCATCCATTATCTTTATTCCATTCATTATATCATCATAATTGATAGGGTTATTCCCTATTAATATTTCATACAACTTGTCAACATAAGTTGTTATTGTCCAGTTTCCATCGGTAAATACATTCATGATCGGGTTAATTATTTTTGTCAGATCATTATATTCATTATTCTTCAAGTATACTTTTAAACTTTCTCTCCATGTGTCATACTTTCGATTCACATCATATAATTCTGTTACTTGATTAACATACCATTTTCCACTTATATCTCTCTCATCACAATACCAAATTAAACTTTCAACATCATTATTATTACAGACAGAGGGTACAACATTATACAACATCAATTCATTTATCAATACGGGACTCTTTCCCTTCTTAAACAACACTTGTGAACACCTTGGTTCAGAAAAATTAATAGGAAAATTTACCTTCTGCCCCACATACTCTATTCTCTCTTTCCACTTTCTCTCTAACTCATAATAATTTCTCTTTAACTTATACAATTCTATTTCTCTATCTGCATACAACTCTCTATATAAATCTCTCTCACTCACATTAGTTAACATCTGATTAATGGATACATTTAAGTCTTTTCTGATTTTAATTATTTCACGCTCATGTTCTGCTTGTTTATTCTTTAAGCTAGTTACATTAATGTTAATTGCATCAACTTGTTCACAATTACTTCTAAGTTCATCATTTATATTTTCTTGTATGTCATTTTGCTCACACTCATTAATTAAACATTGAACATTACAGTCCATTTTGTCATTTGGCTTTTTGATTTTATCATTACATTTACTTGTCAATGTGTCAAATTTTTTACTTGTTTCTAACATTTTTTTTCTATCGTTTCTCATTTCGTCTTGTACATTATTTATAACGCTAGTCAGTTCATCTCTCACTCCAACAATAACCTCATTCATACTTTCCAAACGGTTGTTCATATTTATTGCACTCGCTCTCAATTCGCTCCTCACATTTATAAACTCGTTATTTAAATCAGTTAGTTTATCATTTATAGAATTTACTTCTGATTTAATCTCAGTTTTCATTCCTGACATCTCATTTTTCACTCCTGACACCATCTCCATCATCAATGCTAATTGGTTAAATATATTTATATTATCGCTTACTTTTGCGTCTACTGTCTCAATCGTTAATTCGTGTGTTGTATTGTCTATACTTTCGTCAATATTTGTCGATATTAAATCGTCTTGCGTAACATTGAGAATTGACCCCTCCCCAACATCTTCACATAAATTTACACTCTCGCTTTTCTCTGCCATTTTTCGATCAGTTTGTAAATTTGTATTATACTAATTTACAAAGTCACTGTCAAAGGGCGCCATTGAAGTGTTATTAGCTTTAAATTAATTAATTAAATTGTTGACATACTGAAGAAACTGTCACTTACCAGTTGCAAATATATATAAGGGTTTACCAGGATGTCGTCTGATGTACTCAGGCAGAGAAAAACGGGCAATGCAATGACAAACACACATTGATGTGTTTAATTGACACTTTTTATTAACTTTTAATTTTTTGATATTAACTATTAAATTTTAACTCCCTCTTCATCAATTTCTTTTACATTACATCGTTAATAATTATTGGAATATCAGTTCAATTTTAAGTTACTAGCGGTTCATTCGAAAAAACTTTGATACTTGTCATACATGAAATGAAAATAGTTGCGATACTTATGACTAAACACTTAACATTCTAACCATGGTATCTAAATTATGAAAGCGACCCATATTGCTCTCTCTCTCTCTCTCTCATACTATCAGATTCCCTTTAATTTAGTTATAACCCCCGTTTTTTATGAATTTGAAAAATAATGGAAATTAGGTTTGAGTCGACTACTTAACCAGAGTCCTTCGGCTGACCGCGTGTGGCGTCGCGCATGTAAATGAATGTCCTGTTTATTTGTCACATTTTTCACTTTTGCTATACACTCTGCTAACTTCGTTCACACTGTCGGATTTAACTGTTTATCTTCAAATTTACTGTTACACTTCAGAATATGTTAAAATGCAAGATTTAAAGGTCGCGAACTGCGAACCTTGTCCCGGCCGGGCATGGGGGATTTCGTCGACTGACTACACTACAAATGCGTTGGTCAAAAAAAACATTTCCGCCAGCTCGTGCGGTGATTGGCTGCGGCATCTCACATGGCTGGTTCCGGTGATCGACTTTGGTGTCGAGAGTACAGATAGCGGCACACGGGCGCACACGCACTGCCACATTCCATTGTCGTTGAGCGTTATTCACCAAGTTTTTGTTACTCCTCCCCAACGGAGGATACACGCATGTGCGCACAAGCTGACATTCCACGGTGTTATCGTTGTGCGCTAGGCACGGACCGGTACAGGATTGTATACAGGGTGTCCAAATAAGTGTTAGTGGTCTCGGTGGCCGCAAAGGGTGTCCAAACCGATTATTTCCCAATAGTTGATATTAAATGAAATCATAAAAAAAAAAAACATACCTCCTTCAAAATTGTCCCATTACAGTGTATAACCTATTTAGGTTATACACATAACCTATTTAATTATATTTTCGTTTCATCATTGGAAGATTCATCAGGTTCATAAGTACATTCTTAACCATATCATCAATTTTGCAATCTGAAAGGAATTCTCATCATATATTGATTCATTAAATACAAAATCAAGTGTATTTGACATGTTGTTAGTGTTAGAAACATGACATACCTAGAACACAACAGTTGAACCTAAACACTGATTTACAGAAGACATCTACAGGTAAAATATCGAACTAAATTATAACAGCAGGCTACGTAACAAGCGAGTAAAGCCTCATGCTACAGACTTTGATCAGATACCTACGGGTCAATATGATTAAACATATGAAAACCAAGCTCCATACGGCATACAGGCATGATCATTCTTCGGCATTTAGTGCTGCCTGTGTTACGTATGGGCAGGGTGTTAAAAGTGTTAGTCAGTTTAATGGGTGACTGTGTATACAATAAACATAATAACTTGAAATTGTATTGCAAGACAAATCATACTAAAGCAGACTGTACTTCAAACCTTCTACATACCTGCTTACACTACTTTTTCCAGACTTTCCTTTTGTACAAGGCATATAAAGGAAGAACAAGTTGACTTGCAAAAACACACTATGTTGGCTACTCATGTGGAACTACTTTCTAATAAGCTAAATCACAAGGTACTCTTTTTTAAAGATGCATATAACAAAAATGTGTGATAATAATCTTCATTGTAAACAGAGAACTTCATACACAGTTAACATCTTGTGATATATAAAATGAATTAATACAATCTTAAAATGTATGATAGTTTTACTAAACAGTTACATTTATTAAACATTTATGGAAATATGACTAAACAAGTGTTTAAAAATGTTGAAATTTGTATTTTGATGTGTGTGCATATGAGTGCGCAAAATTGGAATTTGTGTCCTGTTTTATTGTATCTTTGGATCCTTACATCATTCGTCACTCGCCTCAGCTTGGGCAGAAAAGAATTATGTAGTGATGTCCTTGCAGAACATGGCATAATAGAGTATGTTACTTTATTGCTAGCCCAAAACCTAACTTCAAGATGTCCTCTGCAGTTGTAAACAGCCTAATAATGAAATAGGTGTGAACTGAGTTTATGGATGCTTCTTGATCACAAATGCCAACTTCAGTCATAATAAAGATTTCCTTTGTGCTGCCCCTATTTCCTTTGGCAGTGTAACTATTGAACACAGTTTTTCACTCAATAAATCATTACTGTTTGGTAACTTGCTGGGAAAAAAAACAGTAACTCCACAGCGGCATATCCATGACCAATTCCAAGAAACAGTAAGGATTGGAAAGATTAACATTGACGAAAAGATACTAGATTATGTGAAAGGAGCTCAGAAGCACTGTCAACACTACTTACAGACAAAGAAAAAGCAGTACAGTGAAGACCAATGAAATAGCCAAAAAGGGGCGCAAGTTAGGTCTTGAGCAACAAAGATATCAATGATAGAAAGTGAAGAGCCACTCTCCCTGTGCTAGTCAATAGATTACATTGAGCACTAGGTTTCATTTTACTATAAATATTATTATATATAAAAAACTTTCAAAAATGAACTTACTTTTGGTATCACTTTCACAAACGTTTCAAGGTGTTGTGCCTCTTCCTCAGTGTGAGTAAATACCGAATGTCATTGTTACAGAATAATGATTATGGACTATAGGTGTGTGTGGTGGGAATTGATGGTGGGAGGGAATTGGCGCTGAGGTTCAAATTTTGTGTTTGGATCAATGTATCAAATAGTGTATGTGATCTGTAATGTAATTGTTCATTTAATATGTTGTTTGGTTGTAATGCATGATATCTGTATATTTCAAATTGTTCGGTTGTGTTTAATTTTTTACTTTTTGGTAAGTAGTGTAATATTTCCATGTTGTGTTTTATGTTTGTGTAACTATGGTTTTCATTTTGTAAATGTGTGGCAAATGTGGAGTGTATGTAATTTGTGGTGAGGGCTTTTACATGTTCTGAAAATCTGGAATAAAAAGATCTTCCCGTCTGGCCGATGTAGAATTGGTTACAATCATTACAATTTAATTTATAAACTCCTGTTTTAGTGTATGTGTCTGTGTCTTTGTTAATATTTATATGTTTCATAATGGTGTTGTTGGTTCTGTAGGCTATTTTATAATTGTGTTTTCTAAATGTGTTAGCAATTTTGTGTGTATTGGAGTTGTAGTATGTAAGTGTTACACAAAATTCCTAACACATTTAGAAAACACAATTATAAATCGTTATTCTGTAACAATGACATTCAGTATTTACTCACACTGAGGAAGAGGCACAACACCTTGAAACGTTTGTGAAAGTGATACCAAAAGTAAGTTCATTTTTGAAAGTTTTTTATATATAATAATATTAGTAAAAGTAAACGAAGAGGATGAATCAACAAGATATTTAAATATTATTATAGAGGAACACAGAAAATTCTCTGTTTTCAAAGCGGACACATAGGAGAAAGAACAACAGTATTTTGAAATATTTCACTGCCACAAACATAAGTCATGAAGAAATGCACAAAAACAGAAAAGTGGTCTTTCCAAAAAAAAGACATTTTCCTTTATGTTTTGTGTTTTTTTTTTCCATGACCAATGTGGATGTTTGAAACAGTGCAATATTTCAGATAGTGTTGTTTTTCCTTGTATAATCTATTGCGCATAGCCCACATGGACCTGTTTCATGACAGAGTGGAGGGGATGTGTGCAGCTGTAATTCTAACTTTTCCTGTTGGGAGATTGAACATATTTCAAAACCACTGAGTCAGTCTCCTGATGTTGAGTGCACACCAACAGACATCTGTGCAATTGCTACAGAAGTCGCACGTACACATCTCACATACGAGACGAGAACTTGGATAGTTAGACTGCATACAAGGTGTGTTTGTGTGTAAGTTTCCCCTGCATAATTTTTACATGTAATTCAATGGCAATATTATGATTTTAAGAGTATGTTGTTACGTAATGCGCACCATTACAGAACATTCTATGTGATTCTCGGATGTTTCAGTGGAATCCGGCTGTAATATTGTGTGTGTACATGATCTCAACGTGTGTTAGCGAGACTTTTGTAGATGTCACCGGGCGCCCGCACTCAATTACGCTCTAGTGTAGCGCTGATGCGTAGTATGGATGAGTCTGGAATTTTAGCGGGGTATAAATATAGGTATTCAGTGGCACTTAGTTCAATTATTGTTGGGCAATTTACACAGTACGGTTCCAAGTATGTTAATAAAATTAACCAGATGGTTTTCATAAACATTTCATGGGAATATACCCATAAATTTGTAACAGTTGTACATCTGTGCCTGTAAGTGAAGATAGTAATACGTTCATGTGAGTTAAGTAAATATGATTCCTGACTTCATAAAACAAGTTGATGAAATCATTGTCAGACTGACATATGGTGTCTGATTCTGTTTGTAAGGTTTCTGACCTTCCCTGCTTTCATTTATAAGTGTCAATAAACAATGATAGCAAGTTTATTAACAACAAATTGTAAAAGCTACCAACATGTCAACAAAACTTAAGCCCCTATTCACTAATTATAACACTACTGACTCTGAACACAAAGTTTTTTATTGGTAAAAATTTTAAATTTTTACCTTTTATAGCCTGAACCAGTTTTCCCTTATAAGCTTCGTCAGAGCTTCTACAAGATGTTAAGAACCAGTTATGAAGCAGTCTGTAACTACACATACTTAAAGGAATAATGGAGTAGACCCAAGAACAGTTCACTTTAAAAAAGTCACAAATAAAGAATGATGTGTTCACAAATTCTCTTTCATTGATAATATATCAACTTGCATAAAAGAAACAAATGCATACAGAGAAAAAGTTTAATATAGCCAGTTATGGTAACTGTCAGCTTCTGTAAAGTACTGAAATCAATTTGTTTTGGCTTTTATTTTGTGTTTTGAAGTGAAATGAATAACTGCATTAAACAAAGAAAAATGACCAATATACAATAAAGAAGTGTATTTTGACCTATATAGCAGGTAATATCAATTAAGCAACAAATAATGTGTCATTTTTTTTAAAATAATTTATCACATTTTCTTTTGTTGGTTTTGAACTGTTTACTGAAGAATATTTAAATCCTATTTTATATAAACTGTTTAAGAGCAAGATGAAAATATGTGATTAGGTGATAGTTCATGCAATTTCTGCTTATTAGATTTAGTTAGAAACACAGATTATTCAGTCATTTTATTCTAAATATAATTAAATCACTACCGACTCGGAACACAAAGTTTTTTATGGGTGAAAACGTAAAAGTTTTACCTTATAGCCTGACTCAGTTTTCGCTTATTATAAGCTTCGTCAGAGGCTGCACTGGGAGCTCTGTCTGTCTTGTTCTTGGTGACGGCGTAGACTTTGGAAGGAGTGATGTGTGTGTGGGGTGTGATATGTTCGAATAATACATGTGATTTGAATTGTGTCTGTTCATGTAGGATGTAATTTTTATGTGTTTGTATATTTGCAATTGTTCAAGAGCGTCTAGTTTTTGGCATTTTGTGTGTATGTGTAGAATATCCATGTTGTTGTCGATGTTTGTGTATGTGTGGTTGGCTTCAATGAGGTAGTTTGCAAAGGTGGATTCGGTAGTGGAGTGGAGTGTAATCCACCTTTGCAAACCAGCTGATTGAAGCAAACCACACATACACAAGCATTGTTAAAAAAAATTTATTCTACAAATTTTAATCTAACTTACAATAATTGTATAGTAATTATTAATTTAATTTAATTTTGTATATGACACAAAACTATTTTGGATTTAGGATTGACTGACAAAGTAGTACACATAATATATTGTGCACTATTTACTACATAATCATATAAAATCAAAATTAATTGTGTGTTTATCATCTTCAACAATATTGCCTGCTATGATACCAGCAACAGACCGCTGCTCCCCATGCCAGCCTGTAGTAATTGCGGGGAGCCATCTGATACATTTACCATAAACACCTGTCAGGAACCTCACAGTGAGCCAATCATGAATCAGCAGCCCTGTGATAGGCCCAGGTTGACACCAATCTGTGAGGGATACAAGAAACGTGGCTAGTAAAAAGTAATTAAGCATGCTGCTTAAGCACACTATTACTTTTTGCCACTGACATGGAGGCTTTCTGCTTAACAGAGAGTGACCAACGCCTCAAAGCATCTGTCTGCTGTTTCCAAGAAGGACGGCATCTGGTGTCTGAATCGCCATTGGAGACAGTGACACAAAAGGGATTAAACACTGATTATTCTAAATTCCAGTGCCATCCAGTGGATAATCGCATTATCCCCTCCTATTCTAGATACGCTGTCAGAAAGACCAGCACTGTTTTCATCTGGCAGTATCGGGCATATCCCAGACACTGCAATCAAGCAAAGCAAACAAATTTATTCCATCAGACGATGAGAAGGAAGCCAGACCAAAGAAGGAAGAAGGAAAGTGCAAAATGGAAGAGAAAGAAGATGACGTGAAGCCCATCAACTAGTGCAGCAGAGGGCTCTACATCCCGCTGCTGAGTGAAGAGGGCTGTGGCACAGAAGATCACACTGTGGCTCACTGCTGCAGCAGCAACTAGCGTTCTCGCTCAAAGGTCTTTGTAAGGACCACAAATATAATGCGGCGCATGACTGGCACCATTATATCTTGTGACACTGCTTGTTATGAAAATTACTCCCTTGAATGAATTATACAAGTCAAAATATTCACTTTGCAAGAATTTTTACAATGATTTTGTTGATGTTATCAAAGCAAATAGACAGTGATATCCTATGATTGATTGAAATAATACTCAACTTTAAGACAGATTTTGCCCCAAGCTACTTCTTAAGTAATTTTTAATCATTTTCAACTTACTAAGACTTATTTCCCCTGATGTTAAAAATAACTTTAAGGCTGTAGTCAAGCTAGGTATGTTTCTAAGGCTGTGTTTGTAAATTAGGCTCAAGAGTACTGCTACATGCATTATAACATCAACTGCATTTCTAACTATACTGTATCATCAACTGTGCTGCATTTCTAAGTATCATCAACTTCTAAGGCTTGGTGATTTCCTTTCCACTTCTTCAAGTTTATTTCTTTTTGACTTATGTCATGTCTACATGTCTCTGACGTTAGATTCAATGTTATAAAGATATGTTACATTCATATTAAATTATTTATTACTAGCTTTGGGGATCCTTATAAATGTCAAGATGCAAAAACATTCAGTATGCAAATACTATTTCGTCATTTTGTGCCCTCCTAGTATGGAACTTGGGGCATATGCCCCTCTCGCTCCGCCTTTGTCACAGCCCTGGTCTCCTTCATAAAAATTTCCATGCAAATGGATAGTTTTAAGGTACTCATCTAATACATATAACATTAAACAGGAACATGCAAGTAACCTATATAATAACTCTGAACTATACACATTAATGTTCTTTTTCTTCAGCAACAGGAATTACGTTGTTCTTTCCGAGTATTGCTTTTCTAAGTTATCTTCATCAGATTACAGATAGATCTCTTTCCTCTTGGTTTCTTTATTTGTCATTGTTACTTAAGAAATAATATATATATATATATATATATATATATATATATATATATATATATATATTATATCACTATCTTAATGGAATAATAACTCATGGATATGATTTAACAACATAATGATTTAATCTGTGTAACATAAATTCAAATTATTGGAAAATTCCATTCGATACATAAGGTTGTCACAGGGTTGATATTTATCTCAGGATTTATAATTAAATAATTTTAATATATTTCGTGGGAATTCTTGTGGCTGCTACGAAAAGTTCCTTTGCATGTTGATTAATAATAGAGAGTACCTTTACAAACAATATATTACTTATAATCTAAAAATTTACACAAATTATATATTAAGTTACATACAAGTTTTGACGATATTCAATTTGTCCGTCTCAGAAAATAATGTAGTTTATTAATGTGTACAATAAATGTTTTCCTTGTAATCACTGTTAGCTTATATATTGAATTAGGTTGCACTTTAAAATGTTGACTAGTGATTAGTGTTAGTGTAAATTGTTATATTGTCTAGTGGTTGTTCCTTGTTGAAAAAAAAATTGTCAAATTATACTTTACACATCTAGACGATATTGCTGAAGGGTTCCTGGTCTATTCTGAATATTTTTCTTGATTGTGTGTATTATTTGTTCATGAAAATTGTAGTGGAAGGATTATTATCTTCGATGATGGTCCTTCAGATCTTCTTTTACAAACGGGTTATCTATTTTTATATACTTTTAATTACCTCTAGACACGCACTATCCAACTGCTTTCCATCACAATTAACAATTAAGTGTTATTTCTTCTTTCTTTTAGTTACCTAACTCATACAAATTTCTTAAATTTTGATTGGTCATTTATGTACAGTTTAAATGTTATAGGATCAACACCCATTACCTACATTATATTTTATAAATTACCTTTAATAGATAATTTTATTATTATACTCTAATTATATATGCAATGTTTATACAATTATTAATTAGATAATTATAAACAATTTGATACTAAACATGCCTCAGTTTATAACTGTAAAACCTTATTAATTTGAATTTCTATGATATGTGGTGGAACAATTTGTTATGATTAATTGTAATTTCTACTTTGACTACCTGAGATAAATATATTTACATAAATTAACTGGTGACATAAAATCTTATAACATACAACAAAACTTTTAATAATAATAATTGTTTTTGACAGTTTTAGTTTATTTATACTGCTAAACTATTGTCTGTATGATAAACTAAAATTCTGTCTAATAATAACAAAACACTTGCATCAAAAATAATTACACTGTTTAACGGTAGTCTGTGTCGCTATTTCTTATGATCACACTCATTACTTTAAAGGTTTGTGTCCCTTTTCCTTTCCTTGATTATAGGCCTATATGATTATAATTAATACAATTTTTATTATATGGATTAGGTACTCTTTATTGGGTTTGGATTATTATTCAGGGTAAGTTGATTAGGCCTACTAGGTTTATTTATTTAACTTTTCTCTGTTTACTGCCCTATTCTACTGGGTTATTTCTGGGTGTCTTGATAATATTATATAAGTCAAACCAAATAGTTTTCCTTTAATTTGCTTTCAATTATTATTTCTTGTTTCTTCTCTGGATCGGATTTCACTATTATTTACTATTCTTTTGTAACATTTTGTTTCGTTACAAATTGCCTCCCTTCAGAAGTAATTATTTCTGAACACTTCATTAGGTGTGAGGACATAATTACTTATGTTATTTTTCCTTTTCTACCTCATGATATTTTTTCATGGATTGTTGATTATAATCTTCTGAATTGCTACTATTGGGGTAGTATATGGTGATTGGCTATGCTCAATTATATCATTTAACAACATTTTATTAATTTCATCTCTAACCGCCTCCTTCAATGAATAATGAAGGATAGTTATCCTTATCCTATAATGAATAGGATAGGATTTTCTGTGAAATTCTGTTGGTTCTTTAAATTGTATTCTACACTGATAGTTTTTTACTTTTCCTGGGTTTTCTGAAAATACATGTTTATACTTCTTATATATTATAATGAGATCTTCTACTTGTTTTACTGTCAAATTATTTGTGCCTTGGTGTCTAAACTCTCTTATCTCCTGTAATTTACTGTTCCACAGGTCTTCATTTGTCATATTATAGATTATTTTTCTGCATTGGATGTCATTATTTAAAAAATTTAATTCCCTAACTTGGTGATGGGTATGGTTCAGAGGGGCACCATCGCTTCCTATTAGCTCTGCCGTCCACATAACACCTTCTGAGTTCAAGGACACCTTCTCCTTGCTCAAATCAATAATGGCTGAGTATTTCCTCAGCATATCGCATCCGATTAATAATTCGAATGGTAGGCCGAATTTGGTGGTTTTTGTACCCAGTAGTTAGTAGCAGTAAGGGGTTGCGAGGGTTTATTACTGCCTCACTCCGTTTAAATTAAGGCTATCATGATTATTTTCCGGGCATGACTGTTGATTTGCCTGGACTGGTGTGCTGGTTCCTGGTTGTTCAACCTCTCGGTTGTCTAATTGTTCACTTCCCCTTGATTCTCGGAAGTCCTCCTGGCTTCTACTTCTGACTCGGTTATAATGGTGACTCATCCCTCTGGGATTTCCTCTTTGATCATAACTGTTATTAAAACTGTTCCTCCGAGGTTACTGGTAAGTCTCCAGTAATCCCCTTCTTCGGCACTGATGTAATTTATTCGGGGTCGGTACGAACGATTATTATTATAATTACCCTGATTATTATTGTTATTAACTCCTGAGTTACTCCTAAAATTATTATAATTTTGGTTTGTTCGGTAGTTATTATAATTATTATTATTTCTATTACCCGGATGGTAATTTTGATTGGGCCTGTTGTTATCATTATTGTTAATTGGGTTTCGATTGAAGTTTGCTGGTTGGTTATTATTTGGGGTATAATTTTGGTTGTGATTACGATCGTTGACATAACTATTCCGGTTATTCATGTTATTATATTGATTATGATTCATACCATGGTTATTATTTTTTGAACTGCACTGATCAGTTCGCTGTCTGCTTCTTTTGTAGTAGCCCTCGTGTTCATAATTTTCTAATAAGTCAGCCATTGCGTGGACCGTTTTAATCTGGCTTCCCAGGCGTGCTCTGGCAATTCCTGTGTCATAATGGTATGCCATTTTAGTTACTAGGGATTCTTCTGGTATTCTTGGCTCTAGGTGTCTCGCCAAACACACCTTTCCCCAGAAGTAAGTAGTTGGAGATGTACCTCTATTTCCATCATATCTTCCCTGACAAATGTTGTCCCTTATAATATTTTGTATCGCTTCGGACCAGTATTTTTCTTTAAACAGTTTTTTAAATTGAGCATAGTCCACTATCTCATTCCTGGTTGCTGTCCACCAGTTGTCCGTAATCTCCCTAAAATGCTCATCCAACATCTCTCTAATCGAGCTCCAGATAGTTATTCGATGTTTAGTAAAATGTTCCTCAATTCTGGCCAGGAATTCCATGGGGTTTCTGCGATAATTTTTGAAATTAATTCCTTCTTTGGTTTCATTTGTGGAAACATGAGTAATATTATTTGGTCTGGTTCTAATTAACTCAATTTCTTCTTGATTTTGGCGTACTTGACCAGTTAAATTGTTCATCGTAGTGTTAATATTGTCACACCTTTCTCCGGTTTGTTTCTGTAAATTAACTAAATTTTCTTGTTCCTTTTGTATTCCTTCTATTTGAATACGACTACTTTCTTGGACTTGGTCTATTCTGGTATTTATCACTGCTTCATTTTGTGTAATGGTTTCGTTAGCTTTTCTCAATCTCTCATTAGTGTCAGCTATTTCTTGCTTCCTTTCCTCATCGATTTTGTCCATCTTCTGGTTAATTGTATCATTGACTTGTTCAATTCTACCATTAATTCTTCTTAAATTCTCTTCATTGATTTGTCTGAACTCTTCCTTCATTTGGTTATTATTTTCGCTTATAGTTTGTTTTAAAGTTTCATTAGTACTTTCTTTAATACTGTCGATTTTCTCATTTATCCGTTTATTCTCCTCCCGGATTTGTCTTAAATTCTCATTATTATTCTTGTTTTGTTTCCTAAAATTTTCATTAGTTTCTTCTCTGTTTTGGTCAAATCTCTCCTCCATCTGTTTTATTAAATTTTCGCTCATTTTCTCATTTGTTTGTCTGTTATCTTCCTTGATACTATCAATTTTTTCATTTGTTTGTCTGTGATCTTCCTTGATACTATCAATTTTTTCATTTGTTTGTCTGTGATCTTCCTTGATGCTCTTCAAATCTTCCTTCGTTTGTCTGTTTTGTTCCTCCATTTGTTTTAATAAGTTTTGACTCAAAATTTCATTTTGTTTCTTTGAGTTTTCAGTGAATTCTTCCTTGATGTTCTTCAAATCTTCCTTCATTTCTTCCTTCTGCTTCTTAGAGTCTTCTTTAATTAATTCCCATAGTTGTTGTAAATCCAGGCCTCCTCTGGCTTCCTCTCTTACTACCGTTTCCACATCCTCCACCGATGTTACTTCTTTCTCTTCCATCCTGACTTCCTTCTCTGCCTCCTTCGTCCGTTTCAATGATGTAGCCCTCTTATGCATCTTTATTATTTCTTGGAACTTATAGCAGTCGCCAGCTAAAAATTAGGAAATTAATTTGCTTAATTCAATTTCTTCACTTAATATTCCCTAATTTCAGCCTCACTAGTTGGTGCGCCAATTTATATCACTATCTTAATGGAATAATAACTCATGGATATGATTTAACAACATAATGATTTAATCTGTGTAACATAAATTCAAATTATTGGAAAATTCCATTCGATACATAAGGTTGTCACAGGGTCGATATTTATCTCAGGATTTATAATTAAATAATTTTAATATATTTCGTGGGAATTCTTGTGGCTGCTACGAAAAGTTCCTTTGCATGTTGATTAATAATAGAGAGTACCTTTACAAACAATATATTACTTATAATCTAAAAATTTACACAAATTATATATTAAGTTACATACAAGTTTGACGATATTCAATTTGTCCGTCTCAGAAAATAATGTAGTTTATTAATGTGTACAATAAATGTTTTCCTTGTAATCACTGTTAGCTTATATATTGAATTTGGTTGCACTTTAAAATGTTGACTAGTGATTAGTGTTAGTGTAAATTGTTATATTGTCTAGTGGTTGTTCCTTGTTGAAAAAAAATATTGTCAAATTATACTTTACACATCTAGACGATATTGCTGAAGGGTTCCTGGTCTATTCTGAATATTTTTCTTGATTGTGTGTATTATTTGTTCATGAAAATTGTAGTGGAAGGATTATTATCTTCGATGATGGTCCTTCAGATCTTCTTTTACAAACGGGTTATCTATTTTTATATACTTTTAATTACCTCTAGACACGCACTATCCAACTGCTTTCCATCACAATTAACAATTAAGTGTTATTTCTTCTTTCTTTTAGTTACCTAACTCATACAAATTTCTTAAATTTTGATTGGTCATTTATGTACAGTTTAAATGTTATAGGATCAACACCCATTACCTACATTATATTTTATAAATTACCTTTAATAGATAATTTTATTATTATACTCTAATTATATATGCAATGTTTATACAATTATTAATTAGATAATTATAAACAATTTGATACTAAACATGCCTCAGTTTATAACTGTAAAACCTTATTAATTTGAATTTCTATGATATGTGGTGGAACAATTTGTTATGATTAATTGTAATTTCTACTTTGACTACCTGAGATAAATATATTTACATAAATTAACTGGTGACATAAAATCTTATAACATACAACAAAACTTTTAATAATAATAATAATTGTTTTTGACAGTTTTAGTTTATTTATACTGCTAAACTATTGTCTGTATGATAAACTAAAATTCTGTCTAATAATAACAAAACACTTTCATCAAAAATAATTACACTGTTTAACGGTAGTCTGTGTCGCTATTTCTTATGATCACACTCATTACTTTAAAGGTTTGTGTCCCTTTTCCTTTCCTTGATTATAGGCCTATATGATTATAATTAATACAATTTTTATGATATGGATTAGGTACTCTTTATTGGGTTTGGATTATTATTCAGGGTAAGTTGATTAGGCCTACTAGGTTTATTTATTTAACTTTTCTCTGTTTACTGCCCTATTCTACTGGGTTATTTCTGGGTGTCTTGATAATATTATATAAGTCAAACCAAATAGTTTTCCTTTAATTTGCTTTCAATTATTATTTCTTGTTTCTTCTCTGGATCGGATTTCACTATTATTTACTATTCTTTTGTAACATTTTGTTTCGTTACAATATATATATATTATTATTACCCCTAGTACGTATGTCTCGTTCGAGCCCCGCGTTGGAAGCCAATTTATTACTGATCCCTTGTGTTCGTGTTAAGCCCCACTGTTGGGTTCGTCAATTTATTACTTACCGAGTACGTACGTCTCTGTTTCTCTTCTCTATTCTAATTAATTAATGTACCAATTTATATTGAATTTTAATTTATTAGGTGTCATGATGTTGTTAATTATATCTACCTTATCTCTCTATTTAATATAAGGGTGTTGATGTGAGTGAAACTTATGTAGGTAGGGTGTTATTCGAAAAAATTCAGGTCAAGCCTATTCTGCTTTGAAGAGAATGAGAGAAATTTTGTATGGAATTCTCCTCTCTTTAATACCTGAGAAGTCCGCGAATAGCGCTGTGGTTCCCAGACAAGGGAATTTTGTAGGTTAACCCACCGCGTACGGTGATTATTGGTTATACTCTCTATCTATTTTATTTCTTATTCACTCTCCATTAAATCATACATAAATGAGAAGATATTGAAATTCTGCAATGATTCTTTATTAGTTTTTTACTATTTAATATCCAACAATATTGTTCTTACTTTAGATACGAAAAGGCTATAAGTCTGAATTAATCGATTAGTTCATCGGTACAAGGTTTTATATTAAATTCAGTTATGGTTTTTATAATTCTTTTAAATACAGGGCGTGAAGGTTCTTTCAACTGTTGGGAAGATAAAAAATTACATAAATAGGAATACAAGGTATTACAATGTAAAGTTTTATTTTATTAAATATTATTTAAGTAATTGAAGCTTTACCGTCCGCTGGACATCGCAGCTCAAGGAGGCTGTTCACGTCTAACCTCTATTAGTGTTTGGTCCGTAGCGAAAGCAGATGATATGATCTTTGTCCGTTTTGTCTCCAAAGTTGTAAATAAAGTGGCATTCTTGGTCCTTGGGTGATGCAGAAATACCGCTCCTTTTGTTCACCAATGTCCAAGCTTGTGATTACGTGCTTCGACGAACTCCGAATCCAAATACATTTTTCTATTGGAAGGTGTAAATTGCAAGTTCCAATGTAATTTGGTGGTTATTTTAGTTTCATTTGTTTTAGAGGATTAAATCTTTATGCAGGTAGTTATTTCTCTGGTTTTATTACTTCATTAATTTAACATTCTGTTCATGATCTGAAATTGGGCAATCCAAGTTCTTCCTTTAATTTTAGTTACTTATTATCGTTCTATACTATCCAATTATACAATTTGGTCAATGGTTATTTGACCCAAACTATTGCAATTTGTCATTCATTTATTGTAACTTTTGATGTATTTAGTATTCCAAATTAATTCAGTTTTTTATTGAGCATCTCTCTCAGTTAAACTCTTCTCGTTCATGTCAAAAAATTCAATAATCAAAATCAACAAATTATATCCATCTTGTCGTCCATAGCAACAACCTTTTTTATTCTTATTTGATATTGTGTTATATTGTAATCATTTCATATAATATTCTTTCACTCATCAAAATAATTCCTTACTAAACTTCCATTATATCAGAAAATAATCTTATTTATAGCTTGTTTACTAATTCCTATATATTTTGCCGGATTTTCACTCTTAGTCTGTTTCTTTTAATAAATATTATTTTTCTGTTACCAAACATTATCTATCGGTATCATTGCACTATGGCATTACCATAATTTGTTTAGTTTGAGTTTGTTTATTATTTATTATTAATTTCTACTAACTCATTGAATTATATTTAGTATTTGTTACTAATTTCTTTACCTAACCTTTCTGATCTGATTTATTATATAATGTTATTGGCTGTTATGCCTATTATTATACCTTGATCTACTTCTGAATTTAACTTGTTAACAATTATAGCCTTTTTATCCAAGTTTACAATTATAATCAACTTTTTATCTATGTACATGTATACAAATAATTATCATTATAATATCTAACAACAACTTTGTCTTGACCTATAGATAACACATAAAAATGAAACTAATTAATACTCAATAACTGAGTTCAACCACAGTTCTACAACAGTAAATGAATAATACATATTACTTAATTACTTGATATTCTATCAACAGGAAAACTTTCACATGATAACACAAACTATAACATCACAGTTATGATAACAACATAACATCATACAATTCATAACAAGTATTTTTTTGTAACTCAGGTCATACACTATTTACTTATTCTTATCTATTTTAAAAACATCAATTACTCTGAAATAGTCAACATTAGTTTTTCTTTTTTACAATATTTGTCAATGTTTTTTATTTACCTCTCACTGAACCTTGAGGTTTATCACTATTATCATTATTACATGCTTATCTTTTATTATTATTATTATTATTATTACCTTGCATTCTTATTACTTTTAAACAATGATGGGTTCATTTTCTGACCTTTTTATAAGTGTGGAAAATTAAAATATTTTCTTCCCTATTCTAATTTTAATATTTTATTTATTTAACGTCGAGGGCCGCATTTCTGTTACGTTACATATGCTTTCCCTCCTAAAAAAGTTTAATTTACCTGAATTTAATTTGCGTCAAGTAAACTTATATCTTTTCCATGCCCTTGAATATCCTCCTGACCTTCATATTTATTTCAATGGTCAACGATGGAATTATCAATGTGACTTGTTGGAATTGTATTTACCTTTTTCTATTTAATAACAGTTCATTAATCATATTGTTACGACGGTCTACTCGATCGTCGTAGGTACAGTGGAAACAAAATAAGTACAAGACACCAATTAAGTCACTAATCACACCTTTAATTGTTATAGTAAAAGAGTTCGTAATTAACAACACAGTGTCTACAACAAATCAAATGAAATTGTTCGTACGCAATAAAATGTCCACTAATATTAAACTCAACTGTATTACAATTATACCGTCCGAATATAAAACGCAACACTTCACTAATAACTACTTGAACGTACACCGTAATAACTCGAACCGCTCTGTAAATATATCGCACTAATACTCTCGAACCGCACAGTCAAAAATCTCGCATTGAACTGAAAAACTAAGGCCGCGACGCGATGTATTTATAGTTACGCTCACACACCAGAAGCTTCCAAAATGCGTCTAGTAGCATGTACACCACACGCTTACATCGAGATCTTTCTGGCGCATTCGATAAACGCGTAGATTGTTCTGTGCTGTCGTAGCACAGCCCCCTCCTTAAGCCTGTTCGTCCCGAACTGGCAAAGCGTCTCTAAATTTGTGTTTAGCCAGGCGATCTAGGTGGACGACCTTGAACTTTCGCTGTCCTTCCTGTTGAATCCGATAAACAACATCGTTAATCCTTTTTTTTACAGTTTAGGGTCCTTCCCAGTTAGACTGAAGCTTAGGTGAGCGACCACGATGGCGCTTTGGATTGAACAACCAGACCTGATCTCCTTCTTGGAAACCCACACTATTGCTGCGAATGTCATACCGAGTTTTCATTTTATCACTGGCAATCTTGAGCCGTCCTCTTACCAAGCGATTCATTTCTCGCAGTTGGTTTTCTAATTGCGAGGAATAGTTCTTTGGCTCTTGGGACTGAGTCTCAGGTGATCCAAACATCAAGTCTCCAGGAAGACGAATCTCCCACTTCTGACACCACTGTTACGACGGTCTACACGATCGTCGTAGGTACAGTGGAAACAAAATAAGTACAAGACACCAATTAAGTCACTAATCACACCTTTAATTGTTATAGTAAAACAGTTCGTAATTAACAACACAGTGTCTACAACAAATCAAATGAAAATTGTTCATACGCAATAAAATGTCCACTAATATTAAAACTCAACTGTATTACAAGTATACCGTCCGAAATAAAACGCAACACTTCACTAATAACTACTTGAACGTACACCGAAATAACTCGAACCGCTCTGTAAATATATCGCACTAATACTCTCGAACCGCACAGTCAAAAATCTCGCATTGAACTGATAACTAAGGCCGCGACGCGATGTATTTATAGTTACGCTCACACACCAGAAGCTTCCAAACTGCGTCTTATCTCTCGCGAACTACGTAAATTGCTACGGCCTTGCACAGTCCGAGCGCCCGAGCGGAGCCTGGCACAGTCGAGAAAATTCTCGCAAAATGCGTTTAGTAGCACGTACACCACACGCTTACGTCGAGATCTTTCTGGCGCATTCGATAAACGCGTAGATTGTTCTGTGCTGTCGTAGCACTTCCCCCTCCTTAAGCCTGTTCGTCCCGAACTGGCAAAGCGTCTCTAAATTTGTATTTAGCCAGGCGATCTAGGTGGACGACCTTGAACTTTCGCTGTCCTTCCTGTTGACTCCGATAAACAACATCGTTAATCCTTTTTTTTACAGTGTAGGGTCCTTCCCAGTTAGACTGAAGCTTAGGTGAGCGACCACGACGGCGCTTTGGATTGAACAACCAGACCTGATCTCCTTCTTGGAAACCCACACTATTGCTGCGAATGTCATACCGAGTTTTCATTTTATCACTGGCAATCTTCAGCCGTCCTCTTACCAAGCGATTCATTTCTCGCAGTTGGTTTTCTAATTGCGAGGAATAGTTCTTTGGCTCTTGGGACTGAGTCTCAGGTGACCCAAACATCAAGTCCCCAGGAAGACGAATCTCCCGCCCAAACACCAATTTTGCTGGAGTCATGCCGGTTGTGTCATGTACTGATGACCTATACGCCATAAGGAATAGTGGTATACGTTGTTCCCAGTCTGTTTGGTTCTCGTCAACAACTTTCGAAAGATGCTGCTCAAGTGTCCTGTTGAATCTCTCAACCATCCCGTCCGACTGAGGATGCAGAGGCGTTGTCCTGGTCTTTCGAATTCCCAGTAGACGGCATAATTCTTTAAACACTCCTGATTCGAAATTTCTCCCTTGATCCGTATGGATTTCCATAGGGGCTCCATAACGGCAACAGAAGTTGTGAACTAACTGCTTTGCCACAGTGGTAACCTCCTGATTTGGAATTGCGTAGGCTTCCACCCACTTAGTAAAGTAGTCACCTACAACCATGATGTACCGGTTTCCATCGTCAGTAACTGGGAATGGTCCAGCAATGTCTATGGCAATTCTCTCGAAAGGTTGTCCAACGTTATACTGTCTCATTTTTCCCCTGCTTCTGGTTTGTGGGCCCTTGCTTGCAGCACATATTTCACACGTCCGAACCCATTCCTCTACGTCGTGGCGAAGATGAAGCCAATAGAATCGCTTCCGTATTTTGTCAAGGGTTTTGTTAACGCCAAGATGGCCTCCAGATGTTCCATCATGCATCTCCTTCAAAACAGACTGCACTTTACTTCGGGGAACTATCAACTGCATGACCACGTCTCGTCCATCTGCACTTTCCCAAGCCCTTTTCAGCAATCCGTTTTCTAAGGTGAGAGATTCCCATTGTGCCCAGTAGCCCTTCAGCACTTCGGAACCATGGCAGATATCTTGCCAATCCGGGCGGCGACCTTCCTCTTTTGCTGTCAATATCGGTCCAATGTCTTCATCAGTCATCTGTTCTTGTCGACAGTCTTGTGTTGACCAGCCATCAGCCAGGAAATCTACAGTGATGGCTTGAACATGTTCACTTGAGTTTTGTTCTTCCTTTCTGTGGCAATGTCGGCAGTCTTCCGGGCATGGTCTTCGTGATAAGCCATCTGCATTACCGTGCAGGCGCCCCCGCCGATGTTGTACCTTGAAGTTGTACTCTTGCAGACGTTCGAGCCACCTTGCCAACTGTCCTTCCGGAATTTTAAATCTCAAGAGCCATGCAAGTGCAGCATGGTCGGTACGTAGTGAAAACTCTCTCCCATAGAGGTATTTATGGAAGTGCTCCAAAGCTCTGACAATTGCCAACAACTCTCTTCTTGTAACACAATAATTTCTCTCTGGTTTAGAAAGCGTCTTGCTGTAATACGCTATTACTCGTTCTTCACCGTTCTGCACTTGAGACAAAACTGCTCCTAGACCAGTATTGCTTGCGTCTGTGTCTACGATGTACTTCCCTTCGGAAGCTGGAAAAGCGAGAATTGGCTGCGAACATAATGCAATCTTCAACGTTCTAAATGCTTGTTCACACTCTCTCGACCATTGGAAGTTTCGTTTATTTTCCGTTAGCTCATGTAGTGGTTTAGCAATAGTAGCGAAGCCTTTCACAAAACGTCGGTAATATGAGCATAACCCCAGGAAACTCCGAACTTCGTGTTTATTCTTCGGAACTGGCCAGTCTCTTACGGTGTCTACTTTATTAGGATCCATGCTAACGCCCGCTGCCGAAACCAGATGGCCCAAATACTGTACTTCCTTCTGGAATAGAGAACACTTCTTCGGGCTCAGCTTCAGTTGTGCACCGTGAATTCTAGTTAGAACTTCCTTAAGGTTTTCCAAATGATCTTCGAAAGTCTTCCCGATCACTATGACATGGTCTAAGTAAACAAGGCAAGTTTTCCACGTCAGGCCTCGGAGTATCAGGTCCATCAATCTCTCAAATGTTGCCGGTGCATTACAGAGTCCAAATGGCATGACGTTAAATTGGAATAAGCCACTTGGGGTCGAGAAAGCGGTCTTTTCCTTGTCTTCTTGATGAAGACCCACTTGCCAATATCCACTCTTCAGGTCCAATGCGGAAAACCACTGTGCTCCGGACAACGTGTCGAGTGTATCGTCAACGCGAGGTAATGGATAGCAGTATTTCTTTGTAATGTCATTTAACCTCCGGTAGTCTACGCAGAAACGCAATCCACCATCCTTCTTCGCTACCAGCACTACAGGGGAAGACCAAGCACTTGACGAAGGTTCAATTACTCCCTCTGTCAACATGTCCTGTACTAACCGAGACATCTCCTCTTGTTTAGATAATGGAGGCCTTCGAGGAGGTTGGCGTATCGGTGTTGTGTCCCCGGTATTGATGTGATGTTGCACAAGAGAGGTTCTTCCCAGTGACTGTCCCCGAACTGCAAAACAATCTTTGAATTCGTGTAAAAACTGACCGAGTTCTTTTACCTCACCACTTGAGAGGTCGTTAGAAGATCTGTTCAATAATTCTTGCAGTTCCTCTGGTAATTTAGAAGTATCCGACGAACTGGGTCTTCGTTGCGTTATTCCGGCTACCCAGGCCACAGGAGTCACTTTGCCTGCAGTAGGGACAGTTCATGTCAAAGCTCCAACCTTTGACGGAAGCACTCACTGGGCAACGTACCTCCGCCAATTTGAAGCTGCTGCATGCGCAAATAATTGGACAGAAAAAGACAAGGCTGTTTCACTTGTTCTTGCATTAAAAGGACCCCCGGCAGAACTACTACAGAAAGTGCCACCTGACAGCCAGAACACCTATGCCGAGTTGATAAAAGCTCTGGAATTACGGTATGGTGATAAACATTTGCGAGATGTGTACTGCACCCAGTTGAGAGCAAGGCGACAGCATTCCGGGGAAAGTCTTCAAGAGTTTGAAGCAAGTATCGACAGACTAATTAGACTGGCCTATCCTGAAGCGCCTGAAGATTTTCGAACGCGTTTTGCGATGCAGACATTTACCGCCGGTGTCCGAGATAACGAACTACAGCAAGTGTTACGAATGGCAAGACACCAGAACAGTGCGGACGCCCTGGTACATGCTTTGCAATTTGAGGCCGCCAAATCGGCGTCTGGTTGGACAAGTCATAAAGTGCGCGAGCTAAAAGATCGCGACGGCACAGACGATGAGGAAGAAGAACAAGGAACAGAGACTCGACGGTCGGCGCCACAGAACAAAATAAGAAAGGATGGAAGACCGAAGTGTTATCGATGTGGGAAACCTGGACATCTACAACGAGATTGTCGGGTTAGAATTCAGCAGCAGGGAAACGAGCAATAGTCGGTGCAACGGGGCGTGTGCTGACTAACTGGAGGAACGAAGCCCCTAGAGAATACGCAATTTCTACACTTCAGAAAAACACCGGGAGCTTGGTAGTTACCGGATTTGTTCAAGAAAGGCCAACCTCGATTACAGTTGACACAGGCGCAACAGTTTCTATTGTGCGCCCCGACGTGGTGAAAGATCTCAAGCCAATCTGGTGCGCTTGCAGCTTGCGAACAGCTACTGGACGGCCTGTAAAAGTGTATGGAAAAGTGGAGATACACCTACAATAATTTCTTTCTGGTTTAGAAAGCGTCTTGCTGTAATACGCTATTACTCGTTCTTCACCGTTCTGCACTTGAGACAAAACTGCTCCTAGACCAGTATTGCTTGCGTCTGTGTCTACGATGTACTTTCCTTCGGAAGCTGGAAAAGCGAGAATTGGCTGCGAACATAATGCAATCTTCAACGTTCTAAATGCTTGTTCACACTCTCTCGACCATTGGAAGTTTCGTTTATTTTCCGTTAGCTCATGTAGTGGTTTAGCAATAGTAGCGAGGCCTTTCACAAAACGTCGGTAATATGAGCATAACCCCAGGAAACTCCGAACTTCGTGTTTATTCTTCGGAACTGGCCAGTCTCTCACGGTGTCTACTTTATTAGGATCCATGCTAACGCCCGCTGCCGAAACCAGATGGCCCAAATACTGTACTTCCTTCTGGAATAGAGAACACTTCTTCGGGCTCAGCTTTAGTTGTGCACCGTGAATTCTAGTTAGAACTTCCTTAAGGTTTTCCAAGTGATCTTCGAAAGTCTTCCCGATCACTATGACATCGTCTAAGTAAACAAGGCAAGTTTTCCACGTCAGGCCTCGGAGTATCAGGTCCATCAATCTTTCAAATGTTGCCGGTGCATTACAGAGTCCAAATGGCATGACGTTAAATTGGAATAAGCCACTTGGGGTCGAGAAAGCGGTCTTTTCCTTGTCTTCTTGATGAAGACCCACTTGCCAATATCCACTCTTCAGGTCCAATGTGGAAAACCACTGTGCTCCGGACAACGTGTCGAGTGTATCGTCAACGCGAGGTAATGGATAGCAGTCTTTCTTTGTAACGTCATTTAACCTCCGGTAGTCTACGCAGAAACGCAATCCACCATCCTTCTTCGCTACCAGCACTACAGGGGAAGACCAAGCACTTGACGAAGGTTCAATTACTCCCTCTGTCAACATGTCCTGTACTAACCGAGACATCTCCTCTTGTTTAGATAATGGAGGCCTTCGAGGAGGTTGGCGTATCGGTGTTGTGTCCCCGGTATTGATGCGATGTTGCACAAGAGAGGTTCTTCCCAGTGACTGTTCCCGAACTGCAAAACAATCTTTGAATTCGTGTAAAAACTGTCCGAGTTCTTTTACCTCACCACTTGAGAGGTCGTTAGAAGATCTGTTCAATAATTCTTGCAGTTCCTCTGGTAATTTAGAAGTATCCGACGAACTGGGTCTTCGTTGCGATATTCCGGCTACCCAGGCCACAGGAGTCAATATGCCTAGGAGCGTATTGCTTTGTAAAGTGATAGCTTGATTCAAAATATTCGCCACTCTAATAGGTACATTTCCGGTTTCGTCAGGTTTTACTAAACTTCTGGCAATTAGTATGCCCGGTGTGCTGACTACCTGGGGTTCGAATATAGAGCACTGATTGCCCCTCGTATCTACCGCAGTTCTAACCATGATGATCTTTTCGGAGTTTGGCGGAACAGTTACGGCCACTTGGTTTATGACGTCCATCGATTTTTCTGCTGTCGTCATTGTTGATAGCATTACCTCTTCGCCTCCGATTCTCAAGACATTGTTTTTGAAGTCGACTATAAATCCGTATGCGTTCATAACGTCCACACCAAGAATTGCTTCATCCACAATGTCTGCAACAAGTACTTGATGATTAAACTCAAGTCTACCGAGGCGTAGGTGTCTCCACTTTTCCATACACTTTTACAGGCCGTCCAGTAGCTGTTCGCAAGCTGCAAGAGCACCAGATTGGCTTGAGATCTTTCACCACGTCGGGGCGCAAAATAGAAACTGTTGCGCCTGTGTCAACTGTAATCGAGGTTGGCCTTTCTTGAACAAATCCGGTAACTACCAAGCTCCCGGTGTTTTTCTGTAGCGTAGAAATTGCGTATTCTCTAGGGGCTTCGTTCCTCCAGTTAGTCAGCACACGCCCCGTTGCACCGACTATTGCTCGTTTCCCTGCTGCTGAATTCTAACCCGACAATCTCGTTGTAGATGTCCAGGTTTCCCACATCGATAACACTTCGGTCTTCCATCCTTTCTTATTTTATTCTGTGGCGCCGACCGTCGAGTCTCTGTTCCTTGTTCTTCTTCCTCATCGTCTGTGCCGTCTCGATCTTTTAGCTCGCGCACTTTATGACTTGTCCAACCAGACGCTGATTTGGCGGCCTCAAATTGCAAAGCATGTACCAGGGCGTCCGCACTGTTCTGGTGTCTTGCCATTCGTAACACTTGCTATAGTTCTTTATCTCGGACACCGGCGGTAAATGTCTGCATCGCAAAACGCGTTCGAAAATCTTCTGGCGCTTCAGGATAGGCCAGTCTAATTAGTCTGTCGATACTTGCTTCAAACTCTTGAAGACTTTCCCCGGAATGCTGTTGCCTTGCTCTCAACTGGATGCAGTACACATCTCGCAAATGTTTATCACCATACCGTAATTCCAGAGCTTTTATCAACTCGGCATAGGTGTTCTGGCTGTCAGGTGGCACTTTCTGTAATAGTTCTGCCGGGGGTCCTTTTAATGCAAGAACAAGTGAAACAGCCTTGTCTTTTTCTGTCCAATTATTTGCGCATGCAGCAGCTTCAAATTGGCGGAGGTACGTTGCCCAGTGAGTGCTTCCGTCAAAGGTTGGAGCTTTGACATGAACTGTCCCTACTGCAGGCAAAGTGAGTTTCTCTGTTAACTTATTTTCTGTGTATTTTTCTGTCTTGATCACTGGTACAGTCTGTTCAGAAATTTGTTTTGGTTGAATCTTCATGCACTGTTCAACTTCAATTTTAATTTGTTCTCTTATGTTTGCCATTGAGTTTTCTACTGCAGATATTTTTGTTGACATAACTTCTTCCACAGTCAAGACAGATTTTTCTACTTTAGCTATTTTATTTGACATGGATTCTTCTACGTCAGATATTCTGGTAATCTGATTGTTGAGCTCACCTCGTAATTCACCTACGTCACCACGTAGGAGACCCAATTCTGCGGTAGTATGTTCTTGCATCTGCTTTTGTTCATGAATTAATGCTTTGATGTCATCTGCCTCCTGCTTGCGTTTTTCATCCTGTCGTTTCTCTGCTTCTTCCGCCTCCTGTCTGCGTTTCTCATCCTGTCGTTTCTCTGCTTCTTCTCTTTCTTGTATTCGTTCTTCTTTTTGTCGTCTTTCTGTTTCTTCCGCCTCCTGTCTGCGTCTTTCCTCTGCTTCCTCTGAATCCTGTTCAGACATTGTCTGCAACAACAGCGCCTGGAAATTTTCCATCATCTGACTGGCATCCATTGTTTTTCGATTAATTACGAATTAAACTCGTCTTGTACAAAGTATCCACTGTTTCCACTGTTAACCGTTCTATCCCACTTCTGACACCACTGTTACGACGGTCTATACGATCGTCGTAGGTACAGTGGAAACAAAATAAGTACAAGACACCAATTAAGTCACTAATCACACCTTTAATTGTTATAGTAAAACAGTTCGTAATTAACAACACAGTGTCTACAACAAATCAAATGAAAATTGTTCATACGCAATAAAATGTCCACTAATATTAAAACTCAACTGTATTACAATTATACCGTCCGAATATAAAACGCAACGCTTCACTAATAACTACTTGAACGTACACCGTAATAACTCGAACCGCTCTGTAAATATATCGCACTAATACTCTTGAACCGCACAGTCAAAAATCTCGCATTGAACTGAAAACTAAGGCCGCGACGCGATGTATTTATAGTTACGCTCACACACCAGAAGCTTCCAAACTGCGTCTTATCTCTCGCGAACTACGTAATTGCTGCGGCCTTGACACAGTCCGAGCGCCCGAGCGAAGGCTGGCACAGTCGAGAAAATTCTCGCAACATGCGTTTAGTAGCACGTACACCACACGCTTACGTCGAGATCTTTCTGGCGCATTCGATAAACGCGCAGACCGCTCCACGCTGTCGTAGCACTGCCCCCTCCTTAAGCCTGTTCGTCCCGAACTGGCAAAGCGTCTTCGAAGTAATACTCGACCAGGCGATCTAGGTGGCCATCCTTGCGAAGGATAATTTTCCCGTTCTTCGAATTCAGTCTCGTGTGATCCGAACATCACGTTCCCAGGAATGCGAATCTTTCGCGCATCCACTAGCTTCGCTGGAATCACTCTTGTTGCGTCATGTACTAATGACCTAAATACCACTGGCTGATCCAAGTTTGTTTGGTTCTCGTCAACAACCTCTTGCGTAACCTCATCTTCAGCCACTTTACCCTCGGCCGCTTCTATCAGCTCAGGAACAAGCAAGAGTTTTGTCTCGACACCCATAGTTGGCTCTCCAATCACTTCTTTTGTCGTTATACTTATTTGTACTTCCTCTGCTAGTTCTTCCTCCATTTCCGCTTGCAACAGAGAGGTTTCCTCTTGACCAGACTTGTTGAATTTTTCTTCGACTAATGCCACTCGCTTAATCGAATGGTTGGTAGACCCTGTCATTTTAGCCATGCAAAGCTTTATCTTCTCTTGGCCAACTTTCAGGACATTCTCTCTTAAGTCCACAACGAATCCGTAGGCATTCATAATGTCCGTGCCAAGAATCACTTCATCGACAATGTCTGCAACGAGCATTTGGTGGCTAAACTCAAGAAGACCCAGGCGTACACGTACGTCTACCTTTCTTAGCACCTTGACGGGGCTTCCAGTCACAGTCTGTATTGTACAAGAGCTAATTAGAGGATGGTGGTTACAGACTAAGTCAGGACGCACAATGGACACTGTTGCGCCCGTGTCAACTGTAAATGATGTTGGTTTACCATCCGCAAATCCACTAACAATCAAGTTTCCACTGATCTTATGTAGCGTGGAAACTGTGTGCTGTTCTGGGCCTTTACTTCTCCAATTGGTGCGATCAGTCTCTTCTCTCTGTATCTTCTTCTCCCAACAGTCTACCTGTAGATGACCACGTTTCCCACAATTGTAACATTTCGGTCTTCTGTCTTTTTCAAATCGTTGCGACTCTCTTGAACTTTTGAATTGTTTGTCCGACAACACTGTTTTTCTGCACCCATCGTAACGGTAATGTGATACAGGGATCTTCGGACTGCAACGTGATGGCACAAACCCGTTAATGTAGGTCGCCGACTTGGCAGCTTCAAAACGGAGAGCATGAACAAGAGCGTCTGATTTATTATCATGCCGAGCCATTCTTAACACTTGTTGTAACTGACGATCTCTGATACCGTCAATAAACATAATGAGAGAAATCCACTTCCGGAAGTCCTCCGATTCTTCGGGATAAGCCAATCTCGTCAGTCGGTCGATATTCGCTTCAAACTCTTGAAGGCTCTCCTCTGAACGCTGTCGCCTCGCTTTAAGTTGTTCACGGTACACTTCGCACAAATGCTGGTCACCGTACCGTAATTCCAAAGCTTTAGTTAATTCGGCATAGACGTTCTGACTGTTAGATGGCACTTTGTGTATTACCTCTGCGGCAGGTCCTTTTAACGCAAGAACGAGTGAGAGGCCTTTCTCTTCTTCCGTCCAGTTATTTAAGCGAGCGGCAGCTTCAAATTGGCGATAATAAGTTGCCCAGTGGGTGCTTCCATTAAACGACGGGGCCTTTGCAAAAACTGACCCTACTTCAGTTAATAGCGTTCTTTGATTTCTCTGATATTTTGAATCTTCTAAGCTTGACATATTTGTTTTCATAGTTGACACAGATTTTTCTATTTCAGATATTCTGTCAACTTGTTTGTTCAGCTCACCTTGTAACAGGACAAATTTTGCAGTGGTATCCTCTTGTACGAACGTCTTAACGTCGTCTGCTTGACGGCTAAATTCTTTTTTTCGTCCCTCTGGTATTTCATTTTCACGATTACGTTTTTCGTCTTGTCGTTTTTCAGCTTCTTCTCTTTCCTGTCTTCGTCCTTCTTTTTCTTGTTTCTGACTTTGCTGTAGCATTGCTCGGAATGCTTCTATCATCTGACTGGTATCCATTTTAATTAATTACGAACTACACTCGTCTTGTACAAAGTATCCACTGTTTCCACTGTTAACCGTTCTATCCCACTTCTGACACCACTGTTACGACGGTCTACTCGATCGTCGTAGGTACAGTGGAAACAAAATAAGTACAAGACACCAATTAAATCACTAATCACACCTTTAATTGTTATAGTAAAACAGTTCGTAATTAACAACACAGTGTCTACAACAAATCAAATGAAATTCTTCGTACGCAATAAAATGTCCACTAATATTAAAAATCAACTGTATTACAATTATACCGTCCGAATATAAAACGCAACACATCACTAATAACTACTTGAACGTACACCGTAATAACTCGAACCGCTCTGTAAATATATCGCACTAATACTCTCGAACCGCACAGTCAAAAATCTCGCATTGAACTGAAAAAAACTAAGGCCGCGACGCGATGTATTTATAGTCACGCTCACACACCAGAAGCTTCCAAACTGCGTCTTATCTCTCGCGAACTACGTAATTGTACGGCCTTGACACAGTCCGAGCGCCCGAGCGAATGCCGGCACAGTCGAGAAAATTCTCGCAACATGCGTTTAGTAGCACGTACACCACACGCTTACGTCGAGTTCTTTCTGGCACATTCGATAAACGCGTAGATTGTTCTGTGCTGTCGTAGCACTTCCCCCTCCTTAAGCCTGTTCGTCCCGAACTGGCAAAGCGTCTCTAAGTTTGTATTTAGCAAGGCGATCTAGGTGGACGACCTTGAACTTTCGCTGTCCTTCCTGTTGAATCCGATAAACAACATCGTTAATTCTTTTATTCACAGTGTAGGGTCCTTCCGAGTTAGACTGAAGCTTAGGTGAGCGACCACGACGGCGCTTTGGATTGAACAACCAGACCTGATCTCCTTCTTGGAAACCCACACTATTGCTGCGAATGTCATACCGAGTTTTCATTTTATCACTGGCAATCTTCAGCCGTCCTCTTACCAAACGATTCATTTCTCGCAGTTGGTTTTCTAATTGCGAGGAATAGTTCTTTGGCTCTTGGGATTGAGACTCAGGTGATCCAAACATCAAGTCCCCGGGAAGACGAATCTCCCGCCCAAACACCAATTTTGCTGGAGTCATGCCGGTTGTGTCATGTACTGATGACCTATACGCCATAAGGAATAGTGGTATACGTTGGTCCCAGTCTGTTTGGTTCTCGTCAACAACTTTCGAAAGATGCTGCTCAAGTGTCCTGTTGAATCTCTCAACCATCCCGTCCGACTGAGGATGCAGAGGCGTTGTCCTGGTCTTTCGAATTCCCAGTAGACGGCATAATTCTTTAAACACTCCTGATTCGAAATTTCTCCCTTGATCCGTATGGATTTCCATAGGGGCTCCATAACGGCAACAGAAGTTGTGAACTAACTGCTTTGCCACAGTGGTAACCTCCTGATTTGGAATTGCGTAGGCTTCCACCCACTTAGTAAAGTAGTCACCTACAACCATGATGTACCGGTTTCCATCGTCAGTAACTGGGAATGGTCCAGCAATGTCTATGGCAATTCTCTCGAAAGGTTGTCCAACGTTATACTGTCTCATTTTTCCCCTGCTTCTGGTTTGTGGGCCCTTGCTTGCAGCACATATTTCACACGTCCGAACCCATTCCTCTACGTCGTGGCGAAGATGAAGCCAATAGAATCGCTTCCGTATTTTGTCAAGGGTTTTGTTAACGCCAAGATGGCCTCCAGATGTTCCATCATGCATCTCCTTCAAAACAGACTGCACTTTACTTCGGGGAACTATCAACTGCATGACCACGTCTCGTCCATCTGCACTTTCCCAAGCCCTTTTCAGCAATCCGTTTTCTAAGGTGAGAGATTCCCATTGTGCCCAGTAGCCCTTCAGCACTTCGGAACCATGGCAGATATCTTGCCAATCCGGGCGGCGACCTTCCTCTTTTGCTGTCAATATCGGTCCAATGTCTTCATCAGTCATCTGTTCTTGTCGACAGTCTTGTGTTGTCCAGCCATCAGCCAGGAAATCTACAGTGATGGCTTGAACATGTTCACTTGAGTTTTGTTCTTCCTTTCTGTGGCAATGTCGGCAGTCTTCCGGGCATGGTCTTCGTGATAAGCCATCTGCATTACCGTGCAGGCGCCCCCGCCGATGTTGTACCTTGAAGTTGTACTCTTGCAGACGTTCGAGCCACCTTGCCAACTGTCCTTCCGGATTTTTAAATCTCAAGAGCCATGCAAGTGCAGCATGGTCGGTACGTAGTGAAAACTCTCTCCCATAGAGGTATTTATGGAAGTACTCCAAAGCTCTGACAATTGCCAACAACTCTCTTCTTGTAACACAATAATTTCTCTCTGGTTTAGAAAACGTCTTGCTGTAATACGCTATTACTCGTTCTTCACCGTTCTGCACTTGAGACAAAACTGCTCCTAGACCAGTATTGATTGCGTCTGTGTCTACGATGTACTTCCCTTCGGAAGCTGGAAAAGCGAGAATTGGCTGCGAACATAATGCAATCTTCAACGTTCTAAATGCTTGTTCACACTCTCTCGACCATTGGAAGTTTCGTTTATTTTCCGTTAGCTCATGTAGTGGTTTAGCAATAGTAGCGAAGCCTTTCACAAAACGTCGGTAATATGAGCATAACCCCAGGAAACTCCGAACTTCGTGTTTATTCTTCGGAACTGGCCAGTCTCTTACGGTGTCTACTTTATTAGGATCCATGCTAACGCCCGCTGCCGAAACCAGATGGCCCAAATACTGTACTTCCTTCTGGAATAGAGAACACTTCTTCGGGCTCAGCTTCAGTTGTGCACCGTGAATTCTAGTTAGAACTTCCTTAAGGTTTTCCAAGTGATCTTCGAAAGTCTTCCCGATCACTATGACATCGTCTAAGTAAACAAGGCAAGTTTTCCACGTCAGGCCTCGGAGTATCAGGTCCATCAATCTCTCAAATGTTGCCGGTGCATTACAGAGTCCAAATGGCATGACGTTAAATTGGAATAAGCCACTTGGGGTCGAGAAAGCGGTCTTTTCCTTGTCTTCTTGATGAAGACCCACTTGCCAATATCCACTCTTCAGGTCCAATGTGGAAAACCACTGTGCTCCGGACAACGTGTCGAGTGTATCGTCAACGCGAGGTAATGGATAGCAGTCTTTCTTTGTAACATCATTTAACCTCCGGTAGTCTACGCAGAAACGCAATCCACCATCCTTCTTCGCTACCAGCACTACAGGGGAAGACCAAGCACTTGACGAAGGTTCAATTACTCCCTCTGTCAACATGTCCTGTACTAACCGAGACATCTCCTCTTGTTTAGATAATGGAGGCCTTCGAGGAGGTTGGCGTATCGGTGTTGTGTCCCCAGTATTGATGCGATGTTGCACAAGAGAGGTTCTTCCCAGTGACTGTCCCCGAACTGCAAAACAATCTTTGAATTCGTGTAAAAACTGTCCGAGTTCTTTTACCTCACCACTTGAGAGGTCGTTAGAAGATCTGTTCAATAATTCTTGCAGTTCCTCTGGTAATTTAGAAGTATCCGACGAACTGGGTCTTCGTTGCGTTATTCCGGCTACCCAGGCCACAGGAGTCAATTTGCCTAGGAGCGTATTGCTTTGTAAAGTGATAGCTTGATCCAAAATATTCGCCACTCTAATAGGTAAATTTCCGGTTTCGTCAGGTTTTACTAAACTTCTGGCAATTAGTATGCCCGGTGTGCTGACTACCTGGGGTTCGAATATAGAGCACTGATTGCCCCTAGTATCTACCGCAGTTCTAACCATGATGATCTTTTCGGAGTTTGGCGGAACAGTTACGGCCACTTGGTTTATGACGTCCATCGATTTTTCTGCTGTCGTCATTGTTGATAGCATTACCTCTTCGCCTCCGATTCTCAAGACATTGTTTTTGAAGTCGACTATAAATCCGTATGCGTTCATAACGTCCACACCAAGAATTGCTTCATCCACAATGTCTGCAACAAGTACTTGATGATTAAACTCAAGTCTACCGAGGCGTAGGTGTCTCCACTTTTCCATACACTTTTACAGGCCGTCCAGTAGCTGTTCGCAAGCTGCAAGAGCACCAGATTGGCTTGAGATCTTTCACCACGTCGGGGCGCACAATAGAAACTGTTGCGCCTGTGTCAACTGTAATCGAGGTTGGCCTTTCTTGAACAAATCCGGTAACTACCAAGTTCCCGGTGTTTTTCTGAAGCGTAGAAATTGCGTATTCTCTAGGACTGTCCCCGAACTGCAAAACAATCTTTGAATTCGTGTAAAAACTGTTCGAGTTCTTTTACCTCACCATTTGAGAGGTCGTTAGAAGATTTGTTAAATAATTCTTGCAGTTCCTCTGGTAATTTAGATGTATTCTTGATGTCATCTGCTTCCTGCTTCCGTTCCTCTGCCTCCTGCTTGCGTTTTTCATCCTGTCGTTTTTCTGCTTCTTCTCTTTCTTGTATTCGTTCTTCTTTTTGTCGTCTTTCTGTTTCTTCCGCCCCCTGTCTGCGCCTTTCCTCTGCTTCCAGCAGGAGGGATTTCTGTCTCTCATCCGCTTTCTCTGAATCCTGTCGTCGTCGTTCTTCTGTCTGCAACAACAGCGCCTGGAAATTTTCCATCATCTGACTGGCATCCATTGTTTTTCGATTATTTACGAATTACACTCGTCTTGTACAAAGTATCCACTGTTTCCACTGTTAACCGTTCTATCCCACTTCTGACACCACTGTTACGACGGTCTACTCGATCGTCGTAGGTACAGTGGAAACAAAATAAGTACAAGACACCAATTAAATCACTAATCACACCTTTAATTGTTATAGTAAAACAGTTCGTAATTAACAACACAGTGTCTACAACAAATCAAATGAAATTCTTCTTACGCAATAAAATGTCCACTAATATTAAAACTCAACTGTATTACAATGATACCGTCCGAATATAAAACGCAACACTTCACTAATAACTACTTGAACGTACACCGTAATAACTCGAACCGCTCTGTAAATATATCGCACTAATACTCTCGAACCGCACAGTCAAAAATCTCGCATTGAACTGAAAAACTAAGGCCGCGACGCGATGTATTTATAGTTACGCTCACACACCAGAAGCTTCCAAACTGCGGCTTATCTCTCGCGAACTACGTAATTGCTGCGGCCTTGACACAGTCCGAGCGCCCGAGCGAAGGCTGACACAGTCGAGAAAATTCTCGCAACATGCGTTTAGTAGCACGTACACCACACGCTTACGTCGAGATCTTTCTGGCGCATTCGATAAACGCGTAGATTGTTCTGTGCTGTCGTAGCAATATTAACATTCTTGGCTTTTTTCCTTTAAACAATACTTGTCAATGGTTGGTCACAATAATCAGTAAAACTTTAGTTTGACTTTTCTCTTATTCCTAGTTACTGTTATCAATGCGTTTCTCCATTCTTCTGTCAGCTATCTTCCTTCTGTTTTCTTCCGTCATACTTTTTGGAATCTAATGTCATTCTTCGCAGCGATTCTAATATCCCTTAAATATTATAACCTTTTTCTATGTCCTGCCTCCTTCAAGCCCCGCGATGGAAGCCAATTTATATCCTACTCGTGTCTCGTCTCTTCTTTCGTATACCTCTGTAAAATATAACAGTGTGTCTGAGTGTAAAAATGTGTCTGTGTTTCTTATCACTGCATCCTCACACGGCGATGTAATTCACGATGTTTGGGCCCGTAGCGAACGTACTGGGGACCAGGTATCGTGGTTCCCGATCTGAGGTTCAAACGTAGTGGATAATCTCCGGGTGGCGCCAAATTGTTTATATAAAACAATTAAAATTGTTTACTTATCAATGTTCTATTTGAACGAGGCGACGAATTCAATCCGTCCCGCCTTTTCTCAATTTTTGTCAATCGAGTTAGCAGTTGCAGTATTCGCTACTTGCGCGCTAGATGTCGCATCAGAAACCTTCGCTATACATTATATTTTTAAACATACACTTTGCTAATGAAAATAAAACACGATTTAACACACACAGTATAGATTTATTATTAATTTGAAGTTAATATTTTATAGACACAAGTTGTAATTAATTTTTCATATACAATTCTGCACCGGATAATTCTTTATAAGACTCTTTCGAGGGTTAAACAATCGACTTTTGAATACAAATAAACACAGTATGGCGTTTTATTATGCCACTCAACAAATATTTCAATCGATGGTTTGTGGGCTCTTTGGATCACGTTAAAAGGTTCAGATGCAGTTACAATATTAAAAATACACAACCTTACAATGTTTTTTTCCTTAAGTAGGATAATGTGTAGTGGTAATTGTTTTGTCTGAGTGTCATACAAGAGGTTTAAAAGTCGTACATAAATATGAGGTTAGTTCTATAGTTAACAAATTTTCAGTGATTTAACATTACTATTCAATCCTTGCAAGAGAATAAAAATGATTCAGTGGTATTCAATATACATTGAGAAATATTCAAAGTGCGTTTATTTTTGGAAGTTGAAATAATTTAACTGATACTTAACAGTGTTGTAGTACGGTATTACTCTGGATGTCGATAAGGAAGGATTGTGGCATCAATATAATTCATTTGTTCTTTATTCAAGTTTCGGCATCTTTTTCAAAGTTGTTTGGACTTATTTAGATATTTCGTCTTCAATTAAACGTCTTCTCCCTCTGGTAATGGTATTCCGTATCCATCAGACTTCTTTACGATCGATTTCTATACTTTGTTTTACTTTTAAGAGGTTTTGAATATGAAAATGTGTTGTACAGAAATTTCGCATCTGGCTTGCGATAGCGTCACTTTTTAAGTCATTGTATTCAACGGTAATTACCTCGATAAACGGTCGTTTCCATGGTTACATCATTAATTTTATTGGGCGAGCTGAACATGAATACATTGTTATCAATTTTTGAATTCCTTTCAAATCTTCCCATATCTTCGGACTTTCTTCCTCCTCTTATCTTCCTTCTTAGTTATTATCTATTTGCACTGTCATTTATATTTTCTCACAAAGATTATTTTGGTACCCCACAATATTGGGTTTTATCAAGTTTTCTAAGTTTACAATTAATTTCCTACTTACTAATTACATTTCTCTGTTTATATAATTCCTTAATTTAATATTTGGTTTTTAATAATAACTACCATTCATCCTTGGTGAATTAGTCACCTTGGATTTGTCCATTACATGGTGATTTTTATACAATCAGTAATTGCTTATGTTTGACCGTTAGGCCTGTTTCACATTTAAGTAGCCATTACTGGATTTTTATGGCTTCATACACAATATATTTCATTTAGTCCTAAATTGTTATTTTGCATTTATAATTAGGTTTAATGTCTCTGGATGTGTTTGAATTTAGTCTTTTTGTGATCTTGGTTAGTAACAACTGTGTTATTCTATATTACTGGCTAATTATTTGCTATCCATTTCCAATATAACATATAACATTTAGGTCTATGGTCTGTATGACTCTTACAGCCATATCCAATTCATAAACAATAGTTTATACAATTACTTAATTCTTATTTGTTGTTCTGGTGCTAAACAATCTCACCTCTATTGAACTTTTTTCATTAAACTCCCCTTATAACATGGGTATTTACTTAATGTTAATACAGACTTATTTTCTAATGCTTTTTTCTCTCCCTTCCATGTTAACACCATCTTATTACTTTTCTTTGTGAATCACACCTTTAAACTTTTACAATATATTTTTAAGTTATAATAATACTATTTCCTAGTCATCACAGTGAATATCACTACTTAGTGTTCATTATTTACTGAATCAAGGTTCTATTCTAAATACTATTCATTGTAACTTTGTTAAATGTTATTGTTCACTCTTATAACTTAAACCTAGGTTATTTTACTAAGTCTTTACCTTAGCCTACTCTCCTCTTACTATTTTTATGATAGACAATATTTGTATTTATTTTTCACTTGCACTTTCTTAAATTATTTAGTGTTCATTATAATTTACTTAGTGTTTCTTTTGTATTATATCACTCTAGGATAAATCACTTTCACTAGTTCAACTTCCATTTATTTCTCATCATTTTATTCTCTTTCTCTATACACTATCTATATAAAATTATTAATATTGTGTCTTTCTTTGTTAACAAATTACATATATCCCTAACTCTTTTGGTTAGTGTACTTTTATACATTGTTTCATATTACTGACTGTTTATAATTGTCATCTTATCAATACTAACATTCATTAATAATTTTGGTTCTTAACCGGTTTCATTTTCTTTATTATTTTGGATTACATTAGTTCTCCCTTCTCTATTTTTTCCTTGTCTAGTTTTCTTGACGCGTTTCATTTTGTTTTCTTCCTCGTGGGTTTGTTCTCTCTTGGTTTTCATTCTTCTTCTCCTTCATTTGTCTTGTTTTCTTTATTTAGGTTTCTTAACTGGTTTCTTAATTGGTTTCTTAACTGGTTTCTTAACTGGCCAATCTCTGGGGTTGGGTCAATGTCGTTTGTCTGTCAGTCTATTATTTTAGTTTCTTTATTAATCACTTTCGGTTTATTACTCCTTCTCCTTCCATGTTAATTACCTTTTATTTATTTTTTACTCTCCACATAATTTATTTATTCAAACATAATATCATTTAGCATTTTTTATACATACTTATTGTTATCAAAATTTATCTGAATTTGGTGATGTTATAAAATGCTCTCCCACCAAAATTGATCATTTTATAAAACGTGATTCTAAGTTTGATGAAATTATCAATTGTATTGTATCATTTTCTTCTTAAACTCTTGTATCATTTTCTTCTTAAACTCTCCTGCTTCTCACTCGATTTTTATGCTTAATTCTGTATCTTTTATTTCCTTTCTTCTGATTCTTTTCTTCATCATTTTTTCTTATTACGAACTGGTTTATTGATTTTTTATTATAAATTATTCCCTATAAATCTTATTTTCCCTAACTAACTTTACTTTGTAGCTGCAATCGATTCGGATGGGCTCTATTGGCTTACCTAACTCCGTCGTTCAAAACTACTCTCATTCTGAGATCAGGGGAACATCATCCCTGCTCAGTAAAATGATTGCTGGACTTATTCAACAGTCAATCTCAATTAATGAATCTTAAATACAGTCATCTCGTGACTCAACATAATAATAATAATCATAACATTTGTTGGGAATCTTTTACCTTTGTATTTCATTATTGCTCAGTTCGAGTCATATATTTTTTCATCTTTCTTTATAGATACTGCTTGATAATACTTGAAGCATTGCTTTTGATTGATACAATTCACATTTTTATTCATTTTTTAATTACTTTTTGTTTCATTTCAATTCATATTACAACTCTTAGAATGTTTATTTTATTTATTTCGTTTTTTGATCACTGGTTTGTTTAGTCTTACTTCCCATTTCTTTCTAAATAGTAGTGGAAGTTGATCATTTTGATTGATATATTATAACTCTACTTATATGCGTTATTGTTGTGTCGTGTTGTGTGTGAGTACCTACCTGCTGTCCGATCTTGCGGATTCTTCCGGCTAGGGCGTGTGGATTTTGGATTTGAAGTTCGCAAGCTAGTAATCTCAAATTTATTGCAACAACACACAAAATAGGTTACTTTAAAGGGGGAGAGTTTTGTGAGACTGGTAGGCTTTATCGTACAACAATAAAACACTGTTATATGGGGTAATAAAACGTTGTTTATTACTCCAACAACACACAAGAAATAAATGGTTATTATATTATCGATTTCTTACAGTCTAATCAATGAATCAATGTTTTTCGATTGGTTAATAATTGAAAAGAAACTAAACTCGTTCTTTGGCGAGTTAATTTCAATTTAAATTTTAATTAATTAATTGATTTGATTTGATTAAATTTCTTTTACTAAATTGAATTGAAATGTTCATGAACCAAAATATAAAACTCTGAAGTTAATTAGAATAATTTTCCAAAATAAATTAGACATGACAGTCTAGTTCACGTTATTTCATTTCTAGCGATTCGAGTTCTGTTATACTGCAGTATGAACTAATAATTAGATTGTTAGTTAAGATTTGTATAGCGCTTTTATACTACTTCTATTTCTTAACTATAGCATACTAATGACTTAAACTGCAATACCGATTATCACAATGAATTTATTCTTAATTACTAGAGTCTTTGATTTTTTGTATGACACCTGAATTAATTGAATTACAATGTTTAATTGAAAAATAGAAAATTTGATGTGAAAAATAAATAAGTGGATTTTGCTTTCCTGTTATTGAAGAGGATGTCGTTCCGATTTTCCCTCGTCGATTCGAGTCCTTCGCTAGAGAAAGTAATCTGCTTAGAGCTGCTGGATTCGGTCGTGGAGTTCAAAATTCGGCAACACTCTGCTTCCTTGCTGTTTGTGAATATTTTAACGTCTACGGCTCTCTGCTGGAACTGGTTCCTGTCCCTCGTCGATTCGCACGTCGCACGTCAGCGTGTGTGTGTGTGCTTCGTTCGAGTGGTAGCTCTGCTCGTCAGTTGTTCACCAATGATTTAGACGGCCTCTCTGCTGTATTCTTGAAGTCTGGTCTTGAAGTCTGGTGGATCTCTTGCGTGCTTATGACTAGCTGGTAGTACACAATAAGCTTGGCTGATGTACTGAAGAGTATCTCGCCTTTACGCCACAATTACGAGCTATACAGTTGATCTGTGTTTATTGTGTTCGTAATTGCGTGTGTGTTGACCACGTAGAGTCTTCTTGTTGATCTTCACCACTATGGTTACTAGACGATCGAAGAACTACGTCTTAACTTCGTGAGTACTGGCAGAAGAGTGATGTTTCAGCCTGAAAACACCGCACTGGTCGGGGCTTGGGTCAAATGATTTGATTGGCTGACACACTCTCCCTACTACATAAAATTTGAATTCCCTTGGTCCGTGAGAATGAAGTCAGATTCCCACAGACGGAGAATTAATACTATTAATTCCGGCGGAACCAATTTGTCGGTCCGGATTTCCTGTGTTTATTTAATTTTGCAATAACTTGGTTGCAAACCAAGTTGTGTGAAATCTAAAATATACAATCTGTCAGAAATTATTATCTTCATAACATACTAAAATCTCATTAATGTAACTCTATTTTTACAGAAGTTATTCAATTATATTTAATTAACTCTTTCATTTGTTAATTATATTGCGTAAAATTTGCACACGTCATTATTAATATTTCGGTAAACATTTTGACTATCTTGGATTTCGCCTTAATTCATTAGTTTCCGAGATATTAATAATTAACAGTTTGGGTGTAGCCGCTTCCTTGTACAGCGAACTGATTACATAATGACCACGTGTGCGTCGCTTTACTAAGCATTATTTTCAACGCTCTACATTCAAATGGAGTTTTGACTGTTATAATTTATTTAAATATGCTTTCAGTATGGAGGCAACATATAACCCCAAATAGTTAATATTTGGTGCTGTTATATATTCCCACACCCGTTTAAAAAAAAAATTAATGTAATAATTACAGTTATTTTTTTTTCTTAATCATTACACACATATTCTGTAATCACTATACTTATTACTTATACATTGTATTACTTATTCAAAAGAAAAACATAAATGTGTGTTAATGTTATTCCATTATATACAACCTAATTCTAATACATTTATTAATAATATTATATTTGCAATTTATTCTGTATTAATGTTTTTACAACGGTTAATAGCTAACTGCGGCGTTTAAAAGGTTTGTTTGTAAACAGTGGCACGCACACGAAAGAATTTGCTGACACTGTCTTGTTTACAACCGTTATCGCCTGCCGCGTAGCACTAATTGCTTGACCTACTTTCAAACGTGGGGAGGTAGTTACCGCGTGTGTCTTAACTATTTCCTGGCGGTGCGTTTGTTTCGTTCTACGCTCGTTATTCACCGTGTTATAAATGCATTATTATCAATACACAAGCTATCTACAATTATTATTAATAATATTATAAAACACAAGTTATTTATTTTAATTTTACTTATTATAATACAATTACATTATCTTTTAACTGTAATATTTCGTAACCATTTTTACGAACGGTTCTACAGTATTTCGTTAACCATCGGTCATTTTCGTCACCGGATTCGTCGTCCACGTCTTCCCACGCTGACTGTGTGAGAACGTCGTCGTCACTTTCCTGTTGCACCGGACGTACAATTGTCGGAGCCCATTGTTGTATTGTGTTGACGGCCAACCACGGTTCCGTACCTTCCGGTTGAAATAATTTGTCAACTGGCATACAAATTTCAGTAGGAAAATCACTTTTCTTAAATCTAACATTTTTCTTATTTTTACCTATTTTATTGCGATACATTTTAGCATGATTTATGGCGCTTCCACCCTGGAGGCGCCCGTTTCCAAGTTTTTTGGAAACTTACGATTCTTTTTCCTCTCATTGGGGTCTTTATTACTTGGAGTATCGCTGTCTTGCTCTATTGTATCAGTTCTAGCTATCTCAACCGTTTGCATAGTTCTAATCGGGGCCCCATCGTTACCCTTATATTGCCCTTTCGGTCTACCAATATTTTGTTTGCCATTGTATTCAAAGGTCTTATCTGGGGGTTTTGACGATGTCTGGGGTGGAGTAGAACTAGTACCCGGTCTCTGATCGGATTGCTGATGGTACTGTACCCGCGTATTCTGCCCTTCATTATATCGGCGAAAATCAGGATTATAACGCCACCCGCCCAAATCAAAAACCGTCTCACTTTGGGACACTAGAATGAGGAGTTCATCGACCGTGCGTATACCCTGCGTAAACACGGCTACTCTAATGTTATGATTAAAGTGATAGGCAAGTTTCGTGACTATGTCAATCTCCGAAAATGCTGGGGTTAAATGCTTCGCGCGTTCGACCTGCTGGATTATATAATTTTCCGCGGTAATACCCAATTTCCTATCAAATCTGCCATACTCCAGTTCATTGCGCAGAAGTCTTTGGGTATGCGAGTTCCAGTACCGGCTTTCAAATTTTTGTTTGAACTCCGCGTATGTGGACACTCTATCGCGTACAATGTTATACCACTTACGCGCCGAATCACGCATCGCATTAACTACCCACTGTATTTTGTCTTGATCTTCCAGTCGGGAACCTACTCTAGCCATTTCACTCTCACACGCTAACAAAAATTCATTAGGGTTTTCGTTATTCTCCCCCGTAAAATACACGCGATTTTTCTCGTCAACAGGACCTTGTACCAAAATATTAGGAGCAGATCTCCTCCGTACCTCCTGTCGTACTTTCAAAATCTCGTCGTTTAACGTTTGTAAGACACTCTCTTTATTAGAGTCAATGTTAGATCGCGTCTCTACAATTGAAGCGTCTAATCTATCTACTCGTCGTTGCGTTTCGGTCACGTCGGCCTGTATCTTTATCTCGAGAGATTCGACCTTTCTTGAGACGTCTTGCGTTTGCTCTCGCAGCGGCTTATATGGTCCTTGAACCGGCCCTCCATACATGTTACTTGTTCAATAAACGATTTTTGCATAGTGGTCTCAAAAACCTTAAACCGTTCATTGATCTTGGTATCAACCGTATTTACTTTTTCACCGATCTCCGCGACCTTCGCAGTTAGCTCCCTATTACTCCCTTCGATTTTTTTATTGCTTTCCGCGATTTCGTCTATTTTCGCGGTGGTTGCTTTATTACACTGTTTAATTTCCGTATTTATGTCGGCATTGCTAATTTCTAATGCCTCTGTTAGACTAACTTTTTGTGCTTCGATTTTAGAAGTTAATTCTGCTATACTGAGCTCAGCTTTGGCTGCACTCTGTTCAAATTTCGCGTTCATATTAGCGGTCAAATCCGTGTTCATTTGCTGTATTTGTTTAAGTATTTTATCCATATCCATTTTAAATACGCAACAATTTCAAATATAAACAATTTAAAATACACAGAACAGTTTCAAATACACACAATAATTTCACTGCTGTACGAGCACCAGTCACAAAACTCTTTGGGGATTGTTTAGTTGGACGCCAGCTGTTTTAAGAGTTATAAGAGCAAAGTTTCTTTTAACGTGTAAATTAAATTTAAATTGGTTTTAATTAATTTAATTGAATTTGATCTTGCTCCACGTTCCGGGCAAGCCATTTATAACTCTACTTATATGCGTTATTGTTGTGTCGTGTTGTGTGTGAGTACCTACCTGCTGTCCGATCTTGCGGATTCTTCCGGCTAGGGCGTGTGGATTTTGGATTTGAAGTTCGCAAGCTAGTAATCTCAAATTTATTGCAACAACACACAAAATAGGTTACTTTAAAGGGGAAGAGTTTTGTGAGACTGGTAGGCTTTATCGTACAACAATAAAACACTGTTATATGGGGTAATAAAACGTTGTTTATTACTCCAACAACACACAAGAAATAAATGGTTATTATATTATCGATTTCTTACAGTCTAATCAATGAATCAATGTTTTTCGATTGGTTAATAATTGAAAAGAAACTAAACTCGTTCTTTGGCGAGTTAATTTCAATTTAAATTTTAATTAATTAATTGATTTGATTTGATTAAATTTCTTTTACTAAATTGAATTGAAATGTTCATGAACCAAAATATAAAACTCTGAAGTTAATTAGAATAATTTTCCAAAATAAATTAGACATGACAGTCTAGTTCACGTTATTTCATTTCTAGCGATTCGAGTTCTGTTATACTGCAGTATGAACTAATAATTAGATTGTTAGTTAAGATTTGTATAGCGCTTTTATACTACTTCTATTTCTTAACTATAGCATACTAATGACTTAAACTGCAATACCGATTATCACAATGAATTTATTCTTAATTACTAGAGTCTTTGATTTTTTGTATGGCACCTGAATTAATTGAATTACAATGTTTAATTGAAAAATAGAAAATTTGATGTGAAAAATAAATAAGTGGATTTTGCTTTCCTGTTATTGAAGAGGATGTCGTTCCGATTTTCCCTCGTCGATTCGAGTCCTTCGCTAGAGAAAGTAATCTGCTTAGAGCTGCTGGATTCGGTCGTGGAGTTCAAAATTCGGCAACACTCTGCTTCCTTGCTGTTTGTGAATATTTTAACGTCTACGGCTCTCTGCTGGAACTGGTTCCTGTCCCTCGTCGATTCGCACGTCGCACGTCAGCGTGTGTGTGTGTGCTTCGTTCGAGTGGTAGCTCTGCTCGTCAGTTGTTCACCAATGATTTAGACGGCCTCTCTGCTGTATTCTTGAAGTCTGGTCTTGAAGTCTGGTGGATCTCTTGCGTGCTTATGACTAGCTGGTAGTACACAATAAGCTTGGCTGATGTACTGAAGAGTATCTCGCCTTTACGCCACAATTACGAGCTATACAGTTGATCTGTGTTTATTGTGTTCGTAATTGCGTGTGTGTTGACCACGTAGAGTCTTCTTGTTGATCTTCACCACTATGGTTACTAGACGATCGAAGAACTACGTCTTAACTTCGTGAGTACTGGCAGAAGAGTGATGTTTCAGCCTGAAAACACCGCACTGGTCGGGGCTTGGGTCAAATGATTTGATTGGCTGACACACTCTCCCTACTACATAAAATTTGAATTCCCTTGGTCCGTGAGAATGAAGTCAGATTCCCACAGACGGAGAATTAATACTATTAATTCCGGCGGAACCAATTTGTCGGTCCGGATTTCCTGTGTTTATTTAATTTTGCAATAACTTGGTTGCAAACCAAGTTGTGTGAAATCTAAAATATACAATCTGTCAGAAATTATTATCTTCATAACATACTAAAATCTCATTAATGTAACTCTATTTTTACAGAAGTTATTCAATTATATTTAATTAACTCTTTCATTTGTTAATTATATTGCATAAAATTTGCACACGTCATTATTAATATTTCGGTAAACATTTTGACTATCTTGGATTTCGCCTTAATTCATTAGTTTCCGAGATATTAATAATTAACAGTTTGGGTGTGGTCGCTTCCTTGTACAGCGAACTGATTACATAACGACCACGTGTGCGTCGCTTTACTAAGCATTATTTTCAACGCTCTACATTCAAATGGAGTTTTGACTGTTATAATTTATTTAAATATGCTTTCAGTATGGAGGCAACATATAACCCCAAATAGTTAATATTTGGTGCTGTTATATATTCCCACACCCGCTTTAAAAAAAAATGAATGTAATAATTACAGTTTTTTTTTTTTTTCTTAATCATTACACACATATTCTGTAATCATTATTCTTATTACTTATACATTGTATTACTTATTCAAAAGAAAAACATAAATGTGTGTTAATGTTATTCCATTATATACAACCTAATTCTAATACATTTATTAATAATATTATATTTGCAATTTATTCTGTATTAATGTTTTTACAACGGTTAATAGCTAACTGCGGCGTTTAAAAGGTTTGTTTGTAAACAGTGGCACGCACACGAAAGAATTTGCTGACACTGTCTTGTTTACAACCGTTATCGCCTGCCGCGTAGCACTAATTGCTTGACCTACTTTCAAACGTGGGGAGGTAGTTACCGCGTGTGTCTTAACTATTTCCTGGCGGTGCGTTTGTTTCGTTCTACGCTCGTTATTCACCGTGTTATAAATGCATTATTATCAATACACAAGCTATCTACAATTATTATTAATAATATTATAAAACACAAGTTATTTATTTTAATTTTACTTATTATAATACAATTACATTATCTTTTAACTGTAATATTTCGTAACCATTTTTACGAACGGTTCTACAGTATTTCGTTAACCATCGGTCAACCACAAAAAGCACTCCACACCACTACAGAATCTACCTTCGCAAACCACCTCATTGAAGCAAACCACACATATAAAAACATCGACAATAACATGAACATACTACACGTACACACAAAAGGCCGAAAATTAGACACTCTAGAACAATTAGAAATATACAAACACACAAAAACAAATAAAAACGACATCCTAAACGAACAGACACAATTCAAATCGCACGCATTATTCGAACACATCTCACCACACACACACAGCTTCAATCTTTCGAAACACTATCTCGGCACCAACAACAAGACGAGCAGCGCTACTAACGACAGCCTCTGATGAAGCCTTCTATAGGTGAAAGCCGGTTTAGGCTGTAAGGTAAAACTTTACGTTTTTACTTATAAAAAACTTAGTGTTCCGAGTCGTCAATATTATAGTGATTTTCTTATTTAGTCTCTGTTTGAAACAATTATGGATAATTACTTTGTTTAATTAATGTATATGATTTTATGTTGTAGGTCCAATTCATGTGAGGTTATGTGTCATTTGTTTGACAACAATGTGCTTCATCGTTTTTTACAGTATTCATCTCAACTATTGCCATCTCATTATGGCATGCTACTACAATGGTTTATTATTATGTTTTACACATTTTGTACACATTTTTACACTATCTGTTAAAACAATAATACTGGTTTTCTTAGTCTAATTATGTTACCTATTTTGGTGGATTGCATCTAGGCTTTGGTACATTGATTTGTTTATACTCAACAATTAGTTTATTCTCTACTATTTGTCTTGACATTCATCTACATTTTGTCCTGTGTTGCTATGACATTCAGGCACATTTCATATCAAGGATTATAAAGCTTTTATTATTGATCTCTATGAACAATTAATTCACTTTTCTGTATCATATTTTTGGTGGCCTTATTGATTATCTCTGTGGTTTTACAATCTTGGATTAAACTTGGTACACTAATTGTTTGTGCATTTCACTTGTTAGTCGTTGATTCTTTCACTTACAAATGGTTAATCACTTCCCTTCGTTATAAACACTTTCACTGATATTGTTTGCTGTTTACTTGGGGTAAAATGTTATTATATCACATGTTGTTACACTTATACTAAGTATTCACTGTCATTGTTTGTGATCACTTATTGATGCTCAACACTTGGTTTCTTTATTATTGGTATTCCAATAATCATTACACTTATTCTGGTCACTACATTGATTTTGATTCTTCCCATATCTTGTGAATGTTGATGTCTTGTACTGGTCATACATAATCTTCATTCTTCATGGTACATTTCTTTTCCTCTTCTTCTTCTTTTTCTTCTTCTGGTTAGTCGTTTGTCACTTTTGGTGCTTTCCTTGGTTACACATTATTTGTAATAATTCATGTTCACTGAATATAGTCATATTCTTCCATATTTTCATTCATTATTATGATAGTCATTGTCCTATATTTATTTCACTCTTATAACAACTTAGTTTGTTTTTTCACTATGGTGATTGTATTTGATTCGTCTCCTTCTTATGATGATAATTATTTTCGGCATATCCCCTCACTATTTTGATCTATTGGGCCTGGATGCTAACGTATTATATTGACTCATGGTATTTTCTCTTTCTTTGTTATACTCGATGATATTCTTATTACTCTTCCTTCTTCTTCGTTGGGTTGTTTCAATATTATTTATTCGTAGATACACATTTTATTTTTATTCTCCTGTTCCTTCTTCTATGCTTGATGAAATATTTTCATTTTATTCTTCTATTTGACGTATTAGACATTTTTTTTATGTAACTGCTATTTTGGTACGTTACAACGTGTTATGTTATTTATAGGAATATATATTTTTTTTCTCTCTTAAGGAGGAGATTGATTTTAGTGTGGATTAAAAAAAAAAAAAATCAGTTTTGAATTCTTGTTGTTGTTTTGGAGAAATTAATTGAACAAGCCAATGCCTCAGACACAAACCAATGCACCTAAAAGGAAACATATCAGTTGTAGATATGGAAGTATATTAGACCACTATTTTAAAATTTGTATTCGATGTTTCAGAGTTTTGTGGTGTTGTGACCGCGGTCCTGAGCTGGCCGGTGCGTCAGAGCAGGAACGTTAAGTGCCTCATGGCCTTATGGTGTTGGGATCTCTCCCGAGAAGTCCAGTAAGGTCAGACAGGTACGATCAGCATTATTGGACCAAGGGTAAGTGACTAGAAATTTTTTTATATATTAACATTACTGGGGTTGTGGCGACATATCTAGGCGGATCCTTTTAGAACCGTATGAATGAGTCAATGAACGTTTTTATGTCTCGACACAAAATCTTTCATTGAGGGGGTTTGTAACAGTACATAAAGGCCCAATACCTTAATTATGGGATTTGAGGATGTTTTATAATGTTTTATTGTGTCACAGTTGAATAAAGTATGGTTAGGTCCATTGTCCCTGTGTAAAAAATGAACAACGCAGATTTAGTAAGAGGAGCATAATGCCAAGGTCACCGGTGGACGAGCAAAAGCAAGCAGAGATGATGGCGGTGTATGTGATGACGAACTCTTATTAATAACAATTGTGATTGGTTTATAAAGCTGTGCCGTCATGAATAAAAGACAATGACGCAGAAACAACAGCGTATGTAACTAGGCGTTGGCCCAGCAAACAAAAGACGGTGACGTCAAATACACTAACACGTACGCAAATCTTACATAAAACCAGTTCTCAGTCCATTACAACTCATCAAGATGTCTACACGCTAAATTTGTGGCTGGCACAGTTTTGCCAGTAAAAGTGCTTATTAATCAATCTAAAATGTAATTAACAGTACAAACAATGTAGCATTGTTAACTGCTACCTAAGATGTTTAATTAAATTCAGTGTAACAAAGGAACAAAACGAGATTATGAGAGGCGCCGAATATCTGGCCAAAAACGGAGAACATCTGAAGGGAGACCGCAACTACTAATCAGGAAAGTGCAACTTAATTAACTGTTATTCTTTGGTGAAAATGAGCTCTAAATTATAAATCAAAAATTACAAAAGGTACCAATAATATAACATGGGGGTAAGGAGTGTGTGTGTGTGTGTGTGTGTGTGTGTGTGTGTGTGTGTGTGTGTGTGTGTGTGTGTGTGTGTGTGTGTGTGTGTGTGTGTGTGTGTGTGTGTGTGTGTGTGTGTGTGTGTGTGTGTGTGTGTGTGTGTGTGTGTGTGTGTGTGTGTGTGTGTGTGTGTGTGTGTGTGTGTGTGTGTGTGTGTGTGTGTGTGTGTGTGTGTGTGTGTAAGAATGTGTCTGTTCTTATAAATTACTAATCAGTAAATTGAGGCATTGGTTTCTGTCCTTTTAAGAAATAGATAAATAATAGCGAGAGAACTGCAGTCTCTTTGAGATGTATGGTAATAGACCATGTATACAATCAAATAATGAAATAAGTGCACTCAGTATTAGTAAAGGAGTAGAAATCATTTAGGTAGTGATGGTAAGGCGCCATCTTTGTTGTATTGTAAAACGTAACTAAGAAAAAGATAGAATATTAAATCAATCATATGTCCACACTAAAGTTGTTCAAATCATTGTTTCATATACCTCTATTGTTTCTGAATCTCGCTGAGAGTGAACCCTGGACCCTAGAGAGAAAATTCAAGTGGAATATAAACCACGTGCTAAGACCGAGACTGTTATGGTAAGTATATGTGTTTTATTGTATGTTATTACCATAAGAAATAAAATATATAATATATAGAAAGTGAGTAAGACGACAAGGTGTTGGGAATCTTTGTATTGCTTCAACCTTCTCTGCTGAAGGGGTGATACCTTCTTCGGTCAGACTAAAACCTAAAAATTGTACCTTGCTGGCTATGAATTTGAATTTGTCCAGCTTAAGGGTAATATGGTTATCTGATAATTTTTTCAAAACTGTCTCTACTCTATTACAGTGTTCTTGCCAATTTGATGATGTGATCAACAAGTCATCTACATATACGGTAGTAAAGTTAAGTACCTCTTGTCCCAATATCTGATCCATACACTGGACGAATACAGCAACTGAATTAATTAATCCGAATGGCAGTCTCTTGAATTGGTAGTTTCTCCCATCGAACAAAAAAGCTAAGTATTTTCTACTGTTCGGGTGTAGCTCTACCTGCCAGTATCAGCAGACTGTATCCCATGCGCTGATGTATTTCGTGCCATGGAATTTCTTAAGGATCTCTTCAATTTCGCTTGGGGGCGTTCTGTCATTTACTATCATCTTGTTGATTTCTCTAGCATCAAGGCATATTCTTACCTTGCCGTCCTTCTTTGGTATCGCCACTATTGGACTTGTATACGGGGATTGGCTTAATTCTATTATATCCTCTTCCATCATCTGGTTGATCTCTGCCTTCACTGCATTTCTTTGAGAGTATGCGATAGGATATGATTTTTTCTTAAAATCCACGGGTTCCTTGAAAATAATTTGAAATTGATAATCCTTTACCTTTCCCGGGGCATCAGAAAAAATGTGTCGGTATTGATTATAAATTTTTATGAGATCCTCTGCCTGGTGAGCACTAATCGGTTGATCTCGTACTTTCTCTTTGGAATTGTCTGATCTCCTCCAACTTGTTTGACCATATTTCTTCGTCCTCCCATTCATTCGTTATTTTTACCTGTGCTTGTTGACAGTAATTATTCTGTAATATGGTATAACAGTGGTTTATTGAAGGTAAGTTAACACCCTTCACTATACTGGTTGTCCATATTCCATTTTCCGTGTTTAATGACACTTCTCCCTGCTTTAGATTAATTATAGCAGAATATTGTCGGAGTATGTCACATCCCACAAGTATTGAGAATGGTAGGCCACTGGCAACAAGAAAAGACATAGCGAATGTTAGGCCTTCACCTTTAAGTTCCAGGGACACTTGTTTCCGGACAGTTTTGTTTTGTCTGCCGGTAGCACCGATAATTGTTATGTTATTTATTGGTAGAGTTGGTATAGGTGTACTACCTTCTTGTTGTATTTTGTTTAACTCTATTTGGTCAATTAAAGATATGTTGGATCCAGTGTCGATCATTAATGTTGACATTACTCCATTGATTTGGGCATTTACGTACACTATCTCACTATTTCGGCTGGGCATTGGTTGATTACTTTCTTCCACCAATTCATCTTTGATGTTTTTTAGATAATTTGTTTGTATTATAGTGATTATATTTTTCGTCGTCGTGCATTCCCCAAGAGATTGGTCCAGTGATGGGCTGTCCACAGTTTTCACTGGCCTTAAGCGTTTAAATGAGGGTTGACCTCACTGTCCCTAACTTCATTAGTGTTTGATGGTTGGTTAGCATTCGGCTCCTGTCGATTATTCCGGTCATCCACGCTGTTCCTGGGATTTTCTTCGAGTGGGTGACTTCTTGTATCAGGTACCTGGCTAAAGTACGTTCGCCAATAGTTAGATGGGGGATAGTTTCTTCCTGGACTCCGTTGTCTTTGTCCCCTCATGTAATTTACCTGTGGCCGGTATCCTTGATTATTGTTATGGTTATTGTTATTGTTTCCAGGGTGATAATTGTTGTTGTAACCATTCGATGGGTAGTTACCCCTGTAGTTGTTCCTGAAGTTGTTATTATTATTTTTTCCATTTCTGTTAAAATTTCTGGGCACGTTATTGCCCCGTGGGTTCCCTTGATAATTGTTAGGGTTGTTTACTGGTGGCTTATTATCTCCCTGTTGGTTTGGTGATAATTATCTCTCATTGGTTCTATTATTCCTGAAACTGGACACTCTATTTTTCTGTACTGCCACTCGTGCTCATGGCTTTCCAATAAGCTAGCCATGTCTTGGATGGTCTTTACCTGGCTGTACATCCGTGCTTTTTGGATGGCGTCGTCGTAGTGGTAAGATAATTGTATTACCAGACACTCTTCTGGTATACGTGGTTCCAAATTCCTGGCCATGCAGATTTTTCCCAAGAAGTAGGAGGTGAGGGATTGTCCATTTTGATTTTCATACCTTCCATTGCTCAGGTTATTGCGGACCATGTTCTGAGTCGATTGAGACCAGTATTTAGCCTTGAACTGGGTCTTAAATTCTTGAATGCTTTGGATGTCTGGCCTGGTGGCAGTCCACCAGTTGTCGTAAGTCTCCTTGAACATTTCGTCCAGCATTCCTCTTATTATTGTCCACCGGGTCTCTCGATTTTTGATGATTAACTCTTCTACCCTCTTCAAGAACTCAATAGGGTTCCTTTTATAATTACGGAAGTTAATAGTATCTCTGTTGTCCGTGTTCATGACATGATTATTGTTACATGGTCGGTTACGCCAGGCGTCCACTTCTTCCCGTAACGACTCTTCTATTCTGTGCATTTCGTCAATCCTTTGTTGGTTTTTGTCTACTTTGCTGTCTATTTTATTTAAATTGCTGTAAACTCCTTCCATTCTTTCCCCCAAGTCTGTTCGTACAGCTGCTACCTCCTTCTGGTTTTCTTCCCGGACTTGGTGTATGTCCTGGTCCATCTGGGCACATCTTCTGACTGTTTCTTCCTGACCCTCCTCAATTCTCCTTTTATTTTCTCCTTCGAGATGGTTCATTTTATTGAGTACTTCCTCACGGACTCCAGAAACATTTTCGTTGGTCTTCTCTAGCTTCTCCGTTTCCTCTATTTGTCATTGATTTCCGTAATCTGCTGCTTTGCTTCTTCTCGGTACTCCATTAATTGGTGTGCCACCTGCAGCTTCATTTCTTCTTTATTTTTCTCGTGGTCCTCCTTCAGCTGTTCCCTCAATTCTTCCTTCAATTCTTCGTTTCTTTGCTGAATTTCCTCCATCAATTGTTGTTGTAATGTTTCATTATTTTGGTTAACTGTTTTCCTCAATTCTTCCTTAGTACTTTTATTTGTACTCACTATTTTCTCATTGATCTGTTTCAAATTGTCATTGGTTTCTTTCTTCATTTGTTTCAGACTCTCCTCATTCTTGTCGAATTTCTCCTCCTGTTTCTTGAAATTTTCACTGTTTTCTTTCTTCATCTGTTTCAGACTCTCCACATTCTTGTCTAATTTTCCATTAATCAACTCCCATAATTTTTGTAAATCCATTCCTCCTCTGGCTTCCTCCCTATCCCCAGTCTGTGGTTCCATTTCTTCGTCTTGGGTTGGTTCTGTTGTGGTTATTGATGTCTCCACTTCTTCAATCGGTGTTCCTTCCTCTTCTTCCCCTCTATTTTCTTCCATCTCTTTCTCCTTCGCCAACGTTTTCGATAAACCTCTTGTGTGCATCTAGATTTCCTTTCGTGACCGCCGCTAGAACTTCGTACCTTCCTTTTTTCAAGCTCCACCGGTTGGTCGCCAATTTATAACCTTTTTCTATGTCCTGCCTCCTTCAAGCCCCGCGATGGAAGCCAATTTGTATCCTACTCGTGTCTCGTCTCTTCTTTCGTATACCTCTGTAAAATATAACAGTGTGTCTGAGTGTAAAAATGTGTCTGTGTTTCTTACCACTGCGTCCTCGCACGGCGATGTAATTCACGATGTTTGGGCCCGTAGCGAACGTACTGGGAACCAGGTATCGTGGTTCCCGATCTGAGGTTCAAACGTAGTGGATAATCTCCGGGTGGCACCAAATTGATTATATAAAACAATTAAAATTGTTTACTTATCAATGTTCTATTTGAACGAGGCGACGAATTCAATCCATCCCGCCTTTTCTTAATTTTTTGTCAATCGAGTTAGCAGTTGCAGTATTCGCTACTTGCGCGCTAGACGTCGCATCAGAAACCTTCGCTATACATTATATTTATATATAATATTATATTAAATTATATTATATTAAATTATATTAAATACATTATATTATATTAAATACCGCCAACACAGCGTATTACATCCACAAGTACAGAAATGTTAGATTACAGATAACGAAAACCTCCTTGAACATCGCTTACAACAAAACTTACCGTAAACACAACATTATACCCACACATGCACAAATCACAATAAAAAATAAAATACACCTAGACAATATCATCAATGATTTATACCATAAAAAAGATACATTAAACAAAACGGCATATAACCTACACGTAAAACTCACACAAATATTACACCACATTGAATTCGAACACATAATACAACATACACGAAATATCATAGAGAAAATCCAAATAAAAATACAGGAAGTACATAACAGAAAAATCAATAACATATTAACACGCAGGAACGAAACTGTCCCTACACCGACACATAAATTTCACACACGTACTGTAAATACAACGACAACCAATTTCACTAACGCAGAAATAAACCTCTTAGATAAAGGTCTAAAACACAATTTAGGTATCAATACAAATAATAACGTTAATAGTAAACATACACGTGACATAGTCCTAGACGCTGAAACAGCCATACAACACACACTAACCCAAGACCATGATACCATACGTTATGAAATAAAGCGTAAATTACAACACACACAACAATATGAAAATAAACAACACAATAATGAATTCCAAACACTAAAAAACATAAAACATAAATTACACGAACACAACCTAACCATACTTAAAGCAGACAAAGGTAATATAAATGTCATAATAGAAAAACAGGCTTTAAATAACAATATTGAAACATTTTTTAATGAAAACAACATCACTAAATTAAATAAAGACCCCACCCCTAAATATCACAAACAAATAAACAAAACCCTAAATAACACAAAACACATAGTATCACCTGACAACATCAAATATCTAAAACAAATTAAACCAAAAGCCCCTACACTAAATGCACTACCGAAATTACACAAACCCAATATTCCCATCAGACCACTTATAAACAACACACAAGCACCTTCACACAAAATAGCTAGACATTTAGATAAATTGATCAGAAATAGCATAAATTTAACAAACAACACCACTGTCAAAAATAATTTAGATCTAGTGAATAAAACTCAACATGTACACATTCCCCACAATTCCACACTTGCTTCATTCGACATAACAAACCTATACACCAACGTTCCCATAAAAGAAACCATAATTACATTAGAACAATTACTAAAAATAAACAACACACCCGAAACACACATAAACGAGATCATCCATCTAACTAAAATCATCACAGATCAAAATTATTTCACACACAATAGCATGTATTACACACAAACAGATGGACTACCCATGGGCTCCCCTATATCAGGTATACTAGCAGAAATATTCATACACACCATAGAACAGAAACACATACTGAACAACAACAAATACACTGATAAAATAATATATTGGCACACGTATGTCGACGACATTTTACTTCTTTACAACGGCAACAAAAGACAAATAGAAAATTTCCACAAATACATTAACACTATACACCATAAATTAAAATTCACACTTGAAATAGAATTAAATAACAGCATAAACTTTTTAGACCTTACAATCACCAAAACAAACAACACACACACATACAAAATATACAGAAAACCCACCACATCAGACATGGTCATACACAACACATCCAACCACCCAACTCAACACAAACATGCAGCTTTCAACTACATGCTCCATAGGCTCACGTCAATACCCCTAAACACACATGACTACCAAGATGAATTAAACACAATTAAATACATAGCAGTCAAAAACGGATACAACCCCGAATTAATAAATAAACTACACAAACGAATCCTCAACACAAAAAGTAAAACACATCTGACCAACAGCACACAACCCAGTAAATACATAACACTTACATACTACAATTCCAATACACATAAAATTGCAAACACATTTAGGAAACAAAATTATAAAGTAGCTTACAGAACCAATAACACCATTAGAAAACACATAAACAATACTAACAAAGACATTGACACATACAGCAAAACAGGGGTTTATAAATTAAATTGCAATGATTGCCAACAATTCTACATCGGCCAGACGGGAAGATCTTTTTCTTCCAGGTTTTCTGAACATTTAAAAGCCCTCACCACAAACTACATACATTCCACATTTGCCACACATTTACATAATGAAAACCACAGCTACACAAACATAGAACACAACATGGAAATACTACACTACTTACCTAAAAGTAGAAAACTAAACACAGCTGAACAATTTGAAATATACAGATATCACACACTACAACCAAACAACATATTAAATGAACAGATACATTACAAATCACATACACTCTTTGACACACTGATCCACACACATAATTCGAACCTCAGCGCCAACCCCTTCCCACCATCAACCCCCACCACACACTCCATTCCGTAACGGTTATTCTGTAATCGACAGTTAGTACTAAACCCACTGAAGAAGAGAGACAACATCTCGAAACGTTTGGGAAGTGACAACAGTAAGTTCATAAGTGAAAGTATTATATATATTATTACATTATATTTTTAAACATACACTTTGCTAATGAAAATAAAACACGATTTAACACACACAGTGTAGATTTATTATTAATTTGAAGTTAATATTTTATAGACACAAGTTGTAATTAATTTTTCATATACAATTCTGCACCGGATAATTCTTTATAAGACTCTTTCCAGGGTTTAACAATCGACTTTTGAATACAAATAAACACAGTATGGCGTTTTATTATGCCAATCAACAAATATTTCAATCGATGGTTTGTGGGCTCTTTGGATCACGTTAAAAGGTTCAGATGCTGTTACAATATTAAAAATACACAACCTTACAATGTTTTTTCCTTAAGTAGGATAATGTGTAGTGGTAATTGTTTTGTCTGAGTGTCATACAAGAGGTTTAAAAGTCATACATAAATATGAGGTTAGTTCTATAGTTAACAAATTTTCAGTGATTTAATATTACGATTCAATCCTTGCAAGAGAATAAAAATGATTCAGTGGTATTCAATATACATTGAGAAATATTCAAAGTGCGTTTATTTTTGGAAGTTGAAATAATTTAACTGATACTTAAAAGCGTTGTAGTACGGTATTACTCTGGATGTCGATAAGGAAGGATTGTGGCATCAATATAATTCATTTGTTCTTTATTCAAGTTTCGGCATTTTTTCAAAGTTGTTTGGACTTATTTAGATATTTCGTCTTCAATTAAACGTCTTCTCCCTCTGGTAATGGTATTCCGTATCCATCAGACTTCTTTACGATCGATTTCTATACTTTGTTTTACTTTTAAGAGGTTTTGAATATGAAAATGTGTTGTACAGAAATTTCGCATCTGGCTTGCGATAGCGTCACTTTTTAAGTCATTGTATTCAACGGTAATTACCTCGTTAAACGGTCGTTTCCATGGTTACATCATTAATTTCATTGGGCGAGCTGAACATGAATACATTGTTATCAATTTTTGAATTCCTTTCAAATCTTCCCATATCTTCGGACTTTCTTCCTCCTCTTATCTTCCTTCTTAGTTATTATCTATTTGCACTGTCATTTATATTTTCTCACAAAGATTATTTTGGTACCCCACAATATTGGGTTTTATCAAGTTTTCTAAGTTTACAATTAATTTCCTACTTACTAATTACATTTCTCTGTTTATATAATTCCTTAATTTAATATTTGGTTTTTAATAATAACTACCATTCATCCTTGGTGAATTAGTCACCTTGGATTTGTCCATTACATGGTGATTTTTATACAATCAGTAATTGCTTATGTTTGACCGTTAGGCCTGTTTCACATTTAAGTAGCCATTACTGGATTTTTATGGCTTCATACACAATATATTTCATTTAGTCCTAAATTGTTATTTTGCATTTATAATTAGGTTTAATGTCTCTGGATGTGTTTGAATTTAGTCTTTTTGTGATCTTGGTTAGTAACAACTGTGTTATTCTATATTACTGGTTTGTTGTTCTGGTGCTAAACAATCTCACCTCTATTGAACTTTTTTCATTAAACTCCCCTTATAACATGGGTATTTACTTAATGTTAATACAGACTTATTTTCTAATGCTTTTTTCTCTCCCTTCCATGTTAACACCATCTTATTACTTTTCTTTGTGAATCACACCTTTAAACTTTTACAATACATTTTTAAGTTATAATAATACTATTTCCTAGTCATCACAGTGAATATCACTATTTAGTGTTCATTATTTACTGAATCAAGGTTCTATTCTAAATACTATTCATTGTAACTTTGTTAAATGTTATTGTTCACTCTTATAACTTAAACCTAGGTTATTTTACTAAGTCTTTACCTTAGCCTACTCTCCTCTTACTATTTTTATGATAGACAATATTTGTATTTATTTTTCACTTGCACTTTCTTAAATTATTTAGTGTTCATTATAATTTACTTAGTGTTTCTTTTGTATTATATCACTCTAGGATAAATCACTTTCACTAGTTCAACTTCCATTTATTTCTCATCATTTTATTCTCTTTCTCTATACACTATCTATATAAAATTATTAATATTGTGTCTTTCTTTGTTAACAAGTTACATATATCCCTAACTCTTTTGGTTAGTGTACTTTTATACATTGTTTCATATTACTGACTGTTTATAATTGTCATCTTATCAATACTAACATTCATTAATAGTTTTGGTTCTTAACCGGTTTCATTTTCTTTATTATTTTGGATTACATTAGTTCTCCCTTCTCTATTTTTTCCTTGTCTAGTTTTCTTGACGCGTTTCATTTTGTTTTCTTCCTCGTGGGTTTGTTCTCTCTTGGTTTTCATTCTTCTTCTCCTTCATTTGTCTTGTTTTCTTTATTTAGGTTTCTTAACTGGTTTCTTAATTGGTTTCTTAATTGGTTTCTTAACTGGTTTCTTAATTGGTTTCTTAACTGGTTTCTTAACTGGCCAATCTCTGGGGTTGGGTCAATGTCGTTTGTCTGTCAGTCTATTATTTTAGTTTCTTTATTAATCACTTTCGGTTTATTACTCCTTCTCCTTCCATGTTAATTACCTTTTATTTATTTTTTACTCTCCACATAATTTATTTATTCAAACATAATATCATTTAGCATTTTTTATACATACTTATTGTTATCAAAATTTATCTGAATTTGGTGATTTTATAATATTCAATTTCCCTAACATTCCCTAACATGTGAGCTGGTACAGTTCAGAGAGGCACTGTTTGGCTTCATACTCTGCTGCCCACACTACACTTCAATATAGTACTGCTGGAATTAATCTACAGTCAGCTATAAAAATATAATAATATCATAATAATCTTTTTTTTAATTAATACTAAACATCTTGGGGATTCTTTACGCTGTTGCATTTTATATTTAATTATTCATATATTGCATACTTCGTGATTCCATCTTATTTTCATTAACTATTTTCAGATAACATTTCTGACAGTCATTATTTGTAACTATTCTTGATCTTCTTTTTTGTTGTGACAGTAATTCTAAGTATTATCTTTTCATTGTTATTCTCATTTCCAAGAATTTCTAAATTGTAATTGCCTTAATTATCATCATTACTTAAGTTCAGTGTAATTATAGTCATTAAATTATCCATTGTTCTTCTTATTTTACCATTTTGTCTGGTCACATTACCACTAATTATGTTGACATACATTTTTTCTTGTTACATTTAAAATTATACTGGTCATAAACAATTATTTATTTTGTTCTTCGATTCGCTTGGCATTTTGGCATGTATCTTAGATCATATTGTTTTTTTAATTATTTTGCATAGGTCCTTCTTGATATAAAATTTTTAATCTTGTGGTTTTATTCTTAAATATTTAGAATATTTCTTTGTAAACATATAGTAATATTTTCTTACTTCCTTTTTTTTTTAATCTTAGGGGTTTTATTAAATCTTCTTAATAATTTCTTTATAACCATATAGTAAGACGTTCTTACTTCTTTTTGAATTTCGTGGTTTTTATTAAATAATATTGTTCAAAATATTTAGTAAGTTGTTCTTACATACTTTTTGGATTTTGTGGGTTTTTTATTTTCATATTTAATATTATTTATTTATTTCTTCCTTCCAATTGGTTTCCTGGTCGGTTTTCAGCAAATCAGTCCCATTTTTCTGGTTGACTACTTCTTCTTCTAACCATGGTCCATTAATTCATCTGCACTCGTCATCCAGATTACTGTAGTTTTCATACCAATTTTTACACTTGTTAAATATCTCTTGTGTATCTGGTACTGTAACTCGGCTGATACAAAGTCTTCATTTAAGTCAAGGTTTTCTGTTATAATTAGATCCCTTTAATTGACAGGTATTGTATCTCCTCTAATCTAACGTAATCACTCATATATGCTACTATTCCATTCTCCTTGACCTCTGTATTATTTACACAATGTTCTGCTGGTTTTCTCCGTATCGAAGATATAATTGATGTGGTCAGATACTCTTTGATCGTCGATATTTTTAAATGATATTTAAATTTATTTAAGTTCTTCTTTATTATATTATGGTGGTTTACCTTGGCCATTTTTATAAAGTTTCTTCTATAATTCATACCTTTACATAACTCCCTTCGTTCAGTAATTGGGAGGTTGAATGCACTAATTAATCCACCCTTACTCATCTCCATTTCTTGTTTTGTATTGACTATTTTCTTTCTCCATATTTTCCTTATTTTCTTGATATTCTCTTCCATGGTTTGGATCTTCTCCTTGTCCTTTCTATTTTTATTTTCAGGTAGCAATGTATTCTGGTCTTCTCTAGTTTCTGTTTCCTTGCTACTCTCTTCTGTGTTCGGATTTACTACAATACCTTCGGAAGTGTTGGTTAGTGTTTCATTCATATTCTTTAAACACATCTCCATTTCTTTATTTGTCTCCTCCCTGTATTTATCTACTTTTGGGCTAAGTGTGTTAGCATTTTCAAACTTCCCCTCGAAAGTTTCCCTTATCTCCTTATTGAACTTCTCCATCGTACACTCAATCCGCTTTAAACTTGCTTCGTTTATTTTCTCAATTCTTTCATCCATTCGCCTTAAATTCTCTTCATTTGTTTGTAGGATCTCTTCCTTCATTTGTCTTAAACCCTCATCATTCCTGTCAAATCGTTCGTTAATTTGGATTAAGCTTTCATTGTTCCTATCGAACCTTTCGTTAATTAGTTTTGAGGTTTCCTTAATTTCCTCATTTGTTTTCTGTGAAGTTTCCTCCTGTTTCTTAAAATTTTCGTCTATCCTGTCAAATTTCTCGTTTATTTTATTAAAATTTTTGTTAGTTTGTCTACTTTGTTCTGCCATAAATTTCATTATTTCCTGCCAATTTGGTTCTTCTCTGGCTCCCGCTTTATTTATTTGGTCCCCTTGGGCATCTTCTTCAACTGTTTCCCTTTCCGTGCCCATTATTACTTCAGTTTCTTTTGTATTATTTGTTTATTTCACTATCTGTGACTACTTCTATTTCTCCTTCCGTTTCTCGTTCCTTCATCATCTTTTTAGACACTCCTCTGGTATGCATTTTTTATCTCCAAAAGTTGCCTGCTCTAGTTAAGTAATATTTTATATATAAAATAGAAGTAGTCACAGATAGTGAAATAGAACAACAGACAGATAATACAAAAGAAACTGAAGTAATAATGGGCACGGAAAGGGAAACAGTTGAAGAAGATGCCCAAGGGGACCAAATAAATAAAGCGGGAGCCAGAGAAGAACCAAATTGGCAGGAAATAATGAAATTTATGGCAGAACAAAGTAGACAAACTAACGAATTTTAAGCAATATAATTTATAAAATTACGGTTTTACTTAACTTAAGCCCTACACTAGTTGAGTGCCAATTTATTATTACCCCTAGTACGTACGTCTCATTCGAGCCCCGCGTTGGAAGTCAATTTATTACTGATCCCTTGTGTTCGTGTTAAGCCCCACTGTTGGGTTCGTCAATTTATTACTTACCGAGTACGTATGTCTCTGTTTCTCTTCTCTATTCTAATTAATTAATGTACCAATTTATATTGAATTTTAATTTTAACTAGGGGATTAACTAATAGTAAATTTAGTTAATTAACTATTATAATTTATTAAAATGTGTATTAAAAAATCTTTTTGGTTTTTGACGGGCGGCTTATGGACGGTAGCGCAATGATTTTATTTTCTAGGTTGGCTAATCTGATTTATATCGCGCATCAATTTTCACGTGGTTGAACTTTGCACAGTGCACAGCAAGCTTGCTCGGCGTTCGGTTCGCCGAACTCTTCTCTGTCAATTAGTGTCGACATTAAATGTAGGCTTTAGGCCTTCTTACATTCTCGCTTATGGCCAACTAGCGCCATAATTAACTTGTGTTCTCGCTTATGGCCGACTAGCGCCATAACTTCATTCTAATATAAATTCATATTAATCTGCAACATGCAGTATTAGCCAGCCTCATTCAAATTTACATCTGTAATGTAACTAGTTCAGATATTAAACTTATTCGTATACAGTCCATTTCTCGTTATTTCTTAATTCAGAATAATTCATTATACACATTATCTCAATCACTATGGAAGACCAGCCAGCAGAATACTTAAACCAAGAAGAATACATTTAGCCCACTCGGGCCCAATTAACTAACACTTCCTGTCCACGCTTGTGGAACATTATTTAATTCAACAGTTTCGGTCCACTTGGACCGGGTACCATTCATTTTTTGGTCCACCGTGCCTGGATTATAATCAGCATTTTAGTCCTCACGGTGCGCATCATCCAGTGTATTATATATTAAAGGATAGGAAGGACCTGGAAGAAATCGTAAATGAGATAGTACTACAGCAGAAGCAAGATGTCAAATTAGCAAACATACGAAGGAGACTGATGGAATCCGAAGAGATTATTAATAACTTTTACTGCCTACACAAAGATATACTGTTCATTAAAACAAAAAAGAACCAAGGAACATGGAAGTTAGTAGTTCCAAATTCTCTAGAAAACAAAATAATTAAAGACTACCATGTCAGATACATGGGAACATTAAAAATGGTTAAAGCGTTAGAAGAAGAACTATTCATTAAAAGTATAACTAGAAAAGTAAATAAAAACATTAAAACATGCACAATGTGTCAAATGGTCAAAACCAATAACGAAAGAAAATATGGAATGATGATACCCATCACGTCAATTACAAAACTGGAAAAAGTGTTTCTTGACATATGTGGACCATTTCCACGTAGCGGAGGGACACATAGATTCAAGTTCATAGTGATTCTGTTGGACCATTACACCAAGTACACCAAGTTATACGCTATAAACAGAGCAACAACAAAGAAAATATTAGAAATCATAAAAAACAAATACATTACAGAAATTGGAAAGCCATACATGATAATAACAGACCACGGAACACAATTTAAAGGGAGAAAATGGAGAGATGAATTACTAAAATTAAACATAAAAACCTATAAACAACCATATACCACCCGAGCAGTAATCCCGCAGAAAGAGTGTTAAGAGAGGTGGGACGCATTTTAAGAACGTAGTGCCATGATAATCAAAAAGAATGGCAAAAATATTTAACTTCAACTGAAGAATTTTTGAATATAAGTTACCACCATTTTATTGAGAACACACCATATTCAATGATGTTTGGAAGAAAACCATATCGAGAGATACAGGAGTTAATAGACTTTCCAACCAACCCAGAAGACCCATATGAAGCAAATAAATGCTACAACTGAATCATGGAGAAAATAGAGAAACAGAAAACTAAATATTCCCAGAACCAGACCAAAATAATTAAATATAACGAAGGAGAAAAAGTATTAATCAAAAATCGTGAACTACCTAGTACACTTGAAGGTATAGCCAAGAAACTATTATTATTATACATAGGACCCTATGTAATAACAAGGGACAATGGTAACAATACATACAAAATAAGCAATATAACAACGAAAAAGATAAAAGGAGTGTATAATCAAGTTTCTATAAAAAAGTTTTATGAGGAAACATAAACAATAATAAACAAATGAAGAATTACAAAATTCAAAAGATGTAAGATCAACTTACAATAACATTTAGATAACATATGAGGTATAATATAAAATATAAAATGAAGGAATAAGTTACAAAAATTCCTACAAAGTAAGATCAACAAACTTACAAAAATTGTTTAGAATAATGTTTGAGACAAAACAAAATAAACCAAAACAAAGTGAAAAGAAGAATTCATAATATAAGAGAATTAGAAGGGAGACCAATTAAAATAAACAAAAAATAAAATCAAGCAAGAACTGCTAAGACAAATAGCCTACCTAAAATTATAAAGAATATAGAATATTCAAAGAAAACAAAAAATGTATAAAGCAAATGGCTAAAGCAAAACAATGGTAATCAACCAAGAAAAGAAAAAAGATGTCTAAAATAGTTAAAATGATCACAAGAAGAAGAGAAAAACAAACTAATGAAAAGTTAGAAATAATGAAATTAACAACTAAATAAATAAAAAACAATCAACTGTGTGAGTAGATAACAGATATAGCAAAGATACAGCGGAAGGAAGAATGAGTAAAAGGTTAAAATGATTGAAAAAACTACGAAGTGGACAATCCCCAAAACATTATTATTAATGTAAGTCACAAGATGACAAAAAAGGTATTTAAGATTGACTGAGAATAGGTCCAGCAATCAATTAACTGAGCAGAGATGATGTTCCTCTGGTCTCAGAAAAAAAGGTAGTAATGGAAGAAACCAGCTACTAAAAAGTTAGGGAAAAAATTATATAAAAGGGAGAACGCACTAATGGAAATAAATAAAAACAGATATAAATAAAATGGAATGAAACAAGTAAGAAGAGAAACAAGAAGGAAGAAATAAACATGAAGAAAAGCAAAAAATTATATATAACTGATAATTTCATAAAAAACTATGCTAGTGTTTTACCAAAATGATCAATTTTCAAGGAGAGGCATTATGTTACAACACAAATAAGCCACCCCAATACCAGGGATAAAAACGATGAATCAACTATATAAAATGTTTAAACTAATGAAAATAAAATGACAATGACGCGACAAACGACTACATGACCTAACCCAAGTGATTGACTCTATACAACCAAATAAAATGAAATTAAAAGGAAATCAAAGAAGGAGGAAAATGAAAATGAAACAAAACAAGTATAAAGGAAATAAAATGAAAACAAATGATTAGACACAAACAAATGATATAGAATAGAAAAAGGAGAACTGTTACACTAAAATATAATAATGCAAAAGAAATCAATAAATAAAAAATGTAAAAGATAAGTATTAGAATCGACTAAATGATCAATGTAAATGATAATTGATAAAACCTGATAAAGTAATGAAAAAACTAAAAGTACACTAACCAAAGAAATAGATTTTAAATGTAATAAAGAACTCTATAATGACATGAACTTATTCATAGTATAAATAACCTTTGTAAAGAGAGAGATAGTGAGAAAGTAAACAAAAATAAGTGACAAAGAGAATGTAATGTTAGGGATTACCCACTAATAACACTTAAAATAAAATTTAAGAAGTGCAAAAGTGACAGTGTAAAACCCCAAAATAATGAGAAACCCTATTGATAGGTGTGAACACTTAATAATCTGTGATGAACACTAAATGATTAATGGTGAACAATATTAGTAAATAAGAATCTTGTTATTGATAGCATTAAGGTTAATTGTAAATGAAGGATACAATAGTATTCAGGGGAGGAATCCCATGGAAGGTCAAACGTTAGTGTTACCATGGCTAGAGAATAAAGTTAATATAAGAAAAAATATAGTAAAGAAAATAAGAGCAAAATCAATAAACACCCTATGTTCTAAGGGATAGTCAATTAAGTAAATTTAAATGTTGTGATGATGTTTATCACCCAAAAAATAATTAAGGATGAAACAAATTGTAAGCAAACGTTACATAATAACTGTTACAAAATTGTTTGATTTAATCTATGGGATCTAGCTTACGATGGTACAGCAAAATCAAACTTCCATCACCTCGTTTGTAGTTATTTTCCGTGTCCAGATTTCTACTGGATGTGTATTATTCACAAGTAACTAATGGCAGATTATGGAGGTTATGTACGACAATGCAACTTAAATAAAATTTACTTTGATACTGTACATTAAAAAGGTGTATTTATTGGAAGCACAGAAATTAGTTTCCATTTACCGCACATAATTACGGTACAGAGACGATTTTCGGAGGTGTCTATGTTTAACAATGTAACAACCTTTTAGATTTTTAAAATTAATTAGACTTAACAAACATTTCCTTAGTTAGTATACATTAAAAGGCTGTATTTGTTGTGTGGATAAAAGGCTGTATTTATTCGAAGTACTGGAATTAAAACCTATTTTCAATTTAGAACGTATAACCTAGTACGTTATTGGTACATATTTTATTGGGGTTTATTGATACATATTTTATTAAAAGGCTGTATTTACTGGAAGTACAGAAATTAGCTTCCATTTATCGCACATAATTACGGTACAGAGACGATTTTTGGAGGTTGTGTCTACGTTTAACAATCTAACTTAACCTTTTAGATTTTTAAAATTAATTAGACTTAAAAACATTTTCCTTAGTTAGTGTACATTAAAAGGCCGTAGTTATTGTATGGATAAAAGGCTGTACATAACATTAAAGGCTGTATTTATTCGAGGTACCGGAATTAAAACCTACTTCCAATTTAGAACATATAGCCAAGTACAATCTAACGTATAACCAAACAAGTACATTCAAATCCTTTTTTCAACATAATGCAATAAAAAGCAGTGTGCAGTTTCTGTTAACACGCAAATGATTAAGTATTAATAATGGGTTACAGTGGAATTTAATGTTACTACGGTCTGAATTAATGCAAATAAAATTGGAGAATCTCGTAAACATATTAAAAATGCTTGTATGTTACACACAAAATTATTACAGTACGGACCTTTGTTAATGAATAGAAACAAATAGGACTCTATACTTTAGTATGTACCAATAAATTCACCTTTTTTCAAGTACAGTATCTATTGTACATACTCTTGAAAAAAAGGCCATTAACAACATTTTAGTTACTTGTGAAGAAAACAGATATAACATTTCCAAACAAGAAATCTTCAATTCTCTCCCTATTTGTTTTATAAAAACTGGAGTTTCTACTGCAGGTTTTTAAGTCCACTAATTACTTAATTTAATATACATAATTGTTCCTGATCTTGTTGGGTAACATTATATTAATACATTTACTCCCTACTCATATCTCATATGTACAAACAATGTTTTTAATGGTCGGTCCTAAACATCTTTAAAATTTAGACAAAGACTAATGAGCAATTAGACCTAACCTGAATTACTACAAATATCTTGTTGATTCATCCTCTTTGTTCACTTTTTTAATATTATTATATATAAAAAAACTTTCACAAATGAACTTACTTTTGTTCTCACTATCACAAACGTTTCAAGGTGTTGTGCCTCTTCCTCAGTGTGATTAAATACTGAAAGTCATTGTTGCAGAATAACGGTTATGGACTATAGGTGTGTGTCGTGGGAATTGATGATGGGAGGGAATTGGCGCTGAGGTTCAAATTTTGTGTTTGGATCAATGTATCAAATAGTGTATGTGATCTGTAATGTACTTGTTCATTTAATATGTTGTTTGGTTGTAATGTGTGATATCTGTATATTTCAAATTGTTCAGCTGTGTTTAATTTTCTACTTTTTGATAAGTAGTGTAATATTTCCATGTTGTGTTCTATGTTTGTGTAACTATGGTTTTCATTTTGTAAATGTGTGGTAAATGTGGAATGTATGTAATTTGTGGTGAGGGCTTTTATATGTTCTGAAAATCTGGAATAAAAAGATCTTCCCGTCTGGCCGATGTAGAATTGGTTACAATCATTACAATTTAATTTATAAACTCCTGTTTTACTGTATGTGTCTGTGTCTTTGTTAAAATTTATATGTTTCTTAATGGTGTTGTTGGTTCTGTAGGCTATTTTATAATTGTGTTTTCTAAATGTGTTAGCAATTTTGTGTGTATTGGAGTTGTAGTATGTAAGTGTTATGTACTTACTGGGTTGTGTGTTGTTGGTCTGATGTGTTTTATTTTTATTTTTTGTGTTTAGGATGCGTTTGTGTATTTTATTTACCAAATTGGGGTTGTATCCATTTTTAACTGCTATATATTTGATTGTGTTCAGTTCTTCTTGGTAATCATGTGTGTTTAGGGGTATTGAAGTGAGTCTATGGAGCATGTAGTTGAATGCTGCATGTTTGTGTTGAGTTGGGTGGTTGGATGAGTTATGTATGACCATGTCTGATGTGGTGGGTTTCCTGTATATTTTGTATGTGTGTGTGTTGTTTGTTTTGGTGATTGTGAGGTCTAAGAATTTTAAACTATTATTTAGTTCTATTTCAAGTGTGAATTTTAATTTATGGTGTATAGTGTTAATATATTTGTGGAAATTTTCTATTTGTCTTTTGTTGCCGTTGTATAGGATTATAATGTCATCAACACACCTTTATAATGTCATAAAAGCCCTCACCACAAATTACATACATTCCACATTTGCCACACATTTACAAAATGAAAACCATAGTTACACAAACATAGAACACAACATGGAAATATTACACTACTTATCAAAAAGTAGAAAATTAAACACAGCTGAACAATTTGAAATATACAGATATCACACATTACAACCAAACAACATATTAAATGAACAAGTACATTACAGATCACATACACTATTTGATACATTGATCCAAACACAAAATTTGAACCTCAGCGCCAATTCCCTCCCATCATCAATTCCCACGACACACACCTATAGTCCATAACCGTTATTCTGCAACAATGACTTTCAGTATTTAATCACACTGAGGAAGAGGCACAACACCTTGAAACGTTTGTGATAGTGAGAACAAAAGTAAGTTCATTTGTGAAAGTTTTTTTATATATAATGAATTACTACACATCTAAGAATATCTTATTCGGTCATTTAGCTTTATTTATACATTTAATGCATCTTAATTAGCACATTAACAGAACTGCTGTGTCTTACAGTAACACAATACGTTACACTAACTGTAAAGAATTTCTTGTTTTCAGTTTAAAAAAGTTGAAATTGTGTATTCTTTTCTTTTCCATTCACTTTTTGTAAAACAACCTACATTAATATGTGTATGCTTACTATATTGAAATCCAGTGTTCACTATCCAATAGTTAAAAATTTTGTGGAATTGTGAAATTAGTGACACTATGTACTAATGTGTGATTATCAGTTGAATTTCTGAATTCCTTTGATTCATTAATAAATTTTCCTAATTTGTTTCTTTATGTCTATTGAATGATTTCTTATTAGTTTTTAATCTTTGCGTTTTCATTATTCATTTGTAAATTCTTGGATTTTGTTGTCCATGACATGTCCATTGGTTAACTAATTATCATTAAAACACACAGAGGATTGATCCTCTTTTGCAAGATCACAAGTATGTTTCAAGACAATTTGCAGGTCAGGTATTGTTCTGTCTGTTCACTTTCTGAAAGGGGTTGAGGAGCAAGGGGGAAGATGTACCCATTAAAACACACACACACACACACACACACACACACACACACACACACACACACACACACACACACACACACACACACACACACACACACACACACACACACACACACACACACACACACACACACACACACACACACACTAGCACGCACACAATTCCTTTTTTCTTTATTTAATTTGAATTCTGTGTTAGAACAAATGTTTTCAGAGTTTACAAGTTTTTTTTTAATTTCTTGGATTAACTTTTTTTAATTTTATGCAATGTGGACACATACAGAGGAGTGTCAGTTTTTTATGTTTTTTCAATAAATAAAAATGAGGGGGGAGAGAGAGAGAGACCAAAAATGACACGTACAGAAATTTGATCAGACCTTTTCCTGATATTAAAAAAATAACTAAATAATGAATGGCAAAGAACATTAACAAAATTAATGGAAATTATAGTTAGAATTTCTTGTCTAATGAGCAGGTACTAGTAATGGCTTCATATACTTCACATCTTAAATTATAAACCTATTACAAACATTTTTGGTATACTCAGCTTGAAACAAACGTTCACACCAACAAAAATGGTTTAAATGTTGCCATGCTGCATTATTAGTAGGTACTGTTGAAACAGCAGGTTGATTATAATTGTTTTTAGAACAGACTTCTGGAATGTTGTGTGCAAGTGTATTGTGTTCAAGTAGCAAGTTTCCACTACTTTATAAAACATATCCTAGAAGCAAACTTTGACATCCAGTTGCTGTTGCTTAGAAAAGGGACTTATAAAAAAAAAAGAAAAACAACAATTACACGCTTGCTCTTTTGAACATCTGATGAAAAGGTTTTGTAAAGTGTACCTAACCTAAAAATGTACAATGCTCGACTTGTCTGTATTCCATACTTCTAGCAGTTTTACATGATATATTGCTAACACGAATAAGAAAAGTTTAAATCTGCTGAAGGTCTAAACGAGTGATAGTTATTTGCAGACTGACAGGGCCATAAAATAATTCTGAAAGAATTGTTGTTTTTACAACACCATCCTTTATCAAGTGACTACTCAAATCTGCCAGTTTTTCACAGCAAACTGAAGTTTGATGATTTGATCCATCATGACCTAGTGATGGTCCAAACATTTCAAGGATTCTCCTAGCCTTAAAAAACTGGACTGGCGTCATTGAGTGACTAATGTTAAATTTACTTTGGGATACTTCCAAATATAATACAGTTTACAATAAACAAACAAAACTTTATGCCTGTCTAATTTTTTCAGAACTCCATACACATAATTTGATCTGGATAGAACATTTATTAAACAATAATACTATTCGATGCAAATAAATAAAATATCGGTATGGAGAACCATACATGACTTCCATGTTTTAAGATTTATATTTAAAATCATTTTAGAAATGAAATATTTCTACAGAAACTACTTCTATCTTCAGCCTCAAACACAGAATTGTGGTCACTAACATATACCACCTCATGTTAGCGCACTCTATTTTCACTGATGATGGGAGTCGATGGCACTTCCGAAACGTCTGGTTTTGCAGAAAACATTGGACCACGGCCAAACAGCCCGTGAAGGCATTTTATAACAAACTACTTCTTTGTTCCCGATAACGTAGTACACATATAAAAAATTATCCCCTCCCCTTCACCTATCATTTTCATTTATAGAAAATAATCCCCTCCCCCTTCAACTTCCCCCTACCCTTTTCATTTATAGATATTTCATCTACCTTTCTACAGTGGTATAATTATGACCTTCTTTTCAGGATACTTTATTTACTTTATTTATCAAAATTTAGTACTTTACTCTTGTTAAACCATAAAATTTTGCAGGTAAACTACCCCTTCACCTTAACCGATCTTCACCAAAATCAACAGACCTTGACTCCTCTACAATATGCAAAAAATTATTTGAATTTGCGGCAGTTATCGTTCGCCATAGACAAAATTCTACACACAGACATCTTTCAAAAAATGACTTTTCTTCATGTTTTGAGGGTAGTACAATCAGAATCAGCCCTTATCTCGAACGCGATTTTTTTTTCCATCCATTTCCTTATGGAACATGGAAGTAAAAAAATATCATTCTTTTTATAATATGTATTGCACTTGTTTTCTACCATGGGGCACTAATTATTAGATAAAATGGTTATCTTCATTTAAGCCAGCTTCCACTCACTGTGTTCTTTCTCAGAGGCCATAACATGTTCTTTTCAACGTTGCCGAACATAAACTGATGTTAAATTAAAAATAAAGTAAAGGCTTAGCAACTGAAGTTTGCAACAGACATAAACACTATACACCAAAAATTAAAATTTACACTGGAAATTGAACAAAACAATAGTATAAATTTTCTAGACCTAACAATTAACAAAACTAACAATACACACACGTACAAAATATACAGGAAACCAACCACAACTGACATGGTTATACACAACACATCAAACCACCCAACACAACATAAACATGCGGCCTTCAACCATATGCTCCATAGACTAACTAAAATACCCTTAAATAAACAAGATTACACCGACGAACTCAACACAATAAAATACATAGCAATCAAAAACGGTTACAACCCTAATTTAATAAACACACTACACAAACGCATCAAAAACAAAAACAACAAAACACAAAATACCATCAACACACAATACAATAAATACATCACACTCACATACCACAACTCCTACACACACAAAATCGCCAACACATTCAGAAAACACAAATACAAAATAGCATACAGAACAACCAATACCATTACAAAACACATCAATAACACAAACACAGACATAGACAAATATAACAAAACAGGTGTTTACAAATTAAATTGTAATGACTGCAATAGTTTCTACATCGGCCAGACAGGAAGATCTTTTTCATCCCGTTATTCTGAACACTTAAAAGCTCTAACCAACAACAATATACACTCCGCATTTGCCACACACATACACACAGAAAACCACAGTTACACCAACATAGACACTAATCTCGAAATTTTGCATTACTTACCTAAAGGTCGAAAACTCAACACAACTGAACAATACGAAATATATAAACACCACACAACATAACCAAACAACATACTCAACGATCAATTACAATATAAATCACATACACTTTTTGACACAATTTTACAAAAAACAAACATCAAGTTGAATCCCTGCACCAATCCCCTTCCCCCACACAACACCCCCACTACACCTTCCACACAAAAACCGTTATGAAATGATGGCAGTCTGAATAATATCTGAAGAAGGCGGATACGTACGCCGAAACGCGTCCGACGAAAATAGTAAGTTTTCACAAGATAAAGTTCATTTTTAGTAAAGTGAAGAATCTATTTAATTATTGCACTTAACTTGATATAAGTACTAATTACATTTCAGGATTATTATTTTCAGAAATAATGTATGTAAACCAGTTTTCCCCCATATGAAGTTAGTTAAAATTCTTTAATGCATAGCATTCCAGGCCTTTATGGTAGTAGATTTGTATTATTAAATTTGAATTTACACAAATAATTCTCTTTAATTAACCAGAGTTACACACACAAACTAAATGTTGAGTGTCCTCCTAGTGTATAAATTCAGCTAAAAGACTATTCCAAAAACTTACCTTGTTACTAGAATATGTGACATGATGAACTTTTCATGTTAAATAGTTTGAATACTTTGTATTGAGAGTTAAGCATGTTAATAATTTCTATTTATGCAGGCGTATAGCAAAATCTGATCATCATGAAAAAGGAATAAGGCATTTTGTAATAGCAATTAACTTATTAGTTCCTGCTGTATTACCGACTCATATTACAAGACCAATTTTTGTTTAATTGAAAAGATATATTTTTATTGTTTCTTTTGGTGCAATCTGTAAATTACATGACACACATCCATAAAGGTTTGAAAATATGCTTATTGCAGTTTGATAGGAATAAATTCTCAAAAAACTAATACAAATCTGTTATGTATGATCACACCAGCTATCCTTTCTATTTGAAATGAGCCTTTTATCCAAATTTATTACATAGTATTGTGCCAAGATATATCACTACATTTGTATACTATAATACAGTAGTGGTAGAATATTATCATTCCACTAATATTACCCTAACAATAAATGAAAATACATTACCTTTTGACATAATCATCCTTTCACTTATCACTTTTTGCCTATTAATTTATTTGATGAATATATATTTAACGATTTATGTAAAATACAACAGGTGTTTAACGGACATGTACTATGAGTAGACCTCTTATTTCCCTCCTCTGCAGGTCGAAGCTCAATTGGCACTAGAGTTGGGTATGAAATTATGCTATGCTCATAGTCTGTCTGTTAGCAGCTAGTGGAATCTATTGACATTCCTTCATGTCAAAGTACAGAGTCGGTAAAGAGGTTCGAAATTTGAATGTAAACAAATTAATAGTTAACTAATTAATATAATGGAAGTATCACATATATAATGTATCTAAATGTAATTGTGAAAAAGCGATGTAGGGCTTACTTCATACACAGATCAGAAGTAAATGATGAACTATTCTCTTTATGTAATAAGCCTAGTTACTAAACAATATATATTTTTAAAAGCTTCTTATCATATTGAGACGAAATGGTGCGGCATTTGAAACATCTCTTAGGTATAAAAACAACATAACGACCTTTACAAAATTTGCCGCCCGTAGGCAGTTGCCTACTTTGCCTATGCATAAATCTGCCTCTGGTGTACATGATAAATGCACCTAAACAGTAGTAAGAATGACTTAGTATCCTGTTGAGTTATTCACTGTTCTGATGGATGATAAGCAAATACTGGAAGGTAGGATGTGAGAGCCAGCAATAACCTTAAATAAAACTCTCATATATTTCAGTTATTACACAGTGTTCTGTTCATTACAGACAAGTGCTTGGTTTGATCATTTTTTATAATTAAATTTTATATTTTACTGTAGCTTTACAGTAGCTTGACAGAAAGTGTAAAAATGTAAAATAAAAACGGCATGACATAAGTGTAAATAAAAAGTGAACACTTTACAGTAGCACAAAAAAATGACAAAAATTGAGACAATGAAATTTTTCACAGCTAACTGAAGTTTGACTATTAGATCCATCATGACCTAGTGATGCTCCAAACATTTAAGGATTCTCCTAGCCTTAAAAAACTAGACTGGGCCCATTGATTGACATTATTAATGTTAAATTAACTTTGGGATAATTGCAAACATAATTCAGTTTACAATAAACAAAATTTTATGCCTATCTAATTTTTCCAGAACTATGTACACATAGCAAAAATGGAATTTCTACAAAGTTTACATTAAAAGAAAATGATGAAAGTACTGTTAGGTTTTAACAAATATTGACAATTTTGCCCAATACAGAAATGAAGGAAATTGACAGACAAATTGTCTACGAGTTCCCTGGAAGTGTTTGAAAAATGATAAACTTTTATTCTATCATTTACTTGTTACAGTATGTAACAGAACAACATTTCTTTATTATTTATTTATGATTTTTAATATACGTAGTATTTGAATTAACTTGTTTCCATATAGACAAAGACAGGGTAATTGTAAACATGCAGTTAGGATTAGAAACACATTAAATATTACAATGTCAACTAGTTTACAGGTGTCACTATTTTTGTTTCAATATTTCAAAAGATAAAGAAAACACTTGTTTACAATTACCTCTAAGATGTCAAGGATAATTGTAAATTGAATTTTAGAGCTGTATTTATTATTTATATTTACACAATTTTTTGTACGCAACATAATAACAAATGTTGAAATAACTATTATTTGCAGTTATTTCAATTTTAAAACCTATACACAATTTTTAATAAATCAAAATGTTTCAATCCATTTTCCGTTTATAATTACCCCACCTAACCGCAAATGTATGGTGTGTCTATCTTCAGTTAGCACTTTTAATGTTAATTGCTATAAAAATAAATTGAAATAACATGTGTATGAAAAAGAAACATTAACTTTAGTAAACTTTAAAACACTTAATACAAGGAGTCGGGAGTCTTTAAATTTGTTTTAAAGAGTTTTGTATTTAATTTGAATTCAGTATTAGAACAAATGCTTTCAGAGTTTACACGCAAGAATGGGCTTAGTACTAATCAAAATGAAGGTATTACGGGATATACGGAATTGTAGTATCTGGGAAAAACGGAAAAGATCCGCAGATTCATCTCAATCTCTACGTAAAAATAATTATACATCTTTATTATGGGTTAAGTAATTGAGTTCTTAAAAGAGCGCACGGATCTTTTCCGTTTTTTTGCAAGCGACGACAATTCCGTATATCCCATACCATTCATATTTTAATGCACTAGATGCACTAGATTACCGCTTTCGCGCCATTTCTCACACCACGCGCTAAAATTGTGTGTTGTGGAAATGCTTTTGCCACGAGTGGTTGTGTTAAACTTCTTAAGTTTCGTTACATTTTTAATCAGTGTTCTGTGTTATGAGTTTTACATTAATTATTAAGAATGATTAGGTATGATGAACTGTTGAGTCTTATTAGTATAGAAGAGGATGCAATTTCTTTTCTTCAAGGAAAAGGATTACTTCATAATCCGCGTCGTTGCATTAATGGACATGATATGGTACTGAAAATGAGACAGCGACCTCGATGGTGTTGCAATAAAAAAACTTGCCGTGAGTATAAGGTACTTCGCCAGGGCACATTTTTAGAGGGGTGCAAAATACCACTGAGAAAAATAATTTTGTTTATTTATTGCTGGTGTGAAGGGCGTAGTAGTGTGAAAAACAGTAAAAATCAACTGGAAATTGGCGCCAACACACACACAGAGTGGACGGCTTACTTAAGATATATCTGTGGTTTAGACATCATGAGCAACCCACAGAAAATTGGAGGACCGAATTTAACAGTTGAAATTGACGAGAGTGTGTTTGCCACGAGAAAAAATAATGTTGGCTGGGTGTTACCACAACAGTGGGTATTTGGAGGATACTGCCGGGAAACCAAGGAATGCTTCTTGTGTTGTGTCGAAGATCGCTCAGCCGCTACTCTTCTTCCTCTCATACAGCAAAATATTGAACCACGGTCCACTATAATATCAGATGAAAGGCGTTCATACCGGCAAATTGTTAATTTGCCACAACAGTACACTCATTTGACTGTAAACCATAGTTATAACTTTGTGGATCCTCAAACGGGAGCGCATACACAAGGCATAGAAAAGCCTATGGCGGTCCTGTAAATGCCGAAACAAGATTGAATGTGGTACAAGAAGGGAACTCTTAGATTCCTATTTATGTAAGTTCATGTGGCAAACAAGAAACGCAAACGACGATTTGTTCGAGAAAATGCTTCAAGATATCAAAAAATATCATGATTAATGATTCTTGTTTTACATAATTTTGGTAAGTATTATCAATTTTGTTAAGTATGTTCTATTTAGAATACTAATTTCATAATGATATTGACTTTGAAATCATGTGCTTAGTTTAATTATTCCTTGCTCAAGCTTAATCCAATACCATTTTCAAGGATTTTAAGTATTCTGTAAAAGTATTTTGTTTCCTTATTGAACACAGTACATGACAAATTAAAAGCATTCAGTACTTAAAAGTAGGTTAGGTTACATTATTTAATCTAAACAACTTCACAGAAGCTGTAACAAAGTTAATTATAAAATAATAATCATTTTATATTTTTTCTTTTACAAGTGGATATTAAGCCAACAAGCTGATATCATATAAAGTGTAATAATCATGTCAGTGTTACACATATTATTATTATTTTTAATATCATAGGTTACAGATTAAACTAACCTTATACTCACGAGGTATAATAATATTGTACTGATTTCACCTGTAAAAGAACAGTTGGCTGAAAATAAGACACAATTGTAACACATATCAGAACCTGTGTGTGTGTGTTTTGGTGGATGGGTCAATAATCTGTAAACCCTTTAATATTGGTCTCCTAGAATGTTGATTGATTAAACAAAATAATTGACTAATGTTCATATGTCAGTACTTTGTGTGTCCGGTGATGTAATTTATTTTTCTTTGCAGGCATTCGTGATTTAATGCGAAACGTGGCTGTGAATGGAAAAATCGATTACCGTATGTATTCCAGCACTATATTCAGGTTTGTAATTTACACAGTGAAACCAGTCAAAACAAAGTTTTAAAATCCTTTGAGAATATTATTAAAAGCAGGCATATTACATGGTAAGAGATGTGATGAAATAAGTGATACACACTATCATCATTGTATGGTGTTCTGTTGTGTGACAGGTCCCAGATTATTACCAATCATCTCCATTCATATGTATTTGGCTTGAAATTTTGAGCTTTCATCTCTACATAAGATACTCCGCTTTGCATTTCATACACAAGCTCATCTTCTCTCCTTTCATGGTTCTATCAAAAACTGGTGTTAATTGTTCATTTTCTCTCAGGATTAAATATACTTATACTTAATATTCAATACTTAAAAGTTGGTTAGGTTACATTATTTAATCTAAACAACTTCACAGCAGCTGTAACAAAGTTATTTATAAAATAATTATCTGCTGTATTTTTTCCTTTACAAGTGGATATTAAACAAAAAACCAATATCATATTCTTATACCATAATGTGATTATACACACACTCTACCACATTTTAATTAATAAAAACTTCTCTTACCTTTTGTCAGCCAGAGTCCTTCACACGAACTCGTGATCTATAAGCGTGATTTGGGGTTTTTTGTTATCAAGAAACTCGACTCTCATTTAGTTGTTAATTTACTCAACTTTTATTCAACAAATACCACATTTATTTTATATTCTTTTTTAGCTTTACTTGTTATTCATTTTCCTTCTCAAAAAAAAAAAAAACTATTACTGTTTCTTTAAACATACAAAACATTGTTTATGAGGAACATTTCTAAAAAAAAAAAAACACATCTTGAAAAGACAACTTAAACTATTTTATAGCTATTCTAAGACAACCCAGTATTTGCGCACACGCTTCATTCATACTTTTACCCCATTTATTCTATTTAGAGGAATGTCTTAATTATTCAACAATGATATATAACTCTCTCTCTCTCTCTCTCTTCCCCTCCATCTCTCTGTGGGTGGGGGTGGGGTTGAATATATGAGTGATAGTTTAATCTTGTTTTCAACAAATTCCAGTTACATTGCACTCTGATAGGTTAGAGTCTGTACATAAAATGGACAAATTTTTGGTTAAGTGACCAAAATACCAGGTGAAGTGGTAAGTAAACAGCCATTCCATTCTACTCAGCCTACACATAGATATATATTATTGCCTGTCTTCTTTATTTACAGTGTGGAACAGTACATCCTGTTACAGTATACTGGATTTAGTACTGGGTTGAGGCACAGATAAATAATCTTAAATAATACGTCTACTCTACATGAGTGTTGTGGTTGGTTTCCAGTTAATTTTTGCTATGTTTCACATTGGTACGCTGATCATACCAGCAGTAAATAAATGAAATTATTGTTCTGAGCGCCAGTCTGGTCCTCTCAAACCATGTGTCCTGGCGAACTGACGTATACACATGGCAAGCTCTTTTACTGCAACACCAAAGTGAGCCGCTCATCACCAAAGACAACAAAACACAATTTTCAACTTCCCCAAATCTGACACATTTTTCAAGTTTGACAACCTAAAAAAAAATATAAAAATCTACAACTCACCTTGATGACCGGCTCACTTGTTCACTTGAACTAGGAGAAGCCTCCTAGTGGAAGAATGTCCACATGCTGGGTAACCATTAGGGAATTGGACGAATGAGGCGACCTCAATTTTAAAATTTCGAAAATAACAAATTTATTGATGCTATCATTTTTGGTTCTCTTACAATGAGATTTCATAGAATTCAGGCTGTGAAGGTATTCCATTAGAATTATATAAAATATGTAAATATTTAAAATCTATGACATGGTATTCACAATTTAAAATTTCAAAATATTCAAAATTTAATATTTAAAAAAGTATTCCATTAAAAATATATAAAATATGTAAAATCTCTAAAATCTATTACATGGTGTACAAAATCACCATTGACATGCAACAAGCCTCGACAGTACCATTTTACCTTCACCAAATAGAATTTCCTTATTTGGAAATAATTATATTAACATTGATAAGTACAAAGAGTAAATCCAGAGGTTTTCGAAATATAACATTTAATAACAATAAGTCTTTTTTTTTTTTTTTTTTTTCTTTTCAGTCCCCCTCTGGTTGTACTATAAACACTTTCAATAATATAAACAATTTTATAAACCATTTAACAAGCAATTCTATCCTACCACAATTCTTACAGCCACAACAATTCAAACCATTATATTACATAACAACATGCGCCCTCTGAAATCTAAATCAAAAGCTAGAAAGGAGAATCATATAATTAGGAATATATAATGTAAACATAAGATAGGTGATTTTATACTCTCTGTATGGAATTCACAAGTGCGTGTGTAGTCACTTTTCCTTAAACTTGTATAAACTGGTGTAGCCCAAAGGCTTGCAGATTTCAGAGTGCACCATTATTAAAAAAACTATCAAACAACCAGGTACATATATCTCTCAGAAATGTAATATGTTGTGTGCATAGAATTATGAGCATATACATATACAACAGAATTTTCACAGTGACCGTACATTGATAGAAAATTAAAAAATAATACTAAATCCCAAAGTGGGAATTTCATCTTGCACAAAAGTTCAGTCCTATTTTGTTAACAGGCGAAATACTTCTGAATTACAGTTCTAGTACAGGGCAATGTATTATTACAATTGTAGGTGATCTGCAACTCTTTTCATAATCAGATTTATACGTTCCAATAAAAGGCAGCCACAATATAAGTTCAACACAGATTATATGAAAAATGTATACTGGAATTTACATGCTTCCACAATTCAAACACAAGACATTTATATGAACACACTGAATCATTCAAAGAGCAATTAAGGAACTCGACTGAATTTTGCTTCACTAGGCCCAATGATCACACTGGCCAATTCCTAACACATTTTCTTAAGTTTTGTATTTTTGTTTTCTTTTTTTTTTTTGTAGGTAAAAAGTTTTGCACATAAGATACACTGTCACCGCAAACAGCGGAGAAGCTACTCATCATTAGAAAGAAATATCAGAAGCTATTCAACTTCAACAGACTTTTCTTTAGAAAAACTTGCGTTCAAGAATTTGCAATGACTGCAGAAACCGGCCTATTATATTCCCAGTATATAGTGAAGTAACAAAAAAAATCCAGAATTAAGCAACTATTGTTCCTTTTTTTTTTGTTTGTTAAGAATCAGCCAGGCCCCACTTGACTCCAAAAACAAGCAGCGCGAAAGCGCATCCCAGGCAAAATTTAATAATTTTCATTTTTTCATACCTGTTGAATGGTGCGAGAGCACGTGCTGTTCGAGTTCCCTAATACTTACACCCAACATCTTGATCTTTTCACACGGTGACGTCTGCCAGGCCGAGAGCCCGTCGGCACACCTTTTATTTAGCCTGCCATAATTAATTTAACAAAACCCCGGCATAAAAAAACTAAAACAAAGACCCTTTCAAACGCTGACCTCTAAGACCGCACGTGGCGAGAACAGCTGACCAGGCCAACCCCCGGTATATCTCTCCACACAGCTCATCTCCTACCACCACTCGAGTAAAAAAAAAACGCTTCCCAAACTCAACGGAAAAAAAAACCACAGCTCAACCTACCACTTGAGTCAAAACCAGCTACTATTCCACGACAAACACCGCTCCAAGCAGCGGGAACGAAAGGTACAGTTGTCTGACATCTCTGACAGATAGCGACAGCGTTCACAATCCAATGAGGGCATCTACGCCGAAATTCAATAATGACAATTTCGTGAGTTGCCGTAACGTCTCATAGGTGGCGAGAGTGTCCACGATCCAATGCTCAGATTCGATATAACAAACACTCGCCGTAACGACTAGATACGGCACAAAAGTTGTCAATTTCCAAGATGCAACACTGTGTCATGCCCATTCCATTAATGCAATGGTGACGATTATCAAGCAATCCTTTTTCTTCAAGAAAAGAAACTGCATCCTCTTCTGTGCCAACAACATTCATCAGTTTATCATACCTAATCATTCTGAATAATTAATGTAAATCTTACAACAAAGAACACCGATAAAAAATGGAGCACGTGGCATACAGTGAGAAATGGCGCAAATTTTTGGAAGAAGCTTTTTGTAATGGTATGTTTCATATGATTGGGGTTTTTGTATTAGAGATGGAAAGTTTTCTGATAAAATGATGAGAAGTGTAAACAAAAAGTAGCTTATATACAAAGCATTTCTAATGTTTATAGCCTTGTATACTGTTCTACATTTAATTAACCAAAATTTGGTGTACAAATTTTTAAAAAATTTAAAAGTGTGTGTAATGATAGTACATTGGGTTTGACGTTTCTTTACAAACCCAATTGACTCTGTAGTGCTCTATTGTACGTCTTTTGATCTCACTGTAACTGTTTATTCTCTGTTTCTTCCAGCAATTGTCATGTAACCTGTCTTGTATGTTACTGTATTAATTTTTAAAATAAACACTTATGTATCTTGTAGCATAAGCTATTAACCGTAGTGCATACTACTTCTTTATCTAAAAAGTGGTAGATATCTAATACTAACCTATTAAAACTGTGTATTTAATAATACTAACTTATTAACCATAATGCATGTTCCTTCTTTATCTAGAAAATGTTAGATGTTGAGTAATGTGTTTTTACAGAATCACCAGCTAACCACAGGTAGTCGTGAGTGGTAAGGAGGTGACTCTACATGCTTCTACATTAATACAGCAAGTTCAGTGTCTGTAAATCCCCAGATTGTTCCAGTAACTACGTAATTATTAACTAAATATCGCTATTGTATTAACGACTCGGAACACTAAGTTTTTTATAAGTAAAATCATAAAGTTTTACCTTATAGCCTAAACTGGTTTTCTCCTTTAAAAGGCTTCTTCAGAGGCTGCCGTAGGTAGCGCTGTCTGTCTTGTTGTTGGCGACGGGATAGATTTTCGAAAGATCGATGCTGTGTGTGTTGGGTGAGATGTGTTCGAATAATGCGTGCGATTTGAATTGTGTCTGTTCGTTTAGGATGTCATTTTTATTTGTTTTTGTGTGTTTGTAGATTTCTAATTGTTCTAGAGTGTCTAGTTTTCGGCCTTTTGTTTGTACGTGTAGAATGTTCATGTTATTGTTGATGTTTTTATATGTGTGGTTTGCTTCAATGAGGTGGTTTGCAAAGGTAGATTCTGTAGTGGAGTGGAGTGCCTTTGTGTGTTCAATGTATCTCTGTTTGAAGCTACGTCCTGTCTGGCCTATGTAGAATTTATTGCAATTTGAGTACAATTATACCTCGTGAGTATAAGGTTAGTTTAATCTGTAACCTATGATATTAAAAATAATAATACACTGAACATGATTATTACACTTTATATGATATCAGCTTTTTGGCTTAATATCCACTTGTAAAAGAAAATATACAAAATGATTATTATTTTATAATTAACTTTGGTATAGCTGCTGTGAAGTTGTTTAGATTAAATAATGTAACCTAACCTACTTTTAAGTACTGAATACTTGTAATGTGTCATGTACTGTGTTCAATAAGGAAACAAAATACTTTTACAGAATACTTAAAATCCTTGAAAATGGTAGGCCTATTGGATTAAGCTTGAGCAATGAATAATTAAACTAAGCACATGATTTCAAAGTCAATATCATTATGAAATACGTATTCTAAATAGAACATACTTACCAACATTGATAATACTTACCAAAATCATATTTGTTATTAGTAAAAAGGGGCCACATATTTGTTGATGGTTTCCAGCATTTTCTGGAACAAATCCTCATTTCTATTTCTTGTTCGCCACATGAACTCAGTTAAATAGGAATCTAAGCGTACCCTTCTCGTACCACATTCAATCATGTTTCGGCGTTTACAGGACTGCCACATGCTTTCTACACCTTGTGTATGTGCTCCCGTTTGAGGATCCACAAAGTTATAACAATGGTTTACAGTCAAATGACTGTACTGTTGTGGCAAATTAACAATTTGACGGTACGAACGCCACTCATCTGACATTATAGTAGACCCTGGTTCAATATTTGCCACTATGAGAGGTAGGAGGGTAGCTGCTGACCGATCTTCGACACGACAAAAGAAGCATTCCTTCGTTTCTCGGCAGTATCCACCAAATACCCATTGTTGTGGATACACCCGGCCAACATTATTTTTTCTCTTGGCAAACACACTCTCGTCAATTTCGACTGTTAAATTCAGTCCTCCAATTTTCCGTGGATTTCTCATGATGTTTATGGCACAGATATATCTTAAGTAAGCGAACTACCTTATACTCACGGCAAGTCCTCTTATTGCAACACCAACGCTGTTGCTGCCCAAGGGCTAATACCATGTCATGTCCTTGTTCACATTGACGAGGATTGTAAACCAAACCTTTTTCTTGAAGAAAAGAAATTGCATCCTCTTCTGTACTAATAACACTCAACAGTTCGTCATAGCTAATCATTCTTAATTAAATGAATGTAAAACTCACAACACAACACTGATTAAAAATGTAACGAAACACACGAACAAGCCTCACAACCATTCGCGCGTATGCCATTGTAACAACACAATTTTACCACGTGGTGTACAAATGGTATTGGGTCTTTTGCTATTCTAAGCAAAATTCAAGAGCTTTAGGAAAAAACTTTAAAACAAATTTTAAGACTCTCTGTATTAAGTCTTTTAAAGTCTACTAAAAGTAACGTTTCTTTTTCATACACATGTTATTTCAATTTATTTTCATAGCAATTAAAATTAAAAGTGCTAACTGAAGATAGAGACACACCATACATTTGCGGTTAGGTGGGGTAATTGTAAACGGAAAATGGATTGAAAAATTTTGATTGATTAAAAATTGTGTATACGTTTTAAAATTGAAATAACTGTAAATATTTCAACCTTTGTTATTATGTTGCGTACAAAAACTTGTTTAAATATAAATAATAAATACAGCTCTAAAATTCAATTTACAATTACCCTTGACATCTTAGAGGTAATTGTAAACAAGTGTTTTCTTTATCCTTTGAAACTAAAAAACTCACACTCCTCATGAAATTGAAAAAAGGATTTTAATGTACTTGTTTGATTATACGTTAGATTGTACTAGGTTATAAATTAGAAGTAAATTCAGGTACTTCGAATAAATGCAGTTTTTAATGTTATATACAGTCTTTTATCCATACAATAAATATACACATTAACTAAGGTTTATGGAAGTATGGAATACAAGGACAAATCGAACATTGTACGATTTATGTTAGTTACACTTTACAAAAACTTTTCATCAGATGTTCAAAAGAGCAAGCTTGTAATTTTTTTTTATAAGCCCCTTAGTAAGGTTTCTCAGCAACAGTTACTGGATGTCACAGTTTGTTTCTAGGATGTTTTACAAAGTAGTGGAAACTTGCTACTTAAATTCTGTGTTTCTTTGACTTCCTATTCTAAAGTAATCTTTAAGGTTTTTTAAGGGATTCAAAGATAACTCTACTAGGAATAAATCTGCATCTTAATATATATCTGCATCTGAGCTACAGATAAGTATGGATGGGTCTAATCCTAAATGGAAATTTTAAGAACAATTCAGAATACTGTGACTCTGGGAACACAAGTTGATAAAATGTAAAAAAGGGCAAAGTAACTGTGGATAAACGCATCCACATCATTAATCTTCTTGGTAATGGTGTAAAAGCCTTCCCACAGTGGTTGCAGGTTTGGGTTGATTTCTTTCTTCCTTATCATATTATAGAACTAAGCCTGGCAGCAGGTGTGAGCCCTGAAGAAATTGCAACCAGTCTTCATCTTTGTATTTGCCAAAATAAAGTTGTTCTTAGCCAGGTCATGTAAATTCAGGTTAGGCCAAATTGCTCATTAGACTTTGTCTAAATTTTAAAGATATAGTGTTGATAAAGATTTTAGGACCGTAATTTAAAAAAATTGTTTGCACATATGAGTAGGAAGCAGATGTATTAATATAATATGTTACCTAACAAGATACAGGAACAATTATGTATATTTAATTAAGTAGTTAGTGGACTTAAAACCTGTAGTAGAAACTCCAGTTTTTATAAAACAAATAGGGAGAGAATTGAAGATTTCATGGTTGTAAATGTTATATCTATTTTCTTCACAAGTAACTAATGGCTGGTTAAGATTTGTAATCATGTTTTCTCATAATGTATGTTGTTAATGACCTTTTTTTAAGAGTATGAAAAGAAACAATAGATATCGGTATCTGAAAAAAAGTGAATTTTATTGGTACATACTAAAGTATAGAGTCCCATTTGTTTCTGTTCATTAACGAAGGTCCGAACTATAATAATTTTGTGTGTAATATACAAGCATTCTTTAATATGTTTACGAGATTCTCCAATTTTATTTGCATTAATTCAGACCATAGTAACATTAAATTCCACTCTAACCCATTATAAATACTTAATCATTTGAGTGTTAACAGAAACTGCACATTGCTTTTTATTGCATTATGTTGAAAAAAGGATTTTAATGTACTTGTTTGGTTATACGTTAGATTGTACTGGGTTCTAAATTGGAAGTAGAATTCTTGAAAAGAACGAATCCATAATATTTTTACCATGTGGGGCGCATTCCTTGGAACATGTGGGTGTTAATGCTGCAAAACTCAATGCAGATATGATGACATTTTTCGGGCATGTTGCAAGTCTACTCATTTTTCTCTACCAGCCCTGCATGTTGGGTAGTTTTGAAAAAGCATATTCCTTTATCACTGCAGAGCTTCCCTGAAACAAGATGAAGTGAGAGGATCCAAGCTGTCAAACCGATAGTTAAGCACTACCCAGGAGTACTTAAATTGTTGGATATATTTTAGAAGAGATGTCGTCTAGTCTAACTCCCTCTGCCTACAACATCATATTAGGGCTTAAGAAATATTTCAATTCCACAAAGAGCTTAATGTTGGCATCTTTTTGGTTCAAAGTGCTTTCATGTATTGACTAAAAAAATGTTGTTATTCAAAGCAAAGGAATCACACTCAATGTTGAAATAACTCTAGTGGAAGATTTGCTGACAGAATTGAAATTGTTGCGTGATAATCCAGACAGCATAACTGAAGAACCAAACTTAATTGCAAAAGAACTAATAAAAGTTCCTCCTAAATCTCCCAAAAGGTGGAAAAAAAGTACAGATCAATCCAATAGTGATTTTTCAGTAAACAAAGATCAAGAAAATAAATTTAAAACCTCAGTCATGTACCCAGTGTTAGACTTTGTAACGGGCAACATAAAAACACGATTCACTGCAATTAGTTCAATTCGTGACTTGTTTGGACCAGTATTGAACTTTACGGACATGGAAAATGATGAATTAGAATTGAAAGTAAAAGTTCTCATTAGCAAGTTTAAAAGGAATTGGCAATGGATCTATTTGAAGAAATATTATACTTGAAGAACATTTATAAAACAGAGTTTGAACCAGAAAAGAATCCACTAAGCCTACTCCAAAAACCTTCAAGCTGTATTTGTGAACTTCTGTCTTGCCTATAGGCTTTTCTGTACTATTCCAGTTACAGTTTCGTCTGCTGAAAAATCTTTCAGCAGGTTAGCGAATTCACTGAAAACTTGGCAGAGAAGCACTACCTACCAAGAAAGGCTTAATAATTTGGCAATTTTAGCTATTAAAAATGAATTGGCTAACAGTATTAATTTATCAGTCAGATGTTATTGACCAGTTTGCTCAAATGAAAGCAAGAAATAAACTTTGCACTACTTAAGCCGTTTTAGAAGCAGGTCTCTCACTTATAATTGGTTATGATCTTAGAAATATTTTTGTTTATCTTTGTAACAATGACTTATGTATCACTTATGTGTTGATAAATTGATAACTCAACACAAACATGCAGCTTTCAACTACATGCTCCATAGGCTCACGTCAATACCCCTAAACACACATGACTACCAAGATGAATTAAACACAATTAAATACATAGCAGTCAAAAACGGATACAACCCCGAATTAATAAATAAACTACACAAACGAATCCTCAACACAAAAAGTAAAACACATCTGACCAACAGCACACAACCCAGTAAATACATAACACTTACATATTACAATTCCAATACACATAAAATTGCAAACACATTTAGGAAACAAAATTATAAAGTAGCCTACAGAACCAACAACACAATTAGAAAACACATAAACAATACTAACAAAGACATTGACACATACAGCAAAACAGGGGTTTATAAATTAAATTGTAATGATTGCCAACAATTCTACATCGGCCAGACGGGAAGATCTTTTTCTTCCAGGTTTTCTGAACATTTAAAAGCCCTCACCACAAACTACATACATTCCACATTTGCCACACATTTACATAACGAAAACCACAGTTACACAAACATAGAACACAACATGGAAATACTACACTACTTACCTAAAAGTAGAAAACTAAACGCAGCTGAACAATTTGAAATATACAGATATCACACACTACAACCAAACAATATATTAAATGAACAAATACATTACAAATCACATACACTATTTGACACACTGATCCACACACATAATTCAAACCTCAACGCCAATCCCTTCCTACCATCAACCCCCACCACACACTCATTTTTCCGTAACGGTTATTCTGTAATCGACAGTCAGTACTAAACCCACTGAAGAAGAGAAACAACATCTTGAAACGTTTGGGAAGTGACAACAGTAAGTTCATTAGTGAAAGTATTATATACCGGTATATTACAGATTATGTTTATTTTTTGTCTTAAATTCAGACCGTAGTAACATTAAATTCCACTCTAACCCATTATTAATACTTAATCATTTGCGTGTTAACAGAAACTGCACATTGCTTTTTATTGCATTATGTTGAAAAACAGATTTTAATGTAGGCCTACTTGTTTGGTTATAGGCCTACGTTAGATTATACTGTGTTCTAAATTTGAAGTACGTTTTAATTCCGGTACTTCGAATAAATACAGCCTTTAATGTATATACAGCCTTTTATACATACAATAAATACAGCCTTTGATTTGATGTACACTAACTAAGGAAATGTTTGTTAAGTGTAATTAATTTTAAAAATCTAAAAGGTTAAGTTAGATAATTAAACGTAGACACAACCTCCCAAAATCGTCTCTGTACCATAATTATGTGCGATAAATGGAAACTAATTTCTGTACTTCCAATAAATACACCCTTTTAATAAAATATGTGCCAATAAACCGCAATAAAATACGTACCAATAACGTAGCCTACTAGGTTATACGTTCTAAATTGGAAGTAGGTTTTAATTCCAGTACTTCGAATAAATACAGCCTTTTATCCATACAATAATTTAATGTATACTAACAAAGGAAATTTTTGTTAAATCAAATTAATTTTAAAAATCTAAAAGGTTAAGTTACATTGTTAAACGTAGACACAACCTCCAAAAATCGTCTCTTTACCGTAATTATGTGCGATAAATGGAAACTAATTTCTGTACTTCCAATAAATACACCCTTTTATTGTACACTAACGAAGTAAATTTTATTTAAGTTACATTGTCGTACATAACCTCCATAACCTGGCATTAGTTACTTGTGAAGAAAACGGTTGCAGTACACATCGGACACCGAAGTAAAGTACAAACGCGGAGACGGAAGGTAATTTGACCGCAGGATATAGTGAAAGAGCCTATAATTATAATCGACAACTAACTTATGCTAAATATTGCTTAGCTATAAAAGTGAAGTGAAAAGTGTATATATATATATATATATATATATATATATATATATATATATTATAATCGCAGCTTTATCTTGTAAATGCTTAAGCGCACCACAAGCCATAAACATTTTGGAAGACGCGATAAGCTGCGTTACTGGCACTGGCCTATCCGCCATTTTAACTTCGTTCAATTGTAGGTTTTCATTTGTAATTTTGTATATTTTGGCGTAGAGGTGATTCTAACAGGTTTTGGAATTTGTGAAGTGTTTTAGCATGTAATCGTAAGTAAGCGTTTTAATAAGAGGTATACCGGTATTGATATTGATAAAATATCTGGAATAGATTTTGTGTACTGCTCTACAAAAGAATATCAAGATATGGAAAAGAAACTTGCATTGCGCTTTAGTGAATCGATACCAATTGTTGGAACCCAAAAGTTCCGTTCCTACAGTCCAATCTCGGAAAATAAAATCAATGTTAAATATTACCAATCCTGTTCAGACCAGTTTACTAACACCGTAACGGCATTTGACTTTTTAACAAAGACAGATATACTAAACATTAAATCAGGCTTTGTTATTGCCTATGATCAGTCCTGGTAGCTTGCATGTATTCTAAAGAAGAACGACGACACCTGTGAGTTTGAAGTTAGTTTTTTACACCCAAAAGGACCTGCTGCTTCATTTTTCTACCCTCAACCGAGTGACATTTTAACTGTACCAGGTGAAACATTACTTCAGAAAGTAGAACCATTTACTGCTACAGGGAGAGTGTGTACCTTAACCAAAGAAGAAAATATGCGGTATACCAAATATGCTATCTAGAAAGACACTAGAAAGGTTTCTCAAAAGAAACTGAGAACTTAAAATAGGCATTTAAGAAATATTTTTAAAAATAGTTTTTGGTAAGTAAAGTGATTTTACAAATTTTTTTAAATAAACTTGCATTTTTACCCTTAACACCCTGAGAGGAAGTCGGTAATCTTTATTGGTTTATATTTTGATTTCAGATCCTCAGGAAGAGCGTGATTCTATCAATAAATGTCTTGAATTCTTGGATTTCGTTGTCCATGACGTGTCCGTTACTTAACTAAATATCACTATAATATTGACGACTCGGAACACAAAGTTTTTTGTAAGTAAAAACAAAGTTTTACCTTACAGCCTAAACCGGCTTTCACCTATAGAAGGCTTCATCAGAGGCTGTCGTTAGTAGCGCTGCTCGTCTTGTTGTTGGCGACGAGATAGTGTTTCGAAAGATTGAAGCTGTGTGTGTGTGTGTGTGTGGTGAGATGTGTTCGAATAATGCGTGCGATTTGAATTGTGTCTGTTCGTTTAGGATGTCGTTTTTATTTGTTTTTGTGTGTTTGTATATTTCTAATTGTTCTAGAGTGTCTAGTTTTCGGCCTTTTGTGTGTACGTGTAGTATGTTCATGTTATTGTCGATGTTTTTATATGTGTGGTTTGCTTCAATGAGGTGGTTTGCGAAGGTAGATTCTGTAGTGGTGTGGAGTGCTTTTGTGTGTTCAATGTATCTCTGTTTGAAGCTACGTCCTGTCTGGCCTATGTAGAATTTACTGCAATTTGAACAATTTAGTTTATATACACCGGGTGGATCGAATTTGTTTTGTGCTTTGGGCATGCGTTTTGATAGTGTGTGTTCTGTTTTGTTAGTAGTTTTGTAAGCGATTCTGTATCCTGCTTTTTTGAATTTGTGGGCAATTTTTTCTGTTTGTTGATGTATGTTAGTGTTATGAATTTGTTGTTTTCTGTCTTTGTCTGTTGTTTGTTTTGTGTAGGAGTTTACTGACTATTGTTCTGTCATAACCGTTAGATTCTGCTAGATATTTTATCGTGTTTAGTTCGTCTTTGTAGTCTGAAACTCTGAACATTATCACAAAACATAACTACTTTACTTATAACACAGAACGATGGCCTACCCATGGGCTCCCCCATATCCAGCATTCTAGCAGAAGTCTTCCTCCAACACTTAGAAAAAACAAAAATACTCACAAACAATGACAGACACTCACATAAAATACTATATTGGCACAGATACGTTGATGACATTCTAATACTATACAGGGGAAACAAAAGACAATGTGAACAGTTACTAACGCACATAAACAAAATACATAAAAACATAACCTTCACTGCCGAATACGAACACAACAATACCATAAACTTCTTAGACCTCTCCATCACAAAACTAGAACACAGGCACAAATTCAGTATATACAGAAAACCAACTACAACTGACACACTAATACACAACACCTCCAATCACCCAATACAACACAAACTAGCTGCTTTTAGAACCATGATACATAGACTTAACAACATCCCCTTAGATGAAATAGACTACAAAGACGAACTAAACACGATAAAATATCTAGCAGAATCTAACGGTTATGACAGAACAATAGTCAGTAAACTCCTACACAAAACAAACAACAGACAAAGACAGAAAACAACAAATTCATAACACTAACATACATCAACAAACAAACAGAAAAAATTGCCCACAAATTCAAAAAAGCAGGATACAGAATCGCTTACAAAACTACTAACAAAACAGAACACACACTATCAAAACGCATGCCCAAAGCACAAAACAAATTCGATCCACCCGGTGTATATAAACTAAATTGTTCAAATTGCAGTAAATTCTACATAGGCCAGACAGGACGTAGCTTCAAACAGAGATACATTGAACACACAAAAGCACTCCACACCACTACAGAATCTACCTTCGCAAACCACACATATAAAAACATCGACAATAACATGAACATACTACACGTACACACAAAAGGCCGAAAACTAGACACTCTAGAACAATTAGAAATATACAAACACACAAAAACAAATAAAAACGACATCCTAAACGAACAGACACAATTCAAATCGCACGCATTATTCGAACACATCTCACCACACACACACAGCTTCAATCTTTCGAAACACTATCTCGTCGCCAACAACAAGACGAGCAGCGCTACTAACGACAGCCTCTGATGAAGCCTTCTATAGGTGAAAGCCGGTTTAGGCTGTAAGGTAAAACTTTACGTTTTTACTTATAAAAAACTTTGTGTTCCGAGTCGTCAATATTATAGTGATATTTATAAATGTCTTGGTAATTCTGATATTTCTTAGCCAATGCTGATATTGCTGTGAAATATTTTTTGTTCTATTCTTCTATGTTATATAAACACGAGAAAAATAATTTTAAACGGCGGTCGAATCTATTTACGAAGAAAAAAAATAAAATAAATACTCCCATAAGCGCCCATGTAAAGTGAATGAGCGCCATATTAACTGAGTAGTTAGTGGGATCACAGCAGTGGAGCGACGGCTCACTAATGCACAGCGAATGACGAATTATGACGTCATTACGTGGATTACCAATCGCTGCAATTCATAAGTTTACGCGCCAAATAACACGTGTTTTTCTACTACTAAATAAAATTAAAAGTTAAAAAATCTCTTAATGTAATTGTCACAGTTAATATGGCGTGTTATGGGAGTAATTAATTTATTTATTTTTTCGTAAATAGGTTCGACCACCGTTTAAAATTATTTTTCCCGTGTTTATATAACATAGAAGAATAGAACAAAAAATATTTCACCGCAATATCAGCATTGACTACAAATATCATAATTACCTAATTGTTAATTCTTTAATTTATTTAACTAGTTAGCATATTAACAGTCTAATATTCAGTATAATGTCCGTATCAGTAAATTGTGTGTCATAATAGTTGTCAAAATAATTGTGGACATAATAGTAAATTTATGTACACATTTTAAGAGAGTCGACTGAATATTTCTTGACAGAATTTTTTGACTTTAATACCATGTTTTATTCTTCGTATTGTTTAAATTAGCAGCCATCCAATATTAATACCATGTGTTAGTAAATTTTAAATAACCTACAGCATATGCATTTAATGAGATACTGAAAACACAGACATGCGCGCGCGCGCGCTCACATGAAATGCATGCATTACCATAATTATGGAAAAATGAAACTCTTACCTTAATGTGTTGGGGGATATAACTCGGCTGCGGCTCTAAAGAAGGCATGGAGACGAAGACCTTCCCCCAGCGGGTAGCGCCTCTTAAACATGAATTCCGCCAGGTATCCCGCGAAATGATGTTGCCTCCGGCTGAATCGTGGGATAACACTGCGGACTTCTCTCCATGCCCTCTCAACGGTGTTTGTGTGAGCGCCGGTAGCGGGGTCCACGAAGTTTTGTTTGTGATTCACACGGTGAACGAACCCCGCATCTTCCAGGCAATTATAAGCTTTCCAGCAGTCACTGATTATAGTGGTGCCTGGAAGAATCCACTTCTCAATTATTTCGAGGAGAGTAGCGGAATCCCGGCGCTCAACTGGTACCAAAAAACACTTGCCAGAACCGCGTTCCACTCCCCCGAACACCCACTGTCCTTCAATGTACCTGCCCCGATTATATTTCCGACGGCCAAATTTTGCTTCGTCGACTTCTGCAGTCTTTCCAGGGCCCCCCAGCTTAGCTGAAGTGCGCTGGGCGTCGAAAATAAAAACTTCTCGACAAAAACTGTACCAGTCGACGACGAAATTGTCGCTCACACCATAGTTCCACATGAGAAGCTGGTGACGAGGCGGAGGGGTATGAAGGATGTGGCAGACCAGGTAAAAGTAGGTTGTGAGAGGATGGTGGGTCTTTTCAAGGAAACTACCTTCTCGTGCGGACCTACGTATGGTACATCTCCTCTTCTTTTTAGCTACCACTTCTCGCAAATTGTGACACCGAAAAGATAATGTCTGTCTATTCAGTGCTAATAGGGACCCACACGAAGGACAATTTATTGACCCTTTAATAACCTCGTGGGAAATTAAAAAGTCAATAATCTCAGACTCAGTCATTCGAATACATTCGTCTGACGTCCCACCGCACTGAATATCAAGGCAGGCCATTTCAGTGTAAAATGTTGGTATACCAAAATGTTAAATAATGTGGTCACCAATAATGTTAAATAAAAGTTATATTATAATAATAACCCTAAACAACAGAAATAATAATTAATAATAACACCACACAATAACACAAACGAAAACACTGAATTCACAAAATAATTAAATACACGATTACCGTAGCGGCTTACGAGATGCATTACAACACGGAACTGAGAAGACGGTACTGTTTTTGCCGCCGATTCGTGACACCCACACACATTACCAACCAATGAGAATTGAGAATATGCAAAATTTTAAAATTAACGGTGTATAAACGCGCTTTTTTTTATATCTACCAATCAACATCAGCTTTGTAAAGCGGTTTTAATTAACTTCCCGGGTTTTTTGCATCAGACCTATGCCATTGGTTAACCATTGTGACGTCGCCGCGGGGTTTTTCAAAATGTTTACTATCGATAGTTCAGTTGCGATTTTCATACTATCGATAACTACCACAAAGTTTTAGACAAAATTAGTTTTAGAAAAGTATTAACAATGTTACTTTACACTGTGATTTTCAGCTTTTACTGTTTAAAAGAAAATAGAGAGCTTATAGGTCTATCTCTCTTTGGGAATACTAATTTAATGTTGAACAAAGTACGCGAGTCAAAGTCGAAAGACAAAGTACAAGCGAGGTTTGGCACTGAGGAGTTTTGTATCAAAATTACAATTTGGTAATTCTCACTAAATGCTTTGAAGGACTATCGTTTGACAAAGATTGCTTGACAAACACAAACTTGTACTTTGAGCATTACGCTCTGGTTATTTTTGCTTGTCTCTGTTTCGGCTCAGTTGCGATTTTCATACTATCGATAACTACCACAAAGTTTTAGACAAAATTAGTTTTAGAAAAGTATTAACAATGTTACTTTACACTGTGATTTTCAGCTTTTACTGTTTAAAAGAAAGTAAGAGAATTTATAGGTCTATCTCTCTTTGGGAATAGTAGTTTAAAAAAGTTGAACAAAGTACGCGAGTCAAAGTCGAAAGACAAAGTACAAGCGAAGTTTGGCACTGAGGAGTTTTGTATCAAAATTACAATTTGGTAATAATTCTCACTAAATGCTTTGAAGGACTACCGTTCGACAAAGATTGCTTGACAAACACAAACTTGTACTTTGAGCATTACGCTCTGGTTATTTTTGATTGTCTCTGTTTCGGCTTCAGTTCGCCTCTTCAGCTAAGGAAGTTGTGATAGCAGTTTTCACTGCCGACCGCTACCTTAGGACAGAGTGGAGACGGTAAAATTTTTTTGGTATACCATTTTTTTTTTTGTTGAGAATTTACCAAACTAACTTAAACTTTCACTAGGAGTAAACAAACCTGACATTGATTTAAAGAGTTTTCTGTTTTTGTTAAAGTAGGTGGTTTTATGTATGTTTGTTCACTATATAATCAAACACTTTATAATCATTATAATAATAAATAATAATATGAATATGAGTTAAATTATTTTAACGTCACCTCGCCTTTACCTAAGTGTTGAGGTTTTCACTTTCAGAATCTTCTGATAAGGTAAGTGAATAAAATATAGGGGTATATTATTCTTCTCTTTAATTATTTTTACTTATTTACCAATTATTTTTATTTATTATTCATCCCCAATTATTTGTAATATTACAAACATGTAAAAAGCATCGATGTTTTAATACCGATATTTTTTTTAACATCGATGTACTCTTCACGATGATAAACATCGATAGTTTTACATCGCATCATAACAGATGTACTTCCTCTGCGTGAATATGTTCAAAAGTAAAAGGTTAGTGGTGGTATTGTGAATTGTGATGTTCGTGATCCAAAACTATAGTGAAACAATTCGAAAAATAGGTGGTATAGTATACAGTGATATCAGTGAAGCCATTATCGCAATATTTTTTGTGGACGTGGGTGACCAGGACTCGTGGGTGAGGTTACTAATAATAAACTCGCGGTGGGCTCAACGCAAAGCTTTAAACCGCTTTTGTGTTGTGTGATGTACACACGGTGACGTCACGCGTCTACAATAGCTGGACCTGTCATTTCTCATTCTCAATTGCATGCGTTCTTATGGGAGTATTTATTTTATTTTTTTTCTCCGTAAATAGGTTCGACCGCCGTTGAAAATTATTTTTCTCGTGTTTATATAACATAGAAGAATAGAACAAAAAATATTTCACAGCAATATCAGCATTGGCTAACAAAGTTCAGAATTACCCATGTCTTTTTTTAGGGATTCACAGTTACCAAATATTTTATTTAAATATGATCCCATTGCCATCCCATCCTGAAATTTGGCATATATGTGCCTTATGAGTGTATAAACAAAATAATTTTTTTCAAAAAAAAAAAGTTTTTGAAAATTTGTTAAAGTTTTTTTAAAATTTTTGGGAAAAAATTATTTTTACCAATATGGTTGTGTTTTATATCAAATAAAAGCAGAATAAAATGGTACAAGTCCCAGCCCTCTATGTCAAATACTTTTTAAACTGTAGCCGTTTAAAGATTTCAAAACACGGTCAAATTTATGCGATTTTCGATTTTTGAAAATCAATAACATAAATATTAGAAGCCCAAAAAATCTAAAAGTTTGTATTTTTATTAGTTTTGACCATAAGAATAAATAAACAAAAAATTAGGACATTTTGAAACCTTAAGGTCCAAAATTATTTTTTTATTGGTTGATTTGATGTGGAATGACCCTTTCACGAACTTTTTAATTCTTGAATAAGTCAAGTTCTATAAGGCCTAGTGGCTTGCTTGACCCCTCATTTTAAAGAGAATCGTACAAAGGTTTAATTTGATATGCTACTTGACTGTTTGGTGAAATTTTTTTTGTTTGAAAATTTTTTTGTCGGGAGTTATGACAAAAACCTTAAAGTAATGTACAACACATCTACAGGCTAATAATTTTTGTTTTGTGTTTACACGGTAACAGACAATTTGTAAAATTACATTTTTCTGTTACATCGTACTAATATATAGTCAATCATCATAACAAGGAAGGTTGCATACCTGGTTTTACATGATAAAAATAATCAGTTTTATTCTTGGTTAGCACTCAGTCATTTTGTAATCACACCAAAATACCTAAATAGATCTTAGTTCTTCTTTAATTTAACAAATAATTTCTTGTCTGCCTTTTTAGTTTCTAAGTCTGTAAGGCGATAAACTCTTCCTGTTGCTGTTGTAGGATCAACTTTTGTTAAAACCTCACTTTTGTGCACAACTAATATGTCAGTAAATTGTGGATATTTGAAAGATGGAGAAGGGCCATATGGTTTGTAATCGTTCGTTTTTGTATAGCAAATAATAAGCTTTATTAACTTTATAACAACTGAGTTTTTATCTTACCTTCGGGTTCCAATCCAGGGTTCTACAGACGAACAAGTTGCAGAAGGATTATTTGGGTTTGAGTGCGAAATAATATTAACACCATTTATTCTGACTAAAACAACTTGCTTTTGGTTTATTATGTGAAATTTATGTTATTTTCTACACTTGTATGACAATTCTCCAGATTCTCTTCTACTTTATGTTTGACACGCTACTACAACCCTTTTACGTATCAAATTCATCAACATACATTTGCAATTGCTTAATCGCTATCTATTTTAGACAAAATTAATTAAAATAGAGTTATTTTGTAACAACAAACCAGTACAGGGTACTGTTAATATTTTAGTATTATTCCCCACACACTCTCTCACGCTTATGCCCATCATACTTTTACAATACTCATTTCTTATTAATAGACCTCTTTCAAAAACTTTTAGTTTGATGACAAAAGGTACTTTACCAGTCTGTGTTTGTACTTAACCAGTCTGTAATAGTATCCGAGCTGTTGCCACCCGTATTGGAGGTTAACGTCTTGCACTTCACATTCCGGAAATAATTTCGGCGTTCAAAAGCTGGCGTAATAGTTCCGATCACATATCAAACTAGATTTTCACTGTAACTGAGTTGTATAGTTATATTTTTAGTCGGCCGACTGTATTTTTACTCGAGCCCTGTTTAAATTAAGACTGCTTTCTGAAGAAATTGCGTCGACTTCTTATTGTTCGAACACTGATTATTAGAACCGCGCGCTCCCGAACTGCCCCGCGCGGCCCTGCTGTCTACTTGGCTGGTTTACTGATCACTAGGGATGAGCATCGATGGCCGATGTTCCAAAAACATCGATGGTTAACGTTCGATGTTCAATGTTTTTACCATCGATGGTTCAGTTGCGATGTTTTCATACTATCGATGGTTTCGTTTCGATGTTTTCCTTTGAACACTTTTTTTAATTTGTAATGAAGACTTTTTAAGTTGATTGTTAAATTTAGTTTATTTTAAATCAACAAATTTTTATTTTAGATATTAATGACTACGTAGTTTGCTCCCTAAACTAGGTAAACGATAAGTACCATGTATATGAGCTACGTAGTAGCGTAGTGATGTAATAATATGGTGAAACTAAACAAAACCATTTTATAGGAGACCGTTACATAGGTTTCAACAGTTTCAAAGTTAACTTTAGCTTACATTCATGACATACGTACGAAATAACGGTTTACCCTTTACGTTAGTCGTATTTGGTTTTCATTCAGATTTTGTTTTAGATTTTTTAGTTATTTTTCATACTGGGTGTAGCGTTTTTCTCTTTTAATTTTGATAGTGTTAGACATAAATTATCTACCCATTAATTATGCCACCCAAAAGATATATTGCAACGTTACAGGTATTTTTAAAATGAATTACGCTTCTTTCCATGTACCTTATTTGTATTATTTTTTATCTCATATTCTGTTCTTTATAGAGGTGGGCTAAACTAGTATTCGAAAGTTACAGGTACCAACGTAATCGTTCCAAAAAAATAACAGGTACGAACTACGAATACCTGTTATTATATACTTATTATACATATACCTGTATAATTTGTTATAATAAATAAATTGAAACTAAAAGTATTTAGTTACTTTACACTGTGATTTTAAGCTTTTACTGTTTAAAAGAAAACAAGAGAATTTATAGGCCTATCTCTCTTTAGGAATACTAATTTAAACTTTCACTAGTTTAAATAATAGTTGTATTTACTAATTTAAACTTTCACTAGGAGTAAACAAACCTGACATAGATTTAAAGAGGTTTCTGTTTTTGTTAAAGGAGGTGGTTTTATATATGTTTGTTCACAAAACTTTATAATCATTATAATAATAAATAATAATGACTCAGATTTAGTTAATTATGAATGTGAGTTAAATTATTTTAACATCACCTCGCCTTTACCTAACCTGTTCTCAACGAGTTCGTCACCGGCCCTGGAAATTCTGATACGGGGAAGTTAGATGTATTTAAATTGTTTTCTCGGGTACAGTGTTGAGGTTTCCACATTCCGCATGTCAAAATGTGGTGGTGACCCAAGGGCTTTTGGTTTTTCAGAATCTTGTTATAAGGTAAGTTAGTAAAGTATCGGGGTATATTATTCTTCTCTTTAATTTTTATTTATTACTCATCCCCAATTATTTGTACTATTACAAACATGTAAAAAGCATAGATTTTTATTTGAATTGCAAAATTGGCATCAAAACATCGATGTTTTCATACCGATGTTTTTTTAACATCGATGTACTCTTCATGATGTTAACATCGATGGTTTTCTGGCGATGCTCATCGCTACTGATGACTGCTTCCTGTGACTCTCTGATGAAAACTCGGGTGGCAATTACTCATTCTTTCTGTACTTCACAGAGACTGGCTTGCCAGCGGTTACGTAATACGTCTAGACTAGTTGACTCTAGACATAAATATAGACGTATGTTTTGTAATAATGTTGCATGTGTGGCTGGTTAAACCGAGGTGAACAATGACTGCTTTAAAATTATTTTCAATTATTAAAATTTATCCCCATCCCAGATATGTCCCGTTACAGGTTCCAAAAACTAATTTTTACTTCATCTTCTACTCCTAACACACAACAACCTAACCACCACTTGTATGAGTATTGGCATGTGACAAAGCCAACAATGTCATTAGTGTCCAAATCAGCATCATCAGTGTTGTCAGCTGAAACTATTTCTACACTTGATACCTCTGAAAATGAGTGGCTTTTCACTAAAACTCTCACAGGAGTGTAACTGTGAAATTGCTGAGTGCCCTTTATTGTTGTTGCTGCTTCAAACCGTCTCTTCAAGGTCCTGTACCTCTGCCTCATGTTCGTCTTTAGTGGAATACAAAAAACTGATGTTATCAATATTGGCTTTAGCCCAATCATAATGTTGGCGAGTGGTCATGATTTGTTCATTGTAAACCATACGTAGACTGGCCAATGCTACTAAACGTTTTACAGTTCTTCCTACACCGTCACATGCATTCTTTCCATGTGACTATACAAAAAAGTTCCATTCAGCCAAAATCGTTCTCATGATGACAGAGATTGAGGAAGTTGGATTTGTTTTTGTACTGTGATGCTGCTCCATCTGAAAAATAATGGAGCTTTTCGTGCTTATGAGGCAGGTTCTGTTTAAGAAAGTCAATCATGTGGCATTGAAATAAATGAACAGCAACAGTATCGAGTGTCATACAATCAGAAATTATAATTAAGCTAAGGTATGCCATCTTTTTGCTTTCCTCATCCATGTAGTATATAACAAACGGATGTATTGTTGCTTGAGCACTATTCCAGTGAAAGCCTTGTACAGCATCTTGAAATACAAATGCATAATTTTCAGCAAAATCACAAAGAACAGTGCATTGGTTTTGAGGTAATTTTCTTTTAAGTGCCACAAGTACGAAGACTGTTGAGTAACAATGAAAGAGTGTCAAGAGTTTTGGCAAACTCTGAAACAAATAATCCACAAACTCTTCTGTTGGTTTTGTAACAGTTTCCAGGACACACTTGTTATCAATCTGCATCCATTGTTTGAAACTTTACATTTTCAATGCTATTTAGCTCAAAAGCTTCTTCAAACCTAGCCTTAAATAGTCACTTCCTGGGCAATTAACACAATTTGCAAAATAACATTTACATGTTGGAGTTTTGCAAATTATATTGCATGTTACATCTTTGTATGTTTTAATAGGGAGCTCAACATTTGTTAATTCAGGTATTTTACACTGAGCCATCATTAATTTGGCATTCTGATGTATTGTGCAAACGCACACAGTGTGTGTCCCACTGGACCCAGGAAGAACACAATGCTTGGGATGAAGCTCACAAAATTTAGTAAAAATCCAATTTTCTGATCTGGGTAACGCTCCTTGAATAGTACATATATCCTTATCTTAATGTACTTAGAATTAAATACTTTTGTGCTTGTACAAGTTTGCCATATTTTTTCACCGAAAGAAAGTCTTTTTTACATGGCATTTGATGACTAACTTCTTCATTTTGATAGAAGTCCTTGACTAAGGCCACCGTTGCAGGGTCCAATGTTGTTTTAGGCTTTGGGTCTGGGGATGACCGGATGACATAACACCTTTTTCATGTAACAGTTTTTTTGCCTTTCTAGCCGTAAAGTTAGACACTCCAAATTCAGTTTCAATTGTTTGTAGAGTCCAACTTTTGGGAAGTGTAGTTAGAATCTGCATTCTCACACTTTTGTCTGTAGTAGTGTTGAACTTTTCTTTTAATTGATTAATAACTTCATTCATTGTCATTATTTTTTACGGCGTCAGTGTCAGAGATACCTGGACTTAAATTTAGAACTTTTGTTCGGAAAGCTTCAGTCACTTTTTTATCTTTTCTTCTGGGTATTTTTTTTTCACTTAAAGTTTTCTTTTTATTGGCGTTTCATCTATAGCAGCAAGACTTTTGTTTAAGGCTTCAATTGCCTCTACTTTCTCTGGAGTTGAACATGTGTTTTGAACTTGTACTTCAGGAACATGATTCTGCGATTTTGAACTTGTACTGCGATTCTGAGCTGTCCGAATGCAATTCTTCTTGCTCAGTTGGAATTTCTGGTAGCTTTAAAACAGCTTTACAACAACCACAACATATCTTGTCGCCTTCACGGAAATTGGCATTACGTTTTAACATTTTCATTCACAGGTCTCAAGCTTTTTTTGTAGTAATAATGACCAGACTTTTTAATTTTTTAAACGGATTACAACAGTATACTGAAAAATGTTTGACTGGGTTCGCCCATATTGTTATCACAAGAGAACACTTCTTTCACATCCACTAAAAAAGGAATAACGTATACAAATCATACTTTTATGCAAAACACTAAGTGACACTCCCAACAACTAACTGTTCACTCACTGGATCTTAAAGGAAACTAAGCAAAAACTGAGCCAGAGTGGGTATTAGTCACACTCCTGTAAGAACATGAATCAGACAAGTCTGTACAGGCTTTCTGTGCTGTGCCAGAACACCTGTAATTGGCAGATATTTTATTCACAATGATCTTAAATAAGTTATGGTTTGATTGTTTGTTTGTAGGTTTAGTAAACCTCTATTATAATCCCTATTGTAAATTGGTTACCTTAGAGCCTATGTATATTTTTTACCTTTAAACAAAATTTAAAATTGATTGCAACCTTACCTTAAAACATTATCATACGTTTTTTGGCATAACTCCTGATCCCCATTGAGATCCCACTTTAAAAGTTTCAGGATCTATAGCTTATAATATTACAAGAAACATATAAACTTAGTTATTTTTTCAAATTTTTTAAAAATTTTCAAAAATGTATTTTTGATTTTCAAAAAAAAAAAAAAAAAAAAAAATCACCAAACAGTCATGTAGCATATCAAATTAAACCTGGGTTCAAGCAAGTCTGTAGGCCTTATAGAACTTGAGTTATTCAAGAATTAAAAAGTTTTTGTGAAAGCTGAAAAACTGTATTTTTTCTAAATTTTAAAAATTAATTACAACAAAACCCAAACAGATAAAAAAATATATTCTCATTTCTATCATACAGGAGAATGATTCCTGAAAGTTTCATTGAAATCTGAAATGGTCAGGTTGAGTGACAAGTTGATTTGGCATGGAATGACGCAGCAGCATTTGTGTTTCAGTGCTGTATAGCAATAAGAAATTATCCAGTTTTTCTCAACTTACAAATAAAAAGTGCGAATTTTTCGCGTCCACACCTAGTTTTGACCTGTAGTTTACGTCGAAAACCAAAAATTTTTTTTTTTTTTTTTCGCTGCCAGAGCTCAGGTTGTCACTTCCGAGTATTACTCAGTTGCTGTTAAGGTGTACCAGAGTCATCCTGGTAATACAAAAATTACTGTAAAAAAGTTTTTTTTAAATTGTTATTTATAATTAGGGGGGCGGATTTCTATGATATGTCATATTTTTTCCCTTGACATTATTTCAGGTTTCAGCTTGATTTAAACTTGATTCCAAGTATTTTTATGAAGATTGATTGTGTTTTATTGTGCATATAATTGCATATTTCGGTAGTTTTAAGTTTTGTAGCACATTTAGCACCAAAATGCATATTTAAGTTATATTTTTTGACTTTTCATATGCATATTTAGACATTTATGAAGTTTTACAGCATATTTATAGTGAAAATGGATTATAATGGCATTTTTGTGTATTTTTCACACGAAAATGCATTTATTCGTTCCGTAACAGATTGTGGTGTGTTGAAGTAGTAAAAACATCTTTTAGAATGTCGTTAAAATACATATATATATATATTGTGACATAGCGAGGCGAAGATCTGCTCTCGGCGCCAGCCGAGACGTGACACGAGAAGGCGAGGCGACCCAATCAAGGATCGGCAGCAGCTTGATTGGCCTCAACGTGACCATCTAACGTGCTCGAGGCGAGCCAACCAGGGACCAGCGGCACTCTGATAGGTTCGTGGCATACGACCTGTCAGGGCATAAAAACAGCGCCGCTAAAAATTTTTGGCGCACTCCATTGGACGTCGTCAAGCCAGCTGGAAGAAAAGGAAGAAGGAAGAATGGAGAACGCAGGAGAAGCAGTGATGGACATCGACTGGGACAGCAGCGGGCTCTACATACCGCTGCCGAAAGAAGAGAACCGCAGCACGCCCGGAACAGCGGACGCAGCCGCCGAACATCACAGCGCGGCTCGGGCAGCGTACGCAAATGATGTAGCGTACCCGACAAACGGTCCTTTTAAGGGCCTAAAAAACTATAGTGTGTACGATTGGCGCCATTTGTCCTGCGACAAGTGGCGCCCAACGTGGGGCCACGATCATCTTGCGGATGCAGGATCCAGCCACGCCAGAGAACTACCAGCCGGCACACAAAACAACATGGCGCCCAACAGCTACACCCAGCGGGACACCGGGTTCGAAATAGAGCAAGGCTTTGCGCAATTCGCCGCAGCTCTGAGGTGCACGTTGCCACCGGTGATCACCGCTACATACCATGGCCTCAAGTACGAGGATCCAGAACGATATCTTCAACAGCTAGAGCGACAGCTGCGGGACTACAGAGTCCCACCTGAACAGTGGGCAGATTACGCAGTGCGGCAGCTCCGAGGAGAAGCTGCCACGTGGGCAGAGAGATACACGGGATTGCAGATAAATTGGCCCGAGTTCTGCGACCGCTTCCGGCATCACTTCTGCGGGATGCAACGAGACGCAGAGCTGCTGGCCGAGCTGTACGGACAAACGCAGCGGCAGGAATCGGCGGAAATCTTCATCCTGAGAAAAATCAAGCTGTTTCGCCGTCTGTACCCCGGAGGTGACGAGAGGACGAGCATAGCCATGCTTACACAACAGCTGCAGCCACGCCTTCGACCTGCGCTGAGGTTCCCGCCGCCTATGACTTTAGAGGAACTTTTACAACGGGCAATGAGCATCGAGGCGGACTTGGATCAAGATAGTCGTGCGCGAGGTCGGGATAACTCTGCTGAAAACTCCCTGGATCGAGTAGGGGGGTCGAAGCAGTGTCGATCGGCCTCAAGCACGAAAGAGGAACAAAGATTGAACAGCCTAACGCCCAAGTGCCGCTACTGCCCGGGAAGACACTTCCATCGGGACTGCCCTGTGAAGAACCGGCAGGGAAACGACCAAGCGCCCCGGTAAATAGCCCACCGGGGCGCGTGAACCAACTAGGTGCGGACATACCGCGCATTCCAATAGAGATCGCCGGCCGAAAACTGACCGCAGCCTTGGACTCCGCCGCAAACTACGACTTCGTACGAGCCGGTCTGCTGCCCGGAGGAAGGAAGACGGAGCCCCGAGTTGTCCAGCTAGCGCTACACGGTCAGCAATGTCACTCAACGGCCACCGTCGTCGCAGACATTATAATTGGAAGTCTCGCGACCACCACCAGTATGCTAGAAGTGCCCGGACTGCAAGAAGAAGTTTTATTGGGCCACCACTGGCTCACGGCCAACCAAGCAGTTGTGGACTACCGACGGGGCTGCCTTCACATTGGCAGCGAGAACCGACAGACGGTCTTCTGGAATGACCGCGCGGAGCCCGAGGAAGAGGACATTGACGAAGCTAGCCTTCAAACGTCAGCAGGTGGCCAACACCATAAACGGCTTCTGGAAATGTTACACCGTCATCGCAGTTTGTTCTCCCGTGGCCCGCTCCGCACTACATCTGCGGCCAAGCACGAGATCCGGCTGATAGAAGGTAGCCAGCCATTCCGGCTCCCAATGTACCGGTACTCCGACGAGAAGAAACGCACCATCCGGGAACAGGTAGAAGAGATGCTGAGGCAGCGTATCATTGAACCGGCCACCTCGCCATACAGCTCTCCGGTGGTGATTGTGAAGAAGAAGGACAGCACACCCCGGTTCTGCGTAGACTTCCGGAGGCTGAACGATCATACCGAGGATGTGGACTCACCACTGCCGCTGATATACGAAACAATCAAGGACCTCAGCGGGGCCCAAGTCTTCTCGACCCTAGATCTCAAGAGCGGCTACTGGCAAATCCCGCTGGAGGAAGAAGCAAAGAAGTACACAGCATTCTCGGTGCCCGACGGAGGTCGCTACCAGTTCCGGGTGATGTGCTTTGGGCTGAAGAACGCGCCCAGCACCTTCCAACGGCTGATGCAGGATGTTCTCACGGGACTATTACGGGAGTGCTGCCTCGTCTATCTGGACGACATCATTGTCTACTCCCCCGACTGGGAAACGCACCTGCGACACCTGGATCAAGTCTTGGAAAGGCTGCAGATGCACCAGCTGACCTGCTCGCTCAACAAGTGTCACTTCGGCCGGGAAGAAGTCGCCTTTCTGGGCCACGAGATTACTCCGGACGGCAACCTCCCGCAGCAGCAACATCTCAGAGCGATTGAAGACCAGCCGGCCCCCAGCAACAAGAAAGAGCTGCAACGCTTCCTGGGAACCTGCAACTGGCTGCGAGAGTACATCCCCTGCTTCGCCATGATTTCGGAACCGTTAACGGACCTGCTGCGGACAAGAAAGTGGCATTGGGACGACACAACTCAGCGAGCCTTCGAAGAGGTTAAGGCCGCTTTCCGGCAGCCGTTAAAACTCTCACGACCGGATCGAGACTTGCCGATGTTTCTGCAGACCGACGCCAGCCAAAAGGGACTTGGAGCGGTGCTTTATCAATGCACCGAAGCCGGAGAGAGGCGTATCATCTCGTACGCCAGTGCCAAGCTCCACGAGGCGGAGAAGAACTACCACTCCAACGAACTGGAGTGTTTGGCAGTCGTCTGGGCCATCAAGAAATACCGGCCATACTTGGAGGATCGACATTTCACCCTAAGGACCGACAACAAGGCGCTAACTTGGCTGAAGCAGGCGACGGGGCAGAAGACGAAGTACGCTCGCTGGGCTCTACTGATACAGAGCTTCAAATTCACCGTCGTCCACTGCCCGGGCAAGGAGAACGAGTTGCCGGACTTCCTCTCGAGGGAACCTGGGCTTGAAGATACTGCCGGCGTCCAAGAAGAACCACGGATGCAGCCTGAAGAGAGGCCACTTCGCAGTGTTGCGGCAGCTGCACCCCGACTACAAGAAATCACAGCTGTCGGCATCCATCAGGCAGTGCAGGAGGCGCAAGAAGGCGACCAGGAGTGCCAAGCGTGGAGAAACGACCCTGCGGCGGCTACAGCGAGAGGATACCGGGTGGACAACGGCCTGGTTTGGAAGGACAGACGCAACCAGGAACCAGGATTGTACGTGCCGCCGAGTGTCCGCATGGAGGTCATCAGGCACTTCCACGACTTCCCTGAAGCCGGTCATCCGGGGGCCGAAGAAACGTTTCGGGCCATCGGCAAGGACTTCGTCTGGACCGGCCTAACCATTGATGTCCGCAGATACGTCCGGAGTTGCAGAATATGCGCCCTACACAAGCGCGGCGCAAATCCCGAACAGGACCAACAGCGACCTCACCGACCCAGGAGATGTTGGAATACTGTCGCCCTGGACGTCATGGGACCATATCCGCTGACTCGAGCTGGCAACCGGTACATCGTAGTGGTCACGGATATGATGTCGAGATGGGTGGAAGCAAAGGCCGTGCGCAAGGCGGACGCCGACACCATTATCCGCTACCTGGAGGAAGAAGTGTTCCCTCGTTGGGGATACCCAGAGGCGTTGCTCACCGACAACGGAAAGCCGCTCACGGGCCACAAGTGGAAGCAGATGTGCGACAAGCTGCACATACGACCGTGGACTACAGCCAACTACCATCCCAGGGCGAACCCGACCGAGCGGCGCAACGGCGAGATCAAGAAGGCGCTGCGGATCCAGCTCCATGACTCCAAGGACCATGGCGACTGGGACAAGCGTTTGCCGACGATTCTGTTCTCGCTGCGGAATCGTGCAAACGCCGCCACTGGAGTGACACCGAGCGAGCTTCTGCTGGGCAGAGACCTACGCCGACCCGGCGACTGGAGTCGGCCACACGCAGAACAGGACGTCCGGCCAATTGAGGAACGAGAAGAGGCGGCCAGGTCACACCAGACGCAGTATCAGCGGCGGCGGTATCCGGAACGGAGGACACAGGACCCTACACTGGCCGTAGGGCAGCTGGTGTACGTCAAGAGCCACGCCGGACCAGCCAAAGGACGGAGGTACCCTGGATGGGAGCCAGCCTGGGAAGGTCCCTTTAGCGTTGCCGCAACCCTCGGCGGGCAGATTTACACGGTGGAGAAGGACGGACGTCCATACAAGGTTCACCGCCAACGGCTCAAACCCGCCGGAGAAGAACAATGGGCTGGCCACCGGAGAGCATTCAAGACCCGGGGGAGTTGTGACATAGCGAGGCGAAGATCTGCTCTCGGCGCCAGCCGAGACGTGACACGAGAAGGCGAGGCGACCCAATCAAGGATCGGCAGCAGCTTGATTGGCCTCAACGTGACCATCTAACGTGCTCGAGGCGAGCCAACCAGGGACCAGCGGCACTCTGATAGGTTCGTGGCATACGACCTGTCAGGGCATAAAAACAGCGCCGCTAAAAATTTTTGGCGCGGTTGGAGGTCGACATTCGACTGCTCTCACTCGAAGAAGAAGGTTGTACACAGCTACTATAGAAGAACGCAGCAGAGGACAGCCTCGACCTCAACGACTGCAATGAAGAGGCTCGGCCATCAACCTACGGAGGCCGCCAAGAAGAAGCCGCCGGAGCATCATCATAAACCACCTCGCCAGCGCCAACATCAAGCAGCGATGGAGATCGATCAGCCGTCTTGCCAGGACGAAGACCAACGCAACACAACTGGGACCTGCCGCGCAGTGCCGGTAAGTGTTGTAGGTAGCGCTGTCCAGCGAAACCCGGGGAGTCCGAGAGTAGGGCTCACAAATAGAGATGCGGGTTGCGCCGCCACTGTGACGGTGTCACAGTTCGGCCCCCGGGTACCCGCTGGACAAAGAGCCGAGCTAGTCGGCAGTAGCCCCGCTGTTAGTGTCCCCAAAGCACTGTGCGGCAGCATCGAGCCCCCCGGCCGGCCACTTGGGCCAGCCGGGAACCCTACGACTTGCGCGGGAAGCCCTGCTGAACCCGCGCAAGTACGTGAGCAAAATCGGTCCTTATTAGGGCCGACCAAGCCCGCTAAGGCCGGACCTTCCGGCTGCACGGCCGCTAGTAGGCCAAGCAGCCCGAATCCTCTGCCGGAGTCTGACTCCCCAGATATGGAGACCTCGGCTTCCACCGACTGGGTGGCAGTAGGGCGCGGTGGCAAGCCGCGAAAGTCTCCTTCCCTGACCTCCTTGAGTTCGGCCACGGACTCGGCGGCACTCCAAGCCTCCGCTGAGGTTGCGCCTAGTCGCACCTCCGAAGGAAGGGTCCCGCCGGTGTTCGTTACGAACGTCAGGGACGTGATCGGCTTCGTTCGCCGACTCCGTAAGTCCGTTGCGCTGGCAGATAACGCATCTGTCAAGCTCCTTGCGAGCGAGACTGTGCGCGTTACCTGCCGCAGCGCATCGGAGCACTTCGGAGTGGTCCAGTGGCTGGAACGTGAATCGTTCCAGTTCCACACATACACACTGAACCGCACCAAGCCTGTAGCCCTCGTCCTTCGGGGCCTGGACATACAGGCGGATCCGCAGGTCGTCGCTGACGAACTGTGCGACGCGGGTTATAAGGTTGTGGGAGCCTCTCGGCTGTACACCACTTATGGCTCGCGTCGACCACTCCCATTAATCAGACTCCTGGTGGAGAAGGGCGACTCCTCCCAGGCCTTATTAGAGTTGAAACGGCTTTTCGGGCTCTGCGTAAGCGTAGAGCCCTGCCGTCAGACCGGGCGACTTTCCCAGTGCCACAGGTGCCAGCGGTTCGGCCACAGCAGCTTCGGTTGTCGGAACGCGCCGACCTGCGTCCGCTGTGGAAATGACCACTTGACGCAGGCCTGCGCTGTCCCGGACAACCACCGATATTGTATCAACTGCGGCGGCGCCCATGCTGCTAATAACAGGCGCTGCCCAGTCTATAGCGAGCAGCTGGACAAGTTGAAGAAACCAGTCCAGCCTAAGCCTCGACATGATGTTAGACAGCCAGTCAAACCGGCCAAAGCCGCTGAACCTGTGGTCCGGAAACCAGCCCCTAGGTCTGCTCCGGTTCCGAAACCCAGCAGTACAGTGAGCCCGAGCGAAGCTCCAAAGGCCAAACCCATCATCGCGCCCCCGGAACCGGAACGCGAAATACCCCACTTCACACAAGTCCCGCTGCCGGACAACGAGGAAATTGATCCTCCATTGCCGCCGCCACCCAAGCCTAGATTCCCCAGATCGGGCAAGAAAGTTAGGAACCAGGCCAAGAACACGGGCCAGCCTAAACCACCTGCCACTGGACCCAAGCCCGTCCTCCAAAAGCCAGAGCGGCCACCCGCTCCAGTACCAGCCCCCAAGGCTTCCACCGTCTCGCCCCGCCGCAGCTATGCAGCTGCCGCCAAGCGTTCTCCCCCGGCCTCATCTTCCGATGATCTCGCCGTCGTTTCAGACTTTCTGGCAAGCTACGACTTGCAGAAAGTGGCCCAGACTTTCCTTAAAATCAAGGAACGCTTGGCAACAGCCTCGCCCCAGGACAAGTTCCTCCTCTTGGTGGAAGCCTGCCGTGTAACAGGTCTGTTATGAACGGACAACCACGGCAATCCCTCAAGCGAGACCTCGAGCTCGTGGCGTGGAACGCCAACGGCCTCGCTTCCCGGCATTCTGAGCTCTTAGAGTTCGTTGCCCGTCACAAGCCCGATGTGCTTCTTCTTGGCGAGACGCACCTGACCCCGCATCGTCGTTTCCGACTACCCAACTACGTGTGCCACCGGGATGACCGGTCGGGTCGCGCAGGAGGGGGCACAGCCATCGCGGTGAAGGCGAGTCTTCGCCATCACCGCGTTGTCCTGCCTCAGCGGCGGAACCTCGAGTGCACCGCGGTCGAGCTCCATGGTGCTCTCGGCGGTCTACTCGTGGTTTCCGCCTACAAGCCTCCACACACGGAGCTCCTGTCGAACGATCTGGAGGCCGTCTTTGGAGCACACAGGAGGGTAGTCCTGGCGGGCGACCTGAACTGTAAGCACCCCGATTGGGGGAGCCGCTTGGCGAACCCAAACGGGACCCGCTTACGCAGGTATGCTGATGCGGCTCGGGTCACAGTCATGGGTCCTACCGGGCCTACATACTATCCCTCGAGGGCTAACTCCCGCCCTGACGTATTGGACATTGCCGCGGTCAGGGGCGTTTATTGCCCGGTCCACGTCTCCGTCATTTCGGAACTGTCCTCGGACCATTGCCCTATCAGTGTGCATATAGCTACCCAGCACGCCACCGTCCGCGACGAGCGGCGGGTAATCGAGTGGGACCGCTTTGGCCCGGCGTTCAGTCGCCGCCTACCAGAGCATATCCCGCTCGACACTACCCAGCATGTCGAAGAGGCAGTTGGCTTATTCGACACAGCCGTAGTCTCGGCGGTTGACGTGTCCTCCCGGATGAAGCCGGGGCTCACGCCCGACTATCAGCGGATCCCCGAAGAGGTGTCTCAGCTCGCTTGCGAGAGGAATCGCCTCCGGAGACGCTGGCAGAGGACTCGTGACCCGGCGGACAAGGCTGCGTTCAACAGAGCGTCCGGCAAGTTGCGTCGTGACATGCTGGCGTTCCGTAGACGCAACTGGGAGCTAGCTGTAACACAGATGGATGGCCCTGCTGAGGACCGCAATGTCTGGCGGATTCCCAGTGCCCTAACGGGAAAGCGCAAACGCGCGCCTCTCCCCGCACTGGCCGGACCTGGCGGTCAACCCCTTGGCCGCCCCCTCGAAAAGGCCGAGTTCTTGGCTGACAGTTTAGAGCGTCAGTTCGCTCCCAACCCATCCAAGAACCCGGCCTTCACTGAGCACATCTGCCGCGAGGTAGAGCGCTTTCTATCGGCCGGTATCACAGTCCAACCGGAGCCCATCTCCCCGGAGGAGGTCTCTGAGAGGATTGTTCAGCTCAAGCCCCGGAAGGCGCCTGGCCCGGACGGAGTCATGAATTCCGCCCTCCATCGCCTTCCGGAGCGAGGAACCCAGTTCCTCACTGACCTGTTCAATTCATGCCTCAGACTGGCCTATTTTCCGGTGAAATGGAAAACGGCCACCGTCATTGTGATACCGAAGCCGGGAAAGAATTCTTCTCGAGTGGAGAACCTCAGGCCCATCAGCCTCTTGTCCGCGACGTCCAAGGTTTTTGAGCGTCTGATCCAGCGTAGGATCCGCGACCATCTAGAAAGACTAGACGTGCTGATCCCCGAACAGTTCGGCTTTCGTGAGCTGCACTCCTCGACTCATCAGCTGATGAGACTCGTGGAATGCATAACCGAGGCTGGCTGCCAGGGCAAACAGACGGCTGCGATCTTCCTAGACGTAGAGAAAGCCTTTGACCGCGTGTGGCACGAGGGTGTCCTCTACAAACTCACGGAGGTCCTTCTCCCAGACTGCTACGTTCATTTGATCGGCAGCTTTCTGCGAGACCGTAGCTTCCGAGTGAGAGTAGACCACGCTCTCTCTTCGGAGAGGCGTATTACCGCTGGTGTCCCTCAGGGAAGTGTCCTTGGGCCTCTTCTGTTCTCGTTGTTTGTCAACGACACGCCCCGAGTTCCTGGAGTGAAACTGTCGCTGTTCGCGGACGACACTGCGGCTTTTGCCTCAGAGCCGAACGCGAGTTATGCGGCCGTTAAGCTCCAGCGCCAACTCGACGCGTATGTCGGGTGGACCGATGACTGGAGAGTTGCCGTTAACGCTTCCAAGAGCGCCGCGGTAATATTCTCGCGACAACGCAAGCGGCCTCGGCCGCTTAAAGTAGGCCCCGTCGAGGTGCCCTGGACCAACAGCGTCAAGTACCTCGGGCTCCACGTGGATTCCCGACTCACCTGGCGAACCCATGCAAATTACATCCGACAACGCGCTTCGGCGCAACTCAGTAGACTCTGGCCCGTGCTATCTAATCCGGCAATGACCCCCCGGCTAGGTAAGCTCATAGTCAACACGTACGTGTTGCCGGTGATTACCTACGCCTGTCCTGTTTGGGGATACCTGGCTCGTGGTCATAGAATCACGCTCCAGCGCGTTCTCGACCGGGGACTGAAGCTCGCGTGCAAAGTCCCCCGGAGGTACTCTTCTCGTCTTTTGAGGAGAGGACTCGGTGTCCGCTCTCTTGATGACACCGTGAGACGCCTGGCGCGACGATTCTATGTTCGTTCCGACAGAGTGACCCACAATTCCCTCATTGCCGGACTTGGTAAATACACCCCGCGACCAGGTGAGTCCTGGAAGCGACCTCGTTTGCTAGTCCCGGTGGTATAATCCACCAATCGCAGGTCGTTTCAGACCCCCCCCATAAGTAGATAAAAAGTATATATTGAACTCCAACAGACCCAGTGGCAGGAGTCCTTTCTGAGACTCGGGACACTGTACTACTCGCGACCCGCGCTTCGCGCGGGCCGCGCAACCCCCAGTTGTGATTTTTGGCGCACTCCATTGGACGTCGTCAAGCCAGCTGGAAGAAAAGGAAGAAGGAAGAATGGAGAACGCAGGAGAAGCAGTGATGGACATCGACTGGGACAGCAGCGGGCTCTACATACCGCTGCCGAAAGAAGAGAACCGCAGCACGCCCGGAACAGCGGACGCAGCCGCCGAACATCACAGCGCGGCTCGGGCAGCGTACGCAAATGATTTAGCGTACCCGACAAACGGTCCTTTTAAGGGCCTAAAAAACTATAGTGTGTACGATTGGCGCCATTTGTCCTGTGACAATATATATATATATATATATATTCCGAGAAATTGTTAAGAAGGTGTGAAATGTCTTTGGAATGCGGATTTCAAGTACCGTTAGGCCTCTATTGTTTGCCTCCGTGAGCGATAATGCCAGCGGGCAGAAGTGAAGGGAGGAGGAGGGTTTTTCTTACATTTTGTAAAGTGCTTTTAACTGTCACCTTCCCCTGTAATGGTCATTCACTCATTCCGTGTGTCCGCAGTTTGTTTCCATCATGCCTAGAATAAAGAGTTCGGTGAATGAAAAGGTGCGCGGTTTTATTCGAGAATTTTGGTGATAAAATATTTAGTACCGATGGCACTATTTTATTTTGTAACTTGTGTGAAGTTAAAGTTGCCACTGAGAAACGTTTCACTGTACAGCAACACTGTAATATGGCAAAACATAAAAATTGCTTACAAAGACGGTCAGCAGTCGAAAGTAGACAACTTCTATTATTCGAAAAATCTGCTAGTACTCCAACTTCATTTTACAACACTTCAGAGTTTACGAAGGATCTCTGCAGGGCGATGATTTCATCCAACATCCCATTGAAAAAGCTAGCTTAACAATCAAAGCTTGAGACAGTTTCTGGAGAAGTATACGAAACATCCGGTTCCAAATGAATCAACGCTGAGGAAGAACTATCTGACTGGGTGTTTCGAAGAGGTGTTGGATAAAATAAGATGTAGTGTGGGGGACTGTAAAATATGGGTTTCAATTGATGAAACAACAGATGTTGATGGGAGGTATGTTGCAAACGTGATTGTTGGAACACTAAAAGAAGACGGACCTGGAGAAATATTCCTCCTAGCATGTGAAGTACTACAGAGGACATATCATTCAAGTATTGCTGTCTTATTCGACGATTCTTTGAATATACAGTGGCCAAATGGGGCAAAAAGAGAGAATGTTCTTCTCTTTATTACTGACGCAGCTCCTTATATGATGAAAGCAGCCAAGGGACTAAAGATGTTATATCCGAAGATGATACATGTAACATGCCTTACGCATGCTTTACATAGAGTGGCCGAAGAAATTCGCAGTAACTATCCGGAAGTGGATAAATTAATATAAAGCCTTTAAGAAATCACCACTCCGCCTGCAGGTATTTAAAGATGCAGCTCCTTCATTGCCTATTCCTCCCCACCCTGTCATATTACTGCAACAATTACGACACCCTGGAGAAGATCATGAACTCCTTGGACCCTACAGATTCTTCGTCAGTGAAAATAATGTAAGATTTGTTTTCCTGTTCCACTATAAAAACTGACCTAGCTTACTTAAAATCCAACTTCGGTTTCTTACCGAGCAAAATCACCCAGCTAGAAGCTTCAGGTTCTGAACTAAGTGATGCTCTGAATATTGTAAAATAGAACAAGAATTAGAACGTGCAAAAGGAACAGTAGCAGCCAAAGTTTGTGCAACTGTGTTGTGGACTGGAGAAGAATCTTGGATTTTTGCAACTGTGTGGGATAAGTGAGATTTTGTGCGAAAATGAAACAGGTTCAGTCTTCGAAAATGAATTTTCATCATTTGACCTAAGCTTATTTAAGTACGCCCCCATTACTTCATGTGATGTGGAGAGAAGTTTCTATCGCTACAACACCATTCTCTGCGACAACAGGAGAGGATTTTCATTTCACAACCTCAAAATGTATGACATCAAATGATTTTATTAGAAAGTCATACAACAGAGTTAGCTGCTACTACCAGTTGTCATTAAACAGCTGAGACATTAGTGCACTTACTACAGTTTGGTGGTGATTTTATTAGGCAGTCATACAACAGAGTAAGCTGCTGCTACCAGTTATCATTAAACAGCTCAGACGTTTATGTACTTACAACAGTTTGGTGGTGATTTTATTAGGCGGTCACACAGAGTAAGATGCTACTACCAGTGGTCATTAAACAACTGAGACGTCAGTGCACTTGCTACTGTTTGGTGGTGATTTTATTAGGCAGTCATACAACAGAGTAAGCTGCTACTACCAGTTGTCATTAAACAGCTGAGACATAAGTGCACTTACTGCTGTTTGGTGGTGATTTTATTAGGCGGTCATACAACACAGTAAGCTGCTACTACCCGTTGTCATTAAACAGCTGAGACATCAGTGCACTTACTGTTTGGTGGCGATTTTATTAGGCGGTCATAGTCCAGAGTAAGCTGCTACTACCAGTTCTCATTAAACAGCTGAGACATCAGTGGACTTACTACTGTTTGGTGGTGATTTTATTAGGCAGTCATACAACAGTAAGCTGCTACTACCAGTTATCATTAAACAGCTCAGACGTTTATGTACTTACAACAGTTTGGTGGTGATTTTATTAGGCGGTCACACAACAGAGTAAGCTGCTACTACCAGTGGTCATTAAACAACTGAGACGTCAGTGCACTTGCTACTGTTTGGTGGTGATTTTATTAGGCAGTCATACAACAGAGTAAGCTGCTACTACCAGTTGTCATTAAACAGCTGAGACATCAGTGCACTTACTACCGTTTGGTGGTGATTTTATTAGACAATCATACTATAGAGTAAGCTGCTACTACCAGTTGTCATTAAACAGCTGAGACATTAGTGCACTTACCACAGTTTGGTGGTGATTTTATTAGGCAGTCATACAACAGAGTAAGCTGCTACTACCAGTTATCATTAAACAGCTCAGACGTTTATATACTTACATCAGTTTGGTGGTGATTTTATTAGGCGGTCACACAACAGAGTAAGCTGCTACTACCAGTGGTCATTAAACAACTGAGACGTCAGTGCACTTACTACTGTTTGGTGGTGATTTTATTAGGCAGTCATACAACAGAGTAAGCTGCTACTACCAGTTGTCATTAAACAGCTGAGACATAAGTGCACTTACTACTGTTTGGTGGTGATTTTATTAGGCGGTCATACAACACAGTAAGCTGCAACTACCAGTGGTCATTAAACAACTGAGACGTCAGTGCACTTACTACTGTTTGGTGGTGATTTTATTAGGCGGTCATACAACACAGTAAGCTGCTCCTACCAGTTGTCATTAAACAGCTGAGACATTAGTGCACTTCCTACAGTTTGGTGGTGATTTTAGTAGGCAGTCATACTACAGTGTAAGCTGCTACCACCAGTTGTCATTAAACAGCTGACACATCAGTGCACTGTTTGTTGGTGGTTACATTAGGTAGTCATACAATAAGAGTAATTGCTTCTACCAGTTGTCATTAAACAGCTGAGACATTAGTGCACTTACTACAGTTTGGTGGTGATTTTATTAGGCAGTCATACAACAGAGTAAGCTGCTACTACCAGTTATCATTAAACAGCTCAGACGTTTATGTACTTACAACAGTTTGGTGGTGATTTTATTAGGCGGTCACACAACAGAGTAAGCTGCTACTACCAGTGGTCATTAAACAACTGAGACGTCAGTGCACTTGCTACTGTTTGGTGGTGATTTTATTAGGCAGTCATACAATAGAGTAAGCTGCTCCTACCAATTGTCATTAAACAGCTGAGACATCAGTGCACTTACTACTATGTGGTGATTTTATTAGTCAGTCATACAACAGAGTAAGCTGCTGCTACCAGTGGTCATTAAACAGCTAAACATCAGTGCACTTACTACTGTTTGGTGGGTCATTCCATATCAAGTGATCAAAATAAAAGATACATTTTCCCTCATGTTTTTCTTTTTGATTAGTTTTTGGTTTATTGAATAAACACGTAAAACGAAATGAAAATATAAAAAAAAATTTTTTTTATCTCCTGTAGTTTTTTTAAAATGTTTTTGAAGTTGCAAAATAAGTGCGTTTTTGTACTTACGTGGATTTACGTTTTATTCAATATCTCAGGCTAGAATCGAGATAGAAAGGTAAGACAAAGACCATTCATTTCAGAATTCAACTAGCTTTAATTGGATATACAACTTGACAGTATTTCAAGTACTTAAAATTTTCACCCCCCGAACTCAAAATATTAAAAGTTATTTCCCAAAAACGCATATGATGTAAAATTTTCAAAAAAATACCATGAATTCTTAATGTTATTACTAAGTTGTGTACAAAATTTCAAGTTGGGATCTTAGTGGGATCCAAAAAATGTTTAAACAATTTTAAAAAAATTTTATACATAAGCTTGCAACGTAAATATAGACAACTTGTATACATTTTTTATTCAAAACATGTCCAAGTTATGTAATGATCAATAAAAAGCTAACAGTTTGTAAAATTCAAGTTTTTTCATATTATGATATAAAGTATAATTTATATATTTACAATAAGTATATAAGCCTGAGACTACAAATTCTGTAATACTGGTACTTAAGATAGAACAACAACTGTTTAATGGCTATGTCACTTCTTACAAATAGCAATTCTAGTAGAAAACAAACCTGATCTTTAAGAGTGATGACTGTATTTTTGAATGTTCAAATTGATGATTAGGTGAACTGAAGTCTTGAACTTAAGCTCTTTGTTGCTGCAATGGTTTCTTTTTTGGAAATTACATAAGTTCTTCCTGTAGCTGTGTTCGGATTCACTCGAGTTAAGATTTGTTTTATGTTCACTTTTAAAATGTCTGGGTTGCGTGGGAAAACAAATGAGGGAGCAGGACCAGAAGGATGTAAAAATGTTACTTCTAGATCTTCACTTTCGTAGTCTTTTGATAGGACACTCGCCAGCCACCAATACGATCATATTCACACGTAACGTAACCTGAAAATTCATTCATTGACAAACTTTTACCTCCTTCAACAATTTCTTGTATGCAAGAGTCGTCACATAAGGAAAAAATCTTCAACTTCAATTCAGTCGAACTGTGAGGAATGAAAGTGTGAAACTGTTGCGTTCCTTTAATAGTTTCAGCTTCTTGTAGAAGATATTTTTTTTATCAAATCAAAGCTAGTTGAATTCTGAAACGAATGGTCTTTATCTTACCTTTCTATCTCGATTCTAGCCTGAGATATTGAATAAAATGTAAATCCACGTAAGAACACAAAAGCACTTTTTTTGTAACTTTAAAAAAAGACTAAAAAAAACTAGAGGAAATAAAAAATTATTTTTTTCATATTTAACGTTTCTTATATATATATATATATATATATATTGTCACCGGACAAAAGGCTTGCCGCATGACAAATGGCGCCAATCGTACACTCTAGTTATTTTAGTGGCCCTAAAAAGGACCGAGTGGCGAGAACTGTGATGTTGGTCGTGCCGCGCTGAGGTGTTCGGCGGCTGCGCCCGCTGATCGTGGCGTACTGCAGTCCTCCTCTTCTTTCGGCACCGGTTGTAGAGTCGGCTGCCGGCCCAGCGAAATCCATCGCTGGCGCGGAACGGGAGTGCGAAGACGCAAGAACGGCGGCGGTTCTATTCTTCGGCTGTTCCTTCCGGCTGACTCCGCCCCGATGTCGTCCGAGAGAGGAGAGGAGATGAAGTGCGTTCGATGGCGTGGCGATGAAGAGTGCACAAAATTTTCTGCCGGCCCGGGTTTTATTGACTAACCGGGATCGCTGATTGGCTCGCTCCGAGCACGTTGTTTGATTGGCTCGCTGTGTCCACCGCTGGTACTGGAGAGCAGAGGTTCGCATACCGCTGCCGTCACAATATATATATATATATATATATATATATATATATATATATATATATATATATATATAATATAAAAAGATCAACCCCATAAAAAATGGTGAGGTAATTTGGATTTGATCACTTTATATGGAATCACCCTGGTGGTGATTATATTAGTCGGCCATACTCCAGAGTAAGCTGCTACTACCAGTTCTTATTAAACAGCTAAGATATCAATCCACTTACAACTGTTTGGTGGTGATTTTATTAGGCAGTCACACAACAGAGTAAGCTGCTACTACCAGTTGTCATTAAACAGCTGAGACATCAGTGCACTTAATACGGTTTGGTGGTGATTTTATTAGAAAGTCATAAACAGAGTTAGTTGCTACTACAGTTGTCATTAAACAGCTGAGACATTAGTGCACTTACTGCAGTTTGGTGGTGAATTTATTAGGCAGTCATACAACAGAGTAAGCTGCTACTACCAGTTGTCATTAAACAGCTGAGACATTAGTGCACTTACTACAGTTTGGTGGTGATTTTAGTAGGCAGTCATACAACAGAGTAAGCTGCTACTACCAGTTGTCATTAAACAGCTGAGACATCAGTGCACTGTTTGTTGGTGGTTATATTAGGCAGTCATACAATAGAGTAATCTGCTCCTACCAGTTGTCATTAAACAGCTGAGACATTAGTGCACTTACTACAGTTTGGTGGTGATTTTAGTAGGCAGTCATACAACAGAGTAAGCTGCTACTACCAGTTGTCATTAAACAGCTGAGACATCAGTGCACTTACTACTGTTTGGTGGTGATTTTATTAGACAATCATACAATAGAGTAAGCTGCTACTACCTGTTGTCATTAAACAGCTGAGACATTAGTGCACTTACCACAGTTTGGTGGTGATTTTATTAGGCAATCATACAACAGAGTAAGCTGCTACTAACAGTCGTCATTAAACAGCTGAGACGTTTATGTACTTACTACGGTTTGGTGGTGATTTTATTAGAAAGTCATAAACAGAGTTAGCTGCCACTACCAGTTGTCATTACACAACTGAAGCATAAGTGCACTTACTACTGTTTGGTGGTGATTTTATTAGGCGGTCATACAACACAGTAAGCTGCTACTACCAGTTGTCATTAAACAGCTGAGACATCAGTGCAGTTTCTATTGTTTCGTAGTGATTTGTTCTAGGCTGTCATACTACAGTGTAAGCTGCTACCACTAGTTGTCATTAAACAGCTGACACATCAGTGCACTGTTTGTTGGTGGTTATATTAGGAAGTCATACAATAGAGTAATTGCTCCTACCAGTTGTCATTAAACCGCTGAGACATTAGTGCACTTACTACAGTTTGGTGGTGATTTTAGTAGGCAGTCATACAATAGAGTAAGCGGCTACTACCAGTGGTCATTAAACAGCTAAGACATCAGTGCACTTACTACTGTTTGGTGGTGATTTTATTAGGCAGTCATACAACAGAGTAAGGTGCTACTACCAGTGGTCATTAAACAGCTGAGACGTTTATGTACTTACTACAGTTTGGTGGTGATTTTATTAGGCAGTCATACAACAGAGTAAGCTGCTACTACCAGTTGCCATTAAACAGCTGAGACTTCAGTGCACTTACTACTGTTTGGTGGTGATATTATTAGGCGGTCATCCAACAGAGTAAGCTACTACTACTAGTTGCCATTAAACAGCTGAGACATCAGTGCACTTACTACTGTTTGGTGGTGATTTTATTAGGCAGCCATACTGCAGAGTAAGCTGCTACTAAAAGTTGTTATTAAACAGCTGACACATCAGTGCGCTATTTGTTGGTGGTTATATTAGGCAGTCATACAACAGAGTAACCTGTTACTACCAGTTCTCATTAAACAGCTGGGACAGTGCACTTACTACAGTTTGGTGGTGATTTTATTAGGCAGTCATACAATAGAGTAAGCTGCTCCTACCAATTGTCATTAAACAGCTGAGACATCAGTGCACTTACTACTGTGTGGTGATTTTATTAGGCAGTCATACAACAGAGTAAGCTGCTGCTACCAGTGGTCATTAACCCTCCAGTGGGCGCAAAATTCGCACTCAATAGTGGGCGCACTGCGGCTTTTTTACTGCAATTGTAAATTGCACTTTTTTACTCTAAGACAAGGTAGTATGAGAAGTAAATAGACTGGTTAAGGTGTTTTAAATTTTATTTATTATTATTAAACACAAAAACATAATGCTTAGGCATCGACGTCCATATCTTGGCTCTGGTCGCCGTCGCACCTGACACATGTTGTCTCTTGACGCGAATGACTCACAGACATTATTTCTGCATCTCTGGCACACAATTTTTGATCTGTTATTCTTATGCCGTCCGCAAATATGACAGATTCCTGGTTTTGGTGCTTCTTGAACCTCCTCCTCTTTTTTATATTTAGCTAAAAATGCTGTGATATCTTTTGGCAGGTTACGTAGTCTAGATCTTTCTTCCAGATGAGTTTCCATAAGGCTAAGTGCCAGATTCTTCAAAAACAGTCTTCTTTCTCGGTTATCAGGATTGTTGTATTTGAAAATTATGTTGGCGTTGATTCCCGCGATATCAAGATGCCGATAAAACAGCGCGAGAGGCCATCTTCTACTTATTCTAGAAGTTGTGTAGGATGGGCACATCTGGTCAACCGTATCAACTCCTCCCTTTGTGGCATTGTAATCCAGGTTTATTGTGGATTTGCTGGTTGCTTCGTCTATCTCATTTGTATCATGCATCAATGAGAGAAATATCACCGCCTTATTTTTTTTAGGCGCCGAAGAAGACAAACAGAAATCATACTGAAAACCAGAGAGTATTGACTTGATTTCTCTTGTTTTGTTGGCTTGGAATTCTGGTGGTATTTCTCTTTTATTTTTTTTCATAGTTCCGAGTAAGGTCAGCCCCTTCTCAAGAAGATCTTTATCCAGAGTGTAGCTTGTATAGTAGCTTGTATTGTCAGTTGTGATATTTCGTTTGGAACCCTTTATTGGTTCAACCAGTCTTTTCACAATGTCATCTGGTTTGTTCGATTTGAGATAGGGACCAGGCATCTGCTTGCCACAATATATTTCTAAGTTGAGAGTATAAAAGGTTTTTGCGTCACAGAGTGCGTATATTTTCAGCCCATACTTGGCTGGCTTGTTTGGTATATATTGTATGAAGCCACATCGCCCCCTAAAAGCATGTAGCATCTCGTCAATAGTCACAAACTCGCTGGCATTGTAGTGAGTCAAACAGTTATTCACAAAATTTTGGTGAAAATCACGAATAGGTGCAAGTTTGTCCATAGCTCTTCGCTCATTCTGTGTATCTAAATTGTCGAACCTAAGGGCTCGAAGCAGAAATCGGAAACACTTATAACTGAAGAGCCCGCATAAAATTATCATTCCTGTGCCATCGGAATTCCACAGTTCAGCAAAATTTGTATGTGATCCCTTTTTTATGCCTATTAAGTATAACGCACCAAAGAGAGCCTTGACCTCCACTTTTGTAGTTTCTCTACAGTCTCTATCTCTACCATAATTGACATCATTTCTTTTTTTCTGAATGTATCTGTTAGTGTGAGTTACAATATCATCTATCATGGCATCAGTAATGAACAGGTGAAACGTGTCTACTTCTTTCTGCGCAGTTGTAGCATTCGTTTTTGGACCTGGCATTATTTTCATAATATTTTTGGCCTTCTGTTTAGTTGAAGATAGAGGGTTATTCATCCAAAGCGTATCTCCATCTTTCCCGCTGTAAAAATGGTAATCATCTTCAGCGACTTCTGGCACAGTTAGTTGATCGGCATCCGCTTCATCCGCTGATTGCTCTGAGTCACTGCTGTGGTTGTCAGCTTGTATCATTTCATCCTCCATATCTGGGTCATCTGACTCATCCTCTTCATTTTCTCCTTCCGACAATTCTGATAATTCCATGAGTACTTTCTTAAAGTCTTCAGGGCGCACAAGTCGACGAGACCTGAACGTAAACACAAACTCAGATAACATAGGAAAAACAGGCACTGGAATATAGAATAGGCGAAAACCAAAAGATTCAAAACAAAACCTAACCAAGCTCTAAGAAGACGTTTGATTCTATGGTAATGGTCAAAATATGCATGAAAAATTAAAAAAAAATCACAAAACTAAAAAAAAATTAACACTTAGATGTCTGGGCGCGCAGGCGGCAAAATAGCCGCAGACACGTCACTCTCTTTTCAAAGCACACCAGCTACTGAAGCGTTATGCACATGATTTATCCGCATGTCGGAAAAACTGCCATCTATCATTTGCATCTGAAAATTGCATACTAGGCAGAACAGACAATAAACACTACCGGTACCTAGGGGACAGTTCAGAAACTACCGGAGGGTTAAACAGCTAAACATCAGTGCACTTACTACTGTTTGGTGGTGATTCTATTAGTCGGCCATACTCCAGAGTAAGCTGCTACTACCAGTTCTTATTAAACAGCTAAGACATCAATCCACTTACAACTGTTTGGTGTTGATTTTATTAAGTAGTCACACAACAGAGTAAGCTGCTACTACCAGTTGTCATTAAACAGCTGAGACATTAGTGCACTTACTACAGGTTGGTGGTGATTTTAGTAGGCAGTCATACAACAGAGTAAGCTGCTACTACCAGTTGTCATTAGACAGCTGAGACATCAGTGCAGTTTCTACTGTTTCGTAGTGATTTTTATTAGGCAGTCATACTATAGAGTAAGCTGCTACCACCAGTTGTCATTAAAGAGCTGACACATCAGTGCACTGTTTGTTGGTGGTTATATTAGGCAATCATATAATAGAGTAATCTGCTCCTACCAGTTCTCATTAAACAGCTGAGACATAAGTGCACTTACTACTGTTTGGTGATGATTTTATTAGGCGGTCATACAACAGAGTAAGCTGCTACTAGCAGTTGTCATTAAACAGCTGAGACATCAGTCCACTTACAACTGTTTGGTGGTGATTTTATTAGGCAGTCACAACAGAGTAAGCTGCTACTACCTGTTGTCATTAAACAGCTGAGACATTAGTGCACATACTGCAGTTTGGTGGTGATTTTATTAGGCAGTCATACAACAGAGTAAGCTGCTACTACCAGTTGTCATTAATCAGCTGAGACATTAGTGCACTTACTACTGTTTGGTGGTGATTTTATTAGGCGGTCATACAACAGAGTAAGCTGCTACTAGCAGTTGTCATTAAACAGCTGAGACATCAGTGCACATACTACAGTTTGATGGTGATATTATTAGGCGGTCATACAACAGAGTAAGCTGCTACTACCAGTTGTCATTAAACAGCTGAGTAGTTTATGTACTTACTACTGTTTGGTGGTGATTTTATTAGGCAGTTATACAATAGAGTAAGCTGCTCCTACCAATTGTCATTAAATAGCTGAGCCATTAGTGCACTTACTACAGTTTGGTGGTCATTACATTAGGCAGTTATACAATAGAGTAAGCTGTTACTACCAGTTGTCATTAAACAGATGACACATCAGTGCAATTTTTGTTGGTGGTTATATTAGGCAGTCATGCAACAGAGTAAGCTGCTACTACCAGTTGTCTTTAAACAGCTAAGACATCAGTGCAGTTTCTACTGTTTCGTAGTGATTTTTATTAGGCAGTCATACTACAGAGTAAGCTTCTACCACCAGTTGTCATTAAACAGCTGACACATCAGTGCACTGTTTGTTGGTGGTTATATTAGGCAGTCATACAATAGAGTAAGCTGCTCCTACCAGTTGTCATTAAACAGCTAAGACATCAGTCCACTTATTACTGTTTGGCGGTGCTTTTATTAGGCGGCCATATCCAGAATAAGCTGCTACTACCAGTTCTCATTAAACAGCTGAGACGTTTATGTAGTTACTACAGTTTGGTGGTGATTTTATTAGGCAGTGATACAACAGTGTTAGCTGCTACTACCAGTTGTCATTAAACAGCTAAGACATTAGTCCACTTATTACTGTTTAGCGGTGATTTTATTAGGCGGCCATAGTCCAGAGTAAGCTGGTACTACCAGTTCTCATTAACCCTCCGAACACCATGGGGTCGTAATCATTGGCGTCGTCAGCATAAAATTATTGGGGGGGGGACACACATTAGGGTCTCAGGAGGGTCCAAGACTACCCCGACTACCCCCCCCACTGAAAAAATTACCCTTTGCAAATCATATTTTGAAGCATTTTTTACTTAAAATGGGTGCAATAGGTTGTTGACAATAATATTGACTGAGTTTGTTATTTCTGGAACATGATTAAATGCATTTTTTTACTCTATTTATTACACAGTAAATTAGGTCAAACGAACACTTTTACGTTTTTAAAACTAACTTACCAAAATAAGTTAAAATATTGTATAAAACTTAACTAGCCTATTCCAGATTTGTAAAAATAGTAAAACAAATCAAAAATGAATTTAAAGTAAAGAACATGACTTATGATAGATATATCATATATTATGAGCAAAGAGTAAAGTTATGGCTTACTATCTAAACCTAAACCATTTGTTATTATTACACTGAGCCAAATACATTCCTCCTTGCTTCACAATTGCATATAAATTTTTTGCTACATTTCTATCATCTAATTTGTCCAACAGTGTTTTGTCCACGTAACAAACAGATACGTGATTCAGCCTTTTTTGAGTCATAGTTGACCGTAGATAGGTCTTCAGTTTTCGTAAAGCACTAAAACTCCGCTCTGCTTCGCAACTTGAAGCTGGACATACAAGCATAAGCCTAACTAACACTTCAACATTGTAGAATAAGTCCCTAACTTCTTTTGCCATCGAAACCAACACATCTTTAGCGTCTTTCAGGCACTTTATACCGAAGATGAATGAGTTGGAGTTCTGTTTTTAACGAATGGTCGTTAATTTCCGGATAAGGAGTTACTACAGCATATCCCTTCTTTTCTAGAAGTACCTTTTCTAACAGAATCTGTTTCTTCATACTAGCTTGTTCAAGTATTCGATTCTTAAGGCCTTGTACAGCAGTGTCAATTACAGTGAAACTTCGATTAACCGTCAGGGTCGGGACCGGGACCGTGACGGTTAATCGAATAGACGGATAACAGAAAAACCTTAAACAACAACCCACCCCCATCCATTGCATATGAACGAATGATAAAAAATGCACGTTTACGAACTGGAAATACACTGTACATACATGTATTTTATTTTACAGAAACAAACAATATACAATTTCCATTAAGTACAGTATATGTAGTACAACATATGTACTGTACATATTGTTACATGAACTTACGCTCTACAGACGTAAATAAATATTCAAATTTTAAAATAGTCTGTTATTTTCTTTTGTTTCTTTGAGGCTCGTGCTTTCTGAGCGGCAATGTTCCGTACTTTACGTAGGAGAAGTATCAGCATTGTGTTTGCCTCTTCTTGCCCCTCAAACCACTCAATGCATTTTGATAACATTGTTTCTGCTTCTGTATGGCTTAACGTAGTTTTTTCATTCAAAATATAACACTCGTCTTCGTCAATTTCTTCTTCTTCGTTGTCAATCACACAGGAAACAATTTCATCGAGGTTCAAAATGTCAAAGCCTCCGTCCAATTTGTCACATCCCAACCACTCTGTTACTTCTGCTGGCATTATGTCTTCAGCATTCGGTATATTATTGCACAGTTGCACAATTTTGTCGACACTAACATTCCCAGTTTCCTTAGGTTCGCCATCATTAGCTTCAGGCCAGAGTTTATTCCACCCATTTTTAAGATTTGACACTTGAAGATCATCCCATGCAGCAGCAGCAACATTGAAAATTGCATCTTTTATGTTGGACGTTGTAACTAAACGAGATTCCGTCTCAATTACAAAGTTTATAAAATGTTTAAAATGTAGTATTTGAAGTTATAAAGTAAAATTACAAGTTATGATGAATCAAAAAAATTATAATGATCTTAAAAGAACTCCTTTAAATAAAAATAATTGCAGTAAAATTGTTTGAATAGTAGTGTTGCTCACTTTCGTGAATAAAGCGTACTAGCTGGTTGATTGATGAAGGTAGCCGTTGCATCGATTCTGGCAGCGAAACTCCTCCTCCAGGTTAACCGCCGTCTAAGTACGTAAAGTTAAGTCACGTCTGGACAATAAAATTAATAAAATACACTTCCACGTACCTGGTCGTGATTCTGGAAGTTCAGAAGTTCACTTGTTTACAATTAATAAGCTGCCAAGACGGTTTTCCAAAACCAGCTTGCTTTACTTACAAGGTTAGGTTATTCCTTGTTTAACAATGGGCGCCACACAGGTTTATTTCGGGAAAATCCCGTGTAAAACCCATTAATAAGATCAAATAATTATTAATTTTCTTTAAAAAAAACTGATATTGATGTTTATTGCCCTTATGGCAATTCAAACAACGTATGATCTCTAATCAGAGTTACTTCAGTTATTCTGAATTAATTATTTATTTACCTTTTGAAATAAATTAAGTCAAAGTTATGCTGCTAATAAAGGGGTTTTATTTGTACCCCTTGATAATGAATTCAAACAAACATCAGTAAGAAAAATACATTGATATACAATTGAACTTATTTCGTTCACTTACCCTACTAACTAGCTCAGAGCATAAACAACTTTTCTGGTTATTCCCAGATAAACTTTAATTTAAACATTAATTTTATATATCTCGGGCATAAATTCTTTTAAACACAAGAAAGAACGTTCATGCCTATACAGAAGTTAATTATTTCATAAAACAATATTTACTAATACGGCCTTGTTTTTTTTTTTTTTTTAAATCAAACCTATTTATAGGTTATGCGTTCGTCACGCTTGCTTAATTATTCACAAATATTTTATACTACTTAAGACTAAAATAAATCTTATGTAGGATTAACAAATCCACTAAATAAATTCAATCACTGTGTAACATATAAAAAGTTTTGATGTTATGCGTCAGTACAAATTTTGTGTTGAAAAAATATCAGTACACTCAGATTAATGAAATAAATTGTCACGATGTTACCTTTTTATTTTAATCTTATAGATTAAAATTTAATTGAACACTCCAGCGGTCGGATTATAGTGACCCTGGTTTATTACACTGCACACGCACTATGAACAGAGAATAATTGTCCTCTTCTCACAAAATTGGACTATTTGAAATACTGGTTAATTATTTTCTCTTGTTCGATGTATCGCGCACTAAATAAAATAAATACTTCACATCGATGCACTGATTATAGATAAACTGTAGTGTAGTTACTTGGTGTTGCCGAAATGGTTGAATAGATGCACTGTTACATGATACTATAAATTAATAACGTATTTTGAGGCGACGAGCGACAACCTTTCGCCCTCGCAAATGACAATAAAGTGTAGTCGGATCCACCTGGATTCCAATTATATACCCCCTGTCTTGACGAGGCTTAGGTGATTGTTTCATTTAGTAAGCTATTTTTTGATTGGCTCAACCAGACGTTACGAAAATGACACATTGTTTTCCAACCGTCATTTGGCAAAGATGATTGACAGTTAACGTTGTTGTTAGTGTTGACTAACAAATTTCTTACTTTCTATTTACAAATGATGCTAACGCATGTCACGCACTTATTATAGTAGCGATCGGGGTTGTATCGCTATCAAATTAAAGGATATTTTTTGCGCTTTAATTTGATATAGTTTGACACTGGTTTTATTCGCACTTTCTCTGACATTCCTAAATAAATAACGTTCAGATACATGGCTTCGCGCTGTCGTCTGCTAGTGACGCCAGAGACGATTTTTTCCTTATCTATTTACATTGTATTTCACATCGCATTTTCATTTAAACGTTTTTGTCAGAACACTAATACATCCGTCTTTATACTTAATACCTATTTAGTGAACATAATTATTAAATCTTAACTAACTAGGGCGCTACATTACTATGAACTATCCTTACTTCCTAATTACATTTTGTCTATACTATTTCCTCTATGCTACCCATTAATAATGGATTGGTTACATTTATAATATCTTAATAATAGTCACTGTTACATCTGGTATAATGATTGTTCAGTGTATTTTATTTACACTAGTAGTCCTTTCTACTTATCACATTACTGACAATCGTTCGTTTTAGGCGTAGCCTAGGCATACCTTTCACATCGGGTTTATGCCTTAATAATGGTCATTAGTTACATTTGAGGAGTGTGCGGGAAGAACGATGAAGGTGCTCAAAACGTGAAACTGAGAAAACGCAAATTTAAACTTTAAAACAAAATAGTTTCAAAACCTTCACAATAACTATAAAAATTTTTTTTTATTTCAAGGTTGTAGGTTCTAGTGTATGCATTTTATAAGTTTTAATAATCAATTTGTTATTATATTAGGTAGTTATAAAAAAAAATGTGTATATATGTACCATTATTCTGGGGAAAAACGGTGAATGTATGTGATTTGAGGAAACAACGATGATCGTTATGTCATCGTGTTTCCTTAAAATGCTTATAAGGTGTTGTTATAAATAGCGAAAGATTTTAGACAGCTCTATCTAATAAGCAGCAATTTAATTAATGTGTTATTGGTTTAAATATGATTTAAACAAAATTTGGCACAGTTTAGATTTTTGTGCAAGATTTTCTTAAAAAACACGAACTACCCATTGTTTTGAACTTAGAACATTTATTTTACAAAACAATATTATATAAATCATGATATACAATGTTTTACATAAAAAGGTATGAATGTATTAACTATCTTCTTTGACCAATTACTTAGTCTTCGTCTGGAGCATCAGTGTGTGGCAGTTGCCGGTAGAACTCCTTTGCCTCTTCGGATTGTAAAAAAGGTGTCAAATCCTGAAACCAGAGAAGCTGGTTTTTTATTTTTTATAAAAATGAAAAAAACTCGCCCATCAAAACCTTCCTTTTTTTAAGACAGGGTATCTAGTTTACCACAGACACACACACATACACACACGCGCGTGAACAAACACCCAAAGACTTACTAGAACATTTTACAAATATATTTTAAAAACAATATTAAAGTTACCTGTAAATCTTTCCATTTAGCACGTGGAACTGGAATACGTCCTTGGTAAGCTTCATCTGGGTAGAAAAATTCTCCTGGCTGCAGTCCTTGTGAAGATTCTCTTTCAGTAATAACACTTGATTGCCAATGTCCATTGTAAGTAGTGCGAAGAGATATTGTTCTAGGATGTATCTCTTCAATCTTCAGCTCCTTTATTGGCCTTATTGGTACAGGTAGTTTTTTCTTGTAATACCCAACTGTGTTAAAAAATTTGGTCCAGTCTTTAAACATTGATTGTTCACACTCGATCACCATGAATGGACTCGGTTTAGCTCTTGCACCTCTTATGGCTTCATACCAATCTTGTGGCAACTCAGCAGCCTTTCTCTTGGGAATAAGAGCCATATTTCTGTCACATTCCATGTAGGAATGTCCACGTTCGGGGAATGTGACAGTGATGGAATAAAGACGTTTGATTTTATGCACAACATAGTGCAGGTATCTTATAAGCGTGTTGTTCTTGTTCTGTCCTCCACAAGAGTCACAGAATACATACAAGAACTTTACTTCAGGAGACAAAAAGTTTAATATATATTCATGAAGTATGGAAGTAACATCATTTGCACCCTTTTTGGCAACTGTTTGGTCATAACTAAAGAAATATGAATCACCAGTACTTAAAACATGAATATTAAACAATTGAACAGTGAGCTGGCGCTTGTAATATACTACATTTGTTGAAATATTCGGTACTGGTAAATTTTTCTGATAGTCCATTGTAACGGCTTCATGATCTACCTTTTTGGAGCATAACTGGCGACAAGAACGCTTACGCTCATAAAATGTTGCAGCTTTTCTTTGATGAAACTCGAGTTCAGTTTCGAAGGTTTTGAGTTGTTTACCTAACTCTTGTAACTTCTCAGGAGTTGAAGTTTTTGACAACTCAAGACTCAAAATTTGTTTCTTTGCCTTAAATTCATCACACTTACTGCACGTGTCCGAACGTGGGTAACCAAATCCAAAGTTATATTCGCTTTCAAATATTTTTAGAAAACTATGGTAAGATACAGGATTTTTTTCCGTGTAAAGTTCATGTAGTTTTTTTACATTGAGCTCCTCTGGCAAGTAAATTTTGTCTGATTTTCCTAATGAATAATGTGATTTCCTCCCCCTGAGAGATTGCAGATATTCGTGTATTTTACTTTTTGTATTATCAGTCAATGCATGTGGCCTATTTGAATGTTTTCCTCGTAGGTCAGGTAACACCTTACCATGATGAGCGAGTTGCTCTTGAATTGTTTGAAGTCGCCTACCCGTTATGCCATGTAAGGCTAAAAACGCTTTGTAGCAAACTTGTTGTTCGTGCAAATGATCATTGCGAGTTACTCTTACTTTATATTTATAACAATACGAATGCAGCCTTGAGTCCTCATTTTCGTTTCTTTTGTATCTTTGCTTAACTAGACTGCTCTCAATCAAACCACTCAGATGTAAATTTTGAGTGTCTATCAGGAAGATTGTTAAAGTGTGAAATTATTTGCCATCTCTCACATTGGGTAATATTACTAAAACATTTGAGTTTGGAACACTTACAGTTATCTCCTGTTTCATGGGCTTGGGCCCTCATTTTCTTTGATGGATCACTTATGCGTCCGTAACACTTTCTTTTCTTTGAACTCTTTCCTTGCTCAGAAACTACACTCACATCACTCTCCATTTCAATTAATTGTTAAACATAATCACAAAAACACTAAAACAGTAAGAGTTCACTCCCATGAAAAACTAAACAATGCACCAACTCATTATAATAAAATTAAAAGGCAGCGCTAAAACGTAGGAACAGTCTAGATCGCGTATAGATTTAGAACTAAACAATATTATTGAAGAACAAAGGCAAGAGTAGAGCAAGTATGGACATGAAAACATAGTAGGAAATGGCTGTAGCAGCCATGGGGGGAATTGGTTACTACAGATTCAGCGTTACTCCCGCTAAAGTCGATCACCTTCATCATTCTTTGCGCAAAGCCTATATCTGTTTTATTCATTTTCTCAGGAGTCTTACCGTTATTCCCTAAAACAAATATACTACAAAATAATATTGGATTTAATGCATCAAGTGACACTGTCAGTTGAAAATAGTCAAAAATTGACCTCATCGTTTTTCCCGCACACTCTTCATTTGGTACATTGATGAGGTAACTTATTCATATAAGGTTCCCTCTTACAATTATCCTTACTTCTTATGATTACATTTGTGATTGTAATATAAGTTTCAATTTTACATTGTGGCTATAGCTAGTCTTAGTCCTAGGCATTGATAGTTACTGGTCATTGTTTATTTATTTTCAGCCAAATACTGTTGCTGATATTATATTATTCGGGTCATTCCCTAATTACTTTTATTAACATGCGAAATTACATTTAAGTCATTCACTGGCTCGCTTGACAGCTTATAGTGAACTTGGCTTGTCCATTAGTTAGTGTCAGTTATAGTATTGGTTGTAGGGTCAAGCAGTGTATTGCTTACTGCTTCTTGTGGTACTTCTTCTTCTTTCTTCTTCGTTGGTCCTTCTCTTCTTCGCTACTTTCATCATCATATTATTCACTTACATTACTTTCGTGTATTTATTAATTCTATTGGTACATGTCTAGGTTATGTAACACTTGGTCATGTTACATATACTCCCCTCTCAAAATTGATAATTTGAGAGAAATTTTACATTTGAAAAATTATCATTTCAGTTTAGTTTTAATATACTTTTACTGCTTTTTCTTTCTGCATTGAATTTGACATTCTGTTAGTGTGTTGCACTAGATTGAGTTCTTGGCTAGTGATATAATTTTTAGCTTGCTAGTATTTTTTCAATGTTCTTATAGTCTTAAGTCATTTAGTTACAATAGGTTTCATTTCTTAAACTAACAATTTCCTGTCTTACAATAATACATTTTTCTTTCTCATTACACATCTTTATTTTCGTGATAAACTCTATGGTTCTTTCATTTTTTACCTCACAGTTTTTTATTAATAATCCTTGATATATTATCATTTAATTCCCTAACATTTGTAGTGGGTTCGGAGTCAGAGGGGCTCTATTTGGCATCCATTCTCCGCCGTTCCTCAACTACACGTCCTCAGAATCAGAGGAATCCTCATCTCTGTCTGGGACAAAATAAAAATTGCACGTAGCAACAGTTGCACTATCACAACACAAAATATAACATATCATTCATTTTTCAATAATATAACATATTCAATATAACATTCAAGGTATTAGAGGTTTCATTTGTATCACATTTCATTCTTTTATACTTTAGCTAACATACTTCTTTTCACAGGTAATTATTCCTTTTCAGACTTGACATATTGGCTGTTCTTTGTTAGCCTTGTTGTTACTTTCCTATACTAGTTGGTAATTTGTTTTGGTTCATTTGCATATTCTTAAATTTACACACTTATATTGAACATCATACAATTATGCAGTCGTTTCTTAAATATTGAGTGTACAATACTTCACTCTTATTCATAGTTTATAAGTTTTACTCTCATCAATAGTTTACAATTATCCTGAATTATCAGGGTTTACAGTATCCATATACTAAACATTCTTGTTAGATATCCTCTGACATATCTTGTTGGTAAATACAATTAGATACTTTCTTCATCGTTTAATTAATATTTTTTATATTCTTCAATAACAGTAGTATTTTGACAATTATTTTTGTTATTTATACATAGACATTTTTCTCTATTATATCAGATAATATACGTTCTCATTAATGGCTTACTTAAAATGCTACATAGTCTTGGTACATTTGATATGATACACTTTTTCCCTTATTATAGTATGATAAATACCTTTATTTATACTTTATTTAATTATTCCATTCCTTATTCACGCCTTCTCCTTTATTATTCTGCTCTTTGATATTCTTCCTCTCTACTCCTTCAAGTGTTGGAATCTTTAACACTTATTCTGGACGATTTTAATATATTTCTTGGAGTAGACAATATTTGATAATTAAGATACAATATAACGATATAATACTAACATATTAATAGATAATATTTGATTTTCTCTTTCCTCATTCCGTAATAATAATAGCCATCTTCTTTATAACTCTCTTTGGTATTCTTCCTCTCTACTCCTTCAAAGGTTAGTTGGTTAAACCTTTATTCTGGATGATATATAATATATTTCTTTGTTTAACTTAATATAGGAGTATTAGGGTAACATTATATCACTATTTTATATACATTTTTGTTATACGATACGCTTTTGTTCTATACAATAGATATTTTTCTTATCATAAAATCATTTGGTTTATAATACACATTTTTTCTATCATCTAATATGACAAATCTGGTTCTTATTTAATATATAACAGATATTTTTTGGTACATATACCTACAATACACATTCTTTTTTATAACACAATATGGTAAGCAATTAGACACTTTCAATACACTGGGTATAATAAATGATCTTCTTGATCATTAGTTTAATCTTTTCACGGTAGACACTTTCATCATTTTTTATACACTAAACACTCTTGTGGTAATCATCGTAGAATAATATAATTCGTCCTTTTATAATAATAATTACATTTATAGTTTATATGTTGGGGTTCTCATGGGCTTCTCCATTCTATTGGGTTCATTGTTTGGGACAATTACGTTTCACAGGTACCCTTTTTTATAGCTGTCTCTAGTATGACATGTTTACGATATTTGGCACCCTATAATAACATCTCATAACAAATTTCCTTACACATAATATTTCTTTAAAGATGCTTGGTTATAGGTACCTTTGACCTTTTTATTTATGATATCTGTAAGTTCATACGTATTATTTGTATGGTCCTTTGTTATGGTATAAGGGCCTATATACAGTACTAGTAGTTTTTTGGTGATACCCTCCATTGTACTGGGCAACTCCCTATTCTTCAGTAGTACCTGATCTCCTACGTTATATTGTATTACTCGTGTTGGCACTTGTTGTTGATACTTTCTTTTTCGCTGTTCTAAGTTTTCCGTAATTTTGTTATGGTAGTGCATTCTGTCAAACTGATATTCTTGACCTTGGGGGAATTGAATTATGTCACTAATCTCTCTAGGTGGAGGCTTCTCGAACATTGCGTTATAAGGGGTTGTTTCAATCGACTGGTGGTGTGCTAAATTAATAAAGTCTTCAGTAGCTGGGATGTATTCACTCCACTTCCTTTGTTGACTGGAACAATAGGTTCTGAGAATCCTTCTAACTTCCCTCAACACTCTTTCGGGTGGATTACTGCTGGGATGGAACACTGAGGTTTTATAGGTTTTTACCCCATGTTCCAGCAGTGAGTCTCTCCATCTCCGTCCTTTGAACTGGGTACCATGGTCCGTTATTATTGTCTTCGGACAGCCCACTTCAGGTATATAATTTAGTGTGATCATGTTGAGTATTTTGTTGGTAGTTGCATGATTTATCGGGTACAACTTTATGAACTTAGTATAATGATCGAATATGATTAGTAAATACTTATACTGTCGCCGACCTCCACTTCTGGGGAATGGACCACAGATGTCCACAAAAACTTTCTCTAATTTGGCTGATGAGGTTATGGGGATCATCTGCCCCTCCTTTCTTTCGTTGGTGCACTTCACCATTTGACAGATCTGACAACTTTTAATATAATTTCGCACCCTTCTGTTGATGTCTTTGATGTACATGTGCTCCTCTAGTGCTTTTATTACCTTAACTGCCCCCATGTGTCCATAACGAATATGGTAGTCCGTTATGATGTCCTTCTCTATTGTCTTGGGTATGACTAGTTTCCAGGTGTTATAGTGGCATTTAGTTTTGACAAACAATACATTATTCAGTACACAGTAATACGGGGTTATTCTATCGTCTTGATCATTCAGTCTTTGGAAAATTTGTACTAACTTCCTGTCTTGTTTTTGGTGTTGTTCCACTTCCTTGACTATATCTTCCAATTCTGTCCGACGCTTTAGGATGTTGTAAACCTTTGCTATTGTCTCTTTCTCCCCTTCATAAGTCTGGTTGGTAATATTAACACGTGATAGAATATCAGCTGCTATGTTCTTTTTCCCTGGGACATATTCCCAACTGATGTTGTATTCCTGTAAGACTAAGGTCCATCTTGCTAAACGGCCATGACTTAGCTTACAGTTTTTTAAGAAGGATATGGACTTGTGATCCATCCGAACAGTAATGGAATATCCTAGTATATAGGTTCGGAATTTTCCGCATGCGAATATCACACTTAAAAGCTTCTTCTCTGTTACGTTGTAATTCCTTTCGCATTTATTTAGGGTTCGGCTAGCAAAACTTACAACAAGATGGTTTCCGTCTTCATCCTCTTGGTATAGAGTAGAACCTAGGCTGATGTCACTTGCATCACAGTTGAGATAGAAAGGTTTGTTGAAGTCGGGGTGATGTAGTATCACTGTCTCCAAGAATTTTGTCTTGATTTGTTGAAATATAGTTTCTTGAGTTGGTCCCCATGTCCATTTGTCTTTTGAGGATAACTGTGGAGATAATTTGGTTGTTAACTCTGAGTAATTATTCTGAAATTTGCGGTAATAATTACATAAACCTAAAAATGACTGCAGTTGTTTTTTATTTCTGGGTGTGGGAAACTTTTGTATGGCCTCAATCTTTTCTTTGGAGGGTGTTATTCCCAATTCTGTCAGTTGGAATCCTAGGAATTGCACTTCTTTAGCAATGAGTTGGGACTTTTCTAGTTTTAAGGTAATGTGGTTTTCGGACAGTTTGTTTAGTACATGGGCTACTCTTTGACAATGCTCCTCCCAGTTCGTAGATGTAATCAATAGGTCATCCACGTAAACAGTAGTGAACTTGAGCGCTTCCTGACCCAATACTTGGTCCATACATTGTATAAATATCGCAACAGAATTTATTAATCCGAAGGGCAACCGTTTGAAGTGGTAGTTGCGTCCCTCGAATATAAATGCGACGTATTTCCGGCTGTTGGGGTGCAGCTCCACCTGCCAGTAGCCGCAGACAGTGTCCCACGAACTGATGAACTGTACTCCATGAAACTTTTTCAAAATTTCTTCGATTTCACCCGGAGATGTCCGGTTATTAATTAAATGCTTATTTATCTCTCTTGCGTCTAAACAGAGTCTCATCTTCCCATTCTTCTTTTTGATTGCAACAATGGGGCTGGTATAAGGCGATTGGCTGTACTCTATAATATCGTCTTTTAATAACTGGTTAATTTCTGTGCGAACTGCTTCCTTTGGAGAGTATGCAATTGGATAAGATTTGCGATTGAAGTTGACAGGTTCCTTAAAACTTAGCACACACTGATAGTTCTTTACCTTTCCAGGAAGGTCTGAAAACACATGTCTGTATTGGTAATATATGTCTACTAACATTTCGAGTTGATCTGGACTTGGTGAGTGGGTTCTGTTGGTTGACTGGAATCGTCGTATCTCCATGATTTTCTCCTCCCACAAGCTGTCGTTAGTTGTTGGATACTCAATTTCATGACTGGGCATTTGATACCTTGGATTGTTTATTTCTTGGATGTGGTACATGGTTCGTTCTTGAGGAGATTCCATGCTACCAATAATATCTGCCGTCCACTCCATATCTGACATATTTAGAGTTAACCTTTCTCTATTTAGATCGATTACAGCTGAGTATTTTCGTAAGATGTCGCAGCCAATTAGACTGCGAAATGGCAATCCTGTTGCTATCAAGAATATCATGGGTATTTTAACTCCGCGGCTGGTTACTTCCAGACTAACTTGTTTCTTTACTGTCTTATTCTGGCGTCCAGTAGCTCCCATCAGGATGATATTAGTAATAGGTAAAGTTGGTATTACTGTTCTTCCTTCCTCCTGAATGCGGTTAAGTTCTGTACTGTCCATTAAGGAAACGTTCGCTCCCGTGTCAATCATCAAGGTTGCGGTTACTCCATTAATTTGTGCCGTCACGTACACGATATCATGGGTGCACTGACGGTGATCAGTTCCTTCCTCTTCTAATAACTCTTGTCTTATATTCTTAAGGTAATGACTGTGTAATATAGTAATTTTGTTCGAAGTTGTGCCGTAATTGTACCCAATAGAATGGATCAGCGAGGGGTCTACATAGTTTCTCACTGCCGCGAGGCGTTTAAAGAGATGGCATTCTCTTCATGGCGCCTGTCTTGAGTGTCTACCTGGTTTCTTTCGTCGGTTTCCGGCCGTCCTCCATTATGATTCTGTTCATGGTCCGGAGCGAAGTGAACTTGCGGCCGATAGTAGTTGTTGCAGCTGTCGCCTTCGATGCTGTTACTCCTCCAACGTCCGCCCCTTGCATTTCTTCTGTCCCCACTGAAACTATCTCGTCGAGGGTAGTATCGCCTTCTACCTGGTTCGTAGTTGGCCTGAACATAATTAGCCCTGCGGTACTGTTGCGGTGGGTTATTTCCGCCTTGGTTCTGGGGTCGGTTTGGATTATTGTTATAATTCTGTCGTCTCGCATTGTTATTGTTGTAGTTACCAGTATTATTATTATTGTTATTATATTGGTTATTAGGTCTACAGTTGTTATTGTTATTATTATTATTATTAGCGTGATTTTGATTTGAGTTGTTACTATTGTTATTAAAATTGCCTCGGTAATTTCTGAAATTTGGATTATTATTCTTTGGATTACCGCCCCTGTCCTGGAAGCTTTCGTTCCTTCGGCGGCTTCTTCTGTAATATCCTTCGTGCTCCTGGTCTTCAAGTAAGGCTGACATGGCTTGTATTGTCTTCACTTGTCCCCACTGGCGTGGTTTGGCGACTCCTTCCTCGAACCGGTAAGAAAGCTTGGTAACGAGGCACTCCTCTGGTATTTTCGGTTCCAGGTTACGCGCCAAACACACCTTACCTAAGAAGCAGGATGTCATAGTAGCTCCTCTACCTGCGTCATATTTCCCATGGCAGATGTTGTCGCGCACTATATTCTGTGTGGCCTCCGACCAATACTTAGCACGGAATTGTGTTTTATACTCTTCATAATTGTTGACTTCATGGCGTGTGGCAGTCCACCAATTGTCATAAATTTCTTTAAAATATTCATCGATTAGACTCCTTATTACATTCCACCTATTTTCTCGAATCCTGGCCAAGTTTTCGTCGATGCGTTCTAAGAATTCGATTGGATTCTTCCTGTAGTTTTTGAAGTTGATGATGTCACGGTTTTCAGTCGGTTGTATGTACTGACCCGGTACTGGACGGTTACGGATGCCTTCGATCTCCTCTCTCATTTGCACGATATCACGTTGTCGTAGCTCTTCTATTTTTTCCCGGTTAGCGACTGTCAAAGTTCTTACAGTGTCCACCGACGCACTTATCTCTTCGCATTGCTCCCCCACGTCGGTCGTCACTCGCTTGATCTCGTCCTGACTCATCCTTTTCAGCGACTCGATCCGGGCTTCAGTTATTTCCTCTATGTTGTCGATCCTCCCGTCGACCTCTTCTCTCGTCCGTTTTAAATTCTGGCCGTGCTGTTCACATCTTTCGTTCACTTCCGTAACTTCTCTTCTCACGACTGCTATCTCCGTGTCTACTCTGGTATTAATTTTTTCATTACTTTCCTCCATCATCCGGCTAATCTCATTTAATGTGGTATTCAGCTCTTCCTTCAACGCTCTGTTGCTGTCGTCTATTTTATTGTTCAACGCGTCCATGGATCTATTGGTATCGTCTGTCTTTTTGTTCAAGTCTTCTTTCAATAATTCGAAGTTCTTATTATTGTCGTCTAACCTCGTATGTAGGTCTTCTTTCAGCGACTCCATATTTTTACTAATAGACTCCATCTTTTTCTGGCTGTCGTCCATCTTCCGGTTGATCGATTCCATATTTTTGAGACTATCTTCTTTTAAAGTTCGGTTGTCCTCCTTCATTGACTCGATGTTTTTATTAATTGATTCTATGTCTTTCTTTGAAGTTTCCCTTGCTTGTCCAAATTGCTCCATCATCATCCTCATCATGCTATCCCATCTGGCCTCTTCGGTCAGTTTGGTTGGTCGCCGACCGTTACTTCCACTTCCGGTTCTGCATGAGGTATTTCTTCTGGTCGAGTTTCTATGTTATTATTTGTTACGACTTCCATCTCGGGTGTTGGTTGTGTCTCTGTATTTATCTGTATCTCTTCTACTCGGCTGTCCTTGTATCTTGTGTCATATTGATGTGTGTGTGGCATGGTTGTTCTTTTGTGTTTCCCGGGCTTATTATAAATCTTAAAAATATTTTTGTTTAATATTTTTCAGCCCCACGTTGGGCGCCAATTTGTAACTAAACGAGATTCCGTCTCAATTACAAAGTTTATAAAATGTTTAGAATGTAGTATTTGAAGTTATAAAGTAAAATTACAAGTTATGATGAATCAAAAAAATTATAATGATCTTAAAAGAACTCCTTTAAATAAAAATAATTGCAGTAAAATTGTTTGAATAGTAGTGTTGCTCACTTTCGTGAATAAAGCGTACTAGCTGGTTGATTGATGAAGGTAGCCGTTGCGTCGATTCTGGCAGCGAAACTCCTCCTCCAGGGTAACCGCCGTCTAAGTACGTAAAGTTAAGTCACGTCTGGACAATAAAATTAATAAAATACACTTCCACGTACCTGGTCGTGATTCTGGAAGTTCAGAAGTTCACTTGTTTACAATTAATAAGCTGTCAAGACGGTTTCCAAAACCAGCTTGCTTTACTTAACAAGGTTAGGTTATTCCTTGTTTAACAATGGGCGCCACACAGGTTTATTTCGGGAAAATCCCGTGTAAAACCCATTAATAAGATCAAATAATTATTAATTTTCTTTAAAAAAAACTGATATTGATGTTTATTGCCCTTATGGCAATTCAAACAACGTATGATCTCTAATCAGAGTTACTTCAGTTATTCTGAATTAATTATTTATTTACCTTTTGAAATAAATTAAGTCAAAGTTATGCTGCTAATAAAGGGGTTTTATTTGTACCCTTGATAATGAATTCAAACAAACAGTAAGAAAAATACATTGATATACAATTGAACTTATTTCGTTCACTTACCCTACTAACTAGCTCAGAGCATAAACAACTTTTCTGGTTATTCCCAGATAAACATTAATTTTATATATCTCGGGCGTAAATTCTTTTAAACACAAGAAAGAACGTTCATGCCTATACAGAAGTTAATTATTTCATAAAACAATATTTACTAATACGGCCTTGTTGTTTTTTTTTTTTAAATCAAACCTATTTATAGGTTATGCGTTCGTCACGCTTGCTTAATTATTCACAAATATTTTATACTACTTAAGACTAAAATAAATCTTATGTAGGATTAACAGATCCACTAAATAAATTCAATCACTGTGTAACATAAAAAGTTTTGATGTTATGCGTCAGTACAAATTTTGTGTTGAAAAAATATCAGTACACTCAGATTAATGAAATAAATTGTCACGATGTTACCTTTTTATTTTAATCTTATAGATTAAAATTTAATTGAACACTCCAGCGGTCGGATTATAGTGACCCTGGTTTATTACACTGCACACGCACTATGAACAGAGAATAATTGTCCTCTTCTCACAAAATTGGACTATTTGAAATACTGGTTAATTATTTTCTCTTGTTCGATGTATCGCGCACTAAATAAAATAAATACTTCACATCGATGCACTGATTATAGATAAACTGTAGTGTAGTTACTTGGTGTTGCCGAAATGGTTGAATAGATGCACTGTTACATGATACTATAAATTAATATCGCAAATGACAATAAAGTGTAGTCGGATCCACCTGGATTCCAATTATATACCCCCTGTCTTGACGAGGCTTAGGTGATTGTTTCATTTAGTAAGCTATTTTTTGATTGGCTCAACCAGACGTTATGAAAATGACGCATTGTTTTCCAACCGTCATTAACCGTCATTTGGCAAAGATGATTGACAGTTAACGTTGTTGTTAGTGTTGACTAACAAATTTCTTACTTTCTATTTACAAATGATGCTAACGCATGTCACGCACTTATTATAGTAGCGATCGGGGTTGTATCGCTATCAAATTAAAGGATATTTTTTGCGCTTTAATTTGATATAGTTTGACACTGGTTTTATTCGCACTTTCTCTGATATTTCTAAATAAATAACGTTCAGATACATGGCTTCGCGCTGTCGTCTGCTAGTGACGCCAGACACGAGTTTTTCCTTATCTATTTACATTGTATTTCACATCGCGTTTTCATTTAAACGTTTTTGTCAGAACACTAATACATCCGTCTTTATACTTAATACCTATTTAGTGAACATAATTATTAAATCTTAACTAACTAGGGCGCTACATTACTATGAACTATCCTTACTTCCTAATTACATTTTGTCTATACTATTTCCTCTATGCTACCCATTAATAATGGATTGGTTACATTTATAATATCTTAATAATAGTCACTGTTACATCTGGTATAATGATTGTTCAGTGTATTTTATTTACACTAGTAGTCCTTTCTACTTATCACATTACTGACAATCGTTCGTTTTAGGCGTAGCCTAGGCATACCTTTCACATCGGGTTTATGCCTTAATAATGGTCATTAGTTACATTTGGTACATTGATGAGGTAACTTATTCATATAAGGTTCCCTCTTACAATTATCCTTACTTCTTATGATTACATTTGTGATTGTAATATAAGTTTCAATTTTACATTGTGGCCATAGCTAGTCTTAGTCCTAGGCATTGATAGTTACTGGTCATTGTTTATTTATTTTCAGCCAAATACTGTTGCTGATATTATATTATTCGGGTCATTCCCTAATTACTTTTATTAACATGCGAAATTACATTTAAGTCATTCACTGGCTCGCTTGACAGCTTATAGTGAACTTGGCTTGTCCATTAGTTAGTGTCAGTTATAGTATTGGTTGTAGGGTCAAGCAGTGTATTGCTTACTGCTTCTTGTGGTACTTCTTCTTCTTTCTTCTTCGTTGGTCCTTCTCTTCTTCGCTACTTTCATCATCATATTATTCACTTACATTACTTTCGTGTATTTATTAATTCTATTGGTACATGTCTAGGTTATGTAACACTTGGTCATGTTACAACGTTTTCCAAAACTCTTTTACAGACATTTCATCATCAGATGAAATCAAACTTCCAATAAAAGCTTTCCTATAATGACATTTCATGTTTTCGATTATGCCCTGGTCCACAGGCTGGATTAGTGGTGTTGTGTTTGCCGGAAGGAAGAGGCATGTTATTTTGCCATCATCACTTTTAATTCCGCAAGTGGGATGTGCTGGAGCATTGTCCATTAGCAGCAATGCTTCCTGTGGTAACTGCATTTCAGCCAAATGAGCTCTAACTTGTGGCACAAACACTTTGTGGAACCAATTGAAAAAAATATCTTGAGATATCCAAGCACTCTTTTGAGCGTAATAGGTAGCAGGCAATGCGTTCAAATTAAAATTTTTGAATGCACGAGGTGATTTTGCTTTTCCAATCACAAGCAGGGGTAACCTGTGATTGCCGGTAGCATTTGCACAAACCATTAAAGTGATCCGATCTTTTTGGACTTTAAAACCCGGGGCTGATGTCTCCGAAAGTGATGCCAATGTCTTTTGTGGTAAAGCTTTCCAATTGAGCCCGGTTTCGTCGCAACTGTACACTTGTTCCCTAACGAGGTTTAATTTGGCCACTTTCTCTTTAAATTGTTCTCTGTACTCGGTAATAACTGAGCTATTTGCACTAAGTTTTTCACCACTAATGTCTAGTTTCCGAATGCCATGGCGACACTTAAACTTATCGAGCCATCCTATGCCTGCTTTAAAATTAGGATCTCCGTCAAGTTTTTTGTTCATTTCAACCGCCTTGGCCATTATTACGGGGCCTGAAAGTGGGACTCCTTGACTCCGTGCTTGTATAAACCATTGATACATAACAGTGTCCAGTTGGTCATATTTTGTTGATTTCATGGTTTTACGAGTCTTAGGATCTCCATCGATGTTTTGAATTTTTGAAACATGTTGTTCTATTTTTTCAGCATCGCGTTTAATGTCATTCACTGTGGTTCTTCCAACGCCGTAAATGAGAGCAATGCTAGTGGGAGTTTCACCTTTTTTCAAACGTTTAATAATCTAAATTTTCTGGTTGAGATCTAACATGACCCGTTTACGCTTTTCAGCAATTTTTTAGCTGTTGCACAAAAACAAAAAGAAAAAAGAAAAGAAACCTTAACAACAAAACTTACTGGTGTGAATGGCACTATCGTATGCCAAAACAATTAAGCCACTACGCAACAAATAACGTACAGCACCAAGCACAACAGCTTCTCAGCCACAACTGAAACTGACCACGTGTGCGATAGCTAGGTGGGCCAAGAACGTGACTCATCAATAGAACAATTGTGCGCCACTCCAGTGCCTCCGCCGCTCAGCAGTAAAGCGAGGATGATTTTTCGCGGCAATCTGTTTACTGTACACAGAGTACGGACTGACAGTTAACAGAAACTGACGGTTAATCGAAGTTTCACTGTACTTCAAAAAATTCTCGTCTGTAGTGTTCCTGTGGTGAAATATATTTGTGTCCATCAATGCCCTCAGACATCCTCTTGGGCACCCTTCTTTCCCTGGGTAGTCTCAGCTCTTAAAGACCAAGCTCTAAGATTTTTTCATTGCACTCTTGATATACAGATGAAAACTTCTCGTTTGTTCTGAGTTTTTCAAGACCATCAGCAACGTGCTGAACAGATGCACATAGTCCAGTAAGTGTTCTTTTTTCGCCCTGAAAACTCTTGTTTAAAATTTCGAGAAGTTCAATAACTTCTCTCCCCATAATCAAACGTAGATATCGTGGGGTTACTGCTAAAAATGACCAAGTCAATTTGTATGTTTGTTGGGAAATTGAGTTTAAAAGTTTCACATGCTGTGAAAAAACAGGTTCCAGGAATTTCTGTGCAATTTTTGGTTATTGTTTTTAAATAAACTGTTATTTTTAAATCTAATACATAACTTTTATTAAAAATTTAGAGACTACATGACTATTGGGAGGTAAATGACTTGGTCATCAGTTAATTTTTCAGTTAGGTGAGTTGGTCACTTTTTAGTTCCTTTCTTTGTGAAATAGACAATGTTTATAATAATTAAGGGTTCAAGTAGAAACGCTATAACCTGCCAAAAAGAAAATTTCAGTTCATATTTATGTCTTTTTATTACAATTTTACCTCTATTTGGTTTAAAATTGAATTTGGAATGGTCTACGCCCACAAATAAGAAAGCAGTCGGTTTTACTATTTAATTAACTTTATTGAACTACAATCATATAAATCAACTAATCACATTAAATTCTACAACACAAACATATTTTATGATATAATAAATTATAAAAATTAAATCACAAGAATTAATTTTTAAAAAATAATTACAATAAAGTACAATTCCATTGTTTTTTAATGAAAAAATATTGTTTTTCGTATTGTTCGCAAGCTTACTTGAAAAATAACAAAAAAATTACTTAATTTTAAATAAACAGCTGATTTAAAGATGGAAAAACTTTGAAATAGACAATAATTATTTAATTAAACCTACAAAATTACTTAATTTTCAAAACAAACAAAAAATATACGAGCAAAACTATTTAGAGAAGAATATTGAATCATTTAAATACAATCATATTACTGCTCAATAAACAAATTAATTGAAGACTGAAATTACTCACACGATGATTCTTCGCTATCGTTAGAGCCTGCAGAAAGTTCAGGAGCTTTGTCTGTGACATTTTTTTCCACAGGAAGAGACTTATACATAGCATGAAATTCTTGTGGAATAACCTTCTTTCTGCAAAGCGTAAGAAGATCTTTCTTTTTTGCTGCTGAAATAGGTAATTGTCTTGAGTATAATTTCTGTAACTCAACGGGCATGTTTGGAGGGCGTCCAAGCCCATAAGTTGGAAGGGTTCGAAATTCGGTTTCTTCAGTAGAATATTTAAATAAAATAACACCTGGTTGTTTTTTCTCAAAACGCAAAACCTTAATTTTGAACCACTGGACTTTTTTCCCTGTGTCATCCAGTGTCCTGTTTTTAATTAAATCCTCTCCCAAGCTTTTCAAATCTACAATATCTGAAAATTTTAATTCTTCTACAATGTATGGGTCAGATTTCTTTTTCTTTCTTTTCCGTCGGTTTGATCGGGCGATTACCATGATATTGATCCAGTCGTTAACGCTATACACAGAAACATTCTCCTTCGCTACTTCTATTGCACTGTGCATTGAGTCTACTTCTAAGTTGTAACCCCTCTTTCCTTTCATGTCTTTTATGAGTATAAAACAACTTATTTCATTTTAATATTTTTTTTGAAAGAGAAGCCACAAGTCAATTAGGACTAGGCTGGAGCCTAGAGAAGCAAAAATTGTGCCGGGTCCAGTATGACGGGACTCGCAATGAAACTCAGCTGCAATGTAACAATAACAAGTTTATTGTATGCCTAGAATTCATACATGCACGCCAACTCTATGACATAATTATCCCCCCCATGAATCATAAATATCACGAATAATTTAATCCCACCTTGAACAGTATTAAAGAAAAACAACATGTGTATAGCATAACAAGTGTGTATAAATTTAGTAAATATATATATAAATATAATAGCATAACAAGTGTGTATAAATTCAGTAAATATATGTATATATAAATATAAAGTTCTCCCCCATCTTGTGGCTAGCTAGACACGGACAAACATAACACACGCAGAAACATAAGGCACACAAACTCACAATTACATCAATTCTAACACGAATGCCCCTGGAATGCACCCGCCTAGCAGGCAGTGTGGCTACAATACTCATAACCCAGCAGTGATAAAATATCAACAACCCGTTTTTGTAGACTTACATAAAAGCCAGAACCCCAGAAAGGATGATAAAAACTCAACGCATAAATAAACCCGGACCGCCCATTTGTATAGCATTCCACTGATCAATGACCCATCATGAGCGTATGAACCTTAAGTTCCTTTCACAGCATTAAATAAAAATTTACAGAACTACATCACCTGATTTCAAACAGTTGTTATACAATTCTAAACGGTTACTTTACTTCACAAATTCCGAAGGACTTAAAAATCAATATGTCCTTTCACAATCAGAAATTATTCACTCGAGGCTTTACAATTTCAGAAAAATTTAGACAATGTATGTTTTACAAAAACAATAATGAGTATATGTTTTATAGTTAAAGAAAATTAAACAGCAGATACTACAAGTGAAAGTTAATCAATATGTGTTTTGCCAGTTAAGAAAGACAATCAGTATAGCCCTTTTGTAAGGAGCAAAATCAACTAATATATGTCCAGAAGAAAAAACAAATTATTTTCTATTAACCCCGAATGGCTATATAAATATAATTAAAATAAAAAAAAATACAATAAGGCGGTTGTGCCCTAGCAACTGTGGCAGCGCGCCAGCATGCGGTTGACAAAGTTTGACAGGCCTCCAACCTGCCTGAGGTTGCACCAACATGTGTCAGAGAAAAAACTAAGTCCCCTTTTAAACCCCAGAAAACGGCCCAAAAAAAAAACACAGGAAACCCCCAGCCCTTAACTGCTAAACCCATAGTGAAGTTAATATTTATTCATTCCTGTTCCAGCCGGAACAGAGCTACTAACCTGTTCTATAAATTTTGTAAAGAGTTAAATGATACTGAGGTGCAAACTGTAAAATGTCCAAGTGTAAAAAATATCTGGCACGCTCCCCCAGTGCAGCACACAATTACAAGCAGTGCACTTAGTGTTATGTAAATCAGTTATAAAAAAAGTGTTCTTGAATTTAACTTATAATGTTCAGAGTTATGATCAGCTGCTCCCCTTTCTAGCAGACAGTCTGGACACGCGGTCACATGGCTTCAAAGATATTTAATGTAAAACAGGCGCACTGCCGGCCCAGCCCCAAAAAGGAAAATAAAGTGTGAATATCACCTTAGTACTGCTGGCAAGTGCTACATCGAGAACCAGTCACCAGCTCCCTCTTCGGACAGGATCTTGTTTAATGGTCCATGACTGATGCAGGTGTACGGCGATCAGCAAGGCCAAATCTCCGGCTTAATTCAAGAACCCTGTTAATTCATATAAATTAGAGAAATGTTCACCAAAAATGTACACCCAAGTTCAGGTAATTAACCTCAGAACGGGCCTTCAACTAACTCTCAATAAATGCACAAGTTTCATTAATAAAGTTTTTGCAACCAGCTTAAAGGGTAGAAAATCAGCCATGGAATAAGTAAATTTGAATAATGAACAGACTTTATTAAACGTGGCATAATATAAAAGTCATCAGCTCACTGGCTACATGCCTTGACAGAACTTTGCAGGTTAAACAGCCACGTGGTGAGCGATAATCATGATTGGACCAAAAAATTCAACTGCAAGGCACTCACAGCATTAAGAATGTTTTAACATTAATTAAATTTCATCCATGGAAGTTCTCACAAATAATTCTCTACTGGGAAGTTAATTAACAAGCTCCCCGACAGTCTGCTGCATGAATTGACACAGTTCACGACCCGACTACACACTGCCTTTTAGCCATTAATTTGTAATGTAGTACACTTTTATCATGACAATGACAATTGCAATACCTCTCACACTATTCTAGTAATAATAAACGGAACATGAGCTATATACTGAACATTAAGTAATTTACTGAACAATGAGTTTTCTCTTAATATAAAACTTGTCGGGTCGCACACACATAATTACGTATTTTATACGGCTGCATACACCTAGTTATTAATTATCCACATATATAATTACTTATAAAGACATAAGATAATGCACTTCTTACCGGGAGTCGTTTATGCTTCAGCCAGCCATGTAGAAACAGAAACTACGCCGTAATTGTTCGAAGAGAGAGACGGACCGTTGTATCTCGCAGCGGGGCAGTGAGTCGTCTGGCGTTAGCAGCAGAGCCAAATGCTCCCCTTTCTACAAGTTGCGCGCGCAACCGTAACCGAGCCGAACAAAGGTCGCTTCAGCCGACCCCTGCATTCACTTTATTTGACAATTAAAAAAAAAACTTTTCTAAAACCTTCGACAGCCGGATTTACACCGGCACAAAGTAGGAATGACCTGATTCCATGAATTTATGTTCTACAATCTCTAAGTGAGTTTTATTTACCACATACATAAAAAATGCTGATATGAATTGGTTCTGATTTTGGCCACCGCACGTGTCGGAAAACAAAGAAATTTCTTTTACATGATGAGGAATTTGTTTTATCCATTTAAAAAGAGCACTCCCAATCTCACAGCTCCCTCTTCTACCATTAACTTCTGACCATAAGAAACAGAAAGCCTTGTTTGGTTCCACATTTTCATAAACACACAGATTGTACACGCATAGTTTTCTACTGTAATACATTGGAGAAACGTCTGAGGAGGGAACCTGCAGAACGCTTTGCAAATCAAATGTGGCAGTTAAAAATCTTGTCCTTTTTAGCACGCAATTTATCAGAATCTTTTGCTCTGTACGCTTCTTCTTTTCTCTGTATGTGAGCTTCATAATCTTTTATCATTTTTTCATCTTGGGCGGTCGCATTGTTATAATTTGTGCAAATTACACACTGATCCTTTTTCGGTTTAAAGGAGAGATTATAATTTTTACAAAAGTATCGTCTATATGTAATGTCTTCAACAACTGGCTCCTTAACATTTGTTTCTCTTTCTCTTTCTTTAGCCTCTTCTAAATACAAATTGTACATTTTTGTTATTGACAGGTGAGGATCTAAGTACAATCTTTTAGTTGTTTTACGGCAATAGTGGGATTCCATTGTCGGAAATCTTTCAATATGTAATTTAACTCTATGTAAAACATCTGCATTCGTTTTGTTAGGAGGTTCCTTTTTCCCTCGTTGATCAGCCTGAGAAAAAACTCCAACTTGATTGACACCGGCCAATGCTTTTTCAACAGGACCATGACTAATTGCAAGTGTCTTCAAAAAAAAAAACTTTACAAACCCGCACTTTCTCTTCCTCTTTCTGTAAAAAATACACTCTACTGTAGTTTTTACGAGGGCCGGACCCTAAGCGTACTCGTCTAGTTTTACTAGGCTCGTTTACAACATACTTGAGAATAAAATCTTTT